>CM054129.1:133900158-135215158 GCA_028751855.1 Ambrosia trifida
TCAACCGGTTGAACCGGGTTATGTCGGGTGGTTCAACCGGATTGGCTTGTTAACTCTAAGAATTCATAAATTACAACATGAACTCAAAATATAATGTAAAAGTGAATGATTAAATATTAAAAGATAATCCAAAAGTTATTTGACATGAAAAAATAATCTAAAAGTATTCAATTTTTTTTAACAAAGTTCTTTTAAATGAAAGTGTATGATATATTTAAGCAATTGGAGTATTGAATACATCAAGTTCACGATCGCTTAAAACGTGAAATTCACTACCATCGCCTTTCTCAAAATCTAGAGCATAACCAATTTATTACCTAAGAAGTTTTAATAGAAATAACAATCATAATATACTTAAATTACGAAAAATAAGTAACATATATAACAAGTAACAACGTGTTTGAGGAACCGATTCGCGCTCTTCCTCAACAAACATGTTATCTATATCATTATTATGAAGTTCTCCTTCTTGCTTTTCATAAACCACAAAAAAAATCATTAGTTCAAAATACAAAAAATTACCTTGTGCCGGTACCGGTATAAAGGTTCAAACCGGTATACCGTATTTTACCGGCGGTACGAACTTGATACCGTTTCGGGTTTATACCGGGGTGTTTCGTACCGGGCTCACCTCCAAAAAATGGTATTACCGGTATAACCAGCCGGTACGTACCGGTTTTTAAAACATTGGTCATAAGTACTCAATGATTATAATTTGTTTACTATGGAAGGGATAATGTAATTGTTCGTTTTTTGCCTTTTGAAAAGGTAAATAAGATATAATGAAATTTATGACATATAAAACTTTGAACTTCTAGAAGGATATATCTGTACTACGCCCACTAATTGTATGTAGCATAAGATTTAAAAACTAATACTTAAAATTTGCAACTGACCTCAATGCTTTTATGCCCATATCCATGATGTGTGCTTTATGTTCATCATCGTTACCTTCAAACTTCTCTAGTTCCTTACTGTAGTACAAAATGTCATCTCGAAGATGCCCAGCTCCAGCACACCTTTATAGCAGTAAAATAATATTTTATTATAAAGCTCAAGAGGCTTTAATGATAACACAAACACACACACACACATATATGGACACACCCATTTAGAGAGTGTTTGGGCGGGCGGGCGCGTGTGTGTGGAGAGAGAGAGAGAGAGAGAGAGAGAGACCCTTTAGAGGTGTTTGGGCATTGTTTTGATTCTTTTGAAAGTAATTATTTGATATTGAATCATTTAAATCAGATAATTAACTGTAATAATACTGGCTTCAGAAAATATGGTATTTGGACGTGCTTTTGCTGTTTGAAGTTCTAGTAATCAAATGATTAGTTATTTCTGTTTATTCGTGGAATTGATAGAATTTTGAGTGAAAAGAGTCCGTTCTGCGAAAATGGGAGTAAAAGACTCAAATTAGGGGGGAATAGACAATCTCTTTTGAACCTTATATGATGGTATGAAACTGATTATCTATAACTTGGTAATCAACACATTGCAGTCAAGAGCGCAATAAATCTTGCTTGTTTTTTATTAGTTTTAAACTTTTGGCTATCAACTTGATGACTCTTAACTGCTTATTATATTAGGTTTCTATTATATTTGTGGATTTTTTTATAACACTAATCTTTTTTATTATTTTGTCGATTATATTACTAGTTACGTATAGTTAGTTGTAACGGTCATAGTCTAGATGGTATCTATGTGTAGTATACACATCAAACTCTATATAGAACCCATATGTAACCTTATAAATCTATAACATGTAAAATTAATATACACAGCCTGATAACCTTGCAAGTTTAAGTTTTTAACTACCTAAGTTTGACCATAAATAGTGAGAATCAGAATCTATTTGTGCAAATAAGTGGTTAAAACTATAAATGAACTTAACACTTTTTTACCTAACCTTATCAGCCAACTCTAAGTTTGACGCAAAACTGAAACCAACAAACAATCTATTAGCAATTTTAGCGACTAACCTCATTTAACTGAATCTACCCTAAGTTGCTGATGTGGCACTAAATGATGCCATGTGCCACATCAGATGCCACGTATGCAAAAAAAACATTTGTGAAAAGAAAAAGAATTGTAAATAAAGTTATTTATAAGTTTGTCAAATTGATATACTTTAGGAAGAAACGTACCTTTCTATAATAATGTCAACATCGGATTTGCTCTCGGACCCGCGCAACAGAACTCTGGTAAGGCTAAGTATATCACGGTAATCACCCCTTTCACGTGCTTCAAAATATGAATTTTCACCAGAAGATAATAAATATCGATTATCAGATGCTACTTTTCCTTCTGATTCAAGTCTTAAACAAATAATAGCCATCGCATATGCAACGCCCCCAAATCCCGTATGTGACACAAACAGATAAGACTCTGCACCACTGCACAAGAATCCACTTTAGTGCTACAAAATTATTTTGAAAAAGTAAAACATGTATTATCCACTATTCATATTTTACTTGCATATGCAATGTACATTTTTACCCTTTCAATGCCAGCATACTTGTCATTTCTTACCATGTTATGCAATTTGTCACCATTTAATGCAGCAAATTGCATACTTTGGTAAGAATGTTGCATTGGATGGTTAAAAAAAGTATGTGTAGGCAAACTGCACAATATAAAAAGAAACTTTACAATTTATTATTGATTCTGTGGCACTGCCAACAGCCACATCATATGCAAAAAAAACAAAAAAAACAAACAAACAAACAAACAAACAAACAAACTTGAGTGAAAATAAATAAATAAATGAAATCATTTACAAGTTCCATAAAATAAGCTTTTTTAATATGTATCTGAAAATAATTATTAAAAATCAAATTAGATTATACATTAAAAATGAGAAACAAGATGCCATGTAAGCAACTTTTAAAAATTCAATAAAAAATGGTGTTTTCGCTTTAAGAGGTCATCCATTGATACAGTCGGTAACAGCTTTTCGCTAATCGCTAATAAAGTGCATGATGGTTTTTATTTTACACCCAGCTTAAAGTTGGTATCTAAAATCAGCAAAAAGTGTAAGCCTTGTTTCTACATTGTGCAGTTTCCCCTAAAAAAGTGTGTTGCATATGTCCATAAAAGTGAGTAGTATATTGCATCAATATATGGCATCATGGTTAAATAAAATAAAAACTTTACATACTTGTCCATACAATTCTGAATTGCATCAACATCAGAAGATAAGGCTTCCCTCTCTCTAGTCAATGGTATCCTTTTGTACACCATATCATACCCATCATTTCTCAAAGCAGAATATACTTCTGTAGGTGTTTTTACATCTTCTATAAATATGTTCTCCCAATATCCTACTACACTCACTTGATTCGATGTAGGGTTATATTCTTCACGGTGTAAAAGCATTCGACCACCACATTTTTTAATTTCTGATATAATATCCTCCTTTAACCGAGCCTCCATATGTTCTACCTGCATAAAGTTCAGAAGCAAGCATTTTGATAACAGATTTATTTAAGTTACTTTTTTTGTAGAGGTGGCAATTTTGACCCATTTACTTGGAAATTAGGTGAATCTGAGTTTTGTTTATCAAACGGATCAAGTTAAAAGAAATAACTAAAAGAGAAGAGTAAAAACAGGGTTAAAAGTCACCCAAAGTCTATTTTTAATAAAACCTTCTAAGTGTATGTGGGTAAACCCAACACGGTCCGACTTGCTTCAGCCCCATACTTAAAAAATGTTTCAAGAACAGGTCATTTTCATCTTAACACGGTCCGACTTTGCTTCAGCCCGAACCCGTTTGACCTATAACCCAATCTACCCGACCAGCCCATCTTGCCATCTCTACTTTTTCTGGTTTAAGTTCCACATAAGAAAAAGACGAACCACTGAACCAGTGACCCCCACGTGTTTGAGTGTATCTACAGGTTTATTTAGTTCCCTGAGCACAAAAGGTGTGCCATTGATGTATACAATAGCTTCTTCCCGTAGATCGGTTAAAATTACTTTTTGAGGACAATTTCCTTCTGAAGGGAGTTCAGGTCTGGCACCTAAATAAGTTAGCATCTCTTTGGCACCCACAATTGTTGGAGTTGCCATGCAATAAACAGGATAACCATCCACCTAAAAAGGAAAAAGAAAAAAAATGTAAATGCATTTTTACCAACACAAAAAATCCAAGGGAATTCCAAATAATAAAAGTAAGGATAGCAATTCTAACCAATTTACTTGTAAACGGGACAACAGGTTGATCTGGGCCATGTTTACTTCTATCTCAAACTGGTCAAATTGATTGAAAGTCACCCAAAGTCTATCTTTAATGAATATAACCTCCCAGATCAGTTATTCAAAGATTTGTATTATTATTGTAATGATATTGTTTGGTAAACACTAATCACACATAAAACCTTAACTATATCGTCTTTGACAAAAATATAGTATGTGGGTCAACCCAACCCAACACTAAAAGTCTAAAATATGACATGTTCTAAGCTGGCCCATTACACAACTCGTCCGACCCACCCATCTTGTCACCTTTAGATAAGAAAACTCAATATAGAAGTCAATGAGCAAAAAAAACAAACAAATCCAGCCACGCAAGCGATGTCGAATATGCTTTTATTTTAGGTCCAGTTAGATTATTCTTAATCAAATGAATTGCCCTCCTAGCACAGTCAATAAAATTTGTGCGTGTGTATGTTACCTAAACCAGATGTCCCACCCTACTTAAAACAACAAATCAATAATTTAAAAACCTAAAACAGAATTTCCTTGGCTAAACCAAGGTTTTTGTTCTCTCTTTCTCTAATACTAAACCAACTACTTATTTTTGCTGCCTGGTATCGGAGAAGTTACTTATATATCAGGAAGATACAAATGTTTATAATTTGAAGTTAAAAGTGACCTACTTGACTCCCAAAAGTCAAAATTCGACTCAAGGGAGAAAAATCTTACCGTTGTTTTCATCACTAAGATGAATCCATTGTCCGCCACTGCTTTGCTCGCTATAAGAGAGTGAACAGTGGGAATACATCCTTCACAAACAAAATAACTGGCTACCTTAGACATACTACATAATTATGTGGTGTCAAATCTAGTTTTAGATTTAATTACTCCAATTTTTTTATAAATGTTAAGTCACATAGCATATTACCTTGTAAACATGTGGAGCACCATGGATTTGTATATGACTAGAAGTTCGTTGACCAGGAAAAAAGTACATCTTAAGTATTGACCCCTTCCCTAGAACTGAACCACTACGCTTTTTAACAATAGATTCCATCACTGCATCACCATGTTGGGACTCTTGTGGAGTTCTTAATTCTTCCTGAAAGAGAAAATATGTCAAATTTATTCAAGAACGTAAGATAGGACGTTTGGTATGTGAACTTGTATGAGGGTTGATTCAAGTCAAGTTTAACTTCTAATGGGTCAAATCAGAATAACATCACAGAAAATGGGCCAGTTCAGGTTTAAAAAATTTCCTAATGGGTAAAATCCATTAAAAATTACAGGAAACAAGTCCAATGGGTTAAAATTCCAATGCATAAAATCTCCTAATTCATTAGATTTGAATATTAGATTATTACTATTATTGAAATAATACAACTTTTGTGATCATGCCAGCTTGACTAAGAAGTTCAAAAATGGGATAACTATGTTAAGGCTATGCAAGCATTCAAGTTTTTTCAACAAGGCCACCTGTATATTTAAACTAATATATAAGCCGCCCAAGTATATATCTAGTTTTATTTATATAGCTTCCGATCAAGGTCATGCTAAAAGAAGATAATGCCCTTAACCTTTCTAAAAGACAACTTTTGACAAGTTTCCGTTAAAGGTTAAAATTGTAGCCTTTTTGAAAAAAATTTAAGGGCATTTTTGGCTGAAACTGGTATATAAATGAAAGCACTACATACTTACTCAGGTGCCCTATAAAGTAGTTTCAATATATGGGTGACTTAACTGAAGTAAGTTGAATACTTGGGTCGCCTCCACGTATGATATGCTATCCCAATTGTTTATATAAAAATTTAACAATTTGGACATATTGCTCACTTGTAAAAAAATTATATTTCTAATGGATCAATCAGGGTCACGTTTTACCTTTAGCAGGTCAATTGGGTAACATTTTGAAAAATAAACAAATAAATAAATAAAACTGGGCACGGTGTTTCGGCTCAACCCAATCCACCCGAAACAGCCCATGCATTTGCCACCTCTATCATGAAAAAGAGTACTTACAGGGACTGTAAAAAATCGCCCAGGTCTCAATCTTATGGACCATTTCATAGCTTGAACTTCAGGACGTTGATGTAACCAACTCTTAAAGGTAGTCCTAGATTCCCCTTGTTCACAAAATCCATCAAACGCTTCACTTCCAAGATATGCTGAAAATGCAATTAACCGGAAATACCGTTCTAAATACTCAGCACCACGGTTTAATGCCACCCTTCTTTCTCTTGGTTCAACATGTTGTTGATTAAATAATTTTCTATATCGAAGTACAGCCTGGCGAATATTTTGAAGTGCTGAACACCTGTCAATAACTGCATCTAGTGCTTCTCGACATTCAGCACCATTGTCAAAAAAACTAGTTATTTTCCATAACAAAAGGATATCATTTATACCGAATGCATGGCTTGCATTGGCTTGTGTTCTGCTTTTAGATGCACATTCGAGCCCACTTTCATCACCACTTGATGTCCCATTGTCTGACTCACCTCCACATGCCACGTCATCAACAAGGATTCTGATTGGTCGACCGTAATCAATTCGAAGTTTAACAAGGCAAGCTATTACTGTTCCGGTAGTTGTTCTCCCTCTACCCATCTAACGAGATGAAAAAAGTGAAAGGAAAAAGATTTATGCTTACATAATGAACAACTGAATAAATCTTTCAACTTTCATCATAAAATATATTTGAATAATAAAAAACCCTATGGACTTTTACTTTTTTTTCTCAGGACTTTGCTGCAAAACTTTTAAAAGCCCATAGGGTTTCTTGACATTTGCCCTAAATTTTCTACAGACGTTGTAGTTAAAGAATGTATACCTGACAATTGAATACAAACGCCGTATCTTTGGATGCAGATGAAATGTTAAGGGCCAATGTGTCAAAATCTGAACTTTTGGGAGCTTTTCCATCAGTTATGGGTACACGTGCATATTTAATGGGGAACCCATCAGCTTCTAATGACTTGAAAACCTCTAAGGGGGTCTGGACTACATCTTTGCTAACATGCTCCCAAGAATCATATATTTTTCCATCTTCCGTTTCGTGAATAACCATAATATCACCATCGTAACGTTCAGATTCTTTTAAAATATCTTCTTTTAATCGGGCTTCCATTCTCTCTACTCTTTCACGGTCAATTCCCTACATATAATATCTTTTAACAATCAAGATCATCATAGACCCACAAGTAATTTAAATTCAACGGCTCAATGGTGTGATTTGTACACAACAAATAGTAGTCATTTGACAGTTTTATCCTCATATAAAAAAAAAAGAACAATAAACATATATTTTATATGTAAGGTAGTAAGGTACATTTTTTCAAAATAGAATTGGTTGTCATGTATGAATAACTTTCTGTTGTGTATGTTTCACCTCCCTAAATTTAGGAGTAAACTAAAAAAATACGCATGTGGACCATTTTTTATGGTCACGTGACTTATAATTTTTTTGTTTTTTGGTTAGTTGTCTTATCTGTTTATAAGCCTACCGACCCACTAAATAGTTTCAGTTGTACCCTTTTGGTCCAAAATCATTCATGACTAACAAATGATTAAATACTCTCATCATATTCAACCGCTGTTTCTCTTTCTTGAGTTTTTTATTTTCTTTACAGCTAGATTCATAAAGCTTGAGAGCAATGGCAACACATAAAACTGGGTTTGATGATAAGGGTTCAAATTTTTTATAGGGTTTGATGAGGCACGCACATAAAAAAATTTAGGTAAAAAGGGCAAAAATAGAGAGCTCAACTGACTGTTTTCAGGGAGGTGAGGAATGAATCAAAGCACATGTGGATAAAATTCATAATTAATCAAAAACTAATGAGAGAAATAGAATACCGTGTACTCAAGCATGTTTTTGTAAGGTCTTTCAACCTCACGAAGCACAAAGGGTTTTCCGTTAATGTAGATAACAGGCTCTTCTCTCATGTTATGCCAAAACACGGGTCTACCATTTTTGGAACTACCAATCCTTTGAATAACAGATTTAATTCCTTCAACAGTTGGGTTCGCAACACCATAAACAGGAAAACCAGGAATCTCTCTAAAATTAGGTGCACCTTCTACTCTCTCCGGTAAACTTGGTTGTTGACAGCCTGGACAATGATCACTTTTAAGAACGGTTTGACTTCCCAAAACCTCCCCAGTTCTTGAAACTGCAACTATGCCCATCTCAGAAGGGTGATGACCATCACCAGATTTGTTTATTTTGTTCAATGGTTTTAAATTTGCATAACCAAGTGCACCCATTGGGTCCCGCCTCAACAACCTTTAACAGATTCAAGAACATAAAAGTCAACCCAGTGTTTACGAAAGTGGGCAATTTCCGTAGAATACCAAATACGTTTAAAAATAGTCAATTGGTAATTATACTTTTAGATTTACAAGGTTGAGACATAAAAAGAAAATTATACAAAAGTTCATTTTGAAAAGCGGAACAGTTTTTTGCTCATATTTAGTTATTATTATTTACATTACAGAAAAAATATATTACCAAAGTGAGCCATTATGAAAATCACATTGCTATTTTATGAAATTTGTGTTTGTAACAGAAGTCTACCCAAATACAAAATAGAGATTTTTACCTGCGAATGATGGTATAAAGCTCGGGTCTTGCTTTCATCCAATGATAAAAAGTGAAATTTGAAGGGGATCTCTCTGTATGTAGATAAACAGCAAAGCAAATGAGGTAGTAATATCTTTCAAGATACTCAACAAAAAAAGAAAGCAATGCTGCCCTCTTCATTTCATCTGGTTGTCTCAAAACACTATTTCGATATGTAGCAATTGCTTCACGTAAATTCTGTTACAGAACCAAAATGCATGCTTAGATTTTTAATTCACAATTTACAACTAGTAGAAAAGTTTAACATGAAACTAGATGACGGAATAACGGGAGGAAACCTGCATGGAGGCACACTTGTCAATTACTTTGTCTACTTGTCTTTTGCCTTCAACACCACCCTACAAGCATGAAGAATTACTCAGACCTGTCTACAGAGATGAGCAAAACGGTCCAAAAACAAAACCCACCCTAACCTGATCCAAAACTGGCCCCAGTTCTGTCCCATTCCCAGCCAAATCAATCCTACCCCCAGTCATAAGACTGGTTTAAAAACTGGCCAAAATCATTCCATAAGAAGTTAAAATAAAAAACAGTCCTAGAACAGTTTCTCACTTTTTTCAGCATTTTGGGGAAAAAATGACTTTTTTTTGGTCCTTTCCCGACACCAACAACTAATTTCCAGGATTTAAGGCTTTTTGTCTATATTATAAGTCGTATAAAAAATTAATAACATTTTGTTGAAACTTCTTTTATAAATTACTGTGTTGTAAATAATAATGATAGATGTTTCATTATAAATTATTGAAATTTAACTTTTTGGACAAAAACAATGGGTCTGAGCAAAAACAAGACTGGTCCGGCCATAAAAGGTTGTACTGAAACTGGACTGCCGGTCCTAAAAGGACTGAAGAAAGTAGAAAAAAGAAATAGCCAGAAACCGGTCCTGGCCATAAAGATTGGCCTTTTCTGGGGCAGAAAAAACGACCCGTCAATTTTCGTCCTTGTCCATAGTTAGAGAATTTCTCTGGTGTAAGCAACAAATACCTCTAACACTCGGATTAAGCTTCTTATAACAGTATATTCCCCTCTACGAAGTGCCTCCTCTGTATTGAGCATATTGTCACTGGCATTTGACCCATACACCGAAACTTTACCAATTGAATTTGTCCTTGGAATGCCTAACAATGACATAGACATAAATAAAACCTAAGTCTACTGAGAGTGCTCAAAAGATGCCAAAGCATAATGTTATAATAGCATGAGACAAGTTAAGTTAATTTAAAAAAGAAGTACCAGAAGCTCCTATTCTGTTAAAGTAAATCAATGTAGCAATCACCATCCCTGTGGTAGTTCGTCCCCGTCCCATTTGGCAATTAAATATGATCTCTGTTTTTAGATCAGCACTGGAAATTCGATCAACCTGATAACACAAACCATATAGAAACCAAATTACATATTTCCATTTTTAAATGTATGGTCGGGAGTACACCATGATGTACAAATGGCATAATGCACTTTCAGCATTTAATAGCCACATGTTATGTAAAATACTAAGATCATCTGCTAGAGAGAAGTGCATTCCATGTTATGTTGTATGCTTCCAATAATTGAAATAAATATGAAACAAGTACCGGAAGACTTGAGAATTCTTTTACCAAAAGACTCGATAAATAAATATGTTGCCAAGATGAACCCAAGTATAGGGTGATAGGGTGTAATCAAATTTTCAACGAAAAAAAAAATGTGATTATTTTTCATCAGGTAATGAATGACTAGAACAAGAACCAGATAAATCAGAAAACTAAAAAAAATCATTATCTTTTAACAAACAAGCCAAAATCTGAAAACAAGGCATACCAATGTATCAAAATCCTGTTCCTTGGGTGCCTTTTCATCTGTTACTGGAATGCGTTCATAGTCAACAAGGAATTGTTTTGTTTGTAGCTCTGTGTATACCTTACAACAGATAAAAAAAATGTGCATAAAGTGTTATATTAAATTTTCATTCATTTCAAATAGAAGGGTAGAGAAAAAGGTGGTATTAGCAAACCTGTAGGGGTGTTTTCACAGACTCGGGTGTAACGGGCTCCCATTGGTCCACCATTTGACCATCTGGCAGTTCATCAGTTACTAGGATCTTATTTCCATATCTGTTAGTCAATTAGGCAACTACTGATGAAAGATGGCTATACATAATATACATACAAAAAGATGAAAAATTCAAAATAATACCTGGCAGCTTCTAGCAATATGTCTTCCTTTAACCGGTCTTCCATTTGCTCCACCCGTGCCCTATTGATACCCTAATAATCAACACATGGTATTATTATGAAAAACACTGCCGTAAATGATCAAACCATCACATTTTGTTAAATTCTTCTATTCATCATCAAACTTCTCTCACACACAAAGTCACAAACCCTAATGTTCATTCCTCACTTTGTTCCGAAAACTGTGCTTGAAAATTCTCAAAATACTATAGGTTGGTTTTATTGGTTTCATATCTAAATATGCTAGGACTATTGTATTGGCATTTATCATATTTGATTTAGTCCGTTGGATGTCCATGTAATTAAAATAAAGCATAGTCCGATATAATAAGGCACATGGCTATCGCGAGTATAAACTTGAGTAGATAGCAAGCACATTATCATTCTGAAAACGTGAAGTCCAAATTGAGGTTTAAGCAAAAGAGGTGAAAGAATAAACACACCGTGTATTCAAGATTGGAGAAGGGTCTTTCAACCTCGCGCAACACAAATGGCCGCCCATTGATATAAACCACCTGTTCCAATAAAAAAAGTGCATTGTCACACACACATATGTAAATATGTCTACTCATATATGTATGTATGTATGTATAAACATAAGCACACACACCAATACAATAGCGTGCATTTAATCATCTATGCGTTGGTATTTATACATATATAAATTTCATAAAGAGAAATTATGCAAACGTCTTTATAGTTTATATCATAAATGTCAAAGCGCCTACGCGCACTCAAGGCGCATAGGCCGAGCCCGGAGCCTAGGCGCATAAAAAACGAGGGCTTTTTATAATTAGGCACATAGTATAAAATACATTTTTTTAGGGATTTTAGAGATGTTTTAGGCTTGTTTAGGGCTACTTTAGGATGTTTTAGGGTTGTTTAGGACTTGTTCATAGCTCATTTAGGATGTTTTAGAGGTTTAGGCAACTTTTAGCCTAAATTTGGCCGGAAATCAGCGTGAAATAGTGCGCCTCAGTGCAATAGTGCGCCTCAGTGCCTAGACGCATGCCTCACAGGGCGCAGCCCACTTGGTGCGCATCGCGCCTAGGCGCGCTTTTGACAACATAGGTTTATATACACATGCACATGTGTGTATGAATGTATATGTTTATATGTGGATGTATTATGTATAGATACGTTGATACATTAACTTCTTGGCATCATCTTCTTATGAGGTGATGAAGGTGTTTGTCCCGAGTTTTTCTCTTAGGTGTAATATATTGGTTTTTAAAATTACTTTATGGCCTCATACTCTTCCACACGAAATAGGCCCAAGCCAGCATACTTTATTCATACAACTGGCACACAGTACAATTCAATGGTTGACAACTTGAGTCTTGACATAATTGTAGTAAATGATTGTTGGCTGGTGAGGATTGAGGACACATAATGCTCTTAACATGTGATAATTCTTCTAGGCTTTCCTGATTCCCATCACATTTCCAGGCTTTGTAATTGTAATCTTTCATTTTCCATTTCAGATTACTGTAACTATTACGGACCGTATTTTAAAATATATATATCTCTCTCAGAATGGAGGATCCACCCTAGTTCATCATCAAAATCCTCATTACCCCTTGTAACCAATGTTCTCCCAATACTTACAGATTACTGCAATAAGGAAAAAAAATGTTACCGGTTCCTCACGAAGGTTGATCCAAAGAACAGCCGCTTGCTTCCCATCCATTTGAGCTCCAAGATACGTAAGAACATTCCGGATCCCATCAGTCGTAGGGATCGCAACACCATGGACACGCAACGAGTCAGCCTGATCATCATTCCATCAACCATAAACATTACAAACTAACTTCTAGATCACTATAAATATCCAATAATACAATCGAAACACAATTCCAATAGGCAATATCACAATCCTTCCATCGATCAGCTAATAATAAAATTCAAAACTGTGTACCAGATAAAACCTAGCTTTATAAACACTCATTAACTAAAATACTAAATATATACAGTTTCATCACATCTAATTAAACTTAAATTATATAAAAAAAAAAAAACAATCAGATTACCTGACGATAATTAGGGGCACCATCGATTTGAGGCGACAATCGCTTATTCTGACATCCAGGAAAATGATCGCTCTTAAGAATCGTCTTCTTTCCAAGCACAGATCCATCTCGTTGCTTCATAACCTGTGCAGGCTCCTTAGGTATCGACATATTATCTTATCTTATCCAATTCTCCAATAGTCTGACCTAATTATACACACTACTTCAACAACGACGATGAATTGATGACGAAATGATGACGTAACGATGACGATGGTGATCGGTTATTTGAAATCTGAACAGGTGATGGTAAATCGGTGAATGTAACATGTAATTGAAGGACGAGTGAGTTTAATTACCGTTAAATGATGTGAAATTAAAGTATTGGATGGACAGTGACTGTATGAAATCGATGTATTGATTGATTGGACTGATGAAGAAGATGAAGATGAAGAAGCAGTAGTGATGGTAATGGTAATGGAGATGGAAGGATGAATGAGATGGATAATTTTGTAGTGGTGTAGATTATTCGTGGCATAAAAGTACATAAAGATGCGTGAACCAATAAGATTCTTTTTATTATTATCATATCGTGTATCATGTGATATGCGTGAATAAATCATACGGTTATTTACCAGTTCGCGCTACGGTGACGCGCGACGGGGTGAAAACGTAGAATACCGTTAATTTATAGCATCATATTAAAACGTATAATATGTAACCGGAGTCATACGTACGAAACGTACAAAATAAAGCACAAAAACGAACACTCGATTTACGTCAAGTCATAGACAAAGTCAAAATTATATGGAAAAGTATACTAAGTGGTGTTCGACGGGGTGAAAACATAGACTAACCAAAACTTATAGCTGCATATCAATATGTATGATATGCGACCAGAGTCGTACGTATGAAAATGTACAAAATAAAGCACGAAAACGAACACTCAATTTACGTCGAAACATAGACAAAGTCAAAATTATATGACAAAGTATACAAAATTTAAGTGGGTCAAAACGTAGACTAACTTGAATATGTACAGTCAAATCAAAATATATAATGTGTGAATGTGTGATCCGAGTCATACGTACGAAACGTGCAAAATAAAGCATGAAGGCAAACACCGAACTTGCGTTGAAACATAGACGTGCTCAAAAGTATACGAAATTTACGTCGAACACGAATTTAAACCGAGTATGCGGTGTGATTATGTAAAAAATTGTTATCGACCCTTTACATTAGAACGTAGACAACTCAAATTGAATCGTCGAATTTAAATGTATTACATGTTATAAGAGTATATATACTGTATATATAATGTTATTGTTAAAAGATATATATAAAAAGTAAAAATAAAAAAATAGATGGATATTATATATTACCGTTTGTCAGCCTGAAGACCAAAAATAATATAAGACAACATGAGAACTGTAAAAGGAAAAATAATAATGCGAACCAATTCAAAGAAGCAGGAAAAGCAAACAAAACTTTGGTCGGTGCCACCGATAATAAAACAAAATAAATGTAGGGGTAAATGTGAAAACCTTAAATTAAAGGGGGTTGGTGTGTCGGTGGAAAAGGCCACCGACATTGCTATGTAATAGTATACTAGGAAAAATTACAGATTTCGTTCTTTATGTTTTAATCGATTTTCAGTAGATGTCCTTTAACTTTAAAATTTATGAAAATCATCCTTTTAGTCTTAAAATCTTGCACTCTTTGTCCTTTAGTCGTAACCTAGTTAGTTTTTAAAGTTAAAAAGAGTCACGTGGATCTCATTGAAGGCAAATCAGTCATTTTACTACACCTTACATATCAATTCTTTAAAAAAAAAACCGCCTACATCTCCACCACCACCTATACCAGCTGACCATCATCACCCCCTCTAGCCGACCACCATCATCCTCTTCAGCCATCACCTGTCTACACCACTATCCCCTCTTCACCTTACTTGTAACATCATCTTCCCCACTCCCTGACCCTAGAACACCAAAACAATTCTCTACAACTGCAAGAAGCTGATTGGCCTCGATTTCTCACAAAACATGTTCGTCATAACATTTTTTTGACAATTTTCACCGGCTATTGACCCTCAAAATTGCAAAGGTGGTGGTTAGTAACATACCCAAATCGTTGATGTATATATACCATGTTATGCTAAACTTACGCTAAACAAAATGTATTTCCATAATTTATTTATTTGTTTTGAGACTTTCATTTGATCCATGCTTTATAAATGCTGAATTGATATTAGCTCTTTTCTTGTAAATTGAAAATCAACTATAATAAAGTGTTTAAAGGTAAGATCTTATGTGATTGTATGTGTTGATGTATGAGAAATTTGATAACTATGCGAAACTGATGTTTTGTAGGTCACACACGAAGATTGGACATGTTTTGAAAGATACAAATGGGGTGGAAATGAAGAAATCGGAAGATGGCATGATAGAGGGTTGAAATATGAAGATGTGGCCGCAAACGGAGTTGAAACGAAAATGTTATGAAAAAACAAGGAAAACAGGAATTGCACTTTAGGGCCGCATCGGTGACGCCCTTTTCTACACCAAACCAAGGATTTTGTGTTCATTGACCCATTTAAACAATTTCGATTATTTTCACATATAAACACCTCTAGGACCCCAATATCCCCATTATTCTCAATCAATTCATGTCATAAAAAAAAAAATCCAAAAAAGCGGCCACCCACCATCACATCACCATCAATTGTAACATACTTATACTAGTTTATACCCCGGGAGCGTCCCGGGCTGAGAAATCTAAGTAAAGTGAATAAAATTAGAAGTATCTAAATTATAAAAATAGCATCTGCCAATATATGATTATTATTATTATTATTATTATTATTATTATTATTATTATTTTAAACAAATCTCTGCCATAAGTTATCATATTCTGATATAAAAAAAAAGGGTAATTGGGTCGGGTATCACCTAATCCCAGGCCCGATCCAAACCCACAATTTTTTTTAAACTAATTCCAAACCTGACACAATAACTATCGGGTTACAAAAAATAGTCGTTTTTTTTTCTCCGTTTTTATATAGCACTATGGTACTCGTTGAAAAGATAATAAAACACTCGTGAATTTGGTGTAATTTTTTTCTTAAAAAAATCTCTTATATAAAAGACATTAACATTTAAAAGTTATGAGAGGAAACATGAGAGAGAAAATAATAAAGTTTTAATATTTACATTTAGTAGATTATGTATTTAAAAGATTATGTTAAATCATATTTAAACTATATTTATTCCTTTTTTTTAATTGGTCTAAAGTTGCCACATCACATTCTATGTGGCATCTCTTAAAAGAGAGATTGCATAATATTATGACATGTCATTAAAAATGCTTTGGTTTATTATATATATAGATTTATACTCATACCATTGCTAGCCATCTTTTACTTAAAGTTCAACCAATGTTTGCTAAATACAACAAACAAATGTTTTTTTATAAATAAAAACCAAAGCTATACGAGTAGTATTGTTATTTTTATTATGATTTTGAGATGGGGAAATCCGAATAGTACACGTAATCGTCACATGAATGGGATATCTATTTTTTTTAGTTTTGTCACTTGAAAAATATATAACTATGCAACATGTTTTTTCACCTTAAAGGGTATCGTAATAGTATTTTAATTAATAACTATATTAAAATTTTGTGTATTATACGGGTTCAATCATTGTAATGTTATATACTAATTAGTAATAAAAAAATGTGTCTTTAGAAAACTATTGCGAGAGTTAAATTGTAACAATAACATGCTAACAACACTTGGTACTTTAATTTCTTAAGAACCTTGTTAGAAACCAAATTATCTTGAGAATTGTTGTTTGTTATGCTTTACATTGTAAAATATTTGGTCTATCGAAAATTGTTGCAAATATTGGAGTAATGAAATATGTGAGATTTATGTTATCTAGTTTTACCTTTTTAGGAAGTCAAAGCTATATGAGGCAAGTATCCAAACCCGAAAGCTCTATGTGTTAGGATGAGTTCATACAATGCTCCAAACATCAAACGTATGTAGTATTATTCATACGAACACTGATGTGTCAAAACAAATATACACATAACAAGAAAAATACAAGTACTCATAGTTTATGATAAAATTGTCTATCATTAATTCATGACTCTTTTATCAAATAATAACAATAAAGGTATTAATACAAATTTCATTTCATACTAAAAGCAACAAGAATTACAAGTGAGGCGCGGGTAGACGGGCAACAAGCTGCGCCGCAACCCCTTTTTGAATAGCAAAGCCTACTCTATTAAATATAAAGCTTGTGTCCTTGGCCGCAGGAGAGTTACTCTGCACCACCTTCTGCACTCGATCTAAAAACCGGATTGCATCGGGAGCAAGGCCCCCAAATGTGTCAAAAGCGAAGGGCACAAAGACGTGTTGGTTTTCAAGACAAGCAGCTTCATGTTTGTCAACTTTTTTGGATTCAGCTTTTAAGACTGCTTGCCCTGCCACAAACCCCGAATCCCGAAGTCCCACCAAAGGAGACACCCCTGTGAGATCAACGCACGCGTGTTTTCCCTGCGCCCACCCGAACACAAGGACATCCGCTGGTCTTAGGGTGGACCGCCCCTCAAGTGGATCCGTCAAAAAATTAACCGGGGCTTCTTTCCTAGCTGAAATCCCTGCTCTTCGTAAGACGTCCCATAAGACATCCCTGACCAGGTCATGCCTGTATTTAAATCCTGGCAGCTCTTTACAGTGAAGGGCATGCTCCCCAAATTTGTCTAAACATGCCTTTTTGCAAACCGGACACGGCTCATCAACTGGGAACATGGGAATCATGAGTCTATACTTAAGGATAGCCCGATATTCAACAGCCGACATATGTTGTCCAAGCCCATCGATGGGAAGGGCAGTCAAAAAATCTTGGGCATGCGCTCCTTTAAGGCATTCAAGCACAGCTTTCTGGCGCGGGGACATGGAAAACTTTTCTCCCATGGTTTGAAGGGTTTTACCGGTAAAAGCACTCGCCAAAATATTTTGAGGTTTTTTGGGGGCGGTGTCCTTATCCATAAACCCGCCCAAATCGAAGTCCGGGAGAGAGCTGCGAATGTTGTCCAAGGCAAGCTCATAATCCACGTCCATCCCCACCAACCCGCTATTCCTTAAGATGTGGTCTTGAAGGTCTCAGGACTGCACCCGAGAGGCCACAAAAGCATAGGCAGACACGTCCTCCGCCGAACAAAGACCAAGCCCTCCCAACCGAATCGGCAAAGACGCTAACCGCCATTGAAAATCCCCAAAGAACGCCCCTCCACAAACCACAATATCTTCCGCCGCTTCACGAAGGCCTTTGTCGAAAATGGATACAACCTCATTGGCCATGGCCGGTGGACATGTCCGAAGGCCAAACAACAGTTTGGCAACGCCCATACATGAACGAAGCAACAAAAGTTCACTTTGGGGGTCCCTCAACTTCTGCAGAGAGAGCATTAGTTCTGTTGCCTTCTTAGCCCTTTTAATGACCAAAGAGCTAATATACCCCCCATCCCGACTGACGGCCCCTCCTAGGAGCTTAACACCTCCCTCTGGTCTCCCTATCTCGCTAGGAAATAAACCAGGCTTCCCTTTCGCTCCGTTGCACGATGGCCAAAAAACTTCAGATTTCTTAATATTAAGCGTAAGACCCAAATTCGGTCCCTCAGCTCGGATGATATCAAAGGCCTTAGCCACTTCCTTGGCCTCTCCCATAATCGTACCATCATCCAGGTACCAAGCATGGAATGGAAGGGAACAACACTCCTCCAGTCGACGAACCAATGGGTGCAGGACAAGCGCGAAAAGAAGCGGCCCTAATGGGTCCCCCTGCTGGACCCCGGTGGATGCCCCCATACAAGTATCACCCACATAAAGCCTAGCAGGTTGGGCATAAAGAAACTGAACCCAAGGGTAAATAGATGGGCAGCGAACGCTCACCTCCCGCAAAAGAATCGTCCTGTTAACTAAGTTGAAGGCATTCGAAAAGTCGACCGTGAGCATGACCATGGATCCTTTATCGTGAAACGCATTCAGAAACCTGTTCGCGCTGTGAAGGATGGCCTCAGCCCCATTGGGTACTCCAACCCCAAATTGATGATCACCCAAGTATGTCGCCATCTCCTTCCCGACTTTACGCATAGCTACTTTAGAGACTAACCTTCGCCAAATGCCCCCAACCGCGATAGGCCTAATCCCATTATCGGGCTTAAGTAACGGAGTCAGGGGGCATATGCAATAAACTCGGCAAGGCCCTTAGGGCAAAGCCCCCCCAACCAGATGTTAACCACGTCGGTGATAGCCAAGAGCAGATCAGAAGGTGGCGAGGACCCCTGCCCACAAAGTGCATCCAAGATATGTTGAGCTCTAAGGCCATCCCCCCCGCATGACGTCCCTTTCGGAAAGGATTTAATATTCCGTAACACACAATCCGCGTCGACCTGAAGGGCACCCTCAGAGGGTAAGACATTAGGCAATGCTGGGGGATCGGTGACAGGGTGTTTATCAATCAGGGCCTTCAAGGTGGAATCCCCAAATGGAGCAACCCCAGAGGAACATAGAACCTTAACTGCGGCTGTGAAATGACCATCAGCGACCTTCCGCAGACATTGCTTGACATTGCCACCGTTATCAGAGGCAGGCCGGGTGTTGGGCCTGCTCACTAACCCTTCAGCAGATTGCGTTAGGAGCGAGAGGGCAAGCTCCTCAATCCCATTGCCGTCTTTCCAAATAGCTAAGGCCCTCATAATACTGCTGCACTGTAAGGATTTGCGGTTCCCAGACCGCCGCTCTTGCCTAGAGGATGGTCGTATCACATGTAGAGTGCAACGAGGCAATAACAACAGCTTTACCCAAGCCTCAACAGACCCAGGGGTAGCCACAACTCTACGCAAGGTCCCAGTTAACGCCTGGGCAAACGCCATCCGACAAGAGGATGGAATGCTTTTGACAGTCGCTAATACAAATCAAAATCATAGAAAAAAAAATGCCTAAGGAATCAAAACAAGGTATAACAAGGTACAGTTAGAGAAATGATGAAACAATTACTAGCCCACCAAAATGATTTTTTGGTTAAAATTAATATAAAATTTCATTTTACACCTTATAGATTTTTATGGAAACATAGACCCCATAAATTTTGGTGGCTATAGCAGTTGCTTATTTTGATTTGAAGGTATCTAAAGGTATGCTTGTATAGTGTAGGTCCATCTGAAACAATGTGTGTATATTGCATCTTATTATACACCACAAAATATCACTTTAAGATTTTGTTTTTTTCTTTCTTTCCCAAAATGGTGCTAAACCACAACCTGCTTTAAACTTCTAGTGTCAACTATAGGCATGGTAGCATAGTGTAGCTTCATTTAGGAAAATGCATATACACCATAAAAGGTCACTATGGATTTTAATATTCCGAATTATCGCATGTTGGCGGATATTACTCCGAACTTTCACTTTGGCCAATAGTACTCCCAACTTTCAACTTATTTTCTTCCATCACTCCCAAACTAACGGAGGTCTAACCTAGTTAGTCTTCGTGGCCAAAATGTAAAAACTAAAACTTAAGGGTCATTTTTTAAACATTTTGTTATTATTATTTTAAATTCTATAAATCCCAACCCCCCCCCCCCTTCTACTTCATTACACTCTGCCACCAACCCCCCCCCCCCCCCCTCTTGAGGTACCACCAACCCACCCCACCACCACCTGCCACCAAACACCACTATCAACCCACCCCAATCGAAACCCTACTCGAAACTTCACCACCACCGGTCAAATCCATCAAATCCTTTAACCATCTGTTAGATAACAGACTTAACATACACCTTACAATGTCATCATTATCATACCCTCTATCCCTTTCAATATCCATGAACGACTTTTCAACAAACACTAACTAACCCTTTCACCCATCTTCATTACAGAACCTCCACACGCCCAATTCACCAAAGATCGGCCACACCCACTTCACAAACCTTGAACCATTCGATACCGGTTAAGTCAGTTATGCAGAGAAGGCCAACCCCATCTTGCCCACCAACTGTTCGACGAAATTCCCAAACCAACAACTGTTGTTTGGAACTCTATTATTAGTGGAGTTATTAAGTGTGAAAAGCCTAATAGAAACATATATGGTTTCTTGGGGACTATGGATGTTGAGCAGAAGCAGGTGTCCATCAAGCATCGTTCTCCGTGGCTGTGTGCTTAAGAACACAAGCTGGGCAGTAGGAGTTGTGGTGTATACTGGAATGGAAACCAAAGTTATGCTTAAGATTGTGATGATGTTGATGATGATGGAGGTTTAATTGATTAGAATTCTTTAGATTGTGATGATGTTGATGATGATGATGGATGTTTAATTAATAATAAGTTTCAAAAATGCCTCTTAAGTTTTCGTTTTTATATTTTGGCCACATAAAAGTTTTGGTTTTTACATTTTGGCCACAAAGACTAACCAGGTTAGACCTCCGTTAGTTTGGGGGTGATGGAACAAACTAAGTTGAAAGTTGGGAGTGCTATTGGCCAAAGTGAAAGTTTGGAGTGATATCCGCCAATAGGCTATAGTTTGGAGTAATTAAATCCATTTCCCCTTTAAAAAATGGTGCTAAACCATAACTTGCTTAAACTTTTGGTATCTTTTCTTTGATTTTTCATGAAGTTTCAGGGGTCCTAACCATGGTTAGTGCAGCCTTAAATGTTTTTTTTATATGTATATAGGCGTGAGGTGATGTGGCTTTCTAACCCCGTGGTGGAATGTTCTTGACCAAATCGGGGTTGCTAACCCCGAGTAGCATATTTTCCTAAACCATGTCTTAAGTTTCCATGTCTCAATATGCACCATTTTTTTACCCCTAACCCGTTATAATATATGGCTTAACTTTTTTAAAAACATACTTAATGTGTGATGACTATAAATATTATTAGTTACAGGGATAAAATAGTTATTTTGTTCACTGATTCAGATATATAACCAAACAACCTATACTGGTTCAACACTTACTTGTTCAGAGTCTCTTACCCATTCAGACTTCTTACTAGTTCAGCATTTGCCAAACAACACCTTAAACTAATGTTAATCATCCAATCAATCAATCGTACTCAGTATAATCCCACCTATAGCCAAGTTGTTGGTAGGGTATGGGGAGAGTGGGATGTAGGCAAATCTTACCTTTACCCCATGGGATAGAGATGCAGTTTGAGGGAAACCCCCCAACTCTTAAACCACATACCAACATAATAGACAAATAAGCACATACAAAAGTGCAAAACACCTTATATATAGACACATATACAAGGAATGGTGCACATAGGCTATCAATAAACGATGAATAACTAAACCACTAAGTCGAGTATCTAATATCAGAACGAACCGTCCTCTTAAAAGTCGTTAACCGTAATCATACGTCTTCACAAACTCCTGTATTCTATCATGTCCTCAGAGAGGTGCAAGCCTAGCGAATCCCGCCTAAGCCTCATCACAAGTCAATTTTGGCCTGCCTATGCTATGCTCCTCCTTCCATCCACAAAGAGATTTCCACGATTCTAACTGTAGCTGTTGCCAGTCTCATCTTAACATGCCCAAACCATCTCACCCGTCTCCTTTAACCAACGTGCCTTAACTAACTTCTAAAAAACAATAAGGTCATAATATGTAGTCAACCAAACTCGAAGGTCCAAATTTACAACTTATTCCAAAACACTCTCATTACTTAGAACCACAATAATAAATTGAAGTAGACATGTGTGATGGTATTGGTAGGGGATGAAGGGTGGCAACAGTAACGCCATGACAGGGAAGAAACGATGGAGTTGGCTTGTAATCGCTGTATTAGGTCTCGTATTACTCTCTATGTTCGTTCCTCTTGCTTTCTTACTCGGTCTACATAACGGATTCCACTCCGTTACTCATCAAGGTACGTTTCATTCATTCATTCATCCTTTTTTGCCCTAATTTTGTTACCGGATTATTCAGATCTATTTCGATCTACATTTTGTTAATATTTAAAGTGTGGCTATATTAGCGACTGTGATTGTACATTTCTACTCAGATCTAAACTGTTTCCGTTATTCCTTTTTGCATTATTATTATTATTATTATTATTATTATTATTATTTCAATTGTATCTTCGTGGTTGGAGATTTAGAGGATTCGTTGGGTTTAGTGAGATTTTGTTTCGATTATAGTGTGAAACGACGTTTCAGGATTCAGATCTGTGTTATTTTAGTGTGAATGCACTGTTTGATTATTACTTGTGAATTTATATTGGTGATTGAATAGGTACTGTTTTGTGTTAATGCATGGTTATGGATGTGTTTTTTGTCAGGGCAAAGGAATAATGCTTCGCCAAGAACTGGTGCGGCGTTGAAGTCACCGTTAATTAAAGTAAGGCCTTGTACTCATATAATTAGTTTAAGTTTTACGAAGTTTATGATTATGTTATGCATTGATTAAAAAACGTTAGGCGAGGCAAGACACGCCTCATGTTCGCCTCTAAGGGCTGAGGTGTTAAGAAAATGTGTGCCTCAGGGGGTTTAGGTTGTTTTTGATGTTTTAGACTTTTTGGGCCATTTATTTTATGTTTTTGATGCTTCGAAGGGAAAACGCCTCGAAGCTCGCTTGTGTTCTTTTAAAATTTGATGTTATGCTTGGTGAGTTGTTGTTTAACTTCTTTCATTAAGAAAGACGAAAACCTACAATCAAAGGGAGTATCTGTCGGTGTAATAATCATAGGCTTATTATGATGCTAGTTGAATATGTGGTTCTCCAGACTGACATTATCTATTTGCAGGGAGGGCTACCAACACGTGTGGAGGGACTTTTGAGAAATCCTGGACCAACTCTTCCAAAGGTTCATTGCATACTGCTTTGATGGTTAATACTCAACTTTTGTACTATTAGTATTAATCTGTTGGCAATACGACGATGCCTTTTTTTGTAGGTATTAAATAGTAGTTTTAACAAAATATATCGTGTTGGTAATACACTAAGTCACTAATCCCCCAAGCTATCATTATACATGTAGATCATACATATGAAAGGCCTATTATTAACTATTAAGATGTTTTGGTCCTTCATTACCTGAATGATTTTATGCAAACATCTTTCAACTTTTGCTTATAGTTTGCTGACTTAAGCACTAACGGCTCAATTATATCATTGAAACTATGTTCACATAAACAAATTTTTGATTAATTAATTTTTTGAATGCTTTAATTTTTTTTTCTTAGTATGAGTAATTTGGTCATTTCACATAAACTTAAGTGAAAAAAGCAACGTCCATCCAGTTGAGGGACTATCCAAGTAACAAGTGAAATTTTGAAAGGTGGGGGCTAAAGATGAAATTTTGGACAGCCATAGGGAGCATCCGGGTAGTTTACTCTATATATAAGTAACAACACAAACATTTTAAAACTGGGCCAGGATCAAATACACAGTAAAAAAATAGGAAGTCGTAGGACCCTGCGGACTCCGATTGAACTCATTCAAGTGGCATTGGAATCGTCTCATCGAACTCTACGATCTTAGTTTTTAGGTTTTTGCTTTTTTGGATTTTTAGCTTGTACTTGTAGTTTTAAAATTTTTGTTATATCATTGTGTCTTTTTATGTGACATTATGTTTTTTTTTTTCGTCATTGTGTCATTTTTGCCAGTTGTGTCCTTTATCCTTGACTTTGTGTTATATTTTGTGACCTATTGTGTTAAATTTCGTGATCTATTGTGTTTTTTGTATCCTTCTCACTTATTTTACAATGTGTAGGATAACTTGACCCTTTAAAAGTTGCATAACCTATTTATATTTATGTATGCTTCTCCTTTTCATTGTTGTTTTCTAAGTTTAATGGTAATGCATTTGAAACTTCTTTGTATCTTTATAGTTACATTATTTGCTACTTATGTACGCTCAGGCTCCTTTTGAGAACTGCTTTCTAAACTAAATGGTAATGCATTTATTTTAACCCTAAGGAGCTGACTCTTTAATAATCATATTTTGACTCCTGGCCTTTAGATTTCCATGTGATTGTTTTGTTAGCATAAGAATGCTTTTATGCGAAAAGCATATACTTTTGTTAAGAAAAGAATGAACTTGGAGACACTTAAGCTGATTACCTTATTGTCACGTCTGTTGTTTTTATCAGGATCTTAGAAGGACCTCTGTCAAGCAAACTGAGAACAAAATCAAGGAAACTGAGAACAAAACCACTGGTAGATAATTGTTCTTAGAATGTGCTTATTTTATGCGTTTAAATCAATTTGGGTTTCATGAACTTTCACCCATCATAGACAAAACCATTTATGTATTTTTGAAATTGCTGCAGGTTTTGCTTCGCCTACACCAGTATTAAATCCACCTCCAAAAAAACATGTATGCATATTTATATATTTGTTTATTTATTTAAATTTGTAAGGATTGAATTGTCACAGCACCATTTGAATTCAGGGCATACTCTACGAAATATAAACAAACTTACATATGTAATATGTTCCCTATATTATCAACCAACTTTAAATTTGGCTCAAAGTATAAGGCATAAAGTAACTCACATTTACCACTTTTAGTAACCTAGTAACTTTTTATTATCGATTGTAGCAGCAAATGGCACGTTCAACCAGTAGCTGTAGTTATTTGCTGATTTCCAAAAAGTACTAGTGTTGCATCTCATTTATTGTTTAATAATTACCTTATCAATTTAATTTCATAAAATGTTTTTTTAACATTCATTTATTTGCATGTGTGCCATCTCATGTGGCAATTGGTATTTCATCTACCGGTACCATGTCAACAATTTACCACTTGGTTTATATTTGGTTCCTTAATAAAAAGTTGATTGCTAAATTCAGATAAAAAAAACGTAAAAGTGTGTTTCTATCTCATGCAGTTCACTCTTATTTGTATTGAATGTATATGTTTTGATTAATCTAGGTTGTTGGACTTGGCTCGGCAACTGAAGGCACTAAAACACATCAAGTCATTGGACAAAGTGAAAAAACATGTGAACTAAAATTTGGGAGCTATTGCTTATGGCGTCAACAGCATAGGGAAAAAATAAAAGATTTTATAGTTAAAAGAATGAAGGACCAGCTTTTTGTGGCTCGAGCTTATTATCCCAGTATCGCAAAGCTTCCAAAACTTGAGCAATTTTCACAAGAAATAAGGCAAAATATTCAAGATTTTGAACGCATTTTGAGTGAATGTTCTTCAGATACAGATCTTCCACCACAGTAAGTTATTAATTACTAAGAATGTATTCAGTGCTATCCCTTTTTACTTCTCGGGCAAAAGCTTAAACCACATGATGTGGAAACAACATACATTTTTCTTGATTTTAGCAATAACTTTCAACCAGGCTCAAAATAGATACCAACTTAATTTTTTTTACTAATGTTAGCAACCAGCTTTATGTTACTGATTTTACTTGAAAATTGCTAATGTGCGTGCTAGTTGTCACATCAGATACCAATACTACATATGCAAAACAGTTCTTATGTGAAAAAAGTCAGAAAAAGTAAATATAATTTACAAGTTTGAAAATGAAATTTCTTTTAAAATTTATGGTACAACTTTACAAGTAGTTATTTGATATCACGTTAGATGCCATGTTGCATATAAATATACACTGAAATGACGAACTAGATGGCACGTCAGCGATTCTAAAAAAATCAAGCAGAAAATGACCTGCTACTGGTTCAACTGGTCATTCGTTGCTATATGTAGATAAAATGCAAGTTGGTTACCTTTGCATCTAATATAGAGTTGGTTGCTAACTTGCTAAGTTAGGAAAATGTGTAAACTTCATTCCTATTTTGTGATGTTTGTCCTTTATAATTTCATTCTAATTTCCTTTTCCGTCCCTACTCAGTTTTATTGTATTTCTTTATTTCGAATTTCCATAGTCACTCAAAATAAGATTGTTGATGTTATCAGGATTGAGAAGAAGCTTCAAAAGATGGAAGCCACAATTACCAAAGCAAAATCAGCTGTTGTTGACTGTAACAATGTCGACAAAAAATTAAGACAATTAGTTGATTTAACAGAAGATGAAGCCAACTTTCATATGAAACAAAGTGCTTTTCTTTACCAACTAGCAGTCCAAACAACACCAAAAAGTCTACATTGTTTGTCAATGAGACTTACTGTAGAGTATTTCAAAACTTCACCTGATGAGGCTGATCTGTCAGAGAGTTTGTTGAACCCGGACCTGCATCACTATGTTATCTTTTCCAACAATGTGCTTGCATCATCTGTAGTCGTCAATTCGACTGTTATGCATGCAAAAGTATGTTCTCGTATCTATCTAAATCAGTTTTAGAGGTGGCAAAATGGCTGATTAGGTAACATGTCAAAACCCATAAATGGTAGTGTATAAATGGGTCGGGCCACGTTGATTGATTTTTTCCCATAATTTGTTAACTTTCTAGAGATAATATATGTGGAGGTCGCCTAGGTATCTAACTTTTCTTAAGGATACCATTATGAAACTATTTTATAAATGAGTCAAGCGGGTAAATCTGGCCGGGTTGAACCCGATTATTGGATAATTGGTTACAATAGTAATTTCAATATATCTTGTATTTTGGATAATTGGTTACATATTGGGTGATTTTTGAATTTCCTTTTTAGTTGTTTTTTTATTCAACTCGTTAGAAATAAGAACATTACTTGAATCAGCCAATTTATAAGTATTAAGTAAATAGTTTAAAACAGGATTTTAAAAGTCATGTAATTTCAGTAGTAATCTAATTCTTTTAATAAAGTATCAGGACGTTTTATGCATTAAAAAAGTTTACTCTGGGTGACGTCCATCTCATCAAGACCTGTTTCTTTTTTAGCTTATCTTTTTTATTTGACCTGTAAGAGATAAGTCCCTACCTGAATGGATTAGAAAGCCATCTCTACTAATCATCTCTTTCTATATCATGAACTCACCAATATTATTTTCAGGTCAGTAGGAAGCAGGTATTTCATGTTTTAACAGATAAGCAAAGCTTCTTCTCCATGAAAATGTGGTTCTTCACTAATTCTTACAAAGATGCAACTGTCCAAGTTTTGAATATTGAAGATTACCTTCTAGAACTAGAAGGTCAACCGTCTTCTCATTTGTCAATGCCTCAAGAGTTACGTGTCTCTTTCCTATCCACGACTAAAAGCCGAACCGAATACATCTCTGTGTTTTCTCATTTGCATTATTCCCTACCAAGAATATTCCCAGCTTTGAAGAAAATTATTCTTCTAGATGACGATATTGTTGTCCAACGTGATATATCAGCATTGTGGAATCTTGACATGAATGGAAAAGTCATTGGTGCAGAGCAGTTTTGCATGGTGAAAATGGGTGCAATAAAAAATTACTTGGGAAAGGAAAATTATGATCCTCATTCTTGTACGTGGATGTCTGGGGTAAATGTTATTGATTTGGTTCGGTGGAGGGAAAAAGATGTTACTAGAAAGTATCAAGGTTTGGTGCAAAAGGTATGTTATTTCTTAATTTACTATTGCACTTATCCTGGATAAGATTGTTTGTAGTTAAGAGGTGGAAATTTTGACTCGCCTCCTAAATGGGTTGATTTTGGTTATATGATAAGTTTCTCATAATAGTTAAAAAAAGTTAAAAAGGAAATGGGTCAAATGAGTAGGACCAAGCGGGTTGGAAGTCACCCAAAGTATTTTTTTCATGCCTAAAACTTCATATTTATTATATTTTATTCAAAACATTAGATGATTATTGAAATAGCATACAATATTACAACCCCGCTGACCTGCTCATTTTCCACTTATATATATATGATCATATCAGTCACACTACTTAATTTCTTTTTTCATTGATCACCTTTGCTGAATATATCTTAGAGGTGGAAAATGAGTGTGCGGGTTGGGGTTTGGGAACATTTCAAAGCGAACAACTTTTTGGTATGGGTCATAATGTGTTAGCTTGACCTGAAATACTTTTTTTGGCCACGGCGATTGTTATTGTGTCAAATATGATTACAAAAATCATATTATTTTTTCAACTAAAATGATATCCGAGGTTTTGCACATTATAATAGTCTTTGGATGACTTCCACCCTGTTTGACCCAATTCATGCTTTTCTTTTTCAACCATTTTGTTATAAATTTATTAGTTTGACCCAGTAGAAATAAAACATGACCTGAATCAGCGCAAACGGGTCAAAAAAAGCCACTTTAACTAATCTCATGTATCAATGACGCATTTTTGAATTTTGACCATCAACTTTTCTTTGTGAACAGCGGTTGACCGACACAACTACCCTAGGAGCAACAATGTTGACTTTTCAAGACTTACTTTTTGCTCTTGATGACACATGGGTATTATCGGGGCTGGGTCATAATTATGGTATTACTAATGAAGCAATTAACAAAGCAGCTGTATTACACTTCAACGGCAACATGAAACCATGGCTTGAACTCGGTATTCCAAATTATAAAAAACACTGGAGAAAGTTTCTAAATCAAGGAAACCGATTCTTGACTGATTGCAATGTCAACCCGTGATCGCGATTCATCATTTCAAGCAAATTCTTTAAGTCGAAGAGAGAAGAAAACGATACCTGGACGATGTCCAGAAATCGTGTATGCGAAAGTGATGAGATGCAGCCGCATGTATTTCTGGTCATTTGGACAAAATTTGTCCGGTTTCTTGGGTGGCCATCCCGGTTGAGTGAAAGGAATCTGAAGAATGTTTGCTGTTAAAGTAGCTAGGAAAGTGATTAGATGTTTTTCGTTTTTGTTTTTCCACGATCGTTATAATATTTGTGTTTATGGTAATTAGGGATATTATGGTGATTGAGGGATAGCAAATAATTCGGTTAAATGTGCCTTTTAGCTTGTTCAGCTTTTAGCCGTAGGGTGTAAACGAGTCGAGTCAAGTTTGAACTCGACTAAACATGTATTTACCTCTAGTTAATATTTCTATTAATTTTATTTAGTGTTTTTTTTGCTAGAATTTGAATGTAAAATGAAACAAATAATCACCTTTTGTAATGTACATGATACATAATATGTGCCATGTGACGTTATTTGTTGTTAGTCATAAAGTCAAATTGTACAATCAATATAAAATGAGCGTTTAAAGAAAAGCAAAACTCACAAAAGTAATATTATTTATATAAAAAATTACAGATATCTGAATTTTTGGTCTCAAATACCATCATATTTTAGCTGTAGATGAGGGGGGAAGGACTCCCATGTTATTCATCTATTTGAAAGATATTGTGTCTGTGGAATGGTCTCAGATGTTACCGGTATATGCTTCTCAATGCTTTGGTTGTTCACAAGAAAATAAATTTTTAAATAAGCGTGTTTTGGTAAGAAATCTCAAGTCAGATGACCTCAGTGGCGGATCTAGACCAAACTTTTAGGGGTAACGTTTAAAATTTTTGTTAGCACATTTTCATATAATGTGGATAATCTCTTTCTGTATTGATGGAGCTGCAAACTTATTATTCTTTTTGCATCCTAATATATACATATTGAGCTCAATACCCGTACCTGAAATTATCTGTACCCGATTTATACTCGAAAAAACTTGAAACCGGTTATACCCTATACCCGAACCCGGTTATACCTTATACCAGTCTTTTTAAAACCAGCTATTAATACCTTGACCCATACTCGTGTCCAGTACCCGACTATACCCAAACCCGATCATACCTTACTACGGTACATAGGTATGATTTTTCTCCTCAATACCCGTACCGAACCCTACTCGGTTTCTCTCAATACCCGATTTTCCTATACCCGTCGTATGCAAACCCGATTCCATACCCGAAATTGAGGGGTAGCGATAATATACTTTCAAGGGTAACATAATACAAAAACCGTAAAAGATATAAAAAAATTGCATTGCGCTAGTAAAGTTGAGGGGTAGCGGGTGCTACCCCTAATTGTTAGCTATGTCCGCCACTGGATGACCTCGTGGAAGTTTCCAATCGAATGCCAAAAAAACAGTCACTATTAATGGACAAAACAAATGACATTGGTTGATATGAGAGGCATCATGTTAAAAAAGTTGTGGCGTCTTAGAAAATCTCACATCGTTGATCTAATGAGAGATGCAAGAGAGATATCTAATAATGTAAATTATGGCCTAGAATTCTATTAACCGGAAAAATTCATAGGGTGGGAGAAATCCCGTCCCATAATATTGTTAGGTCAAGATGTTGACATAAGAGTCACTCTTGTTTTGTTTAGTATGGTTGAATAAACCTCATCGAGATGATAACCTTTTTGGCAACATACTACTAGTCTTCCAGATAAAAATTAAGTCATAATATCAGAGTGTCAGACATAAACATTGAGTCATAATATCAGAGTGTCAGACATAAACAATAATCCATGTGTTTAGAGTGTTTTTAGTCATACATGAAAGGAGAACTTCACAACCGAATGTTATTTATTTAAGTCGAGGAAGTTCCAACGAATTTGTGTCGCTTAATCACGAAATATAAAATGCACATTAAAACTAGTCCATTTTTTTAGAGTAGCGAACACTGATGGTCTCTATGATTTACACGTTGTAACATAATTAGTAATTAATTAATCAACAAATCTAAAGGTTTCAGTAGGTCCAAGTTATGCGCTAAATGTGTTACGAAATGCAAATTACAAGAATCATCCATATACTTTTGTCAAAGTTGTGGAGTAAATGCGTTATGAAGTGCAAACCAAAATTTAAGTAAACCATAAGAACCATCCAATTACTTTACTCAATTGTTGTGTACTTTAAAAAGCTAACGAAGAAATTCAAAATTTTGCTTAGGCAATGGGTTGTTGATACCAACCACCCCCGATGCCATGCAGTCACCGCCTACACGTCACCATACCTACAACAGAAGAGAGAGAGAAAGAGGAGGGGGGGGGGGGAGGGTGTCCCCGATAGGGAGCTGTCACGTAGGCAGTAGGCTTACCAGCTGTCTCCCACACCCCTCCGCCTTAGTATACCGATTTTTCTAAAACTTTAAACGGAAAGAATAACGTTAATTAAAAAAAAAGTAAAAAGAAAAATAGAAAAGGAACAAAGAATATATAAAGAAAAGGCAAACCACAAAGAGAGAAAGCAGTTTACAGAATAACAAAAAGGGGCAAAAACAAACACACAATATTTGAAACAAACATTTCACAAACAACAATCTGTAATAATAATATTATTATTAGGGCACAGATGGGTTCAGATGTAGGTCTAGAAAGCTCGAAACGCTTCCTAGCGACATGGTTAATCGGAGGTTTGGTCGCCGGACTATCGGTGGTGGCGGTGACCGCCGCTTGGCCGGAGCTCTCTCCTGTTAATATTATTGGGCGTAGGAAGAAGAATAAGAGGCCTGTACGTGTATACATGGACGGATGCTTTGACATGATGCATTACGGTCACTGTAACGCTCTACGACAAGCACGTGCGTTAGGAGATCAGTTGATTGTTGGCGTTGTTAGTGATGCTGAAATTACTGTTAATAAAGGACCTCCTGTTACGCCTCTGCATGAAAGGTTCTGGTTCTCTACATTATTATCCTTGTTATTAATTATTAATTATTAATTATTAATTTCAATTTCAGTTTCTGTTTTTAGGTTAATATGGAGATCAGATTGATGTAAGCCTTTGATTGTTTCTAGATTAGGTTATAAACTTATATGTCATGTTTGAATCATGTATCTAGCTGTTGTGGTTGTTTTATAATGATGTAGTCCAGTAGTTGATGCATGATGCATTTTGTTTGATTGTTTTATAAATTATTATATGTAGCAGTCATAGCCGCACTATGCACAGCGGGATAACGCCTTTTTAGTGGCGGTGTTGTGTTCGGTTGTTTGTACTTTATGAAGGAATGGACTTAACGACGATACATTGGGAAAGCAAGAAAGCTACGTCGTTGTAAACACGTACGTTAGGAAAAACACATAAAAGGAATTTAAAATTAAGTATTAAATTTTTAGTGAAATTATCGAAGGGGAAAGAAATAAAAATACAAGCAAAAAGAAAAAAAACAAAGAAAACCAATCACCACATGTGCAGTACCGCCAACACCAACCAATTGGGGTTAACTGTTCACCCCTTGTTCGATTGTATAGATGTATAATTTTGTCAGGTCTACTTTTTTTAGGTATGTGGATACCATTAGTAGAGGACTTAGAGGGAAAAAGAGTCTCTTAAACTTAAAATCATATAGGCCAGTAGTTTTAATGCTTGAGCAATAGTAGGCAGGGTTTTTCAGGCTGAATGATGCTTGTTATTTGTAAAAATCAATACTTTAGGGATTTATAATTAGGTAGTGCATTACTCCATAGCTATTTAAGTAGTATGAATTTGTGAAAGGTGAGGACTTGTAAAAGAATTGCATTATTTCATTGTAAGGCCTTAAGGGAAAATTTAGTGTCGCATTGAGTGAAGTAATCCCAAAAGGGATCACAAGATAATGAATTGAGAGAACATTTAATTATTTAAACACATAGAAATGTCATTTACTCATTTTGTAGTTTATAGGTTTACGCTGTCTCATTTTCTTGCTTGGTGATTAAAGCTTTTCATGCTTTGCCTTATTTGGCCAGTCATTGAGTCAATGTGTTTGTTGCGTATGAATACATAATAAGGTAAGCATTATTTATCTGTCTAATCTATATAAAAATTACATTTTTATTGCATCAAATACTGAAATACATTAAGAATATGGTTTTCACCTTGGTTTTCTTATCTTAGGATGCTTATGGTTAGTGCTGTGAAATGGGTTGATGAAGTCATTCCTGATGCACCTTATGCTATAACTGAAGAATTTATGAGGAAACTCTTTGATGAGTACAATATAGATTATATTATTCATGGAGATGACCCATGCATTCTCCCTGATGGAACTGATGCATATGCCCTTGCAAAGAAAGCGGGCCGTTACAAGCAAATAAAAAGAACAGAAGGTGTATCAAGCACCGATATAGTTGGTATGAACTATACTTTGTTTTCCTCCACCATTTTTGATAACAAATTAAACAATTTATATCTGTTCTCGGATGGAATTTGTGTGTGTGTGTGTGGGGGGGGGGGGGGGGGGGGGGGATAAACCTTAGTTATAATAGAGTGAGGAAATTAAGATAATTCTAATACTAATACGGTTAGGAAAGTATCATAAAGTCCTATGGATTTTCTTTTTCTTAAATTTACATATAACTGAGCTGAGTAGCGGATTATATTTTGCATGATTAAATTCACGGTCTTTTAAAACCTAAACAAAAGGTCTTTTTTATAAAAGGTGGACTTAATCATGATAAAGAAGATCATTATGAACTTATAAAATTAACAAATTCATGTTAAAAGAAACTTTGTTAAATATAATCCAGGGGCTTCTTCGTTAAATTTTAGAAGTTGAGGGATATAAACATGCAAACATAAAGTTTTGGGACTTAAGTACGGATTATGATCAAAAGCCCATAGTTTTATTAGACAATGTTTGGACTAAATCATAATAATAATAATAATAACTCCATAACTATTATAACCCGATCTTTTGTTGGCCAAAAAAAACCCAATTATTTGTAGACCTAGTTTGGTGCAATAATGTTCCACACCAAATTTCTCATCTTAATCACATACTGGAAATGAGTCCCACTAAGTGTTTGTAATTTTGATTTTTCTTTTATGGGAATGCGACAATACAGGGCGGATGCTTCTTTGTGTTAGGGAGAGAACAAGTTGTGAGAGCCCTAGTCATGCTTCTTTGCAAAGACAATTTAGCCATGGTCACAACCAGAAATATGATGATGGTGGCTCTGGCAGCAGGACTCGTGTTTCTCATTTTCTTCCTACATCTCGCAGGATTGTTCAGTTTTCTAATGAAAAGGTGCTCATGCCTGTTTTTTTTTTAATTGTGGGTGGGTGGGGGTGTTGTGCAGGAATCCTTTTAGAACACCTATACTAACAAAGAATTCATGCTCATACTGTTTTTTTTTTTTTTTTTTTTTTTTTTTTTTTTTTTTTTTTTTTTTTGCAGGGAGCTGGACCTAATGCTCGTATAGTTTATATAGATGGTGCATTTGACCTGTTCCATGCTGGACATGTGGAGGTAGGTTAAATCTTATATTCATAAGTGCTTATTTATTGTTATAAATCCTTTTAAAACACAAAAGATGTGACATTTACCCATTCCGTAGTAACTAAATTAAGATGAGCTGCTTATATCAGTATGCTTCACTAAACTAATGAAGAAATCATTATGAGTGGAGATGATTTGTAGTAATAATGTTTCTGATTTGTTTATTCCTGACTTGCTGTGAAACCGATTTCTTTGAATTAACTGATTTGTGCATCTTGTGTTACATGTCTTGACAATAAAGATAATTGTTTTTCCGTAGATTCTAAGACTCGCTCGTGAGCTTGGAGATTTTCTACTTGTTGGGATCCACACAGATCAAACTGTGAGGTATGATTCTCTCTCTCTCTCTCTCTCTCTATATATATATATATATATATATATATATATAGGGGCAGGATCAAATACAAAGTAATATAAACGTGCGAAGCGTGCGAAGGATCACTTTGTACATGATAATTACGTAATGATAATTACGTAATGCCTTCATGAACATACAAAAACATTACGTAATTATCATTACGTAATGCCTTCATGAACATAAAAAACATTACGTAATAATCATTACGTAATTATCATGTACAAATGCATGATAATTACGTAATGATAATTACGTAATGATAATTACGTAATGCTTTCATGAACATAAAAAACATTACGTAATTATCATTACGTAATTATCATGTACAAATATCCTTCGCACGCTTCGCACGATTCTCTATTTTTGTAGAATAACCGCCCCCTATATATATATGTGTGTGTGTGTGTGTGTGTGCAGAAAAAGGACTAGTTACAGATTTATTTTTGGTAACATGTAAAAAATTATTACAGTTTATTTGGTTTCCATGTTCGTGCCGGTAAGTAAGAGTACATGTTTTTAAAAGTTCTACATAGTTAACAAAGTATAAACCCTGTGTCCAAGCTATGCTTGGTATCTTGTAAAGATTGTAATTCTGACCTATGTATTTATGAATGGCTAAAATTGGGTTCTGTATTGTGTTGACCTGTTCAAATAGGTCGAGCATATTGAACTTGTGATAGGCATGAAAGTCTATTCATTCAAAGATTTAGATACTTGATGTAATATTATTGAATTTGTAATCATAATTAACACATATCATTACTCATATTTTTCTGAATGTACCAACAAGTGGGACATCCTGTCCAGGTCTGTTTCAACCCAAACTCATTCTAACCTACTCAATCCGTCCATCTTGCTACCTTTAGCATCTTGTATGTTTTTTTTTGGCTTCGAAGCTTACATAAATTATTTCATAACCTATTAATGTTTTTTCTTCGTATGCTGGTTTTGTTTAATTATAATTCAGTGCTAATAGAGGGGCCCACCGTCCAATCATGAATCTTCATGAACGGAGCTTAAGTGTTTTGGCTTGTCAGTATGTGGATGAGGTTATTATTGGTGCTCCATGGGAGATTTCAAAAGATATGGTGAGTTACATCACAATCTAATTTTTTTTACTTTTTTTCATTTAAGCAAGATACAACATTTATTCCCCTTTCTCTTTCTAAATAAAGTTACATTGCGGTCTTTGAGGTCAAAACATATTTGATTAGTTTCAAATATATCTAAGTTTCATAATATCATATTTACCCTTTCTAAATACTAACATTATGATGTATGAAATTTTGAACATATATATGTGTATTTGAATTTGTGCGTAATTTAAATTTGATAGGGATGTTTGTGGCACTTTTTTTAACGCGTACAGTCATACTATTTTTCTAATTTGTTCCACAACTGTACATAATAAATTTGTAGTTAACTTTAAATTTGCACTTCTCAAAGTTTCTCTTTTGTGTCAGTAGTCAAAAAACTAGTATTAAAGAACTAATCGAATGCCTCAATTTTCTTTTAGATGGTACCAATTTATTATCAATGTAGTTCCAAACTTCATAAATGTGTGATCAAAAACAATTTTTTAACAGCTCTTATTTTAAATCAAACGATGCAGATCACAACCTTTAATATCTCTTTGGTTGTCCATGGGACAGTGGCAGAAGATGATGATTATGAAAAGGTATGCTAAATTTTATGGCAATCAACTTTTAATTGCATGCAAAGTAGAACCAAGTTATATTTTAGTACCTATTTTAGCAACCCACTTCATCTTAACTGATTTTACATGTAAATTGCTGATGTGGCACTGGTTGATGTCATGCTAGCCACCAAATATATAAAAAAAATTGCTTGAGCAAAAAAAAATGTACATGTTTGAAATATCTAAATCTTCTCTTAATTTGTATTTCTAGTAAAATGCATTAGTCATCCTTGTGGTTTGTATGAATTTTGTCTCTTAACTTTCAAAACGACATTATAAAATGGTGCTTAAAATCGAAAGTGATAACATTTGACCAGTCGCCTTTAGTCCCTAAACTTTGCAATTAAATCTATTATGGTCCTTGAAGGAATATCATATATGCTAAAATGACAAATGAGATGTACCTGTTGCCCGTCATTTGTTGCTAAAATCAGTAATAAGTTGTAAACCAATTTCTGTTTTGTGTATATTTAAAATGTAAAGCTCGGTTCTATTTCATGCACTTCATCCTATATCTTATTGCTTATAGCTATGTTTTTAAAGTATCTTGTTAATTTCTCTGCCATCAACTTATTCGTCCATTGATGTTACAGTTTAATCACGATCCATATGAGGTTCCAGAAAGCATGGGCATATTAAAAGTGTTAGAAAGTCCTCTCGACATCACTACAAGCACAATAATAAAGAGGATCGTATCAAATCATGAGGCTTATCAGGTTTCATTACTTCCCCTTGAAATGCATGACATAATTATGTGTTATTTTATATAATATTTTTTAATCTGTCAAATGAGTCGAGCTCAAGCCAAGTTTGAGCTCGGCTCGGCTCATTCACACCCCTACTTGTGAGGTAAATATGTCATTTACACCCCTTCTATTATGTGTTATTTTATATAATATACTATGTATATAATATTTTTTAATCTGTCAAACGAGTTGAGCTCAAGCCAAGTTTGAGCTCGGCTCGGCTCATTCACACCCCTACTTGTGAGGTAAATATGTCATATACACACCTTCTATCGTACCTGATTTTAAATACTCTTTTCATATATATTTCTGATTGTATTTTTATTGAGAAAAAAGAGATCATTGTTGGAATTATGTATAATAAAGATAATTTTAATCTATTAATAAATCATCTTATAAGATAATAATTATTTTTATTGTTATACTTGATGAAAAAACAAATCTTTAAGAGTCTACAACACCAAATTGTAACAATTTTCATCAATTTATGCGAGTTATTTATTTATTTATTTTTTATTTTTTTTACCATTTGATGTACACATCTTTCCTGACCTGATATAACAAGGACAGTGACAAATTGTTGACACATCACCTTTTTACCCGTTATAGCCGTAAAACGGGCCTGACGCCACCTTTTCTGCCATTACATATAGCAGATAGACGGCATCAGTTGGTACAGGAAAAAAAAAAATCCTATTTTAAATCTGGATATTCTAAAATCATATTAAAGTATCTATTTTACCATTATAGCAGATAAACTGTATCAGAATTTGTCTTACACTCAAACAAATGATTGTCTCATTGTTACAACTAATCATTATATCTGATTCTAGATAAATTTACTCCCAAAACACTAATTATAAAATCTTGGATGGGTTTACACTTTACACCAACTGTGACCTCTCTCTTATTTGTTTTTATTTGGTTCAGAAACGTAACGAAAGGAAGGGAGAAAGCGAGAGGAAGTATTACGAGGGTAAGAGTTACATATCGGGTGACTAATATATACTTACACACGAAATCATATTTGAAGAGTATGTATGTAGCTGAGTAGTGAAAAGCTCATCTTCGCCAATACGTTTTTGTTTTCGTGGTGTTGGGGGGATCGGCATTTGAATCTTTGACGTAGACCGCGTGTAGGATTTGATCATTTATGTAGATTTGCTATAAAATGTCTTATTGGACTAAAATTTGTTTGCTTAATCTACAAAGTTTGTATTGTCTTTGTAATAATGCTAACATAATGAGAGCTATTTCTTAATGTTGTTAATGTATTCGTTCTTTGTTATGATGAGCTAGAGATGCACAAGAAAACCGAGTTGTGAACTGGTAGCAGTTTGAAACCTGAACCGAAGCATAGAGTTGAAATCGGTTTCTAATCCCCTCCGTTGAAACTGACCTTCTTTCATTCTGGTCCCCGAAACTATAATCATCACTCTTCGGCTCAACATGTATGATGTTGATTTCTTCATTAACACATTCTAACGGTTACTTTTGATGTTTGTAAAGTCCTAGACACGAACAAGGACAGCGCAACTTAAAACGAAGCCTTACCCTAACATGTGGATCAATTTCTACTTTAGTGTATCAATCAAAATTTATAAAGCATGTGAAAATTGAAATCATTGACAAAACAACATTATGTGAAAATTATTTATTTGATTCTTTTATGTAGGCTGTAGAATACAAATACAATAGCTTTAGAAGCCCCCTGAGACCTGAGCAGTTTTTTAGAGCTGGATTATGAACTGGACTAGGCCGGTTATGTGGGTTTTGGCCGGTTATAAATGGGCCGGACTATTTAGCTGTTTGATAGAATGAAGCAAATATGATACTGAAGATAGAATAATTAAAAAAATATGCTTATACTTTTATCTTATTCTTTACATAAAGGTGGTCGGTGGGTGGCGGTGGTGTTGGTCGGTGCGTGGTGGTGGGTGGCGGTGGAGGTGGTTGGTGAGTGGCGACAGTGGTAGTAGGTGGATGCGGTGGTCAGCGATAGTGATCGATGGCGGTGGTCGGCGATAGCGATCGGTGGCGGTGGTCAGCGATAGCGCCGGTCAGCAGTGGCGCTGGGTAGTAGTGGCGATGTGTGGTAGTTGTGGTGGTTGGTGGTGATGAAGGGTGACAGAGGGAATTGAATGAAAAAAAATAGGAGGGATGGATGAAATGAATTTTGGGGTTTTTAAAGGAAATGGAATCGAGGAGGTAATGGATGATTTCATATTTTCATTACCTTGACCAACCAAACACTTTTTTTCTTTCATTTCATTGTAATGCTCCTTTCCATTCTGCTTTCCAAACGCTGCATTAAAGAAAACTGATTTAGGATTCTTAAAAGAAATAGATCTTAATTTAGGTTAACCGAATAAGAGGTATGAGGTTTGTATTTGCTTTTGAAAAAAGAAATTCATAATTTTACTTATATGTTTATTTATTACTTTACGTTTCACCTATAATAGCATTATAAACTCACATAAAAGATTAAGTACTTTTAATTTATTTTGATTTATTCATTTGCATATTTTTAACTTTTAAAACTAGTTATAATGTTATATGATTTTTAATCCTGTCTAATCGGTAAACCAATTCGATAACGTGCTATTATAGAAAAAAATGAGTAATTCGATAACGTGCTATTAGATGGTCTGTGCAAATTTTATTTTTTTTATCGGCGAACAACTGTATCTCAACCATCCTTGTGGGGCGCCGTGTCCAAGAATCGACTACTCGACCTCCAGCAGCCCCCGCCTTCTTCCGATGTGCGGAAACCCGAGCCCCACCCGCCTGAAGGCACGACAGTGTTATAGAACTCGGTAAAACCTCGCCGCCCGTCAGATTCGAACCGTCGCCACCCGTATTCAATATTCACCCAGATACCAAACCATAAATCATGGAAGTGAGAATTGAACCTTTGACCACATAAGTGAAACAAAAGCCACTCCACCACTATAGATGGATAATATATAATAATTTTACTATATGAAAATTAAAATTAGGTCAAAGATAAAATGAAAATTGGGTAAAAGATAGATGAATATCTATTAATATATATAAAAGAATTGAACATTGCTGACGTGGCGTGCAATGGTGCCTTCATCCTCTCCATGAAACTGCCACGTGGCATCATAATTGAAAGATTTTAATGTTTTTTGAATTATTTCCTTTTTTAATTAAAAAAAAAAGATAAACATAAAACCCTAAATTTATCTCTCTATCTCTCAATTCTCAATTACTAAAATTAAATTGAGTTATTTTAGGAAAAAAGAATTTAAAAACAAATTTAAATTTTTCTCTCTTATGTTCCTCCCATAATTTTTAAACGTTAATATATTTTATATTCGAGATTTTTTAAATAAAAAAATTACACCAAATTAACGAGCGTTTTATTATCTTTCCAACGAGTACCATAGTGCTATATAAAAAACGGAGAAAAAAACGACTATTTTTTGTGGGGTTATGTTCATACAGAAAAAAAAAACACAAAGTGTTCAGGTTATTCATTAATCATGTTTTTTCTTTTAAACCAGGTTGTTATCTACGATGTTGAAATTCAGCCCAATCGCCATGCTATCATTGGAATTTTACTCTTCTAAAGATGGATAGGTATACTTCATCAAGAGAAGTTAGGAGAACGAATCACGCAACACTACAACACATGGTGTCACCTTATAACAAGGTTATTTTTTTTATTTATTTAATTACAAGAGTAATAATTATTACTATCAGTATTAATATTATTAGAATTGTTATATTTTTCAACCCCCATCATGAATTCTACATCTATATAAGTCAAAGTCAAATTGTAACATATTTTAAATTACGTGAAGATGATTATATGTTGAAGGTTATCCTTTTAATACTGTATTATGTTTAATATGGTTTATGCTTTTTATTTACTTTTTAAATAAATGTTTTTTTAACTAAGATTGATTATGTTTAAGTTATTTATGCTTTTCGGGATTTGAGTTTTCTTCTTTTATCATTTTTTATCATTTTTTATTAAATCATATTAAATTTTTCAACCCCGGGACTTTCCCGGGGTAATCAGCTAGTTTTAATATATAGTAATTTTACGTTTTATATAATATACATAACGGCCGCCCCACGAAATATATTTCTCCTTTGGTCCCACCTCTTCACCGCAAAGGTTTTCAGAACCGGACCGGACGTCGAACCGGACCCCCGGCCGGTTCACCGGTTCGACCGGTCCGACCGGTTCGACCGGTTCGACGAACCGGCCCCAAAAACAAAAAAAATAAAAAAAAAATTAAAAAAAATTAAAAAATCCGGTCTGACCGGTCCGGTTTCCGGTCCGACCGGCCGGTTTTCCGGTCCGACCGGCCGGTTCACCGGTTCAACCCCGGTTCGCTGCAAAAACGGTCCGACTACCCGAACCGGACCGGTCCAGGCCCCGGAGCCCGGTCCGACCGGTCCGACCGGCCGGTCCGGTCCGGTTTTCAAAACAATGCCGCAAACTCATCATCAGCCACACATTTCCAGCATTCTCTAATATTCCATCCAATGAAACACCAAATAATACTACATTACTTTTTCGAATAATAAAATATATTATCCTCTCTTAAATATCTAACAATTTTTTTAATCTAGCTTTTGGATAATAACTTTACCAACTTTTTTTTGTTTACAATATAATGATTTTTATTTACGTATCTTGTTTTAATTATTTTCTTCCCAATATAGCACTGTACATAACATGATTAAACCATTCATGTGGATTATATCAAAAGTAAGTAATATAAAACATTAAAACACCATCTAACATGATCTTGAATTTTCAAACATCATCTCCAAGTATGTTTCTAGTGAAAGTGGACTTTCTATCATTTTTTTCATCCACATTAAAAAATTGTCGTGTTTATTTTATTATCATTTTAAAAAAATCATTAAATAAAACAAAATACAATAACTCTTTGCATTTTTATATTTTTATATTCATTTCAAAATATTGTTACCGGAGAATATGTTTTTATGTAAAAGCGAACTTGTTCGGGATGTATTATGTATAAGGAATGGATCCAAAAGACTTTAAAGATTTTTTTTTAGTTTGTCGGGGTTTTTTTTCTTTTTCTTTTTTAAAAATAATTCAAAGATTATATTTACGAAAACTATGTATTTGACTTCATAAGAATCAAGAAGTCTTCACCTAGAGCTAAAAAAGGGGTCTCGTTGTGTTGAAATGACATGACACGTGTAACACGCACAGTGAATCTAAAGACGACATGTTTATATAAACGGACAATTTTCTTAAATACTAGCGCAAATATAATGATTTTTACTCCATTTATTTATGTATAGTATTTTAATTATTTTTTTAGCAGTATAGCAGTACATGATATAACAATTTCATGTGGATTATATCAAAAGTAAGTAAGTAATATAAAACATTAAAACACCACCATCTAAGATGATCTTGAATTTTCAAACATCATCTCTATTCTCTATGTATATATGTTTTTAATAAAAGTGGTTTTTCTATCAGTTTTTTTAATCTTCTCTGGAAACATGCTTAGAGAGGATATTGTGTGTGTTATACTTGAACGATTCTTTTGGTTCATCGAGTGTGTGTGTGTTTTTTTTAATACAATTCAAAGTGTTTACCTAAGATAACTATGTTTTGACTTCATAAGAATTAAGAAGTATTCACCTAGAGCTAGAAAAAAAAGGGTATCGTTGTGTTGAACGGGTTAAACATGAGATGACACGTTTAACACGAACATTGAATCTTAATACCACACGTTTATCTAAACATGTAATTTTCTTAAACACTAGCTTAAATATGTTTAATTAGTGGGTTAGGTTAACACATATCTAACACACTTAAAAGTAACTAGCTCAATAACATGACATGACATGTTTAATTTGATCACACACATTTGAATTACACGAATGACATGAAATATTTAGCATGATTACTATCCCGATTCACTAGATACATTTACAAAATAATAAACATAATTTAAACGATAAAATAAAGTTACAAAAAATACAATCCATATAACTACGGTTTGGTCCAGTTTGTCACTTTAGTACAAAAAGGTTTTGATATTGATGTTGGATCTGGTGGTTTTGGAGAGAGAGATTGACATTTAACTCTAAAACTACATGACTATTGTGCTTTGATAAATGGGTTTTCGAAAACGTGTCGTCTCAGCATACTAACCTATTTTCCAAAACACTAATCCATTTAACTTTTAGTCACATCATGTTAACAATTTAACAAAGCGTGTCAAAAATTGCAGCCCTATCTCCACCTGGTTAACCGAACACAATTTTAGATAATCCTAATAGTACTTATATATGTTATATGGGTTAGGATCAAATGCATTGAAAAAAATAGTAAGTCGTAGACAGAGTATCAAATGGAGTCCGATTGAACTCATTTAAGCGACATTAGAACCATGTCAAACCCTACGATCTTAATTTTTAGGTTTTTGATTTTGTGGATTTTTAGCTGTGGTTTTTAGAATTTGTGTTATATCATTGTGTCTTTTATTTGTATTGTGTCTTTTTTACATTTTAATCATTCTGTCATTTTATGATTTGTTGTGTCTTTATTCTTTGACATTATGTTATATTTATCGTTATTGTGTTAAATTTTGTGACACATTATGTTATATCTCGTGATCCATTATCTTTTTTTTATTCTTCTCACTCTTCTTATTTTTTATACACCGTGTAGGCAACTTATAAATATATAAAAGTTTTATGTAGTCATCACTCATCAATCATCAAAGTAATAATACTTCACTTTAGAATGTAGTGTAAAGTGTTATGAACATTGGACAGAGATGAACACGCGTTGACCCCACATAAAAAAGCATAAGAATAACGTTTTCAAAACTTTACTTATGCAGGGGGTATTTACGTAATTTCATAACGTGTTAACCGGACTATAAAACACCCCTCCACACCACTTCATATCATTCAAATCATAAACCCTCTCGACAGTTGACTCTTATTTTTTAAATAAATTTACATAAATCCCCCCTGAACTTTAGAAATATGACAAAAGTGTACCCTAAATCTATTATTCCACCACTTATTTCTTCTTCCGATCAACAACATTTCTTCAGTGAATCATCCACCGTCGTTCTAACCATTTGGAAGAAATCGTTACTGTTCAATTGTGATGGCTTTACAGTCTTTGACGCCAAGGGTAATCTCGTCTTTCGAGTCGATAATTACGCTGCAGGCAATAAATCAGAGGTTGTTCTAATGGATGCCACCGGTCGCTCTCTCCTCACCATACGCCGCAAGGTATGTGTCTATAATATATGCACATTTAATTAGTTAGCTAATTAGATTCGAACTTCAGATATGTTATTTAGCCGCAAAAATAGTTCACGGTGCAGTTGTTGCCCGTCTGCATGATATCCTTTTATAATTTGCAGGGGCAGGCCTAGCTTGAAGCTAGGGCCCGCGCCCGTTGCTACTCAACTTCGCGTGCATAGTGGAAATTTTGTTTTTTTTTTACAATATTTGAAAAACGTTACTACGTAAAATGAATTTTTTTTCGAACGTTACTACTGAAATTAATTTCTAAATCCGCCATTGATAATTTGCCTTTTAATTATTAATGAAACCTTTTTCTGATAAAAAATAAGTAAATAAAATAAATAAAATAAGCACGTCTAAACAATAAGTACATAATTTCATTATATAGTATAATTTAAAGGTTCAAAGTGGAAAACGGTGAAAAAAACCGTAACTAGATAAAAAATATAGTCTTCAAAAACTAAACACTAAAGCATGCAAGCAGCTTTTATGGCTTCTACGTTTGTGCTTTGATGACTTTTATAGTGTCATGAAAATTTGGTTTTAACTTTTAAATGAAATTTTTATCGAAACGTAGATAAAAATTAGCAGAGTATATAATGTATATATGTGTTGCCCTTGGGGGCAAAAGTAAAGTTGCACTAGTTTTAACGTTATTTTACTAATTTCGTGAAAATAACGTTAAAAACGACAGACGGTTAATCATGCATCATGTGGTGGCGTGGATAGCCAAAAGACAAAGGGGTACATGCATCGATCGGGTTTGTCCCGATTGCTAAGTGTTTTGTGCCTTATGTCCAAGGCTTGATACCAAACCACATCGAGCCGGGGGTCTCACTGGAAGCAGCCTCTCTATTCTTAGGGGTAGAGGTAAGGCTGTCTACATCTTACCCTTCTCAGACCCTACCTTAGCTTTGCTATAGGTGGGATTAACTGAGTATGATGATGATGATGATGATGTTCCAAAGTTTGTAAAACTTTGTGTATATATATTAAATTTAAAAATTATATATTAGAATAACATTTTTGACTAAATTTACAATTCATTGATTCAACAGAAAGCAAGCATCACAGAGAGTTGGCTGGTGTACGACGGCGAAACGAAGGCGAATCCGCGTTACTCGGTGACGAAAAACGTGAATTTTCTCAATGGAAAGTCTCTAGCTTACGTGAGTAATGTAGGATCACCTAATAACCGAAACAAAAAGAGTAATGTGGCCTACGAGATTGAAGGCTCGTACGCGAAGCGGTCCTGCGTGGTGTACGATGACAAGCGGCGGTGTGTGGCTGAGATCAAGCGTAAGGAGGCCATGGGAGGTGTTGCATTCGGTGGAGATGTGTTTCGGCTAGTTGTACACCCGGATATTGGTTCAAACGTTGCAATGGCTCTAGTGGTTGTTCTAGATCAAATGTTTAGTGGTTCTTCTAGAAGGTTCTAAACGTGAACTCGATCGGTTAAACTAGATTGGGTACATAGATTGCATTTGGAATTTGGATCATGATAAGGGTCATTTGAAGAAATAAAGATACATGATTAAGTGGCTCAAAGCATACTAAATGTTTACGAAAATGAGAATTTTATAAAAAGAAAAAGGGAAAATAAGTTTTGTAAGTTTATACTGCATAGTGCATACCCATCTTGACCAACTTATCTCATTGCTTACGTGGCAGTCTATCCTTCGAAGGACTACCCTACTCCACACCTCATAGCCTAATTATTCGTATGTACTGTGTAACTCGAAATTATACCGCACTATGCGGCGGGATAAAGTTTATTTATAGTAATGTCTTGCGGCAAATTATTTTTTAAAATCTAAACTAAGAAAGTGACAAGGAAAAAAGAAAAAAGAAATTAAGCATCCAATATTGAGGTAACCGGCCAAAATGAAAAAAAAAAAACCAAATTAAAAGAAAAAAAAGGCAACAATTGGGTTTGTGGGGATCGAGCACAAGGGGCACGGATGTTGAGGTGTGGTAGCTACCAGCTGCAGCTTGGGGTGTTCATGGTCTAGTTTGGACGGTTTTGAATCAAGCCGTAAGCCAAATCGTTAGTAATGGTTTTTGGTCATTAAAAACTGAAACCAAACAGTTGAAAGTTAAAACCAAACCGAACCGTTACTTGACCAGGGTCTAACGGGTTGTCCACAACAATGTTTCATTCCCAGGGGGGCAAGGTTTTGTCTTTAGTAGACTAGGGTTTGCAATTCAAAAAGGGGTGGCGGCGCAGCTTGTTGCCCGTCTACCTGCTATTATGATGTAACTTTCGTATTTTGTTTTAATGAGAAGAAAGATTTTAGTTAAAAAAAAACCGTTAGTAACGGTTTGGTTTCGGCTTGATTTCACGATTTGGGCTTATCGGTCTTTAATAAAAAAAAGCATAAGAAATATCTTTTTATTTTAATTAACTAATCAATTTATAAATGAAATAACATTTAGGAACCAAAACTGGAAAACTTTTAGGCAACCCTTGGTCTTAAACTCTTTAAAAGCATGTAAATTATATAGTCTATTGGGTATAGAATTAGATATGAACAAATGAGTTTCTTCACCACGAGCATAATCACAGTTAATAAAAAGAAAGAAAACAGGCAACTTAGAAGCATGATATAATCATAGATTTATTTAAGTTAAACCTAGTATAAAATATAAATATATAAATACGTGTAAGATAAAATATATATAGAAAAATAATAAAATACGTTATCAAATCTTATGGTCCTGTCCGGTTTTATACGGTTGGTTTTCGGTATAAACTGTAAACCAAACCATTTGGTACGGTTTGAAAACTTTCAAACCGACCGACTGAAGTTTAAAGCAAAAAACCGACCACGAAACCAAATTGACGACCGGTTTGGACGGGTTTCACAGTTTGAAACCGAACAATGAACACCCGCTGCAGGATAAGTCAACTTTGGTTCGGTCTAGTTTTAACAACATCGCTTAACCTGGTTGATTCGTTTATACATAATACATTATCTTGGACCCGATTACGTACGACACTAAATGATTTAATTGTTTTTAATGAAGTCTTCGTAAACATTATATTTGTGGCACATATACATTCGTTTGACGTCAGCCCTTCGTTTCGATTGTATAGAATAATTCAACGTATTATGATAAAGAATAGAAGGGTGTGTCTTTCAAGTTCAATATCTAACCTTAAAATAATGAGTTGTTGCTTAGAACAAAAATGTCAAAATCAATGGTTTTGTCATGGATTACAACAAAAATATTAATCATATAGTACGACTACAACAAAAGTGTCAAAATCAATATGGTTTGGTCATAGATTTAATAGATAATAGTTTTCGATTGTTCATGTCGACCAAGCCACATATCCATGGTAGATCTACAAATTATAATATTTAATAATATATATTTATTAGTACGTTAAAGAGTGAAAAGAAATTAAGAATGTAAACCAGTTCATTTAAACAAGAAAATCAAAACTTTTAAAGCCAATAAACAAAACAGTAACTCATGTAATCTAAATTTTTTTAATAACAAATGATATCTTTGCGATAAAATTCAAACACAACTTAACTATACGTTAACAATAGTTTAAAATGACAAACTAATCATAGATTATTATAATTCATTATTTCTTTTGAAAGTACAATTGAGTTCTATATGTAACGAATTAACGGTGACTTACAAACAAATCTTAGAAAAAAATGTGTTTACAATTTCTTGTTATGAATTATATATTTATGTCTTTCATTTTTTACAACTTTATTTTAAGTTTTATATGTTATATAAAACTTAAAAAAAACTTAATGTTTCAACATATTTCTTGCTCCATATACGTGAAACAATAATCCTTTTAGAATTTTTTTTTTTTTTTTTTTTTTTTTTTGTATAATTTCTCCTTTTCATTGACAAAAAAAAAGGTAAATTACATAAGGATGGTAGGTAGGCGGGCAACAAGCTGCGCCGCCACCCCTTTTTGAATAGAAAATCCCAATCGGCTAAAAACAAAACCCCGCCCTTGGGGGGTGGAAAAGTTGCTGTGCACTACTCGTTGAACCCGAGCCAAAAACCGCACCGCCTCCGGTGCCAAGGAATCGAACGTGTCGAAGGCCAAGGGAATGAAAACATGCTGATTATCCTCACACGCTTTAGCATGTTTTTCCACTTTCTTGGATTCAGCTCGCATGACCGCTTGGCCGGCCACAAACCCACTATCTCGAAGCCCAACAAGGGGGGACACCCCGGTAAGATCAACACACGCATGTTTCCCACCTTCCCAACCAAAAACTAAGACGTCTGCTGGGCGCAAGGTGGACCTCCCTTCCGCGGGGTCTGTGAGAAAATTAACAGCCGCCTCTTTTCTTGCGGAGATCCCCGCTCTTCTAAGGATGTCTGCCAAAGCATCCCGGACAAAATCGTGCCGATATTTAAACCCTGGCAATTCCTTAGAAATATTCCACAAAGTACCATGAACAATTAATCGTATCCGTTTTTATTAGGTTTAGAATGGCATAAGTTGTAAAAGTGTAGTTTTTAATATGCATATTGTCGGCTAAAAGAGGAATATCAAGCACAAAAAGCTTTTATGGTCCATTTAAACGTCACAAATCAAACTAGTGGAAAAAAGTTAAAAAGCTATGAAGCTGTATGGAATAACATCAAATACAAACCCTTTTTTAAGTAAAAAGTAAAAACAATAGGAAGCTATAGATGCACAACACATAGCATACCTTTTAAATGTTGACTAGGGGCATTTAGCTCATATACAATAGAGATTAGTTTGAAATCCCTAATTTAATGCAATCTTTAATTCAAATTCTACAAAATTATTATTTGCCACCGTATTGAAATCTTATTAAGTTATTAACCTACAAACAGATTAAAAGATTGTAAACAATTATTCATCATCTTTCATTAGTTCCATGTTTTTTTATGGAGAAACAACAATTACTTGGTTACATATGTTTATGTTTCATGCTTGTGTTGTTTTTTATTGATTTGTTAATTCATCATCTTTGAAGAATAGTGAACATAAATAGCACAAAACAAGTATATCTTCAAATAACATGATCACAATAACAACACGGTAGAACAATAATAGCACATTAATAAAATCATATATTTCATACCATCAAAATCAGCACCTTCACGTTGATATGTTTTATAGCAATACAACTTGAAACCTCTATTTAAAACGAGCACAATCAATGTTGGAATACAAGTCTGATTTGCAGCGGAATAGAAAGTTGTTTTCTTAATTGAATTACTCGAGCAAAGATCAAATGGTGAATGAATAACGATTGAAACAAAATAACAACAATAACCGATACTTGTTTGGACAGAAAATGGATTGTTTTGTATTGATTAGAAACGAAACAATCTTGGTAAATGATACAATACACATTATGTTCTATATACTAACTTTTTTTTTTTGAAAGGTTAATTTGTTTTTAATCTTTAATCCTGTGGTCTTTGGGACTTGAACCCAAAACCTCCCACAACCTAGGTGTTTAAAGGCTTTGCCTTTGCCAATGGACCACCACCCCATTGGTCTATATATACTAACTAACGGGTGTGTTTCTTGGACAGTTATTGTCAAACAGACATGTTGTTTAACAGTCCCATTTTGCTGCCAAAATAACTAACATTTCAACCGTCTGAATCAAGGGTATAATGGTCCTTTTACTCCTCCTCACAGCCTTATATGTTATCGAACATATTGACAGATTCTTGTACACTCTTTCTATCCTTCTTGCAGCCCTTTTATGACCCATTAACCTATCATATTTGTGTAGCAACCTTTGATCCCTATTGACCCATTACATTCTATCCTAACTTAGTGTATATATATATCTATCCTATGACTAAGTTAATCTATATATACACACACACACACATATCTATAAGTCACATACATACATAATACATAACATAAGTTTTATTTACATATTTAACACTCACCCCTAAATCAAACTTGTGTTCTTCATGTTCTTGGGCAAAGTCTCCATTGCTTCTTGTAATGTTTGTTCAACTCTTGAGAAATCATACTTTCTCTTTTTCATTAATTTCTTTGCGGTGATCCAATCCCCGCCCATATAGAGAGCATAATCCTCTTCGATCGAGTTGGCGTTTTTGTTAAACATTGGCATTACTTTTGGTACATCTTGATTCTGTCCACGGCTGTCCCATAATTCTGCCTTCGAACTTCCTTGATTACACGATTGTTTGGCTACGGATTTCACACGGTATTGCCACTCCAAGACATCTAAGTATTGGGAAGAGTATTATTACAATATCTTTATCTTCATAATCTAAACCCAATTCCTTTGCAATGACAACCCACAAATTATACTTTGATACTCTTCGGTGTCCTCCCTCTTTCTTTACTAACACATACAAGTCGAACAAGTATACCCTTTCCCCATTTTGCACTTTTGGAGGTATTGGTCGATTATCAACTCTTAGATAGAAATTTAAAAACCAATCAACCATCCTTAAAAAAGGATCCTTCAATAATTCTTTATGTGCCCAAGGATATTCTAGATCTTCTATGATATCTAAGAATTCCATACATTTTTCAATTGAATCCATGTTGATCTTATGAACTATGTCTTCCATCTTTTTCATATTATTTTCAGAATCAATATCTAACTCTTCAAAGTATTGATTCAAATATTCTTCCTTTCTTTTCTCATGCTCATCTTCTTCTTTCTTTAACTCATTCAACATAGTTTCCTTTGAATCTATACTTTCTTTCATGTTTACGAATTGTATGCTTTCCTTTTTGAACATGTTTTGCACATAACACTTATTTCCCTTCAATTTTACTATGAAACCTTGCAATTTCAATTGTAATAGACTTAAAATATTTTCCTCTATATCCGTGGAGTAGAATACATTAGGAATAATTAAAGAATGATCACAAACCAAAATATCCACCATCCCTAGTCCTTTTATAAACACCAATTGGTTTTTAAAACGACTCTCTACGCCAAATGATCGCCTTATTTTCAGAAAATGATCTATGTTTCCTACAACATGGTTATGAATGTTTGGACTTACATACCATATGTCTTTCCATGTTTGTTCATCGGATCCATACAAGATATAATCATTACCACTGCCGAATTTTTCAATAGGATAATAACAAATACCCGTATCAATAGCATCCTTGATTAATAAAGCATTTTCATCCCTTTCCTTCATGTTACATGCACTTATTAGATGCCCCAGTTGATGACAATAGTAACACTTCCTTGTATCGATTCTATTCCTTCTTGTGGCCTCCCTTTTGTTTTTTCTACTTCTAATACGACTCTGGTTATTCATCATAGTTGTGACATAAGATGTTTCTGATGTTTGAGACATGATTAATTCGACTGACTAATTTGACATACAAAGGATAATTGGATTTAGAAAACAAACTGGCTCTGATACCAGCTTTGTTGGAATACAAGTCTGATTTGCAGCGGAATAGAAAGTTGTTTTCTGAATTGAATTACTCGAGCAAAGATCAAATGGTGAATGAATAACGATTGAAACAAAATAACAACAATAACCGATACTTGTTTGGACAGAAAATGGATTGTTTTGTATTGATTAGAACGAAACAATCTTTGTAAATGATACAATACACATTATGTTCTATATATACTAACGGGTGTGTTTCTTGGATAGTTGTTGTCGAACAGACATGTTGTTTGACTGTCCCATTTTGCCGCCAAAATAACTAACATTTCAACCGTCTGAATCAGGGGTATAATGGTCCTTTTACTCCTCCTCGCAGCCTTATATGTTATCGAACATATTGATAGATTCTTGTACACTCTTTTTATCCTTCTTGCAGCCCTATTGTGACCCATTAACCCATCATATTTATGCAACAACCTTTGATCCATATTGACCCATTACATTTTATCCTAACTTAGTATATATATATATATATATATATATCCTATGACTAAGTTAATCTATAAATATACAGAATACATACGACTTAATACACATATCTATAAGTCACATACATACATAATACATAACATAAGTAACAATCAAAACGTTAAAAAATTAACATGATCAATAACAGGATACTACAATTACATAAATAACACAAAACAAATACACACACTATATTCTTTTATATGTTACGGAATTGAAAAACGATGATGTGTTTAGATTTTGTGTTGTAATGTGTTATCAATCATAGCACTCCTATATAGGTGAGTGTTATTAGCCTATGTATGTGTTATTATTATCATTCATAACATATTGAAACATTTCTAAAAGATAATATAAATTCAATTATCATTTTAAACAAATCTTCTTTACATTTAATAAACAAAAGTCATTAGGTACACTTGTCATTCCCTAACTAGACCTTCAATCCTCTCTCCTCCATATTGTGCCACATGTCTCTACCATGTAATTTATAAGATTTTTAGTTTTTTTTAAATAAAAAAATCATTAAATAATTAAAAATCATTAAATATTTAAAAAATCATTAAATATTTTTCAATACTACTTATTTAGTAGATAATACTCCACAAATACCATTTGATAACAAGATTCCATTGAAGTTCCAAAGGCGTCAATTCCCAATATCCGTATGTTTCGCAATGACCATCAATAAAAGCCAAGGTCAGTCTCTATCGAAGGTTGGATTGTATTTAAGAGACCCGTATTCTCACATGGCCAACTTTATGTCGCATTATCAAAAATTAAAAGTAGGGCAGAGGTGAAATTACTTATACTAGATAGTGATGAGAATGTTAAAACTAAAACAAAAAATGTGGTGTATAAGGAAATATTTAGTGATATTGAATAACATGTGTATTCCTTACTTTTAAATTTTGAATAAAATATTTCTACTATATTTTGTTTATAGGTTATACCGCTCCAAATAATTGTTAGTTGTTGAACCGCATGTCCACGCGGGCAATAGTCTAGTACAATATATTTGAAAAAATCAATCCATGTTTTCGATTAAAGTAGATGCTTAATTACGAGTTTTAAGGGATTTGGATGGAGATTTTTATTTCATCAAACCGATCAAATACCAAAAATACCCCATTATTCTAATTAATTAACACACTAATTATACATTGATGAGATTTAATCAATCTTAACCGTAGACTTAATTATTTAAAGATTATGATCTGTTCTCACGGTTTTTAGATAACATAAAGTTTGTACCAAATCCACCCCCGAAGTTGTAATATTCACCAATCACTATAAATTTATATATGTAGCCATTCTTCAAAATAACAATAGTGTTAGAGCATGTGTAGTAGGGGGCTTTATGGGATTAAAATATTATAAAGTATTAGAAGGGGCTCCATAAGACATTATTCCAAACCTGTTAAATGGATCACTTATCCAAAAACGAGATGGTTTAACAAGTATAGTTACACATGCCAACCAAACCAATTAAGGGTTTGATCCTCGGTGTGGCCTATTCGATTTGGATGGAAATAAGTAAAACGAAGTTCAAGAGATAGTTATGTCGTTCATTTTGAGACCTCAAAACGGTTGTCGAAATTTGTTTAGGTATAAGCAATTATTCATCATATGCTTTCAAAACCGCCCCATAAATAGAGAAATCGTAACTAAGTTTCTGTCACTTACAATCACAATCAAATTCAAACTTTTTCTTTCAGGTGATATGGTGCAAAACATCACAAAAAAAAAAAAAAAAAAAAAATTAAAAAAAAAAAAACTATTAACAACAAAAGGTACCTCGTGTTACTAAAAGAAAACGAGGTAATATGTTAAAAACGATATTGGTGCGTGTTTTACATTGATGGTAGCCATAAGGAAATACTCATCGCCCACAATTTTCATTTAACCATATTCAAATACTCAGATAACAAAGGGATATAAAGTAAGATATAATTATTTCATAACTTTTTATTTCTATTTACTTTTGGATGGAAATAAATCAATAATAATAATTCCCTTTAGAAACACATTGTGTTAAAAGGACCACGCGTTAAACACTATCCACCCACATATCCTCATGACATGATATCATTATTTTTTTGAAACTTACATGATATCATTATTAAAAGCCTATTAAAATAACGTGTTTCTATCTTTTTCTCCTAACGGGGTATTTTCGTAATTTCAAACCACCTTTCATGTGACTATAAAAGGCCCTCAGCACCACTTGCTTACTTGCCATCCTAAAACTAAAACTCAGTTTCTCTCTTTAGTCATTTTCTAAAATAATATTTTACACAAAGGCACCTGAACTTTTGAAAGATGACAAAAGTATACCCTAACTCTGACCAACAGCGTTTGGTTAGTGAATTCTCCACCACTGGGCGTAACCCTGATCCCGTCATCCTAACCGTTTGGAAGAAATCGTTACTGTTCAGTTGTGACGGATTTACCGTCTTCGATAGCAAGGGTAATCTCGTCTTTCGAGTTGATAATTACGCTGCAAGCAACAGGTCTGAAGTTGTTCTAATGGACGCCGCTGGTCGCTCTCTCCACACCATACGTCGTAAGGTATGTGTGTATAATATATTATATACGCATTTAGTTAGTTAGTTTCGAATCATGTTAAAATATGTATAAGGCTTAGTTTTGATGACTTCTATGTAAAAAAAGAATTACATCCAAAAATTAATAATTAAAATAAGCACGTCGAAGCAGCATATATTAGATTTTATAAAAAGAAAAATCTATAAAAAAGAGAAAAACAAAACCTTGAAACTGTTTTTTGGTTAGGGTTTGACATTCAGAAAAATGTGGTGGCGCAGCTTGTTGCTCGCCTTCCTGCTATCTTGATGTAATTTATAATGTTTTTTATTTAAAGAAAAAGAAAATGTATCATTCAAAAAAAAAAAAACATTTGTTTTTTTGATGACGTATACATTATCATGAAAATCAGGTTTATTTAAAATTTATATCGAAACATAGATAAGCAGCTTACAATAATACAATTGTAAGGTTTAAACTTTAAAGGTAGATCACATTAAAAACTTTATATAACATCGTATTTTAAAAGTTACACGTAGAAAAAACATTTTTGACTAAATGTAGAATTTGATTCATGATTCAACAGAGAGCAAGCATTACAGAGAGTTGGCTAGTGTACGACGGGGAAACGAAGGCGAATCCGCGATACTCGGTGACGAAAAACGTGAATTTTCTCAATGGAAAGCCTCTAGCTCACGTGAGTAATGTAGGATCACCTAATAACAGAAACAAAAAGAGTAGTGTGGCCTACGGGATTGAAGGCTCGTACGCGCAGCGGTCCTGTGTGGTGTACAATGACAAGCGGCGGTGCGTGGCTGAGATCAAGCGGAAGGAGGCCGTGGGAGGTGTTGCATTTGGTGGGGATGTGTTTCGGCTAGTTGTACACCCGGATATCGGTTCAAACGTTGCAATGGCTCTAGTGGTCGTTCTAGATCAGATGTTTGGTGGTTCTTTTAGAAGGTTTTAGATGTGAAACCGATCAATGAAAGCACATTTGTGAATTTGGGATTTGATTGAGTACAGACTACAGGGAGATTGCATTTGGATCATTATATACAAAGTTTATGTGATAATTTGATTATCACATAATTTGATTTATCACATAAACTTTGTATCACATAAAATTTGATTTATCACATAAACTTTGTATTGTTATTCAATTTTTTGAATGATTGATTGCCTATTGCTCCATTGAAGTTAATTGGGGAAACTAATTGGTCCGGCCGTATTGGTAATCAGGGCTGGCCCTGAAAATTCAGTTGTCCGGGTCGAGCTGTAAAAATTGTGCCTCTTAACCTTAGCTTTAGGCATTAACGAAATAAATAATATAAACTATTTTTTAAGCTACTATTAAAGTAATATCAAATTGATGGATCAAATTTTATTTTCCACTTAGGTTGTAGTTTAACGGTAGAGGGAACAATCCCTCTAGGAGGAGGTTGGGAGTTTGAATCCCACTTGGATTGTCGGAGAGTCAATGTGCCCCCCGAGAAATTGGGTCCGGGCGGGGGGTCCTCCCCGCACCCCTTAAGGGCCGGTCCTGTGGGTAATGGCAAGTTAGAACTCCTTTAGCCATTTGTGTACAGAGTACCCGACAATTAGTTAGTTGGCCGTTAAAAAAAATTTGGGAAACTAATTAGTCCAACTTTTATTGCTTAAGCTATAATGTTTTGAAAACCAGACTTATAGCTGTTTGTTTAACTGGTTATTCTAGACTTAAAAAACCGGTTTTGCTACTTATGTTACACATTTGTTTATCTTAACAAATTTATATGATGATACAATCGTTATTTTGTATCGTTCATTTTGATTGTATTGTTAATTTAATTGGCGTATAAAACAATTCAACATATTCTACTAAAGGGGCCAGGCCACTCATGGCAAGGGAGAGCACGGTTAGATTTCTGTGCAGTGACTCCGCAGCCACCCCCTCGGCTACCCTCTAAAACTTCACAGAACGGTAACCACACATTTTGATGATTTTGAGTGTGATTTTGACATGACTAAGTGGGATTGGATGGGGATGGTAATTTTGCCGAGGGCTCCCGGGCCACCCTAAAAGAAATGAATGGTGTATCTTTCAAGTAACCTTAAAAGACGCACTTGATGCTAGCTACAAAAACAAAATATTTGATAGGACGAAATGACGAATACAAGAGATATGTCAAAATCAAGTTGTCATATTTATTGATTGTAATGTTTTAAAACCCTTAATCAACCAGTCATTGCGTTCTTAAAATCGGTTTGACCGACAACGAAGGATCGAATATTATTGCTTTAGCATGTCTGGTTAATTTGGTTAATCTGGTTTCCAAACTTGTAGGACCGAATATTATTGCTTTAGCATGTCTGGTTAATTTGTTTAATCTGGTTTCCAAAACACTCAGAATTTTTAATTCCTTGGTTGGTCATCATGTTTGACAATTATATAAATATAAATATATATACTTATGTCACACATATTTTATTTTAGCTTATGCACATTCGTTTAGTTTCAACCGTTCATTTTAGTTATACTATTCTTAGGTTAATTAATATACATGGAATTATTCAACATATTATTGTAAAAGAAGAAAAGGATGTATCTTTCGACATCTAACCTTAAAATAATGAGTTGATGGGGTGTCGAAGAAATCCAAATAATTGACCGAAGTATTCAGAAAATATGTCAAAATCAATGTTTTAAGTAGATTTTAAAAGATAATAATTGTTTGGATGTTTATGTCGACTAGTACACGTATTTATGTTACATGTAGACACTATATTTTAAAACTATAAAATTTAGTTATGTACCATTTTCACTTAATTATGAAAATTAAAAATTTAAAACCCATAATTAAAGCACTACGTCATGAACATATCTTGTTATTAATAGTAAAAAAAACGTTTTAGAATCTATATGAACCTCTTTAACAGATAATTCAAGATTCAACTACGGATGTATATATGTATTTTTTTTTCAATTATTATTCAGATGTTTTATGTTTGTTTTTACAATTTATATGAATTTGATTTGTTAAAGTTAAACAACTTGCAACATATTTCTTACACCATAATTCCATAAAAATTATATTTTCTTTATCGAATACGCCACGAGGTATGAAACATCATTTGTTGTTTTCCGTCTTTTTTACGTTTTCACTTAGAATATCAAGTACAAATCATTTTTTATTCACGGTCTATTTAGAGTTTGGAGTCTAAATAATATTCACGATCGTTATGACGACGTGTTGGGCGATGTGAAATGCTAGAAATAAAAAGGTTATGATAACACTAATCCTAAGGTAGTTGATGTTGTGGCTTTAGTTAAATCCCTCTCGTTTTTATGACTTAAGCATAGATCTAGTTTTAATACCATTATGTGGAAAGATTGTGCGATGTTCCCATTGTACATGTTGTACTCGTTTGTTTGACGGTCCTCGCTTTGAGGACTAGTCATTTTTTTAATGAAGTTCACTGTTAAAAAAATAAAAATAAAAAAATATTTAGACATCTTAAATTAAATTAAACAACTATGAGACTATGAGTTAGGAAATGGATGGGGTTCCCTGATGAGTTGAAACAATATCATATCAAAATGGATTGAGTTTATTGAAACATCCCCAGTAATAGTTGCACCCTTCTTACCCTATACGCCACGCACGCCACGTATTGTACTATACGTGGCGTATAGACCCAATAATTATCAACTGATTATATCAGGGAGTGTTATGTGTCAATTATGTCTGACGACTACCCCTATACGCCACATATAGTGCTATACGTAGCGTATGGAGGTAATATGTAGGGTTGATGTGTGACATTTTGATTAAATTCTTGTGCCATATGTGGAGCATAGTACTACTATACGCCAGTTATAATGTATTATATATATACTTTTGCTGGGTTTGTAACGTATAGATGTTATACGACATACATATGTATGACCATTTATATCCAATACGTACTTTAAAGTTTTTTTTTCAACATATATTTGATACATAATTTAACGTTTTTTTTTATCGTATATTCAATATTTATTGTTTTTAACAAGTCTTACAAAAATGTGATTGTTTAGTGTAGGTTAGTGTGTAACATTTTGGTGATCATTAGTAATGGTATGACATTAGTGCTATTTGATACTGCTTTACATGCCCCCTCCCAACCCACAATACAAGGAGCTTAATATTAGTTGTGATAAAAAAATATATCCTAGATCGTCTCTTGAGATGAAACAATAAAGTAGTTTAGGACTTTAAGGTTTTATCTATTAATTATAAAAAAAATATATAGCTTCTAGTCTAATTTTTTCGTATTCAAATTCAGGTATTGCAACAAATTTTACGGTTGAAGCCGTCAAAAATAGTAATATGTTAACTTGCTTACCATAACTAGGAAAATCGAACAAATTTCAGGTTTTTTTATCTTTATGAACTCCGTTCAGTTGGGTCGTTTTCAACTTTATAAATTTCATATAAAACCAATGAGCGTCTCTACATAAACCGATCTTAATTAACTAGAGGGACTGTTTGGCAAATGTTGAACTAGTAAGTGCTAAACCAGTAAGAGGTATGAATGTATAAAAGACTCTGAGACAATAAGTATTGCTTGGTTGGACCTTTGAATGACTGCAAAATGTCTGTTTTGCTCATCTGAACTTGAATCTAAACAGTGAAAACATATAAGCTAAACCCCAAAAAACAAGAAAACAACGAAAAACATATGATCTAAACACCAAAGGAGTGGAGATACCTTGTGACGTAGGAAGCAGAGGCTGAGGCAAAAGGAGGCAGGAAGTGACGAAGGAGTCGATGGAGATGTCGGCACTGGACAACACACTGTGTTCCCAAGTCTCATTTAAGGAAGGAAAAGAAAAGAAGAGAAAAGAAAGAAACAGAGAAAGGCCATTGTTTCAGAGTTTTTTTTTAACGAAAGAAGAGAAAGGAAATAGAAGGATTGATGTTCCGAAGTTTTTTTTAGAAAGGAAACGAAAGAAAAAGGAGAGAAAACAAGGGTTATTTTCATCCCTCCAAATAGGAAGGATTTGAAGAGAAAAGAAAAGAACGAAATAGTAGATAAAAGAAAAGAAATGGAAAGGAAAGGAAGGAGATCTTCCTTTTCATTTCTTTTCTTTTGTCTCCTTAAATAAACTCGGAAACATAATGTAAATTACATAAATCATTAAGGGATCTAGGATTAGTACACCACCTGACATCAGCATGTCATATAAGGATTCACACACCACTAACTTTATTGGGAACTAGCATTTTTTTAGTGGGAACCCCTTCATAATAAATATTGCACCTCTATCTTTTACATTATTACATTTATTACCCTCCTTAAATGCTCTCCATAATAAATACCATCCTAATAAGCCCAGCTATATTACTTTGTTGTTTCCAAAATAAAATTTTAATTAATTCATAAATTTATTTAATTACGGTATTATTTAATCATATAAAACGAGAAGTTCTATTTTTATTGTATTATATCCTTCGTAAATTAAGTTAGATTTATATCTGCAAGAAAAATTAAATTTAACATTTTGTATTAGTTTTTACTTTTGCGGTAACAGTAAGCGAAATTTCAAAATTTATGATTAGATCTCTTTCATTATATATTTATATTTAATAATATTATCAAAATTTAGGTCTACGTGATGATGTGAAAAATATAAATATATCTAAGACTGTACGTTGTGGCCTGCGAGCAAGCTGCCGCAAGCCATAACCTTATCCACGTGGTTAGCGCCCACGATAACACACCCACGTGATCTCTGACGCGAGCGACCGTATGTGAGCCAGCTCGCGTCCATTACCGGGCTGGCAACATTTGAATATCAAAAATTTTAATTTTTCAACAACCAAAATTTATTACTCCCCTATTACGTTAGTTTTTTTTAATATAATCGTTTTTTATTTCATTGTATTTTTTTAGTGTAGTATTTTTTTTATTTTAGTGTTTTTTTTATAAAAAATGTGGTCAATATTTAAATATATTTGATAATTCGGTACTTATTTTAGCTAAGAATATAAATCTTTATATTTTTATTTTTTCTTTTCAAAATTACTCTTAAAAATGTTGCACAAACATTCTTATAGTGATCTTAAGACCAAAACTTACGTAAGTTTTTTTATGTAAAACAAATAAAATTATACTAAATTGAAATAGGTTAGAAGTCTCTTATGCTATTATCACATATTAATTTGCCTACGAAACCCAGTCACAAATTTTGCGACCGTCACTATGGTTCTATCACAGTCACAATTTGGCCGCAAAGAAACATGTAAAAAATAATAATATATAATATAATATATTAAGTATTAATCCATAAATAAACATGTAAAAAATAATATATGATTAATAATTAAAAATTGTATAAAATTCCTCAAATAGTGGTATAATTAAGTAGTGGTGTAATAGTTGTAATATGATTAGTAAATAATTACCTAGTGGTGTATAATTCCTAAAGTAGGGGGTGTATGAATCCACAACCCCATCATTAAATCTACAAATACATATAGGCCTATTAGTATATGTGGGCCTTCATTCATGAGGGTCAATTGTGCCTTTGAGTCTTTTGACCTTTGGAAAAAGAAGCATGAAAAATGGTGTCAGACTCCACGCCATTGGCACTCGGCAGTCACTTTTCTTCTTTTCTAGATGCTTCTTGAATATTCAACCCTCCAACTTTATAGTTTGAAACTTTGAATGAATTTGCCACCTAACTGAAATTGGTACTTACATAATTGACAATATTTAATGATGTTTAAGAAAACCAAGATGGGCTTAAATTTTTTAAGGTTAAAAAATCATAACCTTTTCTATAAAAGAAAAGGCTTTCGTATAGTATCATAACACTTGAGAATATGACGACACACATTTTTTTACGTGATTCATAGAAGGCACGCAATTTCAACTAGATAGTGAAGGATGTTGTGAGCTGAGAAAGGTGCGACCAAACAATAAAAATCAAATGTAAGCCGAATGTAGTCAGGTTTTAAAAAAACAGATGATAATACTTATGAGGATTCACATTTCATAGATTAGAAGATGAAGGTTATAAAGAGTTTAAATTGTGGTTTACTCGATTAGTTTTATTTTTTTCATTTAGTTGTTTTGAGATTTCCCTTTTAGTTTGTTTTATTAAATAAACTAGTTTACGTGTTATACTAGGATTGGTCTAAAGTGTAGCATATGTAGAGGGTCATTATATAGTTTCTATTCGTGTTGAGTTATTGTTTAATAGAAATGGATTAAGACGGGTTTATTCTAAAATATGTGTTTGTTTTCTTGTTGATTATCAATAGCTTGGTCCATCAGTTAGGCCTTAGAAAAGGGAGGGTCTTAGATATGGACCCCAAGTTTTCTGGTTGATTATCAACTACTTAGATTATTTAAGAAAAATGAAAATAGTTGTATATATAGACGATATTCAATTTGAGGTTACATTTAGGGGTATTTGCACAAATGGTATACTTGATTTTACACTCATCATGTATTTGGGTTTCTTTCTTTCTTTTTTTTTTCTTTTTTTAAATTTTGAAGTCGGAAATTTGTCATAGATTCACGAGTGAATTAAACATATAATCATATGAAATTATAGTAGAATGACAAGTAAACAGGCAATAAGTTGCGCCGCCATCTCCTGAATGGCAAATTCAGTTCTATAAAAACAGTATCAATGTTAAATGTTTGATTTATATGGTTTTTATTCGTTGTTGCTAAATATTACTGTTGCTAAATATATCACCTTATATATTATTTTTACCAAACATACCTCATTCCTTAGGTTTTACTTTAGTACAACTCAAATATTTTTGTTTGTGTTAATGATCTTTTATCCTTTATTATTATGTGTTGATTAGACTGAAATTTCATCTTTAATGAGACTCTCATTTTTTATCCTTCATTTTTTTAACCATAAAATGTAAGCAGGGGCATTAAGATCCCCTATGTTGCCCATATATATGCCTCTGCACAACTTTTTTTTAATTCTTTTAAACAAGTACTTAAATGTTGAAAAATCAAGTATCCAGAAGGATATTTTTATCATTTGCATGGAAATATATAATTTATTTTTAGCTTGGGTAAATATGTAACTAAGGCTTGAATTATGGAGATTTATGTAATAATTCCTAAAAAAAGAATGAAATAATTTATTTATTCATAAATGAACCAAATCCTTTATACTTTAAACATTTTTGACTTATGGATCATAACCAATGGGCCAGTCTGAAATCTAAACCATGGGCCATACATACTTGGGGCACTTGTTTTTTTTTAATAACAAATTTTATACCACTTTATTTTCACCTAACCTTGCATTTGCAATGATTTGAACCACAACTCTTCGCCTCTTAATTCTAATTATTTAAAAAAAGTAAAAAAATCACATAGTGTATTTTCCGGTTAGCAGGTCTTATCGTGTCTTATACAGATTACCCATTGCCAACCCTACTCATATTTGTAAGGGAAGACACCATGTATACTTGGGGCACTATTCACTACTAAAATAATAATAGTGAAAAAAATAAAATAATAATCTCTACTACCTTATTAAGGAGGAGAGATGGGTAAGAAGGTAATTTCACATCATTTTAAGATGACATACAAAAGGTCTCATGCATAAATCTTTAATTTTTACCATTTTCTTCCATCTATGCCCTTATGTACAAGTCACTAATACAAATCAATTGCACCATTCTATACATTTAATTCATGTATTAACTTTTTGTTACCTAGAACAATTACCAAGTAATAGATTAATTCATGTAACTTTTTTTTAATGGATTAACTTTTTGTTACCAATGGAATTTGAATTATCACCACAAGAAAAGGCTAAGCCTTATTTAACACTTTGTAACCAGTAGACTAAAGGCTCTTTGTTTATGTGTGTAACTAAATGTTGCAAATAAAAATCAAGCATGGATCGGATTGGATAAATGACAGTATGGTGTATAAAGTTTTGGCAATTTAAAATGTGAATAAAAATACATACCCGCGGCATTCCACCAGTATAATAAAATAAAAAACCCACAGTATAAAGCAAGCAGCACTGCAGCAGGCGTCTCTGCTATATAGTGATATAATATCCTGTTACCTTTTTCCTTCATTTTCATAACCTAACTAACGTAGTAGATCCAGACAAGACGACGATGGGGAGCACTGGATTTTCATGGAAGCTAGCCGATCATCCGAAGCTACCTAAAGGAAAGCTGGTGGCCATGATTGTATTAGACGGTTGGGGTGAAGCTTCTCCCGATAAGTTCAATTGCATCCACGTCGCCGATACTCCTACCATGGATTCTCTCAAAAACGTAACCTATTTATCTATATCTTTATCTATATTGCATCTGTTTATTGTTGAAGCCGTTATTCTCTCAATCTGTTTGTTACGAAACAAAAAAAAAAAAAAAAAAAAAAAAAAATCAATTATTATTGACGGAGATTACGACGTCATGGTCTGAAACAGTTAATCGTTATAGAATGAGAGAAATAAGTGAGTGAGTTAGTTAGTTATTTATCTATCTCTACAGGCTATATATCTGTGACTGTATTAGTTAATGTGCATCTGTTGGTTGTTGAAGCCGTCAGTCTGTTCGATGTTTGATTTAATGAGTTGTTATTGATGATTTGATATTGAATCATTTGGTGGATATTACGTCGCGTTCTGAGACTGTTGATCGTTATCAGTGTTGCAAAAATCGGCCTAGGCGGGAGTAAAAATCGGAAATAAGCCCTAGTCGCTGATCTAGGTGTTTTGGCCATTAGTCGGGCCTAGACGGTGCTAGCGGTGGATTTTTTTATTTTTTATTTTTTAAATTTCTAAGTATTTCTTAGTATTATGTGTATATAATACTATATATCTAAGTATTTCTAAGTATTATGTGTATATATCTTAATATATTTTTAAAAAACACCTAAATTTGTGTGTATATATAAAATACGTATAAAAAAAATACTAAAACGCCTAATTCCGCCTAATCTCGCCTAGTCCCGACTAGTCCCTAGGCTGGACCTCACCGCCCGCCTAGCGCCTTCTGCAACCTTGTTTATTACCCTAAAAGTCTTACCCTAAAGAAATACATCAGCCGTCAAACACATCTTCCTTCTTCTTCCCCCATCTTCCTTCTTCTTCTCCCATAAACACAGACACATTAAGTCGCTATTTCTTATTCTCAAGCTATGGAGCTGCTAACCACCATGTTGTAAGTCATATGCATAATACTTATAAATTTAAAAAAAATAAAAAAACCACCGCCTAGGCCTGCCTAATGGTCAAAACGCCTAGGATCCCGACTAGCCCCTTATTCCGATTTTAGTCTCAGCCTAGGTGGCCGCCTAGGCCGCCTTCTGCAACCTTGTTATTTTGAACTAAAGGTTTTAATATGTTTTAGTAAGATATTTAGATATAGACCCCAGGGGAAATAATAACATCAACTGGTTTTGATCTTATTGCTTCTAATTATTAACTGTTTGGGTCTGTTTGATGCTATCTGACTGAGTGATTGTTTATTGGAAGAGGCTAAACAAGCAAATTGAACAAATTTGATTTACTTTATGCTAAAATGAATGGTTGTAGCTTGCAGACCAATTTTTCTACAAGGTGTTTTTATTTGTTCGTAACTGAATGTGATGAATAACCTTTGATATATGTCTTTTGCTGTAGGGTGCCCCTGATAAATGGAGATTGGTGAGGGCTCATGGGACTGCTGTTGGGCTTCCCACTGAGGATGACATGGGAAACAGTGAAGTTGGACATAATGCTCTTGGAGCGGGAAGGATCTATGCTCAAGGGTGATTTTGCTTTGCTTTTTGTATTCTCTTTTGGTTTAAGCTAATATTAGAGGAAAATTACATGTCTTCCTCTGTTATTCAATCATTAGTAAATGACAAGTGTTAGGGTGCCTATTAAAACTCCTTGTGCTATGCCTATAAGTAGAAGCCTATAATGAGCTTACTGAAAGCAACTTATTATAAGGTAAAGTTGTAATTTTGAAGGATTAAGAATTATCAGTTTGAAACAAGCAATCTCAAACTGTTTGTTGGAAATAACGTATGTCACCCTAAAGTAAACAGACAATAATAAGCACGTTTCTTCATCCAATCACTCAATAGTGCTATATGTCTACAAAACGCAATTAACAGGTAGGATGTTTAGTAATATAAGGTCCCTTTGAAAATTTAATAGCAAATAAAGTCAACATACTTGCGTTTTATTTTCAGATCTTCATCCTATTATATTTGTTTTTGAAAAATCTCTATCCTATTCAGTTGGCCTTTACTTATGAAACATGTTTTTCCTTCTTTTAGTGCAAAACTCGTGGACCTTGCTCTTGCATCTGGAAAAATTTATGAAGATGAAGGTTTTAATTACATCAAGGAATCTTTTGCAACAAACACCTTGCACCTTATTGGATTGATGAGTGATGGGGGTGTGCACTCACGTCTTGATCAGTTACAGGTATACACAATTGATAAATGTGATGCAATTTAGGAGTGTAAATGAGCCAATAGCTGAGTCAAGCTCGAGCTTGACGACACTCAAGCTCTGCTTATTTAAACTAAAAGAGCTCGAGCTTAACTTGTTTTGAGCCTTATGTGTAAAATTTGAACTTGACTCAGTAACTCGTTCTACAGGCTCGACTTCGGCTTATTTGTCAGATAAAATTTGTTATACACATAATTAGTAATTACATATACGCTCATTGAGGCTCGTGAGCCTAATGAATCCCAATGTTGAAGTTTGGGCTCGAGCTTGTTTACTAAAGATCTTAAAGTTAAGCTTGAGCTCTTCTCATGGGCTCATGCGTCATAGCTGAGCTGAAGTAGCTCGGCTCACTTTCATAGTTACACCCTTAAATGTACTAATCAGCGAGTAGTTTACTTGATTTTTGTTGGTTGATAATCATGTGTATTACCGGGTTGCAGTTGTTGCTCAAAGGAGCTAGCCAGCATGGGGCCAAGAGGATTCGCGTTCACGTGCTTACTGATGGACGTGATGTTTTAGACGGTTCAAGTGTTGGCTTCGCTGAAATACTTGAAGCAGAACTTTCAGATCTACGCAGCAAAGGCATTGACGCCCATGTGGCTTCTGGTGGTGGTCGAATGTATGTCACCATGGACCGTTATGAGGTAATGTTTTCATCACTTCTTTGCAATGAATAAGGTTAGGTAGTATCAGAGGCGTAGCTTTTTGAGGGCCCGAGCCCCCCCCCCCCCTCCCCGGCCCCGACTGTTTTTTTGGCGCAGTGGTGGAATTTTACGATTTTCATATGTAAATTGAGTCCGGCCCCCACCGATTTGATCTTCTGGCCACTACCGATCGAAAAAATTGAGTCCAGCCCCCACTTGGGTAGTATGTGTGAATTATGTACCTTTTCTTGCACGTGAATTATGCGCTTTTCTTTCATTTCCAAAAGGATTTAATTGAAACCTGACAATGTGTTTTTCTTCAATAAATGATAGTAGCACAAATGCCTCAAAAAATAACTGAACATTTATTTTTAGTTTATAATCTCTTTTGAGATTTTCTTAATTCTTTATTGTGTTTCATATTTTTTGTAGATGTAAAGTCATTTCTTGTAGATTTAAAGCCTTGCGTTTCTAATAATTTATGTACCAAGTAGAAGTAAACTTGTACATGGCATGTCTCACCTTCAAAAGAGAATGAGATAAAGGTAAAATGGAAATCTGATATCAAGCAACATATGTGAGTTGATTCTTACACAACCACACATGATAATGGAATGCAAGTGATCAATCCATTTCGCAGCTCATTACATACCTCCTCCATTCCATTCATTTTCCTTCAACAGCCACAGTTTTATATCATTTGTCTATATTTATGTTTACTCTTTATGAATGAGTCACCAGCAGTAACATGTCCACACTCGACACATTGACGGATAATTAGCTTCATGCCCCATTACTGAAGGACCCCTATATTTTAACATCTTTAAAAGGCCAACTTCTGCTAAGCTATAGGATTCTGTTTATACTATATATGTTAGTTAGATTATACACACTTGACGTGTTCCTTCTTGCAGAATGATTGGGAAGTTGTGAAACGTGGTTGGGATGCTCAGGTTCTTGGTGAAGCCCCACACAAGTTTAAGAATGTTGTTGAGGCTATCAAGACACTTAGAGAGGCCCCTGGTGCTAACGATCAGTACTTGCCCCCTTTTGTCATAGTTGATGATAGTGGAAAGTCTGTGGGTCCCATTGTGGATGGTGACGCCGTCGTCACTTTCAACTTCCGAGCAGATCGTATGACCATGCTTGCCCAAGCTCTTGAATATGAGAGCTTTGATAAATTTGACAGAGTGCGGGTCCCAAAGATCCGGTATGCGGGTATGCTTCAGTATGATGGGGAGTTGAAGCTTCCAAGCCACTATCTTGTATCTCCTCCATTGATAGAAAGGACATCTGGCGAGTACTTGGTACATAACGGGGTCCGCACATTTGCTTGCAGGTGAGAGAAGTTCTCTTAAGAGTGAAACTTTCTTAATATTCTGGTTAGAGGTGGGAATGTCAGCCCATTTACTTACGGATGGGTCGATCAAGTTAAATTTTATCTCCGGCAGGCAGGATAAAAAAAATGAATGGGTCAATTGTATGACCATGCTTGCCCAACTCGTTCATGTTGTCACCTCTGTGGTAGTGAGTGGTAAATCTTAACTTGACCAATTTATTTTACTTTTTCAACAGTGAAACTGTCAAATTCGGTCACGTCACATTTTTCTGGAACGGAAACCGTTCTGGATATTTCAATTCAGAGTTGGAAGAATATGTTGAAATTCCAAGTGATAGTGGAATTACCTTCAATGTTCAACCAAAAATGAAAGCTTTGGAGATTGGTGAGAAGACTCGTGATGCTATCCTCAGTGGAAGATTTGACCAAGTAGGCTATTATGCTATATATACATATCCTAAGACCATGTGTAGTGGAGGGGGGAAAAACTTAAGACCCCCCTTGGTGATTGGTCCACGTGGCAACTGAGTCAGCATGGGGCGTTAATTCAAAATGGGGTGTAGTGGGAGGGGAAAAAACGGGGCGCTATTATAAAAAAAGTAAACAACAACAATCATCACCACAGGTTTGTCCCTCCACATGACATTAGAAGATTGGCCAATCAAAAACAAACAAGCGCTATAAACATAACGCCTAAACCAAAATTTGATACATAGCGCCCCCTTGTAGCGGTGTGGGGGGCGCTATGTTGCCTTTTCACGCCCACATCACGCTTCACTACACCCAGTCTAATAATGTATATAATTAGAGGGGCAAACTGCAAAAACGGTAACAAACTTTTATACCTTTTTCTGAATTTAGCAACCAACTTAATTTTCTGCGTAACATAGAAACTAACTTGAAGAGTTTTAATGGTCTTTTTAGGATCCGAAATTCCGACCTAATGTTAACTGTTTTTTACCTGTAAATGAAACTGTTCATATTACGATAGTTTTATGTCGTGAGAGCCATCACATCAGATGGCTCATGTTTGATTATTTGCTCTTTTGAAAATTTAGGTGATAAGTATATTTACAAGTTTTCACAAATGACACCAAAAAATTTGTATTTAAAATTAGTTTTATGTCAAATAAGATGCCGCGTGGTACGTTACATGAATACTAAATGTAATTTGGATGCTAAATTAAAAAAAAAAAGGTATAAGATTTGTTTCTTTTCGTGCAGTTGGCTCTAAAATAAATAGATCTTTAAATATCTTTTAGTAATTAAAATATACACTTGGCTGTCTATTTCATTTACAACATCATAATAGATGTGTTCGATTTGGATATTTAATTACTACTAAGCTGTTCCATGGATTTTTTTAGGTACGTGTGAACATACCAAATGGTGACATGGTTGGGCATACTGGTGATGTTGAGGCTACTGTTGTGGCCTGCAAGGCTGCTGATGAAGCTGTTAAGGTAAAACTATATGATTCTTGAAATTATATATTTTTTATAATCTCAGGTTTAAATCGGTAATAACTTGTATATGCTTCGGGTTTGGTGTAACCATTGTCTCAATCTTATAACCGGGCTATCTTGTTATCTTATAATTGCAGTATTTTTTTTTTAATTTATTTGAGCTTCTAGTAGAGAAGGCAATTTCAATCCTTTTACTATGAATGGGTTGAATTGGGTTATGTTTTCTATCTAATGGGTAAAATGGGTGAAATCAAATAGTTTAAAACACGTCGAAAGCTGCTCAAATTGTATTATTGATGCATCTAATCTACTACTAACATTGGTTTATTAAAAACCAATATGTTAATATAAAATGCTAAAGAGTTATAATCATGCAAATAAGGACCTGTTTATTAAAATTTGAGTCTAGAGGTTTGGGTTTCTTCATGCAAGAACTTTTATGTTTGGGAAAATTTCGGTGTCTTGTTTTTTTTTTTAATTGTTTATAACAAATGGACAAGAATTGTCATGTGTCAACCCAACCCAGTCAATACATAAAATCACCTGTTTTACTTTTGATCTGTTTTGACTGGGTTTCGATTTGGTTGCAGACAATTATTGATGCCGTAGAACAAGTGGGTGGAATATATGTGGTGACTGCTGATCATGGTAATGCTGAAGACATGGTTAAAAGAAATAAAAAGGGTGAGCCTATTCTCAAGGATGGTGAGGTTCAGATCTTAACATCACACACTCTTCAGCCGGTACGTGTTTAACTACTTTTTGCTGATTACATAATTCCTATTCTTTAATTCAGTTAAAATATGACGGTGGTGGTAACTTACATCCAATAATCCATCTGTAATACGTCAAAACTCATGAAAATTGTCCCCAAGTTTTTGAAAGTACGCCATAGGTCCCTAGCTTTCGCAACTTTGTTATGGTTTTGGGCCCTCCGGTGAATGCCTGTTGCATTCAATGCGTCTTTTTTAACAGGCTAAAACCATACGCTCGAGGGACCAATACTCAACGAAAAGTGAGAGTAGGGACTAGGGATGATTTACGTAAGCATTCGCATCCTGCAGACGGATGAAAATTGTCATTTACTAAAAAGTCAATACTGCGCTTTCAAAAAATCACGAGAATAATCATTTAACGGGTGGTGTTTAATGTTTATATGCCTCTTTGTATGATACATATCATCATGACCCACAATTTTTTAATTTATACATAAAACCTTTTGTAGTATGTACTTTTGTTTAACCACAAGCTTATAGCTTAGTGGTTTGGGGAAATGATGGAAGACTCTTGGCCTCTTGGTCAGGAGTTCGATTCCTGATCCACCGGGTTTTACCGGCTCTTTATCGTCGTGCTCTCGGGCGGGTAAAGGGTCGGGTTTCCCCCCGGAGCTGGTGGCTTGGTGGGTGTTTGCTACCTAGCGCATTCTAGGACGGGCACCTGAGATGTGTCTTCACCTAGGAGCGTATGGGCGCTTTCACGATGTTGGGTTCCTGGGTAGCTGGCACATCGGTTTGTTGGCCGTTCGAAAAAAAAAAAGTATGTACTTTGTTTTCTTAAAAGGTAGGACATGTACATTACAAGACATTTGTCGTGATTTCTCTTCATTTTATTATAAGATGGTATTCATTAGGGGTGTAAACGAGCCGAGCCCGAGCCTGACTGGGCTCGAGCTCGGCTCGTCAGGCTTTTACAAAGCTCGAGCTCAACTCGAAAGTAAAACCCAAGAGCTCGAGCTCGACTCGACTCGGCTCGGCTCGAAATAATTTTAGAACAATTTTAAAGGAGTTAAAAGCTTGGCTCGAGCTCGCTTCAAAGCTTAAATGAGCCAAAACTCAGCTCGAGCTCGGCTCGCCAATGTTAAATAGTAGGTATACTATATATAAAATAATTATAATATAAAATTTGTTTGGGCTCGTTTAGGCTCGCGAGCCTAAACGGTCTTTGTATGAAAAGCTCGAGCTCGAGCTCAGGCTCGATAACTAAACGAGTCATATTTCAAGATCGAGCTCGGGCTCGTTAAAGCTCGGCTCCTTCGAGTTTTTTACCGAGCCGATCCCGAGTAGTTCTCGAGCCGCTGCGCATTATTTACACCGCTAGTATTCATTCGATACAAGACTTTAAACATGAACAATTCACATTATATTATACCAACGACTACATGAATCAGGTGCCGATCGCAATTGGCGGGCCTGGGTTAGCAGCAGGTGTGAAATTCCGCAAGGACGTGCCAAGTGGCGGGCTAGCAAATGTAGCAGCAACTGTGATGAATCTGCATGGGTTTGTTGCACCTGATGACTATGAGCCAACTCTTATTGAAGTTGTTGATTGAACAAGCAAGAAAAAAAAAAAAGATGGTTTTGATTTTTGTCTGACCCACGTTTTCAATAATTTGAAGGAAATAGTAAACATATGACAATATGTTTTGTAATATTTTCTAATTTTCTTACACAAACGCTCTCATATCATGAAATTGCTAAGCCACCAAAAAACATTACTTATCCTGTGGTAAAGGCTAAGTAAGACGTTAAAAAAATGTTAAAAGAACTTATTGTATGATTTCGTGTAACTTTTTCCTATAGTCGTTAGATTAATGGAACCGACTAAAAGGGTTAGGTTTTAATGTTATTTTTTATATTAATCTCAGCCGGTTTGGTTTATCCAAACGGTTACAAATTGTAAACCAAACCAAACCGAGATATCTGGCTGAACTTACCGATTGCGAGTAAAAATATATCTGTACGTGTTGGTTAAGAATGATAAGACAAGTTTGAGTATGCATGTTAGTTTGTTGTGAATTACCCTTACAAGTTTCTAAATACATTTGTTCCTAATTTAACTTTTACATATATTAATTACGCAAAGCAATTAGAAATATATTAAAAGGTTTTTAGTTGCTAAGAAACAATATAAAAGTAAAATGCTTACTTTTTTTTTTTGAACTGCCAACGAAACGTTTCTACCCGACTATCCATGGGACCTGTAAACTGGCGAACCCAAGAATCCCCCAGGACTATGCAAGGGGCTGGCCATGGTAGCCAGGCTTGCCCACGAGGTTTCCAAACTGGGGAAAACCCGATCCCCCACCCGTCCAAAGACCCGATGTGGAGAACTGGTAAAACCCGGGCGAGATCAGGACTCGAACTCTTGACCATAGGTGAGGAGTCATCCCTCATTTCTCATTAATGTTCTCTAAATGTAGCTAGTGGGAATTGAACCCAAGCCTCTCATAAGAAACTTAGGCCCTCAACCAACTGGGCTCTTAACTGGTTTGGTCATCCAAACAAGATGACAAAGCTAACTAATTTTGTCAAACACTTTATACAACTGGGGGCAACAGTCACGGTTAGTGCTGATTTTACGAATCATGAACTTCCACTTGTCCACCCGACCTACCTTCCTCCACAAAAAAATAGCTACCCCAAACCGATTTAATAAACGCTTCTGAACGTATATAATCCTTTTAAACGAGCTAAAACGTCACTCTAAAATCTCACTATCAGTAGAATTGTTAGAAGGGAATGTAAAAGAATTTTAGTTGGTTAAAAAGCTCTCAGTCACGGTCAATTTTTACTGACTTTTTGGTTGAACTAGTAACTACAGTTTTTGGAGAAACCAAAATCGAGCCAACTAAAACGGTTTGATTTTAACGAGTTGAGTTGTTCTTTTAACATGAAATCATATATTAAAGTCAACATTACTATTTTAGCTTTTAGGTATTAAACGATTAAATAAACAAAATCAATTAAGACAAAAATTCGTATGTATTCTATTCTATATATAAACATTTGCTGAAAGATCTTAGGAACAGTAAATTGATTAGACTAAAAACGTATCTTATTTACGATTCTGCCATGGAAGGTTCTTGGAAAGCATAGGAAGACCAAGTTATATCTCTATGATTGCCTTCTCTTTTTTTTTTTTTTTTTTTTTGATGCATTTACTGTTTGAGCAATAAGAGTTACAAAATGATATTCATTTTTTTATTTACTTTTCTAACTTCATGTCATATTTGATGTCATATTTGTATGTGCATTGGCTGGCTTCTCATGTTGACGAGTTATGTTAAATGAAAACAAGCGTAAAAATATACGATTTTATTTAGGGTGTGAATTATTGCCTTAACTATAAGAAAGATCTATACTGGTTCGATAATAACGTGATAAATATAGGAAAGCTGAATTTAAATACTTCAAAATATTGCTTGTCGTTCGATATCACTCTCAACTATCAAGTTGACTACTAAGAGGGTGTTTGGGATTGAGTTTCAAAACAACTTATTGACTTTTCCAAGAAGCCAATAAGTTAATAAGTCAATGAGTTGTTTGTGTAACCCAAAAGCACTTTCTGTTTTGACTTTTGGCTTTTAAGGGTGGAAAAGTTGTTTTTGAGAAGTTAGAAATCCTGGCTTTTGGTTTGACTTTTGGAAAAAATTTACAAATCTACCACCCATACAACCAATATTCACAATAAGTTAAGTGAAACACTTAAAAGACAACAATTTATTGACTTTTTGACGTTTCTCATTCGAAAAACTAATCCAAACACTTTTTTTAAAACTCTTTTTTAAAAAGCCACAAGCCAATAAACACTTTTGCATTTCCAAACTCAATCCCAAACACCCTCTAATATTCTCAACTTTACACTTATTTTCCTGTGTCACACCCAAACTAATAAAAAACTAACTCAGTTCTTTTGATGGCATGGTTTTTTTCCATACGTGGCATGCTTCACGTGACGTAAAATGTAGGCAAAGACACACAAACTTACGTTGTGAGCTAGCGTAAAATGTAACATACAAATTTATATTGCGAAAACAACGTTTTCAAACTTAGAACACATGTAAAGAGTCAAACTTAAAACACATGTAAAGAGAATAAAACAACAAGCAAACACTTGAAGTTGATCCTTTAGAATGATCAAACATACCAAATATCAAAACAATGATCTAAAAGAAGCTTTTTATAGATCAATTTCTACAAACACTAGTTACCTAAATCCTAATTTTATCTATAATGGACACTAAACTGTCAACGAAACAGGCGTTACCACAACGAAGCACAGGGAACCTACACACTAGTTATGATTATAGTTAGATCCAAGATGTATGAAATAATATACATTGTTTTTTTATTAAAACTTAAGTAGATTAAAAATATTTGTTGTTAATCGCGACTAGTTTTATTTACCTATAACTGGTTTCAAACCCTAAACCGAATTGTGAAACCAAGCCAAACTAATAGGAATGAGACATCTGCTTTCAAAAACAAGATCAAATTATTCATGTTTTAATGTACATTAAAATCCAATAAAAAGGGAAAATTATATAACTCAACCACCAAATCTGCAAACTCCAGAAACTAAAACCAATCATATTTAGTACTAAACCCACACTTAAAGTTATTTAATCAGAGCAATTAATCTATTGTGGTATTCAATTAGACCAAACATGAACCAAACCGTAATTATTACCTGTATAAATTTCGTTTCGGTCTTCGTCAAAGTAAAGGGCTGTTATCTCTTCAAGTGCCTCTGCAACCATATGAGTTTCAGCCATTCTTTGCTTTCTATCTTCACTAAGACTTGCATTGCTAGAGTTTATTTTAGCTACACATTTCCCAGTCCATATGTTGCTGATATTAATAGAACCCGCTGCAAGTACAAACAACGTGTAATAAGTCGAGATGATGCAATTTTGACCCGTTTTAAAAAAAGGAAGTCGACTGGGATATCTTTAAAAAATAGTTTACATGGATGTGAGTCGAAAGTCATGTAAAATGCATAAAACCTTAATTATTTTTAAAAAAGCATGAATAATAACAAGAGAAGACATGTTAAACCCATTTACGGGTAAATCGGCCGACTTAGGTAATTCTTATGCTTCTAGTGGGTCAGGTCGGTAGATTCTAAAATTAATTGTTTATGAATGCGGATTGAAGGGGTCATGTATGTCAAACAGGTCAAAAGTTGAGCAAAATGTAATCAGGTTCTTTTAAGAACTAGAGGTGACGTTAAGACGGTTTTGACCAATTTATGGGTAAAAGGATAGGCTTGTTTACACTTTGCCTATAGTGGGTCATATTGATAGTTTTTGAAAAAATGGTTCAAAAATTGATATGGATCATACAAGTCAAAAGTCATGCAAAATGAATAAAAAAATGCTATTCAAATTCTAAAAAAAAAAATATGTTTAAGAACTAGAGGGGTGATAATTCCACCTATCTACAGGTGAACAAGTCTACTTGATTATACAATGCCTCTAATGGGTCATCAAATGGATATATTTTTATGAAAGTGGTTAAAGCAAATACAGCTAGAGCAAGTCAAAACTGGTTGATATTCATGCATAATACGTATTCAAAGCACATTATAACACTAACTAGGAGTGACATTTTAGACCCACTTAACGATAAGCGGGTCAAACTGGGGTTATATTGTACCTCTAATGTATTAAATGGGTAAACTTCAAAATATTGGTTAAAATGGATAATTAGATATATGGGTTTATTATGTATCGCAGGTCAAACAGGTCGAAAGTCAAGAGTATTCAAATGCGTAGAATATTAATTATCTGCAAAGTTCAAGGAAAGAAAAACAAAAAAGGTGTGTAGTTTGGGCAAATTTAACCTCGCCAATTTGATCAATACCCAAAACACCTAGCCCTCCAATTTTGACACCTCTAAAAAGAGGTACCCGTACACACATGAAACTGGAACCCAGTCCGATGTATTTTAAGGGTATCAGTGGCCATTACAAATTTGCAATTAATGTCTTCGATAAAATAATATAGAAGAATATAAATTAAATAGGCGAGTGACAAATACGAACTTGGGTAGTTGGGTGGCCTATAAAGTAGTTGTAATATATGGGCAGTCCCACAAATCATGCCTAAAGAAAATATTATTACAATGGCGAATGAAAACGTACCTTTCCTACTAATTCGTTGATCATTTGAATCACCTTTGCAGAATGAAATTATAAGACCTTGATCACTTGTTATATAGATGTTATTTGTATTGCAGTCCGAATGCCATAACTCATGATCCTCGAATGATGTCATAAGCTCTCCTCGAAAATTCCATACAGAAACAGTTTGGTTTTTGAATGTTAAAAATAACTGATTTTCATATAGAAAAATAAATGCAGATGGAGTCATGAACTCAGTTTTAGCAACTTCTTTCACCTCAGCATTTCGTACCTACAACACATAGAGTAGCTAATGGAGTTGGATTTACATACACACAAAGAATCAGGATCAAGGAGAAACAAAATATACATGAGAAGCAAACCGAGTCATTAATTATGCAGTATTGATTTGTAATTCTGTGACTTTGCTCAAACATGTAATACTCTGAATCAAAGTTTCAAAATTAGTATCTCATCTCATGTGTATTTAATTTCTCATTGGATGCCAAATCTCATTAACAAAATCAGCTGCTTATAACAGCCTGTTTTACTGAGTAAACGGAGTGAACATTATGCGCCGAGATGACTCGGCGTGATAAGGTGTTAGAAGTGAATACTTCCATTTTATTTACTATGAAATGTGTAAATATAAGATTTTCGGGTGCTTTGAAAGGGTAGATATGATATCATGAAATATGCAAAGAGATGTGAGATTTTGAGATCCTAAAAGGGTATATATAAGAAAGTAATTCTAATATATAAAAACTCTACCGGTGGCAAGATGGGTGGGTTGGATAACATGAGAAAACAGGTTACCCTTGAAATATAGGTCAAAATAAGTTGTGTGGGGTTGGCTTGAACCGCAATTATGCAAACACTTTCTCGTCCATTAACACACTACATATAATTACAAAAGCCTCCTATAATAATCAAGATCCTCAAATAAAAACAACTTAATATCCATTAAAAAAGATTTTTGAGACTTTCAACCCTTTGACCCATTTGAAATAAGAACAAAACTCAATCGACCCATTCATAACTAAACGGGTTGAAATTGTCACCTCAACTATAATTCTAATGTGATCTATACTGGTAAAGAAATGAAATATCAAACGTACATCAAGAATCTGAAGATTCTCACTATCTTGCTTAACAAGAAGCTTTTCATTGAACTGTTCTATAAAATCCACCTTCTTATTGCGATGAAGTAAATGATTAAATTCCTTTAAAACTGTGCCATCTTCTATTGATAATATTTTCAGAGGAACATGGCTTTGAGCCCTAGTGAAAATCAATAACATGATCCCGGGACTGTTACGAAAAAAAAAAAAAAAAAACATTTAGCATGAAGTGTATATTAAAAGAGTCTTAATGGAAAGAAACTAGATGGAAATCAGGATATGATTTTTTCGGCTACAGCTACTTTTGTCAAACACTTTTATACAACAGAGAGCTAGAGCTCACAGTTATAGCTAATTTTACGAAACATACCCGTCCATGCGTTGACCCATTCTATGACCTCGAAAATGTCATAAAAGGATGCGCCAAAGATCGTAAAACAGAAGGTAAAAAGGATACAATACATTACCTGATCTTGATTTCTTCTACATCTTTGTCTGTTATAGAGTACAACAGCGTATAATTCTTCAGGTCAAAAACCTTGTATATACTTTAGTAAAAATTAAAAAGAGAAAAAGTCAACAAAAATCATCATGCAGTAAGTGAAAATATAATATTAACAAAAAGGAAAATACCTATCTTGTGCAGAGTAGGTAAGCACCTTCCCATTGACATCATCAAACTCCACAAAACCAGGCCATTTCAGAGACTCTGATTCAAACAAAGCAAAACCAGCATCTGGTTGGCCTCTTTGTATGTATCTACCGTCACAAACAAAAGCATGTATCAATACAACATTACTAAGTATTTCTGCTAGTGAGATATACGAAGTTAGTCTTCCAAGGCATGCGGCCGGGTTGCAGGTCAGAAACTGGCCCGGTTTGAAATGGTCCATATTTTTGTATGGATTGAACCAACCAGTCAGCATCAACAACTTTTGCAAATATATTAAAAATACCTTGGGTGACGCTTACGTGTTCATTATGGTTGTAAAAATAGTTGTAAAAATATAATGACAACAATTATTTAAACTTTTGAAGTAGATAATTAGATTTCATAAAAAAAAGCAATTTATCAAAAATACCCAAAATATCCTCATGTGTAAGGCACACGGGGTCTTTTCCTCTTAAAAATGAATAGATGTTAGTGTTAGATCCTATAAGAGTTAAAAAAAAAAAAAAAAAAAAAAAAAACTGAAGCAACATATCTTAAACTTTTGGCAAACCACCGGGACCAGGTGCATAATTAACTCAAAAACTAACGTATTCATTATTATCAGAAAATCAATATTGTTTGTCACAAAAGGTATCTTAATATTTGAATAGAACAGACTTTGGTTGACTTTCGACCCCTTTGACTTGTTCCCCTTCTAGTGAATACTTTCTTATTTGAGATAAAACACAACCCAAATTGACCTATCCATAAGTAAATGGGTCGAAATTGCCACTTGTGAATTATGGAGGCAGAACAGATAAAAGCAAATAGTAGAAAGACTCACTCTATTCTTGTTGATCTGCATTTGAGTGAACTGAAATTGTCTGAAGCATATACAGAAACCGTAATTAACGAGTCATTATTTTTATTGTAAAACAAGCTACGGATGACTTCGTCTGGAAATATATTCAACAAACATATCCTCGTGTTTGTATCTGCGTTTAGAGTGCCAACAAAAAGAAACCGATATATAAAATTGTTCTCACTTTATATATGGTGAAAGGATTAATACCATATACATCCTTCTAAAAGTTTGAAAATAAAATAAAATAAAATAAAATAAAAGCAATTACTTCTAGCAATCTACTTTAATGAATACTTTTAACTATCTCACCTCAATACCTCATAATGTTCTCTTTGTTCATTGAGTGGCACATATTGTTATAAAGCAACTTATTTAGTTTACTTGCTATGGAATGGGTAAATGTGATATTTTTGGCATTTTGAAAGGTTAAGTATATGATCCCATGAGATCTAGAAGGATACATACATATACATGAACTTTTAAACTTTTAGAAGGATATGTAGAAACTCGTCCCATTGTAAAAAGAAATTGCTGCTGATATATATTAGCATTATTACCTCTACTAAAAGCTGCACAAACACCAGAACTTGCGAGAGCAAATACTATACCATGTGCTGCCACTATTTCAATGACTTTTGCCCTTTTCATTAAAAATGGTAATACAAAAGACGATTGTCCCTTGGGATCATGAGTATCATATTGCTCCTGTTCCAATTCAGAGTACAGCTATTTAGAAAGATGTTGGCATCTTATTTCTAACCTTTATAAATTGCAAACTAAAATAAATAACGTAAGGATTCTCAATGTGTTACCGACTGTATTACAAGCTTGGGATCATCAATCATGTGAAACAAATCACTGGAAATAACAGTGTAAACTATTCCTAAAATTAAATATATTGAAACAGAATGAATAGCAAGGGGCATTTTATATTGGAGTTGGTGTGTACGCAATCATTCCTGATTCGAACCTTACTGATCCATGGACTTCTTTTTCAATTTCATTACTTTGAAAAGCTGTTATTGTGATCCTGTTATTTGACAATTTATTGTCTTGGTCACTAGTCTTGGAAGGATCAACGTTCGTTTGATCTCTCAGTATATTTTGTCATGAAATCCTATCTTCATCGTGTTTGTCAAGTTGGAGATAATCAATGTGTATTCTCCTAGGTAGTTAAAGGCTCAAGGTGCACGACTGCACATAAGGTGCAAAGAGTGAGCCTGTCACCTAGATGCAACTGCGCAAGGTACACACACGTCCAGTCCATTCCAAGCCATGTTCAGCTGGTACAGACTTGTTTTTTGGTTCTTTAGACTACTTTCCATTCAGAATGTCTAAATCTACTTTTTGCTCGTTCAGACAGATTATTTTGCCGATTCATGCAAAATCTTGTTTTCCTGTTCAGTGTGCCTTTGTGCTGCACTCAAGGCGGTTTTGTCGCCTTTAACTACATAGGTATTCTCCTAACCTTAACAACGATTGCAGGAAAGGCTATAAGAGCATAGAATTAGTCAATTAGGGCTTCTTTTGAACAAAAAGCCTAACTCAAAGCAGTTCAGTCTTACTTAGTTCACCGATTAAACAAACACGGCTCACTCAATAAACTTACATCAACAAAACTTACAGAAATGCATTAATTCCTATAACATTAATGACGAGGTAGGCCCACTCCAGATGGATCGGCCCAACTCTAACTAAAGGCCCCATTGTCTTAGGGCCGGCCCAATGGCAGACTAACGCCGGATGGGCCAAGGCGGTCATGTTCCGGACTATTGATAAGTCTCAACCTCTTCTCCGAGCAATTGGGGACGAAGGGTTCAATAGAAGAGATAAAGCCTATCTCCATCAAAACCGGGGAGTTGGCTCCTGGAGATAGGCTCAACAAGGCGGTTACGAGAAAGGTTATAAATATAGGTTAAAGGTAAGCCAATTGATATACACACTCACAAAAGCTACCGCTTTACTTTCACCTCAGAAACCTATACTTATTCTCACGCCGGAGGGTGGTCACAGGAAACCCCCCTTTCCTGTGACGAGTCCTAACGGTGTTTTGTTTTGCAGGCACCCGGAGCCAATTCCAACAGGTTATTTGCAACCGGAGCACTATTTCTTGTCTACTCGGAGAGGTATTTACTTCTTCATTGGCGCCATCCGTGGGACCCGTACAAGGAACTAGCTACCGGTTGAATAACCTAACGAACCGAGATGACTTCAAACCAAAACGCCATGGTTACCGCCAATCCGGCAAGAAGTAATCAGAATCTGATTCCCACAACAGAGCGGATCGATGGTGCAGTGGCATCCGACTCGGAAGGGGAAGGTGACGGAGTGGCCCCGGGGTTTTCTCCAAGAGCATCGGCTCCACTCCCGGGGAACACGCAGACTTTTGTGCCGCCCGGAAGTCACCAGGGACGTCTCTCTTCTGCAAGAGGACCGGTTCCATCGTCCACATACACTCGACCGATCGTTAGTACAAGCTTCTCAGCTCCTCGAGTTTCGGCACCCACATCATCGATGCCCTGGTTTGCAGCAGCACAAAGTCTCCCGCTTTTCTCGGCTGCAATCTCAGCAGCCATGACATCATCACCGCAAGCAACTCTCATGCAGCCGAGCATGCCACCTTACACACCGGTTACTCCCGGAAATCAACCGTTCATGCCTTATTATCCTATGTCCCCATATGGGTATATGTGTGCACCGTCAACTGGCGGTACGTACTCATACCCCTACCCTTACATGTATCCTCCGGTGCAACCACCCCCTCCTGGGTGGAACCCTCAGACTGGGATGCCTTCGAACGAAAGGTTGAATGACGTCCGTACGCGTCTCAACTATGAAACCACTCCCGGGGGTCCGGGAACTTCTGCGGGACTTACCCAGGAACGACAGCAAAACACAGTGGTAGTGCAGGAGAATGAAGATCAAGGTGACGATGAAGACCTTACTCGGCCATACCGTCCTCCGACGATGGCAACTTACTCGAAGTTCTCGGAAAGGATAGCTAATGCCCCATTACCCCAAAACCTAAAACTCCCATCGACAGTGGGTAAGTATGATGGAACTGGGGACCCGGATGATCATTTGAGCATCTTTGAGTCTGTAGGAACATCCAAAGACTGGCCGATGCAAGCCTGGTGCCACATGTTTGTTCAGACCCTTGTGGGAGCAGCACGGGTCTGGTGGGATAGTTTGCCGCCCAGGTCTATTTCAAACTGGAGAGATATCCATAAGGGATTTACCCAGCAGTTCAGTCAGCAGCGCAGACATACCAAGTACAGGGAGGAAGTGATGCATATTCGCCAAAGAGACAATGAGCCGATGGAGAATTTCATAATACGGTTCAACAAAGAAAGGCTACAGATCCCGGGTCTTACTGAAGAATTGGCGTGCAGTGCATTCACCATGGGAGTGAATGACGATGGGTTGTTAAGAAAGCTTCATGGTCCCCATGGGTATCCTCAGACCATGGACGAGATGATGACAATAGCTAAGGCATATGTCAAGCAGGAGAAATCAATCGCCATGAATCATGCAGTGCGGAAGAAGCACGAGACTACCAAGGCAAGTGACAACCAAGACTCCAGAGGCTCCAGAAACAAGGGGCGGTCAGGCCAACCTTATTCAAGGGACGACCGTCGGGACGAACGCCGGGATGAGCGGCGAGATGACCGTCGTGAGCAAGGACGAAGACCGGAAAGGTCTCGTGATTCCTACTCCAGCAGAGGGGATACGGCTTCCAAGCCCAAATTGGATTATCCAGAGCTGATCAAGACACCATCCCAGATACTAGAAACGGAGAACCTAAGGCTAAACACTCCTCGGCCGGTCAAGGACTCGCCGTCAAAAGACAAGTCAAAGTTCTGCGATTATCACAAAGGCAATGGTCATGACACAAATGATTGCTTTCAACTGAAGAGACAAATAGAATACTTCGTCAGAACAGGGAAGTTAGCTCATCTGGTTAAAGACACGAAGCCGGAAACGGCAACCTGGGAAGACAGGGCAACCGGAAAAAAGCCCAGGGAGATTAATACAATACGGCCGGAAACAAGGGGTGGTTCCAAGAGACGATTTGAAACAATTGAGCCGTGGATGGAAACGGTGATGACTGTGCCTCCGTACTATAAGGCATTAAGAATGGAAGCCCTGGTAATATCAGCAGCTGTAGGGGACTACAGCATGAAAAGAATCATGGTGGACACGGGCAGTTCAGAAGATATCATTTACGAGCCGTGTTTCAGAAGAATGTCAATGGAAGATCAGAAGATGCTAGCACCGGCCCATGGGCCGGTAAAAGGGTTCACGGGAGAGTGTATAGAGCCGTTGGGGCAACTGACGTTCCCAGTCACCCTCGGCGATGGCTACAAGGAACGAACCATCCTAGTCACTTTCCTAGTGATCCCGGCTATCTCTCAGTACAACCTAATCATCGGCCGGTACACGTTGGGACGAATCGACGCCCTGGTATCTACTGCCAGGGGTTTTCTCATGTTCCCAACACCACATGGAGTAGCCACTGTTTCCGGGGAGAAAGTTGTTGCAGCATCTGAGGGCACAACTTGCCGTCAGGCACCGTCCGGGATACGAGGCCCGGAGAGATGGGTGTTGAGCACGAAACACCCGGATCAAACGGTCACCATTGGAGACTCGTTGGCCCCGGCCACCCAGGAAAAGTTGAAGCGGCTGTTAAAACGCAACATGGATGTTTTTGCCTTCTCACATTCCGACATGACCGGAATTGCTCGAGAGAAGGCAGAACACAAGCTGTCTACTTACCCAAACGTGAAACCAATCACACAAAAGAGAAGAAGCATGGCTCCTGACCGAAGAGCGGCTGTAGTGCAGGAGGTCAAAAGGTTAGAAGAAGCTGGGATCCTGAGAAAGACCAAATACCACACATGGGTCGCCAACCCTGTCATGGTTCGAAAGCACGACGGATCATGGAGGATGTGTGTGGATTACAAGGATCTGAATAAAGCATGTCCTAAAGATGCATACCCGCTCCCGGAGATAGACCTCAAAGTCGATTCCCTGGCTCCTTTCCAGTTCAAGTGTTTTTTGGATGCATACAAGGGATACCATCAGATTCAGATGGCAAAGGAGGACGAGGAGAAGACAGCTTTCCATACGGACGCTGGTATATTTTGCTATACCAAAATGCCGTTCGGCCTAAAGAATGCCGGGGCAACTTATCAAAGGCTGATGGACCAAGCGTTCGAACACCAGATTGGCAGGAACCTGGAAGTATACGTGGATGATCTGGTAGTCAAAAGCAAGACGGAAGAGATGATGTTGAAGGATATCGAAGAAACGTTTGATACTCTCCGAGAATACAACATCAAGCTAAACCCGGGAAAGTGCTCTTTCGGGGTAGAAGAGGGAAAGTTCCTGGGAGTGATAGTTTCAAAGGACGGGTTCCGAGTCAACCCAGAAAAGGTAGCGGCAATTCGTAATATGCCCGCCCCAAAAACTTTGAAAGATGCCCAAACACTCAACGGAAGATTAGCCGCCATCAGCAGGTTCCTGGCCAGGCATGCCGAGCGTTCGTTACCGTTTATCTCCACACTCAAAGATTGCCTGAACAAGAACAAATTTAAATGGACTGAGGAAGCGGACAGAGCATTTGAGCAGATGAAAACGTTCGTCGGAAACTTGCCTATGCTTACAGCACCTCGCCCGGGAGAAGTATTGAAGATGTATTTGGCGGCCGGGCACCAGGCCGTCAGTTCGGTTTTGCTGGTTGAAAGAAACAAATGCCAGACTCCAATTTATTACATCAGCCGGACATTGTCGGACGCCGAAGCCAGGTACCCTACCTTGGAAAAATTGGTACTGGCACTGGTACACTCGTCCCGGAGGTTGCGCAGATACTTCCAAGCGCACGAAGTGGAAGTCCTCACAAACTTCCAACTGGGACAAATTCTAAACAAGCCAGAAGTGTCGGGGCGGCTTGCCAAGTGGGCGATCGAGTTGGGAGCACTGGATGTATCATTTAAAAAGCGAACGGCTGTAAAGGGCCAAAAACTGGCTGACTTCATGACGGAAATCCCGGAGGGAGAAGAGATCCAAGAATCTGTGCCGAGAATTGAAGATATGCTGGAAGATGAATCTACCCCATGGCAGCTCTATACCGACGGCTCCTCCAACAGCAAGGGAGCCGGAGCAGGGTTATTGTTGGTCAGTCCGGAGGGTGCACGGTTCCTCTATGCCCTACGGTTCGACTTTGAATGTTCTAACAATCAGTCCGAGTATGAAGCCCTACTAGCGGGATTGCGAGTGGCCCTGGCCATGGGGGCCGCCCGGGTAGATGCCCATGTGGCCTCACTCTTGGTCAACAACCAGGTCAACGAGTCGTACGAGGCCAAGGACGAATCTATGGCCAGGTACCTGGAAAAGACAAAGGAGTTGATGGCAAAGTTCAAGAAGGTCACGTTACATCATGTAAGAAGACACAAGAATGTCATAGCTGATGCTCTTAGTAAGTTGGCCTCGTCAGGCACGGATGCAAACGTCCACACAGAAACTTTAAAGCACCCGTCCACACAGATATCCGAAGTTCATTTGGTGCACGCGGTTGAGGTCTCCTGGATGACCCCTATACATAAGTACCTCACGGATGGAAGCCTACCAGAGGATAAAGCCGAGGCAATGAAAATCCGAACCAAGTCCATTCAATATGAAATCCAAGCCGGCGTTCTTTACAGAAAGTCTTACCTAGGGCCGGCTCTGAGGTGTGTATCCCCTTCAGAAGCCAGATACTTGATCAAGGACATCCATTCGGGCATTTGTGGTATACATGCGGGACCCCGGGCAGTGGTGGCCAAGATAACTAATGCAGGATATTACTGGCCTGGAATGCACACCATGGCCGTCGAAGAGCTCAGGAAGTGTATTAGTTGCCAGAAGTATGCACCGGTAACGATTCGACCGAAGAACAACCTGATCCCAGTGACAGCAGCATGGCCTTTTCAGAAATGGGGTATTGACTTGGTCGGACCTTTTCCCTTAGCCCCGGGAAAGCTCAAATACCTGGTGGTCGCCATCGACTACTTCACAAAGTGGGTGGAGGCAAAGCCGTTGGCCAAGATAGAGGCGAGCAACATCAAGAAATTTTTATGGGAACACATAGTATGCAGGTTTGGAGTTCCCCTGTACCTGGTCAGTGACAATGGGACGCAGTTCGCGGATAAGCACATACAAGAATGGTGTAAAAGCCTGAACATACAGCAAGTATTCACATCCGTGGCTCACCCTCAAGGAAATGGCCAGGTGGAAAGGGCGAACAGGAGCATATTGGACGGGTTGAAAAGACGCTTGGACCAGGAAGGGACATCATGGGTTGACCAGCTTCCACATGTTCTTTGGGCCCACCGGACAACACCCAAGACAAGTAATGGAGAGACCCCTTTCTGCCTGACCTACGGATCAGAAGCAATGATTCCGGCCGAAGTAATGTTGCCGTCTATCCGACACGCCGACCCGAGTATTGACAACGACCAGCTGTTGAGACACAATCTCGACACGATAGAAGCTCGGCGCGAAGAAGCCCATATCAAGGAAGCCCGGTACAAGAGGTTGTTGGAAAAATATTACAACAAAGGAGTCAGGACCTGCTCATTCAAGCCCGGCGACCTGGTCATGAGGGATAATGAGGCAAGCAGACAACAACCCCCGGGAAAGCTAAGCCCCAACTGGGAGGGACCGTATGAAGTCGTTGAGAACCTGGGAAAGGGAGCATACCGACTAAAACAACTGGACGGGACGCCGGTGCCCAGAAGTTGGAATGCTGCCCAACTCAGAAAATGCTACATATGACACAAAAGTTCAGGGCCGTAGGCCGTTGTAAACATTGACCGGACGGACACCATGACACCCCGGACAATCAAGTTTTTATCTTTTGTTCTTTATTACAATTAATAAAACAACGCCGATAATGGCATTTTCAGTATTTATATTCCATTATAAACAAACTGCTTGATAAAGCATAATTACAAAAAAGGGTAGGGGCAGGACAAAAATCCGAAGCCAACTAATGATAATAATCTTCCTACCACCTATACATAGCGCTATTTTACTAAGCCTTGTTCAAACTGCAAGCACTAAGAAATGCAACCATCCAACATGGCAAACACCTCTGCAGGGGTGTATAGCACATCACCTTCGGGGTTGCAAGTAGGGGGGAGGACCCAAAACTCCTCGTACATCTTCATTAATTGGAGATCAAATGACCTAACCCCCGGGTCCTCATTTGGTTGGGAAGGCCCAACCAGGTCGACTCCCTGATCTATCACCACATCATCCCCCAAAGGTATCCAGGGGGACGGTTGACGTCCAGCACCTCGCCGGTAGACCAACCCAAAACGTGAAGCAACCGGGACACCGGTTGGCTGGACTCTGACATCATCCTCGACCCTTGTCAAAGTAGGCAAAACGATGGGAATGGCATGATCTCCCCCAATGTCATCTGCAACAGCAGACGGGGACGATGGTACAGCCCTTGGTCGACGACGATAGACCAATCGACATTCCCTTGGGGGATGAAGCTCGATTGGTTCTTCAGCAGGAGGATAATGCTCGAACGCTTGGGACTGACGCTGCAGTTCCCTTAACCCTTCCAGAGCGTCAAGCTCCTTCAAGTAATTTTTGAGGGAGACAAATTTACGTGGCATGATTGAACGAGTGGAACACTTGTGCATGATAGGATACTTTGCTTATATAATGAATTAATGTGACGGTTAGGATCGTCCTTGGGAGTTTAAACACTCTATAATTATTACACTGACAGGAGCCGCCTGACACGTGGATGGGACGGTCAAGTTGAAAGGCCGACGTCAGCAACATCATTACTAACATTAATGGTGACGAGACGCTTCGAAATATAGCTTGCCAAGTGGCCTTAGGCAGAGTATTGCATTTTACAAACATTAAATAAACGATTAACAAAAACATAATGTTTTATAACAACCAAGGAAAATATTAAAATCCGGGATTACATAAATATTCCTGACAGATCGGTACACAGGGACTAGAGTTCAACAAAACACAAGACAATCATTCATCATCGGAAGAGCTGGCAATAACGGGCTCAAGGATGGCCCGGACATTCGACATGCCTTCGTCACCTGTCCGGGACTGCAACTGGGTGAGTTCTTCCAGGGAGTCACTACTTAGGGCTTCCAAGGCCTTAGAGGTTCGTTGTTCAACCTCCTTCTCATGGTCAGTAGCTTCAGGAAGTTTGCGCCCAAGCATCCCGTGACGGTGGCCGTGCACAAGGCCATCCTGGTACCCGGACTCTACAGCAGTTCGATAAAAATCGTTAAGCCTCTGCTGATACTGGCCTCCTCCCCGGATATGGCCCCACGAGGCTTGGAATCCCTTCGATATCAACCAGTCCCGGTCCGTCTCCAGCACATTCACCCGAGTAAGAGCAGCCGTCAATTGTTCGGAAAGGCTCGTAGCATTCTTGGTTGCAGTTTCAGCCTCGGCCTTATGGGCATTCAGTTGTTCTAACATGGCATCCCTATCCTCCTCAGCCCTCCGGGCACGGGATTCATAGCCCTCAATCTCGGTGGACAGCTGCTGATACCTCTCTAGGTCAGCCTTGGCTTTGGAAGCAGTATCTCTCTCCAGTTGCAAGTCTCTCTCCAGCTGTTTCACCCGGTTTTCCAAGGACGCTACCAAACGGGTCTGATTCTCATGAGAACGAAGAATTTCAAGCTTCTCATCATTATGGGTATTGATCAAGCGAGTCTTGTCCCGCTCATAGGTATCACGGATAGACGACATCTCGGCAAGCTCTTTCCTGCACTCAGTCAAGGATTGCAACACCCCTTCAGCTTCCACAGACAACTTGCCATGAGACACATGCATATCATACAAATCCCCAACATCTGAACGCCAACGGCGTAGCACCTCATACATAGAAGCAAGTGAGCTCACACCGGACCCTAGGGCATTTTCAGCCAGTTGAGCGTTGTCTAGACCCTGAAGGTAGTGTCGCTCGGCTGGAGGAAAGGCGTGATTAACCCAGTGCCTGATAATATCCGGACCAATCAATCGGGTGGATTGAGCAATTTTCCACTTTGGAGTATATTTAGTATCCGGCAGAGAAGGATTCCAGTGAATACCCGGAACATAAGCATGAGAGATCATCCTCTCTGACTCAACAGGGTCCACACTAAACGGCGTCTGCCCGGACCTCACACCACCGGGAAATGCAACAGGGTGATGTTGAACATCGTGTAGCAGTTCGGTGAAGCTCACCCGGGACATATCCCTAAAGGCTTTGCTACTAGAACCACCAAGATACAACCCGGTCTGAACAGTTGAAGGCACGGCAGTACTGCTGGGGGCCAAAATAGTGCTTGAAGAAGTTTCCATTGATGGAGCGCTTGAAGAACCAGCCGCTAAAGCGGCAGTGGTTACGACGGCCGGGGAAAAGGTAACACCAACCGATATGGTGTTGTTAGGCTCTTCCACGATCTCCAGACGTGGAGCTGCAATAGGAGACGTGGTGATAGCAGTGGAGAACACAGTAACCGGCGGAAGAGTGGTTGGCAAAGTGACCACCGGGTCATCAGCACCTTGCTCAGACATGGCTGCAGTAGCAGGGTTTGTAACTCCAGCTTGTTGTGCAGACGTGGATTCATCCGGAAGGGAAGCCCCTGGAAACAAGTAAACAGATCGTTATAATCACAGGAGAAAGATCGACGTCTAGCACAAACCCAGCAAGACAAAAATCCTCACCAAGCCTTTCCTCTTTGCTGGCCAACAGCTCACGGCGCTTGGCCATGAAAGACGATACATCGGGCGAGGTGACTTTCCTTTTCCGGATTTTCTTCTTCTTATCACTGGTAGTAGCAGCAGGTTCAGCAACGTTGAGAGGATCCGGATTGAGCGGTGGTGACACAGGTGCCTCAGCATTCACCGGAGCAGAAGTACCCGGCTGATTATCAAGACTCTGTACAGGGCGAGCAGGAATCACAAAATTCTTTGCCGTCTGGCTGAGCACGTCCGCCTCGTCGTCTCCCAATAAACGGTCATGCTCCTTGAGATGGGGGATGGCTTGCGGGTCTATGGCATCAAAGTAATGCCATTCATCTGCGACCAAACACAACAGTTTAATTGCACATTCTTTGCAAACATATTAAACTATAGGAAGAACTTACCTTGGTCTTTTCTCCGGTACTCGGGATATATGGTATCGTCAACCCAGATCCGGCTCATGCCAACAGCCACAAGGGCTCGTTCCGGAATATGTGTGCAGGGGGTGGGATGATTCACCAGAGCCGTGTACAATGGAAGTTTCTCAAACACGGCAGGAGCAGGGCTCTCATCTGCAAACCTTGTTTTTCCCTCAGGCGTTTGCACCGGTGCAACAACGGGTAATACGGCCTCGTCAATAAAGAAAAATTTCCTTTTCCAATTTTTGTCTTGCACATTAGGAGGAAAGTTTTCGATACAAGGAGGAGCACCGGGACGGCGGTCAAAGGTAAAATACTCCCCTTTGTACACAAGAATATAAAAAACCCGAAAGACATCTAACTGGGGGGACATACCCAGTCCCCGGGCACAAAACTCAAAGTGTTTCACCTTGATTAACCCTAACGGATGAAGCTGAGAAATGTTCACCTTATAGTATGACAACAATTCCACAAGGAATTGTGTCACCGGTAACCGGAAATGGCAGAACTTGAAGAATTCGGCGTACAAAGTAATCTTCCCAGGTTTTAAGGGAAAAGCAACATCAGTAGGTCCTGGACAAACAGGATTCCACTCCGGCAGTATACGCCATTCGGACAAGAAAGATTGTAGTGCCGTTACCGACCAACTGGTATGAATCTGGGCAACACTCATGGTGGTTCGTGATGTGCTGGTTTTGGGAGCCATTTTAGAGAGAAATGGGTGATTCAATACTGTGGAGTAAATTTCCAGTGGCAACCAGCTAATTTATAGGTGGTAGTTAGTACACGTTTTCAAATTTTTTTGAAAACCACCCGCCAACAGTCACATCCCTTGAGTTTCTCAGACTGTTGAAACGGCTGAGGTGACAACTCAGGATGACGTCACATCACGTGCCTTAACCATGCGGCGCTACATTCTATGAAGATTTTTATTTTTTGGCATGTACGTCATTATTTAAAGAACAATACAGCTTATGATTAAAGCCTAGTCATAACCAAACTTGCTTATCACTAGACTTGGGGGGACATGACGAGGTAGGCCCACTCCAGATGGATCGGCCCAACTCTAACTAAAGGCCCCATTGTCTTAGGGCCGGCCCAATGGCAGACTAACGCCGGATGGGCCAAGGCGGTCATGTTCCGGACTATTGATAAGTCTCAACCTCTTCTCTGAGCAATTGGGGACGAAGGGTTCAATAGAAGAGATAAAGCCTATCTCCATCAAAACCGGGGAGTTGGCTCCTGGAGATAGGCTCAACAAGGCGGTTACGAGAAAGGTTATAAATACAGGTTAAAGGTAAGCCAATTGATATACACACTCACAAAAGCTACCGCTTTACTTTCACCTCAGAAACCTATACTTATTCTCACGCCGGAGGGTGGTCACAGGAAACCCCCCTTTCCTGTGACGAGTCCTAACGGTGTTTTGTTTTGCAGGCACCCGGAGCCAATTCCAACAGGTTATTTGCAACCGGAGCACTATTTCTTGTCTACTCGGAGAGGTATTTACTTCTTCAATTAACATATTCAGAACAATACTTCAATTTAGCTGAATCAGATTAAAAATATAACCAATTCAAAAGTTTATTTACTATAATATAATTTAATTTAATATTAAAATCACAAAATACGTCAGCATAATCAACTAATTCCAAATCGGATTACCGTTAACCGGATGTTCTTAAATCGATGAAGAGAATTGGTGAGTGAAACAGAACGGTGTCGTTTGGAAGAAATTTCACGTCCGTGAATCCGTTTAACGCTGTTGTTGTTAACGGAGAGGCAGTTGGTCCAGTCACGCTGCTTCTTCGTAGCAACTACTCTCCTCCTTCTGCTGCTACTGGAACCTTCCATTGGCGTACATTCACAAGGTAAGCATTCGGTAACTGAATAATATTAGTAGTATGTAACTGGATGATGATGATGATGGAATTACAGTAGAAATTAAACTAGGGTTTGGTTTTGATTTGATTTGAATCCGAAGGGATGACTGTCTGAAAATGAAGTACAGGTTTGAACCCCGGAATAGAAGTTGCGTATACTCTCGCATTAACTAACGCAATTATTATTTTTTAAAATTGGTATCGGATTTAAATAATAATCTGAACTTTAACGTTTTATCAAAGTAGTTTTATCAGAGTAATCTCAACTGGACATGTGGATGTCAAAAATGAATCACCATGTTAAAGTTCGGATTATTTTTGACACTCACATCACCAGTTGAGATTATCCTGGTCCAATGTTAAAGTTCGGATTAGTATTGACTGGTCAAACTTTGGATTGTTTAACTGTAATACCCTTATTTGAATATATACATTGATAAAGTTTGTTTGATGTTTCTACATAAAAAAAAAAAGATAAATGGTTAAACTACTATAATTAACTCTGAAGTCTGAAGTCATTGGTTAATGTATTTAATTAACCAACTAGTTTTTGTTAATCAGTTCGGTTTATTATGTTAGTTTAATACATAAAATTGAGATATAAATACATTAAATGGAAGACCAAACTTAGGTTAAAACTTTTGCATATAAATACATGAAATTTAGGTATAAATACTTAAATGAAAGTATAACTACGTGAAATGGATATATGAAACATGATACACATGAACTTGAGACATAAAAAGCTCAAAAATATATAAATATGAATGGTTTTGTTCGGCTAATTTTGATTAAAAAAAACAATATCATGTTTTTGGTGTTTTCAATGTAAACTTACATTTGAATGGCTTGGCAATAAACACTCTCTATAATCTTTAGAGCATATATGTGTTATTTAAGCTACTTCTAGGTGGATTCATCCGCGCTACACGAAGAGAGTTCGATCGAAAACGATTCGTTTTGTTACAATATAACTCTATATAGCCATTGAAAGAAATACACAAAAAATAAAGTTATGATACGCCTAAAAGGTTATCATTTATAAAAATATCAGATCCTACAAACTAAAAGATAAAAAACAAAAAGATACTAAAAGATTATTCTAATAATACTACAACAATAAACAAGATTTTAATTAAAAACAAAAAGAAACTAAAAGATAACGATGATAATAATAAGGTTCGTCGCGCGTTGTGGTGGATACTCAATCGGTTGTCACAAAAAAACCTAGAAAGTTATTATCAACCAAAGTAACCACCAACTTTCATATTGAAATTCAACTATAGTGACTTCTCATATAAACATATTAAGTACAAATTTTGTACATGTCTATCTTCAACCAACATGTTTAACGCAAATTTCGTACATATCATCATAATATATCCCCTCAAAACGATTGTAAATAATTGTAGCTCGCACTGCCATAAATCATATATAGGTGAAACTCGGTTATATGATTCGCTTGCGTTTGTGTATGTCCCACATCTTCATCTAATGTAGATCTTCTGTCCTTCGTGAAGTTACATAGCTCGGTTGTCACATATGCTCCACTCATATTGTAGTCGTGTATTATCTTTGTCTTTTGTTCATTAACTATTAATGCTTTATTAAGATGTTCCAAGGCTATCATTTCTACTTTTTATTTGAGAACATATTGAATTGATTCTTATTAGGGATGAGCAAATGGTAATGGGTACTGGTACTGAATCAATTTCGGTATCACTACCGGTACCCACATTTTTTGTTTTTCGGTACCGGTAGTACTGGTACCGGTATTGGTATTTACCGATTTCTACGTTCAAATACTGGTACCGTACCAGTACCGAACCGATACCGTATCGGTACCCACTTTTGAGGAATTTTCGGTACCGGTATTTTCGGTACCGGTACTGGTTTAGTACCGGACTGGTACCATGCTCATTCATATTCCTTTGGGTTTAATCTCTAATAGATCAAAACATTTAAAATAAAAAATTACTAAAAGAAATCAGGTCAAATGAAACAAAAGTGATAGAAACTCGAATCATGAAACAATAGCAAAACACTCTTTACATGGCTGTTGAAGCTTATTATTGCTTTTGCGTTATTGAACCACAACAACAACGTGTTTAGCTCTTGAAGCTTATCATTGCTTTTTGTTGATGCATTATTGTCTATAGTCGGATTTTGCCTGGTCATTAATGTGTTATTTATTTAAAATATAGATTTGGGCTAGATTGAGCTTTATAGTTTATTTAGAGACTGATATAGGGAATGGGCTTAGGGATTAAGCCCATAGTATAAATACCTTAATCCATAGCCATTTCATAACTTTTCCTTTTCATTTGTTACATTTGTTACATTTTCCTAAGCTTTCATCACTCTCTCTAGGCTCTTCATCTATCTAGGATTTCTTGTACTCAAGTATTAAATCTCAATAGAAATCCGGTTTGATAGTGTTTCATCGATTGTTTTTCACGTTAATATTTTGGTTTTGAGTGTGTGTTTGGATTCTTCACTTACACACACGCACGCAAGTAGAATACGGGGATTTGATCCCCAAATGGACCTTCAGTTTTGTGTTTTTAAACAATGACGGGTTTTTGGGCTTGGCTCAAGCCAACTTCATGCTTAATTTATAAGCATGTTCAATACAACTCAAACAAAGGAACCAATGAGCTTATATTAATCTAATTTTTGTTACATTAAAATTAGAGGTGTAAATGAGTCAAGCCAGGCCCAAGCTTCATCAGGCTTGAGCTTGTTTAACTTACGAGACCTTGAGCTCTCGAGCTCGACCTTGGCTCATAAAGAATTTGTCAAACTTGAGCTTGAATTGTTTATTATTTATTAATTAAATTATATACATTTATAATTACTTCATTTATATATAACATAATATATGTCATTTAGTTAATATATCACAAATGTTTGCTAATGATCTCCAGTCTAACTGGTTTGAGATGGGATGGTTTACCTCTTTAGACGGTTTCCGCCCGTGGTTGGTCACAGGTTCGATTCTCGTCCATCGAAAAATCATACCCATTAAGGTTGAAATGGCCCGGCGTGTGGAATGACTCAAACTTATGACCCGAAGGTTGTTAGGACTAGGATTTCACCATTAAACTACACCTTTAAAAAAGAAGTAATTTGCTTGTTTAGTTCCACAAGGGCTTGAGGTCATTTATTAATTGAACTCATTTTAGGCTTGAACTCTCGTTTAAGCTAGACTTGGTTCAAAATTTTAACAAGCGAATCTCGAGTAGCTCACGAACAGTTTGATTTATTTACACTCCTAATAAATATTCAGCTTAATTTTAACAAGTCAAACGAGCAAGCCTACCTTGGATCAAACTCAGCTCGTGTACAAACCCATCTATCTATGCTTTCGTCACTTACAAATGAGCCGATTTCGAACGAGCTTCGAGAAACAGAGAGCAAATTAAAAATTAAGAAGCAATAAATGAATATAGAGTAGAAATTAAATTTCTATTAACAATAGTCAACAATCGAATGCTGAAAAAACTGTTGGAAACTTAAAGAATGAAGGTTAGCCAAACACGGTAAACACGGTAAATTTATTATCAATGCCGCAAATATAACGTGTAAAACAAGTTACCGTAAATTATGCATACCTATTAATATTGTATCCACATCCAACCAGCAATCTCACAAAATCAATTATTGATCCATCATATTTTCAAGATCCTGATCTCTGATCGCCATTGATTTACATTTTAAACAAAACCACACATAATATCATCTCCATTTCATTTCAATTCATTCAATAATATTTAATTTTCAACAGAAACCCTAAAAACTGAATCCAATTCTGCATGGAAACAACAACCACAACCACCCAGGGGAGCATGAGTAACCTCAGATCCTCCTCATTCAGCCTCCGATCACCGTCGCTGAACTCCGTACGCCTTCGCAGGATTTTCGACCTGTTTGACACGAATCATGACGAGCTCATCACCGTCGATGAGCTCAGCCGCGCCTTGATCCTCCTAGGTCTTGATAAAAACATGAAGGAGCTGGATACGATTATTAGAACGTTTATTCAGCCTGGAAACACTGGGCTCACGTTTGATAATTTTAAGGTATCAAATATATATTATCGTGCATGTCTTTATAATATATATTTAATGTTTGTATCGTGTTTTGTAATCTTAATTGTCCCAAAATATTAGGCTCCTAATTATATATACCAAAGTCCTACACAGAAGAGTTTTTTATGAAGACTTATGTTTTACTTCTTCTCCTCTTTTATGTCTTTATTCCTATATTTGTGTTCACGAGTTACATTTAAGGAATAAAAAGAAGAGATTTAAAAGGATGTTAGAAAAAATCGTGTTACATCAATTTTTCAATGAAAGAAATGGAAGAAAATTTATTTTATTTTGTTCGTTACAAATCCTCACGGGGTCGGGGCCACTTATGGCAAGGGGAGCATGGTTAGATTGCACCATCTCAGCTACCCTCTAAAACTTCACCGTTTGGCAACAAGTAACTAATCGGTAACCACATATTTTGATGATTTTTGGTGTGATTTTTGACATGGCAAAGAGACATTAGATGGAGCTTAACAACTTTACCATGAGGTGTGAGTTGCGTCACGTGGCACATGTGGGGTTTACAAATCAAGTGTTCAAAAGATAGGGGAAGTGGAGGGTGGAAAGGAAGGCTTGAGCTTTGAAAAGTCCTGTGTGTATAACTTAAAAAAAAGCAGCCAATCACAGAGGAACAAGACTCACCCCACGCCGGTGAAGAATCCCCCGGTCAAAGGGCCATGCCAAAATAACACCAGGGGAGGGGTGGTGTGTGGGCTTGAAAGGCCAAACCACGCCACTTCTCCCGCCCCACTCCCCACACTCTTACAAAATAAGAGATTTAAAAGGAACATGATAGTAAATTAAATCTTTGCTTCACTCTTCAAAATTTCTTTTCCTTCTCCTTCGTTTATTAAACTCTGGAACATATAATCTTCTCCCAAAATATCAGGCTCCTTCCTAGAGTTTTATTTCAAGACCTTTTCTTCATTCTAAGCTCTTGTTCTATTTTAACTAGGGTATATTGTGCATGTCTTAAAAAAAACATTGAGCCGTTTATATTTAATTATGACCAGGCATTGCATAAGGAAATTGACGATGTATTCTTCCGATTGGACGATAACGATAACGATAACGATGACGATAAGGAGGATTACAATGACGAAAGTTATGACGATGATAAGCAGGAAGAGGTGGACATGACGGAGGCGTTTAAGGTGTTCGATGAAGACGGTGATGGATACATATCAGCCACAGAGTTACAAACAGTGCTGGTGAAGTTAGGGTTTGCAGAAGGGAATGAGATCGGGAAAGTAGAAATGATGATCTCGTCCGTTGATCGGAACCGTGACGGACTTGTTGACTTTACGGAGTTTAAGGATATGATGCGTAATGTCATTGTTCTCCGGTAGCATCATCATCATCATGATCATGATCAGTGTGTTGTGTGTGGTGGTTAAAGCTAACAGTTGTTGTGTGATGACGGTTTTCTCCGGCGATTATAGCATATTCCGGTCGCCGGAAAATTGTAATTGGAGGATTTTTTAAATGTGTTTTTTTTTTTTTTTTTTTAAATCTCCCTTTCGATGATATTGTAGTATTGTACACTTATGTAATATTGATTAGGGAATTGTAATTTACGAATTTTAAATTAAATTAGGTAATTGACTTCCTAGCATTAGAAGTTATTCGTCTTTTGACCAGGTCTAACGGGTTATCCACAACAATAATTTATTTACAAGGGGGCAGAAGTTTGTATTTAGTAGACTAAGGTTCACAATTCAGAAAGAGGTGGCGCAGCTTTTTACCCGTCTACCTTTTATTTTGATCTAACTTGGCAAGTTTAAGTAATAATAAAAAATTATTATAAATATTGAATATTACACAAGTTTTAATGTTATTTGATTATTTTTTAAATGAAGTGTATTACCCTTATTCCTGTAAAAGTATAAAAATACGTACATAGAGTACTTGCAATATTATGTAGAGCATCCACAATGGAAGTACTCTGGATGGGTTCAAAATTCCCGACTCACCAGAGCAAACTGATTATCATTGGAGTGGTTTGAAATTGATTTGGTGAGGTTTGGTTCGTTCAAGCGGACTAGTCCAAAACCTGCCACATGGGACCTACCATACACACACGTTTCAAAGAAAGGGTCAAACCAGAGGCTATATTCTCCATACAAAGTACAATATAAATTTTTTGCTCTTGGCATGGAAAAAGTTCTTCAATTTGTTAAAAAAATGTTATGGTCCGTTGTTTCTTGTTGCATTTGATATTTTGATGATATAAGTATGCTAGATTTAGTGAAACACTATGTTTTACCTTAAAAGTCAATAAACATGGAAAGTGTGTAGTCATATTTTATCCGTTTAAAAAATGGGTCATTTTTGGATTAACATGTTTAACCTGTTTAGTTAAACAAATCAACCTACCAACCTAAGTAAACAGGTCGACCCACTAACCCATTTGACCTGTTTTTACCGCCAACCAACCCATTTAACTAACGATTAATCACAAATAAGGGTCAACAGATGGGATAAATTTTGACTCATTTTTTATGAACGAGTCGATTCGTGTTATGTACTATATCATTAACGGGTCAAAATTGGTTTTTGCCTAAACCGGTTGCCGTGTAGAAAAGGATCAGTTTAGTTCGGTTTTAATCAACTTCAATAGTGAAGTTCTCAAACAAATACCAAGCCTGCATTTTGTTTTGGCCTCAAATCGCTCTCTCAAACCGGTTTATGCAGTGGTTCAACTTCGGTTAGTATTCGACATTCAATACAAAACCAAATTTAAGTAGAGAACTACAAAAACACTTGTACCGTTGTCTTTGACTATAATTCATTACACTTTCCTTCTATGTTATATAGAAACACTATGTACAAGTTGCATCTACAACTCGCAGTTTCTATACTTGGTTTAGTATTGAACACGCCCCTAAATCTGTTATTTTCAAATTTCTAAACCCTATATATCTTTTATCAGTTTGGAAAATTAATCACAGGACCCCTGGGAGTTCAAAACTAGGATTAAAAACAACCGCTGCAATTACTTTTGCGCGACTAGTTTTGGTTCCACCAGCAGGATTGGGCGTTGTGACATTAATCGACAAACTTGGATTTCTTCCACTGATAAAATGTTCAGATTGATCCTTATTTTACAACATTCAACGCCTACGTCTGTATTTTCGGGTACCCACTACAAGCTTGATGGATTTTCTTGAAATTGACCAAGATAAGTCAAACCTGTTTCTTATGTGTATTACATGTACATTTGATTAGAGAACACTATAATCGAATCGATTTTGTTCTCTAGGTTTATTTCCTTTCTCCTCATATTCATCGTTTGATTCGCCTCTAGATTTCGCTTTTACTAAACATCAAAACAAAAGCATGGCTCCACATATGAATAAGATCCAATGAGAAGCAAAATTATGTACAAATGCATTGCTCAATCAATCATTCATCTTTTAATAGTTGCATCAAAATCACCACAAAAAAAAAAAAAAAAAAAAAAAAAAAAAAAAAAAAAAACAAGAAACAAACACACTCTTTATTACTCCCACAACACCTAAAAGAAACTAAAAAAGACCCCAGCCTCTCCTACTTCTATCTCCTCTTGAACCAGAACTCCTAATAGCTCCAGGGTTGCCCAACCATATTGCAAGACCAATCCCCACTAGACTCACAACCGGTGCTGCCGCAAACAACCACCATCTTCCTCCCGTTCCACCACCGTCACTATTCAAGATTTCTTGATTGCCATCCTCTTCAAAAGATGTGTTATCCTCGAATTCCTGTTGAGTTTCTTGAACCCTGAGTCCATGGCTACTGATTTCTTTCCTGTTCTCGTAGTCCACATCATCAGTCGGAAGCTCAAACCGACACAATGGACAAGTATTACGTGCACTTAACCATGGTTTAATACACAAAGGGTGGTAAAGATGGCGACAAGGAAGCCGGTTAACCACAGTCCCAACCGCCAACGAGTCTTTACAAACGGCACACGCCAAACCGTTATGGTCTGAAGCATTAACTGTTACACAATCAAGATTATCCACAACCGATGGAGCCGCTGGAGGTGCACCCCGCCTTGAAGTTTCTGCCTCGGCTAACCTTTCTAATAATTCTTCAAAGCTTCTAGAATCAAGATAATCCCCCGCATTTCCCACGTAACGTGATGTTTCTTGATCATTATCTATGTAGCCAAACGGGTATAATCTACTTTCACTGATTCTTACACGAATAGTACCTTCTATTTCAGGAGATTGACCATCATACACCATTGATCTTTGGAGATGAACTCGGGTAATCAAAGATCCAAGCGTTTCACCATTCTCACCATCTTCAACCTCTTCCCATTCTTCATCTGAACTCCACTGGTTCAGACCCGCATGCATCGGGTCAATATCAGTATCTGAATCACCACCAAGAGGACTATGAATATCTACAGAAACATCTGAATCATCGCCATACGCCCCATAAGAAATAACATCACTATCTCCATTAGCAGAACCAAAACCGTCACTTTCGGTGTCAGAAACAACTTGCCTCCATCTCCTAGAACCACTAGGGGTAGTACGAGAACTTGTGTCAGAAACAGGAGCAGGGTTTTGTCGAGCAAGGTTAATCATGGTTGAGAATTGGCGTGAAAACATATCTTCAATTGATTCTGAACTGTTGGTGTGTCTAGTTTGTCTTATTCTAGGAGTTCTTTGCTGAATGTGCGGTGATGGGGCGCCGTTATCTTCTAGAAACAGAAACTTACAGTCCCCACATATGGCGATAGAATCAAAGTCACTATTTTCATTTTCAGATGTAAGTGTCCTACGGCATAGAGCACATATCTGTGATGCACCATCCATGTCTGCAGATTAGAACTGGAATGATAATGAGCAATGCATAATAAGATATTTAACATGTAGTTGGATATCTCTTTGAATATATATACATAAATTAGTAAACTAATCACCACAATAGATTCTTAAAAGTTGGATCAGAGATGATATTACAAAGGTCTGGTTCGTAGTTTTACACGGTGCGCCTGATGAGCGAGGCGCAAGGCGGTGCCTCATGCACTACAGGATCAAAATTAAGATTTGTAGGTGACTGATATGCTAAAGCAACCAAAGGGGTGAAAAATTTATAAAAGACTTCCTTCATAAAAAGATTGATATATAAACAGATGTCAGATGAGAAAGACGTGGCTGTAAATAAAAGCTCATTTGGTTGTACAAAGAGCAACACCTCGCACCTTGGCTTTTGGGACCTAAACGCCTCTCGCGTGCCTACCGCAATTTTAACCAAAGTCGTGTGAAGATTTAAAATAAAATGATGGCCAATTAAAGGATTTATAGATGCAGAAGGATCTGTTTCTAGCTTTGAGATTGAACTTGTCACTGTGTCTAATCTGTCTAGAGTTGGATGAATCATAATTGTTAAAAGCCATCACCTCTTGCGCCTAGGCCCATTAAGGCGAGGCGATGCATTTGCGCTTTGAGTCAAGGAAATTGCGCTTTAATTCTCCAAGTGATGGTTTAGGTGCAGATTTTAGCTAGATTCCCAAATTCCGGAGAGTTTCCAGCCAAATTCGTTAAATTTATGGCTAGATTCCAACCAGATTTCTACTTTAATCTAAGTAAAACTACTTCTATACACTAATACATCAATATTTTAAAACTTTTGATACTAACTAGATGAAAAATAGTATTATTCTAATATCTTTTTACTTTATTTTCTTTGTTCGCTTTTTATCTCAGGCCCTCGCTTTTTTTGCGCCTCACGCCTAGGCCCCAGGCGAGGCCTATGCGCCTTGAGTGTGCCTAGGGCCTTTGATAACTATGGGATGAATATTCAAGCAAGCCGACTAGTTAAAAATGAAATAAAAGATTTTTTTGGAAGACAAGGAATATTTGATTCCGAAGTAAGACAGAATAAGATGAGAAAGACGTGGCTGTAAATAAAAGCTCATTTGGTTGTACAAAGAGCGACACGTCGCACCTTTGGCTTTTGGGACCTAAATGCCTCTCGTGTGCCTAGCGCAATTAAAGGATTTACAGATGCAGAAGGATCTGTTTCTAGATTTGAGATTGAACTTGTCACCGTATCTAATTTGTCTAGAGTTGGATGAATATTCAAGCAAACCGACTAGTTTAACCTAAATTCGATAACTAAATTCTAATAAAGATGAAAATTTTGCTAACCTAATTCCAATAGGGATGAATTTCAAGCAAACCAACTAATTGAACCTAATTCTTGCATGAGTTGGACGAATGAATATTCAAGCAAACCGATTAACTTAACCTAAATCAAACATGATAACATTGCTAACTTAATTAGTTAATTCTAATTTACTGTAAACATAAACTAGAGTTCCAAATGTTACCAGATGAATTGATCAACAGCGGCAATCAAATTAGCAGCTAATTCGAATCGTCAACTTTTTTCACCTAATTCCAAAAATGATACACAAATCATCAGTAAATCAAAAACAAAAATTATAAATTAATTTGGACCGTAAAATCGAAAATCGGAGTACCTTGAAGCGAAATTTATATAAAAAACATTACAAATTACATCAAGATAGCGGGAAGGCGGGCGTTGCCACCCCTTTCTGAATGGTAAACCCTAACCGACTAAAAACGTAACCTTTCCCACCCGGAGCCGAGACACTACTATGAATAACTCGCTGGACCCTGGTCAGGAAACGGGTAGCCTCCGGTGCCAATGAGCCAAATGTATCAAAATTTTGCTAAACTAATTTTGCTAACTTAATTCCAATAGGGATGAATTTCAAGCAAACCAACTAATTGAACCTAATTCTAGCATGAGTTGGACGAATTCGAGCAAAGCGACTAACTTAACCTAAATCAAACATGATAACATTGCTAACTTAATTAGTTAATTCTAATTTACTGTAAACATAAACTAGAGTTCCAAATGTTACCAGATGAATTGATCAACAGCAGCCGTCAAATTAGCAGATAATTCGATCGTCAACTTTTTTCACCTAATTCCAAAATGATACACAAATCATCAATAAATCATAAACAAAAATTATTATAAATTAATTTAGACCGTAAAATCGAAAATCGGAGTACCTTGAAGCGAAATTTATATAAAAAAAAAGGTATAGATGATTTAGGAGCGCATTTGATGATGGAAGGGGGAAAGGAACTAAATTAGGGCATGAAAAGAGAAAAGGAAAAGATTATTCGATTGAATATTAGAAAATAGATGGGGAAAAGCAAAAAAGAAGAATATGGAGTTTGATTAATATTTGAGATAATTGAACAGAAATTGGGTGTAGTAATTTGGCCCTAGATAATATATATTAAGCGGTGGGATTCCAGGTATTTGACAGAGAAAGCGAAGGAGGCAGATGACATGTTACTTTCTACTTTATACCATTGCCACCCCTCAACTTCAAGCTTTCATTTTTATGCAAAAATATAATAATAACTTCGTAAAATTGTAAAACTATCTGATTTTATGATTTCAATATTTTGTTTTACTTGTTTTTTCATAGGGGTACAAACAACCGAGCTGCTCGCGAGCTACTCGAGCTTAGCTCGGTAAAAAGCTTGAAATGAGCCGAGCTTTATTGAGCTCGAGCCGAGCTTGAGCCTAAAACAAAGCTTGCTTATTTATCGAGTCCAAGCTCGAGTCTGGCTTGTGAAGCTCATTAGGTTCGTCGAGCCTTATCGAGCCTTACTGTAATATTATTTTTTTAATATTTAATAATATTTACCACTCATTTAAAGTTGTTTAGTAAATGAGCCAAAGCTCGAGCTTTACGAGCCTAAATGGACGATTATTTATATTGTTTTTATTTAATATATTAACTAATAGATAATAAACAAGCGGCCAAGGTCGAGCTTGAAAAATTACCAACGAGCCGAGCTTCTCCCCTTGACACCATTACCTTCTATGTGACACACGGCATGTTTGGGTCAACATTTTATAAACACATAAGTCTACCTTAGCGAAAAAAGTTTATTAAACATACTTGACGGGGTCAGTCGAGTCGGAATACAGTCCGTATTGTCCAGGGTTCAATGATTTGGAGGATCATTGGGTTAGTCACACACACACGTTACGAGTCCCGTTGTTGGTGAATTACATAAACTAAATTAGGTGTTATGCGTAGATTGATTCTTATATGGTGGATTATATGCAAATATGTGTTTAAACGATGTGTAGATGATTATCCATGCTTATATATGTTAAACATAGATTAAGATTGCATGTTCATGTGTTAGGATGTGTTAAAATGCGTTAAACACGACAAACTGGAAAAACTAGAAAACACAGGTCCAGGTTCGACCCATAGCGTGGGGGCGAACCTGGGAAATGAGCTTGGTTCGACCCTCAATAAAGGGGTGAACCTGGGATGTGAAAACAATGGAAGTTCATTCGACCAGTAAAGGTACATTCGACCCTGAGCAAGGGGCGAATGTGGGTACATTCGACCATGCGAAGGGGGCGAATGTGGACTAGTATAAATACCACACTTTGTAATTTTTCACCATTTCACAAACCCTAAACGCCTCTAAACACTCTCTAGCAACTTTAATCACTGGGGAAGGAGTTTTTGCCCTTGTTTTCTATAATCTAACCTACAAACATCTTCTAAACAAAGATCTAAGGTGGGTTCTTCATTCTAAATCATTTTTAAAGCATTTCAATTCGTTTTCATTAAACCCCAAGAGTCCAGATTTGATTCAAACATGTTTTCATGGATAAAAACCTTCCTAATATCTTTCTAAACAAAACCTATTCATAAACAATGAGTTTTCATACAAATTAACATGTGTTAATGGTGTTTTATGTGGTGCTATGTATTGTTTGATGTTTGATTGCTGTATAGATGTTATAACAATGATCTAGGACTGTTATTGATGATGATTTATGATTGAGATAGGTTACAATTGATTATTGATGATGTTTTTCTCATTTTGGGGATTTTGGGTTAGATCTAGGGCTTGTTCATGATGATAGTGATATGGATATGATTAGGGGTTTCTTGTTTATGATAATCTGAGTATATTAAGTTGATTATTGATTGATTTCAGAAAGTTTCCTAATTGGGTAAAGATTTCATGCGTTTGATGTGACATCTCCATAATTTACTATTTTGGGTAACTTGTAAAACGGACGGATTTCGGGATAAAATTGGTAAGGTTTTGTAGGAATATGTTAATGATAGTTGACTGCTGTGATTGGTGATGTTTCGTGATGTTTTCGGACCGTTTAGATGCGTTTTGGTGCGTTTTATGAAGTTCTGCAGCAAAGGGTCGAACGTGGAACTCATTCTACCCTTCGTGGGGTCGAATGTGGCTCAAAAGGGTCGAATGTGACTCAAAAGGGTCGAACGTGGCTCAAAAGGGTCGAACATGGCTCAAAAGGGTCGAACGTGGCTCAAATGGGTCGAATGTAGCACTATAGGGTCGAATGTGGGTGTCTGAGGTCGAATCTGGGTGCCCGGGGGCGAATTAACACGTGTTAGGGTTGAATTAACATACGTTAAGGTTGAATAAACATATGTTAGGGTCAAATAAACATGTGTTAGGTCAAATGAACTTGTGAATAGGTTGAATGAACATCATGAGGGTTGAACCAAGGGTCCATGGGTCGAACCAGAAGCCCTTGGAGGCGAACCAAACACAGGAAACTCCCGATTCGACCTTACGACTTCTTATATGCGATTTTTGATGCAAACTAAGTGTTTTATGCTTGAAACTTATGTGTTAACCTTATGTGCATTACTAATTGATGTAATGGGTCACCAACGGGATGTCGGGTCTGTCTGGTATGTTCGGTTAACGTTTAAACACAGTTTTTAACACACGTAGTCAAGATCTGGACAATCGGGGACTAGTTAACCTTCGGGTTAGTAGTCAATACACTTATTCAAACTCATTGATAGGTTGTAACTAAGTTGGGTCATCATACACGTGTTGGAATCCTAAGTATCTGAATGCGCACTCTAAGGTGAGTTCACGGCCCCTCTTTTATACTCTTTTCTCTCGGGGGAGAAGCATGCCACACGTTTTAACAATGCAACGTTTATGATTTGAAAACACAACTCTTATGAAACTTACCACTTTTGGAAACGTAACACTTTTAGAAACATGACGCCTTTTGAAATGTAACTCTTTTAAGAAACGTGACACGTTTGGCACTTGGCATATTTAACATTGGCACTTGACACTTTTAAGCATTGGCATTTGGCATATTTAAACATTGACACTTGACACTTTTAAACATTGACACTTGGCATTTGGCACTTGGCGCTTGGCACTTATTTACTATACGATGAAACCTAAGTCCCTATCGAAACCATGAATGTGCGGGGCACAACAGGGGAAATGGGGATAGATCTATTGGGCGTGACGAACCCCACTCGACGGCTGGGAGCCGGGCGGGTGCATATTGTCTCTACTTGACACTTGGCACTTAAACATGGGCAGCACTTTGAGCAACGCTTGTCAGTAATGGTTTCAGCAACACAATCGTAGTAGTAAGGGAACGTTTGCTATTTACTTAAAGGTTTTACACACTTGGTACTTTTGAGATGAAACTCTTTACGCTTGAAACGTTTTGTGAACTTAAAACCTGTGAACTCACCAGCATTATATGTTGACATCTTTTTGGCATGTTTTCTCAGGTCGCTAAGGTAGCAGCATTGAGTTTAGGCGCACAGAGTCGCACTTGCGTCTAGGATCATGTCTCACGTTTTGGATTGTTAAACTTTAAACTTATGTCTCATCGTTATTCAGTTTTGTAAAACTAAATTTGCTTCCGCTGTGTTTTGAATCATAGTCTTTGAAACTATTGCATGGTTTGGTTTACGTATCTTTTCACATATAGTTGTCGTTCGTTGTGACCGTTGACTTGGATCCTGGTGTGTCATGCGCCTCGCGGTAAAACTCCGCAAGTGAAAATTTGAGGGTGTGACATTCTCCCCCATGAACTTACATTTTTATATATAGCTACATTTTCTAGGACATAGTAATTTATTAGATATCAGTAATGAAAATACGGGATGTTACAAACATTATGTGAACCAAATGGTCCACTAACAAAACATTGGAGAATATTTTTTAGTTAGAAGTAAACATTTTTTGTTTAAGAAAATAAGAGGAAAGAATTTAACAAATTTCGGTTTATCCGGTATAGGAGGACCATGAAGCCTTACAAGAGCATAGAATTGTGAGTCTTCATTAGTATTACTTCCTTGAAAGTTTTGGGCGAAAAGGGTGCGACACACCTTTTATAGCGTGTTTTGAATGTGAATGTGGGAAGTGGACTTAATATGACGTTCTTTGCACTTAATTCTCAACAATGACTAACTTGCATAAGTAGGAACCCATTGCTACCAAGCAATGACTATCGTTGACACAAACTAGTTACTATTGATGGTGGTCTCTAGTCGGCATGCACATAGTTCCTACCTACTGAGATGTTTAATTGGTGTCTACTACTCATCTTGGTTAGTGCCGAACTGTTATTACGTTAATCACGTCTACATTGTCTTATTCATGAAAGAAAAAAAAAACAAAATATTTAGCAGAAATCTTCTTATTTTCATATTTTGTGGGCTTATTCTTTAAATTTTAAATACAACATATTTTGCCAATTATTTTATTAAAAATATTTAATTATTTATTCTCTAACAAATTGTATCTGTATTAAATAAAAGACACTTGAACAGTGTCTTAATAGTTTATTTATTTTCTTATTTAAATGTTATCTTATTATTGTATTATTTGAGAGATGAATGGTTGTGAAATTTAAGATATGTTTTGTCGAGTATTAAAATGTTTAGACTGGCGGAATATTCTTCGTTATTATTGGCCCACGTAATTAGCCCACCTATTTGAAGAAAATTGCAAACGTAATTAAAGATTATTGGCCCATGTAATTGGCTCACTTATTTGAAGAAAATTGTTAATGTAATTAAAGATTATTGGCCCACGTAATTGACGTAAATTGTTAGATAGCGGTACGACACTTATTATCACTAATAATGTTATTTTTAATGGCCACCAAACCTATGATGACACGAGCGTCCCACATCAAAGCGCGGGTAATTAAAATACCAGTATTAAATTAAATTATTAATGATTAATGAACTTGTGAAAAATAAAAAAATAGTAAAGTAAAAGGGAGCAAGAAGAAGACATTCCTTTATTCCACAGAGAACAATAACACTTTAGACACATGTATGCATAAGTTGCTCTCACTGTCACTCTGTTGTACTTATTTGCTTGCCCCATATTAATCAAACCCTTTCATTGATGGCAACTCATTACAATTTTTACACCTATACATACATATATACACACACACACACTTTTCTTTCTCTATCCATCATCATCATCATCTCTCTATCACCATCAGTTCCCTTCATTTCACACTTATTATTCAACCGGTTTCACTCTCTGGATGAATACGTACGCTTAATTAGGTCAAAATGCTGTGAATTCTGCTCAAATGCGTGTTTGTTCTGTGAATTAGGGCTTTTATTTCCGATATCAGGTAATTTGCGTTCCCATGCTTTGCTCTCGATCTATAAAATATGTCGTCTTCGTGATTCATTCACGTTTCCACATTATTATGTGAAATTGGAGACAGTTTAAGCGTTTTAGCGGTTTTTAGATCCATAACCGTTTTAAGTGTTGGAACAATTGATAGACTAAACTGTTTGTGAATGTGGTACGTGATTGTAGTCATTGTAGGGCTGTAAATGAGCTGATATGAGCCATGTTGGGCTCGTGCTCGGGCTCGGATCGTTTACAAACCGAGTCGAGTTGGCTCAACTAGTTTTATGTTAGCGTAGAGCTTGATGGCTAGTAAAAGAATTTAGCTAACTCATTTATTTTATAAAAATAACATTTTATAAAATTAACTTGGCTCAAACTCGGCTTGTTTATTTTAACAAGCTGAAATGTTTGAGCTTGGCTCGTAAATGCTCGAGCTAGCTCGCTTATTTAGATTTTTTTTTATATTTGTACGCGTATATTGAGGTGTATAAAAACAGGGGCGAAGGATAAGAAGGGCCAGGGGTGGCCCTGCCCCCTCTGTTTTCTAGCGCAGTGGTATAAATTTGCGATTTTCATAGGTAAATTGAGTCCGGATTGAGTTCGGCCCCCACCGATTTGCCACTACCGATCGAAAAATATTGAGTTTGGCCCCCACCGATTTCGAAACCAAGCTTCGCCACTGTATAAAAACAAATAAATAACAATTTACATATACTAGAATTTGGGCTTTACTTTTTGCATGCCACCGAGCCAGTTCGCTTATTTAAAAAAATAATTTTATATTTTTACATGTATTGATATATGCAAAAACAAAAAATAATGTTTTTAACTTAATGCATCATTAATAAAATACACAATTTATAAGTTATATACATTAAAATTTGGGTTATTATTTTGGTCATATTTTAGACATACTAGAATTTGGGCCAATGAGTGAGTCAATGAGCCAAGTTTAGGTTGGCTCAGGGTCGGCTCGTTTACCAATCTAGCCGGCTTGATTCTTTTACAAACTGAGCCGATTTCGAGTAAGACTTTTTTGAGCGAGCCGTGAGTTGTTTTAACAGGCCCAATCTTAAGCTGAATTTCACAATTTAAAGTCGTAATTCTATTATAGCAGGTCCATTCTCTTCTTGTGCTGAATTTCTGATGCATCAATGGAGCTTCAATTTCAAACTCTTACAATGCTCATCTTGCTAGTTACATTCTTATGGCCAAGAGTCGAATCTCAGTCACCTCTTAGTGCTCCTGACACAAAACCAGCTAGGGATCTTGATGTAATCCTTCAAGACTACGCTTATCGCACGTTTACTACTCCAAAAACCGGTGTTTCCTTCAATGGCAGTGTCCCTAAAAATCTTACAGGCATTCAAATTTCAGCATTAAGACTCAGAAGTGGTAGCCTGTTTGCTAGAGGTGTTCCAGTTTATCAAGAATTCAAGATCCCAACCGGCATTATCGCGCAACCGTATGTGGAAAGACTTGTTTTAGTGTATCAAAACTTAGGGAATTGGTCCAGTTTTTACTACCCTTTACCTGGTTACATATATCTAGCTCCTGTGATAGGTCTTCTTGCTTACAATGGTTCAGATTTATCAGCCAGAAACCTAACCGAATTGGATATCCGAGCTTCTGATGAACCCATTTCAATGGAGTTCGAGTCAGTCAGACCCGCACCTGATGGGTCAAACCCAATGTGTGTCAGGGTTGACCTACATGGTCAAGTGAATTTCACCGATGTGGTATCTGGGAACAGATGTTTCACATTCAAACAAGGGCATTTCTCGATCGTAGTAAAAAAATCAGAATCAAAGGCAAGCCCTCCTTCTGCACCTGAATCTCCTTCATTTGTACCTCCAGCAACGTCTGAAGTCGTTAAACCACACAAAAATGGGAGGTTTAGTTCTAGGACTTGGGCGTTTGTGATCTATGCAGTTGGTGGATGTGTGGTGTTGGTGTGGCTGGTAGTGTTGGTGTTGTGGATTCAAGGGTGCAAAAGGAGGAAAATGATGCATAAAATGGAACAGGCCGCAGAAGGTGGTGAACCGCTGCATATGACCATGATTGGTAGCATGAAAGCACCAGTGGCTATGGTGACAAGAACACAGCCAACTCTTGAAACCGAGCATGCTCCTTGACGTCTTTTCGTTTGGTATTCTTGAAACTCTACTTGTTAATGATTCATTCTTTGGAAATGTTTTTTCGGGTCATATTGTAAATGATAGTTTCTAACCTCACGCGACGATTCGTCTGTGTGAGTTTTAGGTGTTGAGATAAGAGAAATTCATTCATGATTAGTATTGATGGCCTATTGACTAGTATTATCCTGTTTTGCATAGTCCATGACTACCATTCAATAATCGTTATGGGTACTTGGATAGATTACAATTCATCATCATCATCATACTCAGTTAATCCCACCAATAGCAAATGCTAAGGTAGGGTCTGAGGAGGGTAAGATGTAGACAGTCTTACCTCTACCCCGTGGGAATAGAGAGGCTGCTTCTAATGAGACCGCCGGCTTGATAGTGGTTTTGTATCAAGCTTTGGACATAAGGCACATAACACTTAGCAACCGGGACAAACCCGATTGGTGCATGTACCCCCTTGTCTTTTGGCTATCAACGTCACCACCTCATGCATGATTAACCGTCCGCCATTTTTAACGTTATTTTTATTCCTTTCAGTGATCTCTATTCTATATACCTTGTATATGTGACGAATCGCTTCCCAGCATGAGCGGGTGATAAGGCGATTGAGCTTGCTATTTTTTTTAAAAGATTTCAAGTAACTTGAAATTATGCATGGTATCAATATGGAGTATAAGCTAGCATAAGAGAAGCAAACTTTTGGGTGTTTTATGTTGAATACAAGTTTCTTGTCACTAGTATGTGTATATATCTTAGTGACCTTTCGAATGGTCGAAAAACCAATGCACTTTTTTGAAGAGTGACAACGTTGTGTTAAGTGAAGATTAGTTAATTAGACAATGGTGATGGGTTGTAAAGGGGACATTACTTTGGTACAAGTACAACCACTCCTATAAAGGCTTAAAATAGTCATTTATAAAAGACATGATGCTTTTGTAGTTTTTTTTCTTTGGGTTTCTTGACCCACCAACCACACCCACACCAAGCAAATATGATACCTTTTCGTTAGAATAGTTTACACTTTACACATAGGTTTTGTGTCTAAAAGGTATGGAATACATGTTCAAAGTAACAACAGGCTTGTGGCCTAACGATATCAAAGAGCCTCTCCCGATGTGCTTGACAAGTCTAACAGTGGGCGTATAAGTAGATTTAGACCACGTTATTGGATGCTAGAGTGTGGCGTTATTGGTGGTAGGGATAACATTGCTAGGGGTGTAAATGACACATAACGGCTCGAGAGCTACCTGGGATCGGCTCGGTAAAAAACTCGAACAAGCCGAGCCTTAACGAGCCCGAGTCCGAGCCCGAGCTCGAGCCTGAAATATGGCTCGTTTAGTTATCGAGCCCGGGCTCGAGCCCTATATACAAAGCTCGATTGGGCTCGCGAGCCTAAGCGAGCCCAAACATAATTATAAGTTTTTTATATATCTCTTATAATTTATAGCCCACATCTCCAAAGCCCAAGTCCTTATTTCATAGGCCCATTTAATAACACTTGCGAGCCGAGCTTTTGCGATCTCGAGCCGAGCTTTGAGCTTGTGTGAGATTGTTCTCAAATCACCTCGAGCCGAGCCGAGCTCGAGCTTTTGATTTTGCTAGCGAGCCGAGCTCGACCTCAAGATTGTAGGCTCGAACCGAGCTGAGCTCGAGCTTCATAACACCATGACGAGCCGAGCTCGAGCCCAGTCAGGCTCGGCTCGTTTACACCCATTGTCTACATATATACGATTCGTACAAAACTATAGATGTCATTCGAATGTCAGATACATATATAACACATTAATACTACTAATATCAATCTATATCTATACAAATATACAATGTAACATTTCTATGGGTTGAGGCCATGTAAAACTAACATATTTTTTTTTACAACTGCTATAATTTATACAAAATGCTCTTTTTGTTCACATTAGGTCCTTATACTTGTAAAATTTGTTCAAATCGGGTGCAAAATTTTTTGATGCATTAACGAGGCAAAAATATGGAATCACCACCACTGTTACTATCACTTCCTGGGACGATCGATGAGCTATTAAAACTCGATGATGTTTTCGCGAACGAGCTTGACTCGGGCTCGGAAAAGTCAACACCTATTTCAGGTATCTTTTCCAGTATGTGCTCCAACTCATGGACCACATCTGACATAGATGGCCTTTTTTCGGGCTTATCGTTGCAACAGCCAAGAGCCAAAGATACAAACTTTTCGACCCATTCAGAAGGGTATGAACCCATTTTCTTATCTATGATTGAGAATATTATTCCTTCTTGATAAGCTATTTTGACCTGAAAAAAGTCAACTTATTGCTTAGACAAAATTCTATGATCACATCTGAGAAATTTATGGGTCGATTTGGGTTATGTTTTATATCTAACAGGTCAAAATAAAAAGCAGCTAACAACAAAATAGGTCAAATGGGCCAAAACTCAATATCTAAAGTATACTTTTAAGGCTTAAAACATCTTTAAATCATTATTAAAATCTATATTTTAAAAAGCGCGCTTGAGGTGCGCTTAAGCACAAAGCGCACCTAGGCGCAAATCCGTGCGCCTTATGTAACCCTAGGCGAGCAGTGTACGAAAAGCGCAAGAAAAGCGCAAAAAACGCAAGAAAAAAAAAAGCGCACTTTTTGTACACATGATGTTTTTGTGCTTAAAATTGTTATACATGTAGCTAAAAAGGTTGTACATTTTAGTTAAATCATATATATACCTTATTTGTATCTATATTTTGAGTAAATAATGCTAAAAACCTATAGCATATATAAAAAAATTATATAATTGTCTTGCGCCTCGCATACGAAAAGCCCACCGCTTTTGTGCTTTGCGCCTCGGTTTTAGACCTCGTCGCTTTTGTGCGCTTCGCGCTTTTTAAAACTAAGATTAAAATAGTAAGATAATTATTGAAATAATATAACTTGTATGCTGAAAAACGTCTCTATTTGACAATTATTTTGGACATGGAAAATTCAAAAAAACAGATTTTATCTAAAAGAATTTCTATTTAATCTATGAAATTTTGATGTGGCAATTTTGACTCGCTTACTTATGGATGAGTAGATTCGGGTTATCTTAATCTCTAACGGGTTTAATGGATGAAATAGAAAATAGCTAAAATGAAAAGGGGTCAAATGGGTCGAACAGGTCCATTCACATATTTGTTGCGTTGAACTAATTAAATTATATTTGCAGTAAGATAAAATTTTTATGTTCCTTTTTTACAGCAACATTTTCTGTAAAAGCGACCTTACCCAATTTGTCATTTACTATAAAGTTATCCATTTTGACCCGTTACGAGACTTAACCCACCAGATTTGCGACCTCTAGGGAAATTTGAGATATGAATGTAAAAAAAAAAAAAAAAAAAAAAAAACTGAGCGGTACCTCACGAACGATATTTTTGCCATGTGATATTGGTCTCATACCAGTCAAAATCTCCAAAAGTACAACTCCAAGGCTATAAACGTCACTCTTGTCTGTCAGCTTATGGGTCAATAAGTATTCAGGATCAAGATAACCCTGCAACATGATACGGAAACTATTAAAAGAATGATGTGGAACAAAATGAAAACTAGTTCCAAATATTTTATAGATTAGTGGAAACATGATAAACAAATGGGATAGTATCCTTTTTGACAAAAGTGTAGCGGAAAGTATCCTTTTTGACCTGAGAACGTTTGACCCATCTGATGTAATATAGTATTTGCAATCTTATTTAACAAACTAATTATTTATAATAACTACTGTTTTTTTTTTTTTTTTTTTTTTTTTTTGGGAAAAAGAAAGTGTTTATTTAAGGTAACTTGACCCGTACCAGAACTTATCCCTTTGACCGAGCCCATGTGAGCCGTCATGTCAAACACCATATTCGTAGAGATTTCTTGACAAAAAGCAGTCCAGGTCAACCCAACCGATACAGAATTTATGGGTTTTGACCCAAACCTATTTATAAGATGATTTTCTTGATTTTGTGTTTTGATTTTGACCAGAACCTGTTTGACCCGACACCCAACCTGCACACATGGAATAAGACTTACGGGTGTCCCTCTAACAATTGTGGATACATAGTTAGGCCCGGCTCCATTATCATCCAAGCTTGGTGCCAGCCTGGACAGCCCAAAATCAGCAACTTTAGCAACGAATTTGGAATCAAGAAGAATGTTGCTTGATTTAATATCGCGGTGGAATATTGGAGGGTTGGCTTCCGTGTGAAGATAAAGAATTCCTTTTGCTGAATCTAACGCTACTTGTAACCTCATTCTGAAGCTCAGCGTTTCACCAGATTTGGCTGTGACCGAATACAAGAAAATAAAAAATTATAGTCTGTAAACAACCCTTAGAAAACAAAGAGCAAATCTCAAAAGTTATACCTTTAAGCCAATCACTCAATGTTCCGCGAGGCATGAACTCATAAACCAGCATCTACATAAATCCCAAGAACACTAGTATTACTTTTACTTCATCTTCAAGGTATAAACAAATCACAAAAAAAAAAAAAAAAAAAAAAAAAAAAAAAAAAAAAAATACCTGCTCTTGTTCCTCATCACAGTATCCAACAAGAGAGACAAGATTTCTATGATGTAATCTTGATAAAATTTCTATTTCTGTTAAAAATTCCTTTTCACCTTGTAACGACCCTTCTGCGCGTTTTATGGCTACGGTTCTATTATTCCATAATTTTCCTTTATAAACTTTCCCCATAACCACCTCGGCCAATAAGACATGAAGCGCTAAAATTTGCAGTTGCATTTGCCATTTCTTGAAAGGTGAAACTTTTTACACCATCAATATTGATGGAAAGTTTTGAGACTGCAAAGTGTAGGATAATAAATAAATAAATCAAATTAATTTGTTTAAGAATAAGATTAAAAATTTTGTGTGCGTTTGGACTCACGTTTGGGAATTAAGTTTTTAAAAAGCAAATCCAAACACTCTCTTTTACAACTGAAGATCTTATTCTAAATATTTAATAACACATAATCACTTTTAAAACACATCCAAACAGAAAAACTTACGTAAAGCTTTTCGTGATAATGTGTGCTTGTATCTCTCCTGCCCTTTCTTTATCACAACGGTCACTATAGAAGAAACTAATATAGCACAAACAACTGCTACAACCACAATGGTTATTAATACGCCTCTTCTTATACCTTTTCTTGGAGTTTCAACGTACACTAAGTCAACAAAAAAAGATAGATAATTACTTAAATGTACATTTAAGAACAATGATTAAAAAATGACAGTAAAAATGATTGTAAAAAATAGTGAAAGTATGTTGTTATTTAATTTTAAATATGACAGTAAAAAAACATAATGCAAGCTTTAAGAAGAACATAAGAAACTAAAGTTGGCAATCTGGGCTTGTTTACTTATGGACGTGTTGATACGAGCTATGTTTTATCTCTAATGGGTCAAAAGGGTGAAATAAGAAAATTAGCTAACAAAAAAAGAACACGATAGATGGGTTGAACATGTTGAAAGTCAGCCAAAGTTTATACTAATGACTATAAGTATAAAATCTCTTAAATCATTTTAATAGAAAATATGATTATTACTCAGTATTATAGTCATTTTTCACACACGGATTATCATTAAAAAATCAATACTTTTTTTGTACAAAAAAGTGAACTGTGTCAACACGACCTAACGCGTTCTGTCCTGGACAAAAAAAAAAAAAAAAAACACATTTTGACCCATTACCCAATCTGCCTAACACACCTAATTTGCCCTCTACAAGAAACTAGTTACAGATACAAAAAATATGTACTTACAATGCGCATAAGGTCCAACAAGAGTGAAATCTAGAAGCTCATACGGTCCAAATAAATGACTCCCGGGAAATACCCATGTGGTAAAAATTCCTCTGATTCGTAAAACATCACTTGTGGAAAATATACCTGAACGCTTGGTGTCAACTTTTGGGAAAATTTTTAAAGACATCCTTAAACGGGGCCCTTTTTCCCACATAATTGAATCAATTTTTAATTGGTAGAAGTCCAAATCAAGAGAACTAGTGACATAAACTTCAAATTGGTCTTCATAAGGTGGAAAATAAGAAAAACTTGGACTTTTAAGGCGGTAATCGATTCTAAGAGGTGAAGCACAAAAGCATGGGGTTGGAGACTTTGGAACATATTCAAAGTAATTGTCTATGGGGCATGATTGAATTAGACACTCGGTTGAGTTGCTAGAAATGGAACGTATAAAATCTTCAAATTCCCTGTCACAAAATTGATCTTTATTTTGTATGCTTGAATTTCGACAAATGGGATTTCCATGTAACCTGATAAACAGAAGTGCATGAATTGATTAGAATATAGCTGAAAAGAGAACAGGTCAAATGGGTCAAACGGATTGAAAGTCTCAATAAGTGTGATTTGTTCAAAGATTTAGATTGTTACTGTAACAATATTGTTTTGTAATCGTATCTAATGCATTAATTATTTGTCAAAAATCTAAACGATGAAAACAAAAAGCGTTTTTCAGGTCGAACCCGCTTTGACTGGTACTAACAATGACATGTTTGACCCACCAATTTTGACACATTACCCAAGCAGTCCGACCCACACATATTGTTACCTCTACTCATAAACTTCATTAAAGGCGCATAGGAAGAAGATGACATACCTTAGGCTAGCATTTACAGGTGGATTTAAATCTCCTATAACAGTCGAAAGAGAATTATTTCGGAAATCGCTGCATCAAATGAAAATGTTTGACTTTGACTTTCATTTTCAACTTTTTGTATTAAAGAAAATTGGACTTTTGATATGTAATATTTCTTACAGTAGAAGTTTTGAGGTTGCATTAAACGACTTGTTCTGCCATAGATGAGCTGAGATGGAACCGGTTAGACGATTGTTCTCCAAGGAGCTGCAATTTTTACAATATGCAAATTTAATTTTTAACCTCCTATATTTTTTTAATAAATAACGAAAAGTGAAAAGATCCTCACAGTTTCTGAAGAAAAGGAAGATTTGATAAACTTTCGGGAATCGATCCATTCAACAAGTTATCTGATAAATCACTGAACAATGTAGTAGTAATACAATCAATAAGCATAAAGTGATAAAGCTTACAACGGTTGAACTACAAATCATATGAACGATAAAAAGAAAAACATAAATAATGTACGGAAAATATCTTTAAACTTACATAGTTGTCATACTATTTGAAAGTTTGTTTGATGGTATCGATCCAGTAAGCCTATTTTTGCTGAGATCTCTGTCAAATTTAACAGCCAAAATCAGCCAAACAACACACATGCACACGCGCGCGCGCGCACACATATACATATACATACACGCATATGATGGAGTAGAAGATATGAGCTTACATGTAGCTGAGGTTTTGTATTCTGCTAAGATCAGGGAGAACTCCTTGCAAACTACAGTTTCTAAGGCTTCTGCAATAATGAATTTTTTTTTTTTTTTATAAAAATATAATTCATGCGCATAAAGGGTGAATGGATTTATTAAAATGAAATCTTTAGCACTTACAATTTCATTAATTCTGATAGATTTCCATATGAAGAAGGAATTTCACCATTAAAGTGATTGTTATCAAGTTGACTGTAAGATAAGATTAGTAGACAGATGAGTATTTACTGTTTATTTATCTAATTATTTCATTATGGTCTAAACTCTAAATATTCGTACAAGTAAGAAAGGAAGCTTACAGTATGTGCAGATTCGGAAAAACTCCAAATTCTGGTGGAAGATAACCCGATAAGTTATTATTATCCAAAAGCCTAGAAATATGACATTAAAAGGTTAGAGATGGAAAGATAGGCGATTTGGGCAGGTTATAATAACGAGTCAAGATGGGTTGGTTTTCTTGCAAACACTTATCGGCAGTGTTGCAAAACGCGGTTTGGGCTTGTACTCGACAACCTACCCTGGAGCGAGTACTTGGCCTATCGGGGGAGTACTCAGGGGTCAAATCGGCCTAGGCGGGGAGTGCTCGGCGACCACCTACCCTGGACCAAGTACTCGGGGAGTAATCCGTCAACTCAGCCTTATTTTGATTTAATTTTTATAACAAAAACAAAACTTTTACAATTATGATCTAAATCTTTGACTAAAAAGTGATTAAGAGCTCATATGCATTAAAAAAAAATAATCTTTTGACAACTTTTAACATGCTCAACCTTTAGACCAATTTGGCTCCCATCTTAGCTAAAGTTTTAATCCTAGTCTTCTGAGATAAAACACAAACTAAATCAACCTGTTTACAAGTAAATGCTTGACATGCTAACACATTTTTCATTTAAAAAACTGGTTTTTTAAATGAATAATAATAATTAATGCGTTAATTATAATAACAAAAAAACTTTTTACAATGACAATCCAAGTCCTAGAAGGGAACCATTTAGGAGGCTGCATGCATCAAAAATAAACTATGGGCAAGTAGGCAACCTTCAATCTATTCGACACATTTGACCGGTCCCCTTTTAGATAAAAGAAAATTATTTGATCCAATCGATCTGTTTGAAATGATAAAACAACTCAGGTCGATCTATTTATAAGTAAGTTGTTGAAACGAAAATCTCAAATAAAATATGAAATGATTACAAAAGTCACTAGGCGAACTCACAAATGCATTAGAGTAGATAGATTGGACAGTTCAGCAGGAATTTGACCGGTCAACGAATTATTGTTGAAATGGCTGCAAAAGTCGAAAAAGAATGTCATGCAATCACATTATTATATATATAAGTTGGAGACTTTGGCTTCATGATTCACTCACATATGTTTAATGTTTTTCAAATTTGAAAATGATATGGGAATTGGTCCTGATATCTCGTTCTGGTCTATTTGGAATCTATCTAAGTTCGTAAGATATCCAAGTTCAACGGGTAAACTTCCAGTTAACCGGTTTCCGTTCAAGAGCCTGCGAATATTGTAAATAGATGCTGATAAGGACATAAAATTAATAATGCCATAACAAACTGATCAAATCTTATAATGTTACTTACAAGAGTACCAAAGATGAAATATTTCCAATTTCTTTCGGTATACTGCCAGTCAAGTTATTCCACATGAAATCTCTTCAAATGATAAAAAACACAAACAGGAGTTAGTTGACCACTTACAGAAACTTATCCCAATACATTATAATTTTTATGCCTACATACTTTTCTAACTTTCATAATATAATATATACCCTTACAAAATACTAAAAATGTCATATTTATTACGCATTTCATGGTTAATAATATAGAACATAGTCACAGGAAACGCGACAACCCCCACGAACCACAATCCGGATCGCACGTACCGGAAACGGGTACAAAAGCGGCCCGAACGCCATGGGAACACGATCCAGATTATATGGTATACCGTACCACGTACCGGATTGGCGTTCCGAATGACCCCCCCCCCCCCCCCCCCCCCCCCCCCCCTCTTTAGTGTATGTTTATGAAATTATAACAGTATGTTTTTCACTAAATAAATGAATAGGAAAATAACATAATATAATACTATGTTCACAATGTTCTCCATTTCTCTGTGTTTATTTAGTGAAGCATGTTACAATAAGTAACTCAGTTTATGAAATTTAATCTGTACATATCACATTTTAGTGTTTTGAAAGAATTAATTTGATATTATGAAATTTTGAGCTTTTAGATGGATATATAAGAAATTGCCCCTAAATTTTATTACTATGACTTACAAAATTTTCAGATGAGGAAATTGACCAAGTTCGGGAGCTAAACGTCCAGAGAGATTCATGTTTAGTAGTTGTCTGTAAACAAAATGTAACAAAAGGAGGACTCTATAAGCTCCTTTACAAAAAAAAAAAAAAAAAAAAAAATACATATAAAGTGGCATGAAAAAAGGTCAAGAAAACACACATTTCCTGCACATGCCAGAATTTATCAACATTGGATTTATGAACACATATAACACCGGTCCAATTTGATGTACATGGATCGCCTTTATTCCAGTTATCAAGATGATGCATTGGATCAACTAAATTACCTTTGACCGCGAGCAATGCAGATACTACATATAAAACGGAAAAGAATAAACATTCGTCAGTTAAGAATTAAGATACACACACAAAAAAAAGTAATCTTTTTTCTGCGGGAGACGCTGTTTGGGAATTGGTCACACACCCTCTATCATACTCCTAAACCAACACCTTTGTCCACCATGAAACTTGAATCCTCAACCTCGAGGGGTGGGACGGACACCTTCATATACACGGGCTTGCTAGTTAAAACTGTTTTGCTAGTTATTGATTACTAGTTCCTAAATAAGTAATTTGGAATAACCAAGATCAAACTTCAAGCGGGTTGAGTAGTTGTAAAGGTGGTATAATCAAGTCGTAATGTGTTAAACCGTTGGAGGTTTGTAATAAAAGCGTTAAATGGGTCGACTGGTTTAATCAAACGTATTGAACAAAGCAACCATGAACACAACTCATATAATTAAGCGAGTTAAAAGGTCAACTGAAAGGCGAAATATGACCGAGTTCAATATGGCAACCAAAAACCTTGTTATTTTCCTCATGGTTGACATAACGTATTTAGCAGATTCTAAAATCGGGGCCCTTTCATAAAATAAAAAAACTAAAAAAATTTATCTTTTTTACTTAGGATCCGATGATGACACGCATTTTTAGTATACGACTTCTAAAAGCCACAAAATCACAAAATTCCAAAAGAAATTCAAGAGACTGTGAGCATGGGCGGTTCTTAGTGAAGGCCAGACCGGGCCTCAGCCCACCCAGATTGAGCCCGGCCCAACCAGGTTTTTCGTTCAAGATCCGCCAATGACTGTGAGCCAAAGAAGCTTTGAGCAGAGACGAAAAATATAATGCGAATCGAACACAGTCAAGCCCTAAAAGACATTAAATATAGCCCCTTTAACTCCTTAAGCTTCAAGTTATCTATTATTATAGTCTAGCTATGCCTTGTTTTGAGTATACTACACCCTTAGTTTTAATAAGCAAATCCAAACACCACATAAAATAATCACTTACAAAAACAAACATATAAACAACTAATAATTTACCTTCAGAAGGATCAGTAACTTTAGCAACAGCAATCATAAGCACCCAATGAACAACAAAAGCAAAAACATACCCACTTGATTTAAACTTAAACCCCATCATCCTGAAATTAATATTCAACAAATTCATACAAAAATCCCACAAAAAAAAAAAAAAAAAAAAAAAAAAAAATCACAGTTAAATTATAGGGTTAGCAAGAATACTTGAATCTTCCACATGATCCAAACTTGAATCCCACCATCTTCAAATAATATCTGAATCAATGATTTAAAAAGTCAACAGCTTTAAGAAAGTCAAAGACACAAAAGGTGACAGACAGACAGAGAGACAGAGTGCACGTTTTGTAATCTAAAAATCTAATGAGTTGGTAATAATTAAAAGGGTATAAAGTTGAATAATGTAGGTTCATTTAGTCAAAATATACAAAACGGAAGATACCCAAAATAGCCGCTGTGTTCACATAGGATGGAAAAAGAGAAGACTTTCATTTTTTTTATTTTTATTTTTAGTTTTATTTTATTTGTAAGTAAATGGATGTATCACTGTCACAACTCACAAGAGGGAGAGTAGAATAATCAACATGTTGGTTGGTTTGGTTTGGTTGGTGTTGATAGTCTACTCATCAACAATTTAGTAATCTGATTAGTCACTAAAACGTTGTGTTTATGTGAATATAAGGCTGATGGGGCATGCCACGTAGGATCATTTTGCCATCTAGGATGTCACGTAGGATCATTTTGTTACTTAGGATGTCATGTCAGCATCACACTAACGGAGTTAGACCTCCGTTAGTTTGGGTCCATTATATTTCAATATGTCGAAAGTTGAGACCACTATTGGCAATTTTCGTAGTTAATACTGTTATTGGCCAATGGTCAATAGTTAGGATTATTTATTTCCATTATTCCTTTTATTTATCTATTGCCAACTTTATGTTGGCATTCATGTAACATCTGCTTTCTCGTACCACAAATATTGTTCGTTTTGCACATGAGAAGTTCACGAATTTGATTTTGGTTGCTCAAGTGGAGACTTCACATGTGGGCACCTATCTTGATATTGCTTCCGATCATCTGAGCTGACTTTACTTTGTAGTTTTCATATACTTCACAATCATTATGCTCAAAACACGTTGGTGATTTAAGAGGCGGGCTAATCCTTATGAACTACACATCCTGTCAACGCCCGATGTAGGATATTTCTTGTTGTCTAGGGTGTTACAATCCATGGTCTCAAGTAGTTAAATGTAACATCAATTCTTAATAGTCGAATGTTTATACATTTTAAAAAACTCTCACAGCACAATGTACAACCCAAACATACAATCAAGTTGCTAAATATAAAGGTTTGAATATGATAAACTAAGTAGATACGTTAAATTTCGGACTTTTTTCCGGACTTTTGCTAGTTCCTTACTAGCTTGGTAATAAAAGTTGTTTGGCCGTTAAAAAAAAAGTAGATACGTTAAATTTGTTCTTGTATTTAATGAATTAAGTAAACTATGATCTAACATGAACTCCTATTGAATATATCAAAAGATGATTATTCTTATCCTTTGAAGACCGTGCATGTTTGTACTCTTCCAATATATTAAAATAATGACAATATGCATTATTTTTAAGTAAACCTTTTAAGACTAGTTTATATGGTTGTATTTATAAAAGGGAATGACATATAGAAATCCTTTGACCATTTAACGAGCGGTTGAAATGTGATTATGACATTCAAAATTTCTTCATCTACAATCGGTTATAATAATAGATTATAAACAAATATTTTCAGAATATTTTATAGTAATGTAATTATTTAACCATTAAGGACCTAATTATATCTCATGACTATAAATTGTGAATATTAAAATTTACTTTTTAATGTTTTGACATAATTTTATTTGAACATATAATACCCGACCGAGTTTTGAGGCATTTTTTAGATTTATAGTTTTTTTCTGTATCGTAAAAGTATAACATGCAACCCGACTTTTAATTATCAATTGCTACGCGATTTTGATAGCTATGTATCTGAAAGTATAGACTTGTATTTGTATTTTGTATAGTTAGAGTTTGCTAGTCTTAGTTCCTCATGGTTATGTAGTTAGTTATGATTCTCTCTATACATAGGAGAGAGCTCCATATTGTACATTGATTTTGTTTAACTGATTTTGTTCCACAACTCCAAAGTGCATCTACAAATATATTTTAGCTAAGGCCCATTTCTCCCAGCCCAATCTGGATATGAGTCCACCACTTTTCAAGGTTTTGGGCCTCATCATTTTACAAATTGGTAGACCATGACCATTTATTTTTTCCAGACCACACCTCATAATCAAAAAAGAAATTGTCATGCATTTTCATCCTCATTTTCCATTAAATGACAAAAAAGAAAATTGATTTATTAAGTATGTTATTAGTTTTTATTACCTATTGTCTACGAATTGTGATCCATTAAGGTTGTAATGGTTTTCAGTTTTTTTTTTTTTTTTTGTTATCCAATAGTAATTATATACTTAGAAACCAAATTACATCTGGATAATGGGTAGGCGAGCAGGAAGCAGCGCCGCTATCTATTTTGAATTGCAAAGCGTATTCTACTAAATACAAACTCTTGGTTCCTCGGGCTCTGCAAGTCACCGTGGACCACCTCCTGCATTCGTTCCAAAAAGCGAACTGCCTGAGGAGCTAGGGATCCAAATGTGTCGAAGGAAAACGGAATGAACACGTGCTGAGTCTGTAAACATGTTGCCTCGTTCTTAGAAACCTTCCTAACTTCCGCCTTCAAAACCGCATGTCCCGGAACGAAGCCACCGAGGTTCTAGTCATATGGCGGGTAAAAGGTGTAGTTTTAGTAGTAGTGTTAGGAGGGTGTGTGAGTTTGGTCCTCATCCGTCCAATCATAAATTTTCATTTTGTAAAATATCTTGTTAGATTTCACGTTTGGTTCTGTTTCTAGAAGACATACAACCTAGTCAACACACACACACACACACATATATATATATATATATATATGTGCATATACTTTTAGAAAGAAAATAATTAAAGAGGATGGGGTTGAATAAGTTTTTTCTCACCGTCAAATGACTACAAGTAAAATGCTCGTAGCTTTGTAGTGGAACGGATTTGGGGGGTTTTTGCCCCCAAATCCACACCCCAAACCAAATCCCACACCGTCCCTATGGGCGTTTTTTTGCTAAAAAAAAATTGGGCCGGGAAAACTTCAACGGCGTTGTGACAAAGGAAGGGACCAATGAGAAGCCATTTTGCCTAACGGACCAATGAGAAGCCTTGGAAGGGGCTTGCAAATTTTCACATCACCACTACACCACTTTTCTCATTTCAAACCCCTAAAGGCCCCACATGCCACGTGTCAATTAATGTCCCACGAGGCTTGAAAATTTTCACTTACCGCTATACATGGTCTAAGTTTGTTCTCTTTTATTTTTCAAATTTCATTTTAGTTAAACAAAAAAATCAAATAAATAAACTTGTGGTGGATGGACATGGGCGAACTTGCATATTTTTCAGTGGGGGTGAGGCACTCACTAAGATTTATGTACGTAGTAGAAATTTGAGATGACCAATCTCTCGATAAGTACTTATAGAGTGGGTTAAACTCCAAGAAAAATTAGAAATAAAAGACAATAGTTTTGAATATTTTTCTTCATAGTTTTGTCAAACTCAAAACCTTCTTACATACAAGATGCAAAATCCAAAAAAAAACAACCAAATGTCTAAGCATGAACATGGCAATAGTGGATATCATGCATGCACTAGAGTTAACGTGTGTTTTAGTTTGTGGCTTTGACTTGTAAGCTACCTGTGAACTAAAGAAGGAGACGTGATGTGAATGGCACGTATCATCTTTTGCAAAAACTTAGGAGCCCTTGTGACTAGAGGTGAGTATACCAAAATTTTTTTTTTCACAAATCCATTTCGGTTTGGAACTGGACTTGCTTTGGTTCCAAGCCAAACCGGTTTCTGTTGATATTGGTTCGGTTCCATCCCGGTTTGGTTGGTTACGAATAGATTTTTTTTACCCTGTTTTGGTTCAATCTCGGTTGCGATTCATCCCGGTTCAAATACGCACCTTTTAAAATAATATAAACTACACAAAATTTAGCTTTTATTAACTTTTAGATTTTTTCAAACAAGAAAATTGAAAATCAATATACTGAAAACATAATTTTATTTGTGTTTATGGCCAAATTTGTTTTCTTTTTCAAACTGGTTTCGGTTTTTTGTTGGTTCCAACCGGTATTTAGTGGCATCGGTTTTGTTTGGTTCCAATTTCGATTTTAGCCTGGCTTTTAGTTCGGTTTGGGTTTTCTAGTACCGGGTTTCACATGTTTCAGGTGAAACCAGTTTGTACCTGTTTTGGTTCCCGAACTAATCTTTTTTTGTTTATCTCTACCTGTGACATTACAAATATAGAGAAGAGAAAGGAGATTTTGGTGGAGAGTATTCAAAGTTAAGACTATCTTTAAAGTTGGGATCATTAAAATTAAGTAATCGTAGAAAAGTGTACTGGATCTGGGCTTACACAATCATGGACGGGCTGCAATTAAGACAACTAAAGGCCCACACGAAAGAACTATGGAGAAGACGAAACCATGACGGGACCAGACCTGTTTCATGGAATATTAAAAGTACGCTTCTATTTCTTTGTTATGATTGCTTTGTTGTTGGATTGTTTCATGTCATTCAACCTTTTCTCTGTTTTCTAGTTTGGTTTTCCTAATCATGCGGTACTTGAACACATTATGATTACTTTTTCAAATCATGGATGGTCAATTTCAGTTGTCTTAATGCGGATATGTGTAGTCACTTCTGCACTTAATTGTAACTTCAAATTATTTACATAATACTGTTTTCTTTACAAAAATTACTGTTTTCGTAGAATGAATGTAAACATGTACATACTTTGGCATGCTTTATAAACAGTATTTCTTGAATTTTTTGTTTCATGACTAGAAAACTGAATCATTGTATAATTCTTGTCCCATTACCATTTGGTCAGAGTATTCATATCCATTTCTGTTCCTTTACCATTTGTTCCGAGTATTCATATCCATTTCTAGCAAGTTTTAAGTGATTTTTCTTTTTCAGCTTTACGCAATCGTTTTCTCACTAACATTAAAGTTTTGTTTATTTTTTCAATTTTTACATCTGTTTCACGACATGTGTTTAACGTTTTTTTTTTGATCTATTTTTATTCTACTTTTTGACCAGATTTAAGTTTTGTTTTGTCTTTTTTTATCTTTCTAATCACAGAACTTGATTATAAAATGAACATTATATTATTCGTCTACATAAACTTAAACTTAAACTTCATCTTTAATTAACATCATGGCAAAATCTATTAATGTGCTTATTATGCTGATACTAGTATTACTTGTTCTTGAATCAGCATTGGCCAATAAGTTGTCTTCATTGAGCCATGCTGATGACTGCTCTCACCTATTCCAATTCAAACAGCGCATGTCTGTTAACATGTCTGCATCTCGTGATTCTCGTGCTTATCCAAAGGTTGCTTCTTGGAACCTTAATATATCAGATGGTGCGAGAAATTGCTGCTTATGGGATGGGGTCGAGTGCAGGTTCGGTCATGTGATCGGGCTTGACTTGAGCAGCAGCTTTCTCTATGGTCGTATCTCATCCAACAACAACCTCTTCAACCTCATTCACCTCCGTACACTAAACCTTGCAGATAACGATTTCAGTTCCTCTCAAATTCCATCTGGAATAGGACGGCTATCGCAGTTAGCATATCTGAATTTGTCATGGACTCACTTCAGTGGGGAGGTCCCAAAACAAATCTCACAGCTCAGGAATTTGGTTTCCTTGGATCTATCAGAAAACTACAGGTTAAAGCTGCAACGTTCCGACTTTCAAAATCTAGTTCAAAATTCAAGTGAGACTCTAAGAGAACTCCTTCTCTCGGGGGTCGAGATTGATTCTGAACTACCAGCTTCAATCGGGAATCTCACACACTTGAATATCTTGGATTTAAGGTTCTGCGGTTTCACAGGGACTCTACCTGCATCTATAAGCAACCTGACACAGCTTACATATTTGTCCCTCTCCGACAATGAGTTCACAGGTAGGCTTCCCTCTTTAGAAAGCTTTTCATACCTCACATATTTGTCCCTCTCCGACAATGAGTTCACAGGTAGCCTTCCCTCTTTAGAAAGCTTTTCAAACCTCAGACATTTGTCCCTCTCCAACAATGAGTTCACAGGTAGGCTTCTCTCTTTAGAAAGCTTTTCAAACCTCACATATTTGTCCCTTTACAACAATGAGTTCACAGGTAGCGTTCCCTCTTTAGAAAGCTTTTCAAACCTCACACATTTGGATATCTCCGGAAATAATTTTGATAGATGGAAGTTACCTGATTGGTTTGGTAAGCTAAACAAGATCACTACTTTGGGTCTTAATGGTGTCAACCTGTATGGTGAAATTCCATCATCATTTTTCAATCTGACACACCTTGAATGGTTATCCCTTTCCGGAAATCAGTTGAAAGGACAACTTTCAAGCTCTTTGCTGAATTTCCAAAACCTTGAAGAATTTTATTTGGATGATAACAATGTCACGGTGGACTTGGATCTGTTTCTTTCTCTTACGAAACTTAAATATTTGGATCTAAGTGGAAACAATGTCAAACTTTCGGCCATAGATAGCCACACAAATGAAACTCAACCGAAGCTCATAGACTTAGGTTTGGACTCCTGTAAGTTGAAAGTCATTCCTGAATTTTTGCAGTTTCAAAATCGACTCGAGTCTTTGTCCCTTAAAGACAATAAAATTAAGGGCCTGATACCCAGATGGATGTGGAACATTAGCAAGGAAACACTGAGAACACTTTCGCTCAGTCAAAATCACTTAATGGGTTTTGAGCAACATTCACCAATTGCTCCTTGGGTTAACTTACAGAATCTGGACCTAAGTTACAACATGCTGCATGGATCGATCCCGGTTCCACCACCAACCACCGTCAGGTATTTTGTCTCAAACAATAAACTGACTGGAGATATTCCACCATCGATATGTGACTTGTTATCTCTCCAGTTGCTTGATTTGTCATTCAACAACATTAGTGGCTTGATTCCTCCATGTTTGGAGAAATTAAGCAATTCTAATTTGAAAGTGTTGAATCTTAGAAGCAACACTTTGCAAGGAACAATTCCCAACATATTCACTACTCAAAGTAAACTTCTAAGTATTGATTTAAGTATAAATAAATTGGAGGGGAAGGTACCTAGATCATTGGAGAAGTGTGAATCACTCCAAATCCTGGATCTTGGATATAACGTTATAGAGGACAGGTTCCCGGTCTGGTTGGGAGCACTTCCAGAGCTACAAGTTCTTATTCTTAGGTTCAACAAATTTCATGGCATTATAAGAATGCCAGCTAAATTCAAAGTTAACTTCCCAAAATTGCACATCATTGACTTTTCAAACAATTCGTTTTCGGGTGATTTGCCATATCAATATTTCCAGGAGTGGTCGTCAATGAAGGAGACCAAGGCGAATGCAACATATATGTATACATATATTGAGGAAGACTATGGGGATATAAGTTCATTTTACAGCTATGAGTTCTCGCTTCAGATAACTAACAAAGGTGTAAAGATGAATTATACGAAGATCCAAAACGCCCTTTTCGCCGTTGATCTCTCGAGTAACATGTTTACAGGGAAGATTCCGGAGTCTATTCAAACCCTCACCGGTCTTCTGTTGCTCAACCTTTCTAATAATGAACTTTCTGGCGGCATCCCATCATCCATTGGGAACCTCACACACCTTGAAGCACTTGATCTTTCAAGTAACAAGCTCTCTGGAACGATACCTCAAAACTTGGTACAGCTAAATTTTCTTGCCGTCTTAAATGTATCCAACAACAACCTCACTGGACGCATACCACTGGGTAAACAGTTCAATACCTTTTCGAACGATTCTTACATTGGAAATCAGGCATTGTGTGGATTCCCCTTATCCATGAAATGTGGGGATTCAGAAGAATCAATGCCTCCAACAGTTTCCTTCAAAGAAGATACTGAGTTTGACTTCCCAAATGAGATTGATTGGGTTGTTATACTTATTGGTGTTGCAACCGGGCTAGTGATTGGAGTCGTTTGTGGGGATCATCTAACCACAAGGTATTACAAGTGGTTTCTCCAAAAATTCCGAGAGTGAATTTCTGCTATGTGACGTCATTTATGATTCTATTTGAATTCACTAGTTTTGTCTTCTAATAATATTTACTTATTGTTCCTATACTGTGTATGTGTTTTGGAGTTATGCTATGGTTTCATTTGTCATAAATCATTTTATTTTTATATTTACTATTGATACTTTTCTTAAGTTTGGATTTATAAATTTAACTGATTATATTTAGATTTATACTCAATCGGTGCAAGTTAGATTTGATGATCTGCTTTCGTCTAAGGAATAAATCGAAGCTGTATCTGACCTTTAATTCACATCTGCATCACTTGCATATCATGGTGGCATTAGACTCCTTCACACCTAGTTTCGATTTAGTTTTGTTGATTGTTGTTGTTTTAAGACTAGGGGTGCAAATATTTGACATAACATAATCCTAACACAAAGTTCACAGGTTTGGATTTAATCTAAACGTGTTTTGGATATATATCGGTTTTGACCCAGTAACATGCGATCACGGCATATCTAACAACCATATTCAAGACTTGTTGCTAAGTATGTATTTATAAAAGAACACCTTTTATCTAGCTTGTGCTTTTTAACATAAGATTAAATTGTATAAGTGGCATCTGATTTGATGTGTTGGCTAGCATGGCAAAGTGGCATAAACCGGGCCACATCAGCAATTTATGAGTAACATTAGTTGAAATTTTGTTGGCTTTAAAAAATCGGTTATAAATTTTAACTTAATTTATATTTTCCACCTAATTTCAAGTTGTTTCTAAAATCAATCTGAAAGCAGTTATCCTACAACAAGACCAACAAGAAGTAGTTCACTTCAGCATATCTACGACCCTATCCAAGATTTTGTTGGAAAACTTACATTGTAATCGCCGGACGCATTTCTAACATGAAGCTCACATGCATCAGAATCTCTATACTTGCTGCAGCAAAATATAAAAAGAAAACAAAATCATAGAAGTGGACCGGGCTTGTGTTTGACACAATTCCCTTAAGCAGATTCTTCGTCTGTTCCCAGGGTACACCGGTTCGAAACAGTGACGATGATGCACTGCCGGACTATCCCCCTTGCCTGAAAAATAATCGATACTTGGTTGCTACTCTAGAGTTATGAGTGTTGCAAGAGTTTCTTAGTGAATATTTCTCATGTATATTCTTATATGTATTCTCTTCTCACATATATGACACAAAAGTCTCTCATATACAAAAGTCAATGGTGGATGAAGAGTCTATCATAATTAGACACTTAATTTAGTCTTTAAACCATAATCAAGTGTCATAAATAAATTAACTCTACTCAAGAGTTTCAATTCACAACATGAAGAGTTATACACTTAATTTAGTCTTAAAACTACAATCAAGTGTTATAAATAAATTAACTCTACTAAAAAGTTTTTCTTCAATTCACCACATGAGGAGTTTTACTAATAATTATAATTTCACTAAATTATAATTTCATTAGATTAAACCTCCATTAACCTTCTAAAATTCCAACAGATTTGTTGCTAGTTAGCTCGTAACCATTCAAACTTTTGAGTGTGGAGGTGGTGAATGTTAACTCAAAATTTCACCTTTTTTAACTGTAAATATATTTGGGTGTTTTCTTAAGTGGAAGTCGAAATGCTTACAGCCAACCTTTGGTTTTTGGGCAAAGAGTGAACATCATGCACTATGTTGGAATAAATAATGATGGTCAAACAAATTAATCTAAACAGCAGCAGAGATGGTCAAAAGCGATGAATACATAACTTCTCATAGTTGATTAATCTATTAAAGTAACCAAATTGTTTTTTAGCTACATTCCTCTGTTGGTGAAATTTTCAATTTAAAATTATGAGTTTGCTGCTTAGTAGAGAATAGAGATAAAGACATAAAATTTGTTTCATCTATATATGTAGTAGGTACTAATCAGATCCATTTTCGATGTAATCAGAATGATATTTGTATTCATGTTTGGTTGAAATCTGTATGGGTCGACATGTCAAAACGGTACGGTTTGAAAAGGTTGTGGTCGAATCAGTACGGGTCGAAACGGTACAGTTCGAAACGCTACGGTTTGAAACAGTATGGGTCGAAACGGTACGGTTTGAAACGGTTCAGATCGAAACGGTACAGGTCGAAACAAAACGGTTCGGGTCGAAACGGTCGGCTCGAAATGGTACGGCTTGAAACGGTAGGGGTCGAACGGTTCGGGTAGAACAGTTCTGGTCAACACCTATAGACAGTTTACTAAAGAGCACAACCAACATGGCAACATCACACAAAATCATCCTCTTGAATATATATTGTCAATGAGTACATATGACATTCATACAATTCATCACTTTCCACTTCCATCTATAATTCAATGTTATCCATGATACTGAAGAGACGAAGGTGCAATCTAAACAACCAAATCAAATGTTGGAGACAATCGGTTCAATCAAAATCACGAATACGAACACACAGAATTGTGGGGGACTCACCACGACGGCTTTTTCTTTTTATTAAAAGTCAAACTCATGAAAAAAATACGACTTATGACCCTATTTATACTAGAAACAAAACTTGAAGATAAAGCTAAATTACCTATCTAGATAAAGCTAAATTATAAAACCTTATTTGACTACAATTCTAATTCCACAAAGTAGATTGTGGTCCTCTGTAAGTTATCCAAACTTTTCAATTTCTTCAATTTTGGGCTTTGGTCCATTAAACTCCTTTTAAACAAAACAAGGGTTAGCCCATTATCAAATGCATAGTTTATTCTGATACTTTGGTTTTTACTCATCTCAGCATGCTTCTTCTTTAATTCCAACATGATGCAAATCTAATAGTTGGATCATGATGCATTTTCTCCACAGAATACATGAATGTGATATATACGTAAAACTTAATTTTTTTTACTTCTAAATCTTTGAGTTAAAATTATGACACAATCCATGGTTGTTCTAGGATTTGGTGACATTTAGGATCTTAATTCTGGGAAGTTTGAATTGATAAGTAATATGCAAACAATATATGGGGGGGGGGGGGGGGGGGGGGGATATCAAATTTAAACTTTAACAACAAACAGTTATTCTATCTTCTTACCGTAGAGATAAATTATACTTTCTTTTTTCCTACTAAAAAAAGCACCACTATAATCTATCAAACTAATAAAAAACCTACAATTACATTACAACAACTCAACATTAATAGAACATTTCAAGTGAGATAAGTTCAAAATTGAAAATGAGAGATGATAATTTTAAAACCCAAAAGTAAGGATTCTCAGTTAAAGCCCGAAATTGAAGCAAGAAACTCAAAATGGGCTGTAGATATATAGTTGGGCAGCTCACTGTTGGGCTATAGATTTATTTAGAAACAAGTGATTTGGGTCCTTATACACATGCAGGCCCAATGCTAGGGCCCAAAATTTTATTAATTGTAGCCTCTAGTTTAAGTTTAATTTTACATTACGTTTAAGAAAAATAGGCTTTGGGGTTCAACCTGAAACCGACATGATTTCGTTTATATTATACCCAAAATCATGACTTTTGTTCTTGGTTCATGAGATGTTTTCATGCCATATTAGAATTCACAAACCTAATGCATTATACTCGCCACTGAATTAGGTATGTAATTAACGATAGCTATAAATTAATATCAAAGGGCTTGTACCCTCCATCAGGTTGATCGAGGGTTCTAATCACATGATAGGTAAAAGGTGTAGATTTAGGAGTATTGTTAAGAGGCAATGTGAGTTTGGTCTTCAAAATTTAAATTAGAACGCCAAACAACTACAAAATTTATGTAGCAGAGTATGTAGTTTACACACAGTGATTCATAAACAAACATGACCCTTATATGACATATTCATGACTCTAATTACCACCTATTATGACACTTCTAGCTTTTGTATCTTCTAAATTTTGTGAACTATTTCATATGTAACGAATTATAGAATATGTTTTTGTAAGATGGTATGAATACTGAATTGCTTGATGAAATTTACATTACAATCATAGGTATTTATACATGAGGTTCCTAGCTAGTGTAAGGAAATACAATAATTACATAGGAGTATTTATAGAAATTATAAATCATAGTAATGACTGGGTCAAACGCCATAATGATGATGGCTGAATTCTTGGAGCTAATCATGGTCTAATAGTCCCCCGCAGTCGAAGCAGTAGCAGGCCGAATGCACAGACTGGACTTGAAACGATCAAATAATATACGTGGTAATCCTTTGGTGAAAATATCCGCATATTGATATTCAGTGGGGACATGAAGTACACGAATCGCACCAAGTCGAACCTTTTCATGCACAAAATGAATGTCGATTTCCACATGCTTGGTGCGTTGGTGTTGAACTGGGTTTTGAGACAAATACATCGCCGAAATGTTATCACAGTATATGATGGATGCTTGTCGAACCGGGACATGTAACTCAAGTAGCAGATTACGAATCTAGGATAGTTCAGCAGTAGTGTTGGCAACTCCTCGGTATTCAGCTTCGGCACTGGAGCGCGATATGGTTTGTTGACATTTTGAAGACCAAGAAATTAAGTTGTTGCCTAGAAAAAACACAGTAGCCTGAGGTGGAACGGCGTGAATCTGGACACCCCGTCAGCATCAGAATATGCGGTTAATTAAACTGATGTAGAGGGGGTTAAATGCAGACCATGATTAGTCGTGCCGCGAAGATACCGTAAAATTCGCTTGAGATAATTGAAATGTGGCTCTCGGGGTGCATGCATAAATAGGCAGACTTGTTGAACTGCATATGCTATGTCTGGCCTGGTAATGGTTAGGTACTGAAGAGCACCTGTAAGGCTGCGGTACAGGGTACCATCAGGAAGAAGTTCACCGGTAGTGGAGCTGAGCTTGGATGTGGTATCTGCAAGAGTGTGGCATGGTTTGCAATTCTCCATTTTGGCCCGGGCAAGAATGTCTTGGATATATGCTTGTTGAGATAGGAAAAGTCCATTAGACGTATGCTTCACTTCTATTCCCAAAAAATGATGTAACCTGCCAAGGTCAGTCATAGCGAATTCGCGAGACATGGCATTAATAAAAAATGATAATAAGTGGTCATTTGATGCCGTGAGAATGATGTCATCAACGTAAAGCAATAGATATGCCATATCCGAGCCACGCTTGTACACAAATAGTGAGCTATCCGAGGTGGAAGTTTTGAAACCACATTTGATAATATAAGAGGCAAAGCGCTGGTACCAAGCGCGAGGTGCCTGCTTAAGCCCATAAAGAGATCGCTTCAACCTGCAAACAAATTTTGGATTCTTGCTATCCACAAACCCTGGTGGCTGAAACATATAGACAATCTCATTTAAATCGCCATGTAAAAATGCATTTTTGACATCCAACTGATGGATAGGCCATTTTCTAGACAAAGCGAGACTAAGTACTGTACGAATCGTGGTTGGTTTTACCACAGGGCTAAAGGTTTCATCACAGTCGACACCAACTTGCTGCGACTTTCCATTCACAACTAGCCGAGCTTTGTATCGCTCGAGAGTTTCGTTAGCATGGAACTTGTGGCGAAATAGGCACATGCACCTAATAATGTGAGCATCAGGCGGTCTCGGTACAAGATCCCATGTGTGGTTATCTATTAAAGCATTATATTCAGTTTTCATAGCATCATACCAGTGTGGATCAGATTGGGCATCAATGTGAGATTTGGGGATGGGTGAAATGACTTCGGTATTAAGGTTAAAGGGAACTTTGGGTTTGGAGGTGCCGTCCCGGGAACGAGTGACCATAGGGTGGCGTGGTTGATTAAGGGGTGCATGTTGGGGCGGAGGTGGTGGGTCGGATGTGTTTATGGATGTTGGTTGGATATCTGGTTGGGCTGTATGGACAGGATTGGTGATGTTTGGTGGTGGGGCTGTTTGGCGAGTTCGTCTAGAGTAAGTGATGGTTGGTGGAATAGGAGGTGGCGTGGGTATGGTAGTGGACGATGGTGAGTGTGTGGGAGGTGGGTTGGTGGTAGATGAGGTGGTAGTCGGTGTAGGGTTGGTGAAGATAAGTGGAGATGGGTCGGCTTCTAGGAAACTGTATGAGTCGGGTGTTGGCTGGTATGATTTTGAAAATGGAAAGTCAACTTCATTGAAGGTTACATGCCAGGATAGGATGATTTTGCCCGTGGAACGATCAAGGCATCGGTAGCCACGGTGGTCAGCAGGATAGCCTAGGAATACACACGGGGTAGACCGTGGAGCAAGTTTATGGGGACGGGTGTCGGATTGGTTTGGATAGCATGCACAACCGAATACGCGGAGATGAGCGTAATCCGGGTTTTTAAGGTATAGGGCAGCTGTGGGGGTTTGAAAACCAATGGTTTTGAATGGGAGGATGTTATGTAGGTAGACAGATGTGTGAAGGGCCTCGACCCAAAGGTTGGGAGGGAGAGAAGCATGGGTGAGAAGGGACAACATGATTTCGTTAAGGCGACGAATCATGCGTTCGGCTTTCCCATTTTGTTGGGATGTGTGGGGGCATGAGAAACGAAATTGTAACCCATGAGATGTAGCAAATTGTTTAAATTGAGCATTGTCAAACTCCCCACCCATGTCACTTTGAAAGGATTTAATGTTGCGGTGAAACTGGGTAGATATATATTTGTAAAATTGTGTAAATTTGGTGTAGGTTTCGGATTTAAATTTTAACGGAAATACCCAAGTAAAATGAGTAAAATCATCAATAATAACCAAATAATATTTGTAACCCTGTTTGCTAAGGACAGGAGAAGTCCACAGATCACAATGCACAATATCAAATAGGCAAACAGTAGTAGAAGTAGATAAATGAAAGGGTAAATGTTTGTGCTTCGCAATCTGACACGAATCACAAAAAGTACGGGCATGCTTATTACAGGAAATAAAATTATTAGAGTTTAAAATGTCTAGAACATGCATGCCAGGATGTCCTAAACGGTTATGCCACGAGCCTTGTAGACATGTGGAAACAAAAGCAGATGCATCGGGAGGGGTGGAGGCAGTGAGCGGGTAGAGGTGACTGGTACTATCATGCCGACTCAAAGTCGTCCCACTCGGGTAATCCTTCACAGAAAAACCAAACGGGTCAAAATCAACGGAAACCCAGTTATCACGGGTGAATTTCCGTACAGATATGAGGTTTTTAATGATATTAGGGGTATGTAATATGTTTTTGAGTTGGAGTGGTTTAGAAGTTGAGGGTAGGTTCGTATGACCCGATCCAGCAACTGGTAAACGATGTCCATTTCCAACTAATACATGTTTAATAGAATTACCACACGAGTGAGAAATCATACCTGAGTCCGATGTGAGATGATTGGTTGCACCTGTGTCCATGAACCATTGTGGGGTCTCTTCTTCTACCGTCGTGGTCTGAAATGCTTCGGCTAGCTCAGTGGGCTCAAGGGGATTGATGTCCGTGACATGGGCCTGGGCCGATGTGGAGGATGAATTGGATGTTTGGTTCGGTTGTTGTGGTGTGGACCAAGGAGAGGCCCAGCCCGGTAGTGTGGGGTATGGACATGGAGGCGGAACAGGCCAATAGTTGGGCCAAAAATTGTTGGGCGGGTGGGTCTAGTAGTTGCTAGGTGTTTGGCGGTTTGAATTACGGTTGGGTCCAGAAGGTCGATATGATCTGTTTTGTTGGTTATCAAAGGAGGTCGGCCCATTAGGCTGACTTGGCCCATTATGTTGACTAGGCCCATCACGGCGAGATTGAGAAAACCCACCCCTGCTTCTATTATTGTTCTGGAATAAACGATGAGATTGAGAGGAACCATACCTATTATTCTGAACATAATCATGGCGGCGATTCCCCTGGGTATTCGCCGGAGCATCTTGGCGGCGAGCAGATGGGTTCACAGCGGCGAGGGCTTCCGAAGGTATGGGCACGGGTTCCTGAGCCGATTGCCGTTCCAGATCACCACGAAGCATTTCACATGCTTCGTTCCAAGAGGGTAGTTCCCTGTGAATCATTGCAGCGATGGTGTCATACTCTCGTGGTAACCCCCGAACCAGTTGTAAAACGAGGGCTTGTTCATTCACAGGGGTACCGAGGTCTTCCAGTTGGTCTGTGATGTCTCGCAACGCCTGGCAGTACGCGTCCAGTGAAGAACACGCAGAAAGTTTCAGGTTAGTGAATTTGGATTGTAATGCGGCACACCTGGGTCCCCTGTTGGTGTGAAAAATATCACGGACACGGGTCCAGGCTTGAAGAGCAATGGCATCGTTATCAGGGGTCAAAAGATCAAGGACTTGCTTGAGATAGCGGTCAGACAAAGTGGAGTAAATCCACTGTAACAAAATGATTTGGTGACATTTGGGATCTTAATTATGGGAAGTTTGAACTGATAAGTAATATGCAAACAATATATTTGGGGGGGGGGGGGGGGGATATCAAATTTAAACTTTAACAACAAACAGTTATTCTATCTTCTTACCGTACAGATAAATTATACTTTCTTTTTTCCTACTCAAAAAAACACCACTATAATCTATCAAACTAATAAAAAAACCTACAATTACATTACAACAACTCAACATTAATAGAACATTTCAAGTGAGATTTTTTTTTTTTTTTTTTTTTTTTTTTGAACGGCAACATTTCAAGTGAGATAAGTACAAAATTGAAAAGAAGAGATGATAATTTTAAAACACAAAAGTAAGGGTTCTCAGTTAAAGCCCGAAATTGAAGCAAGAAACTCAAAATGGGTTGTAGATATATAGTTGGGCAGCTCACTGTTGGGCTATAGATTTATTTAGAAACAAGTGATTTGGGTCCTTATACACATGCAGGCCCAATGCTAGGGCCCAAAATTTTATTAATTGTAGCCTCTAGTTTAAGTTTAATTTTTACATTACGTTTAAGAAAAATAGGCTTCAGGGTTCAACCTGAAACCGACATGATTTCGTTTATATTAGACCCAAAATCATGACTTTTGTTCTTGGTTCATGAGATGTTTTCATGCCATATTAGAGATTCACAAACCTAATGCATTGTACTCGCCACTAAATTAGGTATGTAATTAACGATAGCTGTAAATTATTATCAAAGGGCTTGTACCCTCCATCAGGTTGATCGAGGGTTCTAATCACATGATAGGTTTGGTCTTCAAAATTTAAATTAGAACGCCAAAAGACTGCAAAATTTATGTAGCAGAGTATGTAGTTTACACACAGTGATTCATAAACAAACATGACCCTTATATGACATATTCATGACTCTAATTACCACCTATTATGACACTTCTAGCTTTTGTATCTTCTAAATTTTGTGAACTCTTTCATACGTAACGAATTATAGAATATGTTTTGTGATCTTCATTGTATTAATTGATGGACTTTTATATAAAATAAATCAGTAATTCTTATGAACAAAAAGAAAACTTGGTTGATTTTATTTTCCTCACAGAACAGAGTTTGGTGTTTTATCCAACATGTTTATTTGGGTTCTATTTATTTTCTTCTTTTGTCAATCTTGTTTTTCAGGTTTTATCATCAAAATCACACCTATTCGGCTTAATATCGTCGTTGTTTTCTTTCGTAAAATTCATCAGCTGTATGTTAATGGTCCCTAACTGTCACTAGTGTTTGAATATTCAAATTCTGGTTTTTGTGTTGAAAGTTTCTTGTGGTCCTTGTATAAAATTATTGCTAACCATACGATTGCTAACCAATATTCACGTTCAACCAATTTCCATCCTGACTATTCAAAGAAGTTGATTATATAATGACCATATATTCTTCATCTACTTACACTCTAACTTCATTCTAAATCATCATGAAAAAATCTATTCCTTTCTTTATGCTGATACTAGTATTACTTGTTCTTGAATCAGCATTGGCCAATAAGTTGTCTTCATTGAGCCATGCTGATGACTGCTCTCACCTATTCCAATTCAAAGAGAGCATCTCTATTAACAAGTCTGCATCCTTTGATTCTTGTGCTTATCCAAAGGTTGCTTCATGGAACCTCAATATATCAGATGGTGCGAGAAATTGCTGCTTATGGGATGGGGTCGAGTGCAGGTTCGGTCATGTGATCGGGCTTGACTTGAGCAGCAGCTTTCTCTATGGCCCTATCTCTTCCAACAACAGTCTCTTCAACCTCATTCACCTTCGTACACTAAACCTTGCTGATAACAATTTCCGTTCCTCTCAAATTCCATCTGGAATAGGACGACTCTCGCAACTAGCAAATCTGAACCTGTCGGATTCTTGGTTCAGTGGGGAGGTCCCGAAACAGATTTCACAACTCAGGAATTTGGTTTCCTTGGATCTAACAAGAAACTACGAGTTAAAGCTGCAAAGTTCTAACTTCCAAAATTTAGTTCAAAATTCAAGTGAGACTCTAAGAGAACTCCTTCTCTCATGGGTCAACATTGATTCTGAACTACCAGCATCAATTGGGAATCTTACACACTTGAACATTTTGGATTTAAGATTCTGCGGTTTCACAGGGACTCTACCTGCATCTGTAAGCAACCTGACACAGCTTACATATTTGGATCTAACTTATAATAAGTTCACATGTAGCCTTCCTTCTTTAGAAAGCTTTTCAAACCTCACATATTTGATCCTCGGCGGAAATAATTTTGATAGATGGAAGCTGCCTGATTGGTTTGGTAAGCTAAACAAGATCACTTATTTGGATCTTGATCACGTCAACCTGTATGGTGAAATTCCATCATCATTTTTCAATCTGACCCATGTTGAAACGGTATACCTTTCCAGAAATCAATTGAAAGGACAACTTTCAAGCTCATTGCTGAATTTCCAAAACCTTGAAGAATTTTATTTGGATGATAACAATGTCACAGTGGACTTTTATCTCTTTCTTTCTCTTACGAAACTTAAATATTTGTATCTACGTGGTAACAATGTCAAACTTTCGGTCATAGATAGCCACACAAATGAAACTCATCCGAAGTTCATAGAGTTAAGTTTGGAATCCTGTAACTTGAAAGTCTTCCCAGAATTTTTGGAGTTTCAAAATCAACTCGTGTATTTGTACCTTGATGACAATAAAATTGAGGGCCTGATACCCAGATGGATGTCGAACATTAGTAAGGAAACACTAAAAAGACTTTCTCTTAGTCAAAATCTCTTAATGGGTTTTGAGCAACATTCATCAATTGCTCCTTGGGTTAGTTTACAGGAGCTGAACCTAAGCTACAACATGCTGCATGGATCGATCCCGGTGCCACCACCAACCACCGTCTTCTATTCTGTCTCAAACAATAATTTGACCGGAGAAATTCCACCATCGATATGTGACCTTTTGTCTCTCCAGGTACTTGACTTGTCATTCAACAACATTACTGGCTTGATTCCTCCATGCATGGAGAAATTAAGCAATTCTAGTTTGCAAGTGTTGAAACTTAGAAGCAACACTTTGCAAGGAACAATTCCCAATATATTCGCTACTAAAAGTAAGCTTATGATGATTGATTTAAGTGAAAATAAATTGGAGGGGGAGGTACCTAGATCATTGGAGAATTGTGAATCACTCCAAATCCTAGATCTTGGACATAACTTTATACATGACACGTTTCCCTTCTGGTTGGGAGCACTTTCAGAGCTACAGTTTCTCATTCTCAGGTTCAACAAATTTCATGGTCTTATAAGATTACCAAGTAAAGTCAAAGTCAACTTCCCGAAATTGCGCATCATTGACCTTTCACATAATTCGTTTTCGGGTGATTTACCATATGAGTATTTCCAGGAGTGGTCAGCAATGAAGGAGACCACGGCGAATGCAACATATATGGAAACACTAAATAGACTTTTTCTTAATCAAAATCTCTTAATGGGTTTTGAGCAACATTCACCAATTGCTCCTTGGGTTACTTTACAGTACCTGGACCTAAGTCACAACATGCTGCATGGATCGATCCCGGTGCCACCACCAACGACCATTATCTATTCTGTCTCAAACAATAATCTGACCGGAGAAATTCCACCATCGATATGTGACCTTTTGTCTCTCCAGGTGCTTGACTTGTCATGCAACAAGATTACTGGCTTGATTCCTCCTTGCATGGAGAAATTAAGCAATTCTAGTTTGCAAGTGTTGAAACTTAGAAGCAACACTTTGCAAGGAACAATTCCCAACATATTCACTACTAAAAGTAAGCTTGCGATGATTGATTTAAGTGAAAATAAATTGGAGGGGGAGGTACCTAGATCATTGGAGAACTGTGAATCACTCCAAATCCTAGATCTTGGATATAACTTTATACATGACACGTTTCCCTTCTGGTTGGGAGCACTTTTAGAGCTACAGGTTCTCATACTCAGGTTCAACAAATTTCATGGTCTTATAAGATTACCAAGTAAAGTCAAAGTCAACTTCCCGAAATTGCGCATCATTGACCTTTCACACAATTTGTTTTCGGGTGATTTGCCATATCAGTATTTCCAGGAGTGGTCAGCAATGAAGGAGACCACGACAAATGCAACATATATGGAAACAAATATTGTGGAATACCATAAGAATGGTAACGTGTCATACACCTATTGGTTCTCGTTTCAGATAACTAACAAAGGTCATAAGATGGATTATGAGAAGATACCCGACACCTTTTTTGCCGTTGATCTCTCAAGTAACATGTTTAGAGGGAAGATTCCAGAGTCTATTGAAACCCTTAGTGGTCTTCAATTGCTCAACCTTTCTAACAATGAACTTTCTGGCGTCATCCCATCATCCATTGGGTACCTCACACATCTTGAAGCACTGGATCTTTCTGGTAACAAGCTCTATGGGATGATACCTCAAGACTTGGTACAACTGAATTTCCTTGGGTTCTTAAATGTATCCAACAACAACCTCACTGGACGCATACCACCAGGTAAACAGTTCAATACCTTTTCGAACGATTCTTACATTGGAAATCAGGCATTGTGTGGATTCCCCTTATCGATGCAATGTGGGGATTTAGAAGAATCAAAGCCTCCAACAGTTTCATTCAAAGAAAATACCGAGTCCGACTTCCCAAATGGGATTGATTGGGTTGTTATACTTATTGGTGTTGTAACTGGGCTAGTGATTGGAGTCGTTTGTGGGGATCATCTAACCACAAGGTATTACAAGTTGTTTTTCCAAAGATTCAGAAAGTGAAGATGGTGGCCTCTATAAAATGTTGTAAGTGCATTGAAGACGAAGCATTCAGTGCATTTACTTCTTTAGACTACAATTTTTTTTTTTGTCTATGCTTTGTTTATGTTATAAAGAAAGTTTGAATAATAATAAAACAGTTAAAATATAAAAATAAATAAATGCTAATTTTTATATAAAAATGATATCTTAGTTTAATATTTCTATTAATCTTCATAGATCAATTGGATTTTGACTTAAAAAGTCAAACTTGGTACTTCAAAATGGACACGATGGGTTGCGTGTCATGTTCATGCTGGGAATAACATGTTTAATAAACGGGTATGCACATATTTTTTTTTTGAATGATCAACTAAAGTATTGCCGGGAGCACATGCGTGGATTGTATTCAATACCCAAGTTAGCTATTAATTTGGCTTACTTTGACCAGAAAGTCAACTGTTTTATGATTGTTTATTCATTTGTATACTTTAATGCTAACTACAGGTTTGTAGTATCAGTTCGCTAAACAATATTAAAAACATTTCTCATTAAGTAATTCAGAAAGTAACCAAAAACGAAACAATTGACAAACAAACAGAATTCAAGTATAGTGTTGTAAATAATCCGCCGCAACGCGTGACCCACTATGCAATGGTTCTTAATTTGTTCTCACTTCTACTAATTGATACACCATATAATAAACTTTTACTTATTAATGTGTTATATAATTAAATTTCTCTTAATTAATACACCATTTAGTTTGTTCCCATATGATTGGTCAGATGATTAAACGGGTCAAACAGGTAATTTTTATTAAACAGGTCAAGTGACCCATTCTTTTTGACATTTTATACAAAAGCATGCTATGGATATAGTGGTGTGCATTTGTAGTAGGGTTGTTGAAACTTAGACTTAATTATTACCGAACGCACATACCCCTTACAAAATTCACGACCGTCCAACGCACGTTGGCGTGGGTTACCTACTAGTTTAACCATACAAGACCTAATAATAATGTCGACCCACTTTTAATGCATTTTTGACATTTATGGTTTTTCCAGTATAGTAAAAGTACAATATGCAACCCATTTTCGAAAAAAAAAATCTAAAGTAATTATCAAATTTTACGCGATTTTCATAGCTATATATTGGAATCTATGGACTTGTATTCGTATATTGTATAGTTTAGAGTTTGCTTGTCTTAGCTCCTTATGGTTATGTAGTTATGATTCTCTCTATATACAGGAGAGAGCTCCATAATGTACATTGATTTTGGTTGTACGGAAACAAAGAGAGATTACAATTTCTTTAATCTTTATGGTATTAGAGCTATACCGAGCGTTAGCTGAGTTTGTTACAGTTCCGGCGAGTTAGTTTTTCGGCTACCTCTGTCCTTTTTTGTTTATGTGTTTTTGATAATTTTTTCATCTTCGATCTGCTAGAGGAACAGATTCTCCGTCTGAATTGTGGACGAACAAACAAGATTTCTTCAATTGGTAATTATGTTGATAAAAACCAAGTCCACCACTAGAAACCCAATGCGATCGCTTTTTGACCTGCAAGCAGACTTTTGATAAGAGGATATTTGGTTCAAGGCCCAAGTGTATATACAAATATATTTTAGCTAAGGCCCAGTTTTCCCAGCCCAATCTAGATATGTAACCACGACTTTTCAAGGTTTTGGGCCTCATCATTTTACAAATTTGTGGTAGACCATGACCATTTATTTTTCCATGTTGACCACGCCTCTTAACATCAAAAAAAAGAAGTGGTTATGCATTTTTCTATAGCATACAAGGCCGAATACCGATCCCGTCTCGTCCCGATCCTGATACCGTACCGAATCGATACTGAACCGAGGGGTTTCGGGATCGGTACCCATATTTATGGATTTTCGGTTTCGGTATTACGTTATCGGTACGGGATCGGTATGGTTTCGGTATTTTAAGGTAAAATACCGATACCATACCGGTACCGTACCGTACCATATGTGTTCGGTATTGGTTTTTTGGAGTTTTCGGTATCGGTATTGTCGGGATCGGTATCAGTTCGGTACCGGTACCGTCCCAAGCTCATCCCTAATTTTCACCCTCAATTTACATTAATTGACAAAAAATAAAATAGATTATTAAGTATGTTATTAGTTTTTGTTACCTACTGGCTAATATACGTAGAAGGCCATAATTTGGAATAACAAGTTCATTCTACCTTTACTATATTTCAAAGGGCTAAATCCTACATGACATTCATATAGCCATTTTCCTCTTTGAGAGTGCCATGTAGGATGCCATGTGGCATTGAGATATTTTAGGAAAAAAAAGAATTTAAAAACAAAATTAGATTTATTTCTCTCATGTTCCCTCCCATAATTTTTAAACGTTAATGTCTTTTATATACGAGATAAATTAACGAGCATTTTATTATCTTTCCAACGAGTACCATAGTGCTATATAAAAAGCAGAGGAAAAAAACGACCAAATTAAAGATCGTTTTATTATTTTTCCAACGAGTACCACAGTGCTATATAAAAACGAAGAAAAAAACGACTATTTTTTCGTGGGTTTTGTTCATACAGTAAAAAAACATAAAGTGTTAAGGTTATTCATTAATCATGTATAGGAAAGTCATTAATTATGCTAAAACTAGTAAATATAAATTCTATTTACAACAGATGTTAGCATTGGAGTTGTACATCGTTGTTGTATGTGGGCTAGTGATTGGACTCGTCTGTGGGGATTACCTAACCATAAGGTATTACAACTGGTTTTTCCAAAGTTTAAGAAAGTGAAGACGGTCAACCATTTTCATATCAAGGCAACAGTTTAATATTAATATGTTTTAATGAAATGTTCTTATTTATCTATATTATCTTATTAAGGAGGAGTGATGGCTAATATAGTCATTTTCATTTCCGTACAACTTAAGAAGCAACATGTACAACATATTTTAGCAAGAAATTTAAGGGTATTATGGGTATAATTGTGAACATTAAGACACTTAGGAGGATATGTTTGTAATTTTACCATCATTATCTTACTCACATCTTAAGATTCTATTCCAATCTTGCCCTCATGACCATACCAATAAATTATCCATTGAATTATCTTTAAGAATTGTTTTAATTGTGTTTATTGGAAGGTGAGACCTTTAAGTGCCTATGATGAAGTGTATATTTCATCTTCTTAATATTGTAGTTCATTATCTTTAATGGTTAGGAAGAAGAGCTCCGGATGAAAAAAGTTGCACTAAATATCTCTAAGGTGAAGAAATTTTGGACAAAAATTGAGAAGCTGGTAAGTCATATATGTAATTTCGTATATGAGGGGTTTGTTTTACATTATAATTTTGATACATATTTATTTTCTATAAAATATCATGTCATTTTAGGTGTTGTACAAGCATCGGTTAGAGCTTGATCAAAAGAAGAAAAAAGCTCTTGATAAGCTTCTTGAATTTCTTCTAGGGCAAACCGAAAGGTAATTTCTTGACCTATGAATTTGGTTATTATACTCTCTAATGGGCCAACTAGGTAAAATAAAATAAAATTAGACAGGAAGAATGTTGTTCAAATAGGTCAGATGGGTCAAAAGTTTGCCGAAGTGTAATTTGTAAATTGTAAAACATAAAATCTCATTTTTTGATTGAAGTCTCATATTTTTTGTTTACTTTTCTCCTTCTTTGAGAGTTATTAATTTGTGCCATATTTACGCAAAACTGTAAAGCAACAAGATTTTTGTTTGTTTTTCAATTGGATGGTTTGTAAATGATATACTTCATATATAAATAGACATTTTTTATTTAATGTTACAAACATTACAAACACAAGCATTATGTTATCTATATACATCTATGTGAAATATAGATTGAAAACACATTGCATAGTACACGCACTTAAATTTTCATGGATAATGAGTATGGTATGTTGATTGATAACAAGACCTTTTGGTTTCATCATAATTGTGATAGTGAGAACTTATGTTTTCTTTGCTTAACGCCAATTCATTGAATTAAAATTGAACTTGTGGAGTCTGCTATAATACTATACCCAGGTTAAAATTTGTATAATATATGACTGAAGTCATCTGGATCTAAAGATGAAAGAAGTGATGTGATCTTGCTTAAGTTCTTGAAAGCTAGACTTTAAAGTCGAAGATTTTTTTAATGCTTAAGACCACATTTTTACGTAGAAAAGCTTGTCGCATTGACGATTTGGTATATGAAAATATTGAATATGGACTTGATAAACTAATATGGAGTATCATACTTTATATTATAGCTCCCGCGGCAACGCGCGGGCTTCCTACTAGTGTTTTTAATGTATTTTTATGCTTTAAAACAAATGGTTAAAACAACATTAAACAAACGGTTAATGAAACAATATAAACAAACGGTTAAAATTAAAACGAAAAAAATTAGTATTTGACTTATTATTTAAGTCCAAAAAAAAACGGTTACCAGCACGGTAAACAGAACCAGCAAAACGTTTCACAGGACCACTACCAGCATGGGTGGCGGCGGTGTTACCATGCTGGTAGTGGGTACCCGTGACCGATTCGGATGGCACCCCCGTCCCGTTAATCATTTTTTTTGTTATTACTACTGAATCTTGTTTAAGTTTGAATTTATATATATTTGATTGATTATATTCAGATTTATATTCCATCGGTGCTAGTGAGGTTAGTGAGACTTTCAGTTGGATCAGCAGCTTTTGTTTAATGAAGGGGGAAAAGAATGATTATTATCGGTATGTTTTCTCGTAACTTGTTATTAAGGAATCAGTTATTCAGTTGAACCTTGACCTGACCTTTAATTTACCTCCTGCATCACTTATATATCGGGGTGACATTAGGCTACTTCACTCCCCGTTTTGATTTAGTTTTGTTGATTGTTGCTTCAAGATTAGGGATATGATCGATATTTTAAAATGACATACCTCGATGTTTACAGGTTGGGTTTAGTCTAAACGAGTTTTGGGTACATATCGGGTTTGACCTGGTGGCGTGCAATCACAGCATATCTGCCGAACCTATCCAAGATTTGTTGCTAGTTAGCCGGTAACTATTCAAACTTTTGAGTGTGAAGGTGGTAAATGTTAACTCAAAATTTCACCTTTTTTAAATGTTAATATATTTGGGTGTTTTCTTAAGAGGAAGTCGAAATGCTTACAGCCAACCTTTGGTTTTTGGGCAAAGAGTGAACAGCATGCACTATGTTCTTTAAATCACATTGACACTCATCTACTTTAGATCAACGTCTACATATAGTTGCTGTACATGTTTTTCGCTATGTTGGAATTAATAATAATGGTCAAAAGATTTAATCTAAACAGCAGCAGCAGCGATGGACTCAAAAGCGATGCATACATAACTTCTCATAGTTGATTAATCTATTAAAGTAACCAAATTGTTTTTTAGCTACATTCCTCTATTGGTGAAATTTAATAATACAAAATTATGAGCTTGCTGCTTAGTAGAGATAAAGACACAAAATTTGTTTCATCTATATATGTTGTAGGTACTAATCAGATCCATTTTCGCTGTAATCAGAATGATATTTGTAATCATGTTTGGTTGAAATCTGTATGGGTCGACATGTTGAAACGGTACGGTTTGAAAAGGTTGTGGTCGAATCAGTTTGGGTCAAAACGGTACCGTTCGAAACGCTACGGTTTTTTGAAACAGTATGGGTCGAAACGATATGGCTTGAAACGGTTCAGATCGAAACTGTACGGGTCGAAAGGGTACGGATCGAAAGGGTACAGGTCAAAACAAAACGGTTCGGTCGAAACGGTCGGCTCGAAATGGTACGGCTTGAAACCTACAACGGTTCTGGTCAACACCTATAGACAGTTTACTAAAGAGCACAACCAACATGGCAACATCACACAAAATCATCCTGTTGAATATTGTCAATGAGTACGTATCACATTCATACAATTCATCAGTTTCCACTTCCATCTATAATTCAATACTATCCATGATACTGAAGAGACGAATGTGCAATCTAAACTGTTGAGAAAATAACACGTAATAATACAAATCAATCAACACAACAAAGACTAAATAGAGTATCACAGATCAAATGAAACAACATGAACAAGATAATAATTAGACTCAAATGATTAGGGCTTTTATTAAGTGAGACCAAACGAAAAGAAAGAAACAAGAATGAACGAAAATGATTGAGAAATCAAAGAGAATTAACTAGACCTAGAAATCTGATTGCAAACCCTTATAACGACCTGAAATCAGAAGCCAACGACCTAAGATTCTTTTCGACAACTTTGGTCCCTGAAGTTTCACAAGTCATGAACTTACAGCCTGAACCTTATTTCTTCTCACATAACATCTTTGCTGAAATGACTAATAAGCCCCTCTACTTTCTTTGAGCCATATTATCATATTATATTGTAACATATTGGTTTTGGACATAACTTCCAACATAAACAACCAAATCAAATGCATAGTTTATTCTTATACTTTGGTTTTTACTCATCTCAGCATGCTTTTTTTTAATTCCAACATGATGCAAATCTAATAGTTGGATCATGATGCATTTTCTCCACAGAATACATGAATGTGATATATACGTAAAACTTATTTTTTTTTTACTTCTAAATCTTTGAGTTAAAATTATGACACAATCAATGGTTCTAGGATTTGGTGACATTTGGGAGCTTAATTCTGGGAAGTTTGTATAGCACCAGATTTGTATCTTCAACTTCAACTTGTAGCGGAATTAACTAAAAGATCTTTTGAATTGATAACTAATATGCAAACAATATATTGTGGGGGTATCAAATTTAAACTTTAACAACAAACAAACAGTTATTCTATCTTCTTAACGTACAGACAAATTATACTTTCTTTTTTCCTACTAAAAAAAGCACCACTATAATCTATCAAACTAATAAAAAAACCTACAATTACATTACAACAACTTAACATTAATAGAACATTTCAAGTGAGATAAGTTCAAAATTGAAAATGAGAGATGATAATTTTAAAACCCAAAAGTAAGGGTTCTCATTTAAAGCCCGAAATTGAAGCAAGAAACTCAAAATGGGCTGTAGATATATAGTTGGGCAGCTCACTGTTGGGCTATAGATTTATTTAGAAACAAGTGATTTGGGTCCTTATACACATGCAGGCCCAATGCTAGGGCCCAAAATTTTATTAATTGTAGCCTCTAGTTTAAGTTTAATTTTTACATTACGTTTAAGAAAAATAGGCTTTGGGGTTCAACCTGAAACCGGCATGATTCCGTTTATATTAGACCCAAGATCATGACTTTTGTTCTTGGTTCATGAGATGTTTTCATGCCATATTAGAATTCACAAACCTAATGCATTATACTCGCCACTGAATTAGGTATGTAATTAACGATAGCTATAAATTAATATCAAAGGGCTTGTACCCTCCATCAGGTTGATCGAGGGTTCTAATCACATGATAGGTAAAAGGTGTAGATTTAGGAGTATTGTTAAGACCATACGTAGTGGTGGCAGGAATGGAGCGTGAAAAGGGGCATTTTCGCGCCCCTTTAACATAAGAGCACAACCCCCCCCCCCCCCAGGTGAAAGGGGCGTTAATAGGGGTTGGGTGAAAAATTTCGCGTGGGTGAAGAGTGGGATGGGCCAATGGGGTCTGACACTTCATTTTAATTATTTCTTTTCTTTTTTTAATTCAAATTTAATACCAATATATATTCACCCCCCTTTCACCCACCAAATTTCACTCACCAGTACACCCCTTCCCCATTTCAAGCCCTTTCACCCACTAAGTGGCCCCACATTGTCAAATGTCAAAAAATGTCCCTTTAACCCACAAATTTCACCCACCACTACGCATGGTCTAAGAGGGAATGTGAGTTTGGTCTTCAAATTTAAATTAGAACGCCAAACGACTGCAAAATTTATGTAGCAGAGTATGTAGTTTACACACCGTGATTCATAAACAAACATGACCCTTATGACATATTCATGACTCTAATTACCACCTATTATGACACTTCTAGCTTTTGTATCTTCTAAATTTTGTGAACTATTTCATACGTAACGAATTATAGAATATGTTTTGTGATCTTCATTGTATTAATTCTCTACTATATAGCATCCGTCATCAACAATAGAAAATTAATTGATGGACTTTTATATAAAATAAATCAGTAATTCTTATGATCAAAAAAGAAAGTTTTTATCATCAAAATCACACCTATTCTGCTTAATATCGTCGTTGTTTTCTTTCGTAAAATTCATCAGCTGTATGTTAATGGTCCCTAACTGTCACTAGTGTTTGAATATTCAAATTCTGGTTTTTGTGTTGAAAGTTTCTTGTGGTCCTTGTATAAAATTATTGCTAACCATACGATTGCTAACCAATATTCACGTTCAACCAATTGCCATCCTGACTAACCAAAGAAGTTGATTATATAATGACCATATATTCTTCATCTACTTACACTCTAACTTCATTCTAAATCATCATGAAAAAATCTATTCCTTTGTTTATGCTGATACTGCTGCTACATATTCTTAAATCGGCCTTGGCCAATAAGTTGTCTTCATTGAGCCATGCTGATGAGTGCTCTCACCTATTCCAATTCAAAGAGAGCATCTCTATTAACATGTCTGCATCCCGTGATTCTCATGCTTATCCAAAGGTTGCTTCATGGAACCTCAATATATCAGATGGTGCCAGAAATTGTTGCTTATGGGATGGGGTCGAGTGCAGGTTCGGTCATGTGATCGGACTCGACTTGAGCAGCAGCTTCCTCTATGGCCCTATCTCTTCCAACAACAGTCTCTTCAACCTCATTCACCTTCAAACACTAAACCTTGCAGACAACGATTTCGGTTTCTCTCGAATTCCATCTGGAATAGGACAACTCTCGCAGCTAGCAAATCTGAACCTGTCGGATTCTCGGTTCAGTGGGGAAGTCCCAAAACATATCTCGCAGCTCAGGAATTTGGTTTCCTTGGATTTAACAGGAACGGTGTACCCCACCCTAAAGCTGCAAAGTTCCAACTTCAAAAATCTTGTTCAAAATTCAAGTGAGACGCTAAGAGAGCTCCTTCTCTCAATGGTCGAGATTGATTCTGAACTACCAGCTTCAATCTGGAATCTCACACACTTGAATATCTTGGATTTAAGTAATTGCGGTTTCACTGGGACTCTACCTGCGTCTGTAAGCAACTTGACACAGCTTACAGTTCTGGATCTAAGTAACAATTTCTTTTCGGGGCCTTTTCCATCAGGTATATTTAACTTGCAAACACTGCAACTTCTTGATGTGGAAGGTAGCTACCATCTTACCGGCTATATCCCTGAGTTTCATGGTAGTAGTGAACTTAAAGAACTGAATGTGGCTGGAACAAATTTACAAGGATCCATACCAGCTTCAATCGGGAATCTTACCCAATTGAAGATCTTGGATTTAACTAACTGCGGTTTCACAGGGACTCTACCTGCATCAGTAAGCAACCTGGCACAGCTTACATTTCTGAGTCTTATGGGTAACAAAATTACTGGTAGCCTTCCGGTGTCGATTGGGAATCTGACACAACTTAGAAGACTTCTCCTCATGGATAATACCATGACCGGTGAAATACCATCCTCTTTTTCGAATCTGACACAACTTAGTGATATGACGCTTTCTCATAATGAGTTCACAGGTAGGCTTCCCTCTTTAGAAAGCTTTTCAAACCTCACAGATTTGTCCCTCTCCTACAATAAGTTTGATAGATGGAAGCTGCCTGATTGGTTTGGTAAGCTAAACAAGATCACTAGTTTGATACTCTATGATGTGAACCTGTATGGTGAAATTCCATCATCATTTTTTAATCAGACCCAAGTTGAAATTTTATACCTTTCCAGAAATCAACTAAAAGGAGAACTTCCAAGTTCATTGTTGAATCTCCAAAATCTAGAAGATTGTGATTTGGATGGTAACGACTTCACTATAGACCTTTCTCTTTTTCTCTCTCTGAAGAATCTTGAATATCTGAATCTAAATGGAAACAATATCACACTTTCAGTCCACGCAAATGAAACTCAAACGAAGTTTTACAGTTTAGCGTTGGCATCCTGTAACTTGAAAGTCTTTCCTGAATTTCTACGGTCTCAACATCAACTGGATGTATTGTACCTTGATAACAATAAAATTGAGGGACTAATACCCGGATGGATGTGGAACATTAGTAAGGAAACACTGAGAGAACTTACACTTACTCATAATCTCCTAACGGGTTTTGAGCAACATTCACTGGCTGCTCCTTGGGTTAGTTTGGAGACACTAGACCTGAGTAACAACATGTTGCGTGGATCGATCCCAGTGCCACCACCGACCACCAAGAATTTTCTTATCTCAAACAATATGTTGACCGGAGAAATTCCATCATCCATATGTAACTTGTTGTCTCTCCAGTTGCTTGATTTGTCGTTCAACAACATTAGTGGCTTGATTCCTCCATGCTTGGAGCAATTAAGGAATTCGTTGGTAGCAATGAATTTTAGAAGTAACAATTTGCAAGGAACTATTCCCAACATATTCACCAATCAAAGTGAACTTAAGATTGTTGATTTAAGTAACAACAGACTGGAGGGGCGGGTACCTAGATCCTTGGAGTACTGTGAATCACTCCAGATCTTGGATCTTGGGCATAACTTTATAGAGGACATGTTCCCCTTCTGGTTAGGATCACTTTCAGAACTACAAGTTCTCATTCTAAGGTTCAACAAGTTTCATGGTATTATACGTATACCAAGTAAAATCAAAGTCAACTTCCTGAAGTTACGCATCATTGACCTCTCATACAATTCATTTTCTGGTGATTTGCCACATCAGTATTTCCAGGAGTGGTTAGCAATGAAAGAGACCAAGGTGAATGCAACATATATTGAGGTAGACTACAGCGTTCGATACTACTTGTCGCGTATTTCTTGGTTCACGATTCAAATGACTAACAAAGGTGTAAAGATGGAGTATGGGAAAATTATCAACTTCTTTTTTGCAGTTGATCTCTCAAGTAACATGTTTAGAGGGAAGATTCCAGAGTCTATTCAATCCCTTACTGGTCTTCGGTTGCTCAACTTTTCTAATAATGAACTTTCAGGGAACATCCCACCATCCTTGGGGAATCTCCTATCTCTTGAAGCACTAGATCTTTCTGGTAACAAGCTCTCTGGAAAGATACCTCAAGACTTGGTACAACTGAATTTCCTTGGTTTCTTAAATGTATCTAACAACAACCTCACTGGACCCATACCACAAGGTAAACAGTTCAATACCTTTTCGAACAATTCTTACATAGGAAATCAGGCATTGTGTGGATTCCCCTTGTCCATGAAATGTGGGGGGTCAGAAGAATCAAAGCCTCGAAAATTTTCATTAGAAGAAGATACCGAGTCCAACTTCCCTAATGGAACTGATTGGGTTGTTATACTTATCGGTGTTGCAAGTGGGCTAGTGATTGGAATCATTTGTGGAAATTACCTAACCACAAAGTATTACAAGTTGTTTTCTCAAAGATTTAGAATGCGAAGAAGGTGAACATTTTTCACAAAGAAATTGGTGGAGTCTTCTAGGTCGGGCATTGGAGGTGGTGATAAGACGGTAATGTATATGTTGTGATATGTTAGTAACGGGTCATTTGTAAGAGTTGATGGGTATTTTTCATTAATATTTTGTTGAATTGTAAGCCTCTAAGTGATTTTATTTTTAGGAATGAATATCATTAAATTGCACCAAGAATCCTCCTATATCTAGTTTGTATCCATATCAACTGGTATTTTGGGTGTTTATTGTTCAGTTAGAAACCGATATAAACAAAAACCGAAGCCAACCAAAACTGAAAAGAAAAACAAAACGAATTCTTAGTTGCGGTTTATAATGGACCTAGGCTGTAACAACTACAGATTGTTGTAATCAAGGCAACAGAATAAATCAAACATGATCAGGTCAGTCAGGGCCATACAAAATAACTAGGTGAATGTTGTTGGGGGAGTTATATGGAGAAGACGACAATGGCGGGCAACAAAATTCGTGTTTCTTCTTTTTTGGGGTGCTCCTGGTTTTGACTCGGAGTTTGTTAAGGCGGATGGGAGATCGGGTGGTCTTCTTAGTTCTCAGTGTCTGAAATAGCAGTCTCTTCACGAAGCAATTGGCTATCTGTAACTGATATTATCAGTGCTCATCAATGGATACTTGAAAGGATGCCGACAGATGCTTCTGTTGGCCCAGAAACAATAGTTTTGCAGCGGATGAAACAAAGATGAATACTAATATGAATTATATGATAACGATGATTGATATTATAGAATTGAATTGATAAACTGTTTGGTACAAAACGAACAAAACAACAAGAAAACTGGAAGTTATGAACGACTATGGATTGTAGAATGTAAAACAATCTTGATAACCGGTCACTTGAGTTATGTCCCTCATATATATATGTCTTGAACTGTTGTGTCGTTTAAAGAACCGGTGTGTCCCTTCCTTATAACTGTTTCATTGAGAGTTCGAAATGGTTTGTTCCTTTTGGCGGCAAAATAACTATAATAACCATAAGGGTATAATGGTCCTTTTGCCTATCTTCAGTCTTCGAAACATAACTGATCTGCTTCTGTCCTTGTTCTGCATTGCTTCTGATTCAGCACTGATGTGTCTTGCAAACAAAACGTGCAGCCTTGTTCTTCAGCATTGTCCGATTTGTTTTGACCCATATACTATACTAATGAATTCTACGATTTGCAACTTATCATACTAATATTTACATACACTTAACACTGAATATATATGTTTAGGTTTATATACTACAAACATAAATAACAAATAAAGACAAGTTATATTTACAAATCAACACTCGCCCCTAAATATAACTAGGGCTCATGGGACTTGTCGGTAGAGTTTCTATGGCTTCTTTGAGGGCTATTTCGGCTTGTGTGAAGTCGAAATTTCTTCTCTTCATGTACCTTTTTGCTGCCCTCCAATCACCACCCATGTATAAAGCAAAGTCTTCTTCATTTGGCTTCATTTCTTTGTTTGATGATGTTGCTTCCATAGACATGTTTGGTGATGTGTTTACCCTTCTAACTTGACTACTTTCATGCCTTTCATTCATCATATTTGCGGCTGTTTTCCGGGCATTCTTGTGGACTAAATATTGCCAATCTAATACATCAAGGTATTGTGCATACAAGACTCGCATCATATCTTTGTCCTCATAGTCAAATCCCAATTCCTTTGCAATCACAACCCATATATCATAGGTTGAAACTCGTCTATATCCACCTTCTCTTTGCACCATTATATACAAATCATATAATTCCACATACTTCCCATTTTCAAACCTTGGAGGGATTGGCCTATTCATTATTCCTAGGAATTCCTTTAGAAACCAAGAAACCATTTGTATGAATGGTCCTTTGAGAATGTTTCTATGTGCCCAAGGAAATTCCATATCGTGTATGATATCCAATAACTCAATGCACTTTTCAAGTGAGTCAATACTAATGCTATTTACAACATCATCGACTTGTTTCATATTGTAATCGGCTTCGGCAGAAATGGTTTCAAAATAACCATTTAAATAATTATCTTTCATCTTATTATGTTCCTCTTCACCAATTTTCAATATGGCCGAAATTTCTTCTTTTGACTCACTAGTGTTTTCTATGAAACGGAATTGCATGCTTTTGTCTTTGAACATATTTTCCACAACACAAAAATTTCCCACAATCTTTACTACAAATCCTTGTAGTACAAGTTGTGGAAGACTTAGTATGTTGTCTTTCAAATCCGTTGAATAAAACACATTGGGTATGACCAATTGTTGGTCTTCAACGGAAATACTTACAATTCCAACCCCCCTTATGAATACAAACTCATTCCTAATCTTGCTTTCAACCCCAAAAGATCTCTTTAACTTAAGAAAGAAATCTAAATTACCCGCAATATGATTTTGTAGATTAGGACTTACATACCATAGATTCTTCCACAAACCAATATCGGATCCTTGAAGAATGTAATCTTCACCATTTCCAAATGACTTCTCGGGATAGTATGAAATCCCGGTGTTGATGGCATCTCTTATCAATTGTGCACCCTCATTTCTCTCCTTTATGCCACAAACACCAATTAAGTGACCCGGTTGTTTGCAATAGAAGCACTTCCTTGTTTCAATACCCCTTCTTCTTAATTCTGCTTGCCTTTCTCTCCTTCGTCTGAATCGTGCCATGTATTGTGGCCTTGAACCCGAGTATGAGATCCTTGATGAGTCAGACATGTTTGGTTTATGTTCGGACTGATCGGTGACTAAGGAAATATGTTCGAACAGAATTTTCTGATATGATAATTGACAGAAGGCGATAATCCGTGTGTGGATTATGACACTGAAATGAATGCTTTGATCCAAACAAATATTGACCGAAAACAGTTTAATAACAACAGACACTTTGGACAGAATTAAATTTAATTGACTCGAAAGAAACAATCGGATATGATCAGATTTTGGACTGAATGATTAAACAGAATACAGACGAATACATAAACACTGATACTACTACGATGGATAGACTTTCAAAGTTTAAAACAACCAATAAACCATGCTCTGATACCAGATTTGTTGGCCCAGAAACAATAGTTTTGCAGCGGATGAAACAAAGATGAATACTAATATGAATTATATGATAACGATGATTGATATTATAGAATTGAATTGATAAACTGTTTGGTACAAAACGAACAAAACAACAAGAAAACTGGAAGTTATGAACGACTATGGATTGTAGAATGTAAAACAATCTTGATAACCGGTCACTTGAGTTATGTCCCTCATATATATATGTCTTGAACTGTTGTGTCGTTTAAAGAACCGGTGTGTCCCTTCCTTATAACTGTTTCATTGAGAGTTCGAAATGGTTTGTTCCTTTTGGCGGCAAAATAACTATAATAACCATAAGGGTATAATGGTCCTTTTGCCTATCTTCAGTCTTCGAAACATAACTGATCTGCTTCTGTCCTTGTTCTGCATTGCTTCTGATTCAGCACTGATGTGTCTTGCAAACAAAACGTGCAGCCTTGTTCTTCAGCATTGTCCGATTTGTTTTGACCCATATACTATACTAATGAATTCTACGATTTGCAACTTATCATACTAATATTTACATACACTTAACACTGAATATATATGTTTAGGTTTATATACTACAAACATAAATAACAAATAAAGACAAGTTATATTTACAAATCAACAGCTTCACATAGCAAATGTGTACGGACCCAGAGATCAAGTATTGAGAAGACAGATCCAGGGAGAGCTAAAGATGTTATAGATTCAAGATCAGGTATTTGGGTGTTAATGGATGAATTCAATGCAGTTCGATTTAGAGGTGTACAAAACGTTTTTTTTAGCAACCGAAACCGGTTTTTTTAATAACCGGTTGGGACCGGGTTAGAAAAATCGGTTTTTATAATTGATTTAAAAAACCAGTTTATTTGTCAATGGGAAAAAACCGGTTCTGCAGGCTCATATCTGCAGTTTTTTTTTTTTTTTTTTTTTTTTGCGGTTCTGCAGGTTCATGCTAGCCAGCTTCTGTTCAGTTTTTTTTTATACTTTCAAACAAACTTAAAACAACAAACATAAGGATTAAACAATCTTATAACTTAAAACCGCCATAATCATTTCATTAAGTACTAAAAACATAAGGATTAAACAACAAACATCCAACTTAAACACTAAAACTAAAACATTAACTACTAAAAACTTAAACACTAGAAACTTAGAAATCGCTAATAATAAGCAAACGTCTCTTGAAAACATCTTTAATCTTCGCCCGAACCTGAGTTGTTTCACTACTAGAAAACTGGGCTATTGTCACCAAAATTTGCTATCTAAAAAAATGGTAGCAAATTTAGCAACCGATTTTACACCAAAATATGTATTATAAAATAAGGTAACAAATCGGTTGCAAATTTTGACACCGTTTATTTTTGGTGGTAAATTCATGAGAAAAATAATAAGAAAGAATTAAAAAATAATAATTTATAAAAAAAAAAACAACAAACCTATTGAATTGTGACCACCTTAGCGGTAGCAAATTTAGGGACTAAATTGCTACCATATTAGCCACGATAAAACTGGCCTATTGTCACCAAATGTTGCTACCTAGAAAAATGGTAGCAAATTTAGCAACCGATTTTACACCAAAATATATATTATAAGATAAGGTAACTAATCGGTTGCAAATTTTAACACCGTTTATTTTTGGTGGTAAATTCATGAGAAAAATAATAATTTATAAAAAAACAACAAACCTATTGAATTGTGACCACCTTATCGGTAGCAAATTTAGGTTCTTATTTCTTAAAGTGTAATGCATATATATATATATATATATATGTGTGTGTGTGTGTGTGTGTGTGATAGCTAATCAGTGGTAAATTTTGAGACTGAATTGCTACCATATTAGCCATGATAATTAACACTACGCCAAAATAGGCCTACAGCCACACTTATTCTAAAACTGCCCTGCCACACTTTCAATGAAATATGTGGCTAAAACTCATTAATCACATTTCCAAACCTTCTAGCCTGCCTTTAACCACACATTTTATTTATTCATGTGACCATCATACACCAGTTGAAAACTTTTAGGCACACTTTAGAAAAAAAATGTGACATTTTATAGACACACTAGAAAAGTGTAGCCAAATTCGATCAATAGCCACAATATTTGTTACATTTTTTATTCATGTAACCAAAAACACTTCTTTTGGAAATCTTTAGCCACACTTTATGAAAAAAAGTGTCATTTAGTAGCCACACTTAACGAAAGAAAAAAACTAGTAACTATAACTATTTTATCGTCAATTAGATCCAATGATGGTCAATTGGATCTAATGATGGCCAGTTAGGCCCAAAGACGGCCAGTTAGATTCTATCATTGTCACTTAGACCCAATGAAGGGTATTTAGACCCAATGATTGTCAATTAGACTCGATGATGGTCAATTAGGCCCGTTGATGGTTAGTTCGAACCAATAATCGTCAATTAGATCCAATGATGGTAAATTAGATCCAATGATGGTTAATTACTCCAATGATGGTAAATTAGATCTAATGATGGTTAATTACACCAATGATGGTCAGTTGGATCCAATGATGGTCAGTTACATCCAATGATGGTCAATTAGAACCAATGATCGTTATTTAGATCCATTGATGTTCAATTAGATTCAATGATGGTTAATTACACCACTAATGGTAAGTTGGATCCAATGATGGTCAGTTAGACCCAATGATGGTCAATTAGATTCAATGATGGTCAGTTACACCCAATGATGACAAATTAGATCCAATGATGGTCGGTTAGGCCCAATGATGGTCAGGTAGATCCAATCATTGTCACTTAGACCCAATGATTGTCATTTAGACCTGATAATGGTCAATTAGACCCGATGATGGTCAATTAGGCCCAATGATGGTTAATTTGAACCAATGATCATCAATTAGATCCAACGATGGTCAATTAGATCCAATGATGGTTAATTGAATCCAATAATGGTCAGTTAGGCCCAATGATGGTTAGGTAGACACAATAATTGTCACTTACACCTAATGATGGTCAATTAGGCCCAATGATGGTTAATTTGTTAGATATGTATTTGGCTCGGTTTAGTTATGTTTTTAATTTCGAGTAATATCGACTGATTTTGTGATTATTTACCAAACCAAATAACTAAATGTGACATCCGTCACTTTTCCTTATTTTATTTTGTATATAATAATAACAATAATAAATAATAATAATAATAAATATTAACAATAATAATGATAATAATAATAATAAAAATTGGTTTGGACATTAGATAAACCAACCATCCCTTTACCCATTAACTTAACCCAAAAACAATAACCCACCCCTTTCTTTTCGGCCCAGTCCACAACGCAGCCCATTAGTCCAGCCCACCAGCCGGCCCAACTCCCTTCCCTTTCCCCCCTCCTCTGTTCAAAAAAAAAAAGAAAGAAAAGAAGCTCCTGCCAGGACTCGAACCCGGGCAGGTAGCCGGCTCAAACACAACACCACACACGTCCACCACTGGTCCATGGATGTCTTCATGCTAAGATCCAGACACACAAAATTCTTATACGCAAACAACCCTGCTGTCTCTTTCTCTTGACAGCAGCCGGCCACCACCTTCCTTGGTGGTGGCGTCACAACTTTTTTAAACCCGAAAACGGGCAATGAAGTGGGCTGCAATGGTTGGCTGGGGTAGGGGGTCGCACAAATGGGGGTAGGGGTGTTCAGAATTCGAAAAATTCAAAATTTGACTGAATTCGAGTCCAGATAATAGAATAAGAATCAAATACAAAATTTGTGATTTTAAATTCTATTTGATTCGAAATTCGAATAAAAATAATACATGTTTATTTATTATTTTTATATATTATATTTATATTTATATTTATATTTATATTTATATACACATATAAATTTCAAAATTTGGGCTAACCTTTAAAGTGACTCTTCTAGAATTCCAAACTCCAAACTTAATTAAAGCCCACAAGCCACAACCTATCCCAATTCTAACCAAAACCCTTTATAGTTTATACATATTCAACATACTATAGATTAAACAAGCAGCCACCATCCATATTCTAACCTAAATTTGGGCTAATCTTTTCTGCCGCCGCTGCTCCACCATCCCACAACCCCCGTTGAGCGCCGCTGCTCCCCGATCCCAAGGCCGTCTACCAGGTAGCTATCTGTTCATATATTTCTTAGAACTCAACTATCTTTTTTGATATTGTGGTTCCATCGATCTTACATATATTAATCAAGGAATTCGTTTTTTACATATATTAATCAACCACACCACTTTAACTATACAAATAATTTTATTTGTATTTAAGATCTACTTCTTAATAAATAAACAAAACAGGATTAGATGCACTACAAATCCATTTGATTTATTTTATCTTGTTTACAAGAATGAACAATACCTAACTTGGTTTAATTTGACATAACACAGGAGGCTGTTGAGGAAGGAATTGTAGTTGGGTGTGGGTACACTCTATTGAGACTTGTTGGCGAACAAACTGAGTCAACTCGGTTAACACTCGGTCGACCATGTTGATTCGGTCAAACACGTCATACACGTCGGGTCGCGCGCGTACAATTTGGTATAATATTTTGGCGCTTATACTTATAAATATATTTCGCGTTTAATTGGATGTTACTTATTTCTTATAAATATATTTCGCCTTTTAATGTATCCAGAATGTTTAGGAATTTCTTATTGATTGATTAGATAATCTGCTAATTGTTTAAGTAAATTTTTATTCTTAGTAATAATATGTAAATATATCAGAACATGTTATTTGGCTTCTAGCACTAGTATTGTAACTCACAATATGATTATGTTGTTATGCAACTCATTTGACCCATTATTAGTTTTTATTAATTCTGACTTCTTGATTCTATTCATTGCTTGTTTTGTAGATTGAAAAGTAGAACTTGGTTTTCAAAGAGCTTGCTAAAGAAAAATATGAAGATAAAGCAAGGTTCGAAGGAATTATTGCGAGCTTGGTGGCTGGAAAAGAAGAAGACAATGCGGATAAAGAGGCTATGCTCAGTATAATGGCACAAATTGAAGCTATGTTGCTACGGGTTGTAAATAGGCTATAAATACTTAGACATGAATGTTTTGATGTTTTAGTTGGTGTTTCTATTATAGTCTTTTATATGATTTTAAAATTGGAAAAATTGTAACAAATTTGTTTTATAGAATTTGGGATTTTATATTATTTGACTGTTTTATATAATATATTTTTCTTAAAATGTAATTGAATTAAAAAAAAAGCAGGAAAAAGAACCTGTAGCAAAGCTAAATGGTAGCAACTTTTCGATGAAAGTGATAGCTAAATGGTAGCAAATTTTTAATGAAAGTGGTGGCTAAATGGTTGCAAATTCTTAATGAAAGTGGTGGCTAAATGGTAGCAAATTTTCAATGAAAGTGGTGGCTAAATGGTAGCAAATTTTCAATGAAAGTGGTGGCTAAATGGTAGTAAATTATCAATGAAAGCGGTAACTAAATGGTCACAGACTAAATGGTACCAAAACGGTTGCAAAAAAATGTGTAAATTTTCAATAAAAATGGTGTCTAAATGGTGGCAATATCGGTGGCTAAATGGTACCAAAACGGTAGCAAAACACCTTCCTAAAACAACATTGTAAGAGTGGTAGCTATAATTTTAACCATTTTTATGGTGACAAAAATATGGTAGCAAAATACAAAAGTGGTAGCTATTTGGTGGCATTAGGGCAACAGACACGGGTGTTTTTGCTACCGCATTTTCGGTTACAAAATGGTGAGTACAGAGCAATTGCTACCGTTATGTGACCGAAAATGTGGTGACAAAAGCCCAATTTTCTAGTAGTGTTTAGAAGGTACTCATCAAGTTCGGCTTCTTCGTCGGTCATTGGTTCAATCAAGTTGCAATTCACCTCATCCTCGTACAATTCAGCTTTGTACTCCAATTCTCCCTTAAGTGAACGCTTATCTTGTACTCTTTCCGCCGCATCCAAGTAATCCTTTAAGCAAATAGACATCTCAACCGCCTTAGGAGTTAGCCTCGTTCTTCTTATCGACAAGACCCTCACACTAGTAGAAAAAACGGATTCCAAAGCTACCGTGGAAGCTTGGACACCTAGTAAATCTCGGGCCATGGCGGATAGAATCGAAAATTGTTCTTCCTTTTCTTTCCACCAAGCCAACAAATCAAAATTTTTAAATTGCTGTGGAGAGGTGTTTTGTAAAATGTTTGAACCACTATATCTCCCGAGTTTGCTACTTGGTGTGTTAGTAGCTTCATCTTGAGTATTTATATTCCATAAATGGCTATAAATAGCGAAATCGGAATCATTTGAATTCTCGTCCAAAGTGTTTCTCATTGAATCGTGAATTTGTGAGCTTGAACCATATTTTGATTGATAAAAAGCATACATGGCATTAAGATGAGTGTTAAAGTTATTTCTTAAACCTTGGCTAAAAAATGGGTCTTCGGCACAATTTAAACCCAACTTGTCCGCAATTTTATCAATCATAGAATTAACGCCCCTTATGTTATAGCAAGGATTTAAGGCGGTGGCACAAGTAAAAACCGGTGGTATCTCTCTAAAATATTTTTTAAGTTTTTCTTTCATTTAATTTACCATATCCGAATGTGGATGCCCATACACACTCATCTTGCTTAGTTTAGATGTCATTAAAAATATTTTGTGAATTGCTAAGGGACTTGTGGGATAATAAACACCGGATAAAGCGGTTGTCGAGGTTTTGAAAACTTGTAGCATATCGGATATATGCTCAATACTTTCCCAATTTCTTGGATGGTAAGAGTTAACCTGAGAACACGACACGAACCTAACATGAAATTTGTGGATTTAGGTTTAGTGTAAATAGTTTCAGGTTAAACCCACGAACCCGTTTAGCTAAACAGATCGGGTTCAGGTCAACCCGAGCAGGTTGGAAGGTCGACCCGTTAAACAAATTTGTATTATATGTTATTCTTTTACAATATATTTAACGTCACAAATTGAATTGGGTATTTTATGTCATAGTTTTACCTTAAAGATAACTAAAATTGTGTGTTTGAGTAAGATTTTAATTTTAATATATTATTCTGCGAATAAAAATTTAAACAATTCAGGTCGAACGAGTTGTGTATGGGTCAACCCACAAATATTCAGGTCGTGTTTGGGTTTATATGTATAGACAATTTTTGGGTTCGGCTTTGTGTAAAGTTTGCAGGTTTGGGTGGGGTTGATCCCATCAACCTACTGACCTGATCCGTTTAGCACCCGACATAATTCGGTCTTTGACCCATCATGTGGTCTGGAAATTAATGCGTTCGTTGCAGTGGCAGATCTTTATAAGTTTCCCATGAAAGGTAATAGTTTTACATTTTGTAAGAGTAAAGGGCAGGAATATTGTAAGACTCACAGAATATTTGTGAATCAAGACTTCATCGATTTATTGTCTGACCCCTCATGTACAGCCCTCCTCCGCTATCTGTCAGACGAAGATGGTGCTCTATGTAGTAACCCTGCTTTTGCTTATTGATAGATTACGTGATTCAATGGGTGTCTTTCCTCTCATTGATCATTCCAATAATTACAGAATACAATATCCTTAAGTAGGGAAAGGAGATAATTACAACACTATTTACACAATACTCCCCTAAAATACAAATGGCATATTCTCTATATATTCTATTTTATTATATCGTGGTAAGAGGTGGCCAAATGTTGAGACTGAAGTGAATATCGTCAAATAGAACCCGTGGTAGACCTTTGGTGAAGATGTCAACAACTTTAAAGCGTGTGGGCGTATGAATGACACGTATGGTGCCACGCTGGACATGCTCCTGACAAAATGGATGTCCAGTTCATTGTGTTTGGTTCTATAGATGTTGGACGGGGTTGCCAGATAAGTAGATGACACTGATAATGTCACAATACACGAAAGTTGCCATTTTTTGAAGGCGGTGAAGCTCAAGGAGAAGGTTGCATCTCCAGCAAATTTCTGCAACAACATTAGCGACTACACGTTATTCAGCTTCGGCACTAGAATAGGATATGGTCGACTGTCGTTTGGAGGACCAGGATAGAAGGTTCGGACCCATGTAAACATAGTACCCAGAGGTAGAACAGTGAGTGTAGGGCAACCTGCCTAATCAGCATCAGTGTAGGCTCGGAGGGCACCATTAGGACAAGAAGTAAGGGTTAGGCCGTAGGAAGAGGTGCCCTGTATGTACCGAATAATACGCTTCAAAGCGTTCCAATGATCAACCTTCGGCGCGTGCATGTGAATGAAATCCTGTTGTACCGCATAGCTAATGTCAGGTCTGGTGAAGGTGAGATATTGCAGAGTACCAGCCAAGCTAGGATATAAGGTGGGGTTATCAAAATCGGCACTGGATATGGCACTGAGCTTCGGTTTGGCACCGCAATCTTAGACACCCGACTATTCGGATTTTCAAGAAAATCGCAAAATACTTAGGTTTAAATTTCAATTTCCAAAATTTTCATTGTAATTCATGTTCTATTAATAAAAGTCATAAAGCTTCGTTTGGCATGAATATAACCACCAAACCGTTACAATTAATCTACTCAGATGTTTTGGGACCGGTGGAAAAATCTATTGCCGGTTTCAAATACTATGCGATCTTTGTTGATTTCCATACCAAGTATATATGACTATATCCAATGAAGCATAAATCCGATGTGTCAATCTTGTATCCACAGTTCGACACGCTTGTTGAATTTTTTTTCAAACACCTTTAATCTCGCTCTTCACTAATAATGGAGGTTTAACTACCTATCTCCAATCCCAAGGAATTTCGCATTTTACTACCCCACGTCATACGCTGGAACAAATGGTGTTGCCGAATGTCATCACCAAAATAATGTAGAAACCAGACTATCTCTCATTCACCATGCACGGCTCCCACTTTCTTTTTGGATGCGTGCCTTCCAAACCTTCGTCTACTTAATAAATTGTTTACCCACTCCTATTCTAGTAGTAAGTAGCTTGAAGCCAAACCGCCCAATCAGGCCATATGCAGTCTTATGTGAGCTTAAAAGGTTAGTATCTCGAGACTTTTCCCTTGTTTTAGTTGGTTCGCTCAATAAATATATGTGTGTGTGTGTGTGTGTTTAAATGTATTAGTTTTATTTTAGATTGCGGAATTTTGACATACTTTATCAATAAATTAGATATAAGGGCCCATTTTCATCGTTGTGCTAGTGGGAATATATATACACACGGTCCCATTTTTACTAATTGCACAAGGCATTTGAATTTCACGGATAACCTGAGTTCGTTGTTAACATTATGTATATAAACCATGTTTTTGCACATGATTAATATGGTTTTGATGAAAGCTCTAATCACCCACTTGAAAACAGACATGCATCTTTAAAATTGTTTTCACAATATGTTCTTAATTTTCTTTTTGAACAATATTGCAGGATCAACCAAAGAACTACAAGCTTATATGGGATGGCAACACTACTACAGTCTCAGGCAGGGCGTGAATATGATAAGAAGATTGATACGGGTAACACTGAAGAACTGGAATCGTCTTTTTGTGAAAATGGCTCTTTAAACTATGAGGTTGTTTCTTTAAGCCTTTTACATTTTCATATATTTCTTTAAACCTCTTAACGCTAAAAAGTGTGTTTGACTAATTCTGATTGATTGGTTATTGTGAGTCAAATATTGAGGTAGTCATTTCCCGTTCGTATGAAAAAGGAATCTGGTGGGTAGTGTTTAAAAACCCAACAGAGAATGTGAAACTGCTCAAGTCGACTGAATAGGTCAAAAGTCACCTAGTTATGTATTATTTGATTGTATGTCCTGGAAAGAAATTGCAAAAAAAAAAAAAAAAAAAGAGAGAGTTATGGCACGTGCAAAACGAAAACTTGATAGTAGAAATGGTTTGAAGAATACAATACGCTATCACATTGAGCGTGGCTTGGATTTGGATTCTTTATCCGGTCAACTTGAAACTTGGCGGCTTACACATTGCGATGCGGAAAAAAGGTTGGATATCTAAAAATGCGGCTGCAATATATGTAAGTTTACCTTTTCTTTTCTACCGCTAAATATTTATTATTTGGTAAAAAGTTAATTTATTGTATTTGTTTTCTTTTTTTTTTTTCCTAAACGGAAGAAATGATGAAGTTGAGAAACTAGCATACGGTGGAATCAATGAGCGACAAGTTGATTATTGAGAATTTACTTGGACAAAGCTCTATTCGTATGCATGGGTGGGGACATGATCCAATTATTGTCGATAACACAATGGGTACAACTAAAAAAACAAAGCGTCCTACTTATGATGAGCTGGCCCATGCACTTCAAACAGTGACAAGTAAATGTGCAATTATGGAACAAGCGCTGATTGAGAATAATATCATGTCTACTCCATCAAGCACATCTGAACAATCTCAAGATGATAGTCTAGAGGGTGATGAAAGTATCGATGAGTGTTGTTTAGGAATTTTACATAACCCGTTAGTAACTTATGGTCAATATTTGTTTTGTTTGTTTGGTTGTTTGAACGCTTATGTTTTGATTAAAAATGTTAATTTGGTCGCGTATGTTTCTATAACTGTTTTTGTATTTGTTTGTATACATTTAAATTATTATTTAAATGAATTGTGTTTATTATCTACACATTTAAATATTTTTACCAACACCTAAATATATATTAATCCTACACATATTAAGATTAATGCCTACAAATGTTAAGATTAATACCTACACATCTTACATTTACCTACACATAATTAGCTGCCACGTGGAATGCCACGTCAGCTGCCATGTCAGATGCCACGTCATATGCCAATCTAAGAAATTTTATACTTCTACCAACACATATTTATTAGTTTTAGCCACACATATATGTGTAGGTATAACTTGCTATATACCTACACATAATAAATGTGTAGGTAATGATCTATATCTACAGTGCCGAGTCTACACATCATGACACTTAACTTATGTGTAGGTAAACGTAATTACTAACACATTATATGATTTTTCCTACACATACTATGTGTGGGTAAATACCCAAATTTCTTGTAGTGGATGTTTCGTATCAAACGTCATCCGGATGGATCCATTGACAAATACAAAGCTCGCCTTGTTGCTAAGACATTCCTTCAAGAACATGGTAAAGACTACGTTGAGACCTTTAGTCCGGTCACCAAACCCGTAACCATTCGTACGGTCCTCGCCATTGCTTTATCCCAAGGTTGGTCTATCCGATAACTTAATGTTAACAATGCCTTTTTACATGGTACTTTGGATGAGGGAGTGTACATGTACCAACCACCAGAATATGTTCATCCGGATTTCCCAAACCACATTTGTCGCCTTCAAAAAATATGGTATCAAACAAGCACCTCATGTTTGGTACTTGAAACTCACTAAGTTCTTTCTTCATCTTGCTTTTAAAAAATCTCTAACTGATCCATCTTTGTTTATTAACAATCATGAGGGAGTTGTTTGTTACTTCCTCATTTGTATTGATGATATTGTCATCATCGAAAACAAAAACTCTTTTGTTCAACAGGTCATTTGTGCATTATCTAACAAACTTCCATTAAAGACCTTGGTGTGTTGCATCACTTTCTTGGGTCAGAAGTCATTACCGTAGTTAATGGTCTCTTTCTATCTCAACATGCTCATATTCAGAATCTCCTTACCAAGTTTCGCATGGATGGTGCAAAGGCCATTACTACACCTCTCAGTTCTATCGAGACACTATCTTTTGTTGATGGGTCGTCCAAAATTGATCCTACACCATATCGACAACTTGTAGGCTCTCTTCAATATCTTGCCTTTACATGACTCGACGTATCCTTCATCGTCAACAAGCTCTCTCAACATATGCATCTTCCTACTGAGATTCAGTGGCAAGCACTAAAACGTGCCCTTCGGTATCTCAAGGGTACAATACATCACGACTTATTTCTCAACTGTAGCACTAGGGTTGATCTTCAAGCATTCACTGATTCTAATTAAGGTGGTATTGCGGATGGGGTGATCCACTACTTCCTACATCATTTATCTCGCGTCAAACATCCTCTCATGGCGCTCCTCGCGTCAAAAACCGATTTCTCGTTCTTCCACTGAAGCCGGGTACAAGGCATTAGCAAATGGTGCAGCCGAACTTTTGTGGGTTCAAAACTTATTGTTGGAACTTGGTCTCTCTATGTTGAAATCGCCTACACTTTTTTATGACAATGCAGGAGCTACCTAATTGTGTGCCAATCCTGTCTACCACTCGCCTATGAAACATGTGGCGCTAGACTATCACTTTGATCGCGAAAAAATTGCAAATGGATCCTTACGTGTTCAACACATTCACTCTGAAGATCAACTCACTGATGTTCTTACAAAACCTTTAGGTCGTGGCCCGTTTCTTCGTCTAAGATCCAAGATTGGAGTATCCAACGGCTCCTCTATATTGCGGAGACATATTAACGAGAATATTATTATATAATAACTATCAATGAATTTAATTTTTTCCTTATTATATTGTTCATAATTTTTGATAGGATTTGTAGTTATTATTTGACCACCGTATACTTTGCCACAAGACCCTCCAAGTCATTGATTAAGGTTGTTGTACTTTGACTAGGGGTGCAAATGAGCCGAGCGGCTCGCGAGCTACTCAAGATCGGCTCGGTAAAAAGCGCGAACGAGCCGAGTCTTATTGAGCTTGAGCCCGAGCTCGAGCCTGAAATAAAGCTCATTTAGTTATCGAGCTAGAGCCTTGAATGTAAAGCTCGGTTGGGCTCGTCGAGCCTTATCGAGCTTTGCTTATTTATGTCAATTAATACAATATAGCACAATTGTATTGCAACCCATGCATTAACTAAATTACTTTAGGACTTGGGTTTCTTAATTGTTCAAAACGAGCTCATTAATGGTCCAAAACGAGTCCTTGATAGTCCAAAACGAGCTCCTTAATGGTCCAAAACGAGCTCGAGCCGAGCTTGGGCTCGTTTAAACTCTTGCCACATACACTTTGATTGAGCTTTCGAGCCGAGCTCGAGTTCTTAAATATACTATCAAGTCAAGCTTGAGCCCAAAATATAAGGCTCGAATCAAGCTCGAGCTCGGCTCGACTCGTTTGCACCCCTGATTTTGACTTATTTAAGCCACTGTATATTGTTAATAGAATATACTTTTCAATCATTCTTCAATTATTATAAGATAGGTGTGTGGGATGGGTTGGATAAAATGTTGTTTTTTTAAAATGTTTTTTGTTATTTTTTTTAAAATGTTTTTTTAAATGTTGTTTTTTTAAATGTTATTTATTTAACACGTTTTTTTGTTATTTATATAAAGTCTTGTTTTTTGTTGTTTATTATTATATAAAATGTTTTTTTTGTTTGTCTAATCAAACTAAACAAACCACAATATACAAACAATAAAACCAAACGGTAAATATAATATAAACAAGCGTAGTAAACATACATAAACATACAAAACTACTGCGAGTCATCGGGTGGATGTTACTGCGTGGACATCCCGCCTTGCTGCGTCATGGGTCGTATAAGCGGTCCGGCACGAGGCTACATACCCAATCTGTCACGTATCTTCGTCTGGCCAACAACCAACCAACGTAACACCTCATCTGTTTGTTCACGCCACTGACGCGACTCTTTTGCCTCTGCCGTAGCAAAACGTATATCCGCCAATACATCAGTAGGCAACCTGACCACATGAAAAACGCGCCACGGATACTGTGCGGCATTAGGATCCGCCTCCTCCATCTCGATAACCCGCTCAGGCTCGCCCTCTGCCTCCGCAACATAAGGCATCGCAACCTTAGCTACCCCACCCATAATGCCCTGATGTACCAGCGACTTGGGTACAAATGGTTGACCGTCTTGACCAATCAAATAATAAATGAATGGTCTAGCGTCGACAGTCTTTGCTACTGCTTTCAGCTATATCATCGTCTGCAAACCTAAAGGGTTGAAACGCATAATCATAATAATAATACTTGGGCGCAATCGGCTGTGGCAGCACACCCTCAATATGATGAAAATACCGGCCTGGATCATAACGCAATGTGTCCCCCCCATGGTAAGTCTCGTATGCGTACTGTGGATGGGTTGGTGGCACGTCAAATGACTTCGGTTCTTCTACATACTCCTGGTTTAAATCGGGCAACGCCTTCCTGTCACTACACTAAATAACGGATCTAACGTCCTCCTCACCACATTCAACCACGGGTCCAAAATCGCTTTCCGGCCGGTGAGAGTTTTAAGTTTTTGTTTTCGTCGTTGTCTGAAAGTGTTGCTTGGCATAGGTTTAAATGCACCCAACAACCAGACTCTCCATGACCCGTAGAGCCCTCTACCCGTGGAGGGTTGCTTTTACACTCTGACATACTGCAAGTTCTTTCTGTTCGTTGATTCCTCGTACCTCGTACTTAAATACGGGTTGTGGAGCTCTATACGACCCGTGTAGAGCTTAATGTTCACTACCAAACATCCCTCCACGGCCCATGAAGGACTATACGACCTGTGGAGGTTTGTTTTTTCAGACAACATTTATTGCACTGACACCATATACGGTCTGTGGAGTGCTATACGGACCGTATAGGGTTGTGCAAACCTAATTTTCCGATTGTGCAAATAACATACCCCGTTTTTAAACATTGTATAACTAAATGTTCTATTAAACAATTTCTATAAATTGCTATGGTCGTTTAGTGAAATTATGGTCATCACTTAGGCATGCTTTATAAACAGTATTCATGTCCATGTCCTGGTGTCCACGTCCATTTCTAGCAATAGGAGTCAAGCAGTCAACCACTAAAATGACTTGTTTTCTTCTCAAGAGTATTAATTTCCACACATCCATTTTTGGCAATATTAGCTAGGAAAGCAGTCAACCGCTGAAAATACTTGTTTTCTTCCCATTAACTCAAGACTCAAGAGTATTCATGTTCACACATACTTTTTTTTTTCTCCAAACCGCGGAGAATAATTTATATGGTATAAAAGTTTCATCGTTTTTTAAAATAAAAGTTTTATAAAAGTTTCACCATGTTCTATTTGAGGTAAAATTTATTCACCATTCTAAAGTTAAAAGGTTTCGCCATTTTTTTTAACCCAAAGGAACACGTTTCCCTTGGTTTCTTCAACTCTCGTGGAAATCGACGCTAATGGAAAAACGTATTTACCAAAAATGGGATGTTTTAACTTTCAAACACATTGTCAAAAATAGGTTTTAATAAACTAATTACCTGTTTTGAAAAGAGAAAAAAAAATACATAGTAATTGTATATGATGCATTATTATTATTATTATTATTATTATTATTATTATTATTATTATTATTATTATTATTATTATTATTATTATTGTGGAAATAAGGGGGGAGGGGCGCCACACGGTAAAGGATCTGGGTACCCTTATTTGCGCCAATCGCAACCCACCACCTGAACTACCAACACACCACCACCCATGAATCTCTTCACTGGCGGCGTCACCCATGTCTCTCTCTCTCACTCTCTCATCTGCACCTCTGTCTCTCATCTGTGCAAACCGTGATATATCTCACGCAAATGGGGTACCAGCCTTCACGGAAGCCACTACCTAAGTCACCGGCGGCAATGAACCCATGAGGGTAGTGGGGTACCATCCCCTTTGCTAGTAGCGCCCCGCCCTCCCTAATTTTGTATCTTTTTCATGTAGAAAGAATATATATGTGTGATGTTTATTGAATTAAATTTTTTTTATTTTCTTTTTTCAGTTTAACTTTAGACTTCGATTTTTTTTCTGTTTTGACCAAAATTAAGATTTTCCTTTGCTTTACTTTTTTTTTCTAATCATAGAAGTTGATTATATAATGAACATATATTCTTCATCTACATCAACGTACCTTAATTCTTAGACATCATGGCAAAATCTATTCATGCGTTTCATCATTGAGCCATGCTTATGAGTGCTCTATGTTATTCCAATTCAAAGAGAACATGTCTATTAACAACATTCATCCAATGAACTTAATTTTTCTACTTTAATTTTGTTTTTCAATTTTATGTGATTATTTTCCTGTCGACATTGATTTGGATTCTTTTGATGTTTGGATTTTTGTTATGTTTGGATTTTTTCATCTCTTATGACTTATGTGCACATAAGTTCAACTTTTATCCTTGAGTTATATTCTTTTTCAAACATTTGTGACCAGAATTATGATTTTTGTTTTGATTTATTTATTTCTTTCCAATCATAGAAATTGATTATATAATAAGAACATATATACATATTCTTCATCTACATCAACTTATCTACATCTTTCAACATCATGGCAAATGCTATTCATGTGTTTATAATGATACTCCTACTACAAGTTCTTGAATCAGCCTTAGCCAATAAGTTTTCTTCATTGAGCCATGCTGATGAATGCTCTATTTTATTCCAATTCAAAGAGAGCATGTCCATTGACAAGTATGCATCCTTTGATTCTCGTGCTTATCCAAAGGTTGCTTCCTGGAACCTCAACAAATCGAATTGCTGCTTGTGGGATGGGGTCGAGTGCAGGTTTGGTCATGTGATTGGGCTCGACTTGAGCAGCAGCTTTCTCTTTGGCCCTATCTCATCCAACAACAATCTCTTCAACCTCATTCACCTTCGTACACTAAACCTTGCAGATAACAATTTCTGTTCTTCTCAAATTCCTTCTGGAATAAGGCGACTCTCGCAGTTAGCAAATCTGAACCTATCTGGTTCTCTCTTCACTGGGGATGTCCCAAAACAAATCTCACTGCTCAATAACTTGGTTTCCTTGGATCTAACAGGAAATTGGTTAACGATGCAAAGTTCCGACTTCCAAAACCTAGTTCAAAATTCAAGTGAGACTCTACGAGAACTCTTTCTCTCAGAAGTCGACATTGACTCTGAACTACCAGCTTCAATCGGTAATCTTAAACACTTGAAAATCTTGGATTTTAGTTACAGCGCGTTCAAAGGGACTCTACCCGCGTCTATAAGCAACCTGACACAGCTTAGAGAACTTCACCTCAATTATAATGGCATGATTGGTCAAATACCATCCTCTTTTTCGAATCTGACACAGCTGACATTGCTGGATCTTTCTCATAATAATGTCAGTGGTAGCATTCCGTCATATATTGGGAATATGACACAGCTTACATTGCTCGATCTTTCTTATAATAAGTTCACAGGTAGCCTTCCATCTTTAGAAAGCTTTTCAAACCTCACATATTTGTCCCTCTCCGGAAATAAGTTTGATAGATGGAGGCTGCCTGATTGGTTTGGTAAGCTAAACAAGATCACTTATTTGAATCTCGAAAACGTCAACCTGTATGGTGAAATTCCATCGTCGTTTTTCAATCTCAAACAAGCTGAAAGCTTATACCTTTCCAGAAATCAGTTGAAAGGAGAACTTCCGTTTTCATTGCGGAATCTCCAACATCTTGAAGAACTTTATTTGGATGGTAACAACATGACGGTGGACTTTGATATTTTTCTTTCTCTTAAGAAACTTAAATATCTGGATCTATACCGAAACAATATCACACTTTCAGTCAAAGATGGCCACACAAACGAAACTCAACCGCAGTTTATAGCTTTATGGTTGGCATCCTGTAACTTGAAAATCTTTCCTGAATTTCTACGGTTTCAACAACAACTTGAGTATTTGTTCCTCGATGACAATAAAATTGAGGGCTTGATGCCGGGATGGATGTGGAACATTAGCAAGGAAACGCTAAGTATACTTTCACTTAGTCAAAACCTCCTAATTGGTTTTGAGCAACATTCACCGGTCGCTCCTTGGGTTAGATTAGAGACACTGGACCTGAGTCACAACATGCTAAGTGGAGAAATTCCACCATCTATATGTGACTTGTTGTATCTCCGTTTGCTTGACTTGTCGTTCAACAACATCATTGGCTCGATTCCTCCTTGCTTGGAGAAAATAAGCAATTCTTTGCAAGTGTTGAATCTTAGAAACAACACTTTGCAAGGGACCATACCCAACATATTCGCCATTGGAAGTAAGCTTGGGATGATTGACTTAAGTGACAATAAATTGGAAGGGCGGTTACCTAGATCATTGGAGAACTGTAATTCACTCCAGCTCCTAGATCTTGGAAATAACTTTATAGAGGACACGTTTCCTTTCTGGTTGGGTACACTTTCAAATCTACAGGTTGTTATTCTCAGGTTCAACAAACTTCATGGTGTTATAAGAATACCAAGTGAAATCATAGACAACTTCCAGAAATTACGCATCATTGACCTCTCACACAATTCATTTGTTGGTGATTTACCACATCAATATTTCCAAGCATGGTCGACAATGAAGGGAACAGAGGCCAATGCAACATATATGTCGATGCCTCAGATGTGGGAAGAATATTGGTTCTCGATCCATATGACCAACAAAGGTGTATACATGGACTATATGAAGATCATAAAAACCTTTAATGCAATTGATCTCTCTAGTAACATGTTTAGAGGGAACATTCCAGAGTCTATTACAACCCTCACTGGTCTTCAGTTGCTCAACCTTTCCAACAATGAACTTTTTGGTATCATTCCACCATCCATGCAGAATCTCATGCGCCTTGAATCACTGGATCTTTCAAGTAACAATCTCTCTGGAATGATACCTCAAGATTTGGTACAACTGAATTTCCTTGAGTTCTTAAATGTATCCAACAACAACCTCACTGGACCTATACCACAAGGCAGACAATTTGATACATTTGTGAACAATTCTTACATAGGAAATCAGGCATTGTGTGGCCCCCCTTTATCCAAGAAATGTGGGGATCCAAAAGCATCGAAGCCTTCATTCGAAGATGATACCAAGTCTGATTTCCCGAATGGAATTGATTGGGTTGTTATACTTATAGGTCTTGTAACTGGACTCATAATTGGACTCGTTTGTGGGGATCATCTAACCACAAAGTATCCAGTGCACCAGAAGTGGTGTTAAGAAGGTAATATATATGTTGTGATATTTATTATCAGTTGTTAGTAACGTGTACACCAGTAAGTGTTGGCGAGTATTTTTCATTGTTATTTTCTTTTGGTTGTAAGCCTATAAAAGGCCATTTTGTTTCATGGTATAATATCAAAAAATTGCTCCAAGAATCCTTGTATATTTTTTCCTTTTTTTTTCCCAATCTTGTTGCATCCATATCAACCGGTATTAAAGCATGTGATCCACGGAGACTAGCAATAAATCCCACGCCAAACATGCTTAGGATACAAACTGTCTAGTTCAACTCGATCAAAACAAGAAATGCAAAAATAGTACTCACACCATTTTTATTGCGAACCCAAACCCAAAATTCCTAGAAAATCAAAACTGAAGGCCAGACCAACATAGGGTGTGGGTCGGTCACGGTCGTTTTAGGATGGGTTGGGCTAGGATTTTATATGAATTTAATACTAAGATGTTTCACATTTCAGGCTTTACATGGGTTGGATATCATGAGTACTCGGTCCAACCCGAATTTTGCTCAGCCCTATTTTATTTTATGTACTCAGTTGCATTGTTTTTCTCAACAAGATATAGGAACCAAAAGTGCAAGCCCACTTTCAGGGTCAACACTCTTTCCATAAATCATTAGGTATTTAGGTCTAGCAACACCATGACCTAACAATACGACCACCCTAATCAATAGCCTTGGCAGGGCGGGCACTATATTTTTCGATACCTGGTTAACTACTATCGATCGTAGGACTACATGGCCTCCAATAGTAGAATTATCTTATTTTGTATTCCCGCTATTAGGATTCTCAATATCCTCTGAACTCAATGGTTGCTCTCACATCGGAGTTGGATAAAAAAAAACATGTTTAACTGTAATGAGATTATTCCCAGAGATAATTTCAAACTATAATACTTCGATTTTATTTTTCTCTTCATCTTCTTCATGCATTCATCTCTTCTACATTCTACGCTTAATAAACCAAAAGTCCAGCGGATAATACTTCGATTTTGATATTTATCCTTGTTGTTCCCTTTTCACTTTAAGTATACAAGACAATTTAGAGGGTCATAACCGCCCAAAAACTTATTTTTTCGATAGCTGATCAAAAGAAGATTTAGCTGGAATTTGGTCGGCAGGAGGGTCAATGGACCCTCCTATGGTTCCGCCCATGGTGGTGACAAGAAGGTAAGATATATGTTGTGATATTTATTTGTAGCTGTGTTGATAATGGGTTCATTGCTCATTAGTCGAGTTAAATGAATATCATAAAATTGCTCCCAGAGTCCTCATATCTTTCTTCCTTCTTGTTTCCAATTTTGTTTGTATCCATATCAATTGGTATTAGAGCAAGTTACCGATGGAGGCTTGAAATGAATCCAACGTTGAAGATGCGTCGGAGATGAACTAGACACGCGGCCAACATGAGGCTCAACTTGATCAAAAGCGAAAATGCAAAAATAGTACTTACACCATTTAAGATTGAACAAAAAGTGGTTTATAAATTTCTGTTTATCTCAAATCTTTAATATTGTTGGGTTCAAACCAAATCAACCCAAATTTCTAGAAAATTATCACTCGGGGCTGGATATACATAGGGTGGGCCGGTCTCTGTCATTTCGAGTTCGGTTGGTAGCGGTTTGGGCCAGTCTCGCATAATTTGGTGGACTGGCTGTGAATGCTGTAAGTGGACGCATGATTAAATTTCCTAAAAGATATCTAAAAGACGGATAAACCAAAACCACATGTAATCAGTGTATGAGTTTAACAAATATCTATTTGTTCATTTACTGAAGTGCTCTTGTATTTGTTTATCAGCAAAGTGGGGAGTTGGTGTGGACTGTTGAGTGTTGACCACAATGAACATGGCGGGCGCATTTTCGCCAATCTAATTCCCACTCAATCTATGGTTATTATTACACCTTGGTGCTTTACCTAATTTATAGTGGACTACCAAGTATTAAAATCACATTATTTCTAGGGCAATAAACTTGAATAAAACCAGTAAACAGAGATGACAATGTTTTATAAAACTTGAATACAAACACCAAAAGAAACAGATTTTGGACTGCTATACCTAACCTGTAAATTAACCCGATTATGTTTGAATTTACCTGTTTAATCAATTTATATTAACATGTCGGCCCGCTAACCACCAACTCATATTATTAGACAATAATATTATTAGTGATAGATTAGGGACTAAACATGTAATATAGACCACCATATTACATGTTTAGTCCCTAATCTATCACTAATAATATTATTGTCTAATACATATTTCATCAACCCGTTTGAAACATCTAAATAAATAGGTTTAACGGTTCAAGTAGTTAATACTTTTAACACAAATAAATACATCGACGCCTTACAACTAGAATACTACCCCGTCAACCCATCAACCTGTTCGACTCATTTAAACAACGGGTCACGGGGTTGCACAAAGTTTGAGTGGCTAATGCTTTTAACATAAATAAACCACATACCACTTGCTTATCCATTCCAGGTGTACATAATGTCATCAAAAATAAATAAAACAATAATAGATCCCGAAACCGTACGTTAAAGCTTCTTAAAACGGTAATTACAACTTATATTAGCGATGGGATTCCAAAACAAATAATCAAACTTGTGTGTTAAAAAACGATATAAAAATTTATCACAATAAATATTAATATCAAGTTCCCGGTGACTTACCGGAATCCTGCAATTCAACGACCTTTCGGGTTCATAATCTGTGAAAACACCGCACTAGGGGTTAACCCATCTGAATCTTCACTGGCTAGACTCCTTCCGCCTATGCTCATCGACATCCCGGTGCTTCGAGAATCTGTCACATTTCCGTCATAATCGCCACCATCCGCCTTCCCTTTTAGTGGCACCTCATCATAAACACTGGATTCCATACCCAACGACACATTGCCGCCACTGTCTTCCGCACTCTCCTGGAGTTGCAGAGCGAATTCGAGGTTCCACAACACGTCGCCCATTGATGGTCGCTCGATCCCTTGGTCGGCAACACACTTCACGGCTGTCTCCGCTATCTTCTTGAAACATTCAGGCGAGATTTTTCCTTTTAGAAATGGGTCGATAATTTGGTCAAGAATACCCTTCGTGTGGCAGTGTTGAGCCCATTCGGCTAAACTCACTTGTTCTTTTGGTAGTGTGGGGTTTAAAGCGGGCCGGGCACATAGTATCTCAAACAGGACCACCCCAAAGGAGTATACATCAGATTTATCGGTCAATTGTTGTCTTCTAAAATATTCGGGATCTAAATACCCGAAACTACCTTTGACCACGGTGCTTACGTGAGTGTGATCCAAAGCGGGGCCGGTTTTTGAGAGCCCGAAATCGGAAACTTTGGCAACCCATTTCTCATCTAGCAGAATGTTGGTTGTTTTGACATCACGGTGGATGATGGTGTGTTTGGCACCCGTGTGAAGATAATGAAGCCCGCGGGCTGCACCTATGCAGATTTCGAGGCGTTGCTTCCATGGTAACGGTTGGTTTTGGGTTTTGTAAAGATGCTCACGGAGGGTTCCGTGAGCCATGTAATCATAAACCAAAATCATTTCGTTGTTATCTTCACAATAACCGATTAATGACACCAGATGGCGGTGACGAAGCTTTGAAAGCATTTCGATTTCCGTTTGGAATTCATTTACACCTTGATCAGATAACGGGTTTCCTCGTTTTATAGCAACTTTAGTGGTCCCGCCATCTATTTCGCCTTTATAAACTTTACCGAATCCACCGACACCAAGAAGTAGAGACTCATCAAAGTTTTTAGTGGCGGCTTTGATCTCTGAAAACGAGAAGTGGCGGCACAAGTTCGACGGTAGGGAGGAAGCAATGCTTCCGGTGGTGGTTGTTTTGGCGGTAGAGCCTGAAGAATGTGAGTTTCCATATAACGAAAGTGGGAGCCAGCCCGACGGGCCATCGCTCGAGCTTGGATCCTTTTGTTTTTTGCTTCTACGGGTCAAAAAGCAAACACACAACCCGATAAGGAGAATAGCAGCAATGCCACCCCCAACACCACCACCAATCACCCCAGCTTTGTTAGATTTACCCGACTTTCTAGATGCTCCTCTATTTGGATCAATGGTGACTTGTACTGGAGCTGGTGATGGAAGTGATCCTGCAAGATTACCGTCACTCGTATTTATCTTAAATATCTCAACACCGTTCAAGATCGCATCAGCATATTGTGCTTTTGTTGCAGAGTTTGGATGCAACGCTAGCCAAAGATCTTGTCTTGGAGCCCCCCCAGCAAAAAAGACAACATAATCTTTATACACCGGAACATCTTTTTTTGTTGCCCAAGCAATTACATCTGCTTCAGTCTCAGCAGTTTGATTGTTGATGAAGATTTGAAACACCTGCTGGTTAACCTTGGTTATTTCTGGAAAAATTTCACAGAAATGAAGTCTAACTAGGTACGAAAAGCCTGTGTCAACATCAAAGTACCAACTCAGATTGTAACCCATGTTGATTGCTGCGGTTGGACCCATTGACCTGGCGGTTTTGTACACATCAACTGGTGCCACATAATCAGGCATACCTGCTGGATAACTGATAGTGATGTTCGGATCTGTAGCCACAGGAACCCCTACACCTGCCCCAAATATGTATTGTGTATCATCAGCCCACGGTCTAAAAAGTCCGGTATCACCAGATGGTGAAATAGACTGACCGCCAACATTTAACCGATAGACATTTTCAAGAACCGTGGAGTTGTTGATGTCAAAAGACGTGCCAAGACCAACAAGCATTGTATTTCCATCAGAAGCATAAATATCGGGATGCGAAACGATTTCAATACCATTGACAAACGCATATGAATCAGGAGTTCCTTTAGCAGGTGTAAACGTCAAATTCAATGTTCCAGAATCGACATTCACAGAATATTCCTTTGTGATGTAATCATAGTTCAGATTATTTGTGGTTTCATATGCACTGAAGTTTTTCAAAAGGGTATATGTTCCAGAAACAACAGAGAACACACCTTGGGAGGCATTAAACTTAGCATAAGACGAGGGATAGAAGTAAAGTCGCACGAATTTTCTTCCAGGAGCTACCGGAAAACTGTAGGTGAATTCAGATCTGAAAATCCTAGCAGTCATGAACGGGACTGTTGGAACAGAAGGTTTTTGAGTAGCTGCATCTGAAACTATGGAATCTGGACCTGCTAATGCGAATTTCGACCCTACATCCGAGGTCCACTTCCTCCCATCATCATCATTTATGTCACCATTCGCCCCACAATTTAATAAGATTTTATCAGATGGGACATAATTAGCAGCTAAAACCACGTGAATCACAAAGCCGAATAGCAGAAAACAAGAAAAGAAATCCAGCCGATGATACCCATCCGGATTCCTCATTATAACTTCACAAATTTAAGCCTGCAATAAATAACAAAATCAATAAAACACTATCAATTTTCATTCTAAAAACAACTTATTGCCATAAATTTATAGAAATACACCGAAAACACAACCACACATCCAGGTTCCCAGTTTCAAAAACACACTCAATCAACTTTCAAACTAACATCATATTAACAGCAACATGATAATTTGATGTGTGCCACAAGCACGGAACCTGAACGGCATAGGGTTAATTTTAATTTTAATATATTAAGTGTTCGAGTATTAGGGGTCAAAGTAGTGAGTAGGAAGTAATGGGTTACTTATGTAGTGGGTAGTTGATTTCTTTGTTGCTTTATTTAACAGAGTATGTACTTGCTTTTATGATTATGAACGAAAAATATTGGTCTTGAATCTCTCTCTAAATTTCTTCTAGTATCCTTTCTATTTTCTTTGGCCAATCGATTATCGGTTGGAACCACAACATAATTCAACCATGAAATAAGTAATTTTCAATCTAAAAACAACTTATTGCCATAAATGTATAGATATACACCGACAACACAATCAAATATCGAGTTTCGAAAACACAATCAACCAATTATCCAACTAATAAAACATCAAATTAGCAGCAACACGATGAACAGTTAACAAATTCACATGCAAAACAAGTATTCCTCAATCTCAAAACTCAGCACCAGTAACTTCTGAAAATACACCTAAAAACAATTTTCAAACTAAAAAGCATTAAATTAGCAGCAACACAATGAACAGTAGACAAATTTCATACACAAAACAACTAATTATCACCACAATCCCTAACAATCAGCCAGATCTACATCTATTATAACTAAATAGCAACCTAGGGTTTCGAGTTCCTACTTTTTCAGCAGATTTGTTAACTACAAAACACATAAACCTAAAAACGTAGGAAACAAGCAGATCTACGAAGTTTAAGTAACAAGTTACGTAAAACAAATCATGTAAGTTATATAATATTATGTAACGAACATTGAAGAGCAAGTGAATTGGAAATGTGTTAACCTGAATTGATGTAGCCGTTAATGCATTCGATGTTTAATACATGGATTGAAGTAACAGCAATCGGTATCGGTTGTTGAAATTAGAGATGTGAATGAGTGATTTAGGTTTATATAATGATGATGATGATTATTATTATTATTATTATTATTATTATCAGAGAGAATTCAGTGAGAGAGAGAGAGATTAGCTGGAGAGGAGGTTTCTACTTTTATATATGTGTTCTTCAGAACGTGGTTGATGTAATAATATACATAGCATAGCACTGGCTGTCATCTTATTCTTGTGAAATTACACCATTACCCTTTAGTTTGTTTATACTCGGTTTTTAAATGATTATATCAACTACACGGGACAAACTTAAAGAAATATAGGAAGTACTATAAAGATATTAAACGGATTCTGATTGAACTCATTCAAGCGACATTGAAACCGTCATATCGAATTTTACGATCTTAGTTTTTAGTTTTCCTTTTTTTTTGGATTTTTAGCTTGTAGGCTTTACAAATTGCATTATATCTTTGTGTCTTTTTCTTATTTTTGTCATTGTGTCATTTTTGTGATTCACTGCGTCTTTTTTCTTCAACATTGTGATGTATTTTTCAGCATTGTGTTATATTTTATGGCTCATTGTGTCATATTTTGTGATCTATTGTTGTGTTTTTTATATCATTCCCACCCTTCTCATTTTTGTTACACTGTGTATGATAACTTAACCCCGATTTTAAATATGTGTAGGTTTTTATACTATCGTGTTGTGTACTTAATTATCAAGTTTATATTTGCTCATAACCTTTTTATATAATAAAAGGTAACACATTTGTTGCTTATCGTCTTGAACGTTGAATGGTTATGCAAATAGCAAAGGGATATTGTTAGAATAGGATTTAAGACTACAGAATTGGAAAGTTGTAGTCAAGTCAATATTAGTACGAGGTCTATATAGTGTATGTGATGTGTGTTGCTAGAGTTGCGTACTAGATGTGATATGGAGGGATATAAATGAGAGGAAGATAAGGAAATGAGCGTTATTATTTTTTTTTTTATTTTTTTTTATGAAAGGCATGCAAATGCAAGGTTTGTTGTGTCTCCTGTTTTAATTAGCCTTTACTGCCAATTCTAAAAAAAAAAAAAATTCAAACTTGATGGGCTTATTACGTCAGTCAGACTTACCAAAACAATCATTTTTAACGGCTAACTAAATACCACCTAAATTGTCATTTGGTTAACACTGAATAAATGGTTGCCTATTGGTCAGCCAAATCTACCAATCCACAAATTCGGAGAAAAAAACCCGCCCCAAAGGCCCACTACGGTAAAACCCCCTGGATCTGAATCGAACTTGAGACTAAATGGTCTCAGAGTCTTATCTTAATTTCCCTATGCAACTAACCAAAACAATTTGAATTTAAATGTTTGAAGTTGTTTCTTGGTTTGCATTGATTCTTTTAATCAGTCAAGATGATCCATTAATAATTCACACATGAATGTTTTTTTTACAGCCAACAAAATTTATTAAATCAGCAAAAAGCTGCACCATATGTACAAATAGGGATGATTAATCCATAACCACCTACACCCGGTAAAAAAAAATTAAAAAAAAAACATTTCAACCTATATCAAAAGCATTAAACGCCTTTCACCTCTTACTTGTTATCGAGTTGTCATTAGACCTGTTTTTGACCCAAAGGAAACTCATGGTTTTCACCTTATCAGCCACTTTAATCAAAGAAACCTAAGACTGGTTAAAAACCACCTCGTTACGCAATCTCCATAGGCACCACAGCGTTGTCACTATAACCACATGAAACGCTTTTTTCTTTCTTGAGCCAGGCACAAACTCGGATAGACCGAACATGTCCCGAATATCAAATGCATAAATACTTGGGACATTGCACCATTGTGAGATAATATCCCAAAGTGTGTTAGTAAACGGATAGGACATGAATATATGATCGCATGATTCGGTCTGTTCCAAGCATAATGTACACAAGTCTGAAAGAGCAAAAAATGTTTATTTTAAGCAATTCACACACGCAGGTTAACCTCAAAAGGAGAAAAAATAATAATAAAACGTAATCTATACATGCAATTCAAGATTTAAACACTCAACCGAACCACTAAATACGAAAGCCACCAAACGAAACCTAGATTATGCCAACAAACCAGTTGAATCGACTAATTTACTTTAGTTTATGCAGTTTGATAGGTTTTAACGGTTTATGAACATACTAATTGGAGTTAGGGTAATTCTAATGGGCTAAATTTGTGTGGGATCGAGTCTAAATAGTAATACCGAGCTCAAATTGAGTGTACCTCTATAATATTAAAAAAATTAACAACAAAAACACTTGAATTCGAATGAGACAAAAAAAAGGGGGTTAAATTGTATAACGCGTGAAAATGAGGGTCAATAATTTGACAGATCATAAATGTTAGGCACTCATGAGTTATGTCCCATTCTCAATTGTTAGCCGCGTAAGAGCTAGTCGGACCCATACACCGTTTTCTTTTTTCTATTTTCATTTACCCCCTTATATATACCATTAATTTATTCCAATTAACTTATGATTTTCGTTTCATCATGACACCGAAATAAGTTTGGCAAAATCAACAATATGTATCTTTTTGCTTACATTATTATTTTATTGTATAGTGGCCGATGATGTCATTATAATGGAGGCATCGAAGCACACAGTCCTCATCCACTCCCCATGCTTCCTGCTTGATAAAAGAAACACCCCCCACGCAATCGAAGAGAGAAGGAACCAAATCTGCAAACTCTGAACCGTCTTTCCACAAAGATAGTGATTGCAGGATGCTACTACATTACAATGATTTCCTATTCTCAGACCTTCGCTCCTGCCTAGTGGACGGTTTGACCACCCGCAGGGCACACCGCGGCAATAAAAGCAGTTTGACCCAACTTTCTACAGAGCCTGGTGAAGCCACCACTTTACGTAAGGCACATGTCAAGGCCTGGATAAACACCAATCGACAGCTTGGAATGCTCTTGACAGTTTGAATGTAGTATACAAACAATATTATAACTTTAAATCTAACGATTGTCACAAATCTATCGACAATTAATATTTATTGTTATAAACATTAATTGTCGGTAATAAAATAGTTTATAGAATTTATTAAGGCATAAGGCCTTTTTTCGACTCGTACGATATACTTAAATTCTCATAATCGGCTCTGATAAGCACAAATAGATTTAAGCTTAGCTCTGTTTTCAACTAATTAACAATTTTGTGGTATAAAAAGTACTATTAGTCGTCGGTGTGAATAATTAATAATTTGAGATGTTGATATGTAATCTTAGATTCTTAGCTGGATCAAGTTTGTAACGTGTGAATGGTCCCACTAAAAATATATAATCATATAGTTTTCCAAAATGATTCTTATACGTATCCTCTAAATTTATTTTTTTAGAAAACAGCAAATCAATCCCGACCACTTTTGAAGTACCCACTAGACAAAGGAGTACTCAGAGAGTAACCCAGATCCACCAATAATTTCACACCAGTTCCCGATATCCTCTAAATTTATAATCACGTAATTTTATCCGTCATTTTAAAACGTTATCTATTTTTTTTAAATAACAGTTTCATCGTCTTATATTATACCTTTTATTGGACACTATATACATTAGATTACAACAACCATTAGGAGTCGGGGCACTCCACGGCAACATCTGCGTGGTTATCGTTATCGAGCAGCAACGTTACCATCACCCCCTGGGCTACCTCAATTTTGAACTATCTCAGCAACATGTAACCAATCGGTAAGGGAGGATTATGATGATTTTTGGTGTGGGTTTGACATGACAGTAGAGGATTGGTTAGGACTAGGGTACTAACCTTAGAATGCTCCTTCCCCCGTAATTTTATCAGTTGGTTACGAGCTAATAGTGTAGTATCGTTTTTGAGCTAAAATTTGATTTTGATGATTTAATAAAGATGAACACACACTAAATATTCAATAATACCCACTATATGATTTGCATAATATGATAATACAATGATAACCCTAAATCTCTAGAATGTGTGTTGCTAAAAACCTTATTTAACTTTTTATTTATAGTCTAAACATACTTAGGCTAATTCCATTTAGGTCTATAGAGTTAACAAGTTACTAAAACTATCACTAAAAAAGAAAGCTATTTTTCTAAAACAATAAATATATTTTATCTAAACAAAATATATTTACTTTATTGTAGCATCATTTTCAATCATAACTTGAACTTCATGTGTTGATATATAACCGAATTTCTCGGGCCGCCTTATGTGTTGACTGCAACTCGTTTGACTTGCTTGACTGTGACTTTTGTTGACCGATAAGGTAAGTTATTAATCAAGGCGTGCGTTGCGCGCCTAACAATTATGTCTGTCAAAGCGCATCATTCTATTTTTCAGATAGCTTGTCTAGTTGGCTCGTATAAACATTTCACCAGAGTTACATGCAGGAAAGTTGAAAACTAGTGTACACCAATTGATGATTGCATCAACTCAATGTTGACCAAACTGGTCTATTAGTTTTTGAACTACAATCACTAGTTAAACCGAAAAACGGTCATGGCATTCGGTTAAATAGTTAATTCAATTTTCAAAACATTAACCGACATGGTATAAGGGCGGTTGGTGTGTAGCCCGTGAAAGACACCACAGATATCTCGCCACGTCAACCACCCGACCACCAGTGCCATGGAACCCGGTGTGGTTACCCGCCTGCAACAAACACACCCAAACCTGCAACACACACGTCTCTCTCTCCTCTCCAACACACACACACTCCCACTACCCGGCTTGGCTTGTACCACCCGATCACCATACCAAGCCACCCTGCCCGCGGAACCCAAGCTAGTGTAGCCGAGTGGGTAGGTGCTACAATCGAGGGTATTTAAGGTCAACACCGGACTCCCTAAACCATATATCTCTTCGTGTTCATCAGTGATATAAGATTTGGTTTAACATGTTAAAGACTTCTAAACGCGTTACGTTATCTGCATTTATGCAATCAAAAATGCTATTACAAGTAACTTACATATCGTACGATATGCATATGCGACGAGTAAATTTGCAATTTTTTGCGCGTTTTGGTATTTTTAATGCTTTAAAAGGGTTACAAAACTATAGACCAATATCTCTTATTGGAATTGAAACCTGAGGAATCAAATGAACAATATAAACAATGAGATAATTTTACTATTATGTCACAAAAATAATGTTTGACCTTTTTAAGTCAAATACCTTGCAATTTTGACTTTCTACTTGGATAAGCTCAGTTTTGAAAGAACCGAAGCCGCTTGATCGCCACCCAACAAGAAATACGGGTGCCTTAAGGCATCAGAAGCTGATAAACGACCCCTGCGCAATGAACCTCGTTCTGAAATAAGTTTTGTGGCTAAATCCCACCCTCTACCTGAATCCAAATCAAGAACACTTGTATCGGGTCTAGTTCGAGTTTTTTCTCGCCATCTTTTTAGGTCGTAATTCACGGCTTTTAGCTCTTGATTGAAGTTTTTTAAGCCTGCAGAAGACCTTAATGATGGTATAGCCATTTGCATAAGAACTATCCCAGCGGAGTACATGTCGAACAAATCAGGACTGTTTAGCTGCAAGAATGATACATTATATACGTAAATTTTTATGATTTCTGAATGCGGATGTAAGCAAGCAATCAAGTCATGTAATATGGATCGTTTTATATGACTGGATTGCTTACCTGGCGTCCACGTCAGCAGAACTGTGACAAATTACTGAATCAGCGAAAGATGACTATTAACCTGTAGTCGCATCATAGTTGTCAAAAGCGCGCCTAGGTGCGCACCCAGGCGCACCAAATGCACTGCGCCCTGCGAGGCGCGCGCCTAGGCACTGAGGCGCACTATCGGGGCTGTTTTCAGGCTGATTTCCGGCCAAATTCAGGCTAAAAGTTGCCTAAACCTCTAAAACATCCTAAATAAGTTATGAACAAGTCCTAAACAACCCTAAAACATCCTAATGTAGCCCTAAACAGGCCTAAAGGCTAAAACATCTCTAAAATCCCTTAAAAATGTATTTTATACTATGCGCCTAATTATAAAAAGCTCTCGTTCTTTATGCGCCTTGCGCCTAGGCTCCAGGCTCGGCCTATGCGCCTTGAGTCCGCCTAGGCGCTTTGACAACTATTAGTCACATATATGAAATTTTATACAATAAAAATAACATACTGCTGTAACAACAAAATTTTAAGCAATTAACCCTTACCCAACCCGGTTTTTTGAAATGACTAGTTTTGACCCGAACTCATTTTGACCAGTTACCCAACCGGACACGACCTGCACGTTTTGCCACCTCTACGCTCAACACAAAATGTTCTACAAAAACAGACATTCAAATTTTAGATCTGTTTCAATACGAATTTATCTAAAACTCGAATGCTGAATGCTCAATTCGATTTATAAACAAGTATCACCTGCCAAAGAATAGGAGAAAGAAGAGCTGCAACTGGTTCTGGAGGCGGGGACGGTGTTTCTTCGGGTAGAACATAAAGTTCTGGTGGGCAATAATCAGGGTCAAGCAGACCCTTGTTTGGGACATAGTTTTTTCCGATCCTTAAATCAGTGGCTGCGCCAAAATCAATAAGCTTGATCCGTCCCTTTTTCGTTACCACTAAATTTGCAGGCTTTACATCCCTGTGCACAATACCAGTGTCATGTATTTTCCTGAGTGACGAAATTATTTGCCTCATTATTTGTTTGATTATCAACGCGTTTCGCTCTATAGATTCAAGTCCTTGTAATACACGTCCAAACATGAGTGATTCCAAGTTTAATGGGAAACTTCTATCTTTCATGTAATCACCAAGGTCTCGATCTCCCTGTGTTCGATTCACATCAAATTTATCAGATATCAGAAAATCATTTTCTAAGCTTGCAGCCAAACACCACAAAATATGAAATCTATGTGAATGTACTTATGAGTACGAAAACAACATTTACCTCGAATTTCCATACGAGCCATTTCTCACCCTTTGTGAAAATTGAATTAGTCTTATCAGAAATAAAGGTCCCAAGAAACTCGGCGCACGTATCAGGAGCTGCACGCGACAACCTGTAGTTGAACCATTCTTCAAAATCACCACATTCTATAGCACCTTGAACTCCAATTTTTACCTAGTAATTTACAAAGTATGATTATAATCATGCATAATTGGATTTCAGTAATCCAAACTCTGACCCATTGGCCGATAATAATCCAGTCCTGCAAATTGATGAGCGGAACTCCTAACTTTCGCTTTTCTTGTCAAGGGCAGTCCCACTTTAACAAATTAGTAACTTTTGAAACGACATAACTAAAATTTAAAGCAATCTGTTAAAGTGGGATTACCCTTGGCACCGAAAGAAAAAGATTGTTACTATGGATTATGATTGGACAAAAAGTCATATTTAGATTACAAAATCCAATCTTCCTATGATTTTTGACAAAACATGACCTATTGGTCATTTGGTCAATATAATCCATACTGCCAATATGACCAGTGACACTCCTAACTTTCACTTTTGTTGTCATGGGCCGTCACACACTAACGGATAAGTAACTTAGTCTACTTTGATGATGTGGCATATAACGTGTCAATTGCAAAAAAAAAAAAAAAAAAAAAAAAAAAAAAAAAAATCCATGTAGTTACCACGTCATTATGGGTAGACACAGTTACTTCTCCGTTAGTGTAAAATTTCCTTAACATAGTGTAACGGGTCAAATGGCAAGTATGGATATCATAATTCAGATTAACAAATCCAATTTCCCTATATTATATATCATTATCATCATACTCAGTTAATCCCACCAATAGCAAAAGCTAAGGTAGGGTCTGAGGAGGGTAAGATGTAGACAGCCTTACCTCTACCCCGTGGGAATAGAGAGACTACTTCCAGTGAGACCCCGGCTCGATAGTGGTTTTGTATCAAGCCTTGGACATAAGGCACATAACACTTAGCAATTGGGACAAACCCGATTGGTGCATGTACCCACTTGTCTTTTGGCTATCAACGCCACCACATGATACATGATTAACCGTCACACATTTTTAACGTTATTTTCACGAAATTAGTGAAATAACGTTAAAATTAGTGCAACTTTACTTTTGCCCCAAGAGCCACACATATATGCATTATATGCGCAATTTCACTATACATTTCAACAAATCATCTGATCACAACTAAAATCTTAAAAAAAAAAAAAAAAAAAAAAAAATCTTTCACCTGTTTAAGAATAACTTTCTCCTTAAACCTAGGATCTTTCTCCAACTGCTTTCTTCTACTCCCTGTATTCCTAACTCTTTCCTCAACAGTCATATTCTTAGGCACAACCACACCAGAATACACCACACCAAACGACCCTTCTCCTAACTTATCCCCAATCAAAAAGTCATTACTCTTCAAGCTCCTTCTACCAGTCAAGCCATCAACCACCTTCTGTACAGGTCCTAACAGATAAGCATCAATGGCACCAATGAGAACACCAGGTCTAGCAGTCAAGTACACCCAAACCAACCCTGCAAAAACAAAGACACCCCATTTTTCAACCTCAGGGAAGTCGTTTGTCACTTGTTGGAACTGATCGTAGCCTGTTTTGAAAACAGGGTATTGGTCTAGATGGAGAGTGTTTTCGAGTAAAGTGTCGGAGAGTTGGTTGAAAGAGACGTTTAGTCGTGATGGGTGTCGTTTGAAATGAGTGGGTTTTAAAGGGGAGAAGGAGGTGGTGTTGGAGTAGAGTTTGAGGTTGGTTGAAGAAAGCATGGTGATGGTGGTGGTGGCAACAGCCATTGTTGCATATTTGGATGGATATTATTATTATTATTATTATTATTATGTTTTTTTGTGAGTTGAGTGTCAGCAAAAGGATGGTTTTTTGCCACGAAGGTAGACATGGGTTTATCCTTTTGGCAAAGATATGTGTGGAGATTGAGAAAACAGCATTTCCTTTGGACATTTTTTTATCCAAATTCAAAACCATGGTTATTATATATAGATAAAAGATTAAATACAAACAACTTTTTCGTACGAACTGTACGAATCGAAGGAAAAACACACGGGCCGTTTATAACTAGAGTAATTATATAATTACTCTACTTATATACGGCAGTTCGTACGAAAAAGTTGTTTGTACGTGAACCTAACCCATATAAGGTTTTTTTTTTTTTTTTTTTTTTTTTTTTTTTTTTTTTTTTTGATAAAATTATTGTATTATTGCCTATGAATTAGATGATCTTTTAATCCACACCATGATATGTTTTCATTTATCTAACTTATCTGATTTTCATTGTGTTATTTTTCATAAAAATTTAAACTTCAACGAATCCAAATAATTATTGCAGTGCTTGGGAAACTTGTAAGTTGAAAAAAAGTTGATACATACCTCTACAAACATGAAAAATGCAACACACACTATGTTACATAAACATAATTTATCACAAACAACAAAATTGTAAAAAGTGCTAAAAAAGGTTATGGTAAAAACTAAGGAAATATAGTTGTTTTTTTAGTCAAAACTAGTTAATACATAGCATTAGAATAGAATTACCCAAAAATGTATCCGTAAAAGATAGCGACACAGTTTGTTGCTCGCTTACTCATTATATCTGCAACTTGATTTTCAATAATTTATTATTAAAAGGAAAATGGTTACATGTAAAATTCCCATAGGGGAGGGTTATCTTGAGAACGCTAAATATCGCGAGAACCGTGAGAACAAGTGAGAAAACTAATCAAAATCATTTTTTTTCAATACAAACCTAATTATAATTAAAATATAACATTAATAAATGAATTTTCTTTCCAAATAATTCATCTTTTCTTGCAAAAACACTTTCAACCTAACTTTTTACACATGTGTAAATGAAACAGTTTACACATGTATAAACAGTAAATTTACACATGTGTAAAAACAAATTATTTTTGTATACGTTTGAATTTTTACGCGTAAATTGTGTTTTTGAGATTGTATTTTAGTAATAAAGACAAGTGTAAAAAGAAATTTTGAATTTGAATGGTTTTATATGCCGTTCTCACGGTTCGCACGAAATATAGGTGTTCTCAAATTAACTTTCCCCAATTCCCATAAGTATGTATATTTGTAACCATGCCCAAAAACATAATCGTCTGTATGAACTGGATTGTGTTACACACACCACAATGTGTGATTTCACATCATCTTCTTCTTCTTCTTCACTGTCATCATACTCGTGCATCAAATTCCCACCATCTTCAATCCACATAATAATCTCCATACCACCTTCATTCCATCACACCAGAAACAATCCCCCTAAATTATCCATTAAAACCAGCCAAAACCCTAACCCTAACCCCAACCCCAACCCATTCCTCAACGAATTAAACTTCAAAGACACAGAAACCACTAAATCACACCTTAATTTGAACCCAAACGATGACGAAGAGCCTGAATTTCTTCAATTTGAAGGAGGAGACGGAGATGATTTGGTGAAGTTGGATGATGATGGTGATGATGGTGTTTGTAAAGATAAGGTTGTGAAGAGGAAGGGAAAACAGTTGATGAAAAGGTCTAACTTCATTGCAAAGCAGGTTATTACTGTTCAGTCTGCTCTTAGTTTGGGCTTTGTCTCACAGCTTTGGGTTGATATCAACACTGTGAGTCTCACTCTTTTTCCTTTCCTTCTCTCTCTCTCTCTCTCTCTCTCTCTCTCTCTCTCTCACACACACACACACATATATATATGCGCTGTTGGTTATATTATATGGTTGTACATAGACGCCTCACGCCTCGGCTTTTGGGACCAAAAACGCCTTGGAGCGCCTCACAGAGCTTTGATAAACAAACAAAGTTCCAAACACTATCATATGTCAAACATTCAACAGAAAATGCAACCAATCAACAAGCTTACAAGTTAGAACACAACTCAAAGGAACTAACCGTGGCCCATTCTGTTTGCCCCATGAATATTATTGCTTGTTTGATTGTTTGTGAAATTCCTTATATCATCTACCAACCGCAAAGTTTAGGTAAATCCTGTAGAAAAACAAATCGGTATCATTGGTTTTCACCTTTTTGCAACAACATTAATGGGGCGGCAAATAGCTAACTCTCACTTTTTAAATAATATGAACCGTTTTCATGGACAGATAATAGCGTTTCTTGTTTATACAATTATGCTCCATGCAAACCTAGTTGATTAAGGTTGTTCTTGACTTTGTAGTATTTGATGCTTTAGGTCATGACTTCATGTATTTTATTTTTTAACTTTTTTCTTTTTTGGTTATAATGAGTGATTCTCTTTCCCTTTGTAGTGGATGGTAGTGATTGTAGAAGTGAGACCAAATCTACTATCTGGAGAACAAGAAATGTTCTTTTTGGAGGATACAAGGCAGGTACGTAGCTTTCTGTTCTTTGGTGTTCTTAGGGGCACAAATGTCCAATCATGTCAACAAAAAATTTGAATTCGATTTGATTAGTGTTGTGATTTTTTATTTTTTTTCTGAAATTGATCTTCAGCCTACATTATTTGTTACATACATTGGTGTGGCATGCTAATTGTGTGCTGATGTGACGTACCGTCTTCTGTAAGCTATCTAACACATTGGCATTCACTTCATAAGTTCAATACAAGTGGAAACCGTGCCGTGTCATCATGTAATTTGGTAGTACAAGTTGCAATATATTTTGCAGGCCAATTCTTCAAAAAGCTATAACAAAATTGACACTTGGGTGGTTAAACCTCTTAAAAAGAATGCTGAAATTTGGTTACAATTTAGTGACATTTTGCTGTTAGTTAGATGTAAAATACCCTAAAGTTCAGTTTATTTACAAAGGAAATCAGAATGCTCTTAGTGGTTTATTCAGCTGATCGGAAAAAGTTGTCCCCCTTAAAATATTCCAAATCCGGTAATGTTTCGAAATTCTAGAAGGGTTAAAAACATACTTATGCTTTGGTCACAGGTTGGCGATGTTGTGCTTGTTGAGGATGAGACTGTGATGGATAAGGAGTTTAAATTGGTTGGACTAGAAACACTGGTACGGCCAACCTCACCATCTTTACTAATATCAGTAATTAATTCTTTCAATTAGCGTGGGAAATTGGGCGTTGGGTTAAACCTATAATATAAAGTGACAACAAATTAAAATCTATTGGTGTCGGGTTTGTAACAACTTGATTGTTGATTGTTGACGCAAAGAGTAATAGCGTTGACGACAAACGTCAAAGGGATCTCTTTTGTTGGAAAAGAAGTTATATATATTTATATTTTTTTTATTTGTGTCCTGATTCAGCGCTCTTTCTTAGGTAGGATATAGTGTTGTGACACCAGGTCGACGAGATATCGGAAAGGTATGTTTTTCTGTCCAAATTATCGTCTTTAATTGTTTGGATTTATGTTGTAAACAAACTGTTGTTCTGGCAAAGAGGCAAAAAGATGCTTACACTTAACAACCATATGATTTTGCACAAGTCTCAGATACAACGGTTTTTTACATTTATGTGTAGGTGGTATGTGCGTTTAGCAAGTGATTATATGATTTTTCTATAACCAGAATAAGATAATTAATTGTAATAAATGGGCTGTAGAAAGTATTGTTTGGATGTACTTTCGTTATGAGTAGTTGTACGATCAGATATTCAGGTATTCACATGTTTTTTACATTAGATGAAATTATAAATAGACACTTTTTGTGAACATGAGAGTAGAAGTATCGAACATTAGGGTTAGAATGGTACTTCTATCAATTTCAAAACAGAAATCCAAACACCCTTTATATTTACACAATTTTCCGAATCATTTCTTTCTTTTTCTTTTTTTTTTTGGTCAGAAATTGTAGTGTTTTTTTGGTATTATTACAAGAGCTGTGATTTGTCTATTTGAAAAGGGGAATCAGTCTTTTTAATAACAATCTTTAATTTACTGTCTTTTTAGGTGCGAGGGTATACTTTTAATATAAACTCCAGGGCAATTGAATCTTTAGAGCTCGATTCATTTGGAATATCCATCATTCCATCAAGTTTGGTGAGTATAGTTTAATCATTGACATTTCAGCCCGTATACCCATAAATAGGTCGCTATGGGATATTTTTATCTCAAATGGGTCGCTGCGGGTTATGTTTTTTTCTCAAATGGGTCAGATGAGTTAAGTTAAAATTTAATTATAAACCAAGTCAAATAGGTCAAACGGGTTGAAAGTAATCAAAGCGTAGTTAAATGCATAAAAGCTTCTATATTTGCTTAATTATATGAAGTCACACTATTTTTGTAATCATAAGTAACAATGTAACACATAATATTTCAAAATTAGATCTGGCAAATGTCAGAACTCAGAATTCATAAAATAACAATGCTCTTTGCTTGTTGGTTTGCTTTTATAATTAAATTCATTAATTTGTCATTTTATTTTAAATTAATTCAGACTTTGATTTAATTTCTAATCTTATTAAATAATGCTGAGCTAGCCTTTGCATAAATTACCAAAGTAGCCCATCCAAAAAGGAGTATAGCTACAAGTTCAGGACATTTATTATTTGTGTATAATTACCATAATAGACTAGCTATCCTGTGACATTTTCCAATCAAAGTTAAATTACAAAGTGTTTACGGGTCGGCACAATCTGACCTCAACCATTTTACGATCATTGTTGAACCAATCCACCCCCCATCTTGCAACATCTGCCATTTTTTTTTTCTTAAATGATAATGCGATTTATTACAGGTGAGCACGTATTCATTGCTGGTGGAAGATGTGCTGGAAGTTGTATCTGATACAGTTGTTGTGCATGATGCTGCAGCCTCGCGTATTCAACGATTAACTAAGGTAAATAACACCATAAATGCTTTTGTATGATTGTTATATTTAGAGGAAGGATTTTTGACCCATTAACTTATAATTCGGTCAATTTGGATTATGTTATTATTATAATGGGTCAAACGGGTCAAGCTAACGGATCGTTACTAAAACATGTTTTTTTCTTTTCAAAACAACGTATTTCACTCACAAATAGGAGTGTAAACGAGCCAACTAGCTTAAATTAAGAGAGCCTGAGCTCGGCTCGTTTCGAGCTTTGTATCTAAAGCTTGAGCTTGCCTAGTTAATGAATTTTCAAGCTCAAGCTGGGCTCGTTAATAATTATTTAATTATTCAAGTTCGAGCGTCTCAACTCTCAACTCATTTACACCCTACTCACGGACAGCTAGATAGACAAGTAGCCAAGTAGGGTACAATATTGAATGTCAATTTTTTTGTAACAAATAATATGACATAAAAGTCTTATTGATCAAATCAGGGTTTCTGGGATGCCCAAAGAACAAATTACTCAATGGATGATCTTGATTATTATTCTGATGTTGAAGAACGATCTATATACCGGAAGGGCAGAAGAAGAAGGCCGCAACCCGGTAACCCAAGACGCAGGGAAAAGCCCATCGACAACACTCAGGAAGACTGGGATCTTCCTATGGATTATCTTTGACCTTATGTGTGACAACTGGCAACCAGTCAAGTTGGTTCAAAAAGTAATTTTTTTTTTAATTTAGGCCACAGGTTGATTGTTAAAATAAACAGCAAGCCCAACCAAAAACAAGGGTTTTTGGTTTGGGAAATTTGGCGATGCGCATTACACGGCTTGCACTTAAAAAACCATTAACTGTAATTAATTACATCTATAAATAATGACTAAAGGAAAATAGATGTTTCTAAATTCTACCTACCTGGGTTGCAAAAGTTGATATGACCAAATCCTAGCAGAGTAGCTGTTGAGAAACATTATATGGTCTTGGTCTACAGGTTAATAAACATTTGGGCTGGACTGGCTTAGATCGGTTAATCACTCAACATTCAGGCTGGACTGTTCTACAGGTTAACCAACATTTGGGTTGGTCTGGTTCAGCGTCAGCCAATCCACACCGGTATCTGCGCACTTCTTCTAAAGCCTTTGGTAAAATACCATGTTAGTTGAACTTCGCTTTATTCTCAATCTGTTTTTGTTTTGTATTCTAAATCTGAATGTTCTTGTAACTATTTAATGAGGCATCAAAACATTAAAGTGAGTTATTAGTTTCCTTATTTGTAAAAAGATAATAGTTGTTAGCATTGATGCAGTCTATCTATGTCATACATAATTTATAATAGTAAAAAATGTATTAGGAAATATTAACGGATATTTTTTTTAACAAACTAATGGGTATACCTAATACCTATGGGTATGTCCTGACCGGTATGAGACACGCTTTTACAACCTGGGAGGTATGGGAATGAAATTTACAATACCCGGCCCATTGCAAGCCTTAGTCATCATTATCATCATCATCATGAGCCAACACTTTGTCCTTGTAAAAAAATCTTGCTATGAAACAATAGGTTATGAAGTTTGCTGAGCCAACACATACCAATAACACATAATACTTGTCTAGCTTACTCTCATTAATGGTGTCCCCAAACCATCCTTGAAACATTAAGACAAGAAAAATGTTTAGCAACTTTCCTATGCCCATCCAAAACTCAATATATTCCTTCCGATAACGATCTAATTGTTCTTCTTTTATTCGTGACTTGTAGAACTTTAGTAGCCCTTCCGCAGTAAGTCCTTCCATGCACCCAAGCATAAGAAATTGTGGTACTAACCAAAGAAAAGAAGTATTTATATACCCTTTATAAACATCTAATAGCCATGCAAAAATACAACTCACAACTCCACAAAGCATCCCTACACCGATTTTGGCCATCTCACTTTTTGGCATACAACATATCCGCCGATATAAAAATGTGATAGCAAACTTCGAAAAATCTTGAACCAAGCTGTAGAATTGTACAGCCACGTAGTCGGTTTCTATGTGATTGTATTGTTGTAAAAATAATGTGTCCCCAGTTGCTGATATTATAGACACCACCGAAAACACTAGCCAAATGGGAAGCATTTTTAAAAGGCTCTTTTGAACCACCTTATCTTCTTGTTCATCAAAACTAATATTCTTTTTTTCTTTTTCGCCGTTGGTATCTAAATCTAGTGTTTTTTCCGGTTCAATCCATTCATTTTCTCCTTTTTCCATATCCATGTTCTTCGGAGATTTGTCTTTTCTTGAAAAAATCTTTAAACACCTAATCGATCACAAAATTTTAGAATAAAGAGTAAACTGCTAAAATCGTCCCTGTTGTTTGGTGAAAATGCAATATATTTGTTTGAACAAATTTTGTTTATGTATTTATAACTTTACATTTTGTTTATGTATATATGAACTTATACATTCTTGATTATATTCTTGTATATAGAGTATCTTCTTTTTCCAAACTCTTTTCCCTTAATCAAAAATATCGCCAATACAACCGCACATAAAACATAACTATAAAAAGGTAATTACTCATTCTTTCTCATAAAGCATGAAATTAATTAACTTATATTTAGAAGAGAGAGTGAATGAAGTACCCAAAGATGTACTCTAGTAGCTTCATAAAACACGTTTGAAGTAGTCCAAAATCCTGATGATAAACAACATGGCCAAATCCGGATATAATCACAGCCAAAGTCATTGCGATTAGGCAAATAAAGAATGCACTTCCCCATGATGAATCAAGCTCTCCAATAGCAGCAGGGACAAACCACAGTGATATAGCTAACATGGCACCAGACACGTATGCTACACGTGACCAAATAGTTGCACGTGCAATAGATCGCGTTTTATTGCTATCTGGTGACTTATCAATGTCATTTACCAAGTCTTGAAGTGCATCTTTTAAAATCTTGTCTCCTGATGTTCCAAGTGCTAAAAGAACTAGTGTGACAAGAAGAAGAAGCCAATTCATATCATATTTGTAAAACTTCCAGAAAAGAAACAAAGCCTGTAATAAGAGCAAGTAAAAGGAATTATTGGAATATAATTCCTTAATACATGTTGGTCAAAGTTAGTGGGTCTATATTGTAAATAATATGAAGTCATGTTTAGAGTCACTTATATATATTTATGTGAAGTCTAGGGTGTTAAGTGTCAAGTGTAGAAGTTGGTAATTGCCCTCTACAAAAGTAGGAGATCTAGAAGACATGTCTATTGGGAAGTTACATCAAAGGAAGGGACGCGTTGATTAAGAGACACGTCGGTTCAACGTCAAGGGCTTCAAGAGACACACCTTTTCATCAATGGCCAAGATCAAACAAGGAAGAGACACGTATATTCGTGAAGGGTTGTGATGGTTAGAATGTGTCTTTTAGATTATTATAAATAGGGATGAGCAGTGGCGAAGCTTGACCCGAAGGTTCGGGGGGTCAGAAGTCACTAGTTTCGGGGGGTCGAAAACCAGTTTCAGGGGGGTCGAAACCCTATATTTCCAAAATTGTCTATACGAATACTATATAATCGGAACTTCTGCGCAAAAATTCGAGGGGTCGGCCGCCCCCTCCCGGCTCCCGCCCTAACTAAGTTGCGCCCCTGGGGATGAGTAGGTTCATTTGTAATCATTCACAATCATTGAATTTCAATTACAAGTATTGGTTAGTGTTCAATCATTGTGTTTCATCAAGGATTCTGAGCAATAGGAATAAGAAGGTTTCCAAGATGTCGTAGAGAACATAATTCACTAGCACAAGACTCTTTTAAGTCATATACAAAATGATTACAATATACTCTTTTAAGTATGTCATTTGTCTTGTGGTTTTTTTGGTTTACTTAATTAGTTGATTGTTGATCAACAAGTACGTTGATACGTGCAAAACTTGGTCACCCCACGTTCTCCTTTCAGTCCATGATTTCCATGCACTTTTCCATTTCCTAAGGGTCTGTTTGGTATGGGGTAATGGAATTGAAGAGGGAATGGAATAGATGAGGTAATGGAATGGACAAGGTAATGGAATGGATCATTACCATTCCATGTCTTGTTTGGTTGTCATGTGGTAATGAAACAAAACATTATTTTGTGTTGTTGGATAGGCATGAAAAGACGAAGGAATAAAATCGGTGGTTAGTGGCGGTGGTGGGTGGTGGTCAGTGGCGATGATGGTGGTGGTGATATGTGGCGGTAGCGACGGTGGCGAGTAGTGGCGGTGGTGGGTAGTGGCGGTGGTGGGTAGTGGTTGGTGGTAGTAATGGTAGGTGGTGGTGTGTGGCGGTAGCGTGGTGGTGGGTGGCGGCGATGGGTGGGTGGTGACAGTGGTGGGTGGTGGCGGCAGCGGTGGTGGGCGACGGTGGTGGGTGGTGGTGGGCGACGGTGGTGGGTGGTGACAGTGGTGGGTGGTGGCGGCAGCGGTGGTGGGCGACGGTGGTGGGTGGTGACGGTGGTGGGCGGTGGTGGTGGGCGACGGTGGTGGGTGACGATGGTGGTGAGTGGTGGGTGGCGGCGGTGGGTGGGTGATGGTGGTAGGCGGCGGTGGGTGGTGTTGGATGGCGGCGGTGGGTAGGTGACGGTGGTGGGTGGCGGCGACGGTGGTGGGTAGGCGAGTGAAGGTAACGGGTGGCGGTAGTGGTGGTGGGTGACGGTGGTGGGTGGTGACAGTGGTGGGTGGTGGGTGGTGACGGTGGTGGTGGGTGGTGGCAACAACGGTGGGGGTGGTGACGATGGTGGTGAGTGGTGGATGGTGGTGATGAGTTATAGTGTTGTTAGTAAATTATGAATGAGGGATGGAATGAAAAAAAAACATGGGGGGTGGATGGAATGGTTTTGAGGGAATGGAATGACTTGTGGAATGGGTGATTCCATTCCTTTAACCAACCAAACACACTATTTTTCATTACCTCGTAATGGTCCATTCCATTCCCCCTTTCATTCCACCATACCAAACGCTACCTAATTAGTTACTTCCATTCTATAATTTTTAAATATTGCATTTAATTGGTGGGTTGTGGTAGTTACTAGCTAGTAGTGTGCTAATTCTGTATTTCCTTTGTATGCCTATAAAAAGGCAACCATATTTAGTCTTTTAAAAACGAATGAAAAATTAAAAGAAAGCTTTTGTGCTTTGATCCCTTCTTTATCTTGTTATTCTTGGAAGTTTTGTAGGTTTTTCTTTGTAAAACCTATCAATTGGTGCTTTCATTGAGCCTAAGCCTCCATGGCATTGGAAGAACTCAATGACTCCGCTATTCTATCTTGCTTCACCGGTGCTTTCATTGAGCCTAACCCTCCATGGCTTCATGAGGTTGAACGGTTCTTTTTTTCGTACGCAATTTATGAGGAAGATCGGTTTGCATATGTTGTTGAGTACTTTGATGAAGAACCTTTTTATTGGTTCAATTCATGGTATCGAGGAGATGAACATCTCACTTGGAAGTCTTTCACAATCGCAATGCTTCGTCGTTTCAGCCCACCACTCGTAACAACCCTCACTAGAAACAACCCAAAAGACTCAAATCCACCCCCACAGTGTCCACCATCATCAAAAACCACAACTTTTGTGCCATCTTCAACCACCACTCTTCAAAAAAATACCAAGGATTAACCGATGCATCATGGCCTTCCCTTCTTTGCCATAGTTTCATATCATAATTGCAAGTTTCTTGCTTCAACACTACCGAAGACAATTAGAAGCCAGTCTTGTGAGTTTTCTTTAATTCAAGAGGAAGAAGTTGGGCGACGTGAGTGGCGACCACCTTGGCGATATTCATGGCACTACGTTGATACCATCCCGAACATCGTTGTCCGACTTGAATGGTGACCGCCATGGCAACCACCACCGCACTACGTAGGGATTGAACCGTACGCCACCGGAAGACGTGAATGGCGACCACCGTGGCCAACTTGTTCCGTTCTTGAGGACAAGAACGTTTTGAGGCGCGCGAGAATGATACATTCAAAACTTGGTCACCCCACGTTCTCCTTTTAGTCCATGATTTCCATGCACTTTTCCATTTCCTAATTAGTTACTTCCATTCTATAATTTTTAATTATTGCATTTAATTAGTGGGTTGTGGTAGTTACTAGCTAGTAGTGTGCTAATTATGTATTTCCTTTGTATGCCTATAAAAAGGCAACCATGTTTAGTCTTTTAAATACGAATGAAAAATTAAAAGAAAGCTTTTGTGCTTTGATCCCTCCTTTATCTTGTTATTTTTGGAAGTTTTGTAGGTTTTTCTTTGTAAAACCTATCATACGTACTTACTGTGATATATGCAACGTTTGAAAACAAGAGTGTTTTTAATCTCCCGATAAACGAGTCAGCAGCATAAGCCATGAATATCACGAAAATTGATGATAAAAAACCATGAGCATTGGTCGATATTGTAGACTTCAAAACATCATCTCCATTGACCGCAAAATACCATGCTATTACACTCACAATTGAAATGTTGGTCATGGAACGACTAAGCACCAAGCCTGTATGACAACGCGTACGCACATCAAATCAATTTAATTAGGAATCAAACACCTGAACATGATATAATGCACACAACTTAACTAGCTGGCTAGATGGACTTAGATATCGTTGAAAATTACCAATAACAAAGAGGAGACGGTGATTGTAGATAAAAAAATAATCTTTCCAAAAGAATATCGGAGCCAAAGTAGCTAGAGAGGGACAAAAAGGCCAAAGATGAGTACCAAATGATGATGGCGCAACTTCCATCGAGTAATATCAATTTGTCTAGCGTTTTGAGGGCTGGCTTTCTTCCTTTGTGTGGGTTCGCATCCATCCAAGGTGTAGAATTGCACGCTATATATATAGATGATGTTGTTTAGATTGCCGTATATATATGGATACCACAAAAAAAAAAAAAAAAAAAAAAAAAAAAAAAAAAAAAAAAAACACTCCTCACACAGGAAGCTAGCATTGTTTAAAAGGTTGTTTAGAACCAATGAATCTTCTTGTTTATATATACGAACAAACTATTCCTTTTGTCTTCTTTGTGTTTGGTATCTAAATGCGGTGTTGATATTTCCTGTGTAATCCATTCATATATATTCTCCCTTTTCTATATGCGAATTGGTTTGGGATTTGTGATCTTGTCTTTAGAAAGTTCGCTAATTACACCTAGTTGATCACAAAGCATGTTCCATTCAAGATTCTTACTAATATAAAAAGTAAATAACTATCACACACACTATGTATATCATTTGTCCCTACATGAGTACATTTTTTAAATGTTGTTACATGTCAAATTGCTACAAGAAAACTTGAACATAAATTTCATCCACAATAATTAGAGATCAATTTGTGGGAAGGAATTTCCTAATTTTTTTTTTTTTCACATTTCTTGAATACATAGGTTATGTTAATACACTTCTAATTGGCTTCATCTTTTTTGTTTTTTTTTATGACGAGCATGTCCAAGAACCAGCAGACTTCTACATGGCCTGCTAGATAAACGGATACATGATAGAAATTGCCCAAACTTTAAATGGGCATAACTTGGGCTACGATTGAGTAATCCAAGAGCAGTGAGGGTCAAATTCCTTGAAGTAAGGCGCTTATTTCTCATATCAACATTTCCCCTCAAATTCGTCAATCTTTCGGATTTTCTTTTTTAGATAATAAAGCATAAATCATTGATTAGCGTGGTTTACATCTTTACTTATGGTGTAAATTTTAATTTATTTATATTAATTTGTAATTTCAAATTTTGATGAACCTGCTAAATTTAGAAAATCTCCGTAAAAGGGCTCCTCATGTAATGTTTAATTCACTGAGAAATTATCAACTTTTCTTCAAAAATTGTCTTCTTGTTTTATTTGCTTCAGCGATCTGTGTCATTTTTCAACAATTATACATGTAAAAGTTATATGTTTTTTTTCTTCATATTTGTCCGTGCTTATAAATAATGTAATAATAATGCATACACTTATAAGTTCCTTGGTTAACATTGCGGACTTCACAACATCATTCCTCGGATGCAAAATACCATATTGTTAATACATTTACAATTGCATAATACGTCAAGTTGGAATGACAACATGTTTGCACATCAAAGTTAACTTAATTAGTTTATAGCTAGGAGTCAACACCTTAACATATATGATGCACAAAACACAATTAGCTTAGCTAGCTGGTTTTAAAGATAATTGAAAATTACCAATATTGACTGAAGTCTGTGCACCAATTAGATGTCACTAATGCTTTTCTACACGGACATCTCAATGAAACAATCTATATGTATCAGCCGATGGGTTTTCGAGACAGGAACTTTCCGAATCATGTGTGTTTATTGAAGAAATCACTATACAGGCTTAAACATGCGCCTCGGGCTTGGTACAACGGTTCACCGATTATGTGCTGACTTTGGGTTTTACTTAGAGTAAGTGTGATGCCTCTCTCTTTATCCTTCGCCATGCTCATGACACGGCCTATCTTCTTCTTTATGTCGACGACATTCTACTTGTCACCTCCTCGGACAAGCTTCGTCAACAGCTTATGACTCGTCTTGCTAGTGAATTTGCCATGAAAGACCTTGGCCCACTGAGTTATTTTCTCGGCATCTCGGTTCAACAAACGAAAGATACTATGTTTCTGTCCCAACAATCATCTTCTTTCCACGACCCGACTCTATACCGCAGCTTAGCGGGGGCACTGCAATACCTTACTTTTACGATACCTGACATCGCATATTCAGTCCAATAAATCTGTATGCATATGCACGCCCCGACTGATGACAACTGGAGTGCGCTAAAACGCATTATGCGCTACATAAAAGGTACTCCAGATTTTGGTTTGTCTCTGTCTCGTACCTCTGCTCCCACTCTCATTGCCTACATAGATGCCGATTGGGCGGGTTGCCCAGATACACGCAGGTCCACTAGTGGGTATTGCGTTTACTTTAGGGATAACTTAATATCATGGTCATCTAAACGACAGTGCACAATCTCCTGTTCCAGTGCAAAAGCTGAATACAGAGGTGTTGCTAACGTTGTTGCAGAGATTTGTTGGTTACGAAATTCATTACTCGAGCTACACACACCGCACACTCGTGCTACACTCATTTATTGTGATAATTTGAGAGCAATTTATTTGTCAGGAAATTCGGTTCAACATCAATGACTAAAACACATTGAGCTCGACATTTATTTTGTTCGTGAACAGGTTCAAAAGGGTCAACTCCGCATATTACATGTTCCTTCCAGGTATCAAATAGCCGATATCTTTACCAAAGGCTTGCCACGGGTTCTCTTTAAAGACTTTCAAGCCAGTCTCAGCATCCAGTCACCTCCCGCTTTGACTGCGGGGGTGTAATAGATAATAATATCTTGTATATTTTGAATGTAAATCAATCTGTAATTAATGTATATCTCCTCACTAAAATAGGAGATATGATTCTTGTGTATTTATACTTGGTAATTCTAATGAGAAAGTCAAGGGAGTTTTACCATCTTTCAGTAATAAAGCTTTTGTAATAATATTTAATATAGTTTATTATTTAAAAGTTGAATTAACAAAACTAAAATATCTATTTTCAAACTAAGAATTTTACAAAGTTTCTTTTGAATGTTGTAGGTAGTTACATTTGTCAATAGATGGCATGGGGTGTCCAAGATCTCCTTTATTGCACATTCATTGGGTGGCCTTGTCGCTCGATATGCTATTGGGTGGCTATATGAATACTTCTCTATTAGTTGATCCTCAAATTTAAGGCAAAATGAAGCAAATGTTTTACAACAATCCCTTGAACAATTCAAAGATGCTAGAATTACTGTTTCGCAACAGGTTAACGTTATTACTATTGCAACTCCATAACTTGCCCGTCAATATAGATGGCAATATTGACGGGCGAGTAGGTTTGGTTGCTGGTACATGTGGAGAGGGGTTGGGTACCAAAAAAAATATTTGTTATAAAATTTATTAACATCAAGTGTGTCAATTGTAAAATCTAATTACAAAAGTTTAAACCATTAGTAATGATGCATAACCAAATTGACCCGTTCATCTAAAAATGGGTAGAAAACACTACCTTTCCTTATGAAGCCGATTGGTTCGGTTTTGGCAATATGTTAACCGTAACCGATCGGTTAATTCGGTTTCGGTTATTTTCGGTTCGGTTACCGGTTCGGTTTTTTTTGGTTATCGGTTTTCGTATGCTCACCCCTACTTCCCGCCCCACTCCCTCTACTCTTAAGACATAAACGAAACAAAACGATCTCGTGAGCTTAATCTATTAATCCCATAACGTATCGGGTATTGACAGATTTTGAAAAGTCAAGTCGACTGACTGACTGACTCACGTGTTTAAGGGTACAAGAAAACTGATTCTAATATATAAATAAACATTTTGCATAATAATATGTCCAAAACCAAACAAAAACACTTATGATATCTACAAACATAACATATTCAACTTCCCTACGTTGAACAAAACATCACATTTTCCCCCTTCTATCATCATCCACTTCAAAGCAAACAAAAACAAAATAATCAAAAATTCCAAATTAAAAAAAAAAAAAAAAATCTTTATATCAACATTCAAAACCCTTCTACGCTTGACCGTCGAGCCGAAGACGACGATCTCCGGCTTTCTTGACGGTCCACAACTCCGTCCATAGTAAGATTCGACGCACAGTTTCGTGGTGGCAAGGAAGGGGGCAACCTTGGTGGAGGCGGCGGCGGTGAGTAACTCAACCGTGGAGCGGGATAAATAATCCCGTTCAAGCTTAACGATTTCGCCATGTGTTTCCGGCTGATTGTACCTGGTGTTGCTAACGTTGTTGCAGAGATTTGTTGGTTACGAAATTCATTACTCGAGCTACACACACCGCACACTCGTGCTACACTCATTTATTGTGATAATTTGAGAGCAATTTATTTGTCAGGAAATTCGGTTCAACATCAATGACTAAAACACATTGAGCTCGACATTTATTTTGTTCGTGAACAGGTTCAAAAGGGTCAACTCCGCATATTACATGTTCCTTCCAGGTATCAAATAGCCGATATCTTTACCAAAGGCTTGCCACGGGTTCTCTTTAAAGACTTTCGAGCCAGTCTCAGCATCCAGTCACCTCCCGCTTTGACTGCGGGGGTGTAATAGATAATAATATCTTGTATATTTTGAATGTAAATCAATCTGTAATTAATGTATATCTCCTCACTAAAATAGGAGATATGATTCTTGTGTATTTATACTTGGTAATCTAATGAGAAAGTCAAGGGAGTTTTACCATCTTTCAGTAATAAAGCTTTTGTAATAATATTTAATATAGTTTATTATTTAAAAGTTGAATTAACAAAACTAAAATATCTATTTTCAAACTAAGAATTTTACAAAGTTTCTTTTGAATGTTGTAGGTAGTTATATTTGTCAAAAGATGGCATGGGGCGTCCAAGCTCTCCTTTATTGCACATTCATTGGGTGGCCTTGTCGCCCGATATGCTATTGGGTGGCTATATGAATACTTCTCTATTAGTTGATCCTCAAATTTAAAGCAAAATGAAGCAAATGTTTTACAACAATCCCTTGAACAGTTCAAAGATGCTAGAATTATTGTTTCGCAACCGTTAACGTTATTATTATTGCAACTCCATAACTTGCACGTCAATATAGATGGCAATATTGACGGGTCGAGTAGGTTTGGTTGCTGATACATGTGGAGAGGGGTTGGGTACCAAAAAAAATTTTTGTTATAAAATTTATTAACATCAAGTGTGTCAATTGAAAAATCTAATTACAAAAGTTTAAACCATTAGTAATGATGCATAACCAAATTGACCCGTGGATCTAAAAATGGGTAGAAAACACTACCTTTCCTTATGATGCCGAAGTTTGGATCATTGCAGTCTTGCTATAACTCCTCAAAATTATTGTTCTTATATTTCACGCTTTCTCTCTCTTTACACCGGATTGTGAGTAGATCTAAAAATCACTTCCTATCCTCTTCTCCTTCATATGGTTAGTAAACACCGAAAATATTAAGTTCATATTAATATTATTTTATTTTATTTTTTTGTTAATAGTAAATTCAATTGCAAAATTATCAGCCAATTACAAGTGATACGTAGGTAAACGGGTCACTAGTTGTGCCGCTACCCCCTTTTTGTATTGCAAAACCTACTCTATTGAAAATAAAACATTAGCCCTTAGCAGCTGGGAAATTACTTTGTATAACTTTCTTCACGCGATCGAGGAGCTTGATTGCTTGCGGGGCCAGCGCTCCAAAAGTATCAAAAGCGAAGGGCACAAACACATGCTGGTTCTCTAGACAAGCCGCTTCATGTTTATCCACTTTTTTGCCCTCAGCTTTCAAAACTGCCTGCCCAGCCACAAAACCTGAATCCCGAAGTCCCACCAATGGGGATACCCCAGTCAGGTCAACACACGCATGCTTGCCTTGCGCCCATCCGAACACAAGAACATCCGCTGGCCTCAATGTGGACCGCCCGTCACGTGGGTCCGTCAAGAAATTCACTGGGGCATCTTTTTTGGCTGAAATCTCTGCCCTTTGTAAAACATCCCATAGAACATCTCTAACCAGGTGGCTATTTTGACCTGCTACAATCATGGTCATGACCGTAACCGAAAAAATCGATCCGAACAATGAATTCAGTGTTTTGTTTGGTTTTTAAAATAAACCGAATTGTTAATATGATGTTTGGTTCCACATTTTTTAAATTTTGTTTATTCGGATAACCAAATGATTTATATCAAAACATTTTGCAACACTTTTCAAATGATTATTGTTACAACATCGTGTTATAAACCACCACTCGAGACATAAACGATACAAAACGATCTCGTGAGCTTAATCTATTAATCCATAACGTATCGGGTATTGACAGAATTTGAAAAGTCAAGTCGACTGACTGACTGATTCTAATATATTATAAATAAACATTTTGCATAATAATATGTCCAAAACCAACCAAAACACTTATGATATCTACAAACATAACATATTCAACTTCCCTACGTTGAACAAAACATCACATTTTCCCCCTTCTATCATCATCCACTTCAAAGCAAACAAAAACAAAATAATCAAAAATTCCAAATTAAAAAAAAAAAAAAAAAATCTTTATATCAACATTCAAAACCCTTCTACACTTGACCGTCTAGCCGAAGACGACGATCTCCGGCTTTCTTGACGGTCCACAACTCCGTCCATAGTAAGATTCGACGCACAGTTTCGTGGTGGCAAGGAAGGGGGCAACCTTGGTGGAGGCGGCGGCGGTGAGTAACTCAACCGTGGAGCGGGGTAAATAATCCCGTTCAAGCTTAACGATTTCGCCATGTGTTTCCGGCTGATTGTACCTGGTTCTTGTAATGGAAACCGACACGAGAATTTCATATCTTGTATGATTTTGAGGTGTTCGACTATTGTTCGCATTGTTGGTCTTTCTGATGGATCTTTTTGAAGGCATCTTTGAGCTATGTCCGCCATTGTTCTGGCGGCCCTAGCTGCATATCGTCCTTTTAGTTGCGGATCCATGATTAGGGACAGCCGACTATCGTCTGTTAAGAACGGTCGGCTCCATTTTATTAGATTTCTTTCCTCTTTCGGGTGCCGGCTGTCTAGGTTCTTTCTACCTGTAAGTAACTCTAGAAGCACGATACCAAAACTCCATACGTTGCTTTTAGGCGTTAATAATCCCCTCTCGAGTGTCTCCACCGAAAGATTCGCCATTGCCTGAATAAACACTTACAATAGTTAATATACATACCATATTATTACTGAAACAACAAGATCTATCTGTATTTATATTCAACATACTAATCATTTATTGGGGGTGTTTGGGATTTTTTTTTTTTTTTTTGAACGGCCAACAAAACGATCTCTGAGCCCCCGGGTACTTAGGCCAATTCCCCTTGACCCGAACCCGCCTGCCGGACCGCCCAAAATGCGCAGGAAACCCTTGGAATGGGAAAACCTTCGCCCCCGCTTGGAGTCGAACCCGGGTGAAATCCGTTCAAACTCTTCATTGCGATGTCCATCACCAGTTGAGCTGAGTAGTCAGGACGGGGGTGTTTGGGATTGATTATTCAAAACAGATTATGCGTTTTGAAAAAGCAGGGGCGGAGCTGCTTATAGATTATTGCGTTTTGGTAGCCTAAAAAACTGATTATCTGCCTTTTCAAAACGCAATCCCAAACACTAAAAACTGATTATCTACGTTTTCAAAACGCAATAATCTAAAAATCAGATTCAAAACGCAATCCCATACACCAAATAAATAAAAATGGATATAATGCGTTTTGGGTCAGCGCAACCCAATCCATACCGCTCATTCTTGAAATATTAATTGGTAATCAATCATATTTGACCGATAACTGTTTACCATATATATAGAAAAACACTGAAACTTGAGGGAGGAACTTACGGGTGAACTTTCTGGAATGTCGGTCTCAGGAATGTGAGTCATGCAGCCATATCCGGAAAGCTTTGCACTAAAATCTTTATCGATTTGTATATTAGCAGTTGAAAATTCATGAAACATTGCCTGCAAAAAGAAAGAAAGAAAGCTTTTAGCAAACAACACACACTTTGACTACATAAACATTGATTGCACAATGACTTTGACTACCTGAAACGGGCCTTCCTCATGCAAAAACGTAAGCCCTTGAGCAGCACAAAGTGCAACTTTCATTCTAGCATTCCAATCAATAGGCGGGCCGTCGGTTCTCCCATACAAAAGGCGATCTAAACTTCCATGATAAAGCCTTTCATAAACCAGCATTCTTCTATCAGATCCCTCACGAGCATGAAACCCGATTAGTTTACAAAGGTAGGGATGTTGTAGTGATGCTAGTGTGTTGACTTCGCTAATGAATTCTTTCAACCCCTGAATAACAACAATATTAGAATTTGTCAGAATCTTCCAAAGGATTGAAGGTGAAGAAACTAGGTCCATTCAGTGTGTCCCATCTTGTAACCCGGCGCTACGTACGGTTGAATATGTTAATCCAAATACTGAAAACTTATTATTGTGACTTTAACCCATCAATTTAGGGATAGTTGGTACTGTCACATACATTTCAATAAGAAGTTTCGTAACCGCACAACCCCCCCCCCCCCCCCCCCCTCCCAATTATATTTGGTCAGCGCTATGTACAAGTGCTTATATGGTTCCCTAGCTATAATCGAACACGCCCCCACTTGTCAAATAGATAAATTGCAAGTAATCTGTGCAAACTAATATTACCTGAGATGAAGGATGAAGACTTGTAACGGTGGCTTGAAGATTTTTAATGCTAGCAACATCTTCCCCAAAAGAAGCTCTATACATGACGGATGAAAGACCTTCCGACACACATGTCTGAGGTGAAAAATTATGGCAGGCGGCTGCAACTTCTTCAAAGGAGAAATTTTTAAGCGTGCCAGATGAAGCAGGAACCGCTGGCGGCAGGTGGTTTCCAGATGGCGGTAATGGCAAAGGACCGGAAACATTTTGTGGCGGCAGCAGTGGACCACTGCCACTGCCGACTTTAAAGCTTCCCATTGTTTTCAAATTGGCAGTGTTTGGTGCCGGAAGCGGTAGCGGCTGTGGGACTGGCGGCATCCCACCACCACCACCACCAACGCTACCTTCATATTCGACTGATAGGACATCTTGCTCTGCTGCATCTAATGTTGACGGGGCTGATAATGCGCGCATACGGCTCGTGATTGCTGAATGGCTTGGTTGAAGCGGTTTGACCCGTGTTCGAAAGCTTGGTGGCGCTGATTGCAGGGCTCGAGTTTGGGTAATTGGTTCGGGTAATGTGGTTGGTGTTGGGTCTTGTGGGTTGACCCGTTTTACATGAATGCTCGGGTTTGACTTTTTCTTTTTGCCTTTTAGTACCGGAAAACACCCCATTGTCTTTAAATTCAAAAACTTGTGTTGTATACCTACAGATTGAACATCACAAATATAATAAATCACAAAGCATCAAAACAAATGATTTCTTCTGCTACAAGTAACTCTAATGTTGATTTTTTAGTGGTCAAATGTCTTAAAATCTAACTTCAAAATTAACCATTGACCTTTTAACAGTCAAACAAGTTATGTTGTAACATCAAAATTCGATACGAAATGCTTTCTGTTAGACTAAAAACTGACCAACACATTAAATTACAACAATCTAAGACCAAAAATAAATGCATTAAACATCCATGTGGATAAAAAAAATTCATGAAATTTGAATTTCAAATAGTCAAACCTTGACCGTTCTTCAGGGCCAATATGAGTATCAAACTATCAATGAAACTTATGAAATGCCATACTTTTTAATTGGAACAGTGATTCCAGTGATCAAATATAACAAATCTCAAATTGGGTCTTAACAATGTGATGTTACAAAATTGCCCTTCAGTTCAAAATCAAGAAATATCAAGAATCCTAGGTACAGAAAAGCACAATACTTTTCAAGATTTATTATTAAATTAAAAAAAAAAAAAAACCATTTCCTAAAACATGCTTGACAATCACTATATGAAATCAAACCCAAATATGAAACAATAATAAAAGTAACAAAAAAATAATAAAAAAATGATTATACTTTTTTAGAAATCAAGCAGAAGACAATAAACATCATAAATCCAATCGATGAGATGTAAAATCCAAAAATTTGTAATTTTTATCATAATCCCAGATTCAAAATACCCATTTGAACAAATTAATAAACAGTTTGCAGAAACAAATTCAAAAAACAAGATCTACAAGATGCAAAAAACATGAACTGACCTGGTAAAAAAAGATGATATTTTTCCTGTTGATTGTTCCAAATTCTTGATCTTTATGGTCTTAAACACCAAAAGGAAGAAAACCCAGAAATCTTTTTGCAAGATTTGTAAAATTTGTAGAGAATTTGTGAGATTTGTGAAGAAGAAACCCTAGAAAAAGTGAAAAAAGGGGGTCAAATTAAAACAACAAAGGAGAAGAGGGGTGTGGGTGGGTGGAGATCTTTGAAGATAGGGAAAGTTTAGGGGAAAGATTCAAGAGTTGGAGTACTGTGCACTTACCAAGCAGATGTGTGTTTGTGTGTGTGTGTGAGAGAGAGAGAAAGTTTCAGTAGTCAAACCAATCAAAGGAAAGATGTCATTATTGTGATCACTTTGTATACAACATAAATGGATTTATTCATGTGATATGACTGTTTTGCCCTTGGTACTTTAATACCGGTAATGAAAGAGAAATCTTCTTGTTTGTCCAGTTTGACATTTTTGCCCTCTTGGAAGATTTCTAGGACATCAATTTGATAATTTGATTTTGGTTTGTGATATCAATTTGATAGTTTATGTTTCGGGAGTGTCTCGAGTTAGACAAATATAATATGTAGAGACAAAATGTTTGTATCATAAAAGGAAATGTCGTTTTTTTTAAGGATCAACACTCGATAACCTATAAACATACCTCTAATTCTACATGTGCACCTCTTGCTCGAGTGAAGTCTCTGTACAACTTTATAAATTCCTCAAAATACTCTAAAGCTGAGATGTGAATTTGAAAAAAAAAACAACCAAATTGATAACAAATGATATGACATGATGATAATGATGGGTGATTCTGGTGTGTATAGTAAGCATATGTTAAAGAATGATATACCTATTCAATCTTTATTATGGATACACAATCAATAACTTTTTGGTGACACAGAATAAAACAATCAATAAATAAACAGTGAATATCCATTTTGAAGACAAATAAAAAATGATCTAACTGCTACCGACTAAAAAGATTGTATGATGGTAACTTTTCATATCTCCCGGCTATTTTCTTTACTCATACATAATTTAAGTATCTATCTCAATAGTCACTAAATAAAAAAAATCTTATTTTTTACGTTTTTTTATATAGCACTAGTGTACTCGATGGAAATATAATAAAACGCTCGTTAATTTGCTGTATTTTCTTTTTTAAATATTGTACAAAAAAATTATTAACATGTAAAAATCGTGGGGAAAAGCCATGTGTCATGCACATGAGAGGAGGAAAAACAATTTAATAGTTTTGGAGAGAAATTAAGAGGATAGATAGCCTCTTTAATTGCCATGTGTTACACCCCTTTTCATATGTATATAGATATATAGATATAGATTTTCGCTTCATATACAACTATATGGAATAGGTTAAAACCCGTGTATCACACGGATAAACATTTTTAATAATAATGTATTGTCAATTAAATTTTTAAAACTAAGAAACAGAATACGAAAAATGGAATAAATAATGTCGGAAAATAATGTTGAAATCGCATAATTGTGACACGGGATGTAATCAGCTACTTATTTATTAAGTATAGATGTCTTTTAATATAACTGGAGTTTCATATAGGGTCTGTTTGGTATGGGGTAATGGAATGGACGAGGTGGTCGTGGTCGGTGAGTGGTGGCGGTCTGTGGCATAAATAAAGTAATGGAATGGACAAAGGAATTAAATGGATGATTATTCCATGGTCTTGTTTGGTTACCACCTAAAAATTGAATGAAAGATTACTTTGTATTGTTTGGTAGGCAGGAAAAGACAAAAAAAAAAATTCAACGGTGGTGAGTGGTGGGGGCAACAGTTGACAGTGGGTGCCGGTGACAGTGGTTGATGGTGGCGGAGGTGGTCGTTGTCGGTGAGTGATGGCGGTTAGTGGTAGTGGCAACGACGACAATGGTGGTGGTAGTGGTGATGGTGATGATGGGTGGTCGTGGTCAGTGGGTGGCAATGTTTAGTTGTGATAGTAGCGGTGGCGGTGGTGGTGATCGGTGGCGACAGGGAGTGACGGTGATGGTGAGGGGTGGCAGCGATAGCTGGCGGTGGCCAGTGGGTGGCTCTAAGTCATTTTAAACATTTTTTTATTTTTATATTTAAACGGTTACTACATTCATTTATATACAAAAACTTCAAAAGAATTTTTGAAAAAAAAAAAAGTTTTCTTACATGTTAAATTGATTTTTTTATGATATATTTAACATGTTAAAAGCATAGTTTCGCGGTTTCTCACTTTTTTTGTAGTTCCCCATTGAACTCACCCCTATATAATATATATAGGGTTGCAAACGAACATGAATAAGGTTTTTTTCGTGTTCGTTTATTAAGGAAATTATGTGTTCATGAACAGTTTATGGACACTTGCCCGAACGAGATTTTCTGTTCTTGTTCGTATGATTAGAAAACACATGTGTTCGTGTTCGTTTGTTAATTTTGTTCATGAAAGCACACGAACAAAAACGAACATTAATAAACACAAACAAGTGGCCATGAACATAAATGAACACAAAGAGTGTTCATAAACGGAAACAAACACAAATGAACATATATTAACTTTCAAATAAGATTTAATTCACACATATTAAGACATTAACTAGATCCATCCAAAATATAACTTAATTATTCAAACATACTTTTACTTAACCGAAAGGCATTAACGATATCTACATTCATTCTTTTATTTGTTAAGATGCGGTTGTTAAAAGGTAGTTGTTCAAGGTTTGTATGGTCATTGATGAAAAGAAAATGCGGTTGTTACAAGGTAGGGTTCAAGGTTTGTATGGTCATTAGATGATAAGAAAATAAGGAAAAATAAAAAATCGGAAAGGGCAACATGGTAATTTACTTGAGGGGAACAAGTAGTATCTCGATATTCAACGAAGAGGGGCCTCGATTGAAGTGACGTCTCAGTCAAACTTTGGACCATATAATAACCAGTGGGACATACCAGTTTTTTTCTTTAATAATAATAAAAAAATATGTGTAATATACACACATATAAACTACCGTCCACATGGTTTTTCTCACATTTTTTCCTAGGAATTGTTTTTATATACGTTTTCATTTTTAATTTAGGAAATGAAATCTCATTATTAAGTACTTTATATAGGAGTGTACCATAGGATTGTTTGGAATGATTGGGTTAAATACCCGTTATACATGTTGTAATTTGTGGAGTGAGTGGTCCTTTATTTGAGGACTCCTCCGTTTTGTTTTGAATGAAGTTCTATTTTCAAAAAAAAAAAAAAAAAAAAAACTAGTTTCAACGTTACGTTCCTTTCTAAATGAATAGAATCATGAGGACAATGTAATAAGAGTCCGTGTGTATAACATTATATCGATTTAAAAACACATTTATGCGTAGGATTTGTTAAAATAGAAACTCACTCAAGTTGAGAAAACGGTAAAGATCCCATGTTTACATACGTAAGAATTCGTTTACATACGGAAGAAAATTCGCACAACTTGGTTCTTTTAGGTCAAAAAATGAGTAAACTGTCAAAATAGCTCATGAGGTTTGGCCCAAAATGCTTTTTTAGACAGAAAAAAGATTTTTTTATCACTTGGTACTTTCATTTTTTTGCCATTTTGACCTTTTTTTAAACTTAGTTAGACAAGTCAGTTAAGGTTAGCGGCAATTTTGTCATTTCAGGTCAAAACTTAAAAAACATATATTTTAACCATCTTCACTTATACCACTGAAAATCCCCTTCTTCCCACAACTCCTTAAAAAAACCCTAATTCCCAAAACTTAAAAAATCCCCAAATCGTATATGGCAGATGCTTACAACCCTTCATTGGAGATGCTTTTAGCTACATTCGACTTTCCTAAACCTTACAATTGACTTTTGTAAACCTTAAAGGAAGGGCAATTTTATTTTTTTTTCTATAGACATCCATATCCTCTTAACCATCTTTAAAAAGTGATTCCAGAATAATGTGTTCTGAATTGTATAACAAGGATGTAAAAGTAACTCAGCTACTCCATCAACCAATTCTTCCTCCATTAAACTCTTCCCCTGAATACAATCCAATGAGAATTAACATTCCACATTATAATTAAAATCAACTCAATGCACATATAGAAAGAATCCAATGTTATTATACGTTGTAATCTTCAATACCTTTTTTTACTAGTTTATCTAACTAAGGAGCAGCAGCAACCTTGGGACAACGTTCCAGCTCATATTCGATACGAAAACTTCCATCAATCGCTATTTAAACTTGTTCCTAAGTCCAACTACAACTCAACCTAATTGATGGAATATAAAATTCCGTATCCCATTTTTGCATAAAACCATCCATTCCATAACAATCCATTCCATTGACACAATTGACCCATGGAGAACACACCCCTTCCGGTGCACTTTCTAAATTCAGTGTAATTTATATTGGTAATAAGTTAAATTTCGAATTTTGAATTTCAAAATTCAAATTAAAATTTAAAATATTTAAATTCGAATTATACAAAATTTCAAATTTTGAGTTTTGGATAATAATGGTGAGAAATTACACATCATCATCCATCAGCATTCCGAGCCCAATAGCTTTCCACCAGCACGTCACTTCTATTTTAACCTCATCAGCCCAACTTCAACATGTATCAAAATAAAACACATAAATAAGATAAGTGTGACATATAAAAGGATAAAATGACATAGGAAATATATATACTTTTAACGGTCTTTTATCACCCCTTATCTTTTGTGATGCGGAGGGCAAAACTCTCAAAGCCTACATGTCAGAGCTTTGCCCACCATACTGTATAGTCTAAGGATGGTTACGGTGGATTGCAACCGCCTATAGGATGAGACTTTGAGATTGTCTTATGTGTAATTGCGTATACAACGGGAAACCGTCAAATACTTTCCCAACATGTTCTTATTTGAACTTTATACAATAAAAAGAAAATTTAAACGTGACATTTTATAAGTTACTATAAGTCTATAACATATTGGACGATGTTTGGCTGTTTCAATATGTTGAATAATTAAAATACGAAGATAACATTATTAATTATGATCGACGGCTTTTGCATCAATTATCGTGAATGAACATCTTTTTTTTTTGAACGGTCGAACGGTGCACCACCCTTAAAAACAACACCCTCACGCAGGATCGATCCCTGGGCTACCAGAATGTGCTTTTAGCCCCCCCTAATAAGGAGTGGGAATTGAACCTGTAACCACCCAGGCAGGAAACCCTAAGATTTCCTTCCCACCTCTCCACAAACCGATTGGTCTGTGGGTCATTGGCGTGAATGAACATCTAGTTGTATATTATACAACAAAATTTAGGGAAACATAAAAGTTATTTTAACCATTCTTATTTAATATCAACTAGTTTGACCAATTTAAAATTAAATAAAGGAAAATTACCAATCTAGCCTTTGATCAAAGGGAATTATCAAACTAGCTTTTTTTTTTTTTTTTGAACGGCCAACGGTACCACCCATAACAAAGCCCCGCACCCTTCAGGTCCGGTCCCCGGGCCCCCCTAAGGTCCAGCCCCTCATTTCAGAATAACCCTACTCTGAGTGGGATTCGAACCTGTGACCTCCCAGGGCAGGAACCCCACAAAGTGGGTAAACCTTCCCACCTCCATTGCAACCACTAGTCTCATCTTTTTGGAGTCACGGTTCACAGGTTCCAAGACATCTCAGGCGTCTTCAAGAGGCTTTGGCGTTTGACCAACCGCTGAGCGATACGTGTCAATTTATTACTATTTTATATTCCCAGCCCTCTTCCTGTCCTTTTCCACGTCTTGGAAATGTCTCCAAACCCATACATATTAGCATCTACTCGCTTCTCCAAACCCTTCATCCCATACATATTGAAGAAGAAGCGGGAAAGGCAGGAAGCAAATTTTTATTTTGACTTGATGCTGTTGAGATGGAAGAAAAACATACATTCATATCCATTTATTATTATTTTTTATTTTGACCCAACATTCATACATCACTCAGGTCACTCCTTCCAGTTCCAGCTCCGGTGACCGACAACCAAACCCGTTAACCTACAACACCCTTCCGACACCTGTGGTGTTTGGATGTTGCTCGGAATACGGTCGTCATAATGGAAAGGTCAAAGCGACAACGGTGGTTGTGGTCGCCGGTAAACAAGGGCGCCGCTGTCACACCCCGCCAAGGCGGAAACACGAGGATGTGATTCGAAAGATTTTCAAGCATAAGGTTCGAGCAACACATAAGATGTAAATTAAATAGATACCATCACAAGATAATCATTGTCACAAATTATTAAGAGAAACATAATATTGTCTGAAAAACCAATGTTCAAATACCAAGACATAATAAAGCTAACAATAACGTAATCCATCCAGTGATGGTACCACATAGTGCATGGTCAAACCCTTCTCTCAAGTCTTTGCCCCGCATGGTCAATTACCTGAAAAACATGCATAAAAGATTTGTCAACATAATGTCGGTGAGTTCACAGGTTTTAATGTACTATGTAAAGTGCTCGTGAGATTTGTGTATGACCAATCATAGGCTAGCTAAGCGAATGATTACTATGCAAACCATGAGTCCCATAACCAAACCTCTTGACTGTTGTGCCTCGCGCATTGTACAATAAAGACAACATATGTATAGTAGAATACTAACACTTTTTTGTATGTAACCGGTTGGAGCGACTAACCAAGGGTGGGGGTGTTAATCCCAATAGATCTATTTAAGTGTTCCATGGCTTTTGATAGCTAATGGTTATAGTGTAAATGTAAGTACGAGTACTGTTGAACTCATGAATTGAATGTCTCATGTTCCACGTGGTAGTCACGATAGAATATCACACCAAAATGTAATGTATTATAAATGTAGCATGTTTATCCCCCAAAAAATGGAAAACAGTAAAACGGAGCCGTGAAACTCACCTGGTGACTGAAGATAAGGTCTAGTAAGGCAGAAAAGTGGAATAGCTATTGTCCCGACAAATGGTACCCTATGATTATCAAGGACATAGTAAGTTGTACGTTCTTGTCGTGTATTATACAAGTTGTTCACTCGACTTATGGACCCTTGTGTTAGTTATATGTGGGCCATATTTCTTGCACGTGACAATTATTACTTGTTTTATGAGTACTTTGTAGAATGTGCGGCTTCAAGAAATCCGGGCGTTCTATTGTAAAATCGTATCTATTGTGAACAAATGGGCCCCACATGTCATCATGGGTTATGGATTGTTCCCAATGTAACATGTGTGGTTGTTTTATGGCAAACGAGTGTTTTAACATATGTTTATGCCTTTCAAAGTCCAAAAGTGGTTTTAACATATTTTGTGGTTGAGTTAACATCGTTGTGTGTTTGAGCAGAGGGTCTCCCTGGAAGCGGTCTCTCTATCCCTAGGGGTAGAGGTAAGGCTTGCCTACATCCCACCCTCCCTAGACCCTACTAATAGCTTTGCTATTTATGGGATTTTATTGGGCTTGGTTGTTGTTGTTTTTGTTGTTGTGGTTGAGTTAACATACGTTATCATAGCCTAGCCGAATTCTTTCATTAATCATGTACTAAACCCGATCGTTTTAAGTATCCAACACAACTTGTTTGTGTTTACCCATGCACGATTTAATGACTATGAGTGTGTGCTAGTGTGTCATTAAGGAAATCGAATATATTTATTCCCAAAACGTGTTATAATGTCGAGTATGTGTATATGTGTATGTTTTGGTTCGAAATCGGTTTCTTGACACATATCGAAGCCGAGAGAGGTTTAGAAAACATGGATCATAATGTAGGTGTATGATGGGTGTCACCTATGCGTGTGGTTAGTTCATGTACGTGTGAACCATATGTGTTTAAAATCAATTATCCATAAATGAAACAAGGTCTTTAAAACTCATTGACTTATTATGTGATAGGACGATTACTAGATGGTCAAGGGTTGAAGGGTCGGGAGTACATAAAAGGGCTGATTGTTTTTAAGTTACAACTAATGATGATGGTGAGTTGATAATGTACCTATTGGATGCAAGAAGATGGTCGAGTGCTTAGACCTTCGGGTGGTGATCGGCCGGGAACTAATCAAGAGGGAAGGAATGTTGGTGTGTGAAAATGAGGGTGATCATGGGTCCTTTATATGGGTGATCAAGTGATGTGGTGACAAAACAAATATGGTAGTCCTACCCTTCTTGATCTATGCATTGTTTAGGGACGCTAATCATGATTTGGTGCAAGGCAATGGGTTGGAAGATTTAATCAAGAAAACAGTGGTGTTGACTTGGATAGGAGGAAGGGATCATATTGGCTTCTTGTCTAAATGGGCATAAACTATTACATCATCATGGTCATAGCCGATTTTCATCATGTGTAAAAGTGGATTTGTAGATCAATCTTTGTCGTGTGATCATGGATGGAATCGGCCGAAGCATGTAGAGGTGTAGAAGTGATAGTGACCTTTCTAGGGACATAGGTTTGTCATCATTTGGTTGATGTTGATTGTTCCATAGTCTCTCTAGTTTTGATAGGTGCTCAAGTTTCAAGAAGAATTCCATGTGTAAGGTGACAACTAGCAAGATGGTGAAAGTGACATAAGGTGGGATTTGGGGTATCTTTTCGGCCGAGATCAATGACAAGGGCAGTCCATCCTTTTTTGGGGTTGAGATCTTAGGACAAGGGTGTGTGTACATGGTGGTTTCATGCTTTATTTGTATAAGGGTTTGACATTCATGAAAAAGACAAGAGAGTCTAGAAGAAACAAAGAGGGAAATGTTCCATATTGAGCTTAAACCTTCTTATAGGGATGTGTAGTGTCAATGTTAGAGGTTCCATTTGGGTATAAGTGAGAGACAAGACAATAAGGTGAGTGTATATGTATGCATTGTTGTGTGTGTATATATATATGTCCATTGTGTTGTCCAACTCTATGATAAGATTACTTGATTATCTAGACATAGATCATTCCACTTATCATCATGGGTTTGTTCATGGGCCTTGGTAGTTGACTATATATATCAATGAGCATATGAGTTGGTTATATTAGTTAGATAGTCGTGTGATTGTGTAGATATATATATATATATGTAATCGAGTGGCACAAGAGGTGTTACTAAAATTTATAAGCTATCCATAGTGATGGATTTTTGGATATTAACATATGATAACATTTGTGATCATGTAGCATATTTATACATATGTTATTGAGGAGTTGTTCATGTGTTATTGGGCCTCAGTAACTTGTGATAACACATGCTTATTCCTTGGTAGTGTTTCATGATTTTTGTGAGTGTTGTCCTCATAAAACACATGGTAATTGTTCGGGTTTGAGTGGATTGTGTTGCTTTGCACTTGGGCATTGTCACGTGTATTGTTGTTTTGGGTTTGTTCATAGAATTCGGGCATCCGGTTGCTCTCTGTTGAACGTGTGATTGGCTTGCTTGTTCAACGCCAATTGTCTTGTATAGTCCGGGTGTTGTATGCATAAACGAATAATCTATTGAATTTCCACAATAACCAAGGCTTTACTGGACCGGGGGTTAGACCAGCTACTATGATACGCTTTTTAATGAGAAATAACCATATTGTTTTCTTTTAATAGATTTTATTTAATCAACTATATATACATGTATTTTTGTATTATTTGGTCGATTACCTAATGGAAACCAATCTCATAAATAAAAAATATTGAAGGTCAGAAAATTTCATAACCTCAAAATGAGGTTGTATCAATGTATCATTTCTGTTTTTATTTTTTTTGCAATTATTATCCGAAGTAACTCTCTCAATAATATGCTAACGAGATGAGCTTTGATTTTTTGTTTGCATTAATGTCACTTAGAGCACGATTGAATATATATTAATCTAAGAATACCACCTTTAACCGTTTGTTTGTATTACCTGGGTTTAATGCATTATTGAAGTCTATTTGACCGTGTGATCGATAATATAAATTTTGGTTTAATCTTCTAAGAAAAAAACATAAAAGATTTTATAAACAAACCATCTAATGGGTGTATGTCCTTTTACGCACCAATATTTAAGCACAAATTCGTATGATGTGGGGCTCCTTTTGTTTGACCAATGTTTTGGAGCATTCAACATGGTTTGTATATTAATGTTTAGAATATTGAGTTCTTCCATAACACCCACAGTTTTCTTAATTGCATCAAACCATGCAAATCCAATTAAAAAAAATACTTGCGGGTAATAGACTAATAGGCCAAGTTATCCATTTGTTAATGTAGGACCCTTTCTAAAAACAAAATACATACGTTATAGATAATTTGAATATTAATACTATATATATATATATATTAATATTAATAAAATCCTACATGACACTCAAATAAGTCATTCTCCCCTTTGAATATGTTATGTGACACTATGTAATTAAAAAAAACCTTATCATCCCAAACCCTAAAATTATCTCTCTCTTCTCACCCCCCCTCCCCCCTTATTTCTCCACAAACCCTAGAACAACATCGCCGCAACTAATCTATGTTCGGACTTACAAACCACGACGAGGAATCCTCCTTCCTGTTTCTCTCGCATCAGTTTCTTTAATATCATATGGCTTGGGTACTGTTGGGGTTATGTGATCAAAAGGTGGTGGCTGATTATGGTGTACCGTGGTGGTGGTTGGTCATGATGGTGATGGAGTTCCTTCGGTGGTTCTCTTTGATGACGGTTGGTGTTGATGGTGGTGTACCACTCTCTCTCTCTAAATATGTATACCGTTTTAGCATACATATTGTATAAGGGATTATAATGTGTTACCTAACACTGTGTTTCCGAGTTTTATTTAATGAAAGAAAAGAAAAGATTTGGAAGAATGTTTGAAAAAATTGTGTTCCAGAGTTTTTTTAAAGAGAGAAAGGGAGGGAAACGGAAGGAATATTTTGGTTCATTTCCTTCATTTTTCATCCTTCTAATTTGGAGAGATTTTGAAGGAAATGTTATTTTAAACATAAAATCGTTACTTTCCTCTCCATTTCCTTCAAACTCAGGAACACACTAGTTAATTAAATCTTTTCTTTTTACTCACTTTCTTTTCCCTTTTTAATTCTCTTTTCCTTCTCTTCCTTCATTTGTTAAACTCGGGAACATAGTGTAAGACTATCCAGAGTGGGCGTGGAAAAGAGGCTTGAGGGGGGGGGGGGGGGGTGGACTGCCCCGGAGGGGCTTGGAAGAGGGTCGGGAAGGGGGAGGCGTGGGGGCACTTTCTTTTTGTTATGATTGGCTGATTTTTTTTTTTTTTTAACTTTAACACACACACATAATAATAATAATAATAATAATAATAATAATAATAATAATAATAATAATAATAATAATAATAAGAGAGAATTACACAGATTGTCCTTTAGTTATACATCAAATTGCATCCTATGTCCTTTATGGAAATTTTTCACTTCTTATGTCCTTTGTTTTATACACTTGTTACACCCTATGTCCTTTAGACCAAACCCAGTTAAATAACTCAGTTAAGTTGGTCATGTGCCCCTCATGTGAGGGGCAATCCTGTCTTTTCACCTTAAAACATAATAAAACTTAAAAAAAAAAAAAACCTTCAACAACCAGACATCATCATCATCATCTTCACCTTTCCCCCTTCCTTAAACAACCCAAACCCTAAACCACCCTATCTCCCCCACCGCCGCCGTAACCACCACCACCTCCTCCATACCTATCTCCACCACCGCCTCCACTTCCATGTGTACTGCCTTGCACAGGAGCCTCACCAGGCCCAGTGACGTTGTCACTGTCCACAACTCCAAATCCTCAATCCCTTGTCTCCCAGACCCGACTCAGACCTCAAGAATCAACCGCCATCATAACCTGGACCATCACCATTGCCACCTGCGTCCACCATAACCCCCACCTGAGCCTACCAAACCACCACCGTCCTCTAACCTATTGACCACCATGGTTCTACCTTCAAGACGACCCCTGCAAACCATCTTCGCACCCTCTGTGAGCCACTGTTATCTGAATCAAAGTCACCACTACAACCTTATCCCCACCAATATTCATCACCAGGGCCGCCATCAATACCTTCACAAGAAAAGGGGGGTTTTTACCTGGTTTGAATCGGGAACAGAGGGGTCGCCACCGGAGACCACCACATCTCCTCTTCCGTCTGTCTGTCTCTCTCTCTCTCTCTCTCCTACACTTTCTCTCTCTGTCCTCTGTTCTCTCTCTCTAGCTCATTATCTCTCTATCTCTTTCTAAAATAATAATAATAATATGGAAGGAGCAAGGTTGGGTGAGGGTGGGGGGGGCGGGGGGGGTGAAGGAGACCCGACGGCCGGAGCTATCGCCGGAAAAGGAGGAGTAGAGAGGAAGAGTGTGTGTGTTTGTGTCTGGTGTGTGTGTGTGTGTTTTAGAGAGAGAGAGAGTGGTAAGAGATAAAGTATTATTATTATTATTATTATTACACAGATTGTCCTTCATTAAGGATGAAAAGACAGGATTGCCCCTCACGTGAGGGGCACGTGACACACTTAACACTCTTTTTTAACTTGGTTTGGTCTAAAGGACATAGGGTGTAACAAGTGTATAAAACAAAGGACATAAGGAGTGAAAAATTTCCATAAAGGACATAGGATGCAATTTGATGTATAACTAAAGGACGATCTGTGTAATTCTCTCTAATAATAATAATAATAATAATAATAATAATAATAATAATAATAATAATAATAATAATATTTCTTCCCCCTTCCACTCCCCACAATTTTCATCCCCTCCACGTGAGACCCAAAAGTGCCACATGACGCTTCGTCCCCTTCTTTCCCCCGCCACTCCTTATAGTCTAAGAGCATTCGCAATAGAATCCTCATCCCACATCCACTCACAACCAATCACAACCAATCACAACCACATATTACACTAAACCCATTAAAGTTTCTCTCTCCTCTACTCACAATCACTTTCAACAAATATTAAAAAATAAATACAGTTTTTCTGTTTTCTCTAAAAGATTCCCAAAGAACCCAATATATACCGACACACTGTAAATTCCCTATTTTCTTCACTCACAACCACTTCCAACCTCCAAAAAAAATTATAAGGTTTTGTCACAAAAAAAATAGGATCTCTATTGTGAATGCTCTAACACGTACATGTCCAAACATAAGTTATTAGATTAGACTATATTAATAAACCAAAGTATTTGAACAGTAGTTTATTATTATTATATTATATTGAACATTGATTTTATTATATTATATCCCAAGTTGAATTTAACTAATGTGGTATACAGATAAAAATATTTTAAAGCGGACATAATATATATCTTGATAAGGCCATCTTTAATGTTATATTACACATTTACACTGACACGTACACAATAACTATATGCATCCAACCTATATTGCATAATTTTATACTTGAAAGAGAAAATAACCTATAATATACAAAGAAAGCTAGGTAAAAAGATGGCAATTGTCTAGTAACGATAACGATAACGATATTATTTTATTTTTTGTTATGAAATTAAGTAATCGTCAAGCATGATGCATGCGGCGTTCTTATTTGACTAAAGATTAAAAGAAGAACCATGTTTATAGCGTTCAAATATGAACTCTTCGGTATTGGGGTATTTTCTAAAGCTATCATGTGTAAAAAGTACTATGTGGAATTAAGGGCGTTAAATACCATCCCATACGCGTTAAGAGCATTAAAAGTGTCATTCGTTAAAACGGGCGTAAAAGAATCTTGGTGGGTCCTTTACACACACAATCAATATACTATTTATTTTAAAGGGGCGTTAATGGAAGGAGACCTTTTCTTTAAGGGGCGTGAAAAACGTTATGGGTGATATGAGTGCTAAAGACGCCTATATGAAATGAGGGGAGCAAGAGTACACCCAGAAGACTTAACTTCAGCATAAATCAAACTTTAAACGGTTTCCTGCAAAGACCGCATGCCCAAATAGTAATATTGTTAGAAATTAATCTAATAATTAAAATATAAAAATGTAACGGAGTAATATAACGGTGTTAACTCACTGTTCAAATGAGCGCACGGTTTAATTAGAATTAGAGGTGTATAATAACCGGTTTGGGCCCAAAGTGAACCGGCTTGGAAACCGACCCAGATTGTAAACCCTTTCTTTGTGGGGGTTCGCCCCGAACCGTTATTCTAAAAATAAAATATAAAGCTGATATCAAAACGATGGGTTAACTTGGGTTCAAACCAGTTTTTTTCAGGGTCGGTTTCCTGGTAGTCGGGCCCAAACCAATCTTTTGTACTTCTCTAAGGGGCTGTTTGGTAGGATCTGTTTGATTAAGTGCTAAATCATTAAGAGGGTCTGAATGGTTCAACACCCATTATTAGCTGAATGATTAAGAGCTTAATGATACTATTCAGATGCTTTTTTAGTTGAAATAAACACTCTTAATGCTGAATGATTAAGAGCTGAATGATTAAGAAGTTTATTAAGAGACTAACAAACACTCCCTAAATATAATTACCCAACATCTAAATAGATGGTGTTGGACTTTTGTCCCTTCTTTTCGGCCCAGCCCACACAACGAATTCTATAGTTGCTAAACCTATTCTTGTGGGTCTGGCCTATCTATACACATGTGCTTAACCCACATAACACTAGATTTGATACGTCCAATTGTCTAAAGCCCATCATCACTTGAATTTTGGATTAAGGAAAGGAATCTAGACTTACATAGTTACGTTACATGTTGAACTTTTGTCGATCATAGTGAAAGTAAATAGTAAGATTTAACAATTAATATACCCATAGATATTAGGGAATTTTCGGTTGATCAAAGTATTGTTGAAAATAGTCTTGATTTGAAAGAATGTGTTTAGGTTTTATTGTAAATTCAATAGCTCTCTTTTTTATTCATATGTGGTCATGTGTTGCTTTGATTCAGACAATTCAAATATTATCTTTATATTTGGACATCTATTTGTTTGAGATAATGTATTAAAGCAAATCAATATCTTTCATGTATTTTGACACTAATACACTATTACACCGTAAAAGCAGATATGCTCTAAGAGGAAACCAAAACTGTGTGAGATAACAACTTAACAAGGTGATCCCAGGATTGTTATTGGCCAATGTATTATATATTGATTTTAACCATGGATTATTTAATATATTTATTTTAACGACTTTATGAAAAAAAAAAAAAAATCAAACAAAAACACTATGTTGGGCTGCTGACTCATATTTAGAAGAAGAGCAAGTAAAATCGAGCTTAGGCCCATTGGAAATATATTTTGTCACTTCTAAGTTTTTTAAACTAACAATTTCTTAGGCCTAAATACCACATAAGCTTGTACTTAAAAGTGGGTTCATATCAAAACCAATTAATTCCGGGGGGGGGGGGGGGGGGGGGGGGGGGGGTGTCGCCAGTTCATCATTAATTGTCGGTTTCTCTAGGTTTTGGTACTTGGGGCCTTGGGGGTAACATGGATTACCACCGGTTTATTTTATTTACCTTCTAGTTATTTTTATCTTCACTTGAATTCGTCGAAGTTCCATCTATAGTAATCTGGTGATATTCATCTGTTTAGGAGTAAGGATGAGTACTTTGGTACCGAACCGGTACCGATACCATCAAGAATGGAATATAGATTCCAATTGCAACAAATTCGAGTTCATATTGAAATTTAAAATTCAAAATTCATTTCCTATGCAAATTTCAATTCCATTTCTATTTCATTTCGCAAACCAAACGAACCGTAAATGTTTCTTCGATCACCTACCAGACCTTAAAATCTTACATGACGTAAAGTTGATATCATAAATATATTCATAGCTCAGCTCGATTCATTAATTTAACCCTCGAAAATTTTATAAATAATTGACAAAATGGAATTTATTAATCCCACATTTTTGCAGTTGGCCGATAATAATCCCATCTGAATTTATTCTTACCACCAGTCCCACCTTTCATACATTTTGCTTTCAATGCACCTCCCGTTAACTCACACTAACGCCGTTAGCTGAAATCCACAATTCTAGGCGATTATTCACCGGACTTGAAAGAGGGAATCGAGACGAAGACATTGGTATGTTCAATTGCATAAATAAGCACGGTTCGATGGTTTAATCGTCGGTTCTGGTCATCCCATCCGATGAGAACATCAACCTACAACCGACGAACCATGCTTATTTCTATGATTGAACATACCAATATCTTCGTCTCGATTCCCTCTATCAAGTCCGGTGAATAATCGCCTAGAATTGCGCGTTTCAGCTAACGACGTTAGTGTAAGTTAATGGGGGGGGGGGGGGGACATTGAGAGTAAAATGTCTGAAAGGTAAGACTGGTGGGAAAAATAAAGTCAAGTGGGATTACTATCGGCCAACTGCAAAAAAGATTAAATTAATAAATTCCATTTCGCCTAAATAATTTTGTGGGTGGGGACATAAATAAACACCCGTAAAGTAAGTAGCAAATGTGGTGGTTAGTTTGTGTAATTTTTATAAAAGTAGGCCGCGATGTGATTACCCCTCCCATATTTGGATCGCAAAATGGATGGTTGTGTTGTGCATTTATTTTTCCATGTTTCTGACAAATATTATGTAGCGATTTGTTTTACATGACATGTATTTCTATAAATAAATACAATGCCCATAATGCAAGTTATTATTTACAAAAAAAATAAAAATAAAATAAAAATCAGTTAGATTTCTACTTCGCACGTCATAGTGACTTTGATTCTGAGATTTACATTGCATTATTGACACTAGATATTGATGCCACAAGTCTTTCTCATCAAAATTAATTTGGTATGATACTTCGAATGTGTTATGACAAAAAAAAAAAAAAAAAAAAAAAAAAATCCTCACAAAATTTAGAAAGATGTCAAGACTATAACAATGGTCGATAATAAACTAATACTTGTGAACGGAAATAATTATAGTGGGTGGTCTGCCAAAGGCATTATAGCCCAGCGGCATCTTGGTGGTGAGATAAGACTTAGGGGCTGTTTGGTAGCCTCTTAATCAGCCTCTTAACCATTCAGGTCTGAATCATTCAGCATTCAGACTGTTTGTTTCAGCATCTGAATGAAATGATTAAGTGCTGAACCATTAAGCTAATAAGGGATGCTGAATGATTAAGCTCTTAACCATTCAGAGCCTCTTAACCATTCAGACCATCTTAATGATTCAGCACTTAATCAACCAAATAGCCCCTTAGTGACCATAAGGTCCTGGGTTCGAATCTCACAAAGGGGGTTTTCTCATAATTATGAGTTTCCTCCTGAATTGGTGACTTGGTGGTGGAATATGATCGCGTGGCAACATTGGTGGCACGATGATACTCCAGTGTTCCGTGAGTGATTCCAATTTATTGGCCGTTCAAAAAAAAAAAAAAAAATTATAGTGGGTGGTCTAGAACAAAAGGGGATGCTAAAAACCCGAATATGATGGGAAAACTCAAACAGGTAATGCGATAGGTATTCAGGATATATATGAGATAATTCTAAGAATTTTCGCAAGTTGGAACAGGTAAGAGATTAGGTAATAGTCGCCTAATTAACCAAACTTCACTACAAGAGAGGGAAGCAGGTGAAAGAGAGGGAAGGTGATAGAGAGGTTTTGGAATAAATGAGGAAGATGGGAGGGAAGGGGAAATAAAGAACCCGCCCTTTTTTTCGAGTGTTGTACTTTTATTTCCCAGCCATCAGATGATAAATGATCAAACGGTCCAAATCCTTTTAGAAAAAGTAACCAACCAGCTGTGTTGTTTTGAGCAATAGGGACGACGTTGTCGCTAAAGCCGTCGTCGCCATTGCTCAATATTCTTGTAGTGCTTGTTTATCTGAATATATTATATGCATGTAAAAATATATAATAAATCCTACGTTGAATTTGTTGGAAACCTAAAATTATTATAACTATAAAAGTATAGTTGAATATTTAATATATCAAATAAGTTTTTGAGGTGTATTTAAGATCAAGTAATCAAGTTTAATTTAATGAGCATCATGACGGTTAAATATAAACAAACAGTAAACCCAATGAATTTTGAATAACAGATACCCAGTGAGTATAATTACCATATATGACACATGATTACATGATTGAGTATCAAAGTGAGATTACTAAACATGTCCCATACTCACCCGTTGTTTCTAAGAACAACATCAATGTATTCTTGTTATTTTGAACCATTTATCATTAAGCTTAGGGAATTTGGATTTTAATATATCAAACTATGATCCATTGGTTGATAGTATTCCATACTTACAGTGTAACCAGTGGTGCATTTAACTTTCACTTTCGTTGGCAATAGTAATCCTAATAGCATAATGGTTATAGATTTTTACACTAGTACACAAATGATCAAAAGATGCAAATGGCAAAAGCTATAAGGTGCGGTTCACCATTTCAACCGCATCTTATAGACTTATTTTAAACAAAACAACACTAAAAGATGCGGTTCTTTACACAATCCCATCTTATACATTATATTGGAAAAAGAGTTGCACCTACAGATGCGGTTTTACTTACAACCGCATCTTATGCATTACATGAAAAAACACCAGTGCCAAGAGATGCGGTTTCCACAACCAAATCTTATGCTCAAACGGATATATTTCAAAATTTTATTTTCTTCTTCCTTCATTACCTACAATAATAAAGTTTTCATTTATGCTAAGCTTTAAAAAGTGACAAGGACACGTTCAAGTAGTTTTAACATATGTTTTGTTTTTTGAATTGCTGATAAGAAATAGTTTAAATTGTGAATAACGATTGAGGATTTTATCAACCAAGATTTTTTACAACCGACTAACACCACCATGGCGTATAATCTGCAACCGGGTTTCCATCTTTTGCCACATAAACCAGTACAAACCAAAGATGACAGTGATCGTTAAAGGCTACTGGGTTTCAATCTTTAGCCGTGAGAACGAGTAAACCAGACGGTTGTCCCATCTATCGCTGGAGATGGCGATGCAGCTGGATATTGGTCGCTGTCTCGAAATAGGACAATCCTTTAGGTCACCGGAAAACCTTGGTCAGGTAGCTCTAAAACGGTGACATAAAGGCGTATTTGTTTTAGGGATAGTTCCTGCATTGTTGACGTTAAGCAGACGATGGTGGCGGTGACCAATGATTTGTGGTGTAATTTTATGCGCCAAAAAATGAAGACGCGCCGTGGTGTAGTGCCGCGCTCCACCGCTTCTCTTCCCTCTTTGTCTTTCTTGGCCCTCTTTTTTTTTTTCCCAGACATATATCTCTTTATAGATAAAACTCTACGTGTGTGTAGAATAATGAAAGGGCTAATTGGTTTTAGAGTTTAAATATTGGTGGGTTTCGGTGGTTTTTAAGAAAAACATTTGCCGACTTTGCTTTGTTGGGTTGTAGGTTTTTTAAACCTCATCAAAACTATTATATATATTAATTTAATTCTGTTGGAATCTAATTTCATTGTTTTAAAATTTCTTTCTACAAAAACTTTGTCGTACGCGAATGTCTTCGTATGTCTAAGATCTTTGGTTTGAATGTTAGCACCAACAGTTTATGCATTGTGCACGATCGTATGTCGGTTACTGTTTTTCTTACATAGTTGCGTGAAAAGCGTTGTACCTCAGTTGGTAGACTGCCTAGCTTTTAACCACGTGGTCGTGGGTTCGAGTCCGGTGGATGGCGTTTTTTCGCTGCCATATTTACTCTTACCGGGTTACATGTCGCGGGGCAACGCCCACGGGTCAGATACTAGTTATTGTACATTTTTTAACTTGATTGCCTTCTAGTTCATAAATGTTTATATATTTATGAATATTTATATGTATGATATGTGTGTATATATGTAAATTATATTTCAGATGGATCGTGAAAATTGGATGTATAAAACTTCACGATTATCAGAAATTTATACAGTGGGTGTTAGAAGTTTTATTAAGACTGCCGAAGCAAATCGCTTGAATAAAGGAAGTCGATCAATTTGTTGTCCTTGTTCAAAATGTGAAAACTTTAAATCACTACTAGAAAACTGGGCTATTGTGACAAAAAAAAAATTGCTACCTAAAAAATGGTAGCAAATTTAACAACCGATTTTACACCAAAATATGTATTATAAGATATGGTAACTAATCGGTTGCAAATTTTGACACTGTTTATTTGTGATGGTAAATTCGTGCGTAATACACACACACACACATATATATATATATGGTAGCTAATCAGTAGAGACTAAATTGCTACCATATTAGCCACGATGAAACTGGGCTATTGTCACCAAAAGTTGTTACGTAGAAAAATGGTAGCAAATTTAGTAACTGATTTTTACACCAAAATATGTATTGTAATATAAGGTAACTAATCGGTTGCACATTTTGACACCGTTTATTTTTTATGGTAAATTCGTGAGAAAAGTAATAAGAAAGAATTAAAAAATAATATTACATATAAAAAAAAATAACAAACCTATTGAATTGTGACTACCTTAGCAGTAGCAAATTTAGAGGCCTATTTCTTAAAGCGCAATGCATATATATATGGTAGCTAATCAGTGGTAAATTTTGAGACTAAATTGCAACCATAATAGCCACGATGATTAACATTACGCCAAAATAGGCCTACAACCACACTTTTTTTAAAATTGCCCTGCCACACTTTCAATTAAATGTGTGGCTAAAGGTCATTAATCACATTTTCAAACCTTCTAGCCTACCTTTAGCTACACATTTTATTTATTCATATGACTATTGTACATCCGTTCAAAACTTTTAGCCACACTTTAGGGAAAAAAATGTGACATTTTGTAGCCACACTAGAAAAGTTTAGCCAAATTTGATTTATGGCCACACTATTTGTTTGATTTTTTATTCATGTGATCAAAAACACATCTTTTGAAAACCTTTAGCCACACTTTATGAAAATAATGTGCCATTTAGTAGCCACACTTAATGAAAGAAACAAAACTAGTAACTATAAATATTTTATCGTCAATTAGATCCAATGATGGTAAATTGGATCCAATGATGGTCAGTTAGGCCCAAAGACTGTCAGTTAGATTCAATCATTGTCACTTAGACCCAATAAAGGTCATTTAAACCTAATGATGGTCAATTATGCTTGTTAATGGTCAATTAGAACCAATGATTGTCAATTAGATCCAATGATGGTAAATTAGATCCAATAATGGTAAATTAGATCCAATGATGGTTAATTACACCAATGATGGTCAGTTGGATCCAATGATGGTCAACTAGGCCCAATGATGGTCAGTTAGATCCAATGATGGTCAATTAAAACCAATGATCGTCATTTAGATTCATTGATGGTCAATTAGATCCAATGATGGTTAATTCCACCACTGGTGGTCAGTTGGATCTAGTGATGGTCAGTTAGGCCCAATGATAGTCAGTTACACCCAATGATGACTAATTAGATCTAATGATGATCGGTTAGGCCCAATGATGGTCAAATAGATCCAATCATTGTCACTTAGACCCAATGATGGTCATTTAGACCCGATAATGGTTAATTAGATCCAATGATGGTTAGTTAGACCCAATGATGGCCAATTAGAACCAATGGTCATTAATTAGACCCAATGATGGTAATTAGATCCAATGATGGTTAATTAGAAGCAATGATCGTCAATTAGATCCAATGATGGTTATTTAAACCAATGATCGTCAGTTGGATCCATTGATAATTAGTTAGGCCCAATGATGGTCAGCTAGATCCAATCATTGTCACTTAGACCCAATGATGGTCATTTAGATCCAATGATGGTAAATTAGACCCGATGATGGTCAATAGGCACAACGCCTACAATGGTCAATTAGATCCAATGATGGTTAATTAAACCAATAGTGGTCAGTTGGGTCAATGATGGTCAGTAAGCTCAATGATGGTTAGTTACATCCAATGGTGGTCAGTTAGGCCCAATGATGGTTAAGTAGACCCAATAATTGTCACTTAGATCCAATGATATTCAATTAGGCCCAATGATGGTCATTTAGTTAGATATTTATCAAGGTTTCCGATATTTGGTGTTATTTTACAATTATGTATATTTAGTAGTTATCTTAACTAGGGATGGCAATGGGTCGGGTTTGGGACGGGTTTAGGTAATCCCAACTAGGGATGAGCATTGGTCCAAAACCGACCCGACCCGACCTGACCTGACCCGAGAACCGGTTGGAATCAATAATCAGAACCGAACTACAAACTTATATACAGGTTCGGTCCTCGGTCCATCCCATTTCGGGTCTATCGGTTTTATGAAGAAGACCCGACCCGAGGTTAAGTATTGGCAGAATACAGATTTACAACCTTACAAGAAGCATGATCAATACAGTAGCCTTCGATTTGCTGATCAGAAGATAAGAAGCTCCGATTTGTAACATGTAACTTGCTGATTTGTTGTATTGATGTGTTCTTATGTTGGTTTCAAACAAATTATGTGGGTTCAAACTTAAAAGCTCCATTACAAACCTATTTGTATAACTCAAATTATGTCTGAATATGTTGTGCTTATTTTGTATGATCTTATAGTCTTAATTTGCCTTGATGTGTTCTTATGATAGAATTGGTCCATTATGTTAGGTTGTTTGCATATAATCAAGTGTTTTTTATATTCGCACACCAAGTGTTCGATAGAATTCCTAAGTGAAAAAGCTAAAACATTTGAACAATTGCAACTCAATTTTCATACACCAGTATTTGACAATCTTATGTAAAAGCTTCATGATTACATCAGTTAGTAACAATGCAGGTTCCAGTCATGTTTTCTGTAATATTGATTTTGGATCCTTAATATATATGAGCATGCCTTGTATTGTATGATTCATTCTAGTGGTCAAATTACACATTGTTATCCAGTCTTTAATTAGTTTAGTCTTTATCCACATAATAACCTTTAGCACATTTCAATAATCAAATATGCATTGTTTTTACCGGGAAAAGGTATGAGTATCACCCATAAATGTATAGTAAGTGGTTAATTTACGATATTACTTCGGTCCATCGGTTTTGCTCGGTTTTCATGTGCTTCCGGAGTGACCCGACCTGAGAACCGGCTGGAGTAAAAATCCTTGACCGACTAAAGAACCTAAAAACATACCCGGGTCGGTTTTGGTGGTTTTTCGGTTCAGTCCTCGGGTATTTTTCGGTCCGGCCCAATTCTGCTCACCCCTAATCCCAACCCCATACCCGATTAGGTATGCTTGTCCCAAAACCCATCGGGTTTATGTCAGGTAATTACACATCGGGTGTCAGGTATACCCACGGATTTCGGGTAAACCCATTTATTTTTAAAACTTACCCATCGGGTATATCACTAACCAATTACATTTAGAATTATTTAATATACGTGTAAATGATTACAATGTATGAATATAAAATACTTAACGCATATAAAAACACTCTAAGATAGAGATAACAAATAGTATACACAATTTTTTGGTAATTTCTAGCACAAGATGTTAATCTAGATGGACAATTAGATATATTATGGATACATATTTAAAAAATATATAAGAAAACATATTGGGTATCTAATTGGGTAAATGGGGATACTTTATCGGGTAATCGGACCGGGTAAACTGGTATATCATCAAATCCCAAACCCGTCCCAAACCCGCAAAAAAATAAAAACTAATCACATACCCAGACCCATACCCTATTACCCGACCCCAAACCCATCCCAAATATGTCGGGTTTCGGGTTTACCCATCGGGTTCGGGTTTGATTGACATCCCTAATCTTAACATGTTTATGTAAAACGATTTGAAATTTAAAATCTCTTCTAAATAATACTTCCCTCCAAAATCAAAATTTATTTTTCTCAAATTCTCCCAAATAATTTGCTGTTCCCTCCAAATCGTTTTTAACTTAGTTTAAAGTTCACCCAATTTCCCCCACTTTTACAATTTCATCAAACTGATTCATTCACGTGACCACATTATCTTTCTTCTAACCCTAAATCTATCTCCACCCCAAACTCGTCTAATATCGTTGAGAAACAGAAGATAGCCGGATGAGATACTTCTATGGATGGTCCTAACCCTCATTTGAGTCCACGCCGATTCAGCCGCCACAGGTTTAGTCGGCGCCATCTTCTGACCACCGGTTCAGGATGGAAAGTCTAGCACGGTTGAAATCGGCGCCACTAGTTCTTCCGCGAGTCGTTCAGTACCAACTGGACTTACATTTCGAGGTACGAATTCTTTTCGGATGTTTTTTTTAATTCTTAAACGTGGAATTGGCGCTTATTTTGTTATCGTACGGTACGAACCATGATTCGGGATCAGTGGTTGTTGTGAACGGTGATGTTTTGCAGGTTCTGTCGGCGGCGCTGCCGTTTGTGGTGGCGGTTATGGCTGTTGTTGCTGCCTTGAACAAGTCAAACCAAATGCATGTTTTGCTCATTGGGATTCCCTAAACATCAATAAAGCTTTCCAATAGGCGCGCTTTTCTTTGAGAATGCGAGTAACCCTTGCTTTATTCTTTCAAGTTTTATATATGCATTAAATAGGGTTTATATTTCTTGGTCACTTGGAGACCAAGTATTAATTTTGAAGGGGTGAAAAGAGTCTTTAAACCTTTTATTTTGGTGAGTTGTTTTATGTTTTAGCATTTGTGGTTGTATATTGACATGCCTATTTGCATCTGTTAAGTTTTAGCTTTTTTTATGGTTACAAATTGAGTTCATTGGGTAGGTTTGGAGGGAGGTTGGATCAGTGTTTATTTCCAGTAGTCACAATGATACTTTTCTTAGCCAAAAGACTTTGTGATATTATTAACTTTTGAGCATTTGTGTCAAAAAGCACACAGGCCGTGAGAAAATTGATTGTGTCGATAAATGAATATTTTGGTTTTTGAGTTTATTGTAAACGACAGCTGGCACATTATGATAAATGGTCTCATTCGTGTCATGTTTGATCAATTAAATGAAGTCGTTGGCACACGCCGTCAGATTTGTACGTCTTCACCACAAGGGATGTATCCCAAATCGGTTACAAATCTAATCGCATATTCGGAGTTGTTAAGGTTATTTTCAAGGGATTGGCTTGGTATCAGCGTATTACATACGTTTGCGATGTAAGTTATTACTATTGTTTTAATATGGTACAATAATATTTTTAAACATAGTTTATTTTACTAACTTTATCATATGTATGTGTGTATATAAGGTATTTTTTTCTGTCGCCCAACTCTAAATGTGCATTCCTTCATCCGGAGCTCATTAATGGTTCAAAATGCGTAAGAGACCCGGAGGCTGTGATAAAACACATCAAGGAAATACACAAGTATCATAGCAACAAAAGATATTTTCTTGCACCTTATAATGCCAGGTAATATATACTTTTCCAATATACATACACACATATATACATAATATTGTTCCATAATTTTTATTGTTTAGTGATCACTGGACACTTATAATATTTGAACTGAGCACCACAAGCGCATTTATTGTTCATTATAAGAAAATGGAAAACAGCAAGAGCAGTTATGCCATTTTGTCTCTAATTGCTAGAGGTTTCGAGAGAATTTAATTGGACAATGACAAATGTATGTTTTCTATTTTTATATAATTGTGTTGTTTAGGTATTTAAAATAATTAATTGTGAAATACATGCAGTGCTACCAGCAAGCAGACGGCTGGGAAGGCGGGTTTATGGTTATAAAACATATGTGGAAGTTTGTTGATATTATTCAACATGATTTTATTAATACAGTAAGTGTTTAATGCATACAAGTATCAACTTTTCTATTTATTTGTATACATTTAGATACTTTGTTTGTTTTTAGGTATGGAACACGGAAGACATTACATCACATGAGGAAATCGATTTTATGGTCGTAGAATTAATGACGCTTTGGATTAAGAAGGTGTTTGGTGGCAGGTCATGAACTTTGTAAAGGTGTCCCAAGGTTAGCTTAAATTCTACCATTTAATGTTCATTTATATCTAACGGGTCAACTAAATATGTATAATTATGTGTGTTTTTGTTTATGTGTGTGTGTGTGTATTGGTCAACCGAACCAATACCTTTTTAACTTATTTCCTTTGTTCATCACATAAGACATGTATATCCTTGGCATTAGATGACTGCTATTTGCATGGTTATGATAATTGCTTTTTGTATGGTTTGTGATTTATGATTCGGTATGTGTATTAGTCGATTGTAGCATTCTTGTGATTTATGTGTATGCATGTATGATAATATTTTAACATTTGAATTTAAAGATTGCATTTTAAACATATAGGCACTTGTTTATATTCTTTAATCTATATTTTTATTAATGTAACATTATGTTTTTCAGGCAATTTCTACCATTCTGGTTGCAAGTATTAATTGAAGACGTCGGTTTAGATTGAAAGTATGAAGATGTTAGTTCGGATAGTTATTGTATATGACTTTCATCCTTAGACATATGTATATTTGTGTTACCTTGAAACTTTTGTAACTCATATATTTGGTTTATTCATGTTGGTTTTAATTTGATTTTGTATATGATTTTCATTTTTCTGGTATATGTATTTGTATATATTGGGAAATTTTAATAAAATTTCCTGGAAATTGAAAAAAAAAATAAAAGTAATTATTTTTTGGCTTAAAATACCAAAAGATGCGGTTCATACCCGCATCTTTAAACATTTTGGTTGCTAAAATTAAAGACAAGAGATGCGGTTCTTTTGTCAAAAGATGAGGTTACAATTAGAAGATAAGAGATGCGGTTGCTTGGCCTAAAGGTGCGGTTCCCTTAAACCCGCATCTTTTGAATGTTGCCTTTTGATGCGTGGCTATAAGATGGGGGTCTAAAACCACATCTTTTGGCTTAAATCACCACATCTTTTGGTCTTTTGTGTACTAGTGTTACTTGATTTCCACTTGATTTCTGTCATAGTAATGATTGTGAACGAAATGGAGAATCGTGCAAGGGAAATCGAGTATAAACTAAGTGTAAATTAGTGTGCATCTATGATAATGTTACGAGGATTGCCATTGGAAGCATACGCGTGAAAGTTGAGAGTGTAATTATATTGTAACTATGGTATATTATCCGCTAATTAGTTATTGTTTATATATATTTTTAGAATCCAATTTTTCTTGAACTTATATATTTTAGTAATATTATACTTATAGATTTTCAAGGGTTACAATTGGAAGAAGTTAGATGAAACATGAATGAGTAAACAAAGTATGTAACCTAAACTGTACGTGACACATATCTTTGCGCTATATTTCAAATAATATTTACCGTAAGACCTTTGACTTTGATTATTGATATAATAATGCGTACGATTTTGTATATTCAGTCACCATAACTGTACTTAGTTAAGTTTATAACAAAATATAAATACAAAAAACTTCATTACCTAATTCAGTATCACATTAGTAGTTATTGTTTACAATTTAACACAATTCCCCTATATCATCTACATAGACGTGCGTTTTGTTAATAGTTGTACTCATAAATTTGTAGCTCAAGAAAATAACATAAGACTGACACCATCTTTTTATCAGGATGATAAAATGTACGTTTAGTCTATACATTTTGTTATAGTTGCATGTTCTTTGTAACTCAAGAATATTTCATGAAAACCTTGTATGTCACACCCTCAAAATCCACTTGCGGAGTTTTACCGCGAGGCGCATGACAAACCAGGATCCAAACCAACGATCACAACAAACAAGTCTAAATGAACATATGTAATTTAAGAAAACATAGTTTAAAATCCTCAATTACAGCGGAAACTTATTCAAAACAGAATCCAAAATAACCAAGTGTTCAACGTTCGAAAACCATGCAATCCTAACTAGACGCCGTGCAGACGCGTGCGCCCTAGTTCCATTGTGCTACCTTAGCGACCTGAGAAAACATGTAAAAGTTTACGTCAGCACAAAAATGCTAGTGAGTTTACAGGTTTTGTAATCCAAGTACCATGTTCAACCTGTCCATACTATAACAAATCGAAAACCAAAGTACGCTAGCTAGGCGTATGTTTTGTTACTATCACGATTGGAAAACCATTACTAACTCGCAAACCAGATGTCGTGCCCGATGTAGTAACCTGTTGTTCCTGTTTGAGACAATATGCACCCGCCGACCCTCCAAGTCGACGAGCGGGGTTAGTCACTCCCTATAGCGCTATTCACATTTACCCGTTGTGCAAACCCGCACATTCATGGTTCCCCCCGGGACTTCCAAAGATCGTATAGTAAACAATAGAAACCCATAGTATGACAGTAGTTACCAAACATAAGTTTTAACACATGTTTTCTCCCTCGAAAAGTGAAACCAGTTAAAAGAGGGGCCGTAAACTCACCTTAAGTTGCGTTACTTCGTAATATGAATAACTCAGCAGCTATGCTAGTCCCGTAAAGTGGCGACCTAACATATGACAGTTACAAGTACTTAGACTAATAACCCGCAGGTTAGTTAGTCCCTAGATGTCCAGACCATAACCAAGTTCGTTTGAAAACACCGTGACTGTTTAACTGACCCAATGTACAAGACTCGACATCCCATTGGTGACCCGAGACTCCCCGTGTTATGTTTACGCTCTCAAACATACAATCATGCAATCACACTTAACATACGTTAACGTCCAACAAGTTATAGCACGTAGTTCACGTATCACATAATTAAGTTCGAACATATGTTACCAAGTTATTAGATATGTTACGGGGTTCCTAGCATGTTCCTAGATGTCAAATCGGGTCTCGGAATGCTAATTTACACTTACAGCAGCAGTACACGCGATTAGGAAAAGTCAACTAGCATTTAGGTTGGTCAACTGGCATTTAGGAAGGCTAATTGCATGTAATATAGGCATTTAGGGTCATAAGACATGTAAATCTTGAGCTTATAGGCGATTAGGGCTATAAGACATGTATTTCAGAACTTAACTAGCATTTAGGATCACAATTGCATGTAACAGAGGCAATTAGCCCCCAATTGCATGGTATATAGGCGATTAGGGCATCTTTATAGGCGATTGGCCTCCTAATCGCCTATAACATAGGCGATTAGGGTTGCTAATCGCCAATAACCCAGCTGTTCCGGTTTTTCGCGCGTTTAACACTCCAAATCAGATCCAGAACGCATGTAATCATCCAATATCAATCCAACAACTATACCAAACATGTTTAAACCAAAATCCTTCGTTTTGCCTCGTATTATCAGCCCTGCATGCAACTATGTAATCCAAACACAATACACATAGCATGAAACATCATATTACATGCATAACTATAACCCTAATGAGCAATTTCTCAGATCCTATCATCATGCCATCATTATTAATCTGAAACTAACCTAATAACATGTAATCATCCATCTTGAATCATAAAAACCCTAGCTTTTGATTGAAAACCCACATACATCATGCATGCTACTTAGAATCCGATTAACAATGATTATTAACGATTTTCAGAAGACTCATACGTTTTAAAACAGGTCTGGACCGTTAGGGATTTAATAAAAACGTTTATAAAGATTTCATGGATGAGAATCACACCTTAGATTGTGATGGTTTGATGAAATAAGCTTGAAACCTTGTGTTTTGATCCAAAATCACGTTCCAGAGGTTGTGTGTGTGTTGGGGCGGTTTATGGGACGACTAGGGTTGTTATTATGAAGTTTAGGAGGTCAAGCATTGTATTTATAGTCGTTTTTAGTCGTCCAGCACGTAACACGCGATTGTGCAGCTTTTACACGCGATTAGCATTGCTAATCGCATGACTGTGCATGCATTTAGGGCTAATCGCCCCCAGTAGCATGCATTTAGCATGTTACTCGCCCCTGATGTTGCCCAATCGCATACCCTATAGGCGATTGGGCTCCCCTAATCGCCTATAGGGGTTGGTTCCATGTATTTTGCGCGTTAAACCCCGTTTTAACATAAGTTAACACATTTTCACATACCGACAAGTCACATAATGATTGTAAACACATAACACTTGCAAACAAACATATTCACACTCGTTCACCAATTCCCAGGACTCGAGACTTGTATGTTCCGTATGACCTGACGATTCTACAAATCGTCACCATTTGTACACTTGGTTAAGGACTGACATCTAATGAACCTCTAGACTAACATCCGATGATCCTTTATACTAAAACTGATAGTTCCCGAACCATACCCGAACCATAACACGACTTAACTAACCCAGTTAAGTACAATATACGCGTGACTCGCTAAGGTAGACTTTCATCTAGACAACGTTGTTAACCAGAAATTGCCGGGTGTCACATCATCCCCACGTTAAAAGAATTTTCGTCCCGAAAATTGCACAGTACCCAAAAGAAATAGCAAAAGAAACAGACAAAAGATAGAAACCACGAGAGAGATTTACCGAGTTGTCACATTGTAACTATAGAAAAATTTCCTAGGAGGCAGCAACATTGGTACTACGATATCGTAACATGTTATGTCAATGTATTTTGTTGTGGTTGTTGGTTCTTTGTAACTCAAGAACATTTCATAACAAGTAAATCAAGAAAATTTCAAAAGAGTCACCAACATTGATCCGAACGATAATATATATAATCATAACAGAACAAAAAGCCGCTATATATATATAATCAAAAGACAATAGAAAACAAAGGAACATACAAACGTTTATCCCTTTAACAATAAAACAAGGTTTTCATTTTTATTCTAGCATTACTTAATTATTCGTGGTTTTTACTTCCCCACTCCTTAATTTCCATCTTCATCCGTTCAACCTATGGCTCACTATATCCTGCAAAAATCAACCACAAAACGTAGCACCATTTAGTGTTTTGAATCATTTAGTTATTTGTTTGTCACGTTATAAAATATCAATTAGTGTTATAGATATGTACTATTATATACAAGATGATACTTTATTAGAATGTATATCCAAATATTAACAATTTATTATTATGAGTTTCAAAAGTTAAAGATGCAAGAATAAGATAACGTGTTATAAATTTGACATACTTGTTGCAATCAGTGTCTGGACTGATCTTGTAAGGGATGTTCACACCACACTTTTTCGGAAGGCCAACGGCATTGGTCTCTTTGATACCAAAGAAGGTTTTATAAGCCTTCTTCATGCAACCGCAAGCCGTTTTCTTATCAGACATTGTTTTCGCAGCGGCATTCAGCCCCTTAACACCTTTACAACATGCATCGGGCACCTTACCACCGTTCTTTAAGTACCTTAGGCATGGTGACAATTTAATTGTCACTTCACCGCAGGTCAGAGCCGTCGCATAGGGGGCAGCCACCACCATGCAAGCCACTATGATAGCTAAAACCTTAATCATCATCATCCCTGCCATTGTAAAACAACTCGTGTTTTTTTTTCTTATATATGTGTTTGGTTATGGTGTGGGAAAATGTTATGGAGGATACCATCTATTTATAGAGTGGCCTTGGCCTGTACACGTGCATTTTGTATGAGTGTGAGCGGTCATATTCCAAAGAGGAGGTAGCATGTGATGTGAGGTCGTTGTCTATTATATTTGATGTACAACAAACATGTGTATTTTAGTTAGTTATTTTTACTTTAAAATCATCAAATAAAGTAGTATGTCAAATTATAAAAATATTATGTAAACTCTGATCTTTCTTAATTGTGTAGTATTTTATTTTTATTTTTTTTTTATTTTCTTTGGAACAAAAATGAAAATTGCCAAAATGATCAATGTCGACCAAAATATTACCAAAATAAACCAAACGTTGTCTAAGGCTAGTGAGTGTGGAGGAGGAGTATCATGGATGATGTTCCTCCACCTCAGGTGCTACGTCAGCAAGAGATAGGAGCATCATCATCATGATGTCCCAAAGGTGTGGTTTAGGAGCATCATCACAATATTTTTATTTTGTTTTTTTAATTAATTAAAAAGTTAATATCCTCCAAAAAGTGGCCCATCAAGACCGGCGAAATTTGGATGCTCATGCCGTTGCCGGGGAGGGGGCGAGGCCGGCATCAAGATGATGTGGCTATGCCACCTCCAAACCGACCGGTCTAAGCCCACTTAGCTAGCGGTCTTGCCCATAAGTTTGCGTGCTAAGTGAACTTAGCCGGCGTTTTGCCTATTTTATTAAATATGTGTGCTCAAATTAATGCTCATTTTAGTAATTTTCCCAGACTAAAAACCTAGCCAACTTGACTAGTGTGGTATGTTAGTTGCGTACAAGATTTTTTCCTAGTTTATTTTTATTTTTAATATAATTTTATTTTTTCTTTTACCTTTACATAAAACACCGTAACTATATTTTTAAAACCCAACCTCCCACCCCATTCCCACACACACCTTTAATATTCCTCTTCTTCTCTCTCGGAACACCCACCATCAACAAATCACCACCACCACCAATCCCTTTTTTGAAACAGCACCACCATATCTATTTCTCCCTCTCTTATAGAAGTAGAGTTTAGTGTGATTGGAGTCTTACATGGTCAAATGTTATGTCTTGGTTAGATGTTTCTTATGTTTGATACCTAGTATTATATAGTCAAACTATTGTCATTTGGCTTGGCTTGGCTATTAAAGCACGGTTATCTGTTAGAAAATCAGGTCCTTAATAAATCACATGAATGAGCAAACCTCAGGGACTTTTTCTATTATCAAGTAAAGCACACTAATTTCAATAACTTTAATCATCCATTTATATTAAACTAATCTCAAACCTACTATGGCTTTTTTTTACAATGTGCACACACACACACACACTAGTTTATCCCCCGAGTGTTTCCCAGAATAAACAAATTTTTTTTACAATGTGCATATGTTGGTGAGTATACTTGGTTTGTATACATATAATATAAGTATAAAAAATGATTTACAGTTCAAGTGTCATGAATCATTCAAGGCAATATGATAAACACGTAATTACACAAGGCGGGTCAAAATCAAACCTCTTATGTGACAAAGTTTAAAGCATTAACAATGACCTAGGACTTCCCACCATCATAGGTACTTTCCACTAGGCGAGTTGTCAATCCAAATAGCGCTATCCATTGTTAAAGTTGGCTAGCTAAGTTAATGATTTTGTTTATGATTGCAAGTATACCACGTTTATGTTTAAGCACAAAACACAAGAATTCAAGCATAACACATATATGAATTGTATGTAAAACGTTTATGAATAAGTGCACATGTATGTTTAAAATGTGTACATGAATCACCCCAAAAGTGTAAAATGAAAAAGGGAATAAGTATACTCACTTTGATTGTGATGAGGAGATTGCTAAGAAATCAAGAAGAATCACTTAATTATGCATGAACCTTAAGTAAATTTAGAATGATGATTTAGTATCTAATAACGTTGTTTTATAGTTACAGTTTTGTAAAAAGGTTTAAAGTTGGATTAAAGAAAACTCAAATAATTGATTGAATAATTTACGGTGTTATCTTCTTCAACATAGATTAATAATACAAAAAGGAAAAACAAACAATTACCTTTTAAATCAACAGTTCCAAAACGATTATAATAATAATATGGATTGATATTCCTACGTGACATTATTGCTTTAAAAGCATGTTTTCAATCATCTTTATTAGATTTCATAAAAAAAAATAACAAGTTAGCAATAACTGGGTGAATTAGTTATAAATTTTTAAAATTTGGAAAACCTCACTCATGAAAAAAAATATTATTTATAAAGAGGAATAGTATTTTTCCGTAAATAATAATAATATGCTTGTTTATTATTCTAGTCAAAAAAATTTATAGAATTATATTCATGTCAATGAGATCCCAATTTCTGAAAACTAACATGATATATTGTATAATCTTTGACAACTTATTTTGTATAAATATATGAAGAGTTGTTTAAAAACAGATTTAATAACATCTATATATTGTATATGTACCCACAATTATATTAAAGACATAAATAGGAGTTCGAAGCTTATAAGTTTACATCATGTTCAAAGGACGTTTGTACCATAAAAAAAATAAAGATAAACAATTTGTATATAAAATAACATATAGTTTACCTGTATCGTATAAATAAACTCAAATAATTCATACTACAAAAATAACATATAGGTTATTCATACCTTAATCGTGTAAAATCGTAAGAAAGAACAACTCTAATGTTTCCTTTAAAAACTTTTGATTTCAATAAGAGTAGAACAACATAGAAGCAATTTGGAATGGGCTATATCAAACAAAGAGTGGTAGAGACATGCTAATTGTAGGATTTGTAATATATACAAATAAGAGGTACTCATATGTTATTTGTGAGTATTAAATTTCATATCATTTATTCATGGAGTTAAAGGAATTTTAAAAGAAAAAAAATGAAATGAAACGACTGAAAGGCTTCACATGGTGAAGAAATGCACATTCAAGTCTATGACCATCTTAAATGTCAATTAATTATAATTATTCTTGTTATGACTATTACTTATTTTTTTTTTTATCCATATGAATTCTTGTATGTAGCAAAATAGAACATTTTTGTATAAGTTGAATACAAGGAATTAATATATCTAAAAATCTTATTTATATAAGAGAAACGAAGAAAAACATAAAGGTTAAATTTGTACATGCGAAAATATAAAAAAGGCTAAAGTTGAAACAACGATAAAGTATAAGGGACGGTTGTAACAGCCTACCATACTTTAGAAAATTTCGTCTCGAAATTTATTTACAGGAAACTATTATATTGGTTTTAAGAAAGAAAAAAAATGTTAAATTATTGCTATAAGTTTTATGATTGGTTAGGATTACGCAAAGCTTGAAGAATTTAAGAATCGTCTGGCAAGTGTTTAAAGTTAAGATTGAGAATAAGTAAATGTTTTAATTCAACTTGCCTAAATACACCAGGAATTGATTAAGTGGAGTTGGTATATGATAAAATGGAAATATTGTTATGTATTATGAGGTTAGGTTAAAGGAGAACGAAAGACTTGAATGCCGAAGTACCAAAGTTGGTTTTTGTTTAAAGTCTACCAGGACGATCGATGTTCAAGAGACACTAAGGGTTTCATAGGATCTTAGTAGAACTAAATCCCGCTGATGATGGTTAACAAGAGCGCGATGCAAAAGTTTGGGTCATGGAGAGAACAACTGCGATTGAGTCACTGACTAAAATTACTCAAGGTTAGAAAGAATGATGAAAAATTCGCAAAGACCATCACCATACACCAAGAATAGAGATTGAAGTCAAATGCAATGATTAAGTTTAGGCTTGAAACGAATAATCTAGACTAAGGACTGACTAGAGTTTGTTCTTGATTACGTTCCGGACCGCAATCGCCAATTTACCTTACATTGGGGTGTTATGTCCTTCTACGACACTAACTCACTACTGTTCTTCACTCACAGAATTCAACAACCAAGATAACACAACTGAATTACACCTATCCCATTGTCTAGCTAACATATCAGCATTCTCAGATCTAATACATGAACCATCATTAAAACCATACTTGTTTTTTTGCTTCAAATGACAATTTCATTAAGCTAGACCACACAGAATAGTTATCAGACCCTTTAAGTTTAATACTAGTAATAGACAAACTGCTGGTATCAATTGGATGTAAGTAGAGTGGATCACTAATGTCCAATTTACTTATCAGTGTACCAGTGTGCCCAATAAGATCAGTAGGACCAGGACCTTGGGGTCCTTGTGGTCCTTCTGAACCTAGAGGACCTTGACCAGACATCAAGAAAGCACACATACAAGATCAAAAAAAAAAAAAAAAAAAAAAAAAAACAGAAACAATACAGCAAACAGGAACACACAAATAAGCCCTAATAGGATGAAGCTGTGTTAGTGTTCAGATAGTGAGTTCATCACTCAAAAGGTGCCCACCCAGATCTTAACACAGGAGTCCGTTATTGTATATATATATATATATATATATATATATATATATATATATATATAGTAATAACCAAACAAGAACACAAAGAACAATAACCAAGCAGACAAACAAAAAACAAACACAGATCAATGCTGGTCCACCCTAACCCGGCCACAGACTCCTAGACACAATAGACAAGAACAAGAGATACTTACAGAGTACTCCAGCAACAATAGCAGCAAACAATACAAAAGACAAAGAATATAACAAGAATGACTTACAGAGAGCAAAACTTTCCAGATCCAACCAAGAGCCAACAATCCGTTGACACCAGATCCAATAGTTATCAAAAAACAACACAATAAAATGATAAGTAACACCAGATCTGAGATCTACACAACAAGATCTCAGACTTATCAATAAACAAATACAGAGCAGCGGAAAATACTTCCAGAATCTATTTTAACAAAAAAATTTATGATATAAGAGCCATAAGCTCTAATACCATGTAAAATTTTATAGATCAACGCACAATCACACACAATAATATTGAGCCAACATAAACTCACAACAATGAACAACAGGTTTAGGCGACAAAACGGTGACGAAAATCTTATTTAATCCAAACCAAGAAAACTCCCCCCAAACGCTGAATCTCACCAAATCAGTGAAATTCTAAAAGATATAAGTTCAACTGATTTATGAAATCAGTTGAACAATGAAAGTACAAGATAATACCAAATACTTACAGACCAGACATCGACGATAACGGATCATACATATGATCTAGAGGATTACACCAGAGAGTAATCCCTTCACTACACAAGACAAGCCTCTAACAGCTGATCAATACACAAAGATCAGCTGGCAGACGAACAAACCTTAGCAACAATTATAGAGAGAATGAGAGAGACGATGTGTGTGATAATAACAAAACAACAGAATAACAATCTATTTATAGCTCGTCTCGAAAGATCTACCAGGTGTCTCGAGAATAATCCTCAGCCATTGATCAAGAGTTCATCCAATGATCACAAATACATCCTGAAACAATATCTCAACAACTTTGCTCATGGGCCAGACTTGGGCCTTTAACAATAAGCCCAATCCTTTAGTCCAACAACTAAAAATACTTAGCCCATCAGAAATAAATACCCAACAAGCCAAAGTGACCACACAACATATAAATGTGTAATATTATAAACAAACATATGATATGAATTACTACTTGTAATTTTAACAAAAGACAATAGAAAGCAAATGAGCATACAAACATTTATCCCTTAAAACGAAAACTAGGTTTTCATATTTATTTCTATTTTAGTGTTTACTTATTCGATGGTTTTAACTCTTCCACCATTCAGTCTCCATATATCTTCATCCGTTTAACCGGGGGCTCATTTTATCCTGCAAAAATTAACAAAAAGTAGCATCAATAGATTTTAAATAAAATATCTAAGTATTTTTATTTTTTAAGTTTGTTACGCTTCAATGATATAAATAAAAGAATTAATCCTTATCACTTAGACATATGTTATAATTATAATTTCATTTCCTCATCATCTATTAATATTATAACATATTAATATGCATAACAAAAAAACGTTAAAAAATCTAAATACAAGGAATTTTAAACTTAAAAACGTGACAATAAAATGAAGTGTGTTAAGCATACTTGTTGCAGTCGGTGCTCATGCTGATCTTGTAAGGAATATTTACACCACACTTGCTTGGAAGGCCTTCGGCGTTGTCGGGATTAATGTCGCCCAAAGATTGATAAGCATTCTTCATGCAACCACAGGCAGTTTTCTTGTCCGTGGTTGAACTTGCGGCCGCATTCAGCGCCTTAACGCCTTCGCAACAGGCAGCGGGCACTGAACCACCGTTCTCCAAGTAGTTTATGCATGGACTCAACTTGCTAACCACATCACTACAGGATAGAGCCTCCACATATGGAGCAACCACCACCATGCAAGCCACCAACATGCATAGAACCTTCATCATCATACTTGCGATTTGTAGAACAAGTTGTGTGTGTGTGTGTGTTTTTTTTTTTTTAATTATGTATTTGATTATGATGTGGGAAAACATTATGCAAGGTGCTCTATATTTATAGAGATGCCTATGCATGTGTAGGGATGGTAATGGGTCGGGTTTGGGACGTGTTTAGGTAATCCCAACCCTATACCCGATTAGGTATGCTTGTCCCAAACCCGTCCCAAAACCCGTCGGGTTTGTATCGGGTAATTACCCGTCGAGTATCAGATATACCCGCGGGTTTCAGGTAATTAAACCCGTTAATTTTAAAAACTTATCCATTGCGTGTATCTGACTAAAAACATGTCGGGTATTTATTGCGTGACTACTAACCAATACATTTAGCATTATCAAATATGTATGTAAATGATTACGATGTATAAATATAAAATAGTTAAATCATATAAAAACACTAAAGAGATAGATAACAGATATTATACACAAATAATTGATGTTTTTTTTTGAAGAAGATGATAATTTAGATGGACAATTAGATATATTATGAATACATATTTTAAAAAATATATAGGAAATTATATCGGGTATTTAATCGGCTAAACGGGTATACTTTATCAAGTAATTGGGTCGGGTAAATGGGTATATCATCAATTCCCAAACCCGTCCAAACCCGCGAAAAAAATAAAAACTAATCCCTTGACATATGGCATCCTAGTTTTTTTTTAACGGTAAATTTCTATCCCTTAACATCATGTGGCATCCTAGTTACAAATGTATATATATCTATAGTACTATATAGTGGGTGTTGGATGGGTAAAGTTGTCATTTCATGTTTATGCATAAGGGTAAAATTGTAATTTCACTATAATAACAACACAAATTTGATACAACTATTAATTTCTATGAATTAATGACAAAAAACAAGAAATTAATTATTAATGATTAATAATTGAAGGTTAAAAAAAAGGCAAAAACAAAAAACAAAAAATAAGTTTCTATAATATTACACCATTCACAATTTTAAACCCCTATATTTTGTATGTCTTATCTACAATAAATTAACCGCAAAGAAACTCACATGTTCGTTATATAATTTTTGGAATTAGCATTTGGAGATTCACAAACAACTTTCAAAAATGCACTTACCCATCATGCTTTCGGGTAACATCGTAATGTTGTTTTTTAATCAATAATAGAGGATAAATTTGATCCAGTTATAAGTGGGTTTGAATCTCTATAATATAACAGGTAAAAGTAATAAGTGGAATATGGATGTTTAGCGCGACTGTTTTCAGGTTATTCAGGTTATTTAAATTACAATTTGATTTATGTTTGAATTTGAATCGAGCTAAATAAAAAATTATATATATGTACATTTTATAAAAAAGAATTCAAGTTATATATAATTCAATTTGAATTTCAGGTCGAATCGGGTCGAAAATCATAAATTTGACTAAACGCAACATCCAAACATTGTATAGCGCCGCCGCAACGCGCGGGTTCCTGCTAGTATTAATAAATGTATTGCCTTTCAAAAAAAATAAATGTATTAATATAGGTTTGAAATAATTTATTAAAGTAGAATTATGCCGAGTCATAAATAACTCTGCGGACCCCCTTTCTTAATTGTGCAGTAATATTTATAATAATTAATAACCTCTGCCTACAAATTTAAAGGCGATCCAACTTGACTAGTTTATGTTTTTTGGTTACATGCCAAAATTTTCCATATCAAACTGCCAATATATTGAACTAATATAGAGGATTCATTCGTTACGGCATGCCTATAATTGTATACGTACGCCGGCGTTTTTTAGACTGTACAATTATAAGTGTTTATGACATTCCGTTTTAATTGTTGATGACATCGAGTTTCGTGGGATTGTTTCAATTTTATGGTGTTTTGACTTTTGACCCATTTTCAAAAATACCATAAAAATGTTCACACATATACATATAAACAAACATAAACTCACTATCAAACTTTTTTATACCTCGTTAACTGGGTGTAGTAGAAGGTGATATTGGGCGTGAAAGGGGCATTCACGCCCCAAACCGTGCATGTACACTGCCCCCTTTGGCGTGTAGTTTTTCACGTTTGACTTCATTCTTGAACCACCAATCAAAATCTTGCAACGGCTAGTCCAATGTATCTTTCCTTTTGATTTTTTTTTCTTTTTCTTTTTAAATTCAATTTTAATACGCTCGACTTCATTCTTGAACCACCAACGGTTATTCTTCAAGCGGTGGCTTCACACGGCCTTTGGGTTTGGTCGGCTTACTTTGGTGTCGCGGGGTCATGCCAAGACATAAACGTTTTTTTAAAATTTGCATATGTTGGAAGATTTCATTTATGGTAAAGACATCTTTCTATGCTAATGGAAAATATTATCCACACAAATACTATTTGGCTGATGCAATATATCTGAAGTATTCGATTATCGTGAAGACGTTTAGTAATCCGTACGATGAAAAAACATGTCAAAATTATATACCGGACGCCGCTCAGGAATTGCCAAAAGTGACAATGTCTCAAAGAATAATTAACGCACATGACTTGCGTTCTAATGAAACACATAACGCTTTAGCGATGGATATGGCCCAACATGCATGGTTAGTTTGGTATATTCCAAACGAGGCTGCCGAAGAAGAGGAAGATGGCAACTAAGGCTGAGATGACGACGATGAAGACGAGTTTGACGAAAGCGATGAGTTTTAGTATGATTTGTGTTTTTTTAGTATTATTTGTATTTTTTTTTTAATTTATGGTATTGCAATTTTTATTATTTGTGTTTAATATATTTTAATGAAATATTATTTGTTTTAATTTAAAAAAATAAATAATAATAATTGGGCAATCATTGCAAGGGGCATTGTGAGGCTTGAAGCCACTACACCCTTTTTAATTTCAAGCCCCACAATGCCTCATGTGTGACTAGGATGCCACATGTCACACAATGCCTCATTGTGAAGCTTGAAATTTCAAACCCACTACACATAGTCGTAGTTAGTCATATATACATGTTTTAGTAAAAATTGACTTTAAAAATTGCATGGAAGGTCGGAGTTTTACAAGTTGTCACAGTTCAAACATGATTTAGTAAAAAAAGACTTTAAAAATTGCATGGAAGGTCGGAGTTTTACGGTTGTCACACTTCAAAAGAGTTCTCAAACCATCTTCGTGCTTTATGTTTGCATGTATGTATGTGTATGTGTATGTGTACGTGTTTACAGAAAAGATATTATTCAAACAGGCAAAACCTTAAGAAACATAGGAAGAAATCTTGTATTGACATATGACACTAGAGCTAACTTACACTAAAGGGTAATATCGTCAAAAAGTCATGCACATGTTAGATCTCTAAGGATGTGCACATACAAGTCACATGTTATTTCTCCTATCTTTTTTTAATTGTATATAACTTTTTTATGCTTATTAGTTTCTTACAAAAAAATTATACCATAATAACAAATATGTGTTACGTGGGCTTTTTAATTATTGGTGTTTAAGTCTGTTCCATGATGTCGTTACAATAGAGTATGTGTTTGGCAAAATTAATAGTGTTTTTAAACAAGGTAAAAACATCATAAAAGCAGTTTTCGAAACTGTGAGTGTACGTGTGGGTGAGTAAAGTCATGGCCAATCTTTTTGTTTTTTTACATGTTTTCATTGTTCATGTAATCATGTGTTTTTCTTACATATTTGTAATGTCATGGCCAATTTTTTACGTATTTTTTTAGTTAATTAGTGAATTCTTTATCCACTCCCATTTTCACCCACGCTAACCTTCACCAACAAAATTCAACAATTCACCGAGGGATCACCAACAAATCTGTAGGTAGCTAATTAAATGCCCGGCCTTATTTTGTATTGTTGTTCTTCAAAAATAAACACGAGTCATCTATGTCGTGTTACAAATAATTAAAATGTTTGTTCTGATGCGTTTTTTTTTATAGTTGTAGATTGTTAATCAAGAGAAGTTCGTATGAGCCACCAACATCGGTCCGGACAATAGTTACTCTATCATGTAAGCTTTAACAGTGGCGAGGCTTGACCCGAAGGTTCGGAGGGTCGGAAGTCACTAGTTTCGGGGGGTCGAAACCCTATATTTCCAAAATTTTCTATACGAATACTATATAATCAGAACTTCTGCGCGAAAATTCAGGGAGGGGGGGGGAGGGGGTCGGCCGCTCCCTCCCACCCCAACTAAGCATCGCCCCTGGCTCTAGATGATGAATTACTCCCTGGCTTATCAGTATCCAGATGACATTTCATGTTTTTTTATATGATGCTAAAATCACGACACACAAAAATGTGTGTCATCAATTAAATATATTTTACGAGTCATTTTTTTTATGACACTTGCTTTTAGTTGTCAGAAAATGAGTTGTATTTTCTAGTTTTTTTTTTTTTAATGGCTCACGAATCAATTCCGAGCACTCTCGGGCACCCTTTTGGCGAATCAGGTACTCGAGAGTACCCGTGCCACCAATTCCCGGGAAAACCCGACCACTCACCCGCCCGAAGGCACGACGGTGAAATAATCGGTAAAACCGGTCGGGATCAGGACTCGAACCCAAGCCAATGGCCGGGTTATCCCTCATTTCTCCTCCACCAATGTCCTCCAAATGTAGCTAGTTGTATTTTCTAGTAGTGTTACTATATCACACTTAAATGATATAACCTTTAAATAATCAAATCATTATTATCGTAACAGGTACACACCAACACTAATTGGTCCAAATTTCATGGATATGTTAGTATCAAGAGCCAAGGGGAGCTTGGGAGATAAACCAAATTGTTATCATAATATAGCAAAAAAAAAAACACTATATATTATTGAAAGCAAATGAACATACAAATATTAAACCCTTTAAAATGAAAATAAGGTATTACTTTTTTTATTTTAGCATAACTTATTTAGTGGCTTTAACTCCCTCACTACCCGATTTGTATCTTCATCCGTTCAATCTTGGCTTCATTTTATCCTGCAAAAATTAATAACAAAACTAGCATGCATCAATATATAAATTCAAAATAAAATATTATTTATTTATATGTATGTGTAAGGAAATGCATCTAAATGAATTCTTTATCACGTAGACACTTGTTTTTTTTTTTTTTTACCTATATTATAACATAATAATATACATACTAAAAAAGTTAAAGAACGAAATATGTATCTAATCAATAAAAGATAACTATTAATAAGCTTCAAACTTAAACATGTGACAAGAAGATAAGTTTTGTGAATTTGATCACATACTTGTTGCAGTCAGTGCTCAAGCTAATCTTGTAAGGAATGTTTACACCACACTTTTTTGGAAGGCCTGCGGCGTTGCCGGCTTTGATGCCGGATATAGAATGATAAGCATCCTTCATGCAACGGCAAGCCGTTTTCTTAGCCGCGGTTGATCTTGCGGCCGCATTCAGTCCCTTTACACCTTTGCAACAAGCAGCCGACACCGAACCACCTTTTGTCAAGTAGTTTACACATGGACTCAACTTACTAACCACATCACTACAGGATAGAGCCTCCGCATAGGGGGCAGCCACCACCATGCAAACCACCACAATGCATAAAACCTTCATCATCATGCCTGCCATTGTAGATCAATAAGCTATGTTTTTTTAGTTATGTGTTTGGTTATGATGTAGGAAACATTATGGAGGATCCCATCTATTTATAGCGTTGTCATAACCAGTGACGAAGCTTGGTTTGCAAAACGGTGGGGGCCGGACTCAATTTTTTTCGATCGGTAGTGGCAAATTGGTGGGGGCCAGATTCAACCCGGACTCAATTTACGGATTTACCTATGAAAATCACAAATTTCTACCACTGCGCCATAAAACGGGAGGGGGGGGGGGGGGGGGAGGGGGAGGGCCACCCTGGCACTTCTTAACGTCATAACATGCATTATTGTTGGTAGAATACTAGATATAACCCGCATGGTTTATTCAAGTAAGAGAGTCAATAAAAACCATTGTTCTCTTAGAAACATGTTATAACTAAACTATTACATAATTGGTTAATGTTAGCAGTCGTACGTAGTTGTTAGAAAAAATAGTAAAATTTGTTTTTACTAACAGAAGTTATGAATGAGAATGAGAATAAGAAATCAAATGGTGAAACAAATAACTCTATGTCATTAATCTTGTCATGACATATTTTAAGTTATTTTAATAAGTTGGATGGTTCATATACCTGTTAATGATGTTTTATGAAAATCTTAAAAGTCCATTTTATTACTATTTAGTATATCACTTAATTCTTAATTATTACATGATTATTGGACATGGATGTTATGGTTTGTGTGACTATATGATGAACATGAAGGTTCGTTTTATGTAGAGAGAAAAAAACATATGAGTTTTACACTTTTACTAGAAATCACACCAAGGTGCTGTTTGTTTTTTCTGCAAGAAAAGGTCTGCAGGTGGTGGTGGTGTTGGACCGTGGTGGTGGTGGTGGTGGGTGGTGGTGGGTGGTGGTGGACGGTGGTGGGTGGTGGTGGTGGGTGGTGGTGGACCGTGGTGGTGATGGACGGTGGTGGTGAACGGTGGTGGTGGACGATGCTAGGTGGTGGTGGTGGGTGAGGAGAAGACCTTTGAAGACCTTAGAAGACTTTGGTCCAAGTCTGCACCAAGAAGAGGTCAGGAAGAGCTTCTGGAATGAAATGTCTTCCGAAAAACAAACAGTCTGTCCGCCCCAAACGTCTGCCCGCGTCTGCGCGACGCAAACAAAAGAGGTTAGAAGTGCTTCTGGGAGAAAAACAAACACCACCCAAGTAAAGAAAGCTTAGTATATTTCTTCATTCCACACCAAACTAGAGAGGATCACTCTCAAACTTCATCTTCATCATTTCAAACTTTCAATACACTATTTTATTCGGTGTAACCTTGGGCATGTGGCTTTCTCTGGCAGTATATACTGCTTCGGCTGTTGTACACTAGGAGACAGACCCGTGTTGTCTTTAGTAGAGGCGTGAAATCTGTTTTAAGGAAAGCATGCTGAACACGTGTCTCAGCCTCAATCGTCAACACTAGTTTGTTCATTCTTGTAGCCAAGAAGTGCACAAAAAGGATCATGTTGAAGACTCTACGTCTTTAAGATCTTGCCAAGGATTGTACAAGAAGACTTTTAAAGACGAAGAGGAAATTGTACAAGAAGAAGCGGTTTAAATTCTTATCGAAGACAACGGTTTGAATCTTTTGTGTGTCTTCTTAGTTTTCATACGGTGCGTGTACTACTATTTTCTAAAAATGTATAAACAGTGTATCTTTATTATTTTATTATAATATTAATTAAATAAAATTGTGACCGATTGCTGAACTTTTGTGTGTAGTGGAACATGGACGGCACACTACACATCTTCAGTCTTGAGTATGTACTATAAGTCATATTCTATTGTTGTATAAAAGTAAAAGATCGAGTAACATATCTTGTAATCTTGTGATAAACTTTGTTTCCGGATCATTTCATATATCTCGTAATTATAAGTTTTTTTCTTTTCCTTTTCTTGTGTTATTAATTTTAATTCGGTGAATACTAATTTCAACAGTTTTGTCACTATTTGTAAACTTTAATGCTTGAATGCCTAACTTTTCAAGATAGAAATATTGTATATGCTAGATAGCTAGGTCTAGGTATTAAATCGAGCTTCAAGAAATATGTATAGCCCACTCAAAACTTTAAAACTAAGAGAAGACGGAGAGGGCTCGGCTAGCCTCAATCGGGGCTTCGTAGTCGAATCGGCTACACCGCCCCCTATTCCGGCTTCGATTCGGCAACCAATGCATCGGCTTCTACTCACCGATGTTGCTCCATTAGAGGTGGGTGGGTTTTTGGGTGGGGTCCATCTTATGGGGTGTGTGATTGGTGAGTATAATAAAATGGTGGGGTGAAGAATATCATTGGAAATCGTGCTATAAATCCATATCAAAACAATGGCGTTAAGACGATCCCAACCATCATTAGGGTGGGTAGTGGTGGTGGTAGAAGAGGCGGCGGTATCAGTTCGTTTGGGTGAAAAATGATCATGCACCAAGAACGCCTTGCAATGAATTTTGAACAAGGTCGCCTAAGATGCATATTGAGATGATTCTATCTCTAAGGTGATCGGGACATAGTTTTTAATGTTGGATACTGTGGTGGCAGGGTGAATCTTGGATTCAAGGGTTATGGATGGAGTGGTAAGGGTCGTGGTGTTTGTGTGGTCATTGTCGGTTAATCAGAGAACAAAGAACAGTGACGAAGCTTGGTTCTTGAATCGGTGGGGGCCGAACTCAATTTTTTTTCGATCGGTAGTGGTTGGAAGATCAAATCGGTGGGGGCCGGACTCAACCCAGACTCAATTTACCTACGAAAATCGCAAAATTCCACCACTGCGCAAAAAATGGTAGGGGTCGGGGCCTCCTCGGGCCCTAAAGAAGCTACGCCCCTGACAAAGAAGGAATGATAGGTTGGGCCGAGAAAAAATAAGATGATGGTGGGGAGGATAATCGATGTACAGTAACAGATCAGAAAGAAAATAGAAGCAGTAGGGAGAAGGCACGATCAAGAAGAATTATCAGCCAAGGGATGGTGACGGCATGTAAAGAAAGTTAGGGTTAGGCACACTGAACTCGTGATACCATGATAGAATGTAAACCGTGCTTTTCTCAATTGATTTACATGGTATTTATAATTACATTCGGTTCCTCTATTTTAGGATAGAGATATTACAATAATAATTAGAGTTAACTGCAATTTGCATCCCTGTGGTTTAGAGGTGGATGCACTTTGCACCCATATTTAAAACTTGTCGCACTTTGAGCCACTGTGCTTTTTTTTCATTGCAATTTGCGTCCCTGTGGTTTAGACTTTGCACCCGTATTTGAAACCTGTCGCAGTTTGAGCCACTGTGCTTTTTTTTTCATTGCACTTTGAGCCCCTGTGCTTTTTTTTCATTGCACTTTGAGCCACTGTGTTTTTTTTTCATTGCCCTTTGAGCCAACACGTCAGTTTGTCGTTTAAATGGACGTTAAACACCACCACAGCTTCGCCACCAACCACTGTTTTGCTTAAGGAACTCTATCCTAGGTTACAGTTTCCTCTACTGGCTAGCGCTAAACAGACTCGGAAACACAAGTATGATTTTAAATATCTCCTGGTCCGTTAAATCAGTAAAGGATCGGAAGAAGTTGACATGATTAGCGTAGTGGTCGACACTGTAAGCTAGGATGAAAGGAAATTTAAACAAAAATAGTGGTTGGTGGCGAAGCTGTGATGGTGGTGTTTAACTTCCATTTAGATGAAAAAAAGAACGTAGTGGCTTAAAGTGCAATGAAAAAAAAACCACAATGGCTCAAAGTGCAATGGAAAAAAAACACAGTGGCTCAAATTGCGACATGTTTCAAATACGGGTTCAAAGTGTCTCCATCTCTAAACCATAGGGACGCAAATTGCAATGAAAAAAAAAACACAGTGGCTCAAAGTGCAATAGAAAAAAAGCACAATGGCTCAAATTGCGACATGTTTCAAATATGGGTGCAAAGTGCATCCACCTCTAAACCACAGGGACTCAAATTGCAGTTAACTCTAATAATTAATACAATCATACAAAATATATACGCTATTAGTATCTTCTGTGACTGTTTTTGCATCTTCCCGTAATTTTAGAAGTGAGGTTGGGGATAGGAGATGAATGTGAATGTTCTAAATCGAGAGTTTAAATCCTAAATGTAGGTATAAAAGTACATAGAAGGATGTTAGTTTGTCTTAGAAAAACATAATTAGTTTTATTTTTATGAACGGTGAAAATAGTTGTTAATAAAAAAAATATTGTATTTATCAGTCAAAAGGGGACAATTTATGGCGTAAATATAGCCGCAAAAGATGAAATAAGATGGTCTCCATTTCTAGCTTAGAAATAATTGCTTTTCTAGGGGGTAAATTTATTGCAACTTTAATACAACGAATAAAGTGTGTATTTATTTATCTAACGAAGATCAAAACCAAACGTCTTTGGTAGTTGATGAACCGTGTGAAAACGTCTTGTTTTTTTAGGGTCACTCTTGTTATGAGTGACTCATTGTCACTTTGTCGGTTTGTCTTTGAACTGACAACCTGTCAAGGCTGGCCTGACGATGTTTTATCGAGCCCCACGCATGAATGCATGATCATCGGCCTTGGTGGCTTCCCCTCAGAAACCGTACTGCCTTCACATGAGTTGTCTCGCTAAAGTAACAGCAGGATTAAAACCGGGGTGACGCTCAGGATCGAACTCCCCTCGATGGGTTTGTCACCATCATTACGCACTAAATGTCTTACTATTTGATGCAGGTGAAGATTAAACTCGAGTCTTCTAGGGAGAACCCAAGTATTTCCACCCCTTAATCTATAGATCATTGACTTATTACATATTTTAGATTTAAAAGAATAAATATCTCTTTTCAAAATTGTTATTATTTCTTAGGGTTTATTTAATATGCACTAGATTATTATCGTGTGAACACACAGTTCAATAAACATTAATGCTTTGAATTTTAAACTTTATTGGATAAAAATAAATATAAACATACATTAACAAAAAGTTAAATATTCATATAAGAAAAATAAAACATGAACGTAATCAATAGTTAAAATAAAATTCATAAGTCAGAAAAAAACAACATATAATTCAAATACCATTTAAAATGTTAGATAGTGGTCACCTAAAAAAATAAAGAAATTCAATATAAGTTGAATTATTAAATTAAGAAATGTAGGGTAAAGTTTAAATTTACCTTTTTTACATTGATTAATTAAATTTGTATCAACTTACTAATTAACGTGTCATTTTTCTATGGATGCTTAGATCATTTGGCCGTATCATGTTTATAATTGAGGGAAAAAAAGGAAATAATCTAAATGTTAAGAAAATGTTTTTCTTATGTGAAAATGAAGAAGAAGATGGAGAACAACTTTCTAAACCAAATGTTTAAATAATTGTGCTTGAAATGTCTTTATATTTATCAAGAATTGTGATCTCTATAAGTGAATCAAATGATAAATGATTTTAAACCAGAATATATATATATATATATATATATTAAAAAAATCTAATTCAAGGTAATAATCTAATTCGAGTCAAAGTCAACCGCCACAAACAACTTGTCGAAAAAATTAAAATGACACTTTTAGTTATTAAGTGGGCTCATTTTATTACATATGACGTCAAAAAAAATGTTTATTTTAGGAAGAAATGAGTGTAATATCGGCTTTATATATGCAAGTTTTATGCTAATATGTTATGCATTATTTTGAAGTTGCACAAAGATAATAAGTTATTAGTTATATATTTTTATAAAACTTAGAAATGCAAGTACCATAAAAAGTAACTGTCTTCGATTGAAAGTTTTTATGTTTTTATTTTATTTTAAAAGAATTTTTGTTTTTTTTAAACAAATACCAAATATATATGTGCATACATTTACAGCATATATAGTTATACATATGAAGGTATTTCACTCGAGTACAACCACAATAAACTTAATAAACAACCATGAAACTCTATCATAAAAAAATGTTAAGAATATGTTTTTCTTATGTGAAAATGAAGAAGAAGATGGAGAACAACTTTCTAAACCAAATGTTTAAATAATTGTGCTTGAAATGTCTTTATATTTATCAAGAATTGTGATCTCAATAAGTGAATCAAATGATAAATGATTTTAAACCAGAATATATATATATATATATATATATATATATATATATATATGTGTGTGTGTGTGTGTGTGTGTCTGTGTCTGTGTGTGTGTGTGTATGTGTAATTATTTGAATTAGGATTAAGAAAAAAATAAATTTGTCAATTACAATTGTAACTAATTTGATAAATTAGTAACCGAAAAGTGTTAATTGTTAAATTTTAAATATATTAGGATATCTATATTTTAAAGGTAATAAGTAAGTGTAATTGTTATCAATATTTAGATACTTAAATAGAAAATTTAGTATTCGGAATATTTTTAATGATTAATCAAAATTTATAATTTCAAGTTATAGTATTTAAAATTTTAATTTTAAGTTGTAACAAATTTGATAAATTTTCAACCAAAGTTATTAACTAGTTATAATTTAAATATATTAGGAAATCTATAATTTAAAAATAATAAGTAGTTGTAGTTGTTACCATTATTAATTTAAATTCAAATTTTTAAATTTTTTTAAAAGATTCAGATTATTCAAAATTTTGAATTAAATGTTTTAGTTAAGTATAAATTTACCATTATTCTCTTAAATTCAAATTTTTAGTTTTTTATAATATTAACAAAAATTCAAAAATTAAAATTATATATGTTGAAATTTGAAATTAAATAGTTATACAGAACATTTAGTATTCGAGTATTTTTATAGTATAACCAAAATCTATAATCTCAAATTATAGTATTTAAAATTTGAATATTAACTTGTAAGTGATTTGAGAAATTTCTAACTGAAAATATTAATTTTTCAATTTTAAATATATTAGAAAATCTCTAATTTAAAAGTAATAACTAGGTGTAATTATTACCATTATTAACTTAAATTCAAAATTTGATATTTTTTAAAAAAAATTAGGTTATTCAAACTTTCAAGTTAAATGTAATAAATGTGTAATTTAATTTTAATTGTTACTATTATTATCTTAAATTCAGAATTTTGATTTTTTGTAATATTAATAGAAAATTAAAAATTAAATATATAGATATTAAAATTTGAAACTAAATACTTATATAGAACGTATAGTATTCGGATATTTTGTAAGTTTAACCGAAATATACAATCTCTAAATCCTTCAAGATATTGAATATGATTTAACAGTCGTGCGACAGTAAGTTCTAATCGATTAGGAGGTTTGATAGGTAAAAGACTTTGAACAAGTAAGACGTCTAATTTTGACTTGGCTTAACTAGTTGGTGGTCGATGAGGTGGTGCATGAGTTGCCGGATGAGGGTTTTGAACACATATGAATAGATAAAGTTGTAAAATTTTCATTCAACATTATTTTGAAATTAATGGGTAAAACCTTACTGGGCGATTTAGGTGTATTTTATGTCATTGAACCAAACACACTTAATGCTAACCAATTCAGAAGTAGCGTCTTAATGAAATCGTTAAGAGACTACTAAACAGCCTCTTTAGTGCCTTTCAACGAACTACAATTTCATAATTTTACTTTATTATTGTAATAAAAATAAAAACGTCTCATATTATTTTCTCTGTAATATATTTTTAATCTATTTTGTTTTCGCTTGTAAGTTTTAAGATATTTTATAAAATTTTGAGTGGTAAGAAAAATACTATACAAGTAACTGAATTACAAATGTGCATGTCATCACTAACACGGACAAAAGAAAATGATACAAGTAACTGAATTACAAATGTGCATGTCATCACTAACACGGACAAAAGAAAATGACCAGTTACATGAAAATGAACGGATTTTTCAATCACTAGTCCACCCGAGCTTACGTTTTTTAAATAGACTAGAATACCACAAAAACGACATAGATATGGCATTTTTTAACAAAGTATCTTCTTTTCTGCTTCCTTGATCAAAGATAATATCAACACGAACCAAACTGAACCGAGTTGTGTGTAATTATTTTTTGTTCATACCATCGCAAACCGAACTGAACCGATACCATCCAAACAACTTTAATAGCGGTACAAATGCTCATTTTTATGGTTTTCCGTTTAATTTCATTTCAACTACAGTCGAACAGTTTTAAAAATGAAGTTATATTCAAAATAGAATGTCTTTTTTGTGTATCCTAAGCTATAACAAGTGTCGGTAACATACTCGTCCCGTAACAAACCGAACCGATTCCAGTCAAACAATATCGGTACCGAAATCAGAACTATCAAAACCACTAACCATATTGTTTGTGTGTGTGTATGTGTTAGTCTCTATCTAGATTAGTTTACTTTTTCACTCTTCATGAAACATATTACATATGAGAAGCAAATTGTTATAGTATAAACTTAGGATTAATATCTTCTATTCTTATGAGATGACCTAGTGTAATACACGCGTTTTCTAATCTTAGTTTTAAATGTACGGAAACATTTTATCAATTTTGTTCTTAACGGTAAAACATTCATATCATTGGTATCAATAATTCACGTGTTTATTTTTTGTACATTAATTTTTTATGTATTGTGGTCAAGTGTTACTAAGAGGGTGTTTGGAATTGCGTTTTGAATCTGATTATTAGATTATTGCGTTTTGAAAACGCAGATAATCAGTTTTTAGTGTTTGGATTGCGTTTTGAAAACGCAGATAATCAGTTTTTTAGGGTACCAAAACGCAATAATCTATAAGCAGCTCCACCCCTGCTTTTCCAAAACGCATAATCTGTTTTGAATAATCAATCCCAAACACCCCCTAAGTAACTTATTAACGTTACTTGTTAAATTTTGATGCCATATAGATAGAAAAAGTTTTGATGTAATAACTAAATTTTTATTATTGTTGTTAACATTAATTTTCATTAATATATAGCTTTATAAATGAAAACCTTTTAATGCATAATTTATCAAAGTTTTACTCTTCTTTTCTTAGTGTTTCAATCTTGTGTTTTTGTTCCGAGTGTCAAAGCTAGGCAATTACTCATTTCACAATAATACATTTTATTTTAGAGACAACAAGGAATGACATACCAAAAATCATAGTATAATGTAACCAGAAGATCCAGAACACTACATACATAAAACCAAACACACAAAGAAAAGAGATGCATAGATTTGTTCCTAGACAAGGAATACTGGGATTCCATATTTATTATAACAATAATTTTATTATTTTCTTCAAACTTCCCACATCCCAAATGACATTTGCGCCTTTCCATGGTAAACCAGCTCAATGAACCCTACAAAATCCAACACATGATACATCATTATTATTTACCCATTGAATAAATATGTTGCTATATATGAACAATTCCAAGGTTATATTTTCTTTAGCTTAAGAAAACAATTGCATATAAATATGTAGAACAGAAAAAATGTATTCAAACCTTAAATTTTAGTTTTAATCCTTCAAATAAAAATCGCATTCTCTTATAAAACCAATTTTATATCCATATATGTAAGAGCTTTAAACATAACACAGTTTTTTTTTTCTTTAGGAAAACATTAAAAACAAAACAAATTTTTTATAAAATAAATTATAAGAAAATAGATGAAATGCAAAATTTAGTTATCGATTATCTCTAAAGTTATAATTGAGAAGACATATATACGTGGAGCAGTCGGTGTTAGGGCTGATCTTGTACGGAATGTTAACACCACACTTGCCCGCAAGGCTTCCGGCATTGCTCGGGTTGATGCCCGGGTACGCTGAATAAGAACTTTTCAGACAGTTGCAAGCAGCTTGACGGTCTGGGGTGGTTTGGGCATCGGTGTTGAGACCCTTAACACCGGTGCAACACGCGGCGGATGGAGCCCCACCCCTCTGCAAGTAGGTTAAGCATGAGATCAACCTGCTCACCACCTGACCGCAGGTAATAGCAGCCTCGGTGTATGGAGCTGAAACCACCATGCATGCAACCATAACAAATAGAACCTTCATCATCATCCCTGCCATTGTTACTTAATTTGTAAAAGTTTAATTAATTAATTAGGGTTTTTTTAATTGCCTTCTTTTTGGTGTAAGAAAATGTATGGAGGGGACAATATATTTATAGGGGCCGGTTTTCATGTGCACTATGGCAGTGTGCAGTGTGCTTCTTAATGTTTTTTCTACTCTTAAATTATTATTATTTTTTTTTTCTTCTTCTTAAATTAATAATTAAAAAATAAGAAATTTGAATTTATGGCAATGATAAGAACCAAAGTTATAAACATATAATATAGATATATATTTTTAAGTAATGAATTCTTTTATACAGAAGATTAATCTAATGCCAGTGATGGCTATATATGGATGGCGATTGCCTGTCTAGCATGAGCCCAGGGAGACAATTGGTTCCGTGTTTGATTCACGCGGCGCGGTTTGTTCGAGTCTATTATTATGATCCTTTGAGAGAGACTCATTGTTCGATTACCAACATGCAGAAGTCAGTTGTTATTTCATGATCATTGTTGATGATAACACTCGAGCACTTACCGTCACACCTGCACATGGCATTATAGCCTAGGGGCATATTCGGGTGGGATGAGGCTTAGGGAATATTTGGTCATTGGTTCGATTCTTACAAGGGTTTTCTTTTTCCATATTTATTGGGTTTCTTCCTGAATTAGCGTATAAGCATTATTGCCTAGTGCAGATGGATATGATCGGGTGGTTTAGCTGGTGGCACGATAATACTCCAGTAAACCGTTATTTATCACAATCTACCGTTCGAAAAAAAAAACTTACCATCACACCATGTTTTAGGACAGTTGGATGGTCATTTAAAGCGAATAAATGGGTGATCATAAATCCATTCAATGATAGTTATTGTTGAGCACTAATTAAACTTATAATATTCAAATTGAATTGGTGGTTCAACGGTTTTCATTATTTCCCATTTTGATCATATCAAGGGTGTTTTTTGGGTTATTTTTCAGGTTTTGGGTCGGGTCGTTTAGCTTTTTAGTTTAAAAAGGTGTTCCGGTAAGCAAACTAGTTAAATTAAGTTCAGGTTGGGGTTATTTGGTTTTGGGTTATTAATTCGGGTCAGGTCGGGTTTTTCGGTTTACGGGTTTAAATGTAATATCAAAATAATGCATTTCATTCTAAAACAATGAGCATTACATCAAAACAGCCGGTAGACGGGCAACAAGCTGCGCCGTCACCCCTTTTTGGATAGCGAACCCTAGTCTACTGAAAACAACCCCCTAGAGTCGAGACATTACTATGTATAACCCGCTGGACCCTAGTAAAAAACGGATAGCTTTCGGAGCCAGAGACCTAAAGGTATCAAAAGCCATGGGGAAGCAGGCGTGTTGGTTATCTTCACAGGCTTTAGCATGCTTTTTCACTTTCTTCGTCTCTGCCCTTCGAACCACATGCCCAGCTACAAACCCATTGTCTCTTAAACCAGCTAAAGGGGATACTCTTGTTAAGTTAACGCAATTGTGCTTTCCCCCAACCCACCCAAAGACAAGCAAATCTGCTAGTCGCAAGGTGTATCTCACTTCCACGGGGTCCGACAAAAAGTTCACAGGAGCCTCTTTCTTGGCTATATACCCGCTCTTCTTAAAATGTCCCAAAGAACGTCTCGGACCCAGTCATGTCGGTACTTAAACACGGGCAACTCCTTACAGTAAACCACAAGCTCCCCATAATATGAAAAATGTTTTTTTTCTTTCACAAAATTTCATCAAATTCATCATGTTACTTAAAAAAATATTATCAAAATTAAAACATTATTTGACAATATTTTTTTTGGAACAGCCAACAAACATTTATGTCTGACTACCCAAGGGAGTCCCCACACTATGGACAGACCCCCACGACCAACCCAATGGAGGGCCCATATGTACCTCGGACGGCTAGCGTAGTCAGGACCACCCATGTAGTTCCCAAAACCGGGGAAAACCCAACCCCTCACCCGCCCGTAGGCACGACGGTGAAAAATTGGTATAACCCGGGCGAGATCAGGACTCGAACTCGTGACCATAGGCCAGGAGTCATCCATCATATCTCATTATGTCCCTCGTGGGAATCGAACCTTGGACTCCCAAGAAGGATCCCGGTCCATTTACCAACTGAGCTACCCGTGAAGGACAATTATTTGACAATATGATATAATGATGTTCAAAAGACCTATAACTTAAAGTTTCAAATTACTGAGACTCAAAACCTAAATGATTATATAAAAAACACATTAAATGTTCAGGGTTTTTTTTTTGGGTTCCGGATTTTGGGTTTTTCCGGGTTGAATTTTTTAGATTTTTGGCCGGGAAAAAGCGATCCAATAACCAACCCATATAAGGTTTGGGTTGGTCGGATTCTTGTTTTTCATGCATTCTTTAATTCAGGTTCAGATGGTTTCAAATTCGGGCCAGGTTTTGAATAAAAATGAACAACCCTAGTACATTTTGATGAGTTTACATTATGTTATGGAGTGATTATGTAATATAATTCACTTATGTGCTTAATGAATACTTGGGATAAATTGCTTTAACATCAAATTTCGAATGGCATGAGAAAATGGATGTATGTCTTGCTCAAATAACTTAATGTTTGTTTTATGGGGGTGTAGTGTTTCTCACTTGATTCTGTAGCAATATATGTCACAAGGTATTCTAGACTCAAAGGGTGTTTGGGATTGAGTTTGGAAATGCAAAAGTGTTTTTGGTCAAAAGTGCTTATTGGCTTATGACTTTTTGAAAAGGAGTTTTAAAAAAAATGTTTGGATTAGCTTTTCGGATGAGAAACGTCAAAAAGTCAATAAATTGTTGTTTTTTAAGTGTTTCGCTTAACCTATTGTGAATATTGGTTGTATGGGTGGTAAATTTGTAATTTGTTTCCAAAAGCCAAAAGCCAGGATTTCTAACTTTTCAAAAACAGCTTTTCCACCCTTAAAAACCAAAAGTCAAAAGTCAAAACAGAAAGTACTTTTGGGTTACACAAACAGCTTATTAACTAGTTGTTTTCAAACTCAATCCCAAACACCCTCTCAGCGTGAAGGGCCAATTCTAAAACAATTGCTTACATGAAGGCACGTCTGGATTGACAAAACATGAAGCGTTTGTAGTCCAACGGTTAGGATAATTGCCTTCCAAGCAATAGACCCGGGTTCGACTCCCGGCAAACGCGTACTTTTTGAAGCTAAAATCCTATCTAGTATAGCCATTCTATTTCCTTTGGAACAAAAATTGGGGGAAAATGCATAAATCTTTTTTTTGGACGGCTAATTACGACAGCAGACGATCGGTTCGCACTGCCATGACAGCAGCCCAGACCAAGGTCTACCCCTCGGAACTTACGTTGTCTAAATCGGGCCCGCGTCCTCGGAGTATCAGACTTGGTCTTAATGGCGTCCTCTCGGAGTATCAGACTTGGTCTTAATGGCGTGCTCGGCGCTTTTTTGATTTTTTTGGCTCAAAATGCTTAAAATCATGTATATTACATGCCCTAAAATTTTCAGGCCCTAAAAAGCTCGGGAAGTCAGAGTTTCCAGAGTTTTCAGGATAACGAGGGTTTTCTATGGATCCCTACCCTATATATATAATTAACCTAATATTTTTTATTTTTATTTTTAGGATAAGTATCAGTAAAAAACCCACGTTTTTTAAGAAAACCCTAGAAAACCCTACTTTCCGAGCTTTTTTTATTTGAAAATTTTAAGTCATGTAATATACATATTTTTAAGAGTTTGAGCCAAAAAAATAAAAAAAAGTGTCGTTCATTTAAAATAAAATAAAAATAAACAAGTTTTGCATTGTAACATATGTTTGCATGCCCTAAACTCTTAAAAACATGTATATTACATGCCCTAAATTTTTCAAAAAAAAACCTCGGGAAGTAAGGGTTTTCTAAAGTTTCCTCAAATTTTTGAGGTTTTCTATTAATCCTTGCCATATATATATAACGATTAGTGTAGGGACTCATTGCACTTGATGGGCCATTCTCACCCTTAAATTTCTGCCAAAAATTCTAGGTTATATATAACCCAATTAGCCTAATATTTATTTATTTATATGTTTTATCTTTATCTTTATTATTGCTTTACTATATAATAAATAAAAATATTATTATTATCATGTTATTTGTCTCTCATATGAAATAATATTCTTAAATCATAATTTCACGTTTATCTCATAGTTATTTAATACATATTTTCTTAACTAATTCTTTTTATATTTCCGCTTATTAAAAACATTTAATATTTTATTGATAAAAAAAAAGTTACATCTTCTCCTCTCTTTCATTCTCGACACATATAAAATTTTAGAAGACTCGATTTGAATGTTAAGTTACTTAATTGGGATAAAAAAAAAAGGTATGAGTGATCAAATTGGAACACTTTTAAAACTTCAGTAAAAAAATAATGAACTTAATTTATAATGAGTTTTAGTGTTCATTGGACTTAAAATAATTTTACTGGGTTTAAGTGTTAAACAAAGTATATGGTTTTTTTTTATTTATAAAAAAACTATATGATACATATAAAAAAATAAATATGGGCCCTCAGGAAGACCGGAACTTGAGCTGTCGCCCTCCCTCAAAGTCAACAATGTTTTTTTTATTAAAGTGACGTGAGTTCGAGTGTTAAAAAGTAGGTAATAGATCAGTTTCAAAAGCAGATTTTAAGAGGGTTTAACTGTTCGTCATTCATAAATTAAAAATAAAACAACCTTTTTTAGAACGACTAACACAACGTATTATGTCCGACTCCTAACGGGAGTTTTTCTACAAATCTTGCTCCCATTAGGAGCTAGATCCCGCACATGGTTTTCGAATTGGGGAAAACCCGATCCTTCACCTGCCTAAAGACACGAAACTGGTAAAGTGATTTAAATCAAGAAAGAAATAGATAGAACTAAAAAGGAGGTGGAATAAATGATATATACGGTAGTTGTGAGGTGGTAGTTATATGTCGGAACTAAGATTCAATGTGTATGAGTAACTTTTTTACTTTAATGTTTAGAGTTTTACTCCTCATAAAATAAAATAAAGAAAATCTCATAAGCATCAGTCGACGAAATCTCTTCTTGGACTTACTTTAGTGTTGGTAATTAGATTTTATCTAGTTTGCTAGATAGTCCCTCAATATTAATTGTTTTTTAGTCATCCATCAACTTTATATCAGTCTGTAACACCGTAAACACCACCCGACTAGCGTCATCCTCCCCTCTGCTATTCCCGTTGCATCCGCCATGGCTAATTCCTCTTTTTAGTTTTAAGTAGGGGCCATCCTTGAGCTAGCCAACAAAATTTCCTTCTTTTAACCCTTGTTGAACCATATTAAACCACACCACTCAGCCTTATGGTAAGCGTTTGAGGTCTGCCAGGTGGGATAGGAAGTTAGGAACAAGGGGAAAACAACACAAAACTGGTCGGCAACAGCGTTAACTAATAAACTTATTATTATATTATTAGGGTTTGGAAAGAATGTCGAAGAATCTAGAAAAGGGATTTGTTCGTATTATAGACGCCTTGGATTTAATCAACGAACGAGTTAACCTTATTGGTCTCATCACCGAAATCGGTATACCCAAGCACACTAAAGGCACCGGTAATTTTTATTTACTTTCACTCTTATTTTTATTTATTTATTTATTTATTTATTTATTTCCCTCCAAGTTGTATAATGTTATTGATTCTGTGTAGACTGTTGCTGCACCCTAAAGATTGTGGATGAATCAAGCCCAACCTCTGGGATCTCTATCAATTTTTTTGCTTCAAATTTTGAAAACCTGCCTCATGTTGCCTCACTTGGTGATATTATTCAGATTTTGGGTGTTACGGTACTTAATCATTCGTTTGCTGCCATGGAGTTAACTTCACTTTATTGTTTCAAAAAATAGTTATCAAAGGCACTAGGTGGCTAGGCGCATGGCCTCACGTGGGGCCTAGGCGCGAGGCGCAAAAAAGCGAGAGACTGATAAAAAAAAAGCGAAAAAAGAAAATAAAGTAGAAGTATATTAAAATAATACTATTTTTCATCTAGTCAGTATAAAAAGTCTTAAAATATTGATGTATAAAAAAAGTTTTCCTTAGATAAAAATAGAATTATGGCTGGAATCTAGCCATAATTTAACAAATTTGGTTGGAAACTCTCCGAAATTTGGGAAATCTAGCTGAAAATTGCGCTTAAACCACCTGGAGGATTAAAGCGCAAATTCCTCGACTCAAAGCACAAATGCATCGCCTCACCTAAAAAATGGGCCTAGACGCAAGAGGCGATGGCTTTTAACAATTATGTTTCAAGAGTTATATAAATAATTCTTTTTTGTTTTTTGTTATGGCAGATCAAAAGTTATGTGTTAGGGGATGATGCTGGGATCAATGCTGTTTTTTACAAAAACTATTCATCCTTTGGATTATATAATTCTTCCAATAATGCGCCGCCTTATCAAGTTTCGTCTAAGTTTCATACTAGCAAGCAAGGCAATAGCTTTACCGAGGGATTGAGAAAGTGGGCAATTAGTCGCCCACCCGAGACAGAGCTGGCTGGTGAGTCTTTAGAAACCGCAAAAGAAGCTTTTGATTGAAACACAAGTTCTAAATGGAAAATTGAAATTTTACATGTTTGTAAACCTTGTGGCATTTATTATTTCTTGTAAGTTAAAAGTTACAAGTGTTGTGATCTATTTATAAAAAAAAAAACCATGCCATTCACAGCATCAGGTGAGTGCTTGTTGCTGAAAGATATCGAGGGAGGGCGAATCAAGGAAGGAAAACAGCTCAACTTGATTTGTAAGGTAGTTTCAGACAATATGTTATGTTTGCTGCTATAATGTATTTGGATTATGCATATATGTAAGTTTAGAGTAGTCTTTGCATTGCATGTGTTCTTCAAACAACATGGTTTGAAAAGATTTGTTACGTGATCTCTAGGTTCTTCATATGTGTGAAGTCAAACGGGGTGAGTGGATGCTTTTTGTATGGGACGGAACCGATGCTCCACCTCTAAATGTTCATGAAAAGTGAGTGTCGGTTCATCTTGATAATTACATTGGGGTCTAAGATTTATACAAATGTTTTATTTTTGTTTTGCAAATAAATTTAGTTGTTACTATTTACATATACAGGCTTGATGAAGAGCTTGAAAACCCTATACCTCTGCAGATAGAACCATCTCCTTTATCAAGAAATGTGTTGTGTGAATTCCCAACTGTTGGAACTGTTTTACGGATGACTTCTAACCATCATCAGAACCTGAGACTTCACTCGCTAAAGGTGATTGTCGATAAATGGGTTCAGTTTAAGAATATAAATTTTGAAGTTCGTTTTGGTCTTTGGTGTGGAATTTTGCTGCCAACTTCTAAGTTCAGTTACTTGTCCAATGAAGATGACCTTGTATTGCAGCACAAAAGGTTCGATTTACAAACATACATTCCACCTCTTGTAAAGCATTTTGACTGAAAAATAATAAAATTAAATAAGCTCACATATCTTATTATGTGATTTAGGAAATACAAAGAACGTGTGAAAGGCAAATGGAAGCGAATGCCGTTATCATGCGTCCCTTCACCTTCTCACATAACATGTCTTACCCTAAATCCTAAACTACAAACCATATTTGTTCTATACTGATAACGCGCCATTTTATGTTTATTATATATGCAGATACTGACCATAAGAATGTGCCTATTGTTACTCTGATGGATGTCCTCTGCCATCCAGAGGTATGGTTTAACATTAATATTTTTTTTTTTTGCCTACTTTGAAGCCTTTGTTGTTATGTTGGTTACTTTGACTGTTTGTCATTTGAGTAATGTTGTTTTATTTCAAAATAAATCATGAAACCCCCCTTTTTTAGCCAAAGTACTATTTTGCACCTATGTTTGTGACTTCACATAGTTCATTACCTTTTGAGAAAAAAAGGTCTTGGAAGACTTTTGAGTATTCGGAGGGAAATCTCATTACATTAACATAATAGAATAGATTTAGGCCACAACATGAATAAACATGTGTGTGCGTGTGTATGGTACAGGTAATTGGTAAATTTAAGTGTGTAGTTCGGGTAGTGGCAACAATGCCGGGTCATCCAAAAGACTTCCGTGCTCCATGTGGCACATACAGGCTTAGGCTTACCCTTGAAGACCCTACAGCCAGAATACATGCATATTTATATGAAGAAGATGGGGTATGTTTACAATAAAAAGCTTTTTTCCCATTGTATTACAAAATGCAGTGTGTGATATGTTGGATTATAAATATAATCTTTACTTGCTTGCTTTCCATTACTAGGAGAAGTTCTTTGGGGGTTATCCCTCGATTGATACGATGATAAAAATGCATGAGATGTTGCTTGGGGTTGAAGAAACAGATAATGAAAAACCAAGAAATCCACCATGGGTACAACTCTGCTTAAATTCTTACTACATTGATGAGAATGACGTTTGGGTTAGTAGAAGATACCGAATTTTTGATACCGAATTCAGGGTGACTTAGTAAATTGTTGCTTGCACCAGGAATTCTGTAAAAATGCAAATCAAGTTAATAGCAAACTCAGGCAACCTGTAATTGTGATTCTATGTTTTTGTACTCTAACTAGTATGTGCAAAATGTGAAATGTGGTGCGTTGAGGGGTGCCTCTAAATGATTAATTTGTATATTAATTAATAAGTACAAAAATTAAATAACTTTGCCACAAGCTGCTCCACGCCTCTGCTCCCACACCCCGTTTGCACCTTGCGTGTGGTGGTGATCCGCACCCACCTGCAAACGTGGCAGCAATTGCAGGCGATGACCAAATATCTAAAGTAGTTGGTTTTAGTCGTGTCTAATATAGTTGCTGAAACGCATGATCAATATCAAATCAAAAGTTTACCTTTGTTAGCGCAAGTTCTCGTCGTCATAATGGAGTTACGTATAGGTCAATGCTTCTCCCTGGCAGATTGTTGTCTCCTTTGTATTAGAATTTTAACAAATGTAATGATGAAACACCCTATAAAAACTTTAGATTAGGTGGGGAAGAGAGAGCATCCTTAGGAATTTAGGAAATAGCCCTGAACAAGAAGAAGCATTCATCAAATCAATCGTATGTTCTATTGATCAAGACCCCTGCTGCTTTAGTAGGTCTGGTCAATTACATTGGGTTCTTATCTCCAAAATGTGCAAACTAATGCAGCTTTATGGCGGTTAACTCAAAAACCAGCTAAATGTTGCCGTGACACAGGTTGACTTTTCTGACACATTCTCAAGAGTTGAGAGGTGAAATCGGAGACGAGAGTCATGGGTTTTAATCGAGCTGAATGTTAAACATATGTTGCAAAATAAATATAATCTAATTAATAAAACACGATCTCAAGAGTGGAAATGCCCGCGCGTTGCGGCGGGTACTATGTTTTGTCACAATGTAGTTGTCGTTGGGGTACCAGTCGTTGTTAATATCTCAAAGATTACAATTTTAACAAACAAGCGTGCCACAAAACCCAACAAATGATATCTAATATGTCCTCCATGGCTGCTAGGGGCCATTCAACTCAATGACAAATTGAGCCCCAACGTTTTAGCAGCCTTTATATCTTGCTTTTTTAATAAGCTCATAGGGTCGGCCCTAGTGTGTTTAGCACCAGCCTAACCTCACGTCCTCACCCTCGCTAGTCGCAACTGCTCTTGATCACAAAAGTACTTATTATGTAAACAATAAGTCAATGAGCTTGCCAAAATAAACTGTGTAATGCTGATGAACCAATATGGCTAGGGTTTCGTTTTCATGACTCAAAACCCATTTCTTTCGTCGGGAAAATCTAAAGCAAAAGTAATAGTCATCCGTATTCATTGACCATTTCAAAACATTTACATATGAGTTGGTTCAGGTTGTATTTTACCGACCACGTGTCGAGAAAAACTGCTAAAATGAAATAAGTCGTGTATTTGAATGATTACAATGTCTTAAATCGTTCCATTTAGAAGAAATTACCTTTTCATTCCAACCATATCATGTTTATAATCGCATGCATTAGTTATCTAGAAAATACAAAGAAATGTCGGTAGGACAGCAAAAATGACAACGTTTTGACCCGTAACTGAGTTTACATGTTTATACCTGAACCCATTATAACCCACAATAAAAACGACTTGTCTTGACATGAACCCATGTTGAGGCAGTAACCCAACCTGCCTGTTGTGCCACCGAACGTGCCCAGCCTCTATAGTTAAACTATAACATAGTGACACCCATATCAAGATTTCTTTTCTATTTTTGGCAAAATTAGATATCAATTCCGATTGATTCTAGCTGAACATTTTTTTGAAAAACTGGTAAATAATTATATGCCTGAATAATGATTGTACAACTATTAAATGTTTGATTAATGTTTCCATACTTAAAAGTTGATAAATTTACAGTTAGGCAACCAATGGAGGTGATAGGTAATACTGTAATAGCAAAACTTTACATCTTCCTTTGCTTCACAGCTCTTGTAGATTGTAGCACTATGCCATAATGCCATTCTCCAACTCTCTATCCAATCCTCTCCATCATCAATGCCTTCTTCTGCATGCGCTTTTTTCATGTTTTTAACTAAATTCCTATACTTAATCTTCTCTCTAATTTTATTAACATCTACTACTGCGCTATTTCCACCAACTGAATTAACTGCCTTGCAACTTGAGCTAAGTTCAGCCTTAACTGTGACGGGTTCGCCAATATCACCATCCTCAACAACACTGACTCGACTGCCCGTATCACTCGTTTGACCATTTGTTGTTTCTCTGGTAGTATCGTCAACTTTTTCACAGCCTCTTTCTTTACTAATTAGACGTTGTGGTTGTTGCTTTTCTGATTGGAGAAACATCGAACTCCATCCAACGGCTTAGGTGAAACATCGAACTCCATCCACCAAGTCTTTTCTTTTGATGTAGGCAATTTTACCTTCATAATCTTGAAAGCTAGAAACAGCGAACCAACGACAACATAATGAGGCTTGTGCTGCAAGCATAACGAGGTACGAAGCCTACACATATATTGCATGGAATTTAATGTATGCAGTTAAAAGAATATGGTTTTGAAGACAACTATGCACAACATGCATACCAGTCATTCACAAAATTCCATGCGACTTTTACAAGATCTTTGTGTATAATATCCCGTGTAGTCATATAAATGCGTATATAGCTAAAAAGATAACCGTAAATAGAACCACAAGCTTCAAATTTGTTGTGTTTACTGAAGAAGCCCTTGGGCAAGACTAATCTAGGTGATTTAAAAATACACTCAAAACAGAAGTTGCTTGCATATTGAAATCTTTAACAGTTTACTTAAAAACAGTATATACAGATCAAAAAGGTGAAAGGCTTTGAGCAAGAAATAAAATAGAGAAACCCAACGATCAGAAGGCGACATTAAAAAAAAGGCACAAAATTACTGAATCAACAACCAAACATATAGACAAGTGCATAAAAGAGTGAACCAAGGTAATAATTTGCATCAACGACTAAATGTAAGTTTATACCTTAAAAGATTTCTCTAGATTCCCTGAGAGTGCTTTCAACAATGTCGTTTTCCACATCATGGAGGACCATCGGACCAAGAACAAAGTCATCCTGAAAACACGTTTAAACAAGCAAATATTAATTATTAAATAAAGCCTTGTTCAGCTTATTCGCATGCCAAAATTGATTAAGCTAACTGTAACTCTGCACGATATCAAGTAAGTCAACCTTCATCTGAATGATATGAGAAGGGCAATTCAAACCATAATCATATTAAAATCTTTTTTTATCCACAATTAAAAATATCTATATAGAGTGATAACATTATGTATTAATTCTCCCCATTAGTGATCATGCAACAAATTAGGATATGTAAAGATCTTAATACAGTATAATAGCCAAGTATAGCATCTTTCATCATTTGAATTCTAGATTACAGGAGACTGGAGAGAGTGTGCAGTTGTATTCTTACCTTCCTGGCTTGATAACACCACTGACATCATTTAATAAGATAGTTATCTTCGCCTTATTAGACTTCAGACCAGGTATAATGACAATGTCCTGTCAGAGAAAAAAAAGTATTCATTTGAAACAGTCCTAACCGTGTACTGATTTTGTTAATCCATAGCAATTGACACAAGAAACAGTCCTAACCGTGTACTGAATTTGTTAGCCTGCCACAAAACCCAACAAATGATATCTAATATGTCCTCCATGGCTGCTAGGCGCCATTCAGCTCAATGTCAAATTGAGCCCCAACGTTTTAGGAGCCTTAATATCTTGCTTTTTTAATAATCTCATAGGGTCGGGCCTAGTGTGTTTAGCAATAGCCTAACCTCACGAGTCACGTCCTCACCCTCGCCAGTCGCAACTGCTCTTGATCACAAAAGTAGTCAACATTTTACACAAACTGACTTAAGTCGAAAGTAAATTTTTCTTTTTTAATCTTGAAACAGGCATGGCAGATGAGGCTTCGACCTCACGTAGCATAATAATAGGGACCATTTTATTTTTTGAAATGGTTAGTTTTGAATAAAATAAAAACTTGTTTATCAAATAAAGACTCGCTTAAAGAGGAAAAGGAATTTTTTCATAAAAAAAATACTTAAAGCTCACCAAACCCAAAGAACATAAATAAGAAAGGTTGCTCCCCATTCATGAAACTTGACAACCATAAGGGGACCTTGCAATTTTTTCTTTGTTGTTGCTCTTCAAAGTTTTTAATCTTGAAGATGGTGATGGCCGTTATTAATTTGAGTTCATCGTTAAATTATTCTATCACCACAATGAACTTAACAAAATAAAAGCCAAACCAAACCTGAGTAAGCATTTAGGTTGATAAATTTAATGTTTAAATTACCTACAACAATACTTGTTTGAGCCCGTTACTCAACCAACTGACCCGCTTTGAGGCTGCTAATAAAAACAAATAAACTACGTTTGGAACAAAAAAAAATTACCTTCACGAGTGGCAACCAGATCACACATGCACATTCAACGACTTAAGCTCCAACGCGTTCTACAATAAACATGTTGAAACATATACAATTATTGGTCCAGTCAAGTATGATGTAACTCCATATTAAAGACGCATCTTCCATGTTTACCTAGAAGCCTTATGGCTGCCGAGAGTGTGGCCCACATTAGAAGCGTAAAAGAGTACCAGATCATCTAGCCAAGGCTCCACAAGAACATATCGCGGTACCCCATTTAGCCTCCAATTACCCTGTCAACCATCATAAGCCAATTTAGGTTGATAAATTTAATGTTTAAATTACCTACAACAATACTTGTATGGACCCGTTACTCAACCAACTTAATAAAAACAAATAAACTACTTTTGGAACAAAAAAATCACCTTCACGAGTGGCAACCCGATCACCCATGCACATTCAACGACTTCAGTTCCAACGTGTTCTACAACAAACATGCTGAAACATATACAATTATTGGTCCAGTTGCAAAAATAAAACATTCCAGGCGCAGTTAAATGACAGTAAATTGGTAACAAAAGTGGCAGCCAAGATCAGCAATCATTCAACAGCTAAAACAGCTACCTGACAGCAGCTATTAGTTGTTATTGCTTTTTACTAGTTGGTTTTGACTTCCTTTTTAACTTTTATTTTTGTTATGAAACAAATTTTTTTTAATTGCCAAACTTTCAGCCATTTATATTTTCACCATTTGTGAGATTCGAACTCCCAACCTCCCCCAAGAGGGTTTGTTCCCTCTACCGTTAGACACTTAGACTACAACCTAAGTGGAAATAAAATTTGATCCATCAATTTGATATTACTTTAATCGTAGCTTAAAAAATAGTTTACATTATTTATTTCGTTTAGGCCTAAAGCTACGGCTAAGGTGCACAATTTTTATAGCTCGACCTAAGCATCTGAATTTTCAGGGCCGACCCTGTTCAAAAACCTATACATACACATATAATACACACCGATGCACACATATAGAGAGAGAAAGTAAAAAACTGATGTTACTAACGAGATTTAGAGAGAGAAACAAACCGAGCATGAAACTATGCTCAAGGCAAAAGCAACGTGTAGCACCAATGCGTCTAGATCGAAGAAACGTTATAAAGAACATTGATTACGATGCCTCAATATCTCCCTTATCATCTTCATCATTTAACAATCAATTCGACGATCAATCGGCTCATGTAACTCGATCGCTTAATATTTCGTTGGTATCAGATCGAACGAGCTTTAGAATCGAAGGAACGGAGGGAGAGTTTGGCGCAATTTGTCGGCGGCTAGGGTTATCATGTCTTGATGATTTTGCTATATCGACTGCTGATTTTGCTTCAGTTGCAGAAGCTTAAACAAGCCAATAAGCAGACATATGGACAAGGAAGTGGAGTTCCTCTTGAACAATCTTATACAAAACCCTAGAAATTGAATTAGGAGAAACATTAAGGAAAAGATTGAATGGAAAATGGATAATATGTTGAAGATTGGAGATTAATAATATTGGAGGGAATAGTGGCGGTTGGTGTAGGTGATGGTGGTGGTGTTTTAGAGAGAGATGGGGGTGGTCTGTCACCAGAAGAAGGGAGGGGGTTAATACATGATGATGATGATGATGATGATGATGATGATGATGATGATGATGATGATGATGATGATGATGATGATGATGATGATGATGATGATGATGATGATGATGATGATGATGATGATGATGATGATGATGATGATGATGATGATGATGATGATGATGATGATGATGATGATGATGATGATGATGATGATGATGATGATGATGATGATGATGATGATAAGTTTCAAAAAGGTCCCTTAAGTTTAGGTTTTTACATTTTTGTTACGCAGACTAACGAGGTTAGACCTCCGTTACTTTAGGGGTGATTGAACAAAATAAGTTGCAATTGGGCGTGCAAATGACGAAAGTGAATGCTGAGAGTATTATCCGCCAATATGTGAAAGTTGAGAGTATTTAAATCCATTTTCCTATTTTATAATGTTTTAACGATTGATGATGTAATTAAACAACATATAAATCCTCATTCTTTTGTTTTTTTAATTATTTTTATGGGAAACTTTATCATCATAAACCTCTATATGGATTAAATAATATGTGTTCATTAGATGGTACCCAAATGTTTTGTAATTAAATTCAAGTATTTGAATGAATTAGACTTGAAATTGAATTTTTCCAAAAGAATTTGGAATTTAAATGCGTTGAAATCGAAAAAAGGAATTTGAATTTGCAATGTACTTGGGGTGCCAAAACGCATGTTATGATCAACTGCATACCATCGACTTCTTCTTCATCTTATCTTTCTTTGAGTTGACTAATCTTAACTATCGATACACTGCAGGATTGTCAATTGTTCATCAATTGTGTGTGTAATTTAAGTTATCGAATCTTTTAAACAATATTGGTCGTAAAAAGAGAACATTAAAACATATTAGAGCATTATCATGCATGCTTAAACTTTGAATTATGTTAAAGCCCAAATAATATAATAAACATTAATAAATAACATCACAAGTTAAGTTTACTCACATTTATTTATGTGAAAGTGTGGTGTGGGATGAGTCATGCAGGTACTTTTAAGATGACGTGGCAAAAACTGTGTTTGGTGGAAAAGCAATGAGTGTAGATGAGATTGCTTCACATGAGTTAACCAAACACCTAGATTTGCTGACGTGTAACTTTGACCTTATTTTTAGGCCGATAGCACTTCACGTGTCAACAAAAAATACAAAAGTTAATGTAATGACGTGTTGTTTTTGCTTAGGTGTAACCTTTAAAAGAAATTGGCCGGTTCTCAAATAATTATTCTAATGAAAATAACAAAACTATAAACTCATACTTTTTTATATCAACTTAAAATTTCACCTATTGCTACAACTGTTAAAAGATATTTTTATATAAGTAGGAACGATTAATTTTATATATATCCTTACAAAATATTTTGTTCAAAATTTATAAGAATTTTTCTTTTATGTTTTATAATTTGATCATTTGTGAGAAACATTAATTATATTTACCATGTATTTTTATCAACTTAAAAAATTGTGCATTTATAATGTTGATCCGTATATGCACTATGTATACAAACAAAATAATTAGATATAAAAAAAATTATGAATTAGCTAAACCTGACCGATTCTCAAACTTATGAAATTACTATCAAGCCGAACTCAACACTAATTTACACAGCATGTAGTATGACCAAAGTTTCTTACTTTTTTTAACAACAAATATTACACACATTTTATTAACCAGTGGCGGATCTAGGCCACAAAATCAGTAGTAACGTTTTTCATTTTTTTCATTTTAATAGCAACGTTTTCCAAATTTCGTAAAAAAAAAAAAATTTCACTAATTTTCCACTACGCGCACGAAATTGAGTTGCAATGTCCGCAACCCCTCCCCATGAAGTATGTCCGCCCCTGACTTTAATTTACACTAATAATTTTAAACTAATCTTTTGCTCATGATTGAACCTAATATCTCCCCTCTAAAAGGCACGTGTCTCTCACAGTTTATCCCGATGCACACTTCCTTATCTACGGGTAGAAAAGCCAAAATATAACTTTATCAATTAATTAAAATGCATAATATGATTTGAATTGAATTATTGGGACTTTTTTGCCGCCTGGAAACGTGATTCCATTACATGCATGCACACTTCTTCATCTACTCTTTACACATCTCCCTTATATTTATACCTTCCAATCTCCCTCCTCTTATAAACCATCTCTCTCTCTCTCTTCATTGTGAATATAATATGATAATGGGTTATATCTTGCTTTTAAGTATGATCATCTTGGCTTTCCGTACCACCCATGGCTTAAAAGGGGGTTGGCAAAAGGCTCATGCAACCTTTTATGGTGGCGAAGATGCATCTGGCACCATGGGTATGTGTTTATTTCTGTCTGTCTCTACATGTTTGCACGTGTGATTTTTTATTTACTAAATGTCATAATATGTCATGTTACTGTGTGCATTTAAACCCTAAACCGTAAACCTTAATATAGTAATTGATCGACAAGAAAAAAATATATATATATACCAGTGTTCACATTTGATCAACTTCTTTCTTTAAGTTTACCTACATTTTTTTCCGAAAATGCGCTATTGAATACAAGGACGAAGCTTAGACCCCCTAGCCCCCAACAACGTTTGGCTCAGTAGTATAAATTCTATGGTTTTATCCAAAAATTTTGTATTTTTTTGAGTCCGGGCCCTACCGGTTTGAAAAAAAAAATAGGTCTCGTGACTTTCGGCCCGCACCATCCAAAAGTTCAAACTTCGTCACTGATTGAACACGTGATAGATACCAATATTAATAGAAAATTTGGCCAGTCAAATGGCCCCTTGACCCCTCTAGTCCCGCCCATACAAATAAGATCCATCCAGAAACTATCAAGTATCAACTTTAACATTAATTTTGTCCCATTTTTTTTTATTTTGATTGTGACACAACATGAGTGACACCCCACCTCTTTAGTTACTAACTTTTTTGTGAACAATTTTAATGAGCAGGTGGTGCATGTGGCTACGGAAACCTCTACAGTGATGGCTACGGCACAAACACTGCAGCATTGAGCACCACGCTCTTCAACAACGGGTTGAGTTGCGGTTCCTGCTTCCAGTTGCGGTGTATCGACGATCCCAAATGGTGTATTCATGGTATAATCACCATCACTGCCACCAACTACTGCCCGCCTAATTACGCCCTCGCCAATGACAATGGCGGGTGGTGCAACCCCCCACTCCGCCACTTTGATTTGTCGCAACCAGCATTCTTGAAAATTGCACAATATCGCGCTGGAATCGTCCCTGTTGCCTATCGGAGGTATGTAACATTAACTTCTCGAGCTCGAGCTAACTCACAAACTTAAATTATATTTATATATAATAATCATTGTGTATAATTTCGTAATAAATTATATTTTTACCAAGCTGACTATATCTGTGAATATATATGTAGTTAGTGAGTTTTTATATGTAATAGAGGTTCAAAAACATATACGTAGTTAACATGAGTAGTGACTTGCCTAGACTTGATTAATTAATTACCTCAATACATTGTGTGTTTTTTTTTTATTTTTTTTATAGCATTATGGTACTCGTTGAAAAGATAACAAAACGCTCGTTAATTTGGTGTCATGTGGCATACCCCTTTTTGTTTATTACATATATACGTGTGTGTAACATGTATGTGTGTAATAACTAAATTATAAATAATGAACGAGCTACGAGCCAAGCTCCAGCTGAACTAGAGTTTGATAAACTACTCACAATCTCAAGCTCTCGTAAGTCTATTGAGCCAAGCTCGAGCCTAGTCAAGCTCGGATTGTTTACACTCCTAGATATGTTATGATAGACGGTTTGGATAAAAGGTCGTGTTCGGACCAACCGATAACATATTAAAAGTAATTTGTGATCAATTTTACAGGGTGCCATGTGTAAAGAGAGGAGGAATGAGGTTCACAATTAATGGCCACTCTTACTTTAACCTGGTTTTGATCACCAACGTCGGCGGTGCAGGAGATATCCATGGGGTCTCAATCAAAGGGTCGAAAACAGGGTGGCAAACAATGACAAGAAACTGGGGTCAAAACTGGCAAAGCAACTCTTTACTGGATGGTCAAAGCCTCTCTTTTAGAGTAACAGCCAGTGATGGAAGAGTTGTTACTAGCTACCACGTGGTACCTTCTGGTTGGAAGTTTGGTCAAACGTTTCAAGGTGGCCAGTTTAAAGATCTATGAAGAAATCAATACTAAAATCCCATTAAAAATTAAAATAAAAGAGGGACATAAATGTATAATACTATAAACTCTTTGTTTTTTCATGTGTTGTTTCATACAATAACTAAGGTGTGTATGTTATATAAAATTGTTGAAAGATATGGTTACAGTCATACATGTTATATAGGACCTGACACCCCGTAATTAAGGTGTTTATGTTATATAAAATTGTTCAAAATATTTTGTTACACTCATACATACATACATGTTATATATGATCCAACCCGAACCGGCCCAAACACACTCAATAATTAAGAAGTGAAAACTTGAGTCTCAGTACAAGTTTCCCTTTCTCCACCCAATGGCCCAGTGGATCCTCTCGCCATTTACTCATCGTATCTACAATTTTGCCAACTTTTTATTACTTTCAAAACCCAAGCTTGAATCACTGACATTGTTTTCATAACTAGTTGACTGCTTTGTCTTATTGGTTGGAGAGTGGTCCCACGACGATCTTGGGACAGTGCGATCAGGCAGTCGGGAGTATAAAAGTTTCATGTATAAGACGTGTCTATTTGATAAAGACACGGATTTTATACTCACAAATAGGGTAGGTAGGGTAGTTTGTGTATGTTGAAAGTTTGTGTGTTCCATATAGAGAGATAGGAGGAGAGATAAAGAGGGTGATGCTATAATACATTTGCTGTGTTTATTTTGATTCAATTTCAAAAGAAATAACATTTCTCAAATGAATTGGGATTTGGAATTAAAAAATTTCATTAAAAAAATATGAAATGTTATTTTTGTTCGAGAGTATGATCATGCTTGGTTTATAAAATGCTTAAAGTTGGAATGTGGTGGTCTTGAGTCAAAAGTAAGAGCTATTGCAATTTCAAACCGGTGGCAAGGTGGTGGCGGTGACTAGGGACGTTGGTAGTGGTAGTGGTGGTGTCAGAGGTATTGGCATAGGGGCGTGCACATTGGCAATTCTGTTCAATTCGGTTTTGAGCCCTAACCTAACCAAACCAAAATAAACAATTTAGCTTATTTGAAAATGTTAACCAATAGATTTTTAATTAATAGTAATTAATAGGTTTTTGGGTGTAGATTCGGTTTGGTTATGAGTCGGTTAACTTCATAATGACTTTAAACTTAGAATGTTAAACACCTAACAGAAAACTCACCCTAAATAACCAACTTTGCATCTAAAATTGTGGGCTTAAAAAATTTGGTTAATCACTTGGTACAAATTATAACAAGAATATGCTATAGTGAAGGAAAATAAGCATATATATTAAGTTAATAGGTTTTTACAAAGATGGTATCTGTGGTTGCACTTGGAGTTGCTTCATTATATTATATTATATATTGAAAGGTGAATATTTTCAGTTATTTGATAATACTCTCAATACATGATGGTGACTTGTACATTATTATTTATTACCCTTCAACCTCATCATGTAAGCTAAACAGGAGAGAGCATTCATCATATTAACAAAATCTAGAGTTTTATGTGCCTCATTTACAACCAATATAAGAGAGAGCAACACACTTTCCATCATACCTATCCTTATCCTCCTACCACAATCTTTTTTTGATGTATTCCATATTTTCTTCAAGATAAACAAATTCGTATCAAAGATCTCACCTTTTTAGACATTAGAGAGATCCCTTCGAATTCGAGACATCTTACGGGTCGCTCATTGTGAGTTCTTGGTCTTTTTGGCAGCAAAAATCTGGCGAAGAAAAGAAAACTTCCGTCTTGAGCGTGCAGAAAGCTCAGTCATTGTGCCACCATTACTAGCGGCTGCATCATCGCTGGCATCACATTCTTCTGGCGTTGGTGATGGTGGTGGTGGCGGGAGGGTGTAGAGAAATGTGTTGAGCATGCGTATGATTTGGTCAAAACTTGGTCTTAGATTCGGATCTTCAACCCAACATGATTGTATGATGAACGCGAGTTCAGGTGCGATATCATCTGAAAGATTCGGCCTTTCTTGCTGTTTTACGAGTTAAAAATATATTATTTATAAAAGCAATTAAAATAGGCTAAAGTAAAAGATAACCAACCCATTTTTGTACCTTAAAAGCAGCAGCATAAGCAGCCTGCAAATTTGACATGCCTTCAAATGGCATTCGGTTTGTAACCAACTCCCAAAGCACAATACCAAAGCTATAAACATCAACTTTGTTGTTGTAATGTTTTTTCTCCCCTTGACGCAAGGTCACCGTGCTATACAACTGTAAATCATACAATTAAAGTTATCTTTCTGGACTGCAAATAACATTTATGTGAACAATAATAAAAATCAACTTATTTTATGTATTATTTCCTTAAATAATTAAAAGTAGTCAAACACTCAAACAATTGATTATACTTCAGAGCAAAAGAACATCCAAATCTGTTGCATTAAATTTGGAGAGAATTGCAAAAGTAGCCATGTCAGAGAGCGCGTCACTAGCCTATGTATATAGAACTAGTGTAAAACCAAAGTGAATAGATAAATGTGTTAACTTTCTGCCGAACTAATACTGTATACTTTCGGACAATGACACCTATAGTTAATCGACGTTGCTCCATGCAAACCCAAAGAGAACAAATCAAGTAACGCGGGATACTATGGGCTGTTTTGTGTTGGTTGCTTTGTTAAGTTGGGCTTAGGTTGTGATATTTAGGTTGGATACTTAGGCTGTTTTGTTTAGTTAAAAGGCCGCTAGACTAATGAAAAAGGGGAAAAGGAGGAACAGGATGGAGCCAACAAGCCAAGTTTCTTGCTTTCTTCATTTGAGCGGCTCACTGTGTGCACAGCCGCTGCCACCAGATAGCTACCTTCATCCTCTATCGCCGTTATCGCACATGGAGATATCTTTTGTATTTAGTCGTTGCATCTCCCTCACGTTCTAGTTTCTGCATGTCTTTTTGTTAAATTTCAGAATTCACTTTTTGTTCTTTTTCATGTCAATGTTTCGCTGAACGCCCGAACTTTAGTCGAATTTGTAGATGAGGATGATCAGATTAAAGCGAAAAGGTCCATGATGAAGAAAGATACAAAGGGTTCTATCGAACACGAAGTTGTTGATTCCTTGGTGACCTAGTCTTACTGAGTTTAATATTTATAACTAGCTTACAGACTATGTTTCTTTCCTCTCACATGATTTCATGATTTTGCTATTGTAAGTTATGTGTTTCTTTGCACTGTCACATGAAACTGACCCAAATCGGAAAATAAATAACTAAATACGTGAAATGGACTCGCGTATTATTCCATTTTTCTGCGTATTATCCATTTTCATCATGTATCTAGGATGTGATCATTACATAACATCTTCGTGTATTATCCATTCTATAAGAACAAAGTCAGATACGCGAGCAAAAGTAGAGGTATAACAATAAACATGTAAACCACATGGCTAGTGGCGTGTGATTTTTCTATGACGTGACAATAGAGGTTTGATACACCTAGGGAAATGGCTACATTCATATTTTCTTATATTTGATTGTTTCTTATCCAATATCACATGATTACTTGCAAAACACACATCTAAACACCCCTAACAATAACATGTCATTGGCCTAAAAAAACCACTACCTCGGGAAATTATTTGAACAGGAAGAGAGTTTTTAAACACGAATCCAATTTTAGCTAAGAAAATCAGAAATATAACCTAAACAACTAAACTAAATGAGTAGAAGATGAACAGGCTATAGATAAGAAAAGCGCGCATACATAAACAATTAATTTTAGTTAGGAAAAACTCATAAATACCTAAACAACTGAATTTATTTTATTTTATTTTTTTGAACGGTGATTTTCCTTCATCTTTTTATGGAGGATAAGTAGGCCACACCCACCTCTTGGTATGTCCGCCAACCCGCATCCGGCCAGACTATGTTGTCTTAACCGGGGCCACGGCTCCACGCTGGCATCGGTGTGGGGCTTGGCGTTCCACGAGAACCTTACCACGTCTGTTCTACCTCACTAGACAGGATGACAGCCGTTGTGCCCCCCCCCCCCCCCCCCCCCCCCCCCAAAACCACGCACACACACAAGAACTATGTTCTCTGAGGTAACACTGGAGGATAAACTCGTGTTGGCTCGGATTCGAACTTACGACCACAAGGATCTAGCTCTTATCTTCATTGCTCTGACCACTCCACCATTATGAAGGGTCTAAACTCTAAACAACTGAATTAATGAGCAGAAGATGAATTACTTATAAAGCACATACCTCGGGTGCCATCCAACGGTAAGTGCCAGTCTCCGCTGTCATCATTTCAGTAACAGTTTCTTCCCTCGCAAGACCGAAATCAGCAAGCTTTACAGACTTCTGATTTGCAGTAAGCAGTAAGTTGTCTGCATCAACAATTTTTTCGTTAATAAAGACAAAAACAAGCAGTAAAATATGGCCATTTATATTCAATAATCGTATGCTTATAATTTACCGACTATTTTGGTCTTAAATAAATAAATAATCAAAATCTGTAACAAACAGCTTATGTTATATAGAAATAATCTGAATCTTTTAATAAACTCCCAAAGGAGGTTTTATGCACAACTTTGGACAAGTAGACCCATTTGATTAGTTTATTTTAAAAACTGCTTTTGTTCTTTATTTTGCCTGTTTGACCCATTAGAAACAACTATATAACCTGAATCGATCAGTGAACCGGTGTCTTTACCTCAGCTCCACAACGTCAAAAGTTATTACTACTTACTAAAACTTCAAGCAGCAAAAACTCGATCCAAACAATAACTTATTATGATCTATCAAGATCACAAATAACTTTTAAAATGCACATCCAAATACCCCTTAAATAAATCAGAAGTTAAAAAAAAATAAAAACAAGGCGTCATAATGCTGTAAAAAGATAAATAAATACCAGGCTTTAAATCTCTATGTATAATCCCATTGGCATGCAAACAATCCATAGCTCGTGCAATATCAAGAGCAAAATTCAAAGCTAAACGAAGGTCTAACTGATTTGGACGAATACTGCCCAAGTATTTTCTGAGTGACATCCCCGGTAACAATTCAGATACAATCACCATCAGCGGATCTTTACAAGCTCCAATAAACTGTGGCAATATTATAAAAAAATATATAATAAGCAAGTAAAGCACACATTTTTTGAAGTTAAAACTGAATATGCAAATATACCTTCACTAAGTTTTCATGTTTCACTCTTGACATCATAGTAACTTCACGAGCAAAACGGCTTTCAAGTGCAACCCGTTCTTCTGCCTTACTCCCACGGTTGAGGACCTTTATTGCCACAATCCGATCACCATACCTACCAAACACATTATTATACACCACTTTTAACAATGAACAATAATAAATTGTGTGATTTCAAGTTTCAAGCATTCATTAAAGATAAATTTACTATAAAAAGAGTACACTTTGCAAGAATGAGCTGTTTTGAACAAAAGGAACCAAAAAAGATGAGTAACATGGGTTTGCATCTATAATGCCATAATTTACTCAAAACCGTTTATTCTCGCAAACTATATTTATCCTTTTGACATGTTACAAAGATGCAGCAATGAAAAAGCCAAGAAAATTGTTAAAGAAATTGATTAAAAAACGGAAAGAAAAGGAACCTTGTACATGTTAGGAATATGACTTTATAGTGTTGATTAAAAACAGGGCAAACACATGCTAAGTTACACCATTTAGTGATTGTTTCCTTCAAGTTATAAGTCAGCTTCAAAAAAAGCAGGAAAAGGTTTAAATCCATAACTAACTTAACAAGTAATTAGCATTTCAAGCTATTGTTTTTTTACTTTTCATTGACAATGGACCATTGTTCCTGTGAAACTCAAACCAAAATATTGTTGCACAGTTGCACTTCATAAAAATGAACAAATAATAGCCAATTTATCACAATATTTGACCTTTTTTTGTCCAAGATTTCTGCATATCTTATAACATTAATCACATAAAATTCAAATGCTAAGAAGAAAGAAGTATGACTCACTTTCCTTCATAAACCTTCCCATGAGCCCCTTCTCCAATTTTTGCTCCAATAAACAACAGTTTTGGATCAACAAGCACCCGTTCATCGATCGTGCAGTCCGAATTTGTGATCGACCCATTCGAACAAACGGATTTCGAGCAACCCGACCCCGATTTAACAGTCCCAGACTTATGATTGCTATTATTACTGTTATGACTAATATTATTATTATTATTCCCACTACTATTATTATTATCATCAAAAGCACCTTCTTCTTTTGCCCTGTTGATGTTATTCTTCTCACTATTACTATTACTGTTACTCATACTGCAGTTTCAGATTAATCCTGTGTTCCTCATCCTCACCCTCACATACCCAATTCAAAAACCTCAATTATTAAACACAACATCCCTATAAAAATTCAACCTTTTTCACCTCAATCATCACAGACAGCAATAAAACAGTGAAAAGATTGAAAAGATCAAAACTTTTTTCACCCAAAATCAAAGAAACAAAAAATAAACAATACCCAGATTAAAAGATTTAACAAACAACCCAAAAATCAAACACCCACATGAAAATTCAACCCTCAAACCTGCAAAAAAAAATTAAATAAATAAATAAAGATTATTAGAGAGACACAGAGAGAGTCAATAAGAACATAAAAGATTAAATATTATAAAATAAAATAAAAAGAACACATACAAGCAACAAGGAAGATGATTATGATGATGAAGATGATGAATAAACATAAACCCTAATATTATTATTATTATTATTAATTTGAAGAACTGAAATTGGGGTATGGGTTTGGCTAAAAATTCAATCTTTATAACTTTCTCTCTCTAGAAATTAAAAAGAGGGTTTGGGTTTTCAATATGTGAAGAGAAGATGGCGTTTGGGTGAAGATATTCTTTTTTCACAAAATATGTCAGAAGGGAGGAAAAAAGGGAAGGAGTTGGTAGTAAGGCATGTACACACACTGAGTGTGAAGTGTGTGAGAGAGAGAGTAAAGAAGGGACTTGTCAGATTGATAGGCGAATGTTGGAGTGACACGTGGATATTATGGTGGTGGTCTTGAATTGTTGGACGGAGATCGGATGTGTATAGTAGGGCTGCTGAGACACCCACCCCACCATAAACCTCTCTCACTAGACTAGACTGATGTTATTATATCTACTCTCCCATTAACAAGAAACAAAATTGTAATAATAATATAATATAATATAATATTATCTTGTTTGTTTTTATGCAAGTTGATGAGCATAGTTTGTTGACAAACCAATAGTTTAAAATTTAGCATAACTTGTTGACAAAATGAAATTTATTAGGGACGGGGCACTCCCGGCAAACGGTGTTCGTATAGTACGGTAACACTGTCGCAGGTGATATAAGTAGTGGTTTGCTGGTAGGTTTCACGGGTTCTAGTTAATGGACCGTGAGTAGTGTTTTGTTTGTGGGGCTTTTTGTTTTTTATGGGTTGGTGGTTTAGGGTAGTGCTGTCTTTAAAAGTGTGTTTCAATGAAGTGAATCATTAAAGTGATGTGGCAGTGCAGGATTTTTTGAAATCAGTGAAGTGAGTGAAAAATTATTGCTGGTAGTGCCCCGTCTCCCCTTATATTTTGAGATAATATATAAATATATCTCATGTATCATATCTTTTGGTTAAGTGTTTTTTTTTTTAGTTTTTAGAGGGACAAACTTTAGAATTCTTTAGCATTAGCGAATGAAGTTTCTCTTATTAGTGTTTTTCAATCTGGATATGATCCGTCATACAAGTGGTATGCATTGTATAATTTGTAAGAAAACATATTTTGTTGTTAGAATTTCAACTGTTAATAGTACCGTTTTTATAGGGGAGAATACAAAATAAAAAGAGAAACAATTTACACAACAAATCAAAAGATTGACATTCCCATTAAATATGGAATGACGATCTTCTCATATTCCTCTTGATTTGATTTGATCTTGCAATTATCATCGTTATTTTTTACATTCCCACTCAAGTTTAGCAGTAGGATCTCCGATGCTCAACTTGCACAGGACGAATTCAAAAAATCCTTCGTCGCTGGAGAGTTGCTCTGCACCGCCTTTTGAACTCTTTTTAAGAACTAGATTGCCTTAGGAGCTAGCCCTCCAAATGTGTCAAAAGCAAGGTTTTCAGAACCGGACCGGACGTCGAACCGGACCCCCGGCCGGTTCACCGGTTCGACCGGTCCGACCGGTTCGACCGGTTCGACGAACCGGCCCAAAAAAACAAAAAAAAATTAAAAAAAATAAAAAAAAATTAAAAAATCCGGTCCGACCGGTCCGGTTTCCGGTCCGACCGGCCGGTTTTCCGGTCCGACCGGCCGGTTCACCGGTTCAACCCCCGGTTCGCTGCAAAACGGTCCGACTACCCGAACCGGACCGGTCCAGGCCCCGGAGCCCGGTCCGACCGGTCCGACCGGCCGGTCCGGTCCGGTTTTCAAAACAGTGGTCAAAAGCAAATGATACAAAAACGTGTTGGTTCTCTAGACAGACAACTTCATGTTTGACATATTTCTGGGATTCTGCCCTCAAGGCTGCTTGCTCTGCCACAAAACCCGAATCTCGAAGTTCTACCAATGGAGACACTCCTGTGAGATCAACGCACGAATGTGGTAAATGATATATTAAATAAATCCATCGCGTGATTATTTTGATGCGTAACTTTGTGGTAAATGATATATACCGATTAATATATATAATTTAATTGCTATATTCCAAGAAACATGATGTTACGTTATTAAATATTTTTATTTTGAAAACGTATATGCATTGATAGTTCATATTAACACCATAAATAATATGTAAACTTTGATTTGAGTTTATATGTTAGAAAATAGAAATAGTATATTTGGTCTCAACTAAATAGTTTCGTGATAAATTTATATATTAAACTTGTTAATCAAACTAAATGTTTAGATATGTTAAATTGTTAACCATACATCTTTAATTTTTTTAATGTATAAATTAGTCTTGTCATGGATATAATTATATTATTTAAAATAACTTATTTAAAATGTGGAATAAAATAGATGACAAAACGATTTGATAAATAAAAAAGTGCCTTGTCAAAACATAATCATGTTGGGTTTGATCATTTGTTCCTTGGATCTTCTTTCCCGATTTTCTATTTGTATCATTAAATAAAACATTTTTTATTTTTCAATAACTATTTATTTATTACTAAAAATGATAAAAATGTTTGGATAGTCCATTTGATTTCACTAAAACTTACTTTTATTACCTAACTTTTTGAAATTACACTCTTGTTCAATGTGCTTTATTTGGTTATTACTCAATAGTCCCTAGAGTTAGATGATTTTTTTAGAAAAGACAGGCTATATTATTATATAAATCACTAGCAATATGCTATAATCATACAATCAAAAATAAGTACTAAAAACAATAATATCCACCCAAAAAGAAATCGCCCCATTTCCTACTCGATTTTAAACCTGCACCATTTGTCCCACGTTATTCTGAATCGTTTTCACCTATTTATAACCAATAAGAATCCAAAAGTCTTTGTTTTCATGGCAATCTTGAACAAGAAGACAAACATTATAAAGAAAAGAAAATAATAACCTAAATTTTAATAGAAAGAAATATACATATATGAGCAAATAGTCAACCCATAGTTATGCTTTATTATGGGTCAAACGACGCCTTAGTGTAACACCCGTAGATTCTCGGACTTGTGTCTCGCCTTGTAAAGTTTGTACACTTGTATTTTCTTATGATGGTTTAGTTGAGGGGGCTCTTTGGCATTTAATAAAACCTTTTGGAGTAGCTTTGGGACCAAGTTTCATGGAAATCAAAGAGGAGGGACTTCATTGTCAATTGTTAAGCAAAATCGATTAACTGATTAATGTTGACAAAATAGGGTTTATACTCGGATTTGCTCAATTCAGCCGATTTGAAGGCTATTGTTTGGGGGGTTTTGCCTCTAAATCATCCCACAAGGTTAGTCTATCAATTCCCTAAGTGAATTCATGGTTAATTTTGATGTTATGATCGATTAATTGTTTGAATTTAAAGCTAGGGTTTTGAAATCGGCTTCTTTGTTCTTTAGACGATTTGGTGGATTTAATTGGGGGTTTTACTTCCAAACCATCCTACAGTATGTGTTTAATATCATATCCGAAAATGGGGGCCATTGGTTAAAGTTTGGTGGGTCAATTGATTGAAATACGATTCTAAGGTTCTAGGGTTCTTGTTTTGGGAATTTTTTAGTTCTTGGTGTTAATAAATCAATTTGGTGTTTAAGTTAGCCGATAAAACCTTGTTAGGACCTTTTTTTAATGTGTTTTATGATTTAACATGGTCGAGGAATTCGTTTGTCAATAATGATAAAATCAGGGTTTTCGGTATGTAAGAAAAGGGACGATTTTGAGTAATGTGTTGTTGTTTTGTAACCACCATCCAAATCTGATATAAAATATGGTTTAGGTTGATAATAGGGCTGATTTGGGTGAAGAACACACTACTTTTCAAAACAGAACCTTTGGTTCAATAGTTTTTGGTATTTTCGCAATTTAAGTGATGGTTCACCCTGTGAGGATCAGGTCTTAGACCATTCATATAGCATATGAACTTTTTACAAACGATATTCTAAAGATTAGGGGCTGAACTGATTAATTACGCATGTCTAGGAACTCAATATTACCCGGTTGAATCGTTAGGAACCATAGAAGTCTTATAGGCCTAGCTTGTAATATAAATTGTTACTTGGCAGGTGTTTGAGTTTGTGTGTAGTCTCGCGGTATCAATTTGCTTGTTGGGTGTTGTTCTCGCTTTCAGGTGAATTCATGTGCCCTTTTTACTATTCTAAAACATTTTGGGCTAATATGCATGTTTTGGAAGTATATGTGGAACCTTGCTTGTTAGATCAGGATTTGCCTTGATTTATACTTGATTAAGTTTAATTCTTTACCATATATTTATACTTGTATAAACTGTGTATGACGGTTACTTAGTGTTATAAATTGAGCTATGATAGTTATATAGTATGTCTTCTCGGATTTATAGTTATGGTTTGAGTCTTAGTAGGCGATATTCGCTTATGTGGACTTGTTGTAGTTTGTGACAAATATGCGAAATGCGCTTATTCTAGACTTTACATTAGCTTATGGACATATAGGCGGATTGCGCTTATTGTAACTATAAGGTTAAAGTAATTTGTTAACTATTATTTTTGACAATTTACTTATTTATTTAAGAACTTCATAAAACTTGAATTCACTCAGCTCGTCTGACTTTGCGTGCATATTAGCTGGATTTCAGGTAATTGAAGAATAAAAAGGGATGCATTGGCTTACTGTAGGACTACTCAGAGACGGTTGACATTTCAAAATAAAAAGAGTCTACTTTATTCCTTGAAAACCTTTTCTGAACTTATTGTTTGTTCTACAAATATGCTTTGACCCGTTATGGGGAATTTCATGTTTGGATAACTTAAACTATTTACTTTTCACTGCGTGTTTTATAATAATAAATAAGACTTCTTGAGTATTAATTTATTGTTTTAGTATTTGAATTCCAACTGTTTGACCCGTCGGTTTTGAGGGTCTTACACTTTGCCCCTTGCATCTTTGCAACAAGTGAACCCATCGCGCATATAGTGCACACTAAGTACTATTATATAATGTGTCAATTACAATAAAAGAAGTTACAGGGTCAACCTCTAGCTACATATCCCAGTAAATTTCAAATGAATGGTAATTACTTACATTTTTAACACAAAATATAAACTTCAAACTGAAAATAGATGAAAAAATTAACTGATAAAGGTCGTAGAAATTTTACTTTGGTTCTTGCCTCCCATTGAATTCTCTACCTCCAACGCTTATTGTTTATCTAATTTGGAATAAAACTGAAGCAAAAAAGCACTAATATATATGTGTGTGTATATATAGAGAGGGGGGGGGGGGGGAGTTGGCATCCTTATAACATCTTTAAGAGATGCTAGCAGGCCAAAAGATGTTAGCGTACAGGTTGAAATTGGCCGGTCAAGTAGATTAGAAATATTTTTGTTAATTATTGGTGTAGCATATATGGTTTTGTACTTTTATCAATTAAAATACACTTTTGAGCTTTTTTTTTTTTTTTTTACTATTTCCAAACTAATTATCATCTACAAGTTTGTAATTAAAGACAATGATCGATTAGGCATTTTTTGGTAATTGGAGTACGTTTCACTGGTGAAGATGAGTTGTTCACATAGATTAAATCATCAATAGCAATGACTGGACTCGGATATATTTGAAATAATAATTTTCAGACCATGGAATTTCTCCTACGAAAGCAGATCAATAAAAGACTACACCAACCTTAAATTTTCTAAACAAACATACAATCATTTAACCAATACCTAATGAACGACACGTATATCGTATCATCAATCTATCATAAAACACCTAAAAATTAATCAACTAATAAAAGCTTTAGAGCCTAATTTCACGTAATTATCATGATTAAAATTGAAAACAAAAATGATTGCGTTGAATGATATAAAAAAATATGCTCTGGTTAGCTTGACTTTAACTCTAGGAAGACTTTAGTCACTATATTTTAAAGTTTTAAAACTCATATAAGTTTAGCTGTGATAAGATTATTCATTGTGGTAACATAAATTATTATCTTTCATCGCTATTATATGAAATTTGTTCAAAAATATTGTTATTCCGTGTGTTTATTTAGTTTGGGCGAATTCCATTTTCATATAAAAGTTGATTATCTTATAGGGGCATTTAGGAAAGAAAAGCGGTAAAATTTAGTAAATTCTAAAGAAACCACTGGTATACCATCTTAACTTTAGACAATTTAAACATATTTGCCCATGCCTCCTCCTTTATAATGTAGTATAGATATCATCGAACGAAAATACTTATTTCTTGACAACAAAAAGTTTTTAAACCTTTTAATCTCATTTCTTTTATTTAATCCACCAAACAAAAATACTCTAAAATTATATAAATAATTCTTAAGTTTATTTATTTGTATTTAAACTGGTTATTTAAAATTATATAAACATTCATCTAAAACCCTTTTTGTTTATTCTAGTAAATTCGAATATAAAAAGTTCCTTTATGAAAGTAGTGAGGGTTGCATAGTGGAGGACATGTCGGTAGCATCTTTCAAAACCTAACATCGATGTTGACATCTAAGGATTTGTTCATTCATTTTTTTGTTGAAATTGAGTTACTATACTTTAAATAATATTTGATTGATTATGTATAACTTATAAACCAATAAGTTTGCTATAGAATTAGATATGATGTTTTCTAGTAAAAGAAACATTAATAATTAATTCTAAATTACTAGTAAAGGTAAATAACGTAGTTAAAATTGTTTATTTATATGTAAAAATATCATCATACAATTTGCTGTATCTTAAATATATATGCTCAAGTAACATGTATTTACATCACTGAACTTTTATATTAATATCTTTTGTGCAACTCGTTTAAGGCATAACAATTTTTTAGTAAAAGCTGTAGAAAGTTTTGCATGATAAACTCATACGTAATGCTTAACAGATTTAAGAATTATCAGTATAAAGGGTTATGGTGGTGGAGTGGTAAGTAGCCATGCCACCCTGGATGTGATGTCCGTGGTACAATGCCCCTCTCAATGGCCACACGTGGCGACCATGACAATCCTTACGTTCTTCACAGACCACAACCATTCAATTTAATTTTGTCATATTCAAGTTGGGGGGGGGGGGGGGGGGGGGGGGGACTATTACCACACCTTTGGGTTGGTGATGGAGGATTGTGGATGAGGATAGAGTGATATGACCGTGATGATGATGATAAGAATTATGACAATCATCACACCCTATAGCCAAATAAGGTAAATGGCTTATAACCCTTTTGTTGTTGATAGTCAAGACTTAAGAGAGTGTGAAGAAATATGTTATATAACTATCATAATTTTCTAATTCAAATTGGTTACATAAAATTATTTATATTTCACAAATCAGTGAGGATATATAACTACCTTATGGGTCATATGAAACGAGCGAAATGCTAGAATTTTCAGTAGCAAGAAGCGAAGACCAGTCGAGATTGTTCAAATAGTCAAGTCTACGTCGTATTTTTGGTGTCGTAATAGATCTAGATGGAAAAACATAGTGTGGAACGATTGGTATAATTATCCTTTGACTTGATGTTGTCGTTTTTTAACCCAAAGGTCCTCGCTTTGAGGAGTGCTTGTGATGTTTGAATGAAGTTCTACTTTAAAAAAAAAAAATTGTATGTTAAGACTAAATTGGTTACATTTAATATAGTTGTCTTAATATAAAGAAAGAGTGGGTTCTATGTTTACTTATTGCTATATTTAATAAGAAAACTATTTTAAGACATGAGTACGTTCTTTTTCCATGTCAGTTCCACTTCTATACGGGCATTTTCACCTTTAACCGGCCCCATACCACTATCTCATCCCACCACGTGCTATGGGTGGCTATCACATGTTTTAATTAAAATTATATCTATAATCCTATATTTATACTATATTATAATGTATGAGTGAGTTAGTTTAAGATATCTAAAAGTTAAGAACTTATTTTTCATTAATAACCCTGAAATGAGGGTAAAATAGTCATTCATACATTATTTACATTTTAATAGCCTATCTTATTTTCACTTTAATCCTTTAAACTTTACTTAACTTTTACTTATTTTAAACAAACCATCCCTCATGATTTATAAATAGTCATTTTTTTTGCATACGTTAATACTTTTATAAAAAAAAAATTACATCATAATAATGAGCATTTTATTATCTTTAATTTAAGTATAGTATTGTTATTTTTTATTTTAAAAATCTTTATGTGCTACGTGATTAACGATATCTAAGAGTGAGCAATAACTAAACCGTTCACCGAAGCCAAACCAAAAAACTGACAAAACTGAACCAAAATCTATTGAAAACTAAAAATATTCGATTTAACTTAAAATTGGTTATCGTTTTCTTTTTGTACCCTTAGTTAACCCAAATTAGTTAAACTATAACAACATGCCCGCACGATGTGGTAGAGAATACAGACACCTTTAGTGGTTCATGGTTGGGTTAGGATCAGTTCGGTTATAAGCCTCAACCAAAACAAAAATCGACATTATTAGTTTATCAATCTTGTTAACCAACCGGTTAATTGGTTCAGTCTATTTGATTAGATTGTCATTTTTAGTTCAGTTTAGTTAATTTTGGTTAATAACCAAAACCAAACTTTAGTTAAAATTTTGATTAGAAGCACATGAAATGAATGTATAAATACATGTAATGGATGTATAAAAGATATAAATGTATAAATGTTCAGTTTTGGTTTGTTAATTTTGGTTAACTTAGAGTACAAAAAAACCGATATTAGGTTAACTCGGTTTTGGTTAATTTTCAGTTCGGTTTTGTATGTTTTTGTTCAATTTCGGTTGAGTTTCAATTATTGTTCACCTCTAGATATTGTTAATCATGTAAAAAAATCAAAATTTTAATTAAAAGTATATAGCAAATTATACTCTAATATGGTTTGAAGCTGAGTAGATAGGTTTTTGAATTGTAGTGACGGTATAAATATAGGGAGTTTTGAATTTTTTAGCTTTTATACCTAGGCCTGTAAACGAACCAAATATTCATTTAATTTTAACCGAACACGAACACGAACATATAATCAAACACATTATTGTGTTCATGTTCGTTCATTAAGAAATTTGTCATGTTCTTGTTCGTTTATGTTCGTTCGTTTAAACCTAAACGAACAGTTCACCAACGAGCATAAATGGACGTTCACGAACATATTAAATGTGATTGATTTTGTATTACTAAAAAAACCCAATTACTAATTGGTTATATATTTATACAAGTAGCTAAAGCCCAATTTATATTTGTATTTATGTAAATATAACTACGTATGTAATTAATAAACTTAAACGGACATAAATAAACGAACATAAACGGACGTTCACGAACATAAATGAACAAACTCAACGTTTGTTCATGTTCGTTCATTTAACTAAACGAACAAATTTTTTTGTTCGTGTTTGTTCGTTTATTAAATAAACGACATAAACGAACTTCCTACCGAACAAGTTCACGAACAGCTCATGAACATTTTGTTTGTTTACAGGCCTATTTTTTAACTCTATTTCATGTATTTATACCTTCATTTCATGTGCTTCTAGGCAAAAATTTTTTAGCAAAAGTTTGTATTTTTTTATTCACTAAAATTAACTAAACCGGACTAAAAACCGATAATCAAACAATACTAACCAAACCAAGGAACCAATTGTTTAATAAGATTGATTAATTGATGACTTTTGATTTTAGTTTCGGTTGAGGCTAATAATCGAACATAACCAAACCATACACACCCTTAAAAGTGTTTGTGTTCTCCGCTGCATCACGCGAGCACTCTACTATTAATTATAATATACAAGAGTTTTAAAAACACAAAAATTAAAATAAATAAATAAATAAATATTAATACCTAAAGCTTGCATGGATAAATATGAGGAGCATGCAATTCATTGCAAAGAGCTCTCTGGGTTCAAATACCGGCATGACTGGGTAAGGGACGTTTTGTGGGACATCCTGAGAAGAGCTGAGATTTTTGCTAAAAAGGAGGCCCCTGTAAATTTTCTCACAGACCCTGCGGAAGGGAGATCCACACTGCGACCAACATATTTGCTTGTCTTTGGTTGGGAGAGGGGGGAAACATGTTTGCGTGGACCTCACATGGGTATCTCATTTGGTTGGGTTAAGTGAAACAGGGTTTGTAGCTGGGCAAGCATCGAAAAAGGCGGAATCGAAGAAAGTAGATAAACATGCTAAAGCTTGCGAAGAGAACCAACATGTCTTTATCTCTTTGGCCTTTGTTACCCGTCTATCGTAGTGACGTAACTTCCGTATTTTATTTTAATGAATGGAAATTAACTCTAAAAAAAAAATCATGTTTAGATTATTATAAAAACTGCATCTCACTCAATTTCATAAGTCAATCACAAACGTATTGCATTATATTAACCGATCTAATATTTACTAATAATTGTTTACTTTTTTATCCATGAAAGATTTTCATTATATTGAAAGTTGCAACTTACAAGTGTTAATCCTACCGATCAAACTTATGATCCTTGGAGTCCACTTATTACGATTGATTCCACCAAGCTAAAGGCTAATCCAATGGGACTCCCATGTCATGTCGAGTCTTTGACAACATAGTCTTCTTATTACAATATAATCCTGGGACACTTAATTTTACACGCAATAGCTCTTGATGGTCACTTAAATTTTAAGCAGATGTCCTTTACCGCCATCCACACATCATGATTAATCTGGATTAATACTCTTATAATGGATTTAACTTAATTGTGAACGTTTCTAACGTACTTGATATCCATTATAAGTCACACGCACAAAATGCTTCAAATATGATCATGATCACAAAACCTATTGCACAATATGTTTATCAAAACTGATATATATTTTTTTTACGACTAAGAAAAACATCAAAACTTGCTTTAAAACTATCATGTAGTTAGGTTTAGGCCTATATTCGATAAGAGAGGCTACCTTTAGTTGCCTTAAGAATATAAATAGGATAATCTTGGTGATCAGTATGCTAAGTATGAAGGTCATGCGAGCATGAGAAGCTTAAAGTTAACATTAACTTAACAAACAACCTTGAATCAGATGCGACTGGCCTTGCTTAAACAATCAGGCAAACTTCTAGCAACTTGCGATCGTTGGTTCAAATCCCAGACTGGGGAAGAAGATGATGATCGAATCTGGTGAAGACGCGTGTATGAAGCCACGCATTCGAAGCCTTGTATTTGACGCAACTCCAAAAGTCTTTGGATAACATACTTGTACAACATGCTCCGAATAAGTTGTATGGACTGATACAGTGATCGCCACTCACAAAGAGATGTTAGTAAATAACATATAGTTAAATAATAAAATTATTCTACTTCTAACCCAAAGTTGTCTGAATTGAATTACAGTATGGAATATTTTAAGAGATTGCAACAAGAACAAAATAAATTACAATTAGACAATACTATCTTACCTTATAGTTTAACTTCAAGAGCAACGTGCTGATAATGTGTTGTAAAACCACATCTATTAACAATATATAGAGAGGAAATATATAGAGAATGGGGGAATAGTTTTCTTATTGGTATATCAATATTAAATATGATGTCTCTATTTATAGGCTCATACAGTGACACAAGAGTAAAGAACGAGAAGTTAAGTATGTGAAAATTATTCTAATAATGTAATTTATAACATTAAGTGTTATAATTTCTAATAAGCAGTATGATATATAACAATAATATAATACTATAATTTTGTTTGAACAATGACAAGATCAGAACATTTTAGTCGAGGATCAACATAAGGTTTTATTCTCTACAACTAAGTACTACAAAAAACATCTACAACAAAGTGAGATTTTATGTGTAAAAATCCACACATGTTCTACTGACCCAAAGGGTCACCGAATCATGTTGACCCATATCGAATTCCAAAGCCAAATTGATGGTCAACTTTTGTCCAAAACTAGTATGAACATTAAAGAGTTAACCTTTGAGAAGGTTTTAATTTGGCGAGTAATTGTCGTGTATCAAGACCATTTCTACACATGCAGGCAAGGCCAAATCTAAGAAAAATCCATATTACTGCTTTGGTCAAAAATCTCCAACCTCTCTTTTCTTTCTCTTCTTCCACGTGAGGATACTAAATGAGTTAATTTTGACCTTTTGCTTAAATGTCAAATATGGTCCCCCTACTCTCCATAATTATTAAATTACCGCCCCTGGATAGGTTATTCAAAACCAATTCTGCTTGGAAAATATGAAATTAGTTTAAAAAAAAGAGCCCTATCTAACTTATGCAATAACTAGATGTAGATTGGATTGATTGATGTAAATACCCTTTAAACTTGATGTAATTCGGTTGTTTTGCCAGGGGTCCTTGCTTTGAAGACAGCCCTTTATGCCTAAATAATTATTGTTTTTTTTAACTCTTGCAACTTTCATAACACACAAATATAATAGATGTTTAAGGCATGTTGGATATAGTATACTCACCAAAAGAGCATCAATAACATCCATCAGTGTAAATTGTAAATTGTCAATTCTCTTGCAACACATGGATTCACATTATTTATTTATTTATTTATTTTTAAAGTGGCATGTTTCTTGGTGTTTTCTTCATCATTAAAATCATTTCAACTTTTATTTCATATTTGTATATATAAAATATATTAACATCCATATCCTATAAAGAATTGATCTCTATCCATATACCTTCCACAACAACTATTTAACATCTATTACTATTTAAATTGTAAAATGCCCTTTATTTAATATTATTTTGTAATATACATTAATGTAATAATTTAAATTAAATTTTGTAAAATTATTGTTTAAAATAGAGTTAATTGCCAATTTAGTCTCTGAGATTTGTAAAAAATTACCACTTTCATCCAAATTTTTTTTGGTCAATTTTGTCCCTGTGGTTTCATTTTTTTGTCATTTTAGTCCCCGAGGTTTGTTAAAAATTGTCACTTTCATCCAAATCTTGTTAGTCCATAGGGACCAAAATGACAAAAAAATGAAACCACAGGGACTAAATTGACAAAAAAAAAAAGATTTGGATGAAAGTGACAATTTTTGACAAACCTCAGGGACTAAATTGACAATTAACTCTTTAAAATAATTATTTAATATGAGTTAGAAGACAAGATAAAACCAGTTCATACTTATCCACTTAATGATAGAGTAAAACTATTCATATTTATTTACTTAATAATACAATAAGTTTGAGAATATTTATAAACCAATAAAAAAAAGAAACAAAAAACAAAAAGCACTTATAAATCAATTAACTAATCTTACAATAGAACAAATCACTTATCCACTCAATATAACTAGATATTTAAATTAGCCAAATAAGTGTGTTGTGGATATATATATATATATATATATATATATATATATATATATATATGGTGAAGTTAATTTACAAATGACATATTTTATGAGAAATATGAGAATGATTAATAATTGAAATGTAATACAAAGCAATGTATTATAAGCTTAAAACTTAAAACACCACGTCAAGAAAATTAAGTAGTGTGTTTTAGCTGTGTTTTGATTTCTATGGCTATAATACATTGCATTGTGTTTTATATTGTCATGTGAAAAGGATTAAGAATTGGTATATCGGCATCATGAAGAAGGATTATGAAAACATACCATGTCGGGTAATGCCAGCAACAAGATAGTAGTCATGCTTGTAATATCTCTTTAGCCGCCAAAGAACACGCTTGTGTGGTTCTATGATCATCGTTAGTTCGTTATTCAATAATGGTGATTAATGTAAAACATTGATGTCATTGATTGAAATGGGAGCACAAACGTACACATGTCAAATCCATAAATCATTCTATGGCACCGCTTTGAGCATGATTGTCGATATTTTGTGGTCAATTCTCATAAACCGGCCTTGCAAGCTCTTCAGACACATTCTCCAAACTACATGTGTACAACTAATGCTACCGAGCATCCCTGGAAGGTGCCATCTAGCTTCATGTGCGGTGTACAGAAATGTAAAGTTGTTTTTAGTCGTTTTCGTAGAAACTCTAACCGTATAACTTAATAATTTCATTGCAAAAATATTCTAGACATTCACATGAAGTCGTAGCAGACATAGCTAAATATTTACGGTATTCGTCGGGAGCATTACCGGCTGCAAGCTGGTAAATTGCGGATGTGCATCTTTATAGTGGCGAGAAACTCTTTGTAGACATCCCGTCATAACCTTCTTGAAACCATTCAAATTGAGTATCTATATCTCCCATAATTTTTTAAAATAATTCGTTTGATAATCGAAATCTCACTTTATACGTCGCATTATTGTACTTTGGTATTCGACAAAATAACCGTTCAACAGAACTTCACTAGCCCCTTCCCGATGATGGTGCACAATTTTTTTCTTTGATTTCCCGTATTGTCAAATTCCTTTGTTTGCTTCTCTACACGCCTTGGCAAAAAAAAATCAAGGGTGCCATCAGAAGAGTTAGAAGAATTTGATGATTAAGGTGAAAACGCATTGCGTGAAACCTCCATTTGTATATTTTTTTTTGTATGTGAGGGAAATAGTTAAAGTTGTGAAAAACGAGTTTTTGTATTTTTAGTATGTGATAATTGGTTAATGTTGGGCTTAGTTACAGGAGGAAATATTTTATCTTGAACTCCAATGGGAAGATTACCGTTTAAAACACACCCACTTCCTCGCTATTGTGGCGGTGACTACGCATTGGGCCTATGATTGGGCCTTATCACCGAATAGCAAACGAGCCTACTTGTGTAAAAATACTTGGATTAATTCACTAGAAATACCAATTAACCCAATAACAATTTTAAAACATATGAAACTTGTAGCAGATAAATCAACCCAACAACAAAAAGAAATTTTATTATTAAATGATAAATTATAAGAATATATTATAGACTAACAATAATTTTGAGAGAACACAACCTAATCGCTAAATCAAACTAATAAGAAGACATCATCATCTAATAAAGAAAAATAACATTGTCTAATGCTCCTTCATAAGCTCCATTCAAAAAAAAAAAAAAAAAAAAAAAAAAAAAAAAAAAAAAAAAAAAAAAACTCTAGCTAATTAGCTTGGGCTAGAGCATGTATATCCATGACGTTGAAGGTGAGTCCTAAAGGAAATGCAACTCTAAAGTTATAATATCACAAAATTTCCAACACAGAATAACAACAAATTAACCCCACTAGCTAGGTATGCTTATCCTAATTGCATTAATTAATCATAAGACAATTAATTAAGATTAAAATATAATACTTTGTACTCTAATACACTCCTAACTTCACATTCACGACTCAGGAGCGTGCAATCTTACCAGAATTAAAACTAAAAAAATTGATAATCATGTGTTGCAAAAGTTATTGGCTTAAACTAACTACTTTCGACATGGACCTTCATCTTTAGAAAAATGAATTTTAATTAAAGTTTAACTTAATTATATAATATTAAATTAACTATTACTATTTCTTTATGTGTACATTTACAATTGCTAGCTTTTTCCATAATCCTTTTTGGTCCTTTGTGGTCCGGGAAGCATTCGAGAGTTCTTTTTTATTTTTATTGTATTGACGTAAATCTTTATGTGTTAAAAGGCCTTTCGATCACGAACCTTTTCGTAGTCCCTTTGTGGTCCGAGGTGATGCTGGAGAATCTTTCACAATGCTTAACATGCATAATCGCATAAATTATCATAATATTATATTAATTGATTCGTCAAGAAAAGTTGAAGCAAGTGTCATTAAATGGTAACCTAAAAGAATGTCATGAATACAATGAAAATTAATACCTACATGCGCCATGCTTAATACAACGTTAGAAAATTTCTACCAGTGGATATTTTGCAACTGATTTTCGTGATAAAATATATGGTCGCAAAATTTTTGACCGCCAGAGTTGTGCCTGATCCATGTTTGTGATCGTTATTTTGCTACAGGGTTGTGAATGATGGTTGTGTTCTCTCAGATTGAATCTTTCACAAGCATTGAAGCCTTCAATGCTCGTTACCATCTTGAGCATAGCCTCTTTCTGGCCTTTTCCCTTTCTTTCTTAACTTTTCGGCTTTTCCCTTTCTTTCTTAACTTTTCTAGTTATTCTCCACCCTTTCCTATTCTTTATCTTTAACCAACTCCCTTGTTATTCCGTTAAACATTGTTTATCTATAATTTAAATATGTACTAAAATAGTTAAATTCACACTCATATATAAAAGCTTAAATATAACTCATTTAGACTTGTTATAACCGGATATGACCCGTAAACATCTCTTAAGCCTGATATAACTTTTAGAGTATGATGTTTTATACAGTTACGAGTAGCCATTGTTACTTCTTTATTTTAATATACGTGTCAATAAAAATTTACGCGAACCGAATTATGAATAGTAATGTACAAGTAATCGAAACACAAACGTACATGTCACCAAAGCTACATCACGGTTTACCATTTTTTTTACAAAGTGACGTCGTTTACCCTTTTCGGCATTCAAATAATATAATATAACGCGTTACGAAATTTTGAATATATTGTTGCTATGTGCTTAATTTTATCTATGTTTAGATAAAATTTTTGTTCAAAATCGAATGAAACATATATAATTGATCTTTTCATTACCATGAAGTGTTAAAGATAATTGATTTGTATAAAGTGATGTTATTTACCTTTTTGTTTGTCATTTTAATAATATAATATAACGCGTTACAAATTTTGGTATATTGTTGTGACGTGTTTATTTTTATATATGTTTCGATAAAAGTTTTGTTCAAGATCAATAGGTAAAAAAGGATATATTAGTTTTCTTTATTTTTTACAAATGAACCGAACTGACGTCTTCTGAACGAAACTGGAATCGAGTATATTTTTGGTATTGTAAGCTATATACCAGGACAAATCAAATCAATACCATCTTAATAACAGAAGTATTGACAGCGATATTCGTTTTCATGGTTCTAAATAAATATAAACACATATCGATTGCTATACCAAGTGAGTGTCAGTATTACCCTAATATCGTAGTGAACCAACCCTGTAATGACCAAAAGCCCGCTACGTACGTAATGCGGGTAATCCTACTAGTCATTATACGTAGAATGAAATAGCGTTATTAAGTTTTCATTTTATTATTACTTGCGCTTAGAGAGAATTAAACTCTTATCCAATGAATTTAAACTTTTGAGTTTTTCCCCCTAACATCTCACTACAAGAATAATAAGCAATAGATGCGACTTGTAAAAAGCACGTTGACAATGAGATCCTGCACACGATGTTGTGATTTACAACCAATGGAATAAGGTAAGCAGCGTTCGGTTCTCCAACATGTTGACGAATACCTGCGAGAAGGCGACGGAAAAGGCTCTTGGGATCTTGCGAAATGTGTTTGGGCATCCAAAATTGGACCAGTTCATCCGTCCACACTCGGCATGGATTAGGGAGGGGGATTGCTCTCAGATAATCTACTAGTTATGTATTAAGTTAAATATGGTTTAATACATTTATATCATTATACTAACTTTTTTTGAAAGACGTGAGAGGTGAGGAAAGCCGGGGGGGGGGGGGGGGGGGCACTATTGGCAAAGTTGTCGAGCCCCACCCAATCCACCTTGCCACATTCAAAGTCAAACCCAACCCCACCTTGATTTTGGTGAAATATATACACCTCGTCGGTCGGTTACTTCTTGCCGAGCGGTGATGTTTTTGACTGTTCCGAGGGGGTGGCTTGTTTGTTTATTTATGCTTTATAACAAACAATATTAAATTATCTATACAATATTATTTTTTCTACAAAACAATATTATGGATTATCGATGGAAAGTCCTTCGGTAAACATAACCTGACCGGAAAATTGTCCATTAGTAATTTGTCGGTAAAGATTCAAATTATGGCCGGAGAACTTAAATTTTGGCCAGAGAAGACGGGTCGATGATTTGTCGGAAAATTTGGTTGTCGGTTAGCCTTTGGAAACTTCCATCAGTAGTCCATTAGAAAGAGCATTACTCACGACCAGTATGCCGATATAGCTTCTTTTTTTTTTTTTTTTGAACATTCACTTTCATTCAATACCAGCTAAGTCCTCATATCGAGGACCGCCAAATCAAGACAACATATACAACGGGCTTCTGCATCATTTATCCCACTCTAGATCCTTAAACTTCGACCTATGTTTTAACCAAAAATAAGATGAACCTTTAATACAAGAAACAATATTCCTAACCACTGGCGATTTGTTGTTGAAAACTTTGTCGTTACGAGCTCGTCAAATACTCCACACCGAAACCATAATTATACCATGCACTATTTTCTTTCCCCACTTACCACGTGCAGTCAATTTATGCCAATCCATACGATCTTTGAAATCAAAAGTAAAGATATACGTACCCAAGACCACATCATAGACCAATGTGTTACCAAACTTCAATCGCAACTCTACATCCCGTGAATATATGATCAATATTTATTAGACAGAATAGTTTCATTATATTTTGACTCTTGCCAACGTCAATCCATCATAAAGGCTGCCAAAAGTCAGGCTATAGCCAACTGGGATTCAGATCGATGGATAATATATATACCTCGAAGTATAATAATCTATCTCTTAATTTACATAAAAATATGGAGCATATGGAGTTATGGACCATTATCTAGGCCGTTCAATCTATAATCATAGATAAAATGAAAATTACAACAAATTAAGGGTTAACGTACAGAATGTGAAAAATATATTCTTGCATGATTACTTGAACTAGTTTCCTAATTATAAGAGTTAATTTTTTCAACAAAAGAAAGAATGAGTGACCAAAAGAATAAATTAATTAAAATAAAAAATCACGATATTCACTCTTGATAGGAACTCTAAAATGACTACTCTTTGTATATTTTTTTGATGGTGGAAAATCATGAAGCAAAGTGACCATCAAGTCACAAGTTCATTGAGTTCAGTTTCATCATCTTTATCCATAGCCAAAGTCAGTTCTTCTGCTCTTTTAGCTTGCTCTCTCCAGTTGGTTTTCACCAATGTATACATCATTAATGATGCACAAGCTGCCTGTGATGCTACTAGCCCTAGCCATAGTCCGCGGAAACCTATCTTTAAAACGAAGGCTAGAACAACCGACATTGGAAGCCCTACAAGATAGAAAGCCGCAATGTTTATTCTAACGCCGACTTTAGGTCTGGCTGATCCTGTTAACGCACCACATGCCGCAGTTTGTGGTGCGTTTCCCACCTCAGCCAGACCTGTCACTGGCAGAGATGACGAAAGTAATGCAAGGACTTGGACCTCATTAGTGTATAGTTTCCCATAAACATTTCTCAAGGCAACAGATAACACAAACACCACAATCCCATATACGAAAGCAATTGAGATCCCGACGATTGCTGCCCATCGAGCACGAGCAGGTTGACCAGCGCCTAGCTCACTACCAACACGTTGTGATATACTTAAGCTTAAAGAAAATGGTATCACATATATAACACCAGTGGTTTGCATGATTAACCCTGTGGCTGCAACACAAGATTGAGGATTCTCTAGTAGCCCACTAAGAAAAAGAATGATCTCATACCACCACCACTCTAAACAAACTGAAAACAAACTAGGTATGGCCATACTCAACAATGGCCCCCAACCCTGAAATATAGACAACAAACTGGCCCTATTCCTAGCAGCCCAAGGCTTAATCGCGGCTTTCGACATGAAAAGATAGATCAACAGCCCGATATTCATGTTATATGTGAAAAAAGTCGAAGCCATAGCTATACCTTTCACCCCCAATTTTAAGTAACTAATAAAAAAGTAGTTGATAGGGAGATGCAAGATAGTGCAACAAGTTGCAACCATGGTGGCAGGCGAGTTCAACCCTTGTGCGCGTAAAAAGGATCGAAGCGGTAGCAAATTGGCTAGGGCTGGGAGCTCAGGAAGCATTAATATTAAGTACATTGCGGCAACCTTTGTGATCACGCGGTCTTGGCCAAGCAGATGGAATACGGGCTCCATGTTTAGCCATAGGAAGGTGATGGGCACAGAAGTGATTAATAGAAGAATGAAAGTTTTGATGTACATTTGGTTAAGGACTGAAAACCTTTTGGCACCATAGGCTTGAAAGCAAATTGGATCCATGCCCATGCATAAACCTTTCATGATTGAGAGGCCTGTGACATTTGCAAAACTGATGGCTAGAGCCCCTCCTGCTAGTTCTATTTTACCCATGTGGCTCAAGAATAACATTGAGATTACGGACTTTGAAAACACAAGGAAAGTGGTTGTTGCTACTGGACATGCTGCTTTCCCAATCAATACTATCTCTTCTACCACCTGCATGCATGATTAATCAATAACTTATAACGATTATATAAAAGATGGAGATAAGTTGTTTTAGTTACAACATTTGATCAAAGATGTAATTCAATGAATTGTTTATTAGTTTTTATTTCCAACGGCAAACTAACATACTCCTAAAATACTCATATACCTGCACCTTGAACGATTGAACTCCCCATCTCATGGATAAAGGAAAAACACTAATTTACTACTACACCATGTCTTTTGGTTCTACATCACTACGCGAAGAAACAAAGACGACGGCAGGAGGTTGCAGTCGACAAAAGAAGATGTCGACTGTAAGGAAGAAGATGATGGCAGGAGGGAGAAGGTAGGGTTTGGCTCACTGGACTCGTGATACCATGATAAAATAGGAACCGTGCATTCTCTTCATTCCTTAACATCTATTTATAATTACACAGGAGATCTTTATTTTAGGATAGAGATAATCATACAATTAGCTCGACTATAAAACAATATAAGCTGCAGCTTGGGGCCATATTCATGGTCTCTCCATTTAATTTTCAGGTTTTGAAAAGAATTATACTTGAAAAGGTTTCTTTTCACTAAAACTCACTCAAACACTAATATGTGTGATTGTTTGCATATTAGAAATCGTGTAAAAATGTATGTTATCATACCTAAAAAAATTAGAATTTATTGATAACAAACTAAGATTTAGAATCTCCTCTAGACCCTCAAGAGTCAAAAAGGTATAATAATGACAATGGATAGTAATTTTAGCTCCAAATACCAATCATAGTTAATTTCTTAATCAGAATACTGAAACATTGTATCTGGCATGAGCAAGACTAAGTGTTGAATGGTTAAGGGTTGTTTGGTTGATTAAGTGCTGAATCATTAAGATGTTTGAATAGTTAAGAGGTTGTGAATGATTAAGTGCTGAATGGTTCAGCTATGCATCAAGTATGAATGATTCAGCTCTTAACCATTCCATTCAGAGTCTTTTTTAGGTTGAAAACAAATAGTCTGAATGTTGAACCATTTAGAACTGAATGATTCAAAGCCTTGTTATTAGATAGTATTTAAAAACAAAGTGTTACTTAACTAGCAATAATTTTAATAAAATATATTATCTTTTAACAATACTATATACTTTCAAGAGTATTGTAGTTATGGTACCATTCAATTGCGCATGCATTTGTTTACATGATTATGATGTTCTCTAAAGATGGCAATCACCATATAATAATAGCATGTGATTTCGAAGGTGATGGCCGGTCATGACATTGGTTTCAACATATTATGATAAACTTTTGATGTTTAAAAGCATGAGCATACAACTTTTTAATCAGAAAAACTAACTTTAAAAGTACAATTGTTACTCAAGTTGCCGAAAAAAATATATATAAAATCAATTCCGACAAGAGTCAAGCATCCCCATTTTAAAAGGCTTAAAGCACCTTTTGCTTTTAACACAATAATCATTTTTTTTTTTCTGCTAAGACTTAGTTGATCTAATTGGCTTGTTCAACCCGTAGAAGACACTAAGAAAACAATTTGCAGATCTAATACACATAATTATGTCTATAATGGTGAAACATTAACATGACTTTATACACTACTACACAAATGAGTATCATTGGTGGATTGAATTTGACATTGATTATACACGCTCTTATTTTAATGGAGCATCACTAACCGATTTATGTCGATATTCATCTTCACCAACGGACATTCAAGGAATATCCGTTGGTGAAGGTCATTTGTTTTATAGTGGTATTGTGATAATAAACTAGTAAATACTCTAAACGTAATATATACTAGCATTCATTTTTCGGTCGTTTAGGTGGTTTAGCGTTTTAAAGAGTATTTGTAGGCGGTTGATGGGAATACAATAGCATTCGCATCATCTTCTCTATCCCGATCCTTATAATTTAGTTAAAAAAACGTATGTCCCTAATTTTTATTCAATATTATATACCATTTATATTACATTTCACTTATTTTTTCAACTAAAAAACATGCTTGAGTAGATAGAAAAAAGAAAAAAAAACTTCACTTATCACATTTAGCACGTTAAGATCCATCTACATTTAATCCTTACACTATATAATTATATAAATAAAGTGGTAACCATGAACGGACTTTATTAGATTTGGTTAAAGTCGGCCTATACCGCTAGCGGACAACTTAAGGTGATTAACTATGGTTTGTATTTAGCAGAATAGATTTTACGATTCAAAAAGAGATAGCGGCGCAGTTTGTTCCTCGCTTACCCATTATTTAGATGTAACTTGGTTTTAATTGTGGGAAAAAAGTATGGTTGAGCTAAAAAATAAAAAAAATAAACCTACTCATAATATCCCTAAAGCATAAACGAACAAAAAAGTGAAATTGAAAGTTTACAACTTCAAAATAGGAGAGAAAGTAATGACAATGAAGTTAAGAATAATTTATGGGAAGAGAACAAAATTATTAAGCCGTTTTTTATAAATCTTCATTTCTTTGCTGATTTATGTCAGAAAAATAAACTATTAACTTTTAGGCCCACCGTAATGGGGCTCTAACATTAACGCCCAAATCCTACTTGGACCAACAGGCAACATGCAGGGCACATTTTTTGAAGATTAACGCTGTCTTGACAGCGTTAAAAAATTAACGCCAAAACCAATTTTGGAAGCTTAACGCCCCCGGGGCGGTGTAGGGGCGCTAAAGCCTCATTTTAACGCCTGGTTAGCGCTCGACTACGAAGGGTCTTAGGGAAATGAAATATGAACAAATCTTTTACGTTCTCTCTCTCATTTTTGTAACTTACCCATATTTTATTTATATATTGTTTTATTTATATATTGTTTTTTAAGATAAAAAAACGTGCAATAAATGATATTGGAAGTTTTTGAAGATTTTTGTTTAGCACCAAATTGTTTAGGTACGAGACTCAAGAAACAAATTGTCAATAACCAGATGCTATAAATAGCAAGTTTCCTAGTAGTACAAAGGTGATTTAAGGCACCGAACACTTTAAATAGCAAGTTTTCTATTCAAAACAGAGATTTTAGTGCACCAAACGATTGAAAAAGACATTCTCCAAACACAAAAAGATAGGAAACAAACGTAAAAAAACATGTGGTAAACCTAATATTTATATTTGGATATATATATAATAATAATAATTATCAATGTTGCATTACTAACGGCAAACTTCACCCCTTCAAAAAATGTTTCCAAGCTGTTTTGTAAATTTGCCCTACAAAAAATGAAACCACTTAGCTTTGACACAAACATCAATGTGAATTACCTAAAATATTTCTATTTTATCTATAGTATTTTTAGCTAGTTTATCAAACACATTCCTCAGTAAACCAACTTATTTTTTATATATATATTCTCATAAAACTCATAGTTAGACCATCTTAAGGTGGACAAGAGAGGGGGAGAGATATGAAAGGAAGAATTCCTTCTCAAAGGGCGGCGAGGGCTTCAGACGTGGAGAAAATCCGTCAGAGGTGGACGAGAGAGGGAGGATATGGAAGGAGAAATTCTTCCCAAAAGACGGTGATGGCAGTGTATTGTGAGAGGTGAGGAGAGAGGGCATCTCGCCGGTGTAGATCAGCATTGATGATAGTCTTAGTATATATACAATGAGACCATATTAAAAAAAAAAAAAAAAAAGTTCCCAAACTGATCAAGCACTCCCCAACACTATTTTTGGATGAACTAAAAAAAAAAAAAAAAACATAACTAATCTGAATGGTCACTACCTAGCCAAACTAGAGAGAGAGAAAGAGAACCTTATTTATTGGTATAGTTCGGAGAAAATCATGAAGGAAGTGAAGTTGTGTATCTCCATTAACGTTGTTGTTAGCAAAATCTTTATTTTGAATCTGTTGAGGGTCGTTTATAATGACAATATCAGCATCCCCATGAGCTCCTCCTCGAGATGCATCCATCATGCACATGCCCACTCTGCACACTCACAAAGGAGGGGATATTATGGAGACTTGGTTATAGTGAACCATGCCAAAAAAAAAACAAATATTTTTTTCACAGTTTTCCCATACAAAGTTATTCCTTCTCAGTAATGGGTTGTTTGTACTTATGCATACTTGTTTAAAAATAATATCCCTTTCAAAAATTCAGGTATATTCTTTCAGAAAAATACATTAAAATTTTCGATAATCTGAACCTTAATATGTTGGAAATTGTTGTTATGTGCGCCTTTCCGTCTTGTTCTTGGTTGCATATACAAGTTATTTTTCATTCATAAGCAATTCTTCTTTCGATATATATGAAGGGGGTTGGTTACCAAAACAAGATGATGAAGAAAGAGAGAGCTAGTTTAATGTTTATCCTGTATCTTTGTGTATATATACATATATGTGTATAAGTGTGTGTGCATATCTATATATGCAGGAGGTAGGAAGGAGAGAATAAATATTTATACGTACAAGTATTTTTTATGTGCCCTTTTTTAATTAGGACATAGTTAATTAATGCATATTTCTTTTGGCAAATACATAAGTTAATTGTGTTTCTAAACATGATTAGCATACATTGATTTCACCTTTTTGTGAACTTTATGCAAAGTTATTTGGATATAAGCTTAGGCAAATACAATAAAAGGAAAATGATAGAGAAAGTCTAAGAAGTTGCATTTGAGATTTTTAGTTGATAACATATGAGGGAACATATAGCCAGTCCTTCAAATTGGACATGTTTACAATAGTTAAAAAACAACAACCGAACCCAGGAAGTCTCATAAATAGCGACACTATTAGTAGGGTCTGGGAGGATGAGATGTAGACAAACATACAAAAGATATGGTTTGGACAACCAAGGGTTATTAGACCAACACATTATCGGTCAACACATTTATAGATCTCTGATGATAGGTTTCCCGTAGTCAGGACTGTCATACACATCGAGTAATATATAACAAATGCCATAGTCAAAAAAATTTAAGACCTAAATTTGTAAAAATAAATTACTAACTAGTTCACAAAAACTTTAGGCCTGAAGTTTCAAATTCAAATTCATTATTTTGGATAAAACATTTCAAACCAAACATTTCAAACTCAAACGAAGACATATACATAGGCTACGGTTGTGTTTTGGTTTGGACCCAAAACCAAGCCATACACACCCTTATAGTAGATGGCTTTTGGTGTGCATTATAGGCTAAAGATGAAGACCCTTAAATCTAATGAAAACTTGTACGACCTGTGGGGGGCATATATAATATAAGCAATCTTTAATCACTAAGAAAAACACAATAATTGGCAGCAAATTGGAATTGTTTACTAAGAAACTTTTACATTATTGACCACTTTATGACTTCGTGTTAATGCTTTTCTTTGATGGATTAGTGTGATTTAAGTATCTTCATATGGGAGTAATAATCACTCATGTCTTAGTGTGTACTTGTCTCCATTTTTTTATTAATAAACCTATAGATAGCACAAAAGTTTTAGGTTAGGACGCTTTAAAATAATAATTATAATTAGTCATGTACGCATTTGAGATGTTGCTGACTAAGGACCTGACATCAATTCACTGGTCGTTTGATTTGCTCATAGTGGCCCTTCGGAAGGTCACTAGTTGTAGGAGCACTAAAAAATTAACAATTCTTATATAAAGTGTAGTGAAATAATTAAAAAGAGTAATAACCATATTTTATAAGACAATAACTAAACTACACACAATAACTAGATGTAATGGTCTAACTAAAAATTAAATAAAAAAATTTAAAAAGATGTGATGGATTGATTAAGGATGAACCCCATCTCTTACCCTCTTCACACCCGTCAAGAGAATGACGGAGGGCCCCTTGGCGACGTTCAACGTGGAAGCCCGTAATGATTTGTCATGGTAATGGAGATGGTAAGGCTATGACATGGAGCCAATGGTGCATCGACTACAAGTAGACGTCTTAGAATTGTGCATTATTCATCTGGTGAAAAAATTAGCATGATGGTGTTGTTTGAGTGTGATTATAATTTTATGTTAGGCGTATAGCTAAGTATTATGATTTTGATTTACACATGTCATGTATCTAGCGAAAATTCTCAATTCATGTAGGGATATTCATTACTTGGTGTAACAAATGGAAAATTATAACTTTGAAATTATTTCTAATATTAAAAATTATGTTAGCAACACCTCGAATATTTAAGCATACGCTACTTTAAAATAGAATTACACGAACGCATACACAATAACATGTTTGGACACAAACACATGTGAAAATGTGATAAAGTATAATAAGAGATGAAGTAGTTGAAAATCCACTTCGTTCTACACATAAGTTTAATGTCATGGCGTCATGCTTAACTCAACTATAAGTTTAAGCATGCGATCTCATGACACCATTCTTAAACCTAAATTTTAGTTATTAAATGCATGGTCATGGCGTCATGCTCTCGATTTCTTTTCGTCTATAACCAAGTAATGGATTTATATTAACAAGATTTTTTCCTAAAAGGAAAGAATACTTCATAATTGATATATAAGCTTATAAGAGTTGTTGCTTGTGAGACGGGAACTTTACACGAATTTTAAGATGACATAGAAAAAGTCTCATGCTTAAAACCCAAATGTCATATCCTAGCTCAGTTGGTCAGCTGGGCCGGTGTTTTTGTAGAAAATAATAGTTTCAACAGATCTAAACTAAACAACAATAATCAACACAAGAAATAGCGACAAAACGGCGGGGAAAATCTTATTTAACCCAACCCAAAAATACCCAACCAATAACCCTAAGAACTCAATCAAATCGTTGAGTTCTTTATGAGATACAAAGTCTCAATGAGTCGACTGATCAATCAATCAGTCGACCACACAACAATACAAAGAAATAACGAAAGACTAATACAGACTGAAACCCTAGACTGACGAAGAAGACGATTACAATACAGAGAGAAAACTAAGACAAACAATAAGACTATCAAACCCTGAAAAGTAGAATAGAAGGATATTTATAAGCTGAACGAATCTTCTCGAAACCCTCAGCTGTGTAGTCGTCCTGGGCCCAAAACTTGGGCTTCCTTTTCTTTTTATAAAGCCCAACATCTTTTAGCCTATATAAACAACCATAAACCTAGTTGAAACATTAGGCCCACAAACCTGAAAATATAACACTTGAATTATAATTATGATGCCTTTTAACATCCCCCATAATTCAAGTGTTCAAACATATTTCTCAGAACAAGTTTTTTACATAAAACTTCATGTTGACTGTTGTACAAACCTTTAGTAAAAATATCAGTTGTTTGCTGACCAGAATCCACCTTAAGAGTTTGAACAAAATCATTTTTCACCTTTTCTCTTAAAAAATGCAAATAGTGTTTTGTCTGGTCATGAAAGACCGGATTAACAGCTATAGAAATAGCTGATTTACTATCACTATAGAGTTTGACTAGCAAACTCACCTTGACACCCAATTCATTCAACAAATTAGACAACCAAATGAGCTCACATGTTGTGGAACACATCGCTCGATACTCTGCCTCGACAGTGGATCGAGAAACCGTATTCTGCTTCTTGTTTTTCCAAGAGATTTGACTATCTCTTAGAAAAACACAATAACCTGTGACTGACCTTCGAGTTTCTAGACATTTTGCCCAGTCGACATCCGAATGGCAACTAAATCAAATGAATTACTTTTTTTAAACATGGTACCTTTTTCAGGAGCATTCTTTAGATAACTTAACAGCCTTAAAGCCATTTGCAACAAAGCCTTAGTTGGCTTATGCATATATTGGCTTAAGCACTGGACAGTGTAGCTAATATCAGGCCTGGTTAACGAAAGATAAATTAATTTTCCTATTAGTTTTTGAAACCCATTAACATTTTCAAGTGGCCTATCAGCCTTCCCATTTTGACAGAAACAACATAGTTTTGTTCAATATGAACACTAACAGACTCCCAACCTAAGTAACCAAACTCATTCAATAATTTTAAACAATATTTCCTTTGATTTAAACAAACACCGTCATCACAAATATAATACTTTAATCCCTAAGAAATATTTCAATTTACCCAAGTCTTTTATTTTAAAACTTTCACTCAAAAACTTCTTAACACTTGTGATTTCATGTTCATTGTTTCCTGTAATCACTATGTCATCCACATACACCAGTAAAACTAAGAACACATCATTCTTAGATTTAACAAACAATGAATGATCACACACACTTTGTGTAAAACCTAATTTTATTAACACTTCAATTAGTTTTTCATTCCATTTTCTTGGAGCATGTTTTAAACCATACAATGACTTAACTAATTTGCACACTTTTGACCCATTTTGTGAGTAATAACCTTCAGGTAATTGCAAGTAAACATCCTCATAAATTGACCCATAAAGGAAGGCATTATTAATATCAAGTTGAAACATATTCCAATTATTTTGCACAACCAAACTAATGACACACCTAACAGTTACCATCTTGACAACTGGAGAAAAGGTTTCTCCAAAATCCAACCCTTCCCTTTGGTTATATTTGGCCACTAACCTGGACTTATATCTTTCAACCTCTCCATTAGACTTATACCTACTTTATATACCCATTTACACCCTATCGCTTTCCTATTGGGTGGCAAATCAGTGATAGTCCAAGTATTATTTCTATGAAGGGCTTCCATCTCACTATTCATTGCTTCAATCCATTTTAGATCTTTATAAGCTTCAGAATAGTTGGATAGTTCAACAATTTTATTTAAACTAGCAACAAAACAAGAATTCTCAAATGATAGGTTAGAACAATTCACTACTTTTTCCACACCATATCTAACATTACCCTCAACAACAGTCATTAAACCTTTTTGGTAAAATAGACCCTCTATTAAATCTCCTAACAGACTCAACTTTATTTCCCTCAAGAGTAACAGTCTCATCATTTAGTCCTTCATCAAATGGGGTGTTAGTCCCCCTGCCAACTGTACTACCAGGTTGTTGTTCACTGTTGTGAACTATCTCACTGGCAGCCCTGGGAGAGTCATCTAACAACTCCCCACGTAAAGGACCACGAGAACTAGTTGTTCCCCCTTCATCATCGGGAAGATCAGGACCAATGTTGTCACCTAATGAAATTTCGGTTTCAAAACTATCAAAAAAATTTAAGTGATCTAGATTTTTGAAAACATTTTCTTTAAACTCGGATTTAAAAGGATACCAGTGAGAAACCCGCGCGTTGCGGCGGGACAGTTAAACTGAACAAAAAATAGATGAAAAAATGTTAAATCACGCATATGCATGGTGGCGAGTTAACTTGCCATATCAAAAAAATAAAAAGTTAAAAATCATCACAGAAAAAGCTACTAAGTCGAAACCGTAACAAATTCACATAAAAAGAGAAATAAAAAACTAAAAAAAAACACTTTAAAGACTTGTCCGCCTCTGCTTAGATGACTTGTACATTATCATACGCAATTTTGTTTTAAACGAAACTTACATTGAAACGTATATAAAAATAACACCAATAAAGGAACTTCTCCTTTCACTTTCTTCTAACACAAGATAAACTTTACGTTGTTTAGTATGGTAAGCTCAATTTTGCTCTCAATATGCCAAGTTATTCATGCAGTAGATATTTCCTAAATGACTCAAATACCTAAAAGTTTAGTAACATTGTTATGAATAATAATAGATTAACTAACTTTTATAAAGTAACTAATTGTATATAAAAGATTATAATAAAACATGTAACATTATGAAAATTGTTTTTTACATGTTTTATATTTAATATGTTTTGTAGAAATAAATGTTATGACCTATCATAAACATGGCTCTTGATTTCATTTAGATTATTAAATATGATGATTTAAAGACTAATTTGCCTTTAAAATGTAGTTATTATGTGCATTGTATGTTGTATCTTAAGCAAATTAACTTGTACCTCTTAAATTTTAAGAAGCCCTTGTTAAATGCTTTATAATATAGTATAGATATAGATATGTTTTCATAAAATTTAACATCTCTAGAAAACACAACTTGTTTAGATTCAAGACACCACAACTTATAACCTTTCTTTAGAAAAGAATATCTAATTAACACACACTTATCAGCCCGACTAAACAACTTGCCAGGCTGATCTAAAACTGTTTGAAAACAAAGGCAACCGAAATTTCTTAAGTGATCTAAAGTGGGGGTTGGGGAGCACCCATACATCAACTCATAAGGAATCTTACCAGCTAACACAGACGCTAGAATCCTGTTAATAATATAAGCAGCAGTTAAGACACAGTCTGAGCAAAACCTAAGTGGAACACAACTTTGAAACAGTAATGTCCTAGCTATGTTTAAGAGATGTCTATGTTTTCTCTCCATAACTCCATTTTGTTTTGGAGTATAAACAAAAGAAGTTTGATGCAATATACCTATACTATTACAAAAGTTATTAAACTGTTTGTTAACAAACTCAGTTCCATTATCACTCCTAAACACTTTTACACACTTTGAAAACTGAGTTTTTAACATTTCATAAAAACAAATTAGGTTTTCATATACTTCTCCCTTTCCTTTCAAAAGATAAACTCAAACAGATCTTGAAAAATCATCAACAATTGTAAGAAAATACCTATATCCTTACCTGCTAGTGACCTTATAGGGTCCCCATAAATCTAGATGTACAAGTTCACCTAATTCCTTGGTCTTATGGTCACTAAGAGGGAATGGAACTCTAACTTGCTTTGCCTTGTGACAAATTTCACAAGGATGTGAGTCAGGGTTTCCTATATTCAAAGTAACTCTTAACACAACCAAGACTTGACTAAATGGGTGTCCCAGTCTACTTTGCCAAAGATAGTGTTCACTTACATTACTAAAACACAAATTGCTAAAACTCACATCACCTCCTACAAAGTATAGACCATCTTGTTGCCTACCAGTCACCAGCACATTCATTGACTTGGATCCTGAACATAGCATGCATTTTCATCAAGTAATACATTCAATTTGTTATCCTTGGCAAGTTTGTGAATAGACACAAGATTCACACAATAGTCAGGAATCAGCAAAACATCAGTTAAAATCACACCATCAGCAAGTTTAATATCTCCAATTTTAGTCACTTTAGCATTGGTACCATTAGGGTGTTTTACCTCCATATTATACTTAGACACATCAATACAATTTATCATATTCTTATCACTACCAACCATATGTTGATTTGCCTAGAGTCCACTATCCAACCAAGAAACAATGCAAACTTAACCAGATTTGAACAACTCAAAAAGTTTTCAAATAGAGCATATAGTTTAGACAAACTAGATAAACCAGAAAACCATTTATCACAACTTTCTCACCTCTTACATTTGAACTCTGGGGATTTGTTCCTGGTTTCTCACTAATCAAACTCATCAACTTTGTAATCTGCTTAGAAGTGAATGGAGAAACAATAGTAGTAGAAGCACACACATTATTATTAGACACATTTGGTTTTCCACCAAACATGTTACTATTATTATTATTATTATTTATAAACCCTTGAGTACAAGGTTTCTTTTTAAAATCAGGTGGATAACCAACAATTTCAAAGCACCTATCAACAGTATGTCCAATTCTATTACAATGTGTGCACTTAAGGTTAGGATTAGGCCCAATGTTACCAACCCTTCTATTGTTATCCTAATTATTGGCTTTAGAAACAAATGACACATTAGTACTTTTACTATTATTGTTAGCCATTCTATGTGCTTCTTCTCTAGACACAAATGAGAAAACATGTTTAACAGAAGGTAATGGGTCTTGCAACAAAAGATTTGTTCGAACTGGTTGATAAATTTCATCAGGTCCCATTAAAAACTGCATTAGTTTTATTAAACTGCTAAAACTGTTAAACTCTTTTGAAGCATCACAAGTGCAAGGTGGCAATTGTACAATTGAATCAAATTGTTTCCACATTGTATTTAACTTGTGATATTACTCTGAAATAGTACTACCATTTTGACTCATAGAACAAATGTTTTGATGCAAGTTAAACACAATTGACCTATCAACTTTGTCATATGTTTCCCTCAAATCTAACCAAAGATCTCTTGCAAACTTGGAGAACACTTGACCTAGATACAATTCTTCACTAACAGAATTTAACAACCAAGACAATACCACAGAATTGCACCTATCCCACTGTTTACCCAAAACTTCATCATCATTAGGTCTAACAGTACTACCATCAATAAAACCATATTTGTTTTTAGTTTCAAGAGCTAATTTCATGGCATTAGACCATACTTTATAATTCTCAGTCCCTTTTAACTTTAAACTAATTATGGTTAAGTACTAGTGTTACTAGGATGGATATACAAAGGGTCTCCTATATCCAACTTACTTATTAGAGTACCTACCACATTAACAACCTGACTACCCCAGGGTTAGCACCTCCTCCCTGGGGTTAGGGATTGCCATCATTATCAGCCATTTAAAACAAACAAGAAACAACACACCCTCACTCTCTTATTCTTCTCTCTATATTGTTAATAGGCTTAGGGGGTGTTTGGGATTGATTATTCAAAACAGATTATGCTTTTTGAAAAAGCAGGGGTGGAGCTGCTTATAGATTATTGCATTTTGGTAACCTAAAAAACTGATTATCTACGTTTTCAAAACGCAATCCCAATCACTAAAAACTAATTATCTGCGTTTTCAAAACGCAATAATTTAAAAATCAGGTTCAAAACGTAATCCCAAACACCCTCTTATATGAGTCATGGTGTTATTAATTACATTAGGGCAATTGATAAATTGAAATTCAATGCGAGTTTGTTAATCTCCTTCTTTATGTTAATATATATATTCTATAGTATTTGAAGACTCTTTGAGTCCATTAATGGGCTACAAAAATATATCACATGACAATTGTACAAGAAAATGAGAAATGACTTACTAGCGAATTATGGGTATGGAAGTTGTGGTGGTTTGCAGGTAATTGTTTTTAAAATTAGATACATTTTGAAAAGAAAAAAAAAAACATATTAAGGTTAATTTATGTTGATTACATTGCTTCAGGGTTGGGTCACACTTTTAATTTAATTACGTATCATGACATTCGACATAATATAGAGGATATCACCTTATTTGATTATTGGTAAGAGGTACTTAACATCAGCACTTAACATTTTCTTCTACATATAAATTAAAAGAAGATGAAGATAATAAGGGGTATAGGACTAGTCACTAAGCCATAGGGCCAACTTGAGCATCCTTCGATTTTGCTATACCATCTGCACTTTTTTTTTGTGTTATTGTAAATTCTCTCTCTCTCTCTCTCTCTCCCTCTCTCTCTCTTTGAAAATTGGGCATATTTTTGTAAAGTTCCGCATTAAAACAAGATATCAATTGTATTCATGTGTGAACATATGTAATTTGAAATAGTTAAAACATGATGTGTAGTTTGATGATGATTTACATATGCATAATGTCGTCAACCATCTATTACATTGTTTTTTTTTATGTAAATTCTTTGGTTAATGCTTAATTGATTTTTGTGAATTGATGTATTATTTATATTAACAAATAAAACTTATAACTAAAAATACACTAAAGCCGTTGCGCAACTTGCGGGAAAAAAACATAAATGCCCGTGACAACGCGCGAGCATACCTACTAGTTTTAACTTGTATAAAAATTAATGACAGAAAATGGGCACTAACAAAAACACGCCATTTTGAATATATATCTCTCTCACACATCTATTTAAAGAACTTTCCTTCCAACACTTTGACCACCATTTTGCTAAACAAAAGTAACATACTTCTATCTAAAAATAGTGATTGGACTAGTCCCTCTGGCGATCCTGTCGTCAAACAGTTAGACTAAGTTGGGCCTAAGATCCTTCTAACTATACAAAATTCTTAGTAACTGCTACTGATACTAGAGTAGTTTATGTTGCTCAGTTAAGGTTTGGTTTGGAAATTGCTGCTGATAAGGATTATGAATATTAATGCTACTTGGTGTTAAGTATGATCCATCTTCACCGATATCAACACTTTGCTAATGAAAATATAATAACGTCAAAAGTTGTGGCAAATGACACTTATCAATATACACTAGTGTCTGCGCGTTGCGGCGAGAAACAACATTTATATCGGTTCGGTTAAGCCATAATCAATAAACCAAAATATTTGTATTGGTGTGTGGCATAATAATTAGCGGAGCTTGAACTGCATTAATCACAATCGAAACATTCGAATCCTATGTGCTAGAGGAAGTGCAAGCACATGAATATATACATAGCAATAATTGTGAGCAGGGCCGGCCCTGAAAATTCAAGTGCCCGAGCCGAGCTGTAAAAATTGTGCCCCTTAGCCTTAGCTTTAGGTCTTAACGAAATAAATAATGTAAACTATTTTTTAAGCTACGATTAAAGTAATATCAAATTTTATTTCCCACTTAGGTTGTAGTCTAACGGTAGAGGGAACAAACCCTCTTGGGGGAGGTTGGGAGTTCGAATCCCACAAATGGTGAAAATATAAATGGGTGAAAGTTTGGCAATTAAAAAAAAAATTGTTTCATAACAAAAATAAATGTAAAAGGAAGTCAAAACCAACCGGTAAAAAGCAAAACAACTAAGTGTGAGCCCTCTTAATTTCATCTTCTTCATCCTCTTTAGTCCTACACTCATTAATAAACCTGTAAATTTTTTCTCAAACCATTTCATTTTCTTTTTTAATTCTTAACCTCTCTTAACATTTCTTTACTTTCTGTTTTATATTAAATACCCTTCACTTTGATTAATACCTGATTAACAATTTTTGGCCCCAAACATACAAAAATCAATCGAATTAAGGACATCACTGTTAAGAAAATTTAGATTGCCGGAGGGTCAATCTGCCCCCGAGAAATTGGGCCCGGGCCGGGAGTCCTCCCCGCACCCCTTAAGGGCCGGCCATGATTGTGAGATACGCTAAGCAAAAAATTAAGGTGATCATGAGGAAATGGGAAGTTACATGCACAAACACATGAATATATACATAATAATAATTTGCGAGATACGGTTAGTAAGAAATTAGGGTTATAATGGGGAATAGGAAGATAAATTATTTTATTACTACACGGTGTGGTCATGGCCTTAGGGGGGCATGAAACAACATGTGGCATCCACTTCAGCGTTGGGGGGCATGGAACAAGAACTGGCGTGGATGCTGGGCCCGTGGTGGGGTAAAAATAATAGGATGAGTTTATATATAAGGGTAAATTTTTTTTAAGGAGTCGTTATGGGGACGAACGGTTCTTTTCTCGTATACAACAGGGAGTTGCCACGTCACCAAGCTCAGTTGCTCCACGTCGGTGGAAAATCCATGGCGTTGCCCCACGCCGGTCTCCACGCTGGACCTGGGGTGGTGTGACTGTCATGGAAGGGCTTCACACCCCCCATTCCACGCCCAACACTGTACAGTCTAAGAATTTTAAATTCCATCATAAACTGTTAATCATGTAATATACATATTTTCAAGGTTTTAACAAAAAAAAAATCGGCAAGCTTTGAAAAAAAAACATGCGATGAGGAACATAGACACTGCCAACGGTGTGTAAGGTTCGGTTCCATTCAGGTATTAACCTTAGCCGAAATCAAAGTCAGTGTATAGATATAGATTATTAAGTATTTTGGATGGATAACTAGGTAATTTTACATCAACATTAAGATAGCATACCAAAAGTCTATGAATAAATCATGTTTTATCAAAAAAAAAAAAAAAAAAAAAAATTCAAACATACCATTCTCACCTATAGAAATGTATTTACGAAATTAATGATTTATATATTTACTTTTATTTAGAATTTCCATTGTAATTTATTTATTAAATTTTAATATATTTGATGAAGGTTCCTTCCAGACTAAGATTTTTTTTATCATTTTGACTAATGTACATATTTATGTATTTTTCTACTATGAAAATTTTCAAGTTACATCATAAAGGAACTTTACATTTTAACATCTTGAATTTTATAAAAAAATATCATACCGTTTTGCATTATAAAAATTAATATTAACAGACATGCATATTAATATCTACGTTTTGATAATATAAAATTTAATCTGGTCATATACCGTCTATTTTTCTTTACCTTTATGACAAATGTATTTTTTTATGTTTTGATATAAGTTTTATTTAAAACCGAGCCGACTCAATATATTATATTTTGACATTTTACTCATTTTAAAATACAGTTTATTGTTCGTTGACATTCATTTCACGTGACACGTAATTTTTTAGCTTTTAGCCTTTTTGTTTTAAAATTCATTTTGGTGTTCTTTCCCATAACGTGTAGGGAATTTTACTATTTCCATTAATGAACATGAAAAAGTATTAATGAAAGCAATAAGTGTCTAGCAAACAACAAAATAAACAAGTGGGTGTTACTCGATCTAGTCAAACATAAACAAATTATCGATCCTCTTTAGGCTAGATACTAAATAATATTTATTCCAATGACGTCTTCTAATTGACATCTTTTCCTTCTCGTTGAGGCCTATTGGTAAGGATTGTATCTACAGAATCATAACTTGTTGCTCATGTAAGTTGTTACTAGAAGAGTAGTGATGGCAACTTGTTTTTGTTGAGGATTATTTCTACTGAAACACAATGTGCTACTGATACAAGTTACTGCTAACAGGAGAACTAATGACAGCTAGTTAGTTTTATTGCTCATGATTACCAGAAACTGTTTGGTCGCATCAACTTCTACAATAAGCAACATAGGCTCAAAAAGCTCTAATATGCTCAATTTCACATCCATGGGCCAATTTTCAGCAAACTCAACCAACATAATAACATCATGCTCGTGCTGCATCCTTTTACATTTTTTTCTCCATCAATGCCTCAAAAGCCACCACGTCTTCCATATCATTTAAAACTTGCAAGATAAGTGAACGATGAACATGCATGACCTTTCTTTCAAGGTAATCCATCACAGACATGAAAGAGATATACCTCCCTAACATGGTTGTTACAGAGATCACAGTCTTTCTTTCCGCAAGTTGAAATGGACTGGGCCGACTTTCACTTGTATAAAGAAACTTGTTACATGCTCCACAAATGCTAAGTTGAAGTGAAGTCTGATCTAGGTATATGACCAAATCCTGGAGTAGCGAACCCGCCGCGAGAAGGCCATTCAAACTATGTAGAATGTAATGCTGATTTAGCTTGTGCAACTCAAGCTAAAGCGCCCACACTCGATTACCATACACAATGGAAGCAAACTGCGAAACCTTGCGACAAACTTCCTTCAACATAAAGTGACCGTCCTCTGAAACAGAAAACTATGTTTATGTTCCCCTGTGGCGGATCTAGAGTGTAAGCAGAGGTAAAGTCCATTACCCCTCAACCTTTTTGGCGTAGTGTATTTTTATTTTTTTTTACGTGTTTTGTATTACGTTACCCGTGAAAATTATGTAACGTTACCTCTGAAATCTTGGTCTAGATCCGCCACTGATGTCCCGCCCACACGCGATTAAACTCCTCAGTCATACAACCTAGAAAATTATCTTTCACGTAAGCCCATGGGCGGACTTATAGCAAGTTCAAGGGGTGTGGACGCCCACCTTGAAAATAAAAAATAGTGTTCTATACGCGCGTTCATCCCATCCGTACCCCATGAAATTTTTTAGTCGCACCCCTTGGACTATTGAAACCGACCTCAAGAAAAAAAAATATATAATTATACGCTAAGAGTTAGCCCATTTTATTAGTTAGTAGCCCAATTTTAAAATTTAGCCCAAGCCCAAAGTTTATAATAAGCCGACATATGTTTTAATATTAAATACAATGAAAAAAATAAAAAAATAAACCTAAAGCCATAAGAGCGCTAAACAAAGAAAAACAAAAAGAAAAAGTTGTTCGTCTCCCTCTCTGCTTCTTATCGGCGATCGCTAAACAAAGAAGAGGAACATGTGACGTTGATCAGTCACAATTCACAAACAATTGAACAAATACAACAAAACTCCAAAAGGTAATTAGGTAATTGTGATTCTGTGAATTTATTTTTTGAACAACCAACAAATCAATCCCGAGCACTTTCGAAGTACCCACTGGACAAAGGAGTACTCTGAGAGTAACCCGGATCCACCAGTAATTTCACATCAGTTTCTGGGAAAAACCCGCCGCCCGAAGGCCCACTTTGGTAAAACCCGACCCACCAGCAGCATTTTGGTGCTGGTAGGACTTGAACTCCCCAACTCCCATAAGGAAAGCAAGGACGGTGCCACTCCACCATAAGGTAGGGCTGGCAATTTAGACACGAACACGATAACCTGACACGAACCTACACGATTTTAACAGGTTTCGTGTTTGGCCTTAACAGGTTTCGTGTCTATAACAGGTCGACACGTTAAGACCTGTTTATTTTCATGTCGTGTTCGTGTTTACATGTTTCTTGTTCTTGTCTTATCGTGTGCGTGTCTTAACAGGTCTTATTGTGTCTTATCGTGTTTCTTATCATATGTTGTCGTGTCTTATTGTGTCTTATCGTGTCTTGTCGTGTTAACTTATTTTACTAGGTGCTCCTTATCGTGTCTTATCGGGTTAACCTGTTATACACAGGTTCGTGTTCGTGTTTGAAAAAATGACACGATCAGATTTCGTGTCGTGTTCATGTTTACAAGTTTCGTGTTCGTGTCTTAACAGGTTCGTGTAACCTGTTATGCCAGCCCTACCATAAGGGCACTGGCATGATTCTGTGAATATTATTAGATGACTAGATGAGCAATATTATTATGGGTTTTTATATTGTAATTTTGGTTCTGTTTTGAGTTTTTATATTATAATTTTAGTTCTGTTTTAGATGAGCAATATAATTATGGAACGGTTTCTTAGAAAGAAAAGTGGAGAATCATCTTCAAAACCTCCTAAATTCGTTGACGTGGATGCTCTTCCTATAGATCCTATCGATAAGAAACCTATTTCGTCATATAACGTTAATCAACGGGATGAAAATAGAAGTGCATACATATTTAGAGGACTATATCAACCACGAGGTATAGAATTTTCACAATCAATGTTTGGTGTTGAGTTAAGACGATTTAAAGAAACTTGGTATGATACGTATAAAGGGATGGTTAAAGTATAGTATAAAATCGGACCGCGTGTTTGGCTTATGTAATGACATTTAAAGTACTTTTGGGCTTTTGGTTTCCTTTAGTTGATTATATAATTTTAGTATTATTATTTTTGATATACCAGTCAACCCGACCCGACCCGGACCACCTGATGGATAAACGACCTATATAAGCTCTTTGATTCCGCACCCCATGAAAAAAATTCCTGGATCCGTCACTGCGTAAGCCTGACCACAAAAATGTATCATGTTCCACTCAGAAGCCCCTTCTATACGTAAAAAAATTACTGACAAGGAATGATGTTCACGGAGCGCATCGCGCTCACATACAAGCTGACTGAGCTAGGAAAATAGCAAAAAAAAGTAGATACATTCTGCACATATAAAATGTAACCGAAAACATAAAATAATTTCCAAGTTTGTAAAAGCTTTAATGCAATTTAATAAAATTTATTATTGTATATTGCCTTTTTTGTAATAATATTCTACAAAACCCCTCTTTTTAAAGTTATGTCATTTTTTTTAACCCCAACAAAAATTCACCACGCCTCTCTCTCTCTCTCTCTCTCTCTCTCTCTCTCTCTGGCTGACTGTACATGCTAACATGCGCCTCCACCTTCCATCATCATCCTTCACCTCCTTCAACTCTCTCTCTCTCTCTAGGGTTTCATCATCTACTTCTAATCGTTATTCATCTAAATCAACTGTTTAATCATCCATCATCTCTTCCAATCCAATCATCCGTCGATTCTCCATGTTCTGCTGCTTCACTGCCTTCGTATATTAGGGTTTTCATTACCTCTTATTTAACCGCTCTATACCTTTTATTAATTTCATCACAACCAACCGTTAACTGCTCTGTTTACATCCGCCTAGGGTTTATTTGTTTGTTTAAAGCCGAATGGCATTGGGAGAGTTGATGGAGTCTAGGTTTTCACATTCGCAGTCTCAGTCGTCAATGGTAGCTGTCGTCTCTAATCACGTCCATCAGTTGAATATTAATCCAACCGTTGTTGTTGTTCAAGATGTGGTTTTAGAGTCCAATAGGGATAGGGATAGGGATACTTCTTCTGATTCAGTGGATAGGGAGGAGGATTCTGAGGCTGTTGCTACTAGTACTACTACTAGTTATGGAAATGCGGTGGTGAGCGGGATACCGGCTACTAGTATGGCGTATTTGCCGCAAAATGTTGTCTTGTCTGAGCTCAGACATGATGCATTTGAGGCTTCTATTCCTTCTGGTCCTGCTGACACTGGATTAGTCTCCAAATGGCGCCCCAAGGACCGGGTATTTTGTTGTTTTCCTTTTTTAATTTTATATGATTTGGAGTTAGTCTGAAAACTATTTGTTGCTGACTCAATGTTTAGTTAGTTAACTATGGTGACTTGGAGACATGTATGCTTGCCACATAGGTTGTATTTGCCAAACCTGAGGGATAGTTTTGTATGTTACTAGTACTGGTTACTAAGCAATAAAGTGGTTTCTGACTTTCTGTGTGTTAGTTAGGAATATTGGATAAGAAATGAATGTCCTGAACTCGAAGTTAAGAGTAGAATGTTAAGTCAGTAGTCACAGCTGCAAATTAGTTACGATAGGAAGAAAGGACAAGATCTCAATCTGATCTTTTAAGGAAGTTAATCAATCAAGATCAAATGGAAAGAGAAAACTGTAAACTATCAAGATTAAAGATCTATAAAATAAATTGAAGTTTTTAAGAAGATACGAGAATAGGCTCTCTAAATTTTTGTGGACATATTATATTCCTTGCAAATTAGGAATTCCCAACATGGAGATAATGTACAAAGCCTTTTTTTAGACGGTAAATAAACAAAAGCTGGAATGAAAAAATGTCTTTCTTGTTAGCCTTTAATACTGAAACATGTCATTTAAAATAAATTGAAAGTTGACGGGGTGATTCGAAGGAGTTTAATTAGCTAGTAATTAATTATTAATAGTTTAAATGTTTAGAATTATCGGTTAGGTGTTTTATTTAAATAGCATGTTTATCTAGCTTAGTTGAATGTCTAGAAGATAGGAGTATTGAGTTAGAGTTTAAATTTTAGCCTCCTTATCCCCTGGGATAGCCACTAATAGCTTGGCTATGGGTGGGATTATACTGGGTATGGTTGTTTGTTACCGCAGCAAGGACATGAGGCAGAAGGGTTTCAGTAGATGAGGGAGAAGGCTGGTAAGTTGGGAAGATGATGGATATGGCGGGATATGATAAGAGTGGGCATGACATAGGATGAAAATGAGGGAGGCACCCTGGAATTAACAAAACCATAAAATGAAGATTAGTAGACTTCTAATCTCTTGGTTATGTTCCATGATCTTGTACCAGTGTTATAAAAAATGTGCTCGTTCACTAAACAAGCTTATATTTAGGCTTGTGCTCGAGCTCGTTTAAGCTGGGCTCATTTTGAGCTTTTTGTTTTCAAGCCGTTCTCGAGTTGTTCAGCTCGTTTACACCCCTAATTAAGAGGTAGGAACTTAAGCGTTTTTTTGTTGTACATAAAGTTACTTTAGATGTATTTGGAGCTTTGTTCTTGTATTTACTAGTTTTGTTATTTTATGTTTTAGTGTTTATAAGTTATCAAGTTAAACTGTTATCTGTAAACAATGTAAAAATATATTTTTTAATATCAAACGTGAAACGCCTTGCATACTTGAAACTTTTGCCTTGCACTACGGTTAGGGGGACTAAACGCCTCATAGGGTCTTGCCCTTTTTAAACCAAGGTAACAGTGATGTGACTTTTGGCATAGGTTCCTTTTATAGCTCTTGTAACATATATTTGATGTTTCCAAGCCTTGCGGTATCAGATGTCAGAGAGTAAGAGGCTAGTAATTTTTGGTGTAAGAGAAAAATCCAAGTTTGCACTAATGAATCAGTTTCTTTATAAGGCGTTTAATATTATTAAACTAAAAATGGGTTCTAAAGTTTCTCTAAGGCCTCAGATTGGTTAAAGCTTAGTAATATAAGTTTCACAATGAAGATTTAGGTTTAAAGAGATTTCTCAAGGGTTTGTTAACATTCTGAAAGTAATTTATGCTGTTATTATTTTTTACAGGCAGTTTGATTTTTAACAACCTGCCTTATTTTTAAGTTTTTCTCTATGTTATATTGAGATTTAGAGAATGTGATGTCAACCTAGAATTTAGCACCACAACCATCTTACTCTGTAGAATCCCACGGATTGTAAACTTTTGGTAGGGTCTGGGGAGGGTGAGAGGTTCATGGCTAGAGTTGCACAGTTTTCTGTGTGCATATTTTGGCACAAAGAAAAATCTGACCATGTTTACACAGTTTTTTTGAATTTTAAAATCCTAGAATGTGAATGCTTGTAGATCAGTATCACATTGTGGATACATGGTGATAAAGTAGGAAGCTTAATTTAGTTGAAATATAAAGCCTTATTGGCAATTGTTGATGCCATCACTATTTCTTTATGGAGCTAATAAGAAGCTTCTCTAGACCAGTCCCATGTTTTCTACAAATAAGTTTTCTTTCTTTTCTTTTCTTTTTTTTTGAAATATCACTTGTCTAAATAGTTTTCAACTTCTAATATCTTGCTTGAACTGCAGATGAAAACCGGGAGTGTTGTTCTTGTTCTATGTTTGAATATTAGTGTGGACCCACCTGATGTTATTAAGATTTCTCCTTGTGCCAGAATGGAGTGCTGGATAGGTATTGTTATGATGTTCTAATTTTTTATTCTTTGTTTTTCGTTTTGATAAAATTAAAATATTAAATGTCTTTTAATCATTCTAATTTTATTGCTGCACTAGAACAAGTCTTTATTATCATATATGTTTATAAAGCTGAGTTTTTTCATTAATCATTTAGTGCTTCAGATAGGTTTTTTTCAACTATATGGGTATGGTTGTTTGGGAGTGTAACCATATTAAACTAATGCATATTTTGAAGCATCTTACCGTCCGTAGTTTTTTTTAATCCATTTGGTTTCAGATCCGTTTTCTATGGCCCCTCATAAAGCGATTGAAGCAATTGGTGAATCCTTGAGAATTCAGTATGAAAGGTGGCAACCAAAGGTGAAATTATTGCTTAATTACAGTATTACACCATATTCAGAACTTGAAAATTTCTACACAAGAATCATCTAAACTTAATAAACCATGAAAACAGGCCAGATACAAGCCTCTGCGTGATCCCACAGTTGAAGAGGTGAAGAAACTTTGTATCTCATGTCGCAAACATACCAAATCGGAAAGAGTTTTATTTCATTATAATGGGCATGGTGTGCCTAAGCCAACTGCCAATGGGGAAATTTGGTTTTTTAACAAGGTAATATATTTTTCTATCTTGGAGTCTTTTTGTGCATTTTTAAACTAATTTCGCTAGGCTTATCTTTTATTTTTTTGTGTATTTTGTTTTTAATGTTGTAGAGTTATACACAGTATATTCCTTTGCCTATCAGTGAACTTGATTCGTGGTTGAAGACTCCATCAATTTATGTTTTTGATTGTTCAGCGGCAGGGATTATAGTCAATGCCTTCATAGAGGTATCATAATTTAGCTATTTTTATGACATGATGATATCATTAATCTTTTTATTAGTATGTGGCGAATTATTTACTTATAAGTATTATTATTATATAGCTCCAAGATTGGAATCCATCTAGTACCCCAGGGACTTCACCACGGGACTGTATTCTATTGGCGGCTTGTGAAGCGCATGAGACGTTACCACAAAGTCATGAGTTTCCTGCTGATGTGTTTACTTCCTGCCTTACAACTCCCATCAAGATCGCATTGAGATGGTGAATGCTCTTTCAGTTTGCTCTCATACCATTGAATGGGTTTTGACTTTTGGTCAACTTTCTTTTTTTTAATTATTATTTGGGGGGGGGGGGGGGGTCACATATCACATAGGTGGCATAAAGGGTGGATTGGGTGTGTTGATCAGGTCATAACAAAATACCCTTTTTCTGCGCATTGAAACATTGTTGGGAAAATCCACACATTAAAAGTATGAAGGTTTTGATCTTTTAAACTCATTTGGTCTGCTCCCTCTTTTGTTACTCTTCTGGGTTATTTTTTTTCGTAAAATTCTCTTTATGCTGTTTTAGACATTGTACTTTTTGGGTACATTTTAGTAATTAAAAGGTGGCCTTTGATCTTGTTTGGGTTATTATAGGGTATTTCATTGATGACCCAAACAGGACAAAAAACTCTACAGCAAGCAAAACAATCACCTGAATGGTACTAACGGCTCACATGATGACCCGAACAAGCAAGTTCATTTTTTTTACTTAAATGTAGAAAATGAATTACATCAACTCAAATGGAAAAAAGTAAAAGCACCTCAACTACTTAATACTTTGTGCTAAAAAAAACATTTTTTGTTGATAAAACAGAAACAAATTGATTTGTAAGTATAATATTGAAATTGTCACTTGTAATAAAAATACAAACAGAAACGAATATATTTTGCATGCACGTCTCTGATAGCATTGAACTCTACAGGTTTTGCACCCGTTCTTTACTACATGAGTCACTCGATTTTTCACTTATAGACAGAATTCCCGGTCGTCAAACTGACCGTAAAACACTTCTTGGTGAGCTGAATTGGATTTTCACCGCCGTCACTGACACAATCGCCTGGAATGTTCTTCCACATGGTACTAATATTTGATGACAATATACTCTTATTATGCTTCTAGCTTCTTATTTTATGGATTGAAAGTTTAAATAAGCATTTGATTTTAATATCTTTGCAGATCTATTTCAGAGATTATTCAGGCAAGATCTGTTGGTTGCGAGTTTGTTTCGGAACTTTTTACTTGCAGAGAGAATCATGCGTTCTGCAAACTGTTCACCTGTTTCTTATCCAATGTTGCCTCCAACTCACCAGCATCATATGTGGTAGGGGCATTAGTTTATATCCACTGTTATTGTATTTTACTATTTTTATAAACTGGCAAATACTCACACATGTGACGTGTTAGTAACTTTTTACTATTATTGTTAGTGACTTGTGGTTTGTCCACCTAAAATTACGAGCATTGCAGGGATGCATGGGACATGGCTGCTGAAATCTGCCTTTCTCAGCTTCCAACATTGCTCGAGGACCCCAATGCAGAATTTCAGGTCTGGGATTCTTTTAATTAGATTGATTTCTGCGAGATCTGCATAAAATTATTGATTAACTTCCAGTTTTTTACAGCCAAGTCCTTTTTTCACTGAACAATTGACAGCATTTGAGGTGTGGCTTGATCATGGGTCTGAGCATAAGAAACCACCAGAACAGTTGCCTATTGTTCTTCAGGTATGTAGACTACTCATGAATTATGAAATATGTTACTGTTTAGGTTTAGTAGATTTTTGATGAAAAAGTAAAGGCCTTATTGTTCACTGCTGACTATTATAAACGTTTTATTGTTCAGGTTTTGCTCAGTCAATGCCATAGGTTTCGTGCCCTTGTGCTTCTGGGAAGATTTCTTGATATGGGTCCATGGGCAGTTGATTTGGTAGGTTAAATTTGGCTTTTGACTTGTTTTTAATTGTTTTTGTATTGGACCGTCTTAAAATGATAACTTATTTTCTTATAAAGATACTTATTCTCTGGCAGGCTTTATCAGTTGGAATTTTTCCATACGTTTTGAAGCTGTTGCAGACAACTACACCTGAACTTAGACAAATTCTTGTGTTCATCTGGACAAAGATCCTAGCACTTGATAAAGTATGTCATACCCCCTAACCTTTACATTTCATTGACTGATAGTTTACTTGGATGTTATTTGCATACGAAACCAGATTCACACTTGTGAACTATGAAGTTGTTTTAATATGTGAGTGACATTAATGAAGAAAGTTGACTACTTAGGTAGCCTCCACACACATTATCCCTAATCTGTATTTTTTTTTTTTAAATAAAGTGATTAGAAGGCTTATGCATTAAACCAATACACTTTGTGAGACTTTGATTGGTCTTTTTTAGCTAACCTTTTTTAATTTCTACTCTTACCCATTAAAGATAAAAAAAATCAAATAATGGGTCGAAATTGCCATCTTTATATTGCTTGTAATATAGCATGATAGTGTTGACTAAATTCTAAAGTCATTTTTTTTTGAGTTGACAGTCATGCCAGGTGGATCTGGTGAAGGATGGGGGCCACACGTATTTTATCAGGTTTTTAGACAGTGTGGAAGCATACCCTGAACAACGTGCTATGGCTGCGTTTGTTTTAACTGTCATTGTTGATGGACACAGAAAGGGTCAAGAAGCCTGCATCGAAGCTGACCTAATTCATGTCTGTTTAAAACATCTTCAAGGTGGTTCGGCGACCAACGACACTCAAACTGAACCGCTTTTTTTACAGTGGCTATGTCTTTGTTTGGGAAAACTATGGGAAGATTTCACTGAAGCACAAATTATAGCCTTGCAGGCTAATGCTCCTACTGTATTTTCACTTCTTCTATCAGAGCCCCAACCCGAGGTTCACTAATCATTACACTGTTTGGATAGGGTTTTTGTCAACAGTTAGTAATTAAGATGGCGAGTGGTTTGCAACAGGGAATCACAATGATTGTGATTTGTGGGTTTGATAAATGATGGAATGGGAATGTGAATGGTATTTTAAACCAAACCCTTTAGGCGGGTATGAATGATCCTCAATTTTGCATGGATCATTCTCATTCCTTCAAACCCATAATCTTAAACCAAACATGCTAAAATACGATCAAACGCAAACCGCCCCTTTGAAACAACCCCTTACCTTTCTAGTGTTTCATTTAGTACTTATACTTTTCTTGTGACATTTTAATCATTGAGGTTCGTAAAGTTACGACAAATTAGTCGTTTGGTTACCTGGTATGTTAAGTGTTCTTAACTTTGCAGCCCACGTGTATCTCTTAGATGTGTCAATAGCACCTAAAAATTAAAATTTCAACAACGTTGCTAACTTGTCTGTACACACAGCAGTCCATGTGTACAGTTTAGCAAGAATTTGATGAAACTAAGTTAAATTTCATGGCTGCATCAGAAATTTTTAATTTTAAAGCTACTCGTGGACTGCCAAGTCAGCAAAGGACATGGTTTGAGAGGTAACCGAAGCAAGCAAGTGCCAAACTTGGAATAGTACAAGTACCAAGAGGAAACACTATAATAATTAGTACATTGTTTATTTATGGCAAAAACGCTTTTGGATAATTGAATTTTTGCTATTTTGTTTTAAAAATTAAAACTAAAAACCGTTGTTTTCAGGTTCGGGCTTCTGCTGTATTTGCGCTGGGCACTTTACTAGATGTTGGATTTGACTCATCTAGGGATGTCGGAGATGATGAGCGTGATGATGATGAAAAAGTTGTGGCTGAATTTAGTATCGTTAAAAGTCTTTTGGACGTTGTTTCAGATGGAAGCCCCTTAGTTAGAGCAGAGCTGGCAGTAGGTATGTTTTGTTCACTTCATGGTAACCAACTTCCTTGGACGTGATTTGTGTAACACCTTTTTAGTTTTTACCACAAGAAAATTGACAATGAATTTTCCATTACATCATTGATCATTTTGACTCCTCTCACACATCTGATTCTCTAAGGGAAAAGTGGTGTAACCTATTTTTAATATGGTGTAACCTATTTAAACTGACATGAATATATGATGAAAATATTTTAGTTGTTTTGGTTATTTTGCCTTGAAATCAAATTAACTAATTTATTTTGAGTAAATTATACAGATCGCCCTTATGGTTTGGTGCAAATTACACATTTGGTATTTTCCTTTCTGTAATAAGTGTATTGTCCTTTCTTTTGAAACGTGCAACACTAACAATCTTTTATAAGGATGACCATTTAGATTGAATGTTAAGCCATGTTATGTGCGACGCATTGTTTCATTCTCTCCCTCTTGTATATAATTATTAGCTTTGCTGACATCCAGATTTTGACAACTGAGTTTTCATGGCACGTGGATTTTAGCCATCAGAGGTTGTGTGGCGTATTGGATGTTGGATGTTTGGGCTAAAACCATCAGAGGAATGGGTAGAGGTGGGCGCCATGCGGCTGTTGTGAGTGGAACTCAGAAGTGGCCAGTGAAGGGGAGAGAGGTGGGTGGAGTTCAATGAAAGAGAGAGAGAGAGAGAGAAGCATGAGTTATATGTGTGTGTGTGTGTGTGCATGATTGATTGGGACGGGGTAGAGGGGTGTTTGTAAAGTGACATGACCAGTTTTTCTCGTTTGGGCGTTGCACATGATTCGACTTAACATCAACTTCTAAAGGTCATCCTAACAAAGAACCCTTTGTGTTACACTTGCACGTTTTAAAAGAAAGTTCCATCCATGTAATTTAGAAAAAAAAAGTATGAAATCCGAAACCACAAGGATGATATGTGTAATTTTTTTTAACTTCTCATGGTAGGAAAAAAAATGGTAAACACTATTTTTTGGTGGCCTTACAAATCACATTTCCATGGATCAAGGTTAACCGCTATCATGATATCATCATATTAATATATGATGAAAATATGCCATTGTAATTTGTTATTAGCGTTGTACATGCTAAGTTACGTTTAGTTACTTCCTCACTTGATATTTGCATTGATGAATTTGCATTATTTTAGATTGTCAATCAGTTTTTCTATGCTGAATGTACAGCTCTTGCACGGTTTGCGTTTGGACACAAACGGCACCTGAAATCTATTGCTGCCGCATATTGGAAACCACAATCTAACTCTGTGCTGAGTTCTTTGCCTTCATTTACAGTGAGGAATTCAGTTAGTGGTTATAATACTCCTAATCAGTATTCTAAAATTGGCCCGTTGTCACGGGTCGGTGGTGACAATGGGTCAGCTGCAAGAGATGGGCGGGTTTCCTCCAGCAGCCCACTCGCTACGTCTAGTATAATGCATGGGTCACCACTTTCCGATGACTCATCACAACATTCAGACCCTGGGCTGTTAAATGATTGCACTACAAACGGGGTGGTTAATCATGCTAAACCTAGGCAGTTAGACAATGGGTTGTATTCACAATGCGTATCCGCCATGTGTACATTAGCCAAAGACTCGTCACCACGGATTTCAGGATTAGGTCGACGGGTTTTGTCTATTATTGGGATTGAACAAGTGGTGACTAAGTCTGCAAAAACCGCCACCACTACCAATGCACAAGCTGGAGAATCCTCAGTTACCGCCAGTAGTCTTGCTGGGTTAGCTCGTTCATCTTCTTGGTTTGATATGAATGGAGGTACCTTTTTTACTAAATATTTAAAACGAAATTTAATAGTGGCTATATTATATCGAATTATCAGATTCAGATAAACAGTTGTGATAAAAGGGGCTTAGAAAATAGTGTTTGGATGTGCTTATGCTGTTTGAAGTTGTAGCAATTAAATGCTTGAGTGTTTGGAAAATTTCGATGATTCAAAATAGATAAATAACCACATGGCTTATATGTGAAAAAAGGGTGATTGTTTGTGAAATGGCAATAAAATCTCCCAATTTATGGTTACAAGAAGGGATAAGTAATTGTGTGAAGCCCCAATAGTCCTTAGATAATCTGTTTGTTGCAACTTGTATGAAACTAATCATCCAAATCAGATTTATATATATATATGTGTGTATATATATATATATATACATATACATATAGGTTAGGGATTCTCGGACAACACTTGGGTAATTGAGAACGGAGAGAACCATTCTGGACCACACATTTCTCTAAGACAAATTTTGTTTTGTTTCTAAATCGCAGCTTTTCTCGCAAGAATAAATTTTGTTTTTTTCATTTATACATATGTGTATATTGCAATTATACATGTGTATATTACATTTTTCCGTTATACATATGTGTATATTGTCAAAACATATGGTGGCGTGGATAGCCAAAAGACAAAGTAAAGTTGCACTAGTTTTAACGTTATTTTACTAATTTTGTGAAAATAACGTTAAAAACGACGGACGGTTAATCATGCATCATGTGGTGGCGTGGATAGCCAAAAGACAAAGAGGTACATGCACCGATCGGGTTTGTCCCGATTGCTAAGTGTTCTGTGCCTTATGTCCAAGGCTTGGTACCAAACCACATCGAGCCGGGGGTCTCACTGGAAGCAGCCTCTCTATTCTTAGGGGTAGAGGTAAGGCTGTCTACATCTTACCCTCCTCAGACCCTACCTTAGCTTTGCTATAGGTGGGATTAACTGAGTATGATGACGTATATTGTCAAAACATATATGTATATGTATGATATTTTTTAAATTCCAACACGTATAGACACGTATGTAACCCACAATCTATACATGTATGTGAAATCATTTCTGCACATTTGCACATGTGTGTACATTACAAAACATGTATGTACATATATGTACAACACTAGTTTTTGTAGTTTTAGACACGTATATACATATATGTATAAATTCAATTTTTTTTTTTTGCCTTATAGAAATGTGTGATCCAGAATGGTTATCTCAGTTCTCAATTTGGGGTTCTCACATGCACCGATCGGGTTTGTCTCGATTGCTTAGTGTTCTGTGCCTTATGTCCAAGGCTTGATACCAAACCACATCGAGCCGGGGGTCTCACTGGAAGCAGCCTCTCTATTCTTAGGGGTCTCTAAGGCTGTCTACATCTTACCCTCCTCAGGACCCTACCTTAGCTTTGCTATAGGTGGGATTAACTGAGTATGATGATGATGATGATATTATATATAGTCAGTTCTAAATCATCCTTGTTCTGTCCGGTGCCCACTTCTATACTTTGCTTTATTTACTTTTTTTTTTCTTTTATGTGCTGTGAACAGGTCATCTACCATTATCTTTTAGAACACCTCCTGTGAGCCCTCCAAAACCAAGTTACTTGACGGGAATGCGAAGGGTCTGTTCTCTCGAATTCAGACCTCATTTAATGGACTCAGGGCTAGCCGACCCACTTTTGGGTTCACCTGGGGTTCCCGGGCCATCAGACCGCAGTTTTCTTCCCCAATCAACAATCTACAACTGGAGCTGCAGTCATTTTTCAAAACCACTTCTTACAGCAACTGATGGTGCTGATGAAATTGCACTTAAACGTGACGAAACGGAAAAGCTTGCTTTAAATCACATCACAAAATGCCAACGAGCTTGTGGGGTCCTTTTACATCTTGTGATATAAATTGCACTTAAACGTTAACCTAACATTAATTGGTGTACCACTTATGTTTTCAGCTGGTAGCAATCTTCATAATCCAATTGCTCGATGGGATACAAAATTTGAAAGCGGTGCTAAAACAGCTTTGCTACAACCTTTTTCACCAATAGTGATTGCTGCTGAGGAGGGTGAATGTATCAGGTATACTGGCTTTATCTTCTCTTGTTTTTGATAACTGGATTGCTTTTCATTTTTTTTTCTAAAAATAAACAAGTTGGTGTTTGTTTTTAATGTTTTATAGATTGTGGGTTAATGCGTAACAGTGTGTAGTGGTCCTGGAGTTTTTCAATTTTATAATTGGTACAAAGTTTAAAATGTTTGTTAGGAAAACATATATACTAAGTGTTGAACCCTGTGTCTTTGTCCAACAATAAACGACATGTTATACAAAAGCATTGTCTGATAACGTTAAAATTAGTCGGTGGACAAGATGGTGAGCAAATGCATTTGAACTAATTTCAAGGGAGGGTCATTGAAGTTGTAAAAAGTCACATATTTGACCCTTTGGATATAGGTTGCCAAATATGACGCTTGGATCTATGAGTTTATGGATTTTATGCAGTGATTTGGTGGGTTAATGTACAGATAGAGTGCCCCCCAAGTTCTAAAATTTTTTCCTTACCTAAGTATTAAAACACCTTAGGAGGCTACACAATATTGAAATATTTTTAAATTTTAAAAATTTTCCTTGGTCTTTTATTAACGTAATCTTTCCATATTTTTAGTGTTCTGTTTATGCTGATCCAACAGAAAAAATCATGTAATCAAAGACTCAAGACCATATAAGTTGCCCCTTATTTGGCTTAATTATGTTTTTAATTAAATTGTGCTCATTATTGGTGATAGTTAGCTTTCTTTGGTCACGACTGGCTTTTCAAAAAGGGGTGGCGGCGCAGCTTGTTGCCTGCCTACCTACCATCCTTATGTAATTTACGCTTTTTTGTCAATGAAAAGAATATTAAAAAAAAAAAAAAACTGATACCTGATTCGTGAATTGCAAACTGCAAAGTAAGAGGCCAACCCGGTCTCTAAAATCATACACAAGAGGTTATCATCGTTGATGTTTATTGTATAGTGAATTCTGCTAACTCACATTTTCCTTTTATGAATCTTCACTAAATTTTGATCTTATATCTCTTTAGGATATGGAATTATGAGGAAGCAACATTGCTAAATAGTTTTAATAATCATGAATATCCTAATAAAGGAATATCAAAACTTTGCTTAGTGAATGAACTTGATGAAAGCTTGCTGCTTGTAGCCTCAAGTAAGTTTTCAGTCTAAGATTCATGCTAGCTCTTTTTTAATTATTGTAATTATGTTTTAATTGATTTTTATTGCTTTAATTAATTGCAGGTGATGGAAATGTGAGAATATGGAAAGATTACATTTCCAGAGGCAAACAAAAACTTGTAACTGCATTTTCTTCTATTCATGGTCTTAGACCTGGTGCCAGGAGTGTCAGTGCTGTTGTTGATTGGCAGCAGCAGTCTGGCTATATGGTAAATAAATATGTTCGAAAACTAAAATATTATATGAATCATTTGGTTTTTCATTTAGAAACCCACCCGTTTTGTGCTTGCAGTATGCTTCGGGTGAAATTTCGTCAACCATGGTATGGGACCTTGATAAAGAACAACTTCTAAGTTCTATTCCTCTAGCATCAGACTGCAGCATTTCAGCATTGGTAGGTTAATTTTTATCCTATAACATCTTATATGTATTCAGCAGATTTTTTTTTTACTTTTAAATCAATATTCTTTTCATGGCTATTTTGGTAACATCTTGTTTGCTGGTTTTAGGCGGCTTCTCAAGTTCATGGGGGTCAGTTTGCAGCTGGCTTTGTTGACGGTTCTGTCAGATTGTATGATATCAGAACGCCTGATGGGTAATGATATAAGTATTTTCATATCACGTAAGAATTAATGGTTTAATAATGTGTAATTTTCATGCAGTTATTTTGCTAAATTTCTGTATTATCATTTTGTAAAATTTAGGCTTGTTTGTGTTACCCGACCACACACTCTAGGAGTAGACAGAAGTGCTGGTACACGAGTTGTGGGAATCGGCTTTCAACCTGGACTTGATCCAGCAAAGGTAAATAAAGCAACTTTTTACTAATTTATATTTTATTAGTTTATATTAAGTTACAAGTGATCATATCTGTTCTTATTGTTCAGATAATGATTTGCGTTTTGCATTTTGTTGATTCTGATTTTGAAAAAAAAAAATAAAATAAAATAATTCACTTTTCGCTTTTTTGGGCTTAAAAAGGTTATACGCTTTGATATCTTCTATGTTTGTTTTGGATTTTATTTGAGTTTTTTTTTTTTTTGTTAAAGAATTTTTCTTGATGTTCTTGAACATGAAGATAATGACTTTTCGGTTTTAAATTTGGTTAACAATTTGACCCGTTACGCAACCTGCCCATTTTGTGAAAAAAATAATCAGCATTTTACCTTTTTTTTCCAGATTGTCAGTGCATCTCAAGCAGGTGACATTCAGTTCCTTGATATCAGAAATCAAAGTGATGCCTACTTAACCATTGACGCACACCGTGGCTCATTAACTGCATTAGCCATTCATCGGCACGCTCCACTTATAGCCAGTGGCTCAGCCAAACAACTCATCAAAGTCTTCAACATTGAAGGTGAACAGTTGGGCACAATTCGCTACTCACCACCAACATTTATGGCCCAAAAAATAGGTCCAGTTAGTTGTCTAGCGTTCCACCCGTATCAAATATTACTAGCAGCTGGTTCCGCTGATGCCTGTGTTTCCATCTATGCTGATGAAATCTCACCATCAAGATAAATGCGCCTACATTCTAGCCCGACTTTCAGGCCTGTGCTGGGGAGTTGTTGAAAGATAAACTACATTCGTTTAAGCCTCCTGGCTATTCGTGAGCCAAAAAAAACTCAAGTATGATTGGTGGAGGCTTTCAGCAAATAATTTGATGATACATAGGTATAAAAGCAGTGTAAATATTTCACTTTTATTTGTCTAGTGTGTGTTTTATGCTTTAAATTCTTGTTTTCTCAAATTTGTAAAAATGTCCCTTTTTTATGAATATTTGCAATTATATATAATTGAAATTCCTTGTGAAGTTGTGATTAAGTTGGTGTTTTTGAAATTGTTTATGTTTTGGGTTTATAAAGTCCCCTATGGACCGCTAGATATTCCTAGGTAAGCTCTGGACCTCGGGATCGGTTCGGGATTGGTATTCGGTCTTATATGCTCATCCCTAGGTATGCTTACGTTTTCTACTGATAGTGAACCAACCCCATTTGACCCGTTATGATATATTGAAGAGCATGCGTTATATTTTTTTAGGACAAAATGTGTTTCTTGCTTCCGTGTAAACGCAACCAAACCTATTTGACCCGTTATCCAACCCGTCAAACCTTCTGGGTTTTTGTTTCTTCATTGTAAACCTGACCATGTTTAGCCCTGACTTTAGGGCCCGAGTTTGGTACATTGACAAGTAGGAGCCCGAACAACGACTGAGTTCTATATGAAACTCATTTTTCGACAATTAAAATATCAGTTTTATAGCCTTCAAACAACAATATTAATCGTGATAGCGTTTTACGTGTTTTTATTACAGTTGATTTAGTTCTGATTATTGAAATATCATACCGACGCTAAACTGAATCTTATTCTTCATAACATACCAAACTAGCCTGCAAATTTTCGGTCCTTTCACTTTCGGCCACCTAGCATACATGGTCCGGAAGTCCCTGGTGTGTCGCTTGTCCTCATGTTGCCAAGAACATTAAGATCTTCAAAGAGTCTATAAGAAGGAACATACGGGTTCAAACCCACACCAACTGAAGAGCCGTTGTTATGATACGACGGAGCTGAATAGTTAGAAGCGTATGCGTTACAATAATAGCCTGGAGTTGGTGCCCATGGTGGTGGAATGTAGTTGGGTTGTTGATCAATGGTTTGAACCGGTGGCTGTGGTTCATATTCTAGTTGTGGTCGAGTCTGAGCCCATGGTACCGCGTAGCTGTTCATCTGCTGAATCTGTGGTTGGTTTTCCATAACAGTTGAACTGTCTAGAGTTTGGTTATATGGGTTTGATGTGGAAGGAGTGACCGGTGACAATGAAAGGCTAAAAAGGTCAATCAAGTCTCCTTCTAAAGCGTTCTTATTGGCCGCTGGTAGCGGGTCTGATGGAACTAGAGCCATAACTAATGAGGGATCCGATACGGGTTTTTTGTCACTTTCAGGAACTGTAACCTCCTTGCCTGTTTGAGAAACAACACTTTGTTTTTCCTTGCGCCTGAAAATATATAAATAAATAAGCTAAATTTTACGACTAGATGGATACTGGCTTATGAACCCTAACCCCTAAACCTTAAACTCTAACCCAACTTGGTTCGATTTTAGAACTAACCTATTAGATATTGTAGCAGACTCGTCTGGCTCTTCCTGTATTTCATTACTTATTCTTATCAAAGCTGCGTTACTTGATTCCGGGTGGTCTCCTTTACTATCAATCTGTTTGACCCAAGGCTGATGAGTCAACAAATTTGGTGGTTTAACCGGGATTGGAGAACCAGAGGCGATAGCATCATGTTTCTCGATGATATATTGCAGCGCATCATTAAACTGAATCCCTTGACGAAGAATCTCCTCATCGCTGCCATAAACATGAAAACTTTAAATGTTTCTTTCCTCAATAACATAAGTTCGATTTTTTTAAGATTAAGAAGAGATGTACGTTGTCGACGATAATGTTTGTCCTAACTTCTTCTGGTTCAACCGACATTGGTCATAAAGTTCAATGATAACCTCGTCTTTCATAGCCTGGACCGATAAAAACAAACCTCAAAACATGTTAGTTTTGATTCATTTATTTATATAAATAGGTCGATCGGGTCAAATGGGTCAAATGGGTGGGTCATCCGTTTTGATATGTTACCCAACCCGCATTTTGACACCTCTTAAGAATTCGAAACGGTTGACTATACCTTACGGTCTTTCGGGTCGACAGCTTGCAACATTTCAGATAAGAGATCCAAAGTGTTCCTCATAGAGTCCAATGTTGACAAACTAATGACACAAAAAAGTTAGAATCATTTATGGGCCTACAATATAAATTTGGTAAATCAAAATATAAACTTAAAAAACGAAATGGGTCGGGTCTAACTGGCTCATAAAGAGTTATGGGTCAACCTAACTATACCAGTACCAAAACTGCCTTTTTTGACATGAACCCATTTTGACCCGTCACCCGACCCACATAACCAGCCTATTGTCACATCCACAAGAAAGCATACCTCACATTCTCGACAGGTTCATGCCTTGTTGAAGAACTCGCTCCAGCGTGATAGTGACCATGTGTGGCCGGAGGTGTGATGACAGGAGCAGAATTTGGTGACCGGCGAGGAAAGTCAACTCCATAACGCTATTGCCAAATCAACAAAAACATACATTACACAAGTGTAAAAGGACCAACAATTCAATCATTGACTAGAAAAGAATGAAATATTCATTAGAATAACAATACATATGTTTCTTAAGGTTCCATAAGTGATCATATATATATACATACCCTTAGTTCTTCATAAGCATAATAATATTGAGCAGTCAATTTTCCTACGCGACCACCGTACACTTCTTGCCAAGTATCTATAAGTGCCAAGATCCGCTCCCTTACACGCATATTACCCTGCAAAAACCGATTATCTATAAGCAGCTCCACCTCTGCTTTTCTAAAACGCAATAATCTATAAGCAGCCCCACCCATGCTTTTCCAAAACGCATAATCTGTTATGAATAATCAAATCCCAAACACCCTCAATCATAATTTTTGGTAACTTTTATTTTATGATGTTAACCGTGTCTTATAATATCTTAACCATGTTTAACACGATTAAATATATATGGCGTGATGAGTTATTGAACTGGTTACATTTAATTATGGTAAAGCGTGTCATGTCACGTGACCTGTTTAACATGACATGACACGTTTTGCTTGCTCTAATATTTGCAATAACAAAAGGGGAATAAGGAAACCTTTTTCTTAACAATCTTGATCATCTCTTGAAGTATTTTCCTGTCGGCGATTTGGGCATGAACGTGTTCGCTACAGTTCTTCATGATTGTTTCCAAAAGCTACATCACCACAAAGATGGAACAAAGTATAAGATTAAATCAGATGACAATGCTATATAGATCTATAATGTTGAGTAGAAGATGAGATACCGTTAAAGCAAGTAGTTGAACATTTGGGTTCTTGTGTTGTATTCTACTTCTAACAGCTCTAATATGGTCTCTTGCAAGCCTGAAATCATAAACAATAAAAAAATCATCTAGACATTCTGATTAATTTTTAAATGTATTTGGCGACAAAACACTACTATAAAAATTAGCATTTGAAAAAAGTCGCAAAACTGTCACTATTGTCCTTTAAGACTGAAATATACGGTTGCTAATTTGTTTTGCAACCTTTTTCTACAATGGAAACAAGACACGTTTTAGCGACTGAATGAACCGTCGCTAAGTCGTGAGCGAAACTTTGTGCAATGGATGTTGTCATTAAAATGTTTTGCGATGGATTGGCGACAAACCACTACAATAGAGTATTTGCACCCAAAATGGCAAAATCTCTCACTAATATATTTAGCGACAAAAAATAATGGATGCAAAACTGTTCACCGTCACAAAACCTTCGTCGCTATCTGTCTGGCGACCAACCATGGAAATAAGTTTGTGACGCATTCCAGTGACCGAATGATCTGTCGCTAATTTGTTAGCGATACTTGTTTGCAACGGATCATTTCGGCCGAAATATTTTGCAGGGGATGTGGCCCGACTGATTTTTTTGAACGGCCAACAAACTGATGTGCCAGCTACCCGGGCACCCAATATCGTGAAAGCACCCATACGCTCCTAGGTGTAGACACGTCTCAAATGTCCGCCCTAGAATGCACTCGGTAGCTAACACCCACCAAGCCACCAGTTCCGGAGAAAGCCCGGCCTTTTACCCGCCTGAAGGCACGGCGATAAAGAGCCGGTAAAACCCGGTGGATCAGGATCGAACTTCTGACCAAGCGGCCAGAAGTCTTCCATCATTTCCCCAAACCACTGAGCTATAAGCTCGTGGTTTGCCCGACTGATTAGAAAAACAAATTAAATTTGTCGCTAATTTAGGACAACGCCGGTCTTAGCGACGAAAATGTTTTGTGGTGGATTTCGTAACAAGTCCCTTGCAACTATTTAATGACAGAAATTAAATCTGTCGCAAGGATTAGAGAATAGAATAAACTCGTTACTATTCATGCAAACATTTTTTTGTAAAACACATTTATATCCAAAATAAATATGAAAAACAATGTTTAGAAACAAATAATTTGGCAAAACTAGTATGAAAGATTGATGATCTAAGTTATGAATACATGAATTACCAAGGCTTGGAATTAATGGTGTCACAAATTGCGATATTGAGTCTCCAATCGGGACAACTTAAGAACTCGCTTGTCGCTTTATCAACTCGAGCGTAGGCATTAACATGACCCGTTGGTGGCGAAAATGGAAGCATCGGTATCATCTTGCTTTGATTTCTTGTTTGTTTTTCAAATTCGATTTTTGTTGAAAGAATGTTGTCACAAAAAAACTAAACTAAATTGTATGTATCAATAAATAGGTGAATGAAAGAAAGGGGAATGAGAAACAATGGCCGTTTCTTTTGGAATTTTTACCGGGGAATGAAAAGTGGTTGCTAAACTAGTGGTTGCTAAATATAACTACTTTTTTAATGAATGACAAGTGAATATGCCAACTCAAAGACAAGTGTAAAACCATTTTGTTAATAGTTAAACTGAATTCTAATAATATAAGAAACCTATTCATGGATGAAACAATTCACAATAACAATATGATTAATGACAATGTGACAATCTTAATTTTCATTTTAGGATATTCTAAATTGTGTAAAAACGTTATAAATGAACAATAAACGCTGATGGATTTCTTCTTTGTTAAAGTGGAATCGCTCTTGGTAACGACAATGGAATGTAAAAAAATGTCACTCATCACATACATTGTTAGTATGAATAATTATCACAAATGACTCGTTTATCGATTGAGACCGAGCCTGGCATACGAAGTTCGTTAGGCTCGTCGAGCCTTAGTATATTATTAGTTTTATTAATATTTAATAATGTTTACCCACTCATTTAATACAAGCCCGAGCTCAGCTTCATATATCGAGCTCCGAGCCTATTAGTTATATTATTTTTATTTAATATATTAACTAATAGATAGTAAAGCCAATGATGTCCAGCCCAACTGGTCGGAGGTGGGAGGGTTTACTCCTTAGGGAGGTTCCCGCCCGGGCTTGGTCTCAGGTTCGAGTCTCCCCACTCGCACTAAGGGGTGAGAAATTCAACACCCGCGTTTGGCCTGGATTCGAACTGAGGTTGAGGGGTTGTGTGTCGATTGATTCTCTGGTGAAACACACCTTCCAAAAAAAAAAAAACTAATAGATAGTAAATGATCAACTGAGCCCGAGCCGAGCTTGAGCTTTGAAAACAGATTTCCAAACGAGCTGAGCTCGAGCCTGGTCAAGCTCAAACTCGGCTTGGCTTGTTTGCACCCCTATTTTTGACGCTCTAGGCCTGACTCACCCATGAATAAGGAGAAAGCCTACCACAAAAACCCTCCTTGAGTCAAATTTTGAACATAACCTTCACTCCATGACATTAAACCCTTGACTTTTGTTTTATGCCTGATCCAAACTAACATATTCTTTATTTATTTAGTAGATTAGGATTTGCTATCCAGAAAGGGGTGGCGGCGCAGCTTGTTGCCCGCCTGCCCGCTATCTTAATGTAATTTTCTTTGTCCTGGAATGAAAATGACAATATTTCTAAAAAAAAATTTATCAGTGAATCCCAAAATCATATTCTAATAATTCATAAAATGGTTTTTAATCTATGAACTAAACTTCACACACCGTTATAAAAAAAAAGTATTTCTTGAACATAATAAAAATATGTCTTGAAAACAATAATATTCATGATCTATGTGTTAACTAATATCTTTCTCTAATTCTCTCCCTTCACCATCCATTGGGACAAACCTTTCGTACATCATTATCTCTAGTCAACTTCATGATCATAACAAGTGCAGCAACGAAAGCCATGTCAACATAAGGGTACACCAACACACCAAACCTTTCTTTTCCAATTGATAGCTTCAAGCGCTTCTCCATATACATCTGCATTTTATCCATAAGTATGTTACTTTAATTAATGGTGTCCATTCGACATGATCAGTCAAACGGTGAATTCAAGAACATGGACAAGAACAAGGGTTACCCTAGCAATGGTGGTGTTGCCATCTCTAGCATAAATGGTGCAAGATTGGTCAAACCAGTTGCCATTGATTTTGTAGTCACAACATGATTCTTTTTCTTCATTCCCCATGAACACATCAAGTTTTTCTGGGTGGGTATCTTTAGATCTTTTGGTGCTGAAGATTATATCCTTTGGATTTGTGCTGTCACCTCTGAATACTATCCATTTTGTTCCAAAACTTTGTTTCTGTACATTACATCAATTTACAAACAAACATTATTTACTTGTTTTGGACATGTGAAGCGGAGACATACGACAGCCCCAGTCAGAAGAGTGGAACACCTCTCGGTGGAGGGGAGGAGGAGTAGAGGCAGACCCAAATTGACTTGGGCTGTTCGGATTAGGCAAGATTTGTTAGAATTGCACCTCTCTGAGGATATGGTCCAAGATAGGAATTCGTGAAGGCTTAGGATTAAAGTTAAAGATTTTTAGGATTTAAGACTTTCTTAGGAAGTAGGGATGGTCTCTATGCAGGTATATATATATATATAAATATAGTTTGTATGTTATATTATGCTATACGTTCACTATACAAAAATACACAGTGCGCTTTTGGTATTTTCGAGCCGGGGGTCTCTCTGGAAGCAGCCTCTCTAGCTCTAAAGATAGGGGTAAGGTTTGCCTACATCTTACCCTCCCCAGACCCTACTAATAGCGTCGCTATTTCGTGGGATTTCCTGGGTACGGTTGTTGTTGTTGTTGTTTGTTACATATATAATCAACCACCAAAATACACAAAAGTGTTGAAAATTTTAATTTTCACTAGGTTGCTAAACGGGCTGTGTTCACGGGTCAAACCCGAAATGATTCCCAAAACTTTACACAAACACAAATTCCTTACCTGTAAAAGAATGCTATCTAACTTTTTTACTATAAAATTCTTAAGTTTCATATTATGCTGTTTCTGCTTAAACTATGCTATTATGTTTTTGAACTTTGTAATATTTTTGGCATAAACCAAGATAGTTTAAGTTATTACATAAGGCTCCGGATATTTGTACAAGTAGCAATTTTATTCAGACAACCCTATACGGCCCGTAGAGACCTCTACGGGCCGTAGAGCTCATTTTTTTTAACATTCTACGGGCCGTAGAGGTCCCTACGGCCCGTAGGTAATCATTACCAATGATTGTATGATTGACAATCATTGGTAATGATTCCCAACGGGCCGTAGTGACCTCTACGGCCCGTAAAACAAGTCTTATTAATTTTGGCTATGAAGAAGGAAGGCTTTCCGAGACGTGACCACACCACGTTCCACAGTGAACAACGGATCTAACCTCCTCCTCACCACGTTCCACCACGGCTCCGAAAAGGCTTTCCGAGACGTGAGATATGCTAAACTAATGCTCCCATTCATCCGAAACATTACCATAGTGGCCCGAAGACATCGCGGTAGCTTGGAATCGATCGGATTTTTTGTGCACCCGTTTTTTTGAAATGTTTCGTATACTAAAGAAAGAAGACAAGGAAGAAGTGTTTTTTCAGACTGACACACTGAAAGTCAGTCTGTTCATTGAATGACCTCGTACCTCGTATTCCCTACGGGCCGTAGAGCCCTCTACGGGCCGTCTAAGGTTTAAATGCACTCGACCAACCCACCTCTACGGGCCGTAGAGGTCTCTACGGGTCGTAGAGGGTGTCCTCATTTATTACACTGACACTCTCTACGGCCCGTAGAGCCCTCTACGACCCGTATAGGGCTGTGCAAACCTAATTTTTGTTATTGTGTAAATAAGTAAATAACATACCTCTTACATAAAACACATTTTAAACAAAATAAAAATTTGATTAAATAAATCAATCTGCAACCATGTTTAGCTAAGCATGGTCAATTGCTCGACCGAAATTTGACCAAACTAAACACAAACCCATGAATTTAATGTTAGATTTGTGCCGTGTTATAATTCACACTCCTAGCTTTCACTTACTTTGGACACATATTATTTAATTTGCTTATTTTCCATAAAGTTAGGTTTACACCTAAGTTATTACGAGAACATAAAGAACAAACATAATTATTCTAATTTAATTTAAGGGTTCACATTATTTAAAGTTTTAATTGTTACATGTATGTCACGTATATATAAATCCATTAAACTAATATGTATATGTTTATTTTTTTCTAGTATTTAAGGGTTTACCTACACATGCGTATAATCTATAAACCTTGTTCCAGTTCACATGTGAACAAAACTGTGCTTCGCCTAAAACACTCCCATGTATATATTAAGGATCGATTAAAATAACAAGCACAAAAAATAAAGGCATATGATAATAGGATGCAAATGAATTAAGCATGAAAGCAATACCTTTTCCTGGAATGTTAGGAGCGTTTTCCCTGCAGAGTCAACCAAAGCTCTTGGGCCAAAGATTGGATACTTAAACTTAAAGTTAAAGAAGACATTGCGGTTGAGGTTGGTGATCGAATAGCTGTCATCGTAGAGAGAGAGCTCAGTGTTGACGATGGTTAGTAGTATCGGATAGCGAGAATGCAAGTTGGGGTTGGGGCTCACCACAGCAATGGGTTTAGTCTCTTTTTCCGGAGGTTTAGTTGCTTCTGCCATTGGTGTTTGAATAATATTGTGATGATCGAAGGTTTACTTTACGTGGGTGGATTCCAATTTATATGATATAAGCCTAGCTTATAGCTAGTAGTCATCATAAATCATAACTAATAATGCTACATTCAATCTTCTAAGGTAATTCGAATTTGGTTTTTTAATTTGAAATTTTTAGATTTGGTTTGATTCAAAATTTGAATACGGTTTTTGAATTATAAATATAATTTATTTCTATGGTAAATATACTTTGGATAATATGATCATTTTAGATGGAAATACATCTCTCTCTCCTTTTTTTTATTAATTCTAATATGATAACTCGTATTTAGACTTATTACTTTTTTAAAAAGTTAAGATTTTTTTTGGTAAAGTAGTGGCACAGTACAAAAATTTTATACAAGAAGTGGGTGTCAGAAAGGAATTTATGTTTTTGGTGAACCCTTAAGTTCAACTTGCGGGTTATGCTTAGTTGGACAACCAAATCGCTGACTAGGAGGGATATTGAGTATATTGTTGAGGTGTCATATAAATCGCAAGTTGAACTTGCGGTTTTAACTTCTCTTTCTGACACTACAACCACCATCACTACCGTAATCCGCCACACGACAACCATCATCACCGTGACCACTGTAGATCTTGTCTCTTCCTCTGTAGATCTTGTCTCTCTGTTTCTGAACAGTTGGCTAGTCATAGACTATGACCGGTAATGTCTTCTTTCTGGATCTCGGTCTCTCTCTCCTCTGCTTTCTCTCTCTAGCCTTATTAAGAATGAAGTGGGTGTAATTGGTATGGAGGGGGTGGGGGTCGTGTGGTTTGGGAGTTATGATTGGTAATGTCTTCTTTCTGGATCTCGGTCTCTCTCTCCTTTGCTTCCAATGTGTGCCTTCATTACTGTTTGTTAATCATTTGCTGTATTCGTCCAATTGCATTCATATAACTGTTGTGTTCATTTCAAATTAGTTTAGTTTAGTTTAGTTTAGTTTGAGTCTTCATTTTTATTATTATTATTATTATTGAATAAGAGATTAGAACAAGAAGAAGTGAAACCTCCGGTTCAGGAAGAGCAGCGACGACGTCGAGAAGAGTTGTGGTGGGCGGGAGTGAAGCTTTGGCGTCTGTGAGGAGGTTTGGCTCTCCGATAATGGAAATCTGAATTCCCTGTGACAGTAGTGATTGTTGCCTTCTTTCGTCCGTCGGTCTCTCTCTTCGCCGAAGCTCCGCCATTGACGGCGGTGGGAGGTCTCCAGCTCCTCTCATTCTCTTTTCTCAGTAGGTGTGTGTGTAGGTTAATAATAGGGAGGGTAAAGGGGTGTGTGTGTTATAATGGTGCCACGTTTTGGAGGTTTGACGGATCTGCAAGTTGTTTGTCCAAGCCACCCTAACCCTAATCTGCAAGTTGAACTTGCGGGTTTATGTCCATGTCACCCAAAACCGCAGGTTGAACTTGCGGTTTCACCTCTTTCACAATATCCCACCTGAAACACACTTGTTGCACACAAAAAACTAACTGTAACGCTACTTTTCTGAAAAAATCAAAAGTTAACTTATTCATAGATATTTACCTGCATACCATCTTTATATCCTTATACATTCCCTACGCATAAGCTAATCCAAACACTTTTCTAAATTTAGACTCAAATAAGTTTATTCAAACATGCCCTTACACGAATTCGAATATGATATTATTAGTGTCCCGGAAAACCGCATCAAGAGATCACAGCCTCTTCGTTGGGTTTGGGTACATGTGATATGATACAATAACGTTACATTGATACTTAGTCTTCACCATTATTCTCTTCGTTGATTTCATGGAGGATCACAATAAGTGCGACAATGAAAGCATAGTCAACATTAGGATACACCGTCACAGCAAACGTGTCTTTCCCAAGCGCGATGCTTTGCACCGTGTGCTTCTTGTGCATCTGCGCGCATTTCATCATTTGTAGCCAAATGTTAGTATTTATTAGTTAAAAGAGTGTATCTGGTTAAGTTCAAATCGGCTTTAAACGTGTCTAATAGTCTCCATCTGAGATCTCATGACCATCGAGACTCATCCCTAATCGTCTCGTCCATTAAGACGTCATGACAAACGAGACCCGACCCACTCTAAATGGTTAAAATGGTTAAATTAGTCACACCGGACTTTAAATAGGCCGAATGGTCTGCATTTGATATCTCATGACCTGTCCATCTCTTAACGCTCGTATTAGTCAAACGGTTCGATGAAAGAACAGGGATTACCTGAGCAATGATGGTGGCGCCATCTCCAGCATATATGGTGCATGATCGGTCAAACCAGCTGCCTTTGACTTTAAAATCACAAGCATTTTCTTTGTCATTATGCCCCAAGAACACATCAAGTGATGTCTTAAACTGGATCAAAGAGGACTGTTTCGCAGTGAATATTAGATCTTTTGAATCCGAACTATCTCCCCTGAACACCACCCATCTGTTGTGAACACTTATCAACTGTTTATAACATCAGTTAACCAACAAACAGGCGTAAGTTTCGTTAACCATGGATCAATTAAACTAATCCTATTTTCACACTTTCTTGCTACAATTTATCAATTGTGCAAATGTATTATACATTTATACAGATCTCAACATAAAACTAACAAGGGTGTAAACGAGTCAATCCGCTCGCGAGCTACTCCAGATCGACTCGCTAAAAGCACAAGCCCGAGCCTAGCAAGCTTGCTTCATATGTGAGTCTAAGCCTAAGCTAAACTTATTGATCTGAGCCAACTCACAAACCTAAATGAGCAAGCTATTCATATAACTTTTATTTAATATGTTATATTATTATTATTATTATTGTTATATATAAACTAACTAACTCCAATCAAATTAATAATTTTGGTAGTTGTAGGGTGAGAAACAACAACCACATAAATAAAAAAGCATAATATTCGATCAAATTATTAAGAAATAAAAACCTTTTTCTGGAAGGATAGGATGGGATTTCCGGCAGCATCGAGCAAAAGTCTGCGATCACGAAGGCTTATATGTTTGCCTTTGACTTTGAAGATGACGTTGCCGTTGACGTCGGTGACGCCAAAGTTTCCATCGGAGAGGGATAAGAGTTTCTTGACGATGGTTAGATCTACGGGGTAGGGAGCAAGGAAGTGAGGGCTTACGACGGTGATGGAATTAGCAGGGGGTTGAGGGTAGCTGCTTGTCTCTGCCATTGTTGGTCGTGTGTGATGATGGATTATTATTCATTCGGGTTTTATGCAAACAGATTAGGCGTATTCGGCATCATATTCGTGACGCGTATTTGCCGTATGCTCATCTTGTCTTCACTTTTTTTTTTTTTTTTTTTTTGACTTTTCTATATATTGGACCGAATTGGTCACGGGGTTTTGTCTAAGACGTTACCAGTTAGCTTCGCCCGCGAACGCGATGTTCTATCGGGTCCCGGCTGCTGCGCAAACTTAATACTTACTATTCAAGATATAGTTTCAATTAGACCATGTGTAGTGTGACTTGAAAATGATAAGACCCCTGTTTTTTATTGGTCTATGTGGCAGCTGAATCAGCATGAGGCTTGAAGTGAAAATGGGGTGTAGTGGTGGGGTGAAAAACATAAGGTTACTGTTTGTGATTGGTTGTTTATTTTATTATTATTTTTAAACTATTTAACTAAAAGTAAAAAAAAGACAAATATTATAAAAAAAAGTTACAAATAATATTAAAACAAACAACTAATATTAATTTAAACATTACATAATCCTAAATTACTTATTTAAACACTATATAATCCTAAACTACTTATTAAAACATTACATAATTAATTCTAAATTTATCCCATACAGAGAATAATTATCCCAGTCCTCTAGTGTGTACTCTGGTGAGGATACGGAACGATCGCTATCACGACTGTCGAACCTGCCATCCCAGCGGATGCAGCAATACTCAGGAGTTGATAAACAGTATCGTTCCTCATCCATAGCAGCCCTAGCTGCTTCGTACTCCTCCCCAGTTAGCTCCCGAGCAGGAGGGTTTGGGTTGGGGTTGGGTCTCCACCAGTTATAGACGCCACAATCCCATGGTAGCCATGGTATAATCCAAAGCCCAGATGAGTTCCTCAACTGAAAAATATTGAAAAAAAAAACTGGAAAAAACCGATAAAAAAACTGGAAAAAAATTGAAAAAAGAAAATAAAAAAAAAACTGAAAAAACAATATTGTTATGGCGTTTCCTCAACTAATATAGTTTTGGCGATTCCGAAGAAACGCCAAAACTATATAGTTTAGGCGATTCCGAAGAATCGCCTATTCAACACAATATAAACAATCGCCTATTCAACACAAGCCTAAACAATATAAACAAACCCCTAAACAATCGACCTATTTCGACCCATTTGAAACGTCTAATCTATTCACTAACAATAGCTCATGACAAACAATTCATCAATCACAACCATTAACAAATTAAACAGAAAAAAAAAATTAACAGCAATTAACAAATTAACAACAATTAAACAGAAAAAAAAAACCAATTAAACAGAAAAAAAAAAACATTTCCCTACCTGCTTTCTCTTGTGGTGGTGGTGATTGTGGTGGTGGTGATGCTGTTGACGGTGGTGGTAGGGGTGGTTGGTATGTTGTTGACAAGGGGTAGGGTTTGGTGGTGGTGGGTCGAAGGTGGTGGAGGTTGAACGTGGTGGTTGAGGGAGAGGATTGAGGATGGTGGTTGTTGAACGTGGTGGTGGTGGTGGTGGTGGAGGACTGGAGATTAGGGTTTGAGGGAGAGGGTTCGGTGATTGTTGTGTTGGCTTTGGGGGAAATGAACACAGAACATGGGAGGGCACGAAGTTAATCTGTTTATATTTTTTTACCTACGGCCCGTAGAGACCTATACAGGCTGTAGAGGAAAAAAAAAACAAAAACGTTTGGGACGGGGTTCGATCTTAGGCAAATTATCACACACACATGGGTTTTGATCTGCATCTACCCAAGTCAACCATGCTCCACTCGGATGTGGCATTGGAGCGTCGTCTGCTAGCTTAAGCATGAGTAGTGGTTGGTGTTCATGTGGGCTATCGATATGATACGATGTTCTGGTACGTTATCATGATGAGTGACCAAAGGGAAGAAAGTGCTCGCTCCATTAGTAGCGAAGACTTGAAGAACCACACCAAATGCATGAGAAATCAGTAATCCAGTCCAAGGCAGATCCATCCATTTTGAGTTGGGTGCATTCCCCACTCCCCCCAATCTAAGGTCGAGTATATGTGGGCGAACCAGCCATCATTGTATGTGTTGAAAATCCTCAACCAATCCTGATGGTTTTCCCCCATCATCTCTGCTAGAAGAAGTTGACAGATCCAAGCACAGTCTTCCTCTTCGAAATCTAAAGACACAGCTACAGATCGGAACCCACAGTTACCGTCCGGCTGAATATCTTGAATGTGCGTGATAAACTGTCGATAAAGGGGATGAATCCAACGGGCCGTGGAGACCCAAAAGGACCGTCTAGGGTTTAAATGCACTTCACCAACCCACCTTTACGGGCCGTAGAGGCTACCCTCATTTATTGCATTGACACACTCTACAGGCCGTAGAGGATTGTGCAAACCTAATTTTTGTTCTTGTATAAATAACATGGCTCAAAACAAAAACATATACGGATCACAGTCTTTCTTTACTTGAGATAACGTACTTGTAATTGTATACATGTACCGAAATTGAAACTGATAATCTATATATCTACTTTTATCACTTCTTTGTGTGAGCATCTTAGCGATAATATACCAATCAAGACCCTACTTAAAAAAAAAAAGTCTTCCACATGGGTCTTGGTGAGGCATGCTACTCCCACATTGGTAGATACAATTTAAATGTTAATGTTAACTTTATAATAAACAAGGTGGACTACTATGTATTTTCATTTGGTTTTAAAATAAAATCCATATGAGCCTATGTGTACGTGAGTTTAATATTAAATGTACCCCCGCCACAGGGTTGTTCAACCAAATACCTTCATTTTCTAGTAACTTAAAATTTAAGATGTTTTAATGTATTAAAATTAAATGTTCTTTTCATCCTAGAATCTTCCAAAACTCGTTAAAAAATTTGCTTTACTTATGAACAGTGGCGGATCTAGAAACATTTTTCAGTAGTAATGTTTTTTATTTTTTTCATTTTAGTAGCAACGTTTTTCAAATTTCGTAAAAAAAACCAAATTTTCCACTACGCGCGCGAAGTTGAGCCGCAACGTCCGCACCCCCTCCCATGAACTAGATCCGCCCCTGCTTATGAACTAGTATGTGTAGCAAATTGATCACATATTAATTAATGCACGTTAACTATTGATGTAAAAAGTTTATATACTTGTATAAATATGGCGACAATTATTATTTCTACGCACTTATAGAGTTATAGTATAGCCCTTTTTACGTAGTTACTTATAAATGTATCAACCATGAGTTTTTATGAGGTTGCATGAATATATAGAATCCTTTTGTTTGCTACAATTATGGGACTTACATAAATTCAGAGTCTTCAAAGTGCAGCTTAATGTTGGAACTTTGTTAACTTAAGGTTTAGGTGGTCATGATGGCGAAGACGGGCACATGAATCACTAACACACATGTACACACGATCTGTTGTCACGAACATGCATGAACCCTAACCCAAAGGTTCCCATGATGAGTTAGTAATGCACGTACCCTGCTTCTCCATCTTGATCAGCACCTACCTCATAGATCTTGTGTTCAAACTCTGCACAAGGTACTGTTTCTTTCAGAAGCTAGTAACATAATGTGTATGTGTGTGTCTGTGTGAGTGAGAGAGAGAGAGAGGGGGGGGGGGGGGGGGATTGTGTGTGAGAAGTTATTTACAAAATAAGGGACTAGTTGCATGATTATTTATAACAAAAAGAATGAAGTTAGGACAGTGTTGTCTCCAGGAGTGTGTGTGTGTGATGAATAAAGCTGCTTATTTGGGTTTTTTAACAGGTTGTTAACCACTACACTATTGCTAGGGCCACAATCCAGCCAGCACAAACTCAAGTCTTGACCTTTTTGTTATGGGAAGGAGTAAAGATAGATTAATTTATGCCAATATTGACAGTATGAAATCATTGTCTCATGTGACAACTTAGAGCCAGACCACTAGAAAAAGAAAAAGAAGTAAATAATATTATCAATTACTCACGGAACTTATGCCTTAAATTGACACTTACTGACGAATTAAGTAGTACTGTAAAGTTTGGAGGGAACTTCACATTTTCCTCGTTTTCGCTGGGAATAGTGTAGTGACGGTGTTTCACTCCAAATAGCGGCAATAGAGGTGACTCCTTTAATCTAATTTATACATACGACTTTCCAGGGCAATAGCCACGACTTTTGTCGCCTCTATTGCCCTGTTTTCTTGTAGTATTAAACGATTAAGATGAAACTAAACTAAACAAAATATATATGTTTCAATCATACCCGGTTACATATTCGGTTTTCGGTTTATTTGTTAAAAAGTATGCACGTTATAATAATACTCCCTCCGTCCCGTTTTAAATGTCCCACTTTCCATTTTTGTTTGTCCCACATTAAATGTCTCTTTCCAAAAATGGAAATACAATTTCCAATTTTACCCTCACATAAAAGATACAGTAAAAGACAAAAGATAAGTTAACTACCATTGGTACAGAGCCTTCATTTTACAAAACATGTAAACACTAGATATGAAGCTTTAGAGTACTGTACAAAAACTAACAAAAGACAAACTTCTTTTCTTTTTTGTTTCTTAAGAACACTAGATATGAAGCTCTGTTTTTCTACATCCAACAAACAAAAAAGGCATGAAATGAAGCTCTGTTTTTCTTTATCCAACAAACAAAAAAGGCATGAAAGCTCCAAATATGCTTCCTTTACTGAGCCAAATACGAAAGGACTTCATTTATCAAGTTCTCATCACACTCTATTTGTAGTGGTAAATTTCCTTGTTGTTCTAACTTACCTTTGCCGATATGCGGTATTTTATAGTTATTCCCACCTCGAACTTTCATGATCTCTTTCATGCATGTTTGTAAAGTTAAAAACACTTTGTTAAGCTCTTGTGATGGCATTCTTTCAAAAGATGTTTTAACAGCACTAACCAATTCATCAATTGATCCCAAAACCTCTTGTTCTTGAAGAGATTGAATAGCCCGAAAAAAGCCGAGGTCTAACACATTTAAATCAGGACTGTTTGGAGGTTGAAAACATAGTCGGATATCAAACCCGTATTTTGATGCCTCGTGATTGAACTCCGCATCATTCACATCAATGTGGGGCTTTGCATTGTCTTGTTGAATGAAAATTGGACCCGTGTGATCTCTTGGCCATGTAGATCTAATAGCCGGTAGTAATTTCTCGATTAACCAAGACCTTGTTACGTCTTTAGTCACCGACAAGATAGGTTTTGTTTCTAACGTACCAGCAACACGATTCTTACTCGACCGTATTGCGGGTTCCAAAGTTGTGAATGGGAATATACCGATCTTTCCCGAAAAGACTTCATTACCCGATACATCATATCTTGGCCGTGCAACTGCCGCTAGAAACATTACTTTTGTGATAAACTTTTTTGATTTACATGTTCTTAAAGGCTCATCCTCGTTGGGTACAAGGTAGTACCGTTTGGATGCTTTTGACAAATAAAACCATTTTTCATCTATGTGAATCACATTAAACATATTATGAAATGTTGGACTAGCACTTAACAAAGTTCTAGGACTAAGACTTGATAAACAAAACTCTAGCCTTGCTTTCTTATTCTGATCAGTTAACTCCGGTTTGATCGCATTTGTGTGTGGTCTTAAAGCTCCTTCTTTTATTCTTCTATGCATTGTTGTTTTTGAAACGTTTATTGCTTTTGCTAGAGACCGAATAGTCGTTCGACGCCGTAATGGGATTTGTGAGACTTGAGTATAATCGATTTGTACCCTTTTTTGTTTGATTACATTAGCCCTCTTCGAAGATACGTCGACAACTGTTCCGCGTTGAAGTTGAAGTTTAGCGTCATGCCAAATGCGATTTATAGTTCGGATAGATACAGAGAAGAGTGTTGCCACATACCTTCTGGTTCCACTTTTCAATCTTCCATTATCATGCTTTTGCAATAGCATTTCGTAAATAGATTGTCTTTGTTCATTGGTTAAGTTTGTTTTTGCACCTGAATTTGAAGAGTGTTCCATATTTAAATGGAATAAAGAAAACTAGTGACAATGTGATGGCAAGATTGAAACACTTTATATTGGATTCATGAAAATGTAGCGGCAAAGGTAGGCGCCAATTGAAACAATTTGAAATAAGAATGCAAAAGTAGGCGCCAGTTTGAAACAAGAATTGTTGGTTTCAATATGTCATACTCTGACTATCATGTAAAACAAAATGGTTTTTAGTCAAAATAATTTAAATAATAAGTTGAGGGTATTATTGTCATTTACAACATACAAACAAAAAAATTCTTAATATGTGTGTTTTTGAAAGTGGGACATTTAAAACGGGACGGAGGGAGTAGTAAGATTGGACAAAAAAGTTCCACTATCAAAATCATAGAGATTTTGAAAAAAGTTAAGTGAAGCGACATAATAAAAAGGTAAAGTAATGCTTTTAGGTTTGGAATGCTAATCCTAATTTTCTCAATATTTCTAATCATGGAGATTTAGAATCAACTTGTCATAACATGTTATTCACAACTATCACTACAATGAACGGGACCTTTAGCGGCGACGCCCGTTACAGCTAAAGGTATACTATTAGCGGCGGCACGACTTTTAGCGGCGACGGTTGCCGCTAATGGTCTTGCCACCTTTTGTTTGTCGCTATTGCTCCTGTTGCCGCTAAAGGTGTCCCCACTAAATCCACGGCGTGTAATATTCATCGAAATCATTTATACGAATATGATATATCATTGTTATGAAGTCTATGAAGATAGAATTATTACACTTTTTAAACGGACATCTAATCGTTCCATCTGAGTTGACGAATGGTTTGGCATACTCAATGAAATTGTTAATTCCTTTTTGGTACTCAACATCCAAACGGTTCTTTATAAACATCCAGCTTTTATCGATCGACATGATGATGTGACTGAAACATAATTTGGGTTTGAGGCACGATAATTTAAATGAAACGTATTATTGACACATAAAGGGTAGGCTGCTAAACCCACTTTTTGAATACCTTATCTCATATATGAATGTGTATTACATGATTGTTTGTTTAAGAAAAATTCAGCAGCATTTCCCCTTAGCCCCCAAGTATATAATATAAATATATACCCAAGGAGCAAAGAGGAAACGCCAACCGAATCTTTCAAAAACAAACAATCATGTAGTACACATTCACATCCTAAATGAGATAAAGTATTCAAAAAGCAATCCTAAAACGGGGACTACCCAAAATTAATTACTAAATCAATTTCGGGCGGGTATTTCTAAGCTCACTATGTTTGAAATGTGGATTCATTTTCGGGCATGTCTTTCTAGTATCAGTATGTAATAACATACAAATATAAACACACATACACTCATACATACATACATACATACATACATACATACATACATACATACATACATACATACTCATACATACATGCATACTTATACATACATACATACATACTCATACATACATACACGCATACATACGTACATACACTCATACATACATATACTCATACATACATATACTCATACATATATACATACACTCATACATACATACATACTCATACATACATACATACATACACACATACTTATACATACATACATACTCATACATACATACACGCATACATACATACACTCATACATACATATACTCATACATACATACATACATACACTCATACAAACATACATACATACTCATACATACATACATACACACATACATACACGCATACATACATACACTCATACATACATATATTCATACGTACGTACATACATACATACACACTTACATACATACATAAAAATTAAAAAAAAAAAACAGAAAAATATATAAAAAAACAATGCAATGAAATTTGGTTTTGCTAAACAATGTAATGCTTTGATCGTTGATCTATGCTTTGATCCGACGGTGGCTGAGTGGTTAGGTGTGGATTGGCCTTTAACGGCGACACCTAGGCGGGTCGCCGCTAAAGGTGTCGCCTCTAATACTTAAAATTCTTGTGTGTATGTCACAAGTTCTATGTTTGAGTTTAAATGGTATGATGATTTTAACAAAGAAAATGAGATTGAATCGATCAAGTGTCAAGCGAAAACGATACTATTTACTCTATCAAACCCCTATTTAACAAGATAATAATTAACAACTGCTTAAGTTAGCAAGCAAATTACTTAACCCATATACTTATGTACAAAGTTGGAAAATAATTTTGTAAGTATTTTCTGTTTTCATTTTAATTTAAAATAAATTTATTTTCTTTAATAATAAATAATTTGATTTAAAATGCTTAAAAATATTTAGTATAGGATTTTCTAAAATAATAATTTTTACAAGGGCTAAATATGATAGAAAAAAAATTTATAAAAATTTTGGGCTTTTGAATCACTCAAATCGGTTTTATAATGAATTAATTATGAATTACTAAAAGAAAATGTATTAGATATATTTAAAACACATTTTCTAAAAGTAAAAGTATAAATGAAAATAATGAAATTTGGGATGTAAATAAGCTTCTGTAAAATTTATACAATTTTTAGAGTTGTAAATGTATTTTAAATAATTATTAGAACCAAGATATTGGATGTGGTTAGTGTAAAGGACTTGTGGTGTGTAAAAGTTTCAAATAAAGGACATACGGTGTAATTTTTAAAGATAAAGGACACACGGTGCAATTTGAGGCAAAAATAAAGGACAAAACGTGTAATTTTCTCTAATAATATTTCAAAGCATGAAATCATACATGGCACTCAAAGAGACCATCGTCCTCCTTGGGTGTGCTACGTGACATCCTCCTCTTTATTTCCATCCAAAAGTCTCTTTCTCTCTCATGTTTCTTTCACAATTTTAAACGTTAATAACTTTTATATACGAGATTTTTTTCAAAAAAAAATACACCAAATTAACGAACGTTTTATTATCTTTCTAACGAGTACTATAGTGCCATACAAAAAACGAAAAAAAAAAACGACTTTTTTGTGGGTTTTTGGTCATACAGGAAAAAAAAATACAATGTGTTCGGGTAATTCATTAATCATGTCTAGGTAAATCACTAATCATGTTCAAACTAGGAATTATATCTTCATTAAAAGCAGAATAGGTTAAAACTACTTTTTTCAAAAAAAAAAAAAAAACAGTCATACCTTCAAGACCACCGTCTCAGTTACGCCCTGTAATAGTTGTTTCTAGCTCTGCTCATCATCCAAACATACATCTTCTTTTTAATATACATTTTCATTCTTATTCACATGTTCAAAATTGTTGTTTTCTTATATTATAGTACATTAATTTTTATTTTACATCATAACATATATTTTATCACTTCATATTAGATTTATATATCCCGAAAAGCTTCCGGGATATAATCTAGTTTATAATAAATAAAAATCTTGTGATTATCTTATTTCTATCTCATATGAAATAATATAATTAAATCATAATTTCAGCTTTATCTCTTATTTATTTAATATTTATTTTTTAACTAATTTTTTTATATTTTCGTTTATTAAAAACTATTTAATATTTTATTGATACAAACTACACCTTTAAGACTACCGTCTCAATCACGCCCTAAAATGGTTGTTTCTGTCTTTGCACCTCATCCAAAAATGCATTCTCTATTTAATATACATTTTCATTGTTATTCACAAGATTGAAATTGTTGCTTTCTCATATTATAGTAAATTACTTTCTATCGTATATTGTAACACATATTTTGTCTTAATATTATATTTGTGTACCTCGAGAAGACCCCGTGATATAATCTAGTATATAATATAAGAAAATTCGGAAAAAGGTCCACCATAAAAAATATATAGATTAGTATAAAATTTTACTAAAACTTTTGAGTAAATTAATTCTCATTTACGTCATGTTATTTAGTCAATTTTACCACTTTCATCCAGAAATTTTTTTCTAGCATTTTGTTATTCTTGTAGTTTCAAAATCTTGTTTTCTTCATCAATTTCGTTAATCACATCCAAAGCTTTTGTTAAGTCAAAGGGTAAGATTTTGAAACCATAGAGACCCAGTTGCGAAGAAAACTTTTTCGATGCTTTTTGGATGAAAGCAACAAAAATGATTAATCACATGGACGAAAATGAAAGTTTACTTATTAAAAAGTTTAAGTAATGCCTTTAAGTTCGGAACATTAACCCTTTTATAGTATTTGCTATGTTTCTAAATATCATGGAAATTTAAAGAAGCTATTTGTCGTGAAATTTTATTCACAAGTATGTCAAAAGTCACAACATGTTCCATGTTTTAAGTTCGAATTGTCAGATAATCTCAATAACGAGACTGAATCAATCTTATGCTGAGTGAGATGATAGGATTTACTCGATCAATGCAAACTCCTACTTAACAAGATAACTAATAACAACTACTTAAATTGGTGAGCGATTACTTCAACTGTCATTAACGCTAATACTAACCGTCTAATCAACAACCGGCCCGACTGGACCCGAGCCCTATACTTTAGGGAAGGAGATGACAGTACTGTCAAATAACTTTAAGTACAAAAGCAAGTTCAACCTCTTATTGAGGGCATACATGATTGCATGTGTTAGCCACTTTCCTTTTCCCTTTTGTCTTTGTTTTACACCATGGCTTTGTATAGGATCTTCAAGATTCCCATCATTCTCCTCGATCTTCAATCGGCCACATGATGCTTAGCTACAAACGGCTTTTTGTGCAAAAAAAGGTGAGATGATTGCTCACTTGTGGTAACATGAATCAAGTGGTATAAGGTGACGTGTTTGAATCTTTTCTAAAATAAAATCACAAATTATCTCCATGTCGTGTGAATAACAATATTTCTTTTGAAAGTTATTAAATAACAATAACAATATTGAGTGTCACGTGTTACAGTTCTATGAGCCCGAGATGTTTTCCTCGATTCTCTTAATAAATCATAATATATATATATATATATATATATATAAACTTAAATATCTTATCTCAATAAGGTCAAATTATTCTACACAGTGTAAAAAATGAGAAGGGTGAGAATGATACAAAAAAAAAAAACATAATAAATCATAAAATATAACACAATAAGCCACAAAATATAACACAATGTCGAAGAAAAAAGACATAATGAATCGCAAAATTGACACAGTGACGAAAATAAGAAAAAGACACAATGATATAACGTAAATTCTTAAACTACAAGGTAAAAATCCAAAAGAGGAAAAACCTAAAAACTAAGATCGTAGGATTCGATGAGACGGTTCCAATGCCGCTTGAATGAGTTCAATCGGAGTCCGTTTGATACACTTCCTACGACTTCCTATTTTTCTTTCACTGTGTATTTGATCATAACCCTATCTCAATATATCATTTTATGATTTCTATATCTTCATCACTAACAATTACTTTACTTATTCAACTAATGCAATACGCGGGTTCTAACCTAGTATGTTTAATGAATAACTTTCCGCTTTGTAATAATCAAGTTAATTTAGTAATTAATAGTCCCAAAGGGATACGATATGATGGTAAGGCTAAGGGGCTATTTGGTAAGGCTCTTAATGAGCCTCTAAATGGAATGGTTAAGGCTGAAGCATTCACACTTGGGATGTAGTTGAACCATTCAACACTTAACCATTCAGATCTTCTTAACCATTCAACACTTATCAACCAAACACCCTCTAAGTATTATGGTCTAACGCCCCTTCTGAGATGGCAAATTTTTGACTGGGCGTGAATATGGCGTGAAAGGGGTGGTGCGTTGGTGGGCTAACAACGTAAGAAGTAGGGGATATTATGGGGACCACCAGAGGGGAATGAAGGATTTTTTTATAGATTAGGTAAAATTTAATTTCCTAATTTCGATGTTACCAATGTGGATGACTGGATATGTAAGTGTAAACATTTTTTTATGTGGACAAAACCCCAAGAAATTTCAAAGTCCGATTTGTGGCGATCAATTTAGAGGGTAAAGCTCTCAAATGCCATGAATTATTCTTGAAGACTGTAACCACCACTGTTGAAGAATTGTCTTGGGAGGAGTACGAACTGGCAATTACAACTCAATTGTTAGGGACAAATCTGGAAGACAAGGATGTGGTCATGGTGCAATTTTCAAGCGATCTGAACTCTAAAACATCATTGGAAGAATTGGAAGGAATGGGGGACAAATTAAGGATACTATAGGAGCAAATGACGAAGGTCAAAGCTTCAAGTCAAATTGTAACATCTTTTCCCAAGGTGAGTAAACTTTATTCTCTGCACAATTGCAATCTGATTAGTAGCAATGAGGGAAAATTTGAATATCTCTATTCTCTTAAGTCAATGGAAGATAAGTGTGCACCCTAGGTGTTTGATGAAATGCCTAAAAGGGTTGAAAGTGAATATCAAAGCCCGGTTATTGGTGATAAGATTCAACATGACATCGGTGTTTTAAATCAAGATATGAATGTCAAACTTAAAATGGGTGATAAGATACTAAAGAGAATATCAGTCCTCATACATTTTCATGAGGAAATAGTTACGAGTCAAGAAAAAAAAGGGGTTGAAATATACAATTTATGGGATAGCGCAATTCAGTCCCACAGGAATCGGTGTTGGATTTCTTCATTGTGGAAAACAAATTAAGTGGATTGATACCGGTTGGGTTTGTAGTATAGATACCGGTTGGGTTTGTAATATAGAGTGTAAAGGTGGAGAGATTATGAAGTTCACATTTGTTGTTCAACAAGTATACGAAAACATGTTTTGTGAAGCTGGCGATAACCGTATGTTGACGCTTACACGGTTTAGGAATTCTAAGAATTTAGAGTTGAATAACCAGAATCATTTCTATAGGTATAATGGCCCAATCTTCAAGTGTCTATCAGAAGTTAAATAGGAACATTATAATGTGATTTATTACATATCATGGGATGGTGATATATGGAATGGGAGAACAAGATTAATGAAGATATATTTTGATTTTTGTAAAGCAAAGAATCAGCATAGTGTTTAAGGCATAAAGACTAATGTCGTCATTTGTGAGTGGTTGGCGATAATTACTTCGAAGAACAATCCAGTCCTACGGTCACTAGTTATAATCAAGTGGGCAATAGTTGTAATCTTTGAATGGCTAGTGAGGGGAATTTTTAATAAGAGGACAAAAATATGGTTACTCATATATGTGTGCAGACGACAAAGTCACTACTTTTATGACTGCATTTCAATGGATTTGATTCACTATCACACAACTACATTCTATCTTGAAGGTCCTACTAGATGGGTTTTTGGGTGGTACTTATTCACTACTCATCATGTTTAAAGGGATTATATCACTAGTATTCTGGCTCGCCACATTAGGCTTCATGTGTATTATAAATGGAAGTTGTTTTTGAAATACACATGGCTGCAACATAACTTATGCTTTCGATTGAAGGGTTATGATATTTAGATGGTTTCATGGGTTGATATTATCAGAATTATAGAGGAGCTTGTATGGACTAATTTGCTAAGAAACAAACTGCTGCAAACAATTGCACAAAAGTGTACAGAAGGGAAAGTAAGTATGTATTGATTAGAAGTGGAAACATATCTACTGGAATTGTTATAATGAATGAACCAATTCATATTGATGTCTATTGTTACTACACAATGTGTAGCAACTTGTTATGGAGCTACATAAATGTGTGTATTCAATGCTTAAAATAGCTGCAAAGAATCATGTTGAGAATCAGTCGAATCATCAAGAAAAGAAACAGGCTTCAGCTTTATATGATTCAAGGCGGACTTTCAATTTTTGTGTGAATTCGTTGTAGTTCTTAGGGTCAAGAACTTTATATGGGGGGAGTATTGATATGTGTCAAATAGTCAAGGGATTAGAATGTAATATGTCTATGTCTAGGGGGTAAAATGTATAATGTTAGACAAATGATAGTTGAGTCGGTTAGTAGAGTCTATATACAGATAATGGGTTGTTGAATAAGATCACTGAATTATTGAGCTATCTTCTCTATTGTTCTCTATAATTCCTCTGTTTCACCTCCTATGGTGAGTCACCACCGTGAACCACCGTCTACCACCACATTATAAAATCACTCATATCAAAAGATGACAAAAAAAGAATGGTTTTAGTTAGGATGTTGTCAAACACCACTTAGGTTAAAGTGTATTTACACAATAGAGTTAAGTTATCTTACACAATGTAAAATAAATGAAGTGAAGTGAAAATAAGTGAAATCATAAACCTTAGCCTAAGGTGTCTCCCTTTTAACGGGAAGGTTCAAATCCTATAAAGGTGTAAATATTGATGGTTAAATAGTTTCCGTAACTATTTAACCATCAATATTTACACCTTTATAGGATTTGAACCTTCCAGATAAAAGGGAGACGCCTTAGGCTAAGGGTTAGCCCACCAATGCCCCACCCCTTTCACGCCATATTCACGCCCCAATCGAAAATTTGCCATCTCACAAAGGGCGTTAGACCATAATACTTAAGGGCTGTTTGTTTGATTAGGTGCTGAATGGTTAAAAAGATCTGAATGATTAAGTGTTGAATCAATGTTAAATAGTTTTGGTAAACCCATGACCTCTTGGTCTAGTGGTAGGGTGTCCTTCCTTATAAATGTGATAAATGTGAGGTTATAAGTTTAAATCCTTACAAATACAATGTGAGGTGAAATCAAGGTGTAATAAAATTTGTCGTTAATAAAAATAGTTTCCGTAAAAAAGGTTTAGTGCACTACTTCATTAAACACCAAATTAACTTTAAGTGAGATTATAACTTTACACATTATGGGCAGACATACCTGGCCTACCTTCTTTTCAAATAGTTAATAGTGGGTAACGGCATAATGCACTTAAGGTGTGGTGTCCACTTGGTGTCATTAATCTATTGGCAACATGAATTTATCAATGGCGGACGGTCCACCCATATCCTCATTATCGATTAATTAAGTCTAGTATCATAAACATTATAAACTTAAGCCTCCTTGGAAGTGAAATTTGTGAATAAGTTGTATACATAATAACTTGTAATATAAATGAAAGGTCAAGTATCCTAATAGTGTAACAAACATTAATGATACAAAAAAACACAACAGATCACGAAAATATGACAAAATGAGCCACAAAATATAACACAATGCTGAAGACAAAAGACACAATGAATCGCAAAAAATGACACAATTATGAAAATAAGAAAAAAGACACAATGCTACATAAAAGACGCAATGATATAACATAAATTCTAAAAACTACAAGCTAAAAAAAAAGCAAAAACCTAAAAACTAAGATCGTAGAGTTCGATGAGACGGTTTCTATGCCGCTTGAATAAGTTCAATCAGAGTTCGTTTGATATCATTTCTACGACTTTCTATTTTTCTTTCACTTTATTTGATTCTAACCCTATAAATAAAAGTTATTTTGTACCTAATTTGGATTTATAACAATGCATGTCGGACTAATGAGTGCAAAGTGTGTTCGTACTTAATCAACAATTTCATCTAAGCCCAAATCTCAGTTAAAGATGATAAATTTTGTGTCATTGACGATCTTCGATAGAATAAAGTTCTTGCCAATCTTGTGTCGATTTTACGACACAAGTTAGATAGCTCTGTGACATGTTTAATTTGTGAAAGGAAATTCCAATCACAAATTGTGGAAGAAAATTTTGGTTACAAGTTTTGCGTCGTGGGTTACTTGAGAAAAAAATGAGTCAGGAAACTGTCGCCAACAGTGACCATTGCAAATTCCATCCTTGATACCGGAGGGAGTGGACCAAGCTCGGCCCGTCCATCCCAAAGGACCGGTTTGTTGGAGAGAATGTGGGCCCCTCTTTGTAATTTAGTTATTAATTTTTTTTGAGTGGGGTATAAATTAAATAAAAGGAGAAGTAGGGGATGAGGTGGAGGTTTGAAATGGTTTGGATTGGAGGTAAAAAGTGGGGTTTGGTTTGGAATGGTTTAAAATGATGTGGCATGGTGCCGTGGCTGATTGGAGTGGTTTGTTTGACCATCCATTGGAGATGCTCTCATTGTGTTCCATTAATTCATGTCAATAAAATGTTCAGTCTCCAGTGGCTTGAATTACATGCCGCTCTGCCTTGGTTTACCTTTAACACTAGTTGTCATCCTCGTTCTTTCCTATGTTAGGTCGTAATACTAAACCAGAGGACTAGACATAGACCTTCAATTGGGCAGGTAAGGTGAGTAATTAGTTTTTGAATCATTTGGAGGGTTGACCATGTTACAGAGGCTCGATCTTAGCTTTAACCCACTATATGGTCCATTCCTATTAACTATCACAATTGAAGTTTCTTTATGTTCATAACAACACAATCTAAGGTTGATTATTAAAAAAAAACACTGAAAACAGCCTCTCTATTCGTATGGGATAGATGTAAGGTTGTCTACATCTTACCTCGTCAGACCCTACCTTACCTTTTGCTATTGATGAGATTAACTGAGTATGATGAAAATTTTAAACACCCGTTGCTCAAATACGGGTTAACTGCATCGCATTAGACCCCACCACATGGTTCACGTGATGCGCACATCAATTGTAATATGCTTATTTTGAAAGTTGTTTATAACTTCACTTTTACATGTTTGGTGGTCAAATAATCAACTATCGGATAATCATTTTAATACCCACTGCCACAAAATGACTATGGATAAAATAGTTGAATTTTCGGTAAATTAGTTTTTCAATTTGTTGTTTTTTACACTTCCATTTGAAATTGTACGTTTGAAGCAATTGGTTCAGTTAAAATTAGAAGTTAGAACAATGGTGATCTATGTTGTGTGGGCATTTTTTCACTACAGCCATGTAACCCAACTAAATGTATCAAAGATCGAACCATCTAGACCCAGACCCAGACCCAACACCATCGTACCTCGTAGGCTGCCCCAATTGGCTATCATTGTAGCCAAACCCACTGCACCAACTCAAACGGCTTGGCTAGAGGTGAACAAATCGGTTTTTTTTAGGAAGCGGTTCCGGTTTGGAACCGGTCCGCTACAGTGTCGGTTCCGTCCGGTTTCGGTCCCGGTTCCGTCGGTTCCAAAGACCGGTTTTTAAGACCGGTTCCGATTCGGTTCGGTTCCGGTTTGGTTCCGGTTTCGGTTCCGGAATCGGTTCTTGCGCGCACAATTAAAAAAAAATAATAAGCCGATGGCAAAAAAAATAAACATAAAATTACGACTTTTGTTATTTTTTTTAGGATTTCAAAACAAGAAACATGAAAAATGAAATTAAATCTTTCTACAACGTGCTTTTTTTTTCGCCATTCGACATAAGACACAAGTCGAACACAATATTAAATGTATACGATAGCGGTTTTTGCGTTTTCAGGTTGTTTCTTTTTGCGTTTTGAGTGTTGTGATCAACCAAAACATCCAAAACCTATTTATACTAAACAAGGGTAGCAAAATGGTGATTTTGGGTGAAAAACGGCTAGTTAATGGCTATAAACGAACCCAACGATCAAAAAAACGAATTTGGCCTATTCTAACGGTGGAACCGGTTCCGAACCGTTTTTGGCTAAAATAGTGGAACCGGTGCTGGAACCGGCGGTTCCTAGAGGAACTGGAACCGGTTCCACTGTATACCGGTTTGGAACCGGAACCGGTTCCGGTTCGGTTCCACGGTTCCGGTTCTAGAACCGGTTTTTTTGTTCACCTCTAGGCTTGGCATCATAACAACAGTTGTTTCACTTTTAGCTTTAAGGTTAGACGCCTCACATGTTTATTTTTACAAACTAGTTTGGTCAATGGTTATTTTTGTGATTTTCCCTAAATGCAAGCTTTCATTCTCCTCTTCAGCTCTTTCCTAACTAAAGATGATATCATACAACCGTAAATTTGACCAAATACCAATTACGGTTAAACTATCAAATAATACATTAACACCCCTTGTGTATGCAAAATGGTTATGAAAATGAGATGTTAATACATTTTAAAAGCATTTTCAGTATGCAATAAATCACAAGAGCACCTGTTGTTCCATGATCATCAATACTATGCAGCGGATTATATTATATATCATCGGATCATCATCATCTTTCATATAATAGGCGGAAACATCATGAAGAACATATAAGTTTTTATTGATGTGGTGTTGGAGAGAATGTATGCAAATGCATATAAATCCCACACACTAAAATGTTTACAAAACAAATGTATATATTGTTGGTTATGGCGGTTGGTTGCGGTTATGGCTTCAAACTAACTTCCAACCGTCAATTAATCTAATCCTATTATAAACAAATATTACAAATAAGTAATATATAAACTAAAGTTTAGTTTATAATCTAACACCATCCCCTAAACTAAACTAAATGTTTTCTTTAACTTCGGTAAGGATTTGTTAGCTTTGTCTCTTGATGTTCTTCATTTGCCCAATTCCGATTCTGCTTCGATATTCCTTTTGAATTAATTATATTGGCCCGATCCTTTTGATACTCATTTAATCAATATGATGTTGGAATCTGTCTTTGCAGGATTTCTTCTTATTCTTGAATCATGATGATCTTTCTATAATCAGTTTCTTTTAATCTTGATCTTCTTTCTTGCTATGTTTCTTGCTTATTTCTTGATCGTATCACACATGATTTGTATGCCACACAGGTCTTGTTTTCAACAAGTCACAAAGACTCGGAGTTTCTTACTATTCGAATCGTTTTGATTCGATTTGACTTGCTATGTGGAACATCAATAGTTTTGATTAGGGGTGTAAATGATACGTAACGGCTCGAGAGCTACTCGTGATCAGATCGGTAAAAAGCTCGAACGAGCCAAGCCTTAATGAGCCCGAGCTCGAGCTTTTCATACAAAGACCGTTTAGGATCGCGAGCCTAAATGAGCCCAAACAAATATTATATTATTATTATTTTATATATAGTATACCTACTATTTCACTTTGACGAGTCAAGCTCGAGCCGAGCTTTGGCTCGTTTAAGCTATCAAAGCGAGCTCGAACCGAGCTTTTAGCTTCTTTTACATAGTTCTATAACTATTTTGAGCCGAGTCGAGCCGAGCTTGAGCCCAGTCAGGCTCGGGCCCGGCTCGGCTTGTTTACACCCCTAGTTTTGATTTGTTGAAAACAAATCAAAAACCTTATTTTGATTTTATTTAGGGCATGTTTGGATAAACTTATTTGAGGCAAAAATGACTTTTTGTTAAAATGACTTATTAACTTATGACTTTTTAAAAAGGAGTTTTTAAAAAAGTGTTTGGATTAGCTTATGTGATGAGGAAAAACAATAAGTTGATAAGTTAGTTTGTAAAAAAATGTTTGGTTTAACTTATTAGGTAAAATGACCAAAAAGGGTAAAAGGAGGGAAGGTGTAAGGATATAATAAGGGCATGTTGGTAAATAACCATCAATAAGTTATAAGGAGGTTCAAAAAGTCACTCATCCCTTACTTTTCCAAAACAACTTATCATAAGCTTACAAAAAGTTAAAACAAAAAGTCCTTTTCCTTTTACCAAACACTTTTTGTAACTTATTAACTTTTTGGAAAAGTTATAAGTTATAAGGAGGTGGAAATAAGGAGAGCCAAACATGCTCTTATTAAAACAAAACTTAATATAGCATTAATCTTGAGATATTAAAAATTCTGTTTTAGAAAAATGAATATCAAATTCTGTTTTATAAATTATCAGCCCCACAAATATAGATTTTAAAAGCTTAATACCTGGAAGCGATAACAGCGAACAAACACTCAAAATTTTAACAGAAACCACGACGATGATTGAGAGGAAGATGATGCACCGTTTATAGTTTGGCTTTTTTTTTTTTTTTTTTTTTTTTTTTTTTTTTTTTAATTGGCTTTTATTAACCACCAAACAAACGACTACCTATTAACTAGTGAGATACCCGTCCGCTGGGACGGGTTTTCGAACGGGAATTAGAAAGCGTGAAAGTTTATTAATTCATGTATATAATATCTCAAATTTAGTTATATAGCTGGCGCTGTAGATAAAACGACCAACTTACATCTAAAACATACAATATTCAATACGGGTCGGTTTGGATAAAACAACCAACATACATATAAAACATAGGTTTGTATTTAAACGCACGTTGTAAATTTTAGACGCAGTTCATGTAGAATTCAAACGCGCGTTAAAAAGGGAATGTATATTTAAAAGCATGTATATAAACGTACCTTAGAAATCATAAAACCAAAAACATAACCATGCTCATTCCTAAGCACAACCATGCTTGTGAATAAACACAACCATGCTTGTAAATAAGCACGATCATGCCACACCATGCCAGACCCAAGCATAACCATGCTCATTTGTATTATTAAGGCATGTTCAAAACTAAGTGAAATCCCGGGAAGCAACAATTGCTGGTGCTCCAAAGTCTCTTGCAAATGTTTATTAACGTGTGTTCCAAACTCTGCTTACTAAGGTCTGTTTCAGAACAGTGGGTGTGTTAAGATCTGAAATAGTTGTTGCTTTAAACAGATCTAACAGACCCACTACTCTGAAACAGACCTTAGTAAACAGACTGTGGAACAGGCCTTAGTATACAGTTGCAAGCAACTTTGGAGCACCAACAGTTGAAAGAACAGACCGTATTCTTGCAGCTGTTATTACAAAAACTGTTATTATATCTAAATAAAACATAAAAATAATATGCTAAACAGAGCATAAACAGAAATTGTGATTAAATTTAACAACACATAAGAAGAAACTGTAACTGTTACTAAATTTAAAAACATACAACATAATTACACAAAACAACAAAATTTATCAGAATAAATTAATAAAAAGATTGTGGTAGTAAAAAAATGTCTTTTGGCTAATTGGTTGGCCTTGTATCTGCACAACAGGTCGTCTCAAAACATACCACCTAATCTTCTTATTAAGAATCAACCAAGTTGGTACAAAACCAAAACGTACACTGATACAATTATTGGAGTGTTTATTCTATAGCCGGACGAAGTTTATACAAGTATTCCCGGGTTTTCTTTCGAATGTAATTTATTCATAATCACAAAATACATTACAAGTCGTACATGTGGACGATCCCGATGACGTCTTATCCAGCTGGAATTAGTTGGCCCAAAAGTTTATTAGTTCTTGTACATGTTAACTCAAATTTTGTTATTTAGCTGTCACAATGTAACATCTTTGCTTCATTGTGCATAATTTGATTTTTTTTTTTTAAGAAAAACAACACACAATAAAAAAATAGCAACAAACTCACTGTATTTGATAGTCATTTTAGTTGTGTCATGTTTACCAAATGGGATGTGAATGCTTTGTTAGCATTTAATTGTATCGGGTTTATATTTTTATAGCTATTTTAAAGAATGGACAACGACCTATCTAGAGTCAAATGTTTCAGATTCGCTCGGACTTTTAGGCTTAAGTGGGTAGCTTCCTTAATATCTTCAACCAAATCCATGACTATGCGTGATCTACGATCAAAAATCCGACTGTACCTGCTTGTTGAATAGTGAAGGCCTGAACGCAATCAGGCTGAATTAACACAAGTAAAGCGTTGGTAACGTTCTGTTTAGTGAGTGCCGTGAAGCGTATGACTTGAGCTTGTGATAAGGTTCCTTTACGTAATAGACATTCACATACTTTCTGCACACATTCGTGATTATATCATTACTCAAAGCTAAAGTTGTTGGAAAAAATTAATAAAAAGCCAATGGTATAAAATTTGATAGGCAGAACTTACACAAAAGTTTCACCGAAATAACTGGAAATGAGATGTACCGCAAGCTCAATCCCATGCGGTGACGCCATGTCCGAAAACGCCTCAAGGCTTGATTCCGTTCTTTTAAACTTTGCATATCAGTTTAGTTTCCAGTATCATAATACAAACATAAAAAAACGACTACGAAACTATATAATAAGCAATCAAACTAACCATACCCCAATTACCCAAACCAACAAACTAACCCCAAAACAGTTTTTATGTTTTGAATGGAAGTTTAATGGTGGGGAACAATAAATTTTAATTACAAATTTCAAAACCAAATCGGGTAAAAACCGCACCAAAGCGCTAAGCAGAACAATTAATCTTATGCTACGCAGCGATCAACCGAACACAAAAAAGGATTGTATTGAGAAAGAAAACCCAGATAAAGATAATATTTTCATATGTCTCACTTAATATAATTAATCCGAGCTTGATAACTGCTTCTCGCCATCTTCATTTTTTATATTATGAAGCCAAACACGGGTAATCAGTTTAAACGCACATCCATACACCCCTTAGTTACAAGACATTCTATAAGCCATAGAACTCGAGGTAGGGCTGTTCATGTCCGGTTCAGCCGGTTTTGATAAAAAAAATTAAGGCTGAACCGTTCACTACGGACCATGAACCAAAGCGTTTAGATCCCAAATAGGCCGAAACGGCCGATTTGTTTCAGCTTAGGCGGTTCGTTTGGTTTTGATGGTTTTTGAACACTTCTAACTTAAGCCACAAATTCTGCTTAAGTCAGCAAACCAAACCTAAAACCCTTGGTAAGGGCCACATGACACATTATAAATTATGAAAATGACATAAACACTTGTAGTTATTGCCTACTAAAAAAATGGTTATGACATGAGTGTGCCCCTAAATACGTGTGTGTATATCTTTCTGTAGCATGTGAAACATAAATAAAGTTCCCAGCTTTGACTGACCATTTATCTTCAATTGGTTAGACAATACCACAAGTGATAATTATAACTATAAAAAATACAACTACAAAGATAAATAAATGTACTCAGCAAATAATTAATACAAAAAAAAAAAAAAAAAGCCATGATGACTTCTAAAATCTCTCAAGATACATATTTATCATAAAAATCATCATCCATAAGTGACAAGATGGCCTAGTTGGTATGGGTCAAAACAAATTCGGGTTGAAACATGTCGTTTTAAATACGTTGGAATAGGACGGACCAGGCTGAGCTAACCTACAAACACTTTTTGTACATTTTCTTAAAAATTAACCAATATGTAATTATGATTGGTGAGTGAGCTGCACCAATATATTTTATTGATCTTAAAAAAAAAGAAGAAAGAAAGAAAAAATAAAGAACCACAAACAACACATGAAGCATACCCACTGTGTAGTTACACAAGCATACAACTTCCATATATTTTATTGATCTCAGTCTAATTACTTGTCTTAAGTAGAGCCAAAAGCCCAAGAAACAAAGTGATAATCACTAAATACATGATCGGAAGTCAAGGGGAAGCTACAAACCTCATAATCACAATCCAAAAGTTGGTGTTCACAGAGACTAAACAACTCCCCTGTTTGGATGAAGTGAGATCCTTCTAAGGCTCCTGTAGTACTAATCGGCCAACATGATCCACATGAACCCTTCAACAATATCCCACAAATTCATTAAACATATCAGATCTTAAGATAAATATATGTATCAACCATAAATGTTTTTATCATTTACATGACAATCATGTTGATTGGGAAAGTCATGCTACCATGAAATTTGAATTTTCAAATCTAAAAGGTAAACCTTACTTTCACTTTTATATAAGTTTTGTTTTAACAAATACAAAGAGACTATGGCTGTTACATACCTGATTTTTAACGGGGGTAACAACGTGATGGTCACACCAGTCAAATTCTTCAAGAGGATCGCTTGTCAACCTTACACATCATACATATCAAGTTGTTCAATGTCAGTAAGATAACCTTATCTCTAAATCATTGAATCAATCATTAACACACACAAAAAATGACAAATTGATAGGTACAGACAAGAGATCAATAAATCAAATAGCAACATTCCAATTTGTAGGACAAGATGGACTTACTTTTTAGCCGGGAGGACCATTGTTTTATTGTTAAAACACTTTTAGCCAATTTTCATCCTTGTTGACAAGATCATACTCGACAAAATCTCCTATCACAGCCATGTTGAAAATATTACTTATTATTAATAAAAATACTAACTGGGACCTAAATATATAAATTCAATAGTCCACAAACCTTCTATTGCGTGTAGATAAGACGCTGGTTGGTTGAAAGTGGGTGCTTTAATCTATATCATATGTATCCACAATAGCATACTCGGGGAAAGGTACTTCAGAAACTGTTTTCTTAAAACCTGGACAACAAACCAAATATCACAGCTCAAGTAATAAACACCGTATTTCATTTTTGCTGTTGTTAATAACGATTTCACAAAGTTACCTGGATTTTTCAAAATTAAAATTCGATTAGGAACTAAACCTCTCAATCATTATCAACCTAACCTTTTAACTCATTTTTCGTCTGATTCAATCTTCTCAACTTTGGCCACATACGATGGCTTATATGAATGAGCAGGCGAAAAAGCCGTCTGATTTGAATAGTGAAAAAGAATACAATAAACCTAAGACAATTAACGAACACATGAATTTTTGGGAATGTTTGTATGTGAGTTTAGAAAGATATGAATAATCATATCAATATAATCATGTGTAGTAGAAAACCTAATGACAGTGTCCAATTCACCATAAATATGACTGGAAAAAATAAGCATACCCAGATCATTGTGATATCATTTGAATACCTTTTTCACAAGATTTCAGGACTATCTATCTTAATATCAAGCAACAAATGAACGTAATTATGATAGACTGACTCAATTGAATACCGGTTCAGAGAAGGTGGTCCAATAATGTGTTGTCGAGGGCATTGTAAACCCTTAAAATGGAGTCAGAATCATCATTTTTTACGAGGCGTTGTTCGTCTCGCTCTCCTTTCAGTAGCCTTCAAATTGGAACCTTGTTCATGCATATTAACCAATAATCATTGAGATATCCCTAAATTACAAAAGTACCTCTTCAAAATTTTGGTGGTATTTTTTTATCCAGGAAACTGTACTTTTATTTGGGGAATTTTTCAATTAGATGTATGCCTTCCCGTTCAGCCGCATGTGAATCTGATCAAATTACTCCATTAAATTTATGCATTGATGAATACCTAATTAGAGAACTGCGTAGTGCACGCACCTGAAAACCATTGTAGCACAAAAATAAAGCCCTAATTCAAGAAAATATAAAACAAATCTAAAGAGTAAAGACTTACCTATGCAGAATGTGAAGGATATAAAAGCAGCACGCTAAGGGGATGATAGATAGGAATTAAGAAATCGTTGATAGAAAGCATCGATTAATTAAACCTTCAAAATGTTAAAGCAAACATGGCACCAGTGATTAATTGGTGAGAGTCCAACAAAAGTAATAGAGATAGAGAAAGCAGGGGTGTGATGCTTACTTTGCCTAATCCATTGGCAGTGGAGAAGATTGCAGCAAAAATCAATTCCAACATTTCTTAGATTTTTACTTCTTGAAAGTGAAGACGGTGTTGATGACAACGACGAGGAAGTGGACTTCAATTAGAGAGAGGAAGCTTATGATTGAAGAAAGAGATGGGGTGGTGGGGAGTTATAGTGGCTGAAGAGGAGACGTGGGCGGAATTCACGATAACTTGCTTTGAACAAAAGTAACCGTCAAATTAGACGGCCGAGATCAATTTTAGAGGATAACTGAAGATTAATTGTGGCTAGGATCTAATAAAAAAGCAGTTTTTATGTTTTGAATGGAAGTTTAATGGTGGGGAACAATATAATAACTAGTGAGATACCCGTCCGCTGGGACGGGTTTTCGAACGGGAATTAGAAAGCGTGAAAGTTTATTAATTCATGTATATAATATCTCAAATTTAGTTATATAGCTGGCGCTGTAGATAAAACGACCAACTTACATCTAAAACATACAATATTCAATACGGGTCGGTTTGGATAAAACAACCAACATACATATAAAACATAGGTTTGTATTTAAACGCACGTTGTAAATTTTAGACGCAGTTCATGTAGAATTCAAACGCGCGTTAAAAAGGGAATGTATATTTAAAAGCATGTATATAAACGTACCTTAGAAATCATAAAACCAAAAACATAACCATGCTCATTCCTAAGCACAACCATGCTTGTGAATAAACACAACCATGCTTGTAAATAAGCACGATCATGCCACACCATGCCAGACCCAAGCATAACCATGCTCATTTGTATTATTAAGGCATGTTCAAAACTAAGTGAAATCCCGGGAAGCAACAATTGCTGGTGCTCCAAAGTCTCTTGCAAATGTTTATTAACGTGTGTTCCAAACTCTGCTTACTAAGGTCTGTTTCAGAACAGTGGGTGTGTTAAGATCTGAAATAGTTGTTGCTTTAAACAGATCTAACAGACCCACTACTCTGAAACAGACCTTAGTAAACAGACTGTGGAACAGGCCTTAGTATACAGTTGCAAGCAACTTTGGAGCACCAACAGTTGAAAGAACAGACCGTATTCTTGCAGCTGTTATTACAAAAACTGTTATTATATCTAAATAAAACATAAAAATAATATGCTAAACAGAGCATAAACAGAAATTGTGATTAAATTTAACAACACATAAGAAGAAACTGTAACTGTTACTAAATTTAAAAACATACAACATAATTACACAAAACAACAAAATTTATCAGAATAAATTAATAAAAAGATTGTGGTAGTAAAAAAATGTCTTTTGGCTAATTGGTTGGCCTTGTATCTGCACAACAGGTCGTCTCAAAACATACCACCTAATCTTCTTATTAAGAATCAACCAAGTTGGTACAAAACCAAAACGTACACTGATACAATTATTGGAGTGTTTATTCTATAGCCGGACGAAGTTTATACAAGTATTCCCGGGTTTTCTTTCGAATGTAATTTATTCATAATCACAAAATACATTACAAGTCGTACATGTGGACGATCCCGATGACGTCTTATCCAGCTGGAATTAGTTGGCCCAAAAGTTTATTAGTTCTTGTACATGTTAACTCAAATTTTGTTATTTAGCTGTCACAATGTAACATCTTTGCTTCATTGTGCATAATTTGATTTTTTTTTTTTAAGAAAAACAACACACAATAAAAAAATAGCAACAAACTCACTGTATTTGATAGTCATTTTAGTTGTGTCATGTTTACCAAATGGGATGTGAATGCTTTGTTAGCATTTAATTGTATCGGGTTTATATTTTTATAGCTATTTTAAAGAATGGACAACGACCTATCTAGAGTCAAATGTTTCAGATTCGCTCGGACTTTTAGGCTTAAGTGGGTAGCTTCCTTAATATCTTCAACCAAATCCATGACTATGCGTGATCTACGATCAAAAATCCGACTGTACCTGCTTGTTGAATAGTGAAGGCCTGAACGCAATCAGGCTGAATTAACACAAGTAAAGCGTTGGTAACGTTCTGTTTAGTGAGTGCCGTGAAGCGTATGACTTGAGCTTGTGATAAGGTTCCTTTACGTAATAGACATTCACATACTTTCTGCACACATTCGTGATTATATCATTACTCAAAGCTAAAGTTGTTGGAAAAAATTAATAAAAAGCCAATGGTATAAAATTTGATAGGCAGAACTTACACAAAAGTTTCACCGAAATAACTGGAAATGAGATGTACCGCAAGCTCAATCCCATGCGGTGACGCCATGTCCGAAAACGCCTCAAGGCTTGATTCCGTTCTTTTAAACTTTGCATATCAGTTTAGTTTCCAGTATCATAATACAAACATAAAAAAACGACTACGAAACTATATAATAAGCAATCAAACTAACCATACCCCAATTACCCAAACCAACAAACTAACCCCAAAACAGTTTTTATGTTTTGAATGGAAGTTTAATGGTGGGGAACAATAAATTTTAATTACAAATTTCAAAACCAAATCGGGTAAAAACCGCACCAAAGCGCTAAGCAGAACAATTAATCTTATGCTACGCAGCGATCAACCGAACACAAAAAAGGATTGTATTGAGAAAGAAAACCCAGATAAAGATAATATTTTCATATGTCTCACTTAATATAATTAATCCGAGCTTGATAACTGCTTCTCGCCATCTTCATTTTTTATATTATGAAGCCAAACACGGGTAATCAGTTTAAACGCACATCCATACACCCCTTAGTTACAAGACATTCTATAAGCCATAGAACTCGAGGTAGGGCTGTTCATGTCCGGTTCAGCCGGTTTTGATAAAAAAAATTAAGGCTGAACCGTTCACTACGGACCATGAACCAAAGCGTTTAGATCCCAAATAGGCCGAAACGGCCGATTTGTTTCAGCTTAGGCGGTTCGTTTGGTTTTGATGGTTTTTGAACACTTCTAACTTAAGCCACAAATTCTGCTTAAGTCAGCAAACCAAACCTAAAACCCTTGGTAAGGGCCACATGACACATTATAAATTATGAAAATGACATAAACACTTGTAGTTATTGCCTACTAAAAAAATGGTTATGACATGAGTGTGCCCCTAAATACGTGTGTGTATATCTTTCTGTAGCATGTGAAACATAAATAAAGTTCCCAGCTTTGACTGACCATTTATCTTCAATTGGTTAGACAATACCACAAGTGATAATTATAACTATAAAAAATACAACTACAAAGATAAATAAATGTACTCAGCAAATAATTAATACAAAAAAAAAAAAAAAAGCCATGATGACTTCTAAAATCTCTCAAGATACATATTTATCATAAAAATCATCATCCATAAGTGACAAGATGGCCTAGTTGGTATGGGTCAAAACAAATTCGGGTTGAAACATGTCGTTTTAAATACGTTGGAATAGGACGGACCAGGCTGAGCTAACCTACAAACACTTTTTGTACATTTTCTTAAAAATTAACCAATATGTAATTATGATTGGTGAGTGAGCTGCACCAATATATTTTATTGATCTTAAAAAAAAAGAAGAAAGAAAGAAAAAATAAAGAACCACAAACAACACATGAAGCATACCCACTGTGTAGTTACACAAGCATACAACTTCCATATATTTTATTGATCTCAGTCTAATTACTTGTCTTAAGTAGAGCCAAAAGCCCAAGAAACAAAGTGATAATCACTAAATACATGATCGGAAGTCAAGGGGAAGCTACAAACCTCATAATCACAATCCAAAAGTTGGTGTTCACAGAGACTAAACAACTCCCCTGTTTGGATGAAGTGAGATCCTTCTAAGGCTCCTGTAGTACTAATCGGCCAACATGATCCACATGAACCCTTCAACAATATCCCACAAATTCATTAAACATATCAGATCTTAAGATAAATATATGTATCAACCATAAATGTTTTTATCATTTACATGACAATCATGTTGATTGGGAAAGTCATGCTACCATGAAATTTGAATTTTCAAATCTAAAAGGTAAACCTTACTTTCACTTTTATATAAGTTTTGTTTTAACAAATACAAAGAGACTATGGCTGTTACATACCTGATTTTTAACGGGGGTAACAACGTGATGGTCACACCAGTCAAATTCTTCAAGAGGATCGCTTGTCAACCTTACACATCATACATATCAAGTTGTTCAATGTCAGTAAGATAACCTTATCTCTAAATCATTGAATCAATCATTAACACACACAAAAAATGACAAATTGATAGGTACAGACAAGAGATCAATAAATCAAATAGCAACATTCCAATTTGTAGGACAAGATGGACTTACTTTTTAGCCGGGAGGACCATTGTTTTATTGTTAAAACACTTTTAGCCAATTTTCATCCTTGTTGACAAGATCATACTCGACAAAATCTCCTATCACAGCCATGTTGAAAATATTACTTATTATTAATAAAAATACTAACTGGGACCTAAATATATAAATTCAATAGTCCACAAACCTTCTATTGCGTGTAGATAAGACGCTGGTTGGTTGAAAGTGGGTGCTTTAATCTATATCATATGTATCCACAATAGCATACTCGGGGAAAGGTACTTCAGAAACTGTTTTCTTAAAACCTGGACAACAAACCAAATATCACAGCTCAAGTAATAAACACCGTATTTCATTTTTGCTGTTGTTAATAACGATTTCACAAAGTTACCTGGATTTTTCAAAATTAAAATTCGATTAGGAACTAAACCTCTCAATCATTATCAACCTAACCTTTTAACTCATTTTTCGTCTGATTCAATCTTCTCAACTTTGGCCACATACGATGGCTTATATGAATGAGCAGGCGAAAAAGCCGTCTGATTTGAATAGTGAAAAAGAATACAATAAACCTAAGACAATTAACGAACACATGAATTTTTGGGAATGTTTGTATGTGAGTTTAGAAAGATATGAATAATCATATCAATATAATCATGTGTAGTAGAAAACCTAATGACAGTGTCCAATTCACCATAAATATGACTGGAAAAAATAAGCATACCCAGATCATTGTGATATCATTTGAATACCTTTTTCACAAGATTTCAGGACTATCTATCTTAATATCAAGCAACAAATGAACGTAATTATGATAGACTGACTCAATTGAATACCGGTTCAGAGAAGGTGGTCCAATAATGTGTTGTCGAGGGCATTGTAAACCCTTAAAATGGAGTCAGAATCATCATTTTTTACGAGGCGTTGTTCGTCTCGCTCTCCTTTCAGTAGCCTTCAAATTGGAACCTTGTTCATGCATATTAACCAATAATCATTGAGATATCCCTAAATTACAAAAGTACCTCTTCAAAATTTTGGTGGTATTTTTTTATCCAGGAAACTGTACTTTTATTTGGGGAATTTTTCAATTAGATGTATGCCTTCCCGTTCAGCCGCATGTGAATCTGATCAAATTACTCCATTAAATTTATGCATTGATGAATACCTAATTAGAGAACTGCGTAGTGCACGCACCTGAAAACCATTGTAGCACAAAAATAAAGCCCTAATTCAAGAAAATATAAAACAAATCTAAAGAGTAAAGACTTACCTATGCAGAATGTGAAGGATATAAAAGCAGCACGCTAAGGGGATGATAGATAGGAATTAAGAAATCGTTGATAGAAAGCATCGATTAATTAAACCTTCAAAATGTTAAAGCAAACATGGCACCAGTGATTAATTGGTGAGAGTCCAACAAAAGTAATAGAGATAGAGAAAGCAGGGGTGTGATGCTTACTTTGCCTAATCCATTGGCAGTGGAGAAGATTGCAGCAAAAATCAATTCCAACATTTCTTAGATTTTTACTTCTTGAAAGTGAAGACGGTGTTGATGACAACGACGAGGAAGTGGACTTCAATTAGAGAGAGGAAGCTTATGATTGAAGAAAGAGATGGGGTGGTGGGGAGTTATAGTGGCTGAAGAGGAGACGTGGGCGGAATTCACGATAACTTGCTTTGAACAAAAGTAACCGTCAAATTAGACGGCCGAGATCAATTTTAGAGGATAACTGAAGATTAATTGTGGCTAGGATCTAATAAAAAAGCAGTTTTTATGTTTTGAATGGAAGTTTAATGGTGGGGAACAATATAATAACTAGTGAGATACCCGTCCGCTGGGACGGGTTTTCGAACGGGAATTAGAAAGCGTGAAAGTTTATTAATTCATGTATATAATATCTCAAATTTAGTTATATAGCTGGCGCTGTAGATAAAACGACCAACTTACATCTAAAACATACAATATTCAATACGGGTCGGTTTGGATAAAACAACCAACATACATATAAAACATAGGTTTGTATTTAAACGCACGTTGTAAATTTTAGACGCAGTTCATGTAGAATTCAAACGCGCGTTAAAAAGGGAATGTATATTTAAAAGCATGTATATAAACGTACCTTAGAAATCATAAAACCAAAAACATAACCATGCTCATTCCTAAGCACAACCATGCTTGTGAATAAACACAACCATGCTTGTAAATAAGCACGATCATGCCACACCATGCCAGACCCAAGCATAACCATGCTCATTTGTATTATTAAGGCATGTTCAAAACTAAGTGAAATCCCGGGAAGCAACAATTGCTGGTGCTCCAAAGTCTCTTGCAAATGTTTATTAACGTGTGTTCCAAACTCTGCTTACTAAGGTCTGTTTCAGAACAGTGGGTGTGTTAAGATCTGAAATAGTTGTTGCTTTAAACAGATCTAACAGACCCACTACTCTGAAACAGACCTTAGTAAACAGACTGTGGAACAGGCCTTAGTATACAGTTGCAAGCAACTTTGGAGCACCAACAGTTGAAAGAACAGACCGTATTCTTGCAGCTGTTATTACAAAAACTGTTATTATATCTAAATAAAACATAAAAATAATATGCTAAACAGAGCATAAACAGAAATTGTGATTAAATTTAACAACACATAAGAAGAAACTGTAACTGTTACTAAATTTAAAAACATACAACATAATTACACAAAACAACAAAATTTATCAGAATAAATTAATAAAAAGATTGTGGTAGTAAAAAAATGTCTTTTGGCTAATTGGTTGGCCTTGTATCTGCACAACAGGTCGTCTCAAAACATACCACCTAATCTTCTTATTAAGAATCAACCAAGTTGGTACAAAACCAAAACGTACACTGATACAATTATTGGAGTGTTTATTCTATAGCCGGACGAAGTTTATACAAGTATTCCCGGGTTTTCTTTCGAATGTAATTTATTCATAATCACAAAATACATTACAAGTCGTACATGTGGACGATCCCGATGACGTCTTATCCAGCTGGAATTAGTTGGCCCAAAAGTTTATTAGTTCTTGTACATGTTAACTCAAATTTTGTTATTTAGCTGTCACAATGTAACATCTTTGCTTCATTGTGCATAATTTGATTTTTTTTTTTTAAGAAAAACAACACACAATAAAAAAATAGCAACAAACTCACTGTATTTGATAGTCATTTTAGTTGTGTCATGTTTACCAAATGGGATGTGAATGCTTTGTTAGCATTTAATTGTATCGGGTTTATATTTTTATAGCTATTTTAAAGAATGGACAACGACCTATCTAGAGTCAAATGTTTCAGATTCGCTCGGACTTTTAGGCTTAAGTGGGTAGCTTCCTTAATATCTTCAACCAAATCCATGACTATGCGTGATCTACGATCAAAAATCCGACTGTACCTGCTTGTTGAATAGTGAAGGCCTGAACGCAATCAGGCTGAATTAACACAAGTAAAGCGTTGGTAACGTTCTGTTTAGTGAGTGCCGTGAAGCGTATGACTTGAGCTTGTGATAAGGTTCCTTTACGTAATAGACATTCACATACTTTCTGCACACATTCGTGATTATATCATTACTCAAAGCTAAAGTTGTTGGAAAAAATTAATAAAAAGCCAATGGTATAAAATTTGATAGGCAGAACTTACACAAAAGTTTCACCGAAATAACTGGAAATGAGATGTACCGCAAGCTCAATCCCATGCGGTGACGCCATGTCCGAAAACGCCTCAAGGCTTGATTCCGTTCTTTTAAACTTTGCATATCAGTTTAGTTTCCAGTATCATAATACAAACATAAAAAAACGACTACGAAACTATATAATAAGCAATCAAACTAACCATACCCCAATTACCCAAACCAACAAACTAACCCCAAAACAGTTTTTATGTTTTGAATGGAAGTTTAATGGTGGGGAACAATAAATTTTAATTACAAATTTCAAAACCAAATCGGGTAAAAACCGCACCAAAGCGCTAAGCAGAACAATTAATCTTATGCTACGCAGCGATCAACCGAACACAAAAAAGGATTGTATTGAGAAAGAAAACCCAGATAAAGATAATATTTTCATATGTCTCACTTAATATAATTAATCCGAGCTTGATAACTGCTTCTCGCCATCTTCATTTTTTATATTATGAAGCCAAACACGGGTAATCAGTTTAAACGCACATCCATACACCCCTTAGTTACAAGACATTCTATAAGCCATAGAACTCGAGGTAGGGCTGTTCATGTCCGGTTCAGCCGGTTTTGATAAAAAAAATTAAGGCTGAACCGTTCACTACGGACCATGAACCAAAGCGTTTAGATCCCAAATAGGCCGAAACGGCCGATTTGTTTCAGCTTAGGCGGTTCGTTTGGTTTTGATGGTTTTTGAACACTTCTAACTTAAGCCACAAATTCTGCTTAAGTCAGCAAACCAAACCTAAAACCCTTGGTAAGGGCCACATGACACATTATAAATTATGAAAATGACATAAACACTTGTAGTTATTGCCTACTAAAAAAATGGTTATGACATGAGTGTGCCCCTAAATACGTGTGTGTATATCTTTCTGTAGCATGTGAAACATAAATAAAGTTCCCAGCTTTGACTGACCATTTATCTTCAATTGGTTAGACAATACCACAAGTGATAATTATAACTATAAAAAATACAACTACAAAGATAAATAAATGTACTCAGCAAATAATTAATACAAAAAAAAAAAAAAAAGCCATGATGACTTCTAAAATCTCTCAAGATACATATTTATCATAAAAATCATCATCCATAAGTGACAAGATGGCCTAGTTGGTATGGGTCAAAACAAATTCGGGTTGAAACATGTCGTTTTAAATACGTTGGAATAGGACGGACCAGGCTGAGCTAACCTACAAACACTTTTTGTACATTTTCTTAAAAATTAACCAATATGTAATTATGATTGGTGAGTGAGCTGCACCAATATATTTTATTGATCTTAAAAAAAAAGAAGAAAGAAAGAAAAAATAAAGAACCACAAACAACACATGAAGCATACCCACTGTGTAGTTACACAAGCATACAACTTCCATATATTTTATTGATCTCAGTCTAATTACTTGTCTTAAGTAGAGCCAAAAGCCCAAGAAACAAAGTGATAATCACTAAATACATGATCGGAAGTCAAGGGGAAGCTACAAACCTCATAATCACAATCCAAAAGTTGGTGTTCACAGAGACTAAACAACTCCCCTGTTTGGATGAAGTGAGATCCTTCTAAGGCTCCTGTAGTACTAATCGGCCAACATGATCCACATGAACCCTTCAACAATATCCCACAAATTCATTAAACATATCAGATCTTAAGATAAATATATGTATCAACCATAAATGTTTTTATCATTTACATGACAATCATGTTGATTGGGAAAGTCATGCTACCATGAAATTTGAATTTTCAAATCTAAAAGGTAAACCTTACTTTCACTTTTATATAAGTTTTGTTTTAACAAATACAAAGAGACTATGGCTGTTACATACCTGATTTTTAACGGGGGTAACAACGTGATGGTCACACCAGTCAAATTCTTCAAGAGGATCGCTTGTCAACCTTACACATCATACATATCAAGTTGTTCAATGTCAGTAAGATAACCTTATCTCTAAATCATTGAATCAATCATTAACACACACAAAAAATGACAAATTGATAGGTACAGACAAGAGATCAATAAATCAAATAGCAACATTCCAATTTGTAGGACAAGATGGACTTACTTTTTAGCCGGGAGGACCATTGTTTTATTGTTAAAACACTTTTAGCCAATTTTCATCCTTGTTGACAAGATCATACTCGACAAAATCTCCTATCACAGCCATGTTGAAAATATTACTTATTATTAATAAAAATACTAACTGGGACCTAAATATATAAATTCAATAGTCCACAAACCTTCTATTGCGTGTAGATAAGACGCTGGTTGGTTGAAAGTGGGTGCTTTAATCTATATCATATGTATCCACAATAGCATACTCGGGGAAAGGTACTTCAGAAACTGTTTTCTTAAAACCTGGACAACAAACCAAATATCACAGCTCAAGTAATAAACACCGTATTTCATTTTTGCTGTTGTTAATAACGATTTCACAAAGTTACCTGGATTTTTCAAAATTAAAATTCGATTAGGAACTAAACCTCTCAATCATTATCAACCTAACCTTTTAACTCATTTTTCGTCTGATTCAATCTTCTCAACTTTGGCCACATACGATGGCTTATATGAATGAGCAGGCGAAAAAGCCGTCTGATTTGAATAGTGAAAAAGAATACAATAAACCTAAGACAATTAACGAACACATGAATTTTTGGGAATGTTTGTATGTGAGTTTAGAAAGATATGAATAATCATATCAATATAATCATGTGTAGTAGAAAACCTAATGACAGTGTCCAATTCACCATAAATATGACTGGAAAAAATAAGCATACCCAGATCATTGTGATATCATTTGAATACCTTTTTCACAAGATTTCAGGACTATCTATCTTAATATCAAGCAACAAATGAACGTAATTATGATAGACTGACTCAATTGAATACCGGTTCAGAGAAGGTGGTCCAATAATGTGTTGTCGAGGGCATTGTAAACCCTTAAAATGGAGTCAGAATCATCATTTTTTACGAGGCGTTGTTCGTCTCGCTCTCCTTTCAGTAGCCTTCAAATTGGAACCTTGTTCATGCATATTAACCAATAATCATTGAGATATCCCTAAATTACAAAAGTACCTCTTCAAAATTTTGGTGGTATTTTTTTATCCAGGAAACTGTACTTTTATTTGGGGAATTTTTCAATTAGATGTATGCCTTCCCGTTCAGCCGCATGTGAATCTGATCAAATTACTCCATTAAATTTATGCATTGATGAATACCTAATTAGAGAACTGCGTAGTGCACGCACCTGAAAACCATTGTAGCACAAAAATAAAGCCCTAATTCAAGAAAATATAAAACAAATCTAAAGAGTAAAGACTTACCTATGCAGAATGTGAAGGATATAAAAGCAGCACGCTAAGGGGATGATAGATAGGAATTAAGAAATCGTTGATAGAAAGCATCGATTAATTAAACCTTCAAAATGTTAAAGCAAACATGGCACCAGTGATTAATTGGTGAGAGTCCAACAAAAGTAATAGAGATAGAGAAAGCAGGGGTGTGATGCTTACTTTGCCTAATCCATTGGCAGTGGAGAAGATTGCAGCAAAAATCAATTCCAACATTTCTTAGATTTTTACTTCTTGAAAGTGAAGACGGTGTTGATGACAACGACGAGGAAGTGGACTTCAATTAGAGAGAGGAAGCTTATGATTGAAGAAAGAGATGGGGTGGTGGGGAGTTATAGTGGCTGAAGAGGAGACGTGGGCGGAATTCACGATAACTTGCTTTGAACAAAAGTAACCGTCAAATTAGACGGCCGAGATCAATTTTAGAGGATAACTGAAGATTAATTGTGGCTAGGATCTAATAAAAAAGCAGTTTTTATGTTTTGAATGGAAGTTTAATGGTGGGGAACAATATAATAACTAGTGAGATACCCGTCCGCTGGGACGGGTTTTCGAACGGGAATTAGAAAGCGTGAAAGTTTATTAATTCATGTATATAATATCTCAAATTTAGTTATATAGCTGGCGCTGTAGATAAAACGACCAACTTACATCTAAAACATACAATATTCAATACGGGTCGGTTTGGATAAAACAACCAACATACATATAAAACATAGGTTTGTATTTAAACGCACGTTGTAAATTTTAGACGCAGTTCATGTAGAATTCAAACGCGCGTTAAAAAGGGAATGTATATTTAAAAGCATGTATATAAACGTACCTTAGAAATCATAAAACCAAAAACATAACCATGCTCATTCCTAAGCACAACCATGCTTGTGAATAAACACAACCATGCTTGTAAATAAGCACGATCATGCCACACCATGCCAGACCCAAGCATAACCATGCTCATTTGTATTATTAAGGCATGTTCAAAACTAAGTGAAATCCCGGGAAGCAACAATTGCTGGTGCTCCAAAGTCTCTTGCAAATGTTTATTAACGTGTGTTCCAAACTCTGCTTACTAAGGTCTGTTTCAGAACAGTGGGTGTGTTAAGATCTGAAATAGTTGTTGCTTTAAACAGATCTAACAGACCCACTACTCTGAAACAGACCTTAGTAAACAGACTGTGGAACAGGCCTTAGTATACAGTTGCAAGCAACTTTGGAGCACCAACAGTTGAAAGAACAGACCGTATTCTTGCAGCTGTTATTACAAAAACTGTTATTATATCTAAATAAAACATAAAAATAATATGCTAAACAGAGCATAAACAGAAATTGTGATTAAATTTAACAACACATAAGAAGAAACTGTAACTGTTACTAAATTTAAAAACATACAACATAATTACACAAAACAACAAAATTTATCAGAATAAATTAATAAAAAGATTGTGGTAGTAAAAAAATGTCTTTTGGCTAATTGGTTGGCCTTGTATCTGCACAACAGGTCGTCTCAAAACATACCACCTAATCTTCTTATTAAGAATCAACCAAGTTGGTACAAAACCAAAACGTACACTGATACAATTATTGGAGTGTTTATTCTATAGCCGGACGAAGTTTATACAAGTATTCCCGGGTTTTCTTTCGAATGTAATTTATTCATAATCACAAAATACATTACAAGTCGTACATGTGGACGATCCCGATGACGTCTTATCCAGCTGGAATTAGTTGGCCCAAAAGTTTATTAGTTCTTGTACATGTTAACTCAAATTTTGTTATTTAGCTGTCACAATGTAACATCTTTGCTTCATTGTGCATAATTTGATTTTTTTTTTTTAAGAAAAACAACACACAATAAAAAAATAGCAACAAACTCACTGTATTTGATAGTCATTTTAGTTGTGTCATGTTTACCAAATGGGATGTGAATGCTTTGTTAGCATTTAATTGTATCGGGTTTATATTTTTATAGCTATTTTAAAGAATGGACAACGACCTATCTAGAGTCAAATGTTTCAGATTCGCTCGGACTTTTAGGCTTAAGTGGGTAGCTTCCTTAATATCTTCAACCAAATCCATGACTATGCGTGATCTACGATCAAAAATCCGACTGTACCTGCTTGTTGAATAGTGAAGGCCTGAACGCAATCAGGCTGAATTAACACAAGTAAAGCGTTGGTAACGTTCTGTTTAGTGAGTGCCGTGAAGCGTATGACTTGAGCTTGTGATAAGGTTCCTTTACGTAATAGACATTCACATACTTTCTGCACACATTCGTGATTATATCATTACTCAAAGCTAAAGTTGTTGGAAAAAATTAATAAAAAGCCAATGGTATAAAATTTGATAGGCAGAACTTACACAAAAGTTTCACCGAAATAACTGGAAATGAGATGTACCGCAAGCTCAATCCCATGCGGTGACGCCATGTCCGAAAACGCCTCAAGGCTTGATTCCGTTCTTTTAAACTTTGCATATCAGTTTAGTTTCCAGTATCATAATACAAACATAAAAAAACGACTACGAAACTATATAATAAGCAATCAAACTAACCATACCCCAATTACCCAAACCAACAAACTAACCCCAAAACAGTTTTTATGTTTTGAATGGAAGTTTAATGGTGGGGAACAATAAATTTTAATTACAAATTTCAAAACCAAATCGGGTAAAAACCGCACCAAAGCGCTAAGCAGAACAATTAATCTTATGCTACGCAGCGATCAACCGAACACAAAAAAGGATTGTATTGAGAAAGAAAACCCAGATAAAGATAATATTTTCATATGTCTCACTTAATATAATTAATCCGAGCTTGATAACTGCTTCTCGCCATCTTCATTTTTTATATTATGAAGCCAAACACGGGTAATCAGTTTAAACGCACATCCATACACCCCTTAGTTACAAGACATTCTATAAGCCATAGAACTCGAGGTAGGGCTGTTCATGTCCGGTTCAGCCGGTTTTGATAAAAAAAATTAAGGCTGAACCGTTCACTACGGACCATGAACCAAAGCGTTTAGATCCCAAATAGGCCGAAACGGCCGATTTGTTTCAGCTTAGGCGGTTCGTTTGGTTTTGATGGTTTTTGAACACTTCTAACTTAAGCCACAAATTCTGCTTAAGTCAGCAAACCAAACCTAAAACCCTTGGTAAGGGCCACATGACACATTATAAATTATGAAAATGACATAAACACTTGTAGTTATTGCCTACTAAAAAAATGGTTATGACATGAGTGTGCCCCTAAATACGTGTGTGTATATCTTTCTGTAGCATGTGAAACATAAATAAAGTTCCCAGCTTTGACTGACCATTTATCTTCAATTGGTTAGACAATACCACAAGTGATAATTATAACTATAAAAAATACAACTACAAAGATAAATAAATGTACTCAGCAAATAATTAATACAAAAAAAAAAAAAAAAGCCATGATGACTTCTAAAATCTCTCAAGATACATATTTATCATAAAAATCATCATCCATAAGTGACAAGATGGCCTAGTTGGTATGGGTCAAAACAAATTCGGGTTGAAACATGTCGTTTTAAATACGTTGGAATAGGACGGACCAGGCTGAGCTAACCTACAAACACTTTTTGTACATTTTCTTAAAAATTAACCAATATGTAATTATGATTGGTGAGTGAGCTGCACCAATATATTTTATTGATCTTAAAAAAAAAGAAGAAAGAAAGAAAAAATAAAGAACCACAAACAACACATGAAGCATACCCACTGTGTAGTTACACAAGCATACAACTTCCATATATTTTATTGATCTCAGTCTAATTACTTGTCTTAAGTAGAGCCAAAAGCCCAAGAAACAAAGTGATAATCACTAAATACATGATCGGAAGTCAAGGGGAAGCTACAAACCTCATAATCACAATCCAAAAGTTGGTGTTCACAGAGACTAAACAACTCCCCTGTTTGGATGAAGTGAGATCCTTCTAAGGCTCCTGTAGTACTAATCGGCCAACATGATCCACATGAACCCTTCAACAATATCCCACAAATTCATTAAACATATCAGATCTTAAGATAAATATATGTATCAACCATAAATGTTTTTATCATTTACATGACAATCATGTTGATTGGGAAAGTCATGCTACCATGAAATTTGAATTTTCAAATCTAAAAGGTAAACCTTACTTTCACTTTTATATAAGTTTTGTTTTAACAAATACAAAGAGACTATGGCTGTTACATACCTGATTTTTAACGGGGGTAACAACGTGATGGTCACACCAGTCAAATTCTTCAAGAGGATCGCTTGTCAACCTTACACATCATACATATCAAGTTGTTCAATGTCAGTAAGATAACCTTATCTCTAAATCATTGAATCAATCATTAACACACACAAAAAATGACAAATTGATAGGTACAGACAAGAGATCAATAAATCAAATAGCAACATTCCAATTTGTAGGACAAGATGGACTTACTTTTTAGCCGGGAGGACCATTGTTTTATTGTTAAAACACTTTTAGCCAATTTTCATCCTTGTTGACAAGATCATACTCGACAAAATCTCCTATCACAGCCATGTTGAAAATATTACTTATTATTAATAAAAATACTAACTGGGACCTAAATATATAAATTCAATAGTCCACAAACCTTCTATTGCGTGTAGATAAGACGCTGGTTGGTTGAAAGTGGGTGCTTTAATCTATATCATATGTATCCACAATAGCATACTCGGGGAAAGGTACTTCAGAAACTGTTTTCTTAAAACCTGGACAACAAACCAAATATCACAGCTCAAGTAATAAACACCGTATTTCATTTTTGCTGTTGTTAATAACGATTTCACAAAGTTACCTGGATTTTTCAAAATTAAAATTCGATTAGGAACTAAACCTCTCAATCATTATCAACCTAACCTTTTAACTCATTTTTCGTCTGATTCAATCTTCTCAACTTTGGCCACATACGATGGCTTATATGAATGAGCAGGCGAAAAAGCCGTCTGATTTGAATAGTGAAAAAGAATACAATAAACCTAAGACAATTAACGAACACATGAATTTTTGGGAATGTTTGTATGTGAGTTTAGAAAGATATGAATAATCATATCAATATAATCATGTGTAGTAGAAAACCTAATGACAGTGTCCAATTCACCATAAATATGACTGGAAAAAATAAGCATACCCAGATCATTGTGATATCATTTGAATACCTTTTTCACAAGATTTCAGGACTATCTATCTTAATATCAAGCAACAAATGAACGTAATTATGATAGACTGACTCAATTGAATACCGGTTCAGAGAAGGTGGTCCAATAATGTGTTGTCGAGGGCATTGTAAACCCTTAAAATGGAGTCAGAATCATCATTTTTTACGAGGCGTTGTTCGTCTCGCTCTCCTTTCAGTAGCCTTCAAATTGGAACCTTGTTCATGCATATTAACCAATAATCATTGAGATATCCCTAAATTACAAAAGTACCTCTTCAAAATTTTGGTGGTATTTTTTTATCCAGGAAACTGTACTTTTATTTGGGGAATTTTTCAATTAGATGTATGCCTTCCCGTTCAGCCGCATGTGAATCTGATCAAATTACTCCATTAAATTTATGCATTGATGAATACCTAATTAGAGAACTGCGTAGTGCACGCACCTGAAAACCATTGTAGCACAAAAATAAAGCCCTAATTCAAGAAAATATAAAACAAATCTAAAGAGTAAAGACTTACCTATGCAGAATGTGAAGGATATAAAAGCAGCACGCTAAGGGGATGATAGATAGGAATTAAGAAATCGTTGATAGAAAGCATCGATTAATTAAACCTTCAAAATGTTAAAGCAAACATGGCACCAGTGATTAATTGGTGAGAGTCCAACAAAAGTAATAGAGATAGAGAAAGCAGGGGTGTGATGCTTACTTTGCCTAATCCATTGGCAGTGGAGAAGATTGCAGCAAAAATCAATTCCAACATTTCTTAGATTTTTACTTCTTGAAAGTGAAGACGGTGTTGATGACAACGACGAGGAAGTGGACTTCAATTAGAGAGAGGAAGCTTATGATTGAAGAAAGAGATGGGGTGGTGGGGAGTTATAGTGGCTGAAGAGGAGACGTGGGCGGAATTCACGATAACTTGCTTTGAACAAAAGTAACCGTCAAATTAGACGGCCGAGATCAATTTTAGAGGATAACTGAAGATTAATTGTGGCTAGGATCTAATAAAAAAGCAGTTTTTATGTTTTGAATGGAAGTTTAATGGTGGGGAACAATATAATAATAATAATTACCAAGCGGAAATAGATAGCCAAAAACCATTAAAAAACACAAGTTTTTATAATTTGGTTGGGAGCTGTTAATGTTAAATGATCAATCCAGTGGGTTAGACGTATCAGCCCATTGGGCTCACGATAGATGATCCACTTAAGTTTAAAAGAGAATTTATGCTTCTTAATTCTAATTTTCAAAAATAAAATAAAATAAAATAAAAACTTTATTTAATCATTTTTTACATGCCGATTATCCTCACAGCTAGGGTGTCCCCCTACCTAGGCTTCGGGATAGCGGGTTTGTGGCCACAACCCTTCGAGCTTCTACTACTTTCTATTAATCCATAAACTGTCACACTTAGCTTAAAGTTTTTAATCATCCTATACTTTTCATGTTACAATCATTTTGTATTTAATCATCCCACTACATACACAAACACGTGTATGCTGTGGGATTAAAATGAGTTATGTGTTTTTCTTTTGTCGAAAGCCATAGCTTTTTTAATCTATTGAGTCGGCACATCACGTTCAATACGACAATAAATAGCTCATGGCGTTTTTGGTCAGTTGTGAGTACCACATTGTGGATGTTCTTAGCGAAATATATGTTTTTAAGCAACAAAGATTATTTTTTGTTATGTGATTACACATGTAATTAATAAATTCTACATGTAACAAAAAGTCATATATTAGAATACAGTATTTATTGCCGTAGAAATTATTAATTGACGAGATGACAAAATCAATCGTTTTCTTGGTTGAGTAGTTAGATTGGGATTTGCGACTCGTGATTCTTGTGCTAACGGGGTTTTATCATCCATCAGTATCAATGTACGTACGTACTTTGTTTATTCAACAATTCAAACACCTTTCCGAAAACATTTGAATATATAGGACTAAAAATAAGATTGCAATTCAGATTTTATGCTTCTAAATTATCTCTTAATCGTGGCTCCTAACCAATAAGCAAGTAAGGGACCATCCTAATACAATATATGGTTAACAATAGCTTAACAACTACCTTCTGTAGCAAAAACAATATAATGACATGTTGCATAACACGGGCTTGCATTTTGAATAGTGAAAAAGGTTAAATTAAAAATAATGATATTTTTCCGATCTCTACCTCTGAATTCTTTGGCTCATCTCTTCTCTCCTAACTTTGTATAGTATAAAAAATGTACATTTATATATGGATATACATAATACACATATACATGTGTACATAGTGTATATGCATATGTACATTTAAACAAAATAAAAATATATCAACACCTTTGGCTCCTTGGCACCGGAGGCGATCAGGTTTCTGACGAGAGTTCAGCGAGTGGTTCACAACAATTTCTCAACTCCTCAGGGCGAGGATTTGTTTTCTAGATTAGGGTTCTCTATTCAGAAGGGGTGACGGCGTAACTTATTGTCCGCCTACTTTGCATTCTTATGTAATTTGCCAATTTATTTAAATGAAATATCAGATTAATAAAGTAAATAAGTTTTAAAGATAAAAAATTTTAGATGCATTTTAGTCAATTTACGTTATAAAAAGCAAGTGTTAGGGGCTGTTTGGTAGCCTCTGAATGGTCATTAAGAGGCTACATCTGAATAGTTCATAATCTCTTAATGGTTAAGATATAATCTTAAATATGAATGGTAAGAGGTAACATCTTAATGGTTGCCTCTTAACCATTCAGACTTAAGGCTACCTCTTAATTATTCAGAGGTTATGAACCATTAAGAGGTAGCCTCTCAATGGTCATTAAGAAGCTACCAAACAACCCCTTAATGTGATTCTCCATTCTAGCAATTTTCAATGTAAATTTGGTTACCGAAAGAACGCACCCTCCTAATCATGTATCATTATATAATTGATACGTTCACATCTTCAACCATATAAATAATCTAATATATTTATATTGGTAGTGAGACTAACAGGTAACCCAAAGATTGGGTACCAGTACTAGCGAGTTGTTTTCACTCTAGACTTTTTGGTGCTAATGAAACAGTGCCGAGATTATAACTTTTACTTCATATTATACCCACCTAAGATATGTAAAGTTATAATGACGAAATTTGGTGCTTAGCCATCTGGCATACCGGTTTTAGCTTTTAATTTGTCAGCTCAACGTCAGATTATCATCTCTTCTTATTATTATTCTTAAGAGGTGAAATAAAAAATATAAGAAAACATTAATTGTAGATATTACCAGCTTATAATTATTTTAATAGCTAGCGAGGTTGATGCATGTGTTTCACGGTGATGCAGCATGATTGATGAAATGTGTGTTTTAAAAAACTATATATAAACCTCAAATCTTTATTCTGATTATGTGGCCTAGTGGTAAAAGGGTCGGTTCTCTCTTTGGGGGAGCCGGGTTCGATTCCCACGGTAGGCATGTGATGGATACCCCCACCCTTGTGGTGGGGTAGGTGGTTGGGAAGTGATGGAGAGACCCTTGACCCTTGTGGTCATGGGTTCGACTCCTGATCCGTCCAGATTTTACCGGTTCACTGCCGTCGTGCCTTCGGGCGGGTTTGTGGGTCGGGTTTTCCCTGAAACAGGAGACGGGTGGGCCGAAGGGCTCTGTCCGTAGGGACTAGAGGCCGTCTGGGGCCCCTTTCGGCCATTGGGGGCCGCGTACAGAGTACCCGGCAATACTTTAGTTGATCGTTAAAAAAAAAAAACCTCAAAGCTTTAAACTCTAAACCAAGTGTTAAACAACATAGCTTGACAATTATATAAGAAATTCGGGATGGAATATGATTAAACCTGCCCGAACCTGATTATTCGCAATAAAACATATGCAAATATATTATATATTTTTTTTTTTTGAAAGGCTTAGTTCAGTGGAAATCCTTGTACAACTCTAACCTAGCGATCTCAAGTTCGAATCCCTACCCACACACTGGTGTCCTCCTTGCCTAAGCTCAAACCATCACGGGGAATTTTTTTTGTGGTGTGCATGAATCGAACTTGTGACCTACCCCCAGGATGGGAACCCCTAAGGGAAAACCCACCCTACCTCAAACCAGCTGGGCTGGAGATCATTGGCATGCAAATATATTATATAATCTCAAAAATGTAATGAATAATATATTGAAGTTGTTGAAAGTTGAAATTATAAATATTATAGAGATGTTAAAATAATAATATTGACTATTTTATATTTCAAGTTGATTTTTAAAATGTGTTTAAGTTCGGAGCTTTGGTAATAAACATATATTCCACATCCCTGCGAGTAATTTTAAACCACATAAGATTATAAATAGGCATATGTATATGCAACGGGAAACGAGTATTGAAGAGCGATATTAAGAATGAAACATGCGTGAATTTTAGATCATGGATGAGATTAGAATTGCCAAAATCCTTCTCATTATTATCCTTTAAAAAAGCTTGTCTAGCTAGTAAATATTAGTATCATAACTCTTTTACATTATTTAAAATTTTAAATTATATATAGTTACGTAAGAAAAATCTGAAATGTTAAATATACCGATTTTTTTTTGTTATTCTGTTCACCAAAACAAGATTCGCTGTTGCATTTCTATTGCCGAATATCATTTGAAATGGTGGAGTCATTGATTTTGACAACCGCTTTGGACTTCACAGTGAATTTAGGGTTTAATTATTATTTATAGAGTTTGAATTGCTTTATGTATTAGAAACCTTAAACTAATTAAAGAGACGGAAATATAAATAATAGTGATTATATAATAAGTTACATTTAATAAAAAAAAATATTGATATAAATGATTTGACGGTCAATATGATTTTATTTGATTTAACTTTTGTAATTTTTTTTAATGTCAAAAAGGGTAGCGACGCAGTTTTTTGATCGTTTACCCACCACTAACTTGTAATTTTTGTTAATCTTTTCAATGAAATATGTAACAAAATCTAAACTAAAAAAAAATTAAAATATATTACCTTACTATATTTTGTAACATACGTCGATTTTCATGTTTAAATATGTATCCTTCCCTTTAAGAGATAAGTCTTTACCATGTGGGTTTACCCTTTCTATTGTAACCCTGATGAATTAATAACTTAACTTAAAAGCTAAAGATCAATCAATATGTTAATAAAACCCTGTCGATAAAAAAAATCGTGAGAATTCAATGCAATTTTTTTAACAACAAAATGTTAATACATTGTATAATAAATGGCACCACAAGCATACATACATATGTCGTTAAAAATTTAAAAAAATGCATACATACAATATTCATACGTATAAACATAAATGTAAATATATGTGTAATAATAATTTGTTGTAGTAAAAATACTTTTTTTTGTGTGTATACATCAATTTTGGGTTCAAACATTGTTTGTAACTCTATTTTCTTTTATATCATATGTATATAAAAAGATTCAACTAATATTTCTCTATATCTGGTAGAACAATTAAGTAGTTAAGTGGTAATGTTAATACTTCAATGTGAGGTTAACACCTTAATTTGTAATATGATTAATAAATAATCCTAAAATAGAGAATAAAATATATCTAATTTGTTATAATAAATATTTTGACTACAAGATCTCACAGTTTTAAGAGGTGTAAATGAGTCAAGCTATTCATGAGCTATAAAAAATTGACTTGCTAAAAGCTCAAATCAAACCAAGCATAAACCAACTAAAGCTCAAGTTTGAGTACTAGGCTAATTAATTACAAGTATAAATAGCTTATTAATTATTATTAGATAATAAACAAACATAGCTTGAACCAAGCTCGAGTTTTAAAAATATTAGCTAGGAGCTAAGCTCAAACTTTAGAAATAAAGCTCTAAATGAGCTCGAGATCTCTAAAATTAAACAAGCCAAACGTGAACCCGATTTGAAGCTTGGTTCAATTCCATTTACACTCCTTACGCCTCACGAATCTAGTTCACTACAAGTAAAGAGAGCATTAGCGGCGACAGGTCGCCGCTATTGACTCGTCACTAAAGCCCATTGTCCGCTAATGAGAGCGCTGCTAATCTCTGTTGTAAAACAAGGTCTCGAAGGCCGAGTACTCCCCGAGTAATCGCTACAAGGTAGGTCGCCGAGGACCGAGTACTCTACGCCTAGGCGGAGTACTCCCCGAGTACTCTCCGACTAGGCCGAGAACTCCCTGAGTATTCCCGACTCCGACTAGGGAGCGCCTAACGACTTTTACAACCATGCTGCTAATACTTATTTCCACGTGGGAATTAATTTTGAATTTTTTCCACGTGGCGCTTTCCTGTGCTACCTTGTCGCCGCTAAAGGGTTTTTTTCCAGCTTTCTAAACTATGTTTTAACGCACTTTAAACACGACAATCACACAATCACGCAAAAAAACAAGAAAACTAAACACGCATAACAAGATTTACATATATATATATATATATATATATATATATATATACCGGCATAAAAACGCATAATAGTTACAAACATAACGTTATCATCACATCGCACAAACATAAAAATTGTTATTGTCTTAACTATTCTTACACAAACGTCTAAACATCTTCATCTTCATCTTCCTCGCCACCATTGTCGTTGCCGCATTGATTTCCAAAGTTAGCAAGATTTTGCGACTGGAATTGATTAAACATTTGGAACATTTGCGATTGAAGTTGAGGGTTGCTATTGCCCTTTTGGTACGATGGATTCTCAACCGTTCGATCCTCAACCCAATCAACGATTATGATTATGTGTTGTTTGATGCGGATCAGAGCAATAGCGGCGACCATCAGGCGGGTCGCCGCTAAAGGTGTTCGTCCGCTATTGCTCTTTATTCTTGTAGTGTGGTAATAACAACTGGATTAAAGAAACCTTACATTTACCATCGTTTAACATATTGCTTTGTCATATATTTAGAATAAAATAAAATCTAATTGAATTTTTATTCTATATCAAGTATATCATGAACATGCGACTGTGAAGATCCAAATATTTAGAACGTTAATCTTGATCTTTCTTACAAGCTAACACAGTTTTTAGTTGTTGTAACCGCACCATCTACAACAAGGTTATGACCACTCACGTATCTAGACTCGTCACTAGCAAGGTAAAGAGCTGCTTCCGCTATGTCCTTAGCTTTTAGGGTAAGACACTTCAAGTTTCCTAAGTTATTCACAAAGTTCTCCATTTGTTCAATTTCTTTCTCGTTTGGTGTTCTAAAACTTATATCTTCGTCTTGATCTTCGATACGCCACGCATTCACGAGCATAGGTGTTGCTACGCCGAATGGCGAAATGCAATTAACTCTTATCCCATGTTTTCCCAATTCACAAGCTGCATTCTTTGTAAGCCCGACTATTGCGTGCTTTGAGGCCGTGTACGCGTGTGGGCCCATACCACCCATGACGCTTGCTACACTAGCAGTTGATATTATGCATCCGGTTTTGTTCGGAATCATAACCCTAGCACCATGTTTCATCCCTAGGGCTACTCCTCTAACATTCACACTCATTACTTTGTCAAACTCATCTACACTGAAGTCAACAATGCTTTTGTGCTTGGACTGGTTTCCAAGCACTCCAGCATTGTTGAACAATATGTCGACTCGACCATAACGAGACATGGTTGAGTCGACCAGGGTTTGGACTTTGGTTTCTGAGCTAACGTTGCAATGAACATATGTAGCTAAAGGAAAGAGTGAAGTAGCTAGTGAGAGTCCGGATTCGTCGTTGATATCGGCTATGACTACTTTAGCACCATGGTTGGTAAACAACCGCACGGTGGCTGCACCAATCCCCCCGGCACCACCGGTGATAATTGCAATCTTCCCCTCCAACCTATTAACATTACAAGTCACGATTAATTAGTATTTCGTATTGATAATTGATATAAAGTAAAATTCCAAAGCCGTTGTTAAGGGTATTCTTTATTTCAAATATATTGTTATGTTGTAGAAGACAATAATTTCCAAGGATACACATACATATATAAACATATAGAAGCATTTCATGATTAAAAAAAAAAAAAAACTAGAATTAGTTTTATTTCCAGGAGTTTTAGCAAAATGATAAGGGTGTGTTTTGTTTGAGATTTTTTTTTAAAGAATTGAACATTTCAAATGTAACCGGAATTTAAAATAATTGAAATCCACAAAAAAAAATGAATTATGAAATTGATTAACAAATCAATCATAAAGGAATTTTAATCTATCACTCGACCCTAAACCCGGCCACTACATGCAAGTAGTTTAAGAAGTGAAAGATTTCTTCTAAAAGTTACAACAGCTGTCACATATGTATCTTATATATATATATATATATATATATATATATATATATATATATATATATATATATATATCACATAGACATCATTTTGCGACGCTCTAGCGATCATATGTTGTACTCAAACATGAAATAAATATGAAATTTTGCAGGGTGAAATTAAGAAGCTAGTATACCTTCTATAGAAGGTTTTTTCAGGCATAACTTCAACAGGCATTATCAAATAAACCACACCAAACAACACTTGTTCGAAAACTATGTATCTATATCTATGTATATAGAGAGTGAGAGTGTGTGTGTGTGTGAGAGAGAGAGAGAGAGAGATAGATGGAGATTTAGAGTTGCACTGATCAGCAAATAAGAAAGACATTTATAGAGATGGGATATGAAGATTTAGTTGTTGGCAGGTTGCCAAAAGTCTGCTTTTTCACAGTCAATAAACCCTCACTACACATTCCAACTTGCATTGTTTTTATATTCTAAACTACAAACTTACATGATTTGAAACTATGGGACTGAATTTGTAATTAAAAAAAAGTTTTATTTAATAGCGTGTTACGCCATGTGTACTGATAGGGGCTTTATGGGGTGACACTAAAGTAAAAGCAGAGGCTTTATATACGAGGTATGTTATTTACACAATTACAAAAAGTAAGTTTGCACAGCCCTTTACGGCCGTAGAGGCCTCTACGGGTCGTAGAGGGTGTCAGTGTAATAAATGAGGAACCCTCTACGACCCGTAGAGGCCTCTACGGGTAGTAGAGGTGGGTAGGTCGAGTGCATTTAAACCCTAGACGGCCCGTAGAGGCCTCTACGGCCCGTAGGGAATACGAGGTACGAGGTCATTCAATGAACAGACTGACTTTCAATGTGTCAGTCTGAAAAAGCACTTCCTCTACGGGTCGTAGAGGCGTCTACGGCTCGTAGAGAAGCTGGTTGGTGGGAGCATTAAACCCTCTACGGGCCGTAGAGGCCTCTACGACCCGTAGAGGTCCAGATATATTCTTCTTCCTTGTCTTCTTTATTCAGTTGACGAGTTTTAAAAAAAAACGGAGCATAAAAAATCCGAACGATTCCAAGCTACCGCGATGTCTTCGGGCCACTACAGTAATGTTTCGGATGAATTGGAGCATTCGTTTAGCATATCTCACGTCTCGGAAAGCCTTTTCGGAGCCGTGGTGGAACGTGGTGAGGAGGAGGTTAGATCCGTTGTTCACTGTGGTGACGGAAAAGCACTACCCGATTTGAATTTGCTGCCCGATTTGAACCAGGAGTACATAGAAGAACCGCAGTCATTTTACGTGCCGCCGCCAAGTCATCCACAGTACGAATACGGGACTTATCATTCGCACGAGGGAGGTGATAACGGTGGCGAGGAACCTGTCCCGGATGTTTCGTACGAAACAAATCAGGTGTGTTTATGTATTTGCACTTGTTTATAATTTAGACCTGTGTATATTTAGTAGTGTACATATTTAGACTCGTATATTTAGTCCCGTACCTAAATTTGTTTTAGGGTTTGTGAGATTTGAACTTGTATATATTAGTTGTTATTTGAACTCGTAGGGTTTGTCAGATTTGAACTCGTATATATTAATTGTTATTTGAACTCGTAGGGTTTGTGAGATTTGAACTCGTATATATTAGTTGTTATTTGAACTCGTAAATAAATTTTGCAGGTATTCGGGTCTCTTAAAGACCTGACAGAGTGGGTTTATCAAAGGGCAAAAAAAAATGGTTACATTACCGTATACTCACGTACTGTTTCGGAAGGCAGGGGGCGAATAGGAGGGTAACGACGGCATGGATACGATGTGACCGTAGTGGCGTACATCATAGTGTAGCCACGGTTCGAAAGACGGGCAGTAAAAAATGTAATTGCCCGTTTGAAGTAATAGGGAGATACCACTTCGGCCACGATGGTTATATTTTGGAGGTCCAGAACCAAACACATAATCACAAACCTTTCCAACACATCGAGGGTCACGCGTATGCTAGGAGGCTGGGTCCGGGCGAGTTAAAATTGGTGGATACACTTTATTTTCAAAATGTTACGCCAGTAGACATACATTCGGCCGTTAGAAAACAAAACCCGGATAGTCCCTGCATCTTAAGAGACATACATAACACAATAACCAAGGTTAAGCATTTGTTATACGGCGGCAGGACTCAAATGCAGGTATTATTATCTCTTATTATTATTATTATTATTATTATTATTATTATTATTATTATTATTATTATTACTTCTTTATTATTATTTTTTAATTATTATTATTGCTATGCAGGTACTTGAAGCCACATTGGTGGAAAAAAAAATTTGTTTACTTCACCCGGAGGAATGCCTCGACAAATGCGATCGAGGATATTTTGTTTGTCCATCCCACCTCGCACAGGTTATGGCGTGTGTTCCCGCATGTGCTGATGATTGATGCGACCTACAAAACGAACGAGTATAAACTTCCGTTTGTTCAAGTTGTGGGTATGACATCAACATCCAAGTCGTTTTGTGTCGCCCATGCATTCATCTCCCGTGAAAAAAAAGATAACTACCTATGGGTGCTACAAAGGCTTAAAGAGTTGCTAGAAGATAGTACGGAGCCCCGTGCTATAGTAACTGATTGTGAGAAAGCCTTGATGAATGCATGCGACATTGTATTTCCAGTAGCTTCGAAGTTGTTATGCAGGTATACATATTATTATTATTATTATTTTTAATTATTATTATTTTTATTATTATTATTATACATTCAGGTATCACATTCAACGAAATATATTGAAGCACTGCAGACAAGCCTTTGGAAATGCAGATTGGGAAATATTCGTGAAATCTTTTAAGCGATTATGTAGATCTTCATCTCCGGCATTTTATAGCAGGAGGTAGAGATGCGTCAGTGGCGTGATCGGCAGGACGAGGCGATGCGCTGGATGATTGCTGGCCAGCAGGATATCTATCGCCAGCTGGGCATGCAGACTCGTCTCTCACCGACTTTAGGGCCCATCACGCAGCAAACCCAGCATGAGTCCGGGACCTTCTCGCAGCAGCCCGGGACCTCGCAGCCGCAGCCGTCGCCGACGCCTGATGACTCGATTTTTGACTTTTGATTTTCTGATCTGTAAATGTTTTAAACAATTTTTATTTTGAACGCTTGTGTAAATGGTTATAAATTTGTATTAATGTTTTACACGCTTGTGTTAATGTTTTACACGCTCGGGATTAATTATTACATAATTAAAATGATTTAAAAAAAACCCCCCTCTACGGGCCGTAGAGGGTGCCTAATACTGGTTTATCTTATATTAAATTTTTCCAACAAAGAAACTAGCGAACTGGTAGCCCAGATGGTCCCCATATACGAAATAAGACTTTGTGTGTGTGTTTGTGTGATAATGTGCCTAAGATCGAACCTCGTCCCAAACGTTTTTTGTTTTTTTTTGTCTACAACCCGTAGAGGCCTCTACGGGCCGTAGGCAACATAAAACATCCATCTCTCCCTTCTTCATTCTCAAAATTAATAAGACTTCTTCTACGAGCTGTAGAGGCCTCTACGGCTCGTAGGTAATCATTACCAATGATTGTATGATTGTCAATCATGGGTAATGATTATCTACGAGCCGTAGAGGCCTCTACGGCTCGTAGAAGAAGTAAAAAATGAAGTCTACGACCCGTAGAGGCCTCTACGGGTCGTAGAGGGTTGTGTGAATAAAAACTAACCTTGTGCAAATATCCGGAGCCTTTGTCAAATTGGTAGTTTGCATTATTATAAGAGTAGTTATATTTATCAATCAATTTAAAATTAATAAGAAATTCCACAATCACAACCACGTATAACTCTTATAGGATCTCACTCTCAACAACAAACATATCCGTTTGATTTTGCTTTTATGTAACGCTATAATATCAAATTTCGTCAACAATCGTGGATCAAACGATTTTATCAACAAGAAATTAAAATTTATTTTGAAGATTCAATCTCAAATAATATTCAAGTTTGCTGATACGTATGTATATTCATTCTCAAATAATGGTTTTCGATTCATGTTCGATGATGACGAACTCATTGCGATTCAATATGAAACACCAGATTTGGTTTTCCTGATTTCATTTAGATAGCTAAGACGTTCAATTTGTTACAAATTCTTTATTTAATTTTGTTTGTTAGTTTCACTATATACGTATATAGGATGAAATCGCATATCTAAGGAAGAAGACCGAATAGGATGAACATCGCATTGTGCGTTACTGTTAAATTTATTTATTTTTATTTTGATCGAGTTTAAATGCAAATCTATCCATGGTACGTGAATGTTTCGATAATGATTTTCATTTTGATCCAGGATTTCGATAACGATGAAGTCATTGGATTCATTAAAATTAAAAACTAAATCACAATATTTTTTTTGATCGAGTTTAAAATTAAAAACTAAATAATTTCATTATTAAATACACACCAATATTAATTATTTTTTTGTTTGATTTTGTAGGATAAAATGTTCGTGAAGAAATTCAAGTCTACATTTTACCATTACTTGAAAATGACAAATAATGCTTACTTGAAATTGGTGCCATCTTTCAAAATCAATTTACCATATTAATATGTGGAATTGGGAAAGTTTTCAATGTCTAATTGTTGTTGGTTTGTTGTGTTGAAAAAAAAAAAAAACATACATGTGGAAGACGTTCGGAAGCCAAGTGGGTGTTGAATTATTATAAATATCAAATTAGTTTAAAATAAGGGAGTTGTAAATTTTCAAAAGAGAGGCGATTTATGTGATGTGTTAAAGAATCTGTCTAACAATGGCGTCGACGGCAAAGAACTGCCTTTTTATTATCAACATTGAAGAATGACCACAATCTAACAATCGCTGACTTTTATAGGGTTCATAGTCGTTGACTTAAGATGCGTTAGGGTTCGTAGTCGTTGACTTAAGATGCGTTTAACCCGCCTCAACTCGCAAAACTTTAGTATCATTATTTTATCAAACAACTATTATTATTTCTCAATTTTTGTTATAAACTTATTTATTTTACATATCATATAGTAAATTTATAGACATTTAGAATTATATCCCACAGCAACGCGCGGGTTAACGTCACCTCGTTTAGAAACAAATATAAGTCTTCCACCACTATTTGAAGGCTTCACCTACGACTAGGTAACAATAAATTAGCCATAAAATGAAAAATTCTTTTACCTAATATGTTGATTCCTATTATAATAGATATTGAAAGGAAGCCGATTATGGATGATTATAATAGGAAAGTAAGAAAATGATGGTTAAATGGATGACATGAACATGGCAATTCACAAATTGAATTTTACTTTGCAGATACCAATCAAGATCATAAGTTCAACATTTGAAAAAAAGGTAATAAGTACATAAATAATTTATACAAACAACAGCTCTAAAAATATCAAGAATCACTACAACAACTTTAAATATTTTTTTTTTCGAATATATATATAGGGGGAGATCAAATGAGAAGAAACTTTGAGAACAAAAAGAACAAATGACATAATAATAAACATTAAATACTTTAACTACTTTAAATTAATTATTATCTCTTTAATTAATTAGTCATTAACACTTTATCCTACGCATTATCAAAATTTGTCCTACACATATCAAAATTCATCATACATATATCGAAAATTCTCATATGTTTATCCTACACATATCGAGATTATCATACGTTTATCCTACACATATAAAAGTTCATCCTACGCATATCCTACACATATCGAAATTCTCCTTCACTTTAATTAGGTTTGCTTTGAAAGTATATAACTTAAAAATTAATTATGAGTTTTATTTATTGAACTAGTTTAGGGGGTTACAAAAAAAAATAAGTAATTTATTTAACATTAAATACAATTAATATATAAAAGATTTCTATTGGTTAATATTTGTTCTTTTTCTTCTTACAAGTTATTTTCTTCTCAATTGAACTCTTCACTATATATGTGTGTGTGTGTATATATATATATATATATGATAAGGATAATGTGGAAACTCACTCTTATAGTGAAAACTCTGGAAACTCTGACTTTCCAAAAAAAAAATTTGAAAAAAATAAAGCATGTAATATACATGATTTTAAGCATTTTTTAAAATAAATAAATAAAATTTCGACTTACACATGTTAAGCCAAACTAACACGTGTTACCCATTTCTACCCGAAAAAAGTTTTTTTTTTTTTTTTAAAACGGCTCGGCGCTTTTTCGATTTTTTTGGCCCAAAATGCTTAAAATCATGTATGTTACATACCATAAATATTCATAAAAAGTCGGGAAGTTAGAGTTTGATAGAGTTTCCAAGGTTTTCACTATAAAAAGGGTTTCCAATATAACCTTATAGTGTGTGTGTATATATATATATATATATATATATATATATATTAAATACTATAGGTTAAAGAGGAAAAGAAGGGGGATTATATTAAATAGTTTAGTGTAATGACGAAACTACCCATGCTTTAGTGTTAGTTTTTAACCAAGGTTTGCCTTAATACCCAACATTGATATGAAAATGAAACCATAGAACTCAATGTTGCAACAAATAAAAGTTAGTACCCAATGTTTTTATTTTGACAAAACCATAAGGCCTAACGGTGTAATTAAATCTTGTTTTAATATTGAAATTACACGTTTTGGTTCTAACTTATCATTTTTTTCCTTTCTAATATATTTGATACAGTTTGGTTATTGGTCATTTTCATCAACTGCTGTTACTTATTTTGTAAGTTGTTTCTGTTGTTGACTGTTGTAGTCAGATGATTGTTTCGATTTTACGCTTCCAAGTTGAAAACAAGGTTAGGTTATGCGCATTATTGAGGGAATGAAGTTGATGAATGAGATTGAGGTACTTTCAATACTTTTCTACCCTAATTTCATTATTTCGTTTATACATGAGCCCAAATGTAATTTTTTGAAGTAAATGTGCAGCTTTTATACACCTTATTTTTTTAAGGATAAAATTAGCTTCTCTTAAGCTTAGCTTTTTGTGATTTCTGCTGGAGAAAGAGAGAGAAAGAAAGGGAGGGAGGGAGGGGAAATTAGAGACCTTTTCTACTGGATATATGATTTTGTGAATTGAAAATCTATGAGTTGCTTTTCTTGCTTGAAATCATAAATAACTTTAAGAAATTATCGTGTTTTGAGATAAATGTTTAAAATAAATGTGACATAGATATGTATGTTTCCCAGGTTAAAACTGTATTTTACTAATAAACCCCGAAGGATTGGTTGTCACACTCTCAAATTCGTGTGTTGATGAGTGATACAATGTGGATTTTAGTAAGTTGTGGCGTACTAAAATGTGGTCAGTTTATAATCAGATTGGGAATACTTTAATTAAAATAATCACTCCTATTCAATCATCATTAAAACATTAAAAATGATTTCCAATGATGGAACCGCGTGGCTTGAGGTTTGAGTATTTACTCTGTTTTGGTTATTCTTTTTAAATAAACAAAAGAATATTACGTAATCACATTTTATTTTTCATCTAAGGATGTCGGGTCATCTATTGCCGACAGTGGAAAGATGCATCATCACTCGGTAGTATCTTTATTTGAGTCACAATGGAGCACATGGTTGTACTGAAGGAGATACTTCTGTCAGTTGTTTGTGGTGGAGATCCTCTTGCTGCATGGAGTGCAGCGGCACGTCTATTGGCACGTCTATTAAGATCTTACTATCCTCTAATAACACCTTCAGGACAAACAAGGATTTGTTATATTTAAGCGACATGTTGGTCTGGTAGTTTAGAGCTAACCATATGAGTTGTAACAAACAAATTTGCAAATCGCGCAACGCGCGACCAAGGCCGAATGTAATGATGGTGTGATGTACATACGTTTTGAAGGTTACCTTTTCAGTTATTTAGTTGGTTTGATCCACTTATTACAAGATGAATGTATCGCTGCACTAATTCATTATTTTTTGGTTCCACTTATTTAAAAGTTACAAAACCATGGTGTAAGACGGGTAACGCGCGTCAGTTACCAATCCTAGTTTTATTAAAACGTTCACGTTCACATTCAGAAAAACAAAATGATGAGGTGAGCAGTGAGCCTTCGTTTTGATCTTTTATTGATTGGTGACAGCCGTCTGCCTGCCTCCATTGGCCTCTCTCCTCTACAAATTTCATGGTAATAATAATTCTTCATTTTCTTCCATATACAATTAATAATATTCTTCAGTAAATTTCAGATATTTATTATTATTATTATTAATTTGCTTGCAAGTGTTACCGCATTCAACGTGTTACCACCACTAGACACTCTTCTTCTTATTTTAATTCTTTTTCTCCAATTGTTGAACACAACCCAGAAACCCAACAAAAATTAAAACTTTAGCAAAACCCACATCAAATCTTGAAAAATCTGTTATCTTTTGAAAAACCCACATCAAATCTTGAAAAATCTATATATATATTGAGGGGCAAAGAAGATGGAAAATGGGAATAACAGCAGCAGTGGCGGTGGCGGTGGAAGTGGAGAGAAGCAGAGGCAGCGGGTGGCGCTGTCTGATGTGGTGTCTGATTGCCTGAGGAGGTGGTTTCAAGATACCCTGAAAGAGGCAAAAGCAGGTGATCTGTCTATGCAGGTTTTGGTTGCTCAGATGTACTTTAATGGCTATGGCATTCCTAAAGATCATCAAAAGGTTTGCTTTTTGAATAATATGTTGAATTTTGGGCCTTATTTCTCATTTGCAAGAAGAAACCCTTTTCAAGTTTTGACTTTTGAGGATGTTTGTAGGTCAAATAGATTTGTGCACAAGTAATTTTGACTTTTAGACTTGCATCTTCAACCACTTTTTGGATGAAAAATGTGTGTTTTAATTTACAATTGAGCATTGGGAAAATTGGTTATCAAGAATTACTCAATCAAGAATTACAATGTTTCTATATTTGGGAAATTTTTAAGTTACATTATTACCATATTTGCCCCTTCATGGTATTAGTTTTGTCAAACTTATTATGTGAATGTCCTATAATGTTGTTTCTCCAACATTATGTTGGTACTTGGTATAGTCTTTTCATGAAATTATTTAACGTTTTCTTGTGCGATATGATACCAAACTATAAGGAGTGTTTGGTAGTTAAGAAAGTAACATCACTATTCCGCTGTTGGATCATATAACCGAAGATTGAGTGACCCGCGTAATTTTGGTTCATTTTTAGGGTTATTTTTTGGATTTTTCATTTTGTGATTTGATTATCTAATTATTACAATATTTGGTATTTGGTGTTTGGATAAACAGGTTTACTTCAGTTATCATATTATTTAGTGTCTAATAATTTGTTATAGTTAACCAATTTCATACTAGCTGCAAAAGAGACTTATTATTTGTGTCACAAAAACACTTTCAAAATGCAAATCTTTATTATATTTCTTTGAACAATTCTCTTGCCAGTAGATTTTAAGTTTTGACCAAGTTTTCTATGTTTTATGCTCTATTTTTCTTGATTTGTGTTATGTTTTTAATATCTTGTCACAACAATGTCTTTTGGAAATGCGTTTTGTTGTTGATTTAGTGTTAATTCACAACTTTGTGTGTCAGGCGAGAATTTGGATGACAAGAGCTGCAAGAGTTCGATCTTCAGTTTGGAGAGTTAGCAGTAAACGGCCAGGTCATCTCTCTCTATCCAGTTTTATTTTCTTGCCTTTTTTGTGTGTATAAGTGACATTTGGACGTGCGGTTTGGATGGGATAAAGTGATATGAATAGTCTAAATCGTAATAGTGTTTTCATAGTGTTTCTGATTAAGGTTGTAGTAATCAGAATGAGGGTTTGTCAAAAAAAAAAATAAAAAAAAATTAAGAAGTCAAGAGATTAAAATACCAGGAAAGGACCCTTTTCTGTGTAAAAAAGAGCGACGTGTTGTAAATGGTGAGTGATAAATAAATTCTAAATAAGGTTAAAAGAAAGGTTTAATAGTAGGAAATATATGTTTAATTGTAGGAAAGAGCGACGTGTTGCAGCTAGTATGATACTGCTTAAGTAAAACAGACCATTTGACCCTGCTTAATTAGAAGTCGAATCTGTTATTATGAACATTAGAAATTGATTATTGCGAAGTAGACATAATCAGTTAGCGAAAACAAATCGAAACACCCTTAAGTATGTTTTTTGTGTTATGCACATGATATTGTCTGTGTCAGTAATTAACCTCTAACTCATTAATCAGGTTATAATGCAAGCGATTCTGATTCAGAAGAGTTGCTGGATGATTCTTGATAGGATGAGAAGAAGGTAACCTATTCATATTCATTTTAAAAGTTACATTTTATGGATTTTTTTAGGCTAACGTGCTTCATCTCCATCCATCACAAAATGAGTCGAAACTTAACTTTTATGTAAAATGAGTACTGGACCAGTCATTAATATGCCTGAGCCCAATGGACATAGCCTAGATTGGGCGTACCATTAGCGAGAGCAACCTCTCTATCCTGTGGGATTGAGGCAAGGTTTGTTTGTCCCCATCACAGCTTCTCCATACCAATAGACTGTTATGAGACTATGTGTTATGGAGGACTCCGTTAGGGCTTCGTTGAGAATAAAATGCTGCCATGTAGACGTCACCTAAGCAACCATCGTGCCCCACTCCCCAACGGTGCCCCCCTCCCTTGCTATGGTTCAACGTTCCCTTCTTCCAACGGCGCCCCATCTTTCCTTCGTTTTCTCCTTGCTCATTCACGCGATTTGCCCCACGCCCCAAACGGCGCCCCACCTGTAACGGTGTTCATGCCTCTGGCATGGGTTACGTGGGACCAATGGCGACCCTATGGTACCCTATAACATATGGCCTGAGTGGGATCATACTTGGTTCGTTTGCCTGTTTTTTTGTTTTAGGCCTAACCAAGATTGTAATGACTATAAATCTAGAAGATGATGGTAGAAAATAGTATGCACTTTCATAATGTGTCTTATATTTTAAGAGATGCACTTGAATAGCAAATCTAAATTTTTATGTTATTAAATATATAAATATTACAGGAAAAGAAAAATCCACATACCTATGGTTGTGAGGGAAGTCTTTATGCACATCCTTTCCTTGCAAGAAGTTTATACATGAATTTTGACATTGCACTTTTTGATTCTTTTGATAAAACCATATAACGCTTCGGGTGACATTCAACATGTTTGACCATTTCATTTTTAGGTAAGTTTTTAAGCATGACCCATTTGACCTCTTAATGATAAGATCTAAACTAAATGAACTCATATTAAAGTATACTTCTAAGTAGAGTGTTGAGGCATATCAGAAGTCTTAGTGTACAATGTCTATTGCTTTTGACCATTAACATTTTTAGGTGAGTCGAAACATATGAGCGTTTCACACCGAAAAGAGTAAAACGGTAAAATAGTAGATGTGTGTTGCTATGTTTTCTTGCATTCAGTGACATACTGACTAAAGTAACATTTGGTGTCATAAACCTTGAAAATATTGGCAACTTTATTTATGGTCCTCAACTTATGTATCTTGCATGTGTGGTTTGTTTTGCAGGGCTCTTGGATTTGGATTTGTTCATCTAATCAATCATTTGTAAGAAAACTGTATAAACCGAACTGTCAATGATCCTTCTTCGCTCACCTTTTGTTTGTTTTCCTCATTTTCTACAATTTATTGGGGTTCAAATCTTGTAGAAATGACTTCGCTTATTCTTATGCCAATGAACAGTTTGTGGACTGTTAGGTTTTGTGGATTTTCATGAAGCTGTAAATAATATATTGAAGTTGCTTATTATGCGCTCCAAACGAACTCTAAGTTTTCTTACTACTTCTTATGGAATATCTAAACACCACTTCATCATGAATTTATTCTGATCACGCTTACAGTTGGAGCCTTGAGCTGGCCTTTGTTGTAGTAGCTGCTGCTGCTTGATTACGACAAGAAACACCGATTGTTTGATTGTTGTTACAATGTTGTTCCTTACGCGGCCTCTTGTTAAATGTCTCTCCTTTTAGAAGAGTCTACAAATATGTTTACATAGGGGTGCAAACGAGCCGAACGGCTCGCGAGCTGCTCGAGATCGGCTCGGTAAAAAGCTCAAACGAGCCGAGTCTTATCAAGCTCGAGCCTGAAATAAAGCTCATTTTGGTTATCGAGCTCAAGTTCGAGCCTCGAATGTAAAGCTCGGTTGGGCTCGTCAAGCCTTATCAAGCTTTGCTTATTTATGTCAATTAATACTATATAGCCCAATTTTATTGCAACCCATGCATTAACTAAATTACTTTGGTCCTTGGGCTTCTTAATTGTCCAAAACAAGCTCATTAATGGTCCAAAACGTGCTTGAGCCGAGCTTGGGCTCGTTTAAACTCTTGCCACATACATTTTGATCGAGCTTTTGAGCCGAGCTTGAGTTTTTAAATATACTATCGAGCCGAACTCGAGCCCAAAATACAAGGCTCGAATCGAGCTCGAGCTCGAGCTTCTGAAAATTTTAACGAGCCTATCTCAATAATGCAAGGCTCGAGCTCGGCTCAGCTCGTTTGCACCCCTATGTTTACATATGCACGATCCCCAAGCACTATACATGTGAACACTCTCAAATCTTGATTTGTGACGCATTTTCAATAAAAACTTGATGTTAGAAAAAACCCGTCGCAAATAAATTACTACACATTTGTAACACAATTTTCACGCATTTCCTACGAAAACATGGTGTAGGAAATTTGTGACGCATTTCCTACGCAATTTCCTAAGAATTTGTAGATATATTATCACAAATTTGCTAAAAAAAATTATAGATTTTTTTTCGTCACAAATGAGTAGTAACTTTGTTAAAATTTGTGACGCATTTTTTTCTGTAAGGAAAATTTTGTAGCAAAATGCCACTTTTCTAGTAGTGTAAAAGACAAACAATTCAAATATAAATAAACGTTTCAATAGCTCAAACACAAGTGGTCAAGATATACCCGTTCATAATGTAAATAAACAAAGCCTAATGTAAAAAATAAAAACCGTTCACCCAAAAAAAGTTACAACGTGTTTAGCCTCGCATGCTCATCATCATGGTTGCTCCCTCCTTTTCTTTTTCCTGCGATGATGGTAATACTCCTGTGTGTCCCTCACAGCCGTCAATCCCCATTTTTATTTGTTATTCCCTCCGTGACAGCGTTCGAAAAAATAATATATCCCCCTCGCCCCCCCCCCCCCCCCCAAATTATGTGTGCCTCCACTTAAATAATTGTATGGGCCGAGTTTAACTCAAAGTCCATTTATTACCCTCATGTAGAGGTGTACAAAAAAACCGGTTCGATAACTGAAATTGGTAAAATCGACCCGAACTAAAACTAGTCAAAACTTGTTCAACATGAAACCGGTGATAAAAAAATCCCAAACGAAACCGAAAACCGGGCTAAGACCGACGAAAAAACCGGTCAAAAGAAACCGAAACCAGTACCGCTAAAAATCAGTAAAAATCGAAACCGCACCGAAACTGGTTTAATAAAAATACATTTTTGGCCATAAATACAATAAAACTTTGTTTTTTTAATTAAAATTCAATTTCCTTCTTTAAAAAACCCTAAAAATTATTAAAAGTTAAATTTTATGTAATTTATACGATTTTAAAAAGTGCAAAAGTGAACCAAAATAGAACCGAAACCGAACCAGAATCGAAACCGAAACCGAGTGAAAAACCGATTTTGAGGCCGACCAAACCGGTCCAAAATCGAATCGGTTCAGGAAGTAACCAGTTTGAAACCGAAATCAGTTTGGCCTAAAAAACTGATTTTTACACCTCTACCCTCATGCACAATTAGGTTTAATTGTATTTTATGTTAATACCACCTCCACCAAAAAAATCGTTGATAGTTGAAGCCTCCACCAACTATATATCCAATCACAATCTTGACCATTTGTAGCCCACATGATTTTCAGCTAGTTCATTAGTTAATTTGAATCCCATGTTCCAATTCATTTTTGTAAATAAATTGCTAATTCTAGCAATTATGTAACTTCACCACTTGAATTATGTTTGCACTTCGATTCTCATACGCACCTCCATAAAACAACCTACAAAATTAAACACTTTAAAGTAATATATTTTATACAAAATTTCGATACATTCATATTATAATTAATATCAAATGATGTGTACCTAAAATGCACAGATTAATAACTAAAATATATATATAACTAGCATATAAACATGATGTGTCGAGCCGCGCATCATAAGCTAAAAAGTTATAAACTTACTAAGTAACATGTATAAATAATAGTTTTATACTTACTAAATTGTTTGTAACATGGATCCTCATAGATTAAACTATTGAGACACGGAATCATTATACTGACTACATGTCATGTTTCATGTTGGCAACATCTGCAGGGGTATAGAAGTCATTTCAAATCGTACTCTCCCAAGTCTCACCCTTTGATATATGTCCATGCAAACTTTCTTACGGATCGGATCAAAGGAGGAGGACAACATATACAGTCAATACACGTACACACATATATACATATATATATATATATATATATAGAGAGAGAGAGAGAGAGAAAGGGAGATGGAGGATAGGTATTATGTAAGATTGGAAGATGAACACCACCATCAACTTCAAGATCCTGTCCCTACCTCTCTTCTAGTTTATCTCTATATTGGCCACTTCTTAGCCCGATGGGGTGCCAGGTATCTTCTCTCTCTCTCTCTCAATATATATACAAACACATGTATATATGTATGGTTTAATTTGTGCATGATTTGAATCTATATTTCAACAAAACCTTCCAAACTTTTATGTCGGCCTGCATAACATATGTTCTATATATAGGGTTTATATGTTTTGAAAACTTAGCTTAAATTTTCTTGGTTATGTTCAGTAAGTTTTGGTATGGATGTACCTACTAATCCAATGTTATTGATTTGAAACTAATGAATTTTTAATATAAGTTATAATATGATGACGTAACATAATTATTTTTATGAATTTTTATATCTAGGACATGGGAGTTTTCGGTCGGGTTGTATATGATAAATGTTTGGCCGGATTCTTTGCTTATGGCTGCAGCCTATGGGGTGGTTGAGTCAGCAACGACCGCCGTATTTGGTCCCCTAGTAGGCCAATGGATCGACAACTCCACATATCCAAAGGTTCAATCTTTCTCGTACGTGTTTGTTTATAGTTGAATTCTAAGATATTGAGTTAATGATAAAGTTTCAATAACTATCATGATATTCAATCTGCAGATAGAATAATAACTAACAAACATAAAGATATTGATAAATCAAATAATAATAATCTTAATAGATAATAAACTCGGCTAACATTTTGCAATCATATATATCCCCTAATCTATATCTATATATATAATAAACCAAAACATTTTTAATTACATGTCATAATATTATGCAATCTCTCTTTTGAGAGATGCCACATAGGATGTGATATGACAATTCTAGACCAATTAAAAAAAAGGAATAAATATGGTTTAAATATGATTTAATATAATCTATTAAATACTTAATCAATATTAAAACTTTATTATTTTCTCTCTCATGTTTCCTCTCATAACTTCTAAATGTTAATATCTTTTATATACGAGATTTTTTAAAGAAAAAAATTACACCAAATTAACGAGCGTTTTATTATCTTTCCAACGAGTACCATAGTGCTATATAAAAACGGAGAAAAAAACGACTATTTTTTGTAACCCGACAGGTATTGTGTCAGATTTGTAATTAGTTTAAAAAAATTGTGGGTTTGGGTCGGGCCTGGGATTAGGTGATACCCGACCCAATTACCCTTTTTTTTATATTAGAAAATGATAATTTATGCCAGAAATTTGTTTAAAATAATAATAATAATAATATTCATTAATCATATATTTGCAGATGCCATTTTTATAGTTTAGATACTTTTAATTTTATTAACTTTACTTAGATTTCTCAACCCGGGACGCTCCCGGGGTATAAACTAGTTTACCAATATACGCGAAAAGAACATGAAATTGAAATGAACTCAACACAAGCTCCCTATTTATATTATGTTTTAAGGTTAATAGTGTACCAAATTATGAGCATTCTTAGTTTGTCAAAAGATTGTAAGAACCATAAAGGTTAACAACTATATATTTTTTAAGTCATGGCTAGAAACATGAGATGTACTACCTACTCCCCTAATTATTTGTATGCTTGTGAAAACCACTTAGTTTCTACATCATATTCTCTAAGTTATTCTTATTTGCTGTTAAAATTCTTCTTGTTTATTTGGACCAAATCAAGCCTGTAACTTATTTGTGTATAGTAGGCTCGGGCTAAAAAAAAATTAGGTGCATATGTTGAACTCGCTTAAGGTGCGAGCCTAATGTAATCTTGGTTCATATAGTTTCAACATTGATCCTATTCAAGCCTAGCTTGGTTAGCTAAAGGAGTCGACTTGCCTCTACAAACTCTTTAGAAGCCCAAACACATATACTCCACTGATTCAGATTGTATTGTATGGTGGATGGACTAATTATATGATGGTGTGGGAGGTACACACAACCAGTAAGCATGAAAATATAAAATGGATAACTCTTGGGGAATTTGGATAGTATTGAATCAGAATGATATTACTTAACATCCCTTTTATAAGTAATGCTAAATTCTAAATTTAACAGGTACTACTAAATCTTCGATATTGAAAGCTGACAATTATATATTTATATGATAAATAAAGACACATATGAAAGCATAAATATATTCAATCAATGATTTATTCGTTTTACACTAAAATTTTGAACAACTAGAAATTGCTAAAATTGTTGGAAATTCAGTGTTGAAATCAGAGCCCTAACTGACTGAATTTTGTCCGACAGTTCGGCCAAATTGCCTATGGACTCCTTAACTCTACCCGTACGTAGCCAAAGTTATAATTACAAATATAAACCAGTACAATTATAGATAGTCAAAAAGCTGTTGAAGTATGAATCATGATCTTCAAATTGTTATATTTACTAGGTTCTAAGAGTTTGGCTGTTAACACAAAACCTCTCATTTGTCGTAGCGGGAGTAACTGTGGTTGGACTTTTAATCTCGCCAGACATGCGGGTCACCAACGCCACTACATTTAGTTTGCTCGTTGTGCTGACCAATCTCTCCGGAGCTGTAGCAGTCCTTTCAACTCTTGCAGGGACCATCTTGATTGAAAGAGAATGGTACATTTACTCTTGATGGCTAGTTTGACTTTTAAGGTCAATCTGTCACGTTAGAACCTTCATAGATTGATCTTATTTGTTAAACATGCATAAACATTTTATTACTGTTCTAATATAGAGATATGTCAACAGTTAGATTTTGTGTTTGACCTCATAGTCAAACTATTTATCTTTTCTAAGCTCTAGAGCTTAATTAGAAATAACTAGTTTGACTTTTTGAGGTCAAACCATCCCATTAAACCTTCATAGATTGATCTGGTTCTATTAACGTGCATAAAAACTTAATGACACCCCAAACAAGAAAACATCAAAAGTCAAAATGTATAGCTTTTCATGAGTTCTAGAGCATAATTTGAGCTTGTTTGACTTTTGAGGTCAAAATATCCACGCATACCTTCATAGTATCTTCATAGTAGAATCTAACTATTACATCTAGAAAATTCGAGTAGTACCCTAATATTTATTGAGATGTTTATTTAAGAACCAGTAATATGTTGAAAAATGTAAGAACCGCATAATGCACTGTACATAGTGTAAAGATAACCAAACCGTAACACTTTAAAGCACTATATGTAAATTATGTGGTTCTCGTAGTTCTCAACATATTGTTGGTTTTGAAATGGACGGCACAATTCAATTTCGTTTATAAGTTATGACCTTAAAAGTCAAACTGCATAGTGTTTCTTTCTTCTTGGATCATGATTCTGATCAAAACTGGAGTGACCGATTTCAAATCATGACAGGGTGGTTGTTATATCAGAAGGGCATTCTTCAGACGTACTTACAAAGTTGAATTCCAGGATCCGGAGAATCGATCTAATAAGCACCTTATTCGCGCCTGTCGTAACAGGATTCATCATCAGTTTTGTTTCAATGATTGCATCAGCTGTCGGTTTAGCAATTTGGAACATACTTTCGGTTTTCTTGCAGTATTGGTTTCTAAACTCTGTATACAAAGGGATACCGGCTCTACAAGAAAGAAGCCGAAAAAGAGGACTAAAGCTCAAAACTAAACCAAATGACCAAGAACAAGCCCCTTCTACTTCTCAGGAAGAAACTAACCAAAATCATGATTCTTCTGACGATGTTGCTTCGCGTAGTTTGGTTAAAAGATTTGTTGAAAGAGTGTATGAAAGCCAGTTTATTCATGCTTGGCGCGTGTACCTTCAACAAGATATCGTTTTGGCTGGACTATCTTTAGCTTTGCTCTATTTTACAGTCCTCAGGTGTGGTTATTGCTCTTCTGTTTTGAAACAACAAAAAAATGCTAAAAGTATATATTGGGGCTAATATTAGTTAGTTATTTCTGTTACAGTTTCGGGACTTTGATGACCGCAACATTGGAATGGGACGGAATACCAGCATACATAATTGGAACTGGAAGAGGAATAAGCGCGATAATGGGTATCTCGGCCACCTTTTTGTATCCTTTCTTGGAGACTCGAATATCAACCGTTAGAACAGGAATTTGGTCAATCTGGTCACAGGTATGCTTAAAGTTTCAAATGAAATACACTAACTGATTGTAATGAAAAAAAGGGACACGAATGTTAGCGGGTCAAACCGGTGCAACCCTTTTTTACCAGAAACAGTTTGAACATATAGTCTTGTTTGTTAAAGACTTATGTTGTTTATATGCAGTGGAGTTGCCTCTTGATCTGTGTTGGCTCAATATGGGTTAAAAACAACACAACATCGGCTTACATGTTAATGTCGGGAGTAGCAGTGTCACGTATAGGACTATGGGTATTTGATCTATCGGTCATTCAACAAATGCAGGTAATTCAAAAGCCCGAAACTTGTTGAAAACAGTTCTAGATTGTTGTTTTCAACTGTTAGCCTCAATTCTGAAACAGGATCAAGTACCCGAATCTGATAGAGCAGTCGTTGGAGGCGTACAAAACTCGGTCCAGTCTTTCTGGGACCTGATGACATACATCATGGGATTGATCATCTCCAACCCTCAGGTGATCCTATTACTTTATATTATAGGTAGCATGATGAGTTTGGGCATGAACTTTTTTGACGTGTGATATATTGTGTTGGTTCAGGCCCCTTACCACACTCACCACACAACACACTCAAGTGTATATGTTTGTAATATATGTGCAGAGAAGAAGAAATGGAAAAACTCCTATATTCTATATTCAATAATCAAAGGCTTTAAATAGCCATACAGAAACTAACGTGAACACAAAAATAGCAATAAAATACTAACTTATCCTAAAGAACCGGTAAAGATGCTAAAGAGCCGTTACACATCATAAACCCACTCCAACCATGCATGCAACTAAGCTAAGACTTGGTCAACCATAACCAACTTCTTTGTTATTCACTTCAGCACCTCCTATTATTCTGATGTAAATCAAGACCAAGACTAGGTAGATAATATATAAGCATTACCCATGACCCGTTAACACTTGACCCGGTGACCCGTGAACCAGCGACCCACGAACAAACCCGAGTAAACCCAACATATTGAATGGAAACACAAAGCAACACTCTAAAGAAAATAGCAGAGAATAATATTAAAAGCTATAGTGGTATATTATCCACCATTAATATTCACTCCTCCGAATATTTATCATTTCAAATCCAAATTTTTAATTGTTTTAAATTCTTTTTAAATGTAAGGTCTATTATTTAGTTATCTATTATTTTATCCAAGCTCACTAATTGTTATGAGTGTCCCAAATTGTTTGTCTGGAACCAAAAATATAAATTTATGTCTATAGATATTCTAACACCAAAAAGTAAAAAAAAAAATTCTTAGATCCATCGCTGCTATAATGTTTATGCATTTCTTTCTTTTGTGGTATTAGGATTTCTGGAAGTTGATATTGGTGTCATTCGGGTTGGTGACGATGGCAGCGGTTATGTATAGCGTACATGTATATCGAGTTCGGAGACACCTGTTTCACTTTGAGAAGTTGATTAATTATATTTCATAATAATTCTGTGTGAATTTTTATACACTACAAGGAAGTTCACCTTTAGCGGCCACGCCTGCTGCCGCTAAAGGTATACCTTTAGCGGCAGCAGAACCTTTAGCGGCGACGGCTGCCGCTAAAGGTCCTGCCATCTTTAGTCTGTCGCTATTGCTCCTGTTGCCGCTAAAGGTGCTGCCGCTAAAAGTAATTATCTACGTGGCATTATCTTTTAACTTTTTTTTTTGCCACGTGGCATGACACGTGGCATGCCACGTGGCAGATTCCTGTGCAATCTGGGCAAGACTTTTAGCGGCGACGCGTCGCCGCTAAAGGTCTTTTTTTTTTTTTTTTTTCTATTCGTTTACTCCGCACACGCATAACCAAACTAAATAATAACAAAAATAATAAACCAACATCTACATATATATAAAATAAACGTAACAAAGTTAAACGAACATTCGTCAAAACATATCAAACAAAATAAACTAACATACCAACCTAATATTTGATTCAAGTATACACCATCAAAACTAAACAAACATACCAAAGCTGCCTAAAAGTCTTCGTCTTCGTTTTCGTCTTCATCGTCGTGATCGTGATCGCTAATTGGTTTTTTACAACTCATATGGCTAGCTCTAAACTGCGGAACAAACGTCGCATAAATATAACAAAACCTTGTTCGCTTACAATATCACACGTGCCATACGCGAGTATAAAATACGAAATAATATTAGTAGATCCATATAAAAAACATAAAATGTCAGCACCTTTTTGCTCTTAAAGGTCAACGTATAACACATGAAAAAAATTCAATACTTAAATCACTTATAAATAAATCAAGAAACACAACCCAGTTCTTGAATCAACAAAAGAACAATACCCATATCACAATTCTTGAAAATAAAAAACCCCACTTCAAAAAAGAAAAAGAAATAAAAAACAGAAGTCAAAAGGTCTACACCTAAAAACTATGCAATTTCCATCAGGTCAATTCTCCTTATTTAACTAAAACTATGTATTAGCATTCAACGTAGATTAAAGAAAAAAATGTAGTATTGGAGAGTAAGATGACACCTTAAAAAAAACAGAATAATTTGTTGATCAAAGGTTAGGCATGCACCGTTTATGTTACAACCTCACTTAAGGACCTGAATACAAGTTTTTTAATTTATGACAAAAAAAAACAATACCTTGTGTCATTTATAAGCTGCATTCTTGATGAGTCTCGCAACACAGCCGCTGCTCTTGCAGAAGTGAGGTGGAATGCTGCCGTTTTTCTTGCGGCCTCCATGGATTCTCTGGGAAGTACCAATACCGAGCCCTCCCTTCATATAAAGCTTTCTTGCCATCAATGGTTAACATCTAAAGAAAATTAGCGCAGCTAGCAACAATTTTGTTAATTTTACGTTTCAAAATATAAAAATTGAACTTACCAGCTCTGAAATAGTACCAATCCGAATCATATGGTGCCAGTTCCATCATCTAGCAGCTCCATTTACATATCCAATCCCAGAGCAAGTAAAAAAAGAAGCAGAACATGAGAGAGACATTTTGTATCAAATGTTCACTAAACCCACAAGCAAGCATGAGAAAGAAGAACCTGAAATGTGGATATCAATGTTAATCTTTTTTAAGTTAAAATGCAATCGAATTTCACATTTTAATAAAACCCATGACTCATAAGTTACTATAATTTATACAGTTCGGTTAAGAAGTGGAGTACCTGAATACAAACTCGCTAAGTTCTAGTGCTTACACTTCCTTACACCTAGGTAAGTTCTAGTCGCGTACATGGGTCTGGTAATCCCAGATGCAGACTGTCCCTGAATACAAACTCGCTAAAATCCTGTACAAAAAAATAAATCATTACAGCTAACAGTTGCTAATCAATTAGGTGATTAACTTCCCTATTGACTTATGCCACTGCATCATTTAGAAGCTATAAATCATTTCATATCAACTTAATACGGAAAACACACCCATTACCAATATTAATTTAGCTACAATGAGCAAGTGAATATGTACCATGGTTCGGTAGGCTGCAGATCCACATATTTTACTCTTTCTGATCTTTGTGCAAGTTTCCTCTGCAAAAAATACTAACAATTAGTTGATGAAGTTAACTTCATATGTTTCCTCTAATCTTAATGCCTCCCCTAAACCCTGCAGCCACCAAAACCACACACGAAACATACATCAAAGCTGAGACGGCAACAGGAGGCAACAGTGGTGGTTTTGGTATCATACCATCAACAGATCATCATCTCCTAGACAAACACAAGGGGGCAAACTTTTAGACTATACCCGCAAATTTCAGAATAGTTCAGGGACAAAATTTGTAACCCAAAACGATAGACGCAAGTCGACGTTATCATCGGGTCCTATTACCCTAGGTAATTTGCAACTCATGTTTGTAAATCTATAAATATTATTATTATGGCTCTATGTATATGCTTTCACTCGCTCTTCGGTTAGTTTCATTTTCAGTAAACTCTAGAGTAAACACGCGAAATCCCAGTGTAAACCCTCATCTCGGGATATCAATTCGTTCGAGAATGTTAACCCCGGCATTAACTCGCGCTTTTTAAGTCAAAAGACAGCGCAGAAGCTACCAGAGAAGAATATTCCGTCAACACAAGCGAATGCGACGATTTGCTCAGCGAATGATTCGGATCCATCGATCCAACGAAGCGCCCAATTCGCTTTCTTCTGAATACAAGGAATCGTATCAATTGCATGAAACAACTTCCTAAACTCTTAAAACCTAATCATTTATTCCTAATATGCTATATAATTAAACTCTAAAAACCACTTGACCCTAATATAAAGAGCTTGCAAGCTGGGAAAAAATTGAAGCATCAAAGATTACCTTGTCAAACATCATGAACTCGGTTTCGTATTTCGGGTATCAGAGTTGTAATATCATTAACTTAATTTATACACCAAATAATCTATCTTTTTAATTAGATCTAGGAATGTAGACGACTTGGTTATACCTTTCCAGTTTCCTACTCCAAAATTGACTAATGCTAACAAAGCCTCCAACGCCGTCCACCATCTTCAAACTTAGTCACAACGCCACTGCTGTCATGACCAGTAATCCGCCAATATGGGCCAATCAGATAGACCCGCAATCACAAATCTAAACACAATCACTGTTTAAAGACTTTGCATATTAATATAGTGTAATAACCCAAAAAGCAAAAACTCTTAGCCAAAAAGACAACTCACCTTAATCTTAAACTTGGTTTTGGGCATTCAGGTCGAACCTCATAGAATGAATCGGTTGGAACTCCTGGATCTTTCCACAAAAGATTCATCCTTTTTTATATACCAACTTTTCTCTTCAACCCAAAACCAACGGTTTGTATCCAAATTTCTTCAAACCAAACAAAATTTACAAAATTTATTCAAGATTCTTGCAACCCAGATCCTAAAAACATGAAAAAACAATACCCAGATGAGATCTTGGGGTAAACATCCACAAAGCAACGATCTTTATTAATCTTTATTAAAATAGAAAATAAACAAAAAACAAAAAAAAAACCGAAAAACAAAAAAAAAACAGAAAAAAAAAATAAAAACAGAAAAAAGAAAAAACCGGAAAAAAAACAAAAAACAAAAAAGAAACAGAAAAAAGAAAATAAAAAGAGAAAACAAAATAAAAAAAACGAAAAAAAACTGTACTTACAGGGAGACGAGAGCAGAGGGAGAGATCGGTAGTGGTGGGTTGCTCGGTGGTGGTGGGTTGCTCCGGTGGTGGTGGTCTCCGGCGGTGGTGGTCTCCGGCGGTGGAAGAAGGAGTGGGAAGACGAGGAAGATGAAGAAGAAGGGGAGGAGAAGAGAGAGCAGTGCGAGAGAGAGAACTGCGAGAGAAAGAGAGAGAGAGTGCGATAGAGAGAGAGAGAGAGAGAGAGAGCTGCGAGAGGAAGATCAGAGAAGAAGAAGAGTTTGTGAAAAAAACAAGAGGGAAAGGAAGAAGCTAGAGGCGGGTAAGTGAAAATTTTGGAGGTTTTTAGCGGCGACGGTGTCGCCGCTAATAGTTTTAGTACGATGAAATCTTGGCCGTTGATCAAAGATTGATCAACGGTGGATTGGGGGTCAGGTTAAAATTTACTTTTAGCGGCGACACTTTGGCGGGTCGCCGCTAAAGGTGTCGCCGCTAAAGGTGAAAATTCTTGTAGTGATACCGTAGCTTTGTAACATAAACTCCAACTTAATATAAAGCAAGAGTATTTATAAGTAAATTAAGTTTAAAAACAAAATAAAAAGCAAGAGATTTATATGTTTTCATTTCCAATGTCATTATACGAGCATGCGAATCGTTTCGTAATTTGAATTTAATTAGACGTTAAGTATATGGAAAACTGTATATATATAGTTACTTTCCTAGTCAGTTTAATAATCTCACTTCAAAATATATCTGAACGTAATGGACGGAAGTGGAAACGAGGCGCCGGCAATCGGCATTGATCTCGGGACAACGTACTCATGTGTGGCTGTTTGGAAGCATAATCGGGTCGAGATCATACCTAACGATCAAGGCAACCGAACCACTCCATCCACTGTTGCTTTCGTTGATGGAGAGCGTCTAGTCGGTGATGGCGCCAAAAATGAACAGGCAATGAATCCTGCTTACACCATATTTGGTCAGTTTACTCATTTACTCATTTATTTCTATACAAATTTTACTGAGTGATGCTTATTTTAGTTTTAGAAATCATTAAATTTATATCACAAAATTGTTTTGCATTATTAAAAATGGATTCTGATGCTAAGAAATTTGCACCTCAAAGAAACTTATGGAGTGTTTGATAGTTGTTATATGCTAAAATTTCAAGCAGTTGTTCATGTTTTGGGTTTTAGGTTTATAACAATAGACATTAGACACTACACCTTGACCTGGTTAGTATATATAACTTATCAATGATTTATCTGTTTAACTATATTACCAAGGTTCATTCTCTGGTTATGTCTTTATGCTTAGATTTTTGACATGAACAACCCTGGATTTCCAGATGCAAAAAGGTTGATTGGAAGGCGGTTCAGTGATTCCATAGTGCAGCAAGACATGAGGCTGTGGCCGTTTAAAGTAATACAAGGGCCTGCCGACGCACCAAAGATTGTCGTCACTTACAAAGGTCAAGAGAAGGAATTTTTGCCGGAAGAAATTTCTTCAATGATTCTTGGAAAGATGAAGGAAACCGCCGAAGCGTACCTGGGAAAAGTAGTGAAAAATGCTGTGATAACTGTTCCCGCTTATTTCAATGACTCACAGCGTCAGGCTACTAAGGATGCTGGTACTATTGCTGGATTAAACGTCCTTCGTATGATCAATGAGCCTACGGCGGCTGCAATTGCATATGGACTGGACAATAAGTCTGATATTGTTGGCAAGATAAACGTGCTTGTCTTTGATCTGGGTGGTGGCACTTTTGATGTTTCTGTAATGACTATTGAGAAAGGGGGTATTTTCGAGGTGAAAGCTGTTGCTGGTGACACGCATTTGGGAGGTGAGGATTTTGATAGCCGCATGGTGGATCACTGTGTTCTTGAATTTAAGAGGAGATGGAATAAGGACTTGAATGGGAACCAAAGAGCATTGGGTAGGTTGAGATTTGCGTGTGAGAAGGCAAAAAGGATTCTCTCATGTACTACTCGGACGTCAATTAATTTGGATAGCTTGCATGAGGGGATTGATTTTACTATGAAAATTACTCGTGCTAAGTTTGAAGAGCTGAACATGGGTTATTTTGATAAGTGCATGGAGACATTGGAGGCATGTTTAAGTGATGCTAAGATGAAGAAATCATGTGTAGACCAAGTAATTCTTGTTGGTGGCTCAACTAGGATACCCAAGGTCCAGCAAATGCTGAAGGAGATTTTTGATGATAGAGAGTTATGCAAGGGTGTGAACCCTGATGAGGCTGTTGCATATGGTGCAGCTGTTATGGCTGCAAAAGTAAGTGGTAGCAGCGTCACGAGTGTTAGAGATGTTTTGCTACATGATGTTGTTCCTTTATCACTAGGTATAAATGTATTAGGAGATGTATTATGTGTGGTGATCCCCAGAAACACTCCAATACCTACGGGTAAATCCCAGCGATGCTTTACTAGTTATGATAACCAGTCTGCCATTCAAATCAAGGTGTATCAAGGCGAAAGATCCAGATCTAAAGATAATCATTTGTTGGGAAAATTCAGAATCTCTGGAATACCACCTGCTCCTAGAGGAATCTCTAAAGTTATGGTATGCTTTGAAATAGATGCCAATGGGATCCTTACAGTCACTGCCTCAATAATATCCACCGGTAAGATGGAGAAACTCATAATTTCCAGTGAAAAAGGAAGACTATCCAAAGAAGAGATTGAGAAGATGGTAAAGGATGCTGAGAAGTACAAACTCGAGGACCAAGAGTTCAAGAAGAAAGCCGAAGCACACAATGCGTTGGAGGACTGCATATACAACATGAAGAATAAGATCGAAGAGCACAGCGTCAAGAAGAGTGTGCACCATGAGATCTTGCAGGTAATGAAAAAAATCATTGATGAAACGACAAAGTGGCTCGAGGACAATCAGGACGCACCTTTTTCTGAACTTCACCTCAAGAAGGTACATCTTGAATTCGTTTGCAAGCCGCTGTTTAATGTATAAGATTATGGTTGTTAAATATTAGAATCTAAGCTTTTGTTTATCTTTTTGTTCCACTTAATGTGTGGTCGAAATCAATGGTTGTTGAATATTGAAATCTGAGTAAGTGGTTCTCAGTATGGATATTAAATACTTAATGTGCAAACCTATCATATTTTGTTGCTTTGTTGTCATTTTATGATTTGATAAGCATTTAGGTGTCACATTCATTGGTTCGCTTACAATAATTGCTGATGTTTTTATACATGAAAAGCGGGTGTTGCAACAGAGATTTCTGAAGGAAAAAAAAAAACCATTACATCTGTATTGAATTTTCATGATTGCTTAAAGTTTTTCATTTAGTTCTTAAAGTCGTTATGTTTTGAATATACATAAATTGTGGCAACTTGGTAAGGATTTGGTCACTGAGATATCAATTTTGCTATTCTGAATGTATCACGCGGAAGCTATACTTAATACAAGATTTAGATTCCTTAATCCTTGGCTTGGTCCGTTTGGACCCGTTCGAACTAAAACCATGAAGAGATATTCCCTCTACCTCCTAATCATGCCACGCCTGTGTAGTAGCTTGGTGGTCAAAATGCTATTGACATACTCATAGCACTCAAGCGAGCCGAGGCATAAGCCCCTTATACTAAGACAATGTGGCTTCCTTTAGGCGCAACAGTGGTGGTCTACTTTTTTCTTCTCTACACTAACCTCGGTGTCCTATGATGTGGTTTATTGTTGTGTTTGTATTGTCTCTTTCTTGTTTGGACTTCCTTTAAGCTTTTTTTTTCTTAGTTGGCTTTGCATTGTTATTATTTTGTAATTTTGAGTTGGTTTTGCCTTTTTTTTTCCTTATGCTGATGCAGTTATGCACAAGATATCACACTTGTATGAAATGTTATCATTTTGAAAATTTGATATTAATAGGATTATAGTGCTAATTATATTAGTTTTTTGGTCTTTATGGATAATAATATATATAATTATGCCTTTAACATCCTTTTTAATTTTATATTCTGTCTTTTTATCATACGTGTGCGCTTGTTTTTCATGAATCTAGCGACAAGATCTGATCAAACATACACTTCCTTCGTCTAATTCAGCAAGAGGTTAGTTTTTGGATCTTCAGGAACAAAAAACAAAGATCAACGTATCTACCAGAACCCTAAGATCTGGATTTTTGCCTACAAATTACATTAAGTCTTTTATTTTAAGGGCGCCCACTTGAGATGTATGTAGGTCCGTCACTGAATGATCCAGGGCTGTGTATGTATCAGCCATTAAGCTATCTTTTTTTATTAACAGCATCAGCACCGACTTTTAATAAGCCAAGCAACAAGGCAACAAGCAATAAGCCCAGTAGCACAAGCCCAACAGCACCAACTCACCCAGCCCCAATATCCTTTAAACCAGCAACGTAGTAAGCCCATCTCTGCTTCAGTCCATCAAGCCCAGCAGCATTTTATGTTATAAAAGATTAAAAACAAGATTTTTTTTAGTATAACAAAAAAATGATATAAAATGTAATACATAACATTTTCAACAGAAAACAATCAGAATTCTATACTTATCGTATTGTTTATTAGTTGTGAAATATCCATCGACAACAGTTTCACTAGCAAAAAAGGTAGACAATTTAAATAATTTAATAGAAAGTAAATTTATTTAAATGTTTTTTAGCTTTAAATAATGTTATCAATTATGCAAGTAAAGGAACATGGATACTACACTTGTTTCAATGTTTTTTAAACAGTCTCATCAACTAAGGTCTAAACATGTTAATTAAGGATCACAAACGAGAACTCCTCGTGTTAGTTAGTTCCTTTAATTTAAACTAAATAACCATGAAAATTTTCCCAAACGAACAAAAGCTAATTAAAGGCTAAAGGAAACAACTAACTTTTCTAAAAATTAGAGCGATAAGATGATAGGCCTAACAATTTAAATTTAAATTTAAATTTAAATATATATGATCAATGAATAACTAACTAACTAACTAGCTTGTTTATTTACTCTTATATATAGAGAGACCTTTTTGTTTCATGGTGCATTTGAAGTCACCTTCTTTTACATTTTTACCTGATCACTAATTACTGGAACTTTGTGTATTATGGCGGGAAAAAGAAACGAAGCCCCCGCAATCGGAATTGATCTGGGAACAACGTACTCATGTGTCGCCGTATGGAAGGATGGTCGGATAGAGATCATACCTAATGATCAAGGCAACCGGACCACGCCTTCTTCTGTTGCTTTCGTTGATGAAGAGCGTCTCATCGGTGATGGCGCCAAGAATCAAGCACTAATGAACCCTGCTAACACCCTTTTTGGTCAGTCTACCAGTTGTTGTTTTTTTTTTTTTAATTATTCTCTACTCTCTACGTCTGAGTGCTTGTTATTTTATTGCCATGATTGAAGTTAACATTGGTGCAACAAAATGTCCAGAAGATTTTACTTGTCAAAAAGTTGCACCTCAACTAAGTTAATGTAGTCTTTGTTCCTTGTTAACAGATAATATTTTGAGTCATTGATCATGTGTAGGCCGGGTTAAGGTTTATTAATTGCATTAACTAACAATAATATTGGATTATTGGTGACTTGCTGTTTATGTTGGTTATTTATCTTTATCAGTCATTAGCTAAGTATACAATTGTCCACAAGATTTGGATTGTCAAAACTGGAGTTTGCTCGTTCTTATTAAATAATATTTCAAGCAATGAGTAAACGATACACGTGATTATGAAGTTTCAAGTTCTCATTATATATAGCTACTTGATGTTTATATCTGTTGCATAGTATTTGGCTTTCGGCCGCTTAACTAATTATGGATTTTTCAGATGCTAAGAGGTTGATTGGAAGGCGGTTTAGTGATTCCAGTGTGCAAGAGGACATGAAACTGTGGCCGTTTAAGGTCATAGAAGGGCCTGCCGACACACCAAAGATTGTCGTCACTTACAAAGGTCAAGAGAAGGAATTTTTGGCTGAAGAAGTTTCTTCAATGGTTCTTGGCAAGATGAAAGAAACCGCTGAGGCGTATCTGGGAGAAGTTGTGAAAAATGCTGTGATAACTGTCCCTGCTTATTTCAACGATTCGCAGCGTCAAGCTACCAAGGACGCGGGTACTATTGCAGGATTAAATGTGATTCGTATGATCAATGAGCCTACAGCAGCAGCAATTGCGTATGGTCTAGACAACAAGTCTGATATCATTGGGAAGATAAATGTGCTCATCTTTGATCTAGGTGGTGGCACTTTTGATGTTTCTATAATGACTATTGAGGAATCGGGTATTTTTGAGGTGAAAGCTGTTGCTGGTGACACTCATTTGGGAGGTGAGGATTTTGATAACCGCTTAGTGGATCACTGTGTTCTGGAATTCAACAAGAGATGGAAGAAGGACTTGAGTGGGAATCAAAGAGCATTAGGGAGGTTGCGGTCTGCTTGTGAGAAAGCGAAAAGGATTTTGTCATGTGCTACTCAGACATTAATTGAATTGGATTGCTTACATGAGGGGATTGACTTTTGTTTGAAACTTACTCGAGCTAAATTTGAAGAGCTGAACGTGGGTTCGTTTAATAAGTGCATTGAGATTGTGGAGGCTTGTTTAACCGGTGCTAATATGAAGAAGGCATGTGTAGACCAAGTGATTCTTGTTGGTGGGTCAACAAGGATACCAAAGGTTCAACATATGCTGAAGGATTTTCTTGATGGGAGAGAGTTATGCAAGAGTGTGAACCCCGACGAGGCTGTTGCGTATGGTGCAGCTGTTTTGGCTTCCAAGTTAAGTGGTAACAATGATAAAAGTGTTCAAGATGTGGTGCTACATGATGTAACTCCTTTATCTCTTGGTGTAAGTATGAAAGGAGATGTATTTTGTGTTCTAATCCACCGAAACACTCCAATACCAACGAGTAATGCCAAAAACTTCACTACAACCGAAGATAACCAAACCGAGGCTTGTATCAAGGTGTACCAAGGTGAAAGATCCATGTCCACAGATAATCATTTATTGCGAAAGTTCACAATTTGTGGTATACCGCCGGCTCCCAAAGGAGTCTCTAAAATTCTGGTATGTTTTGAATTGGATGCTAACGGAATCCTCACAGTCACTGCTGGGATTATATCCACAGGTAAGGTTGAGAAAATAACAATTACCAATGCAAATGAAAGACTCTCCAAGGAAGAGATCGAAAAGATGGTAGAAGATGCTAACAAGTACAAATACGAGGACCAAGAATTCAAGAAGAAAGCCGATGCCTACAATGCGTTAGAGGATTGCTTATACAAGGCCAAGAAAAAGATCAAAGAGTGTAAGGTGCGCCCGGAGATGTTGAAGGAAATGGAGAAAGCGATTGCTGAAACGACCAAGTGGCTCGAGGACAACCAAGCTGCTGCAGGTGCACCTTTTGCTGAGCTTCAACTTATGAAGCTACACCTAGAATTTGTTTGCAATCACCTGTTTTAGGTCTCATATTATCAAGGTACACCTAAATGGTTGTTTAATCCTAGCCGGAACCCAAGTAAGTGGATGATACTTTTCCTAAATGGTTTAATATATTTTGGATTTAAATGGTTGTTTATTATGGTTGTTAAATAGTCTAGAATTTGAAGTTGAAATTCTTTGTATTTCGTTGCTTTGTTGTTGAGTATGATTCATTTACATGATACCAAGGGGTATACAAATGCCCGACATATATACATAACGTGTTAGGGTCATGTATGAGACATAGTTTTCTAAGCAGGTTTTGAGACTATACATGGCTCATTGCCATTCCATTGATTGATTACTTTATTCAATTAAGATTTCATTTCTATCAGTTTTAGAGAAAATTATGGTTGATGGAGATGTAAATGGACCATTTCTTAAATGTATCATGATGAAGATGTACACAAAACCTATTTAATTGAACCTCATGTGATTATAATTGAGCCAGACTAAACACAAGGTCGGGCTCGAAGTTAAAAGAGTCGCCTCGGCTTACCTTAACAACCTGAAAATATAGGCCCATTCATCCTCAATTTAGATACTTTTCAAAATTTGCTTACTTTAGTGTTTTAATAATTAGATAATTTTGTTTGATTAATAGTTAGATTAATAATTAGGTTATAAAATTTATTGTTTGATTATTCGTTTATTTACTTGATTTAGAATTAGAATTTTCCTTAGTCTAAAAAAGAGAAAATTAATTAAAAAATAGACCATTTTTACGTGCAGGGTCTATGAACTGACCCTCTGAATACAAAGTATCAAGGCTTCTAAGTTCTACCATTAGGTTATATTAAACATCATGAAACTCAATGACACGTTGATTAGCACTGAGTGTTGTTAAAACCATAGTTGTCAAAAGCACGCCTAGGCACCAGGCGCACCAAGTGCGCTGCGCCTTGTGAGGTATGCGCCTAGGCACTGAAGCGCACCATCGGTGCTGTTTTTAGGTTGATTTCCGGCCAAATTCAGGCTAAAAGTTGTCTAAACCTCTAAAACATTCTAAATGAGTTATGAACAAGTCCTAAACAACCCTAAAACATCATAATGTAGCCCTAAACAAGTCTAAAACATCTCTAAAATCCCTAAAAAATGTATTTTATACTATGCACCTAATTATAAAAAACCCTCGTTTTTTATGCGCCTTGCGTCCAGACTCCGGGCTCGACCTATGCGCCTTGAATACGCCTAGACGTTTTGACAACTATGTTTAAAACTAATTAAATCAACCTTATACGTACCATGCTAAACAATGCTAAACAATGAATAAAATCAAATGAGTTAAATGACAGTTGTTTGAATTGCAAACTTCACTTAAATGTTATCTCAATAGGCAGGGTTCAAATACACAATCTTAAACGGACTTCGATTGAACTCACTCTAGCAGCATTGGAACCGTCTCATCCAACTCTGTGATCTTAAATTTTAGTTTCCACTTTGGGATTTTTTAGATTGTAGATTTTAAAATTTTTGTTTCAGATTATTTGTATATTTTTATTTATTATTGTGTTTTTTCTTATTTCCGTCATTGTATATTTTTTAAAGTGTTATATATTTGAAGGGATAGGGAGCCTAATCCTGGCGGAGGCATCATCCCTATCCATCTCTTCAGCAATCTTGACACCAACTTGCCCTGCCACCCGCGGAACCAAGTGGCGGAAATAACCCCATAACTCGGAACCATTAAGTACGTGATCCACCTCACGCCATCACCTCACAAGGACAGATGCGTGTGTGCCGACGCGCGGAATATCCTTAGACAGCTTTTTGTACGAGGTACAGAACAACATGGGCAGAGAAGATTCAGCAGGATCTGGGACAAAGCATGCGCCAATCGGATGGCGACACGTGGCGTGGTTAGTTCAACAGCTGCTAACAGGAATAGCGACTTGACTGCTTCCATGCTTCCTCCATACTGTCGTCTACAGTAGCCAACAGACATGCTTACCTGCTGTCAAACGTCACATCAGACGGCAGCAGGTAAGTTAGCCATACTGTAGCAGACGAATGCCGCGACGCCCAACCAGAAGGCGCCACGTGTCCACTTTGCAGGGTCAGCCAACATTCCTGTGACGACAGTTACAGGACTTGGACTTTCCTGCCATTTTTTTGGGCCAACTGCTTTGAGCCCAAGAAAAAGCCCAGATAGGACCAGCTCCTCGTGGACCTTTCCACCAAGCCCATGGTCTTTCCTATAAATAGAAGACTTCAACTCCTTATCAAAGGATCCAAAAATACTCACTTGTAACATAGAGCTAGGTTTACTTGTATGTTTTGTACTCTTCAAAGTAATAAGATCACCGGCTCTTCACAGTGGACGTAGGTCGAACTCGACCGAACCACTTACATCTTTGTGTTTCTACTTTCACCACACACACACACACACTTACTTATATTCCACTCTTGGGTTGAACCAAAAGGTTTGGGTAAAGGGTCGTACTTATAGTAACGTAAGTATTAACCGCCCGGTGATTAGTGATAATCTCCGGGATACTTATTGTTTCTTCAATATTGCAAAGGCTAAAATCCCACATGTCATTTATTTAGGCATTCTCTCATTTGAGAGGTGTCATGTAGGATCATAGGTGCCACCTATTACACCAATTAAAAAACAACAAATAATATACTAAAACATAATCTACTAAAACTAAATATTAAACCTTTATTATTTTCTCTCTCATGTTTCCTCCCATAACTTTTAAACGTTAATATCTTTTATATACGGGATTTTTTAAAGAAAAAAATTACATCAAATTAGCGAGCGTTTTATTATCTTTCCAATGAGTACCATAGTGCTATATAAAAAACGAAGAAAAAAACAACTATTTTTTGTGGGGTTTTGTTTTCAAATATATTTTACTTTACTAATAAATCACTACTTAGGGTTTTTTATATTTGAATAAGAAACGATAAACATAACTTCATAGGGAGATATTCATTTTTTTATATTTGAATATGATAACTTATAACAGAGATTTGTTCAAAATAAATAAATAAATAAATAATAATAATAATAATAATAATATTCATTAATCATGTATTGACAAGTCATTAATTATGTTGTCATATTAGATATTTGATTATGTCATATTAGATATTTTAACCTCAGGATGCTCCCGGGTTAAAAGCTAATTGTGTTATATATGCGATCCATTTTGCCTTTTATACCTCCGAGATTTAGATAATAAAAAAAAAACTAAATGTGATCTCAATAAAGTTAGAAAATAGGGAAAAAAAAACTTAGGGGGTGTTTGTGATTGATTATTTAAAACAGATTATGCGTTTTGGAAAAGCAGGGGTGGAGCTGCTTATATATTATTGCGTTTTGGTAGCCTAAAAAACTGATTATCTGCATTTTTAAAACGCAATCCAAACACTAAAAACTGATTATCTGCGTTTTGATAACGCAATAATCAAAAAATCAGATTCAAAACGCAATCCCAAACACCCTCTTAATAGAAACTAAAGATTATCTCAATAAACGTAGATAATAGTAAAAACTTAAAAGAGATTAAATGTTATCTATCTAATAATAAAAATATAATAATAGAAACTAAATTTGATTATGATTCAAATCCGAATAGGATATCGAGGATCTAAATTCAGTTTAAATCGAATAAAATTAATTACAGGAAACCTAAAAACAAATAATAAATAACATATATACCCCCGCCCTTTATTTACCTACCTGACTTTGAACTTATTATGGGCGGAAGTGGAAAGCACGCACCGGCGATCGGCATCGATCTAGGAACAACCTATTCATGTGTGGCTGTTTGGAAGCATAATCGGATAGAGATAATACCCAACGATCAAGGCAACCGAACCACTCCTTCTTCTGTTGCTTTTGTTGATGAAGAGCGTCTCATCGGTGATGCCGCCAAAAATCAAGCACTAATGAACCCTGACAACACTGTATTCGGTCAGTCTACCAGTTGTTGCATGTTTTTATTCTCTACAAATTATTATTATTATTCTTATTACAAAGGATTACTTCTCATTACGTTAAGTGCTTGATGTTTGAATAAGTTAACTCTGGATTTATATATATATATATATAGGTGCTAAGAGGTTGATTGGAAGGAGGTTTAGTGATTCCAAAGTGCAGCAAGATATTATGTTATGGCCCTTTAAGGTCATACAAGGGCCTGCTGACACACCAAAGATTGTCGTCACTTACAAAGGTCAAGAGAAGGAATTTTCGGCTCAAGAAATCTCTTCAATGATTCTTGTCAAGATGAAAGAAACTGCCGAGGCGTATCTTGGAAAAGTTGTTGAAAAAGCTGTGCTAACTGTCCCGGCTTATTTCAATGATTCACAGCGTCGAGCTACCAAGGATGCTGGTACCATTGCTGGATTTAACGTCGTTCGTATAATCAATGAGCCTACAGCAGCTGCATTCGCGTATGGTCTAGACAACAAGTCTGATATTGTTGGCAAGATAAATGCGCTCGTCTTTGATCTGGGTGGTGGCACTTTTGATGTTTCTGTATTGACTATTGGGGAAGGTGGTGCTTTTGAGGTGAAAGCTGTTGCTGGTGACACTCATTTGGGAGGTGAGGATTTTGATAATCGCATGGTTGATCACTGTGTTATAGAATTCAAGAAGAGATGGAATAAGGACTTGACTGGGAATCAAAGAGCATTGGGGAGGTTGAGGTTTGCTTGTGAGAAAGCAAAAAGGATTCTCTCGTGTGCAACTCGGACATCGATTGATTTGGATTGCTTGCATGAGGGGATTGATTTTTCTTTGAAAATTACTCGAGCTAAATTTGAAGAACTGAACATGGATTCGTTTAATAAGTGCATCCAGATTGTGGAGACATGTTTAAGCAAAGCTAAGATGAAGAAATCATGTGTAGACCAAGTAATTCTTGTTGGTGGCTCAACTAGGATACCAAAGGTCCAGCAAATGCTGCAGGAGTTTTTTGATGGCAAAGAGTTATGCAAGAGTGTGAACCCTGACGAGGCTGTTGCATATGGTGCAGCCGTTGTGGCTGCAAAGGTAAGTGATAAAGAGTGTTCACGGTGTTTTGCTACAGGATGTCGCTCCTTTATCTCCGGGTATATTTTCAGACGGAGATGTAAGCACGCCAATACCTACAGTATATGATAACCAATCTGCTATGGTTGTTGAGCATTAGAAACTAAGGTTGTGTTTAACAGATATCAGTGGTGGTTGAACATTGGTGTAAGTAAGGGGATACTTCCTGTATAGGTTAAGTTTGGTGACAGTCTGCTAGATGCTTACATAGTTTTACTTTTGCTTTGACTTTTATATTCTGTTGCTTTGTTTTCAAGCATGATTTGATAAGCATTTATGTGACATATCAATTGATTCATTTACATTATTAAATAAATTTACTTTAGAAGAGTCAAGAGTGATTTACATAAATCAATTTCAGAAAATATAGAGTGACAACAAGATTTATTTCAAGCATGAAAGAGCGATTCAGAGGTTGGTTATGATCAATTTGGTATACCTAATACCCTCTTTACTATTGATATTGGCTTCAAAATGCCTGCTTGAGGTTTCGTTTTCTTAGAACCGCTTGTAACAAGAGCTACAACAAAAGAGACCAATTTTCATTATAGAAAGATGTAGCGGTCCAACTTACAGGGTTGGTGAAGAAGTTGCACCGACTTCGCTTTCACTCTTTCAGTGACTCAGGTCAGCCCTAATGCTTTGTAAATTTAAGCAAGTGTCTAGGGCCTTCAAAAATAATAAAAAGGAGGGCGTTACTCTTGCTGGAGAATGGTTGACCTGCTTTTCACCAACTATAAACTTTTTAATTTATTGTTGTTGGTCCAAAGCCTGAGTAAATGAGGAGATTTAGAAAAAAAATCTAACAAGGTCATGACTTTTTTGGTTCGCTTAGGATCTCCAAAAATAATGGACCTGCTATGAATAACTCAAGTGTACACATCAACCTCTTGGGATGTGTCGTACTTTGGTGCCATTTTCTTGGTAGTGAGGTGCTTCAATTTTCGTTCAAGACATCAAGTTAGATTATGTGGTGTGGTTAAGGCAAGACTTGGGAAATCTTGCCGTCACGTCAGCAAAAAGTGGGTCAGCCTTGGATTTAGACAACTTGAGGTCTACCCAAGGGTGTGTGGTAGTCTTCTTTGGGGAGCCCTCCACTCCTATTGGTCCATCATTTATATTATATTATATTAAAATAAATATTATTATCTATATCTATATCTATATCTATATATATCTATATCTATAATAAACCAAAGCATTTTTAATGACATGTCATAATATTATACAATCTCACTTTTAAGAGATGCCACATAAGATGTGATGTGGTAACTCTAGACCAATTAAAAAAAAATATTAAATATGGTTTAAATATGATTTAACATAATCTATTATTAATATATATAAAAGAATTGAACATTGCTGACGTGGCGTGCAATGGTGCCTTCAACCTCTCCATGAAACTGCCACGTGGCATCATAATTGAAAGACTTTAGTGTTTTTGAATTATTTCATTTTTTAATTAAATTGAGGTATTTTAGGAAAAAATAATTTAAAAATAAATTTAAAATTTTCTCTCCCATATTTCCTCCCATAATTTTTAAACGTTTATATCTTTTATATACGGGATTTTTTAAAGAAAAAAATCACACCAAATTAACGAGCGTTTTATTATCTTTCCAACGAGTACCATAGTGCTATATAAAAAACGGAGAAAAAATCGACTATTTTTTGTGGGGTTTCGTTCATACAGGAAAAAAAAACACAAACTGTTTATGTTATTCATTAATCATGTTTTTTCTTTTAAACCAGATTCTTATCTACGATATTAAAAATCAGCCCAATCGCCATGTTATCATTGGAATTTTACTAGGTATACTTCATCAAGAGAAGCTAGAACAAAGAATCACGCAACACTGCAACACATGGTGTCAGCTTATAGCAAGGTTATTTTTTTATTTATTTAATTATTAATTACAAGAGTAATAATTATTACTATTAGTATTAGTATTATTAGAATGGTTATATTTTTCAACCCCGGGACGCTACCGGGAAGAATTGATAGTTGCTGACATGGCGTTCAATGGTGGCTTCAACCATCTCTTGATTATGTCACGTGGCATAATGAGATGCAATGGTTACAACTTTCAACTTAAGTGTTTGTTTAGTTGATTAGGTTAGGAATTATAAGAGCCATTAGAATGTGAGAAATTAGAGAGATGTGATAAGTTTTTGAATAGTTGCAGCTTACATAAGTGATTCTTTAGATGATTACTGATTAGGTTTTAGATTAGGGAATATGAGTTATTACTGATTAGAATACTATGAACATGTTATGATTGAGAGATTTTGTGGTTAGTTAACTTAAGCCATTTGCAATAGGTTATCACGTAAAATTAGAGTTTTCAACCCCGGGACCCTCCCGGGGTAATCAGCTAGTCTATTAAATACCTAATCTACTAAATGTAAATATTAAAATTTTATTATTTTCTCTCTCATGTTTCCTCTCATAACTTTTAAACGTTAATATCTTTTATATACGAGATTTTTTAAAGAAAAAAATTACACCAAATTAAAGAGCGTTTTATTATCTTTCCAACGAGTACCATAGTGCTATATAAAAAACGGAGAAAAAAACGACTATTTATTGTAACCCGACAAGTATTGTGTCAGGTTTGGAATTAGTTTAAAAAAAATTGTGGGTTTGGGTCGGGCCTGGGATTAGGTGATACCCGACCCAATTACCCTTTTTTTTATATTAGAATATGATAACTAGATTTGTTTAAAATAATAATAATAATAATAATAATAATAATAATAATAATAATAATAATAATAATAATAATATTCACTTTGCTTAGATTTCTCAACCCGAAACGCTCCCGGGATATAAGCTAGTATTCATATAAATAATAATAATAATCTAGAAGAAAACAGAAGCCATCTCCTCCAAACATACCTTCTTCTCAGTTGTCCCTCTCCGCCTTCAACCACCACCATCACCAACACCATATCAGCACCTGCCTCCGCCTTCCTCCACCATAAATCCCTTCTTCCTTCTCTTTAAACCCTAAAATCCCAGATTATGAAAAAAAAAAAAAAAAAAAGATGGTAAATAGAGAGAAAGTGAGAACAGAGAGATGAAAAAGAGAGTGTTAGAGAGAGAACCGAGAGATGAGAGAGAGGAAGAAGACATGGTAAATTTTTTGATGTTATTATCTGAGTTAGAAGGTCTCACCAAAATCAAACAACCATATGCCATGGCCCGTCTCAAACGTCCGAAATTAGATGAGTTAACCAGCCCAAACACGACGCGAAGGGGAAGTGATGGCCGGACCTGGATGCCGCCCTCCACACCACATGGTGTTTATGACATGATGTAATCATCAAGAGAAACAAAAAGAGTATATAACACGATTTAATATTTTTTTTATAAACAATCCATGTCATTCAAAAAATACATCCACCGATCCACGTCACAGTTTAAATTAAAAAAAAAAATTATAAAAATAGCTTAAATTAAAGAGAACAAAAATTAAGAGCTTTACGTCGCCTTCAAACCTTTGTTCTTCGTCTTCATCCCTTCCTCTCACTCCAAGAAACCCTAGAAATTTACAGACATAATAATAATAATAATAATCCATCAATCCATCCATGAGAACTTCACTCCCACCACACCAACAATGAAATGTTATTACACTCGATTCCTCTTCCTTTCTTCCAATAACCCTCACCTTACCCTCATCGGCGCTAACCACACCTCCGCCCGTTTCTGCTCCCGTTAACCTCACCCTAATCATATCCAATTCATTCAATCCACCATGGATCCGGTCAACGCTAAACGCGGCTTCCTCCGAAACGCCGTCGTTCGCTTTTTCTTACTCTCTCTCCTCCTCATAGCCGTTCGCTTCGCTTACGTCATCACCATCCGAGGTGAATCATGCATCTCCGGTGACGATTTCTGCTTCTTTTCATCAAATCCAATCAATAATAACAGACTCGTCACCGTTGCCGGCGCCGGAGTTCCATCGGCGGTCACTCTCCATCCCGCCGCCGAAACATCACCGGAGTTTCACAAACGAGTGATGTTTTACATCACAGTGTTCCAAGATCTGATCGTTGACGGATTCTTATCGACAAAGTCAAAAGCTCTATGCGTTGACACACCGATCGGTGATGACGTGTACGCTTTGAAAGAGATCGGTGTGGATGACGTCATCGGGATATATAAAAAGGCGGCTAAGCCGTTGGTGGTTAAAGGAGTAGGGTTTGAACAGCCGTTTGAGGATAATATGTTTGATTTTATATTTGCAGGGGATGGTGGATTGGATAGATCGGACAAGGCAGGGGACTTTGCTAAGGAAGTTGGCCGAACGCTTAAACCCGAAGGTTATTTCGTTGTTCATACGGGTTCTAAAGATACTTATAGCTTCAATTCTTTTATTCGTTTATTCAATTGTTGTAAATTTGTGCGTTCGCGACATATAGACGGGTTTGGTTCCGAAATTCATGAAATTGTTATGAAGAAAGTAAATGGAAAGAAGAAAATAGATCAAGTTTTAAGTGGCAAGTGTTCTGTTCCTGGGTATAAGCAAGATTTGGTTAAGAGGGCTGAACCTTTGATAGCAAACGAGCCGTTGAAACCGTGGATTACGTTGAAGAGAAATATTCAGAATGTGAAGTATTTGTCTAATATGGTGGATATTAATTTTAAGGAGAGGTATGTTTATGTGGATGTGGGTGCTCGGAGTTATGGGTCGAGTATAGCTAGTTGGTTTAAGAAACAGTATCCGAAACAGAACAAGACTTTTGATATATACGCGGTGGAAGCTGATAGACATTTTCATGATCAGTATAAGTATAAGAAAGGAGTTACTTTGTTACCGTATGCAGCGTGGGTAAAAAACGAGACGTTAGTGTTTGAGATTAATCAAACGCCTGGGGATGAGAATGTGGAGCAAGGTAGAGGAATGGGGCGGATTCAGCCGGTGAAATCAGGTGGTGGGATTGTGGGTTCTGTTGATGAAATTCAAGGGTTTGATTTTGCTGAGTGGTTGAAGAAGACAGTTTCTGAGAAAGATTTTGTGGTGATGAAGATGGATGTTGAAGGGACTGAGTTTGATTTGATCCCGAGGTTGATTGAAACCGGAGCTATTTGTTTGATTGATGAGGTTTTTCTTGAATGCCATTATAATCGGTGGCAGAAATGCTGCCCTGGTGTTAGGAGTCCGAAGTACCAGAAAACTTATGGGCAATGTTTGGATTTGTTCAAATCGTTAAGACAGCGAGGCGTCCTTGTTCATCAATGGTGGTAACTGGTAAAACACCCTATACTTTGTTTTTCCTTCATTAGTAGTTTTCATACTTGAATTGTTGTTGTTCTTTTTACATCAGTTTTTTCTGCATTCATTTAGATTTTACTTGAAAGAAAGTTCACCCATTTCTGTATCCATAATAATGTTTATATCTATTTGTTTGTCATTCACCATTCTTTAATTCGGTTGGTTTGAACATCAAGAGTCTTTACCTTCAAATGCATCCTGTGTTCTCAAATTTCAGTGACCAATATTAGTGAAATTGAATGTCCTAGGAGTGTTTGGATTAGATAATTAACTATAATACAACATGGTGTGGGTCTATCATCTCATCTATGGGAGATGTTTGGATTTGGGTGTTCATGGTTCAATTTTAAACCACCCAAATCGGTCATTGTTTTGGTTTCACAATTAGTGTTTAAATCTTTTGGGTTTGTCGGTTTAGCAACTTTTAAACCGCACCAAACGGTTTGTTTTTACCGTTTGAAATAACCTTAGTTTAACAATACGATTCATAGGAGTTTAGAAACAGTTGGTGACTCATTCTGACGTGACGGGTAGTCCTCCTAAGCCTACCCTCAGCTTCAACCACACTTCATAGTCTTATAATGGTTAAAAATAATCAATAACGGTTTGGTTCATGGTTGGAATAGAAATAGTTGGTCTCATGGTCGGATTGAACAAATTTGGATATTTTGTGTTACATGTGGGGGTGAGCGTTTGGCCAATCTTAATTTATTATCATATAGGTATAGGAATAGGAATAGGAATTTCTCCACATTATCACATCTTCAAGTGGCATCATAATTATTCTTGTCTTTTTGGCCCACTTATCTTTGCTTGCTTCTTGATCATCCTTGAATATGGTTGTTAAAGCCTAAAGGGTGATTAGATTCGTGTACAAGTTTAAAGCATTAGGTACAAGTCATTGCATAATTGTGAATACAAAGATTTTGTAGGTGATGGATGGGGCCAACACGATTAAATGAACCATATTTTGAAGCTAGGCTGTAATGAATGATGCATGCATGTAATGTAGTGTAGGTCGGTAGGTTTGTTCTTTTATGGCCCAAATTTCAAAAGTGGTGTGCTTTTCATAAATACATGGTTTCTGGTTGGACTACTTTTAGCAAGGATGGATCCAGCTGATATATATTTTGTATGGTCCTCGTATTGGCACACCCCTCACTTGTAAATACATACCATTGCACACTTATACGCGGCGTATGAGGGTCTGACAATGAGAATGTTTGTGGTCCCCTACAAGTCGCGTGTAGGCCTATATGTCGCCGCGTATAGGTCATGACATGACTTTGACTGAAGTGCATTAATGACGCGTGGGAGTTTGTGTCACCTTATATACGTGGCGTTAGAGCTAGACGTCGCTGTGTTCAAACAACTTGGGGTGTGTACCATTACCTAACGGCTAATTTATTCATAGACAGAGAGAACTAGCGGCTATACAAAACAAAGCATTTGCAAATTATGGAAGTTACAATTAATCAAATTATGGAAGTTACAATTAATCAAGTTATTCCATTCAATGAAGGAATTTTAGATCAATTCTCTACCATTAGACTATTGGGTATGGGAACAACCCAAATGGGGTGTCCTCCATGTCACATAGACGCCACATCAACATGGGTGGGATATCCTTCTTTTGAGGACTAACCAAGGGTACGAAGACAACCCACCCTCATTTATTATTATTAATCATTTATCATTTATTTCTTTTAACTTTTGTTTGTTTTTTAATTTTATTTCAAAGTAATAAATAATTAATATAAAATTAAATTAAATACTAAAATTAATAAAAAAAAAAGTTACGATACAAATAAAATAAAAAAATAAAAAATCGACTACCTAACATTAAAAAAATCATAAACTAATCGTCATGTCCGTTGTTCCAACTGTAGTCAATCAAATCCGCTTGAAGATGATAATGTATGTGTTCGTTACGTAATGAGAATTCGTTTAACTCTTGCCGTTCCAGGCCAACCGTAATAGTATTCTCATCCACCGCGTTTTCCTCGTAGTCACAAATAACTCGACCTTCGTCTTCGAGGTTCATGTTATGCAGCAAAATACAAGCATATATACAATAACGTAGTGTTTTGGGTGTGAGCTCGTGCCGGGTTTGCGATGATGTGTCACCTTGCTTGTAGAATCCCAAGTACTCGCTCAATGTCCTTTCTTGCCGCTTCTTTATATTTGGCAAATTTCCTTCTTTTGTCGTCGACAGTGTGAGGATAAGTTTGAACGATTGTGGAGTAGGTTGGGTATATTCCATCAGCAACATAATACCCGTGCCTATATTGCACCCTCGAAACTGTAAAGCTAGTATCTGGACCAGTTCCTTTTACAATATCTTCGAAAACTAGTGATTGATGTATGACGTTGATGTCGTTATTCGAACCGGGAACACCAAAGAAAGCATGCCAAATCCATAAATCTTGGGACGGGGCAACCTCTAGGATTATTGATGGATGTCCTTGATCGCCTCGCATAAACTGCCCGCGCCATGCATTCGGGCAATTCTGCCACGGCCAATGCATGCATTCAATGCTTCCAGGCATTCCTGGAAAACCATGCTTTTGTAAGTGGAACTCATACAACTTTGGGATGTCACTCGAGTTTGGTTTTCATAAATATCTTTTGGTATAAATCTTCACAACACATTTGCAAAATTTGTACAAACATTCTCGTGCAGTTCTTTCGGACATCTTCAAATACTCGTCCCATGAATCGACACAAGTCCCGTAAGCTAGTTGATGCAATGCTGTCGTGCATTTTTTTAAGGTGGTGAACCCCCTTTTGCCTTTAGCATCGTACCGTAAAGTAAAAAACGGGTCACGGCTAGACAAATTATCATCTATACGTAGGAAAAGTCAATGACTCATTCGGAACCGGCGTCTAAAAATCTCAACCGTGTACAACGGTTGATCGGCAAAATAATCGCCTACTAATCTCTCGTGAGCGCCTACACGTATGTTGTAAATTAAAATAAATATTGTGACGATATGAATTCTAAAAAAAATATATTGCCGATATAGATTGTAAAAAAATATAAACTAACCTTTCCGGTTTCTATTTATTGTCATTTGCCTAGTACGTGGTTGTGAGAACTGTCCATTTATACTAATAATGGGCGAACATAAATAAACATATTCACTTTTTGCACGAACTAACAAAAAAAAAAAGACATTTTGTGTTTGATCGTTTGTTCATGTTCATTCGGTTCGTTTACAAATCTAAATGGGGTACATAAATTTGATGCTAGACATCTAAAGATTTTACAATTTCGGCTTGAAATTGTTAATGGAAACCTTTCTAATTTAACCTAAAGCCACATTGAGATTTTTTTCTAGCATGAAATCGACCCCCAAAAACTTTATATTTTCAATTGAAATTGAAATAGGAAATACACTATTTTTTCAAGCAACAATTTTTAGATTTTCTAATACACAATACATGTAGGATTTGAATTTTCAACTTGTTGGTTGTGAAGCACACCACTTGAGCTTCATGATGTCCCTTCAAATAACATCCACCTAAATCCAAAGCCGGTTATTTGATTTATGCAAGCGTGTTTGATTAGGTTGTGCACGTTTTTTGGGTTGCACTTAAACTTGTTAGATGTACAAACTTTTTTTATCATTTCATTTTTAGTATTCGACGCTAGTAAATATTATTGGATCTAAACTTTTCAAGTTGCACATAATTTGACTTCTTTTAGTTTTGATTGATAGTAAATTTCATCAATAATTAATTTACAAGTGTATGACGCACGCCTAGGCTTTTGGAACCTAAGTGTCCCTTACCTCTTAAAACCATGATACGGATTAGCTAGTTTTCAATTGATGTCATCATATGAAATGAAATGATATTTGATGAAGTAAAAAAAAAGGCTAAAAAGAAAGATGAAAGTAATGATGTTATGGTACAAAATACATAGGATTCGGAAGCTTAAAGGTCCTATTACCAACAAATTGGCCATGAAGATCACTCCATTGGTCACCTACATTTCCCCATATTCTATAACCTTCTTCCACCAACTTCCTTCTCATTTCTGATTTGTAAACCATTCCACTTTGCCCTTTGTATGCTTCACTCCTAACACATGTCAAATTTAAAATAAAATAAAAATTTATTTAGAAAGTGCCTTCGAATGAACCTTTAAAAAATAAAAAGTATACGCGGAGTGGTAAACACTTGAGTCACTCTAGCAAGGATCTTACCTTTACATTGATATGTATTGTTGATATACTAATTAATAACGAGTTATGATCACATTTACCTCAGAATGAGTCGTTCAAAACCGAAGAATCCTTGAAAGTGTAAATTATGAAGAGTGGCTTGCTCAAACATCGTTTCATCTCTACCACTGATGAGAAACACCTTGAAACCACGGTCTATCAGCTTTTTAAACAATCGTAGAATAGGAGGAATCGCTCGGGCTATGCCTCTTGATGCCCATTCTTTAAACGCTTGAGGGTCGTATGGATCACCCCTACGTACATTAAATAATGTAACAAGTTAATTAGCAACATTATTTATTTATGTATTGGTTTTAAAACCGATTTAACAAGCCATATATATATGAACACATGTTTACCCGAATCTCTTTCCTTTATAGTAAACGATATTCGAAAGACAAGTATCATCGACATCCAAGATCCAAGCATCCATACCGTCTTCTGACATGACAATCTCGTCAACGTAGCTACTTATTTGATCAACAATCAAATTAACATCAGAAGCATATTGGCCACCAAGCATGTAAACCTCAACATCATAAAGGCATTGAATTGGGACAATGCGCCACCCTTGTATGTTGTTCACCTCCACCGCTAGCCGCCAACTCAAACAGTAGCTCAACGACAACTCCACCAATCGACCGCCATAGTGTGAGTGATCATAACCTTTTGTGCTCATAACTATCTTTAATAAAACAAATAGAAGAGCACACACTAGCCCTAGGGCCTCTCTTTGGTTCTTCATCTTGTTGCTAATCACGTGCCCTGCACGTTTGATATATGCATGAAAGTTTAATATAAAGTCATTATAAAACATTTCAAATGCGAATTTATAGATTTTAAAACATACCGGTTTCAAAATGAGTAAACGCCTAAAATTGGAAAAATTTAAGGTGGTGTAGGCATGAATGAACAAAGAGTGGTTTCTTTGGCAACTACATGTCCCATGCTTATATAGCAATACAAAAGGGAACATAAAATATAATATATATATATATATATATATATATATATTGTCCAATAACTTTTTAGTATAAGCGCAAGACTTTTAATCGGAGGGGAGTCGGACAACCCATCTATAGCTTGTTATCGGCGCATACGGTGTAGTAAGATGTTTCAAACCAATGACGGATCTTGAACGAAAAAATTGATAGGGTCAGACTCAATACACATAATTGGTTTTGAAATTTTTCGGTAAAATTTACATTACAAATAAAAAAAGTTGGGCAGGCCAGAGCCTCATCCGGCACAAGGAAAGATCCGCCAGTGTTTCTTACTACATTTGACCGTTATCCAAGTATAGTGTTGCATACGTTGGAAATAGAAAGTGTATTGTTTGACACAACCATAAAATGGGAAAATAGTCGGAAGGCACTAAAACCTATGGTATGTAGTGGATATACACGATATACAATTCCTTTGGTGTTATTTTGTCGGTAATTCAAAATGTCTGACCAAACACTAGTGGTTAATGGATTGTTTGGTAAACCAAATAATATATATAAGAATGGGATAATATGAGAATTCATCTGAGTTGTGAGAACTAGAGAACTCCCCTCGAGCATTCACAAAGTGACACATCACCACTTTTATAGTTTTTTGTATTTTTTTAATTAGGGGTAATAAAGTCTTTTGTATATAATAATCATGGGTATTTTAGTAATAACACCCAAGGTTGTAAAAATCCCGATTAATCGGGCCAAAGGCATTATAGCCCAGCGGCATCTTGGTGGTGAGATAAGGCTTAGGGGCCATAAGGTCATGGGTTCGAATCTCACAAAGGGGGTTTTCTCATAATTATGAGTTTCCTCCTGAATTGGTGACTTGGTGGTGGAATATGATCGCGTGGCAACATTGGTGGCACGATGATACTCCAGTGTTCCGTGAGTGATTCCAATTTGTTTGCCGTTCAAAAAGAAATCACCGATTAATCGGTGATTAATCGCTAGTCCTCACTTCACTGATTAATTTTGGGCTAATCACTCAATTAATCGGTGATGCGATTAATCACCGATAAATCGACCCAAATTGGTCCTAATCGGACCTAAAACTCAAAATTAGGTAGAAAATGAATTCGAACGGGTCAAAACTAGAGCAAATCGACCAAACAAAACAAGTTGTTACCTCAAAATTGGATGATAAACCATGATTTAGAAGCAAAATCGATGAAACTCCATGAACCCTAGTTGCGTCTGATGGTTGCGTATGATTAAAGAAGGCATGGGGAGGAATAAACCGGAATATGGTGAACGATGGAGTTGATTAGGGTTATTTAAGTTTAGGTATTTTAATATTTAACCCCCCTTCATATTCACTAGTTTATAATTAGCCCCTAAACTTCTAAATTTGTACATATAAGGTATGGAATTGGCATTATATGTGATACCCCGAAAATTCAGGTTCTCACTTTAACTAAACTCTAGTTACATTCCTTGCATTATACTTAACTAGGGTTAGTTAGATAAGACATACGTGCATGGTTATGAGTCAAGGTGTGATTGCATGATTAGTGAACCTCGGACGTTGGTGAATAATAAACTTATGTGTCTCGGTGATACCTGACAAACTTATGTGAAAACCATACGTGATTATGTGAACCTAAACCGAACACGTTAATAGAAATCATTAAAAGTGGAGCATGAGGTTGATTAGGGTCTTAATGCATGGGGTTACACTTGTTACGGTCCGAAATAACGAAAACGTCGAAGGATAACGCGTCGGGAGACGAAACGAGGAAAGAGCGCGCCACCCGGACCTGTGAGCGGCCGCTCACAGGCACCGAGCGGCCGCTCGAAGTGACCTGACGGGTCTAAACCGCCTCAAACTTATATTTAAGCATCCTAAACTCCCATGCAACCCCCATACTCAACCCTAATCGCCCCCTTACTGCCCCACACGAATATTTCACTCAAACAACCTCTGCTAAGGCTCAAGATCATCAATTGGGAGGCTCCAAGGCGCGCGATTGATCGATTGGGAGAGCTAAGGGTATATTTTACGATTTCTTATGCTTCTATCTTGTGTTTTCATTAATAAAAATCATATAATAAGTTTGTCCAGGTCTGAATGAGTTTATAAAACATTAAAGCATGAATCTTTTTGAAGATTAAATGGATTAAACATACTCATGAACGCTTAGTAACATCGTAGGATACTTGTTGCGCAAGTAATTGGTGTTTTGATTCTTAAAGCTTTGATCTTGACATGTTTAATCATAGAATCTGATGAAATAGGTATTAGGAATGTTTTGTGTTGATGATTGATGAATGTTAATAGTTTTTGTGCACACGGTAGGTGATTAAAGTATGATTTAGGCGAAACTAAAATCTGGACAGAATGGTTAGTCAAATTTGTAGGAGCTGTAACACGGCTCTAACATAATAATTTTAGTGTTTTCTTGGCATGGTTAGGTCACACCTGGTCTTAGCTTTTCATAATGGGTAAAATCATGTGTTTTGGACGTCGGATGAGTCGTTTTTGGAATTTTAATTGATTAGGGGTCATATCAGATTTTCGGATTTGTAAATTGGGCTAACTTTAAATGGTCATAACTTGAGATTTACAAGGAGTTAGGTTATGAAATTTTTACAGTAGGTCAATACTGGAAAAATAGAGCTTTTCCAAGTGGATTCATCTCGTTTGGATGAATACACAATTTTTAAGAATTTTCCTACTAAACTGACCTGTTGAGGAAATTTTCTGAATACTGCTGTGTTGTACGAATTTTTATAATTTTTGGGTTTGGAATTAAGACAAAACAAAAATAGGTATTGCCAAGTGAATCCCAAAGAAAATCCAGTAAAAATTTGGGAGGATAACTCACTGGTTTACTATTTTAAATAAATTCGTTTTGATGGCGCACAATCTGTCCTGAAAACACAGATTGTGTATTATGTGCTTATGTGATTACTTGAGGTCTTAGGTGATCTAATATTGACATATAACGGAAGTACACATGTTTACGACACCTACGGGCTGTAGAAACTGATTATAACCAACTCAATCACCAACGAGTCCGTAGGGTTTACTATTGCATGTAGAATCACTAGGCGTCGCATACACACTTTTGGAATATTTAAAACGCCTTGGACAAACGAGTTATATGGTGTAATGATGTTACGCCTATACTCACGTAGTGACACTGTTATTAGGGTGTCGGTAGCATATAATACTTGCTGTTCGGATTCTTTGCTTACGCGATAAGGTGAGTTTCACTACTCTTTTCTCAAAAGCATGCGTCTCGGGTTGAGACAACTTACTTAACGTTTCTAGTCCGGTTTGGGACTACTTTTACACATCCCGGGTTTGGGGTGCATGGTTCACGTGGTGAATCTATTTTTACTAATTCATATATATGTCCTTGATGAACTAAACCAAACACATCTTTTAAGTCCTTCAAAATACCGAATCAATTGCCGGTTGGGCAAGCGGGTTAATTAGTTGATAGCGCTATTAGGTCTAACAAACCTCACATCGTGCTGGGGGCACGGATGTGAACTATTAGCTTCAAACATAATCATTGTCGATGGACAATGATGCAAGGCATCCTTATCCCTGTTATGGGAACTTGTTCATTAGTAGTTCGGTATTCGCCGGTTTTAGTTATCATGAGTGGGCTAGCTACCCCTGACATTTGAATTAGCTGTTTACTTGTGGCCAAGGAGGCCGACGTTCTTACTTATTGTTATGTGGTCTGTGAGACCGACACTTTCATTTGGTTACATGGTTTGGGAAACCTACGCTTTTACTTACTCACCTACTTTACTTAGTGAACTCACCAACATTGTTTGTTGACCCACGATTTACATGCTTTTGCAGGTAGTTAGCTTCCGGTGCCAGGATTAGAAAGCACTGTACACTTCACTGCATTTGGGCTCTCGGGCATACACATAAATTATATATTATGCTTTCGTATGGTTTTAATTTGGGTGCGTTGTTTTGCGCATGGTTTTAAAAGGTTTAAATTGGTTTACGCTTCCGCAGCTTAACTAAACTTGGTTTTTGAAAACGAACTAAATGGTTTGGGCATTTAGAGTTCGTTCCTGTGACTTATGGCTATAGGATCCTGGTATGTCACGCGCCTCGCGGTATAAACCCCGCAGTGGAAATTTGAGGGTGTGACAGATTGGTATCAGAGCCATTGGTTATAGTGAACTAGGACTGCATGTTGAGTCTAGTCTATAATCATTATAGCATAAGTACACTCACAACTTAAGTGCACAACTAGCTATTAGCTACATATATCTACAACATATGATTTCGGGAGATATGTTATCTCCTAGTTCTAGACTTAATTCTTAACACGTCAATGGTGGGAACCTAGGGTTACACCAGGTGGCGCATTACTGGGAGTAATATCCTAACTAACCTCATGGACGAGGAGACAACAATAGTACAAGGGAGGGAGCCTTGCGAGCGTTATGGCGCACGTACACAGGAAGCTGCACGATGCGCATGACGTGGTACCATTAAATCAACTATGAAGGAATTCGAATGCTGAGACTTATCTTTTGTCACTTAGCAAGGAGACAATTAGTTTCTGTTCCTTGCTACTTGATCTTTCTTACCCCCATTCGAAACTCAGACGGGACTGGGTTACACATATAGAACTTATTTCTTACTTTAGTACCTTACGCCTAGTATGAGCGGGCGGACGTATGACTGCATATCCCTGTTACTCATAAGTATATGGTAGATTCATGGGAACACATTAGATCGGGACTTGTTACACACACTCTTGGGGAGTTACGTAAAGCCTACGATGTAATGCAACATCACAAGGGAGGATGAAACCTACCAATGGCTGATAGCCACGATTGGAGGAACGAGTGGTACAGCTTACCACTAAACTGGTTCACATAGGACTAGAGAAGGAGATTGTACGTGATGAGAACCATATAACACTGACATCGCAAAAGAGGAAGGATAAGAGATGGAAGGGGAACCTGAGCAGGACGAGCACATGGAAAGTGACGATGAAGGCTCTACTATCTAGACAGAGCATGGCGACGATTGGCTCTTACCTTTTCTTACCTATCTTTTCTTTCATTTTCCTTTGCTAACTTAGATAAGACTGAGTTCTTATGATCAACGATAGGGTGGTTGAGGCCCTCGCATCTTTCCAAGCTAGTAAAGAGCTATTTTGCTAAATCATTCTTTTCCCCTGACTTCCACATTTGAACTTTCTTATACCTTGAACGCACATTGTATTTCCAAGCCTTTTATTGATTGTAAACCTCGATAACTCCAACAGAACTGAAGGAGACCGTCTGATTGCTTTGGTAGTATAAGTCTTTGCTCTGTGCATTTGCCCCCAGGCAGGATGAGGTAATGTATGCCACATGCACACTCGATGAGTTGCAGATACTTGGGTGGAGAATGTAACCCCCATGACGAAAATTAGAAACTTGTTATCTAAAGACGGATGGGTCTGAAATCGACGCCTACACTACCAAGCTACAGGAGTTAGCTACTACATGCTCAAACATATCTAACCTACATTACAAACGGATCGAGCTTCATACCAAAGGGGTTGGCCCCACAGGTTCGTAGCATGGCTACTACGGCTCACCTACCCAGAATATAACAAACCTTTCACCTGGCTCACAAACTCACCGACGAGGCTGTTGAGCATGGTACTTTTCCGAAGCAGGGTGCTTCATCTTCTACTTTTGGTGATAACAAGAGAACGTGGGATAGTATGCGGTATAAGTCCTTCAACAATAACCACAACAGTAACAACAACAATGGGGCTCGTGGAGGAGCATTTGTGATGGGCTCTGGGGAGGCCAGGACTGATAACAACGGCGTGACGGATACGTGTTCCTTAAACGCCACTCTCGCTTCTGTTTTATATGATGCTGGTGCAGACTATAGTTTTGTGTCATCAAAACTTAGCAAACAACTAGGGATAGTTCCTACACTTCTTGATACCCCGTACTTTATAGAGTTAGCTGATGGGAAGCCTGTTAAGGTAACCCACATCCATCGTGACTGTAAGCTCGAACCAGATGGACAGTTGTTGCCATCGACCTCTTACCTATCACCCTAGGAAGCTTAGATCTCGTGGTTGGCATGGATTGGTTGTCCAAGTAACACGCTGAAAATTCTCTGTCAAGAGAAGATTGTTCGTATCCCTCTCCCTAGTGGAGAATTCTTATCTGTCCAGGGTGATCCTGGTGGTGCCATGATGGGCATCATCTCTTTCCTGAAAGCCTAGAAGTGTATTCGGAAGGGCTACCCAGCCATATTGGCTAACATTTCTGATACTCGAGCTGAAGTTGAAACAAAAATTGAGGATATCCCTGTAGTTCAGGATTTTCCAGATGTCTTCCCAGAGGAATTACCCGGACTTCCACCTGTCCGACAAGTGGAATTTCAAATTGACCGTGCACCAGGAGCCGCCCCAGTTGCGCGTGCACCATACCGCCTAGCACCAGGCGAACTTCAAGAACTACCTACCCAACTCCAAGAGCTATTGGATAGGGGTTTCATTAGACCTAGCTCTTCACCGTGGGGAGCCCCAGTCTTATTTGTTAAGAAAAAGGATGGGAGTTCCCGTATGTGTATCGATTACCGGGAATTGAACAAGGTGACAATCAAAAACCGCTACCCTTTACTTCGTATGGATGATCTATTCGACCAGCTTCAGGGGTCGAGTTTCTATTCCAAGATTGACTTAAGGTCGGGGTATCATCAACTGAGAGTCCGAGAGGAGGATGTGCCAAAGACAGCCTTTCGAACTCGTTATGGGCACTATGAATTTTTGGTAATGCCCTTCGGGCTGACCAATGCACCAGCTGTGTTCATGGACCTCATGAACCGTGTGTGCAAACCCTATCTAGACAAATTTGTCATAGTGTTCATAGACGACATTCTGATCTATTCCAAGAGTAGGGGAGAGCACGAGCAACACCTACGACTGATCTTGGAACTTCTGAAAAGTGAGCAGTTATATGCAAAATTCTCCAAGTGCGACTTCTGGATTCGTGAGATCCAATTCTGGGGTCATGTGGTGAACGAGGCAGGAATACAGGTCGATCCCGCTAAGATTGATGCGATTAAAAGATGGGAGGCCCCTAAGAACTCCCACGGAGGTCCGACAATTCCTTGGCCTTGCAGGTTATTATCGCAGATTCATCCAGGGATTCTCAAAAATCGCTCAACCTCTCACTGCTTTGACACAGAAGGGGATTACCTACAAGTGGGGAGATGCCCAAGAACCTGCTTTTCTGATACTAAAGACTAAACCTTGCGGTGCTCCAATATTATCACTACCTGAGGGTACGAAGGACTTTGTGGTGTACTATGATGCATCTATCCAAGGTCTAGGGTGTGTTTTGATGCAACGCGAAAAGGTGATCACATATGCTTCACGACAACTAAAAGTTCATGAGAAAATTTCCCCACTCACGACTTGGAACTGGGAGCGGAGGTCTTCGCTCTCAAAATTTGGAGGCACTACCTCTACGGGACAGAGTGCACGATTTCACAGATCATAAAAGTCTCCAGCATATATTCGACCAGAGGGTGCTAAGCATACGACAACGCCGATGGGTCAGACTCCTGAATGGTTATGACTGTGCCATCAAGTAACATTCAGGGAAGGTTAGCCTTGCAACTTACCCTACAATCTAATCTTCATGTTAAGATACGTAAAGCCCAGGGCGTGGCTTTGAAAAGGAAAACATCGGGCTTGAAACCTTGCACGGTGCTGATAAGCACCTGGAGTGGAGGACATAGGGTCTTCAGCACTTCATGAATAAAGTCTGGATTCCACGTGTTGGAGATCTCAGACAACTAGTGCTCGATGGGGCACACACCCCTCGTTATTCGGTACATCCTAGTTCGGATAAAATGTACCGAGATCTCAAACTCTTTACTGGTGACCAAACATGAAAGTTGAGAAAAGTCACTTATGTTAGTAAGTGCTTGACTCGCGCGAAGGTTAAGATTGAATATCAGAAACCTTCAGGCCTACTTCAACAACCAGAGATTCCGATGTGGAAATGGGATGGGATTTCCATGGACTTCATTACGAAGCTTCCTAAAACGCCCAGCGGGCACGATATGATTTGGGTCATTATTGACCGTTTGACCAAATCAGCGCATTTCATGGCAATTAGGGAGGCGGACATGTTGGAACGTCTAGCCGCTTTTGTATTACGAAAATTGTCTCTAGGCATGGGATGCCTACTTCTATCATATCGGATCACGACGCGCGATCTACTTCCCATTTTTGGGAAACTCTCCAAATTGCTTTGGGAACTCATTTGGACATGAGCGCAGCCTATCACTCCCAGACGGATGGATAGAGTGAACGTACCATTCAAACACTAGAAGATCTACTGCGAGCGTGCGTGGTGGACTTTGGAAACAGTTGGGACAAGCACTTGCCTTTGATTGAATTCTCTTATAACAATAGTTATGACACTTCGATCCAGTGTGCACTTTTTGAGGCACTTTATGAACGGGAGTGCAAATCCTCCATATGTTGGACTGAAGTTGGGGATAGCCAACTGACAGGTTCCGAACTTATGCACCAAACTTCTGAGAAGATAGTGCAATCAGAAAACGGATGGCTGCTACTCTTGAGCGACAGAAAAGCTACGCTGATAAGCGTAGGAAACTTTTAGAGCTCCGGAATGGGAACAAGGTACTATTAAAGGTGTCACCTTGAAAAGGTGCGACACGCTTTGGAAAACGGGGGAAGATGAACCCGTAAAACGTTGGACCATTCGAGATGGTTGATGGGATTGGTCTGGTAGCTTACAGGTTAAACCTGCTTAACAAACTTGGTAGGATACACGATGTATCCCACATATCGTACCGAATCTATAGAAATGCCTGTTGGATACAACACTGATGGTGCCACTGGAGGAGATCCAGGTGGACGATCGACTACGGTTCATGGAAGAACCAGTGGAGATTCTTGAGCGGGGCGTCAAGAAACTCAAACAGAACACTATACCTATTATTAACGTACAATGAAATTCCCGTCTAGGACCGGAATACACGTGGGAGCGCAGAGATCAGATGCGGCTCAAATATCCACACCTCTTTTCTGAACCTGAACCTGTGCATAGATCAAATGCCGAACATAAAGCAGCTCGCTCAAAGTGAATTTCGGGGCGAAATTCCTTTCAACTTGGGGATGATGTGACATCCGGAAACCAAGCATACATTTTTTTTGCTGGCTTTACTGTTTACTTTCTGAATTTCGGGACGAAATTCTTTTCAACTTGGGGATGATGTGATACCCCGAAAATTCAGGTTCTCACTTTAACTAAACTCTAGTTACATTCCTTGCATTATACTTAACTAGGGTTAGTTAGATAAGACATACGTGCATGGTTATGAGTCAAGGTGTGATTGCATGATTAGTGAACCTCGGACGTTGGTGAATAATAAACTTATGTGTCTCGGTGATACCTGACAAACTTATGTGAAAACCATACGTGATTATGTGAACCTAAACCGAACACGTTAATAGAAATCATTAAAAGTGGAGCATGAGGTTGATTAGGGTCTTAATGCATGGGGTTACACTTGTTACGGTCCGAAATAACGAAAACGTCGAAGGATAACGCGTCGGGAGACGAAACGAGGAAAGAGCGCGCCACCCGGACCTCTGAGCGGCCGCTCACAGGCACCGAGCGGCCGCTCGAAGTGACCTGACGGGTCTAAACCGCCTCAAACTTATATTTAAGCATCCTAAACTCCCATGCAACCCCCATACTCAACCCTAATCGCCCCCTTACTGCCCCACACGAATATTTCACTCAAACAACCTCTGCTAAGGCTCAAGATCATCAATTGGGAGGCTCCAAGGCGCGCGATTGATCGATTGGGAGAGCTAAGGGTATATTTTACGATTTCTTATGCTTCTATCTTGTGTTTTCATTAATAAAAATCATATAATAAGTTTGTCCAGGTCTGAATGAGTTTATAAAACATTAAAGCATGAATCTTTTTGAAGATTAAATGGATTAAACATACTCATGAACGCTTAGTAACATCGTAGGATACTTGTTGCGCAAGTAATTGGTGTTTTGATTCTTAAAGCTTTGATCTTGACATGTTTAATCATAGAATCTGATGAAATAGGTATTAGGAATGTTTTGTGTTGATGATTGATGAATGTTAATAGTTTTTGTGCACACGGTAGGCGATTAAAGTATGATTTAGGCGAAACTAAAATCTGGACAGAATGGTTAGTCAAATTTGTAGGAGCTGTAACACGGCTCTAACATAATAATTTTAGTGTTTTCTTGGCATGGTTAGGTCACACCTGGTCTTAGCTTTTCATAATGGGTAAAATCATGTGTTTTGGACGTCGGATGAGTCGTTTTTGGAATTTTAATTGATTAGGGGTCATATCAGATTTTCGGATTTGTAAATTGGGCTAACTTTAAATGGTCATAACTTGAGATTTACAAGGAGTTAGGTTATGAAATTTTTACAGTAGGTCAATACTGGAAAAATAGAGCTTTTCCAAGTGGATTCATCTCGTTTGGATGAATACACAATTTTTAAGAATTTTCCTACTAAACTGACCTGTTGAGGAAATTTTCTGAATACTGCTGTGTTGTACGAATTTTTATAATTTTTGGGTTTGGAATTAAGACAAAACAAAAATAGGTATTGCCAAGTGAATCCCAAAGAAAATCCAGTAAAAATTTGGGAGGATAACTCACTGGTTTACTATTTTAAATAAATTCGTTTTGATGGCGCACAATCTGTCCTGAAAACACAGATTGTGTATTATGTGCTTATGTGATTACTTGAGGTCTTAGGTGATCTAATATTGACATATAACGGAAGTACACATGTTTACGACACCTACGGGCTGTAGAAACTGATTATAACCAACTCATTCACCAACGAGTCCGTAGGGTTTACTATTGCATGTAGAATCACTAGGCGTCGCATACACACTTTTGGAATATTTAAAACGCCTTGGACAAACGAGTTATATGGTGTAATGATGTTACGCCTATACTCACGTAGTGACACTGTTATTAGGGTGTCGGTAGCATATAATACTTGCTGTTCGGATTCTTTGCTTACGCGATAAGGTGAGTTTCACTACTCTTTTCTCAAAAGCATGCGTCTCGGGTTGAGACAACTTACTTAACGTTTCTAGTCCGGTTTGGGACTACTTTTACACATCCCGGGTTTGGGGTGCATGGTTCACGTGGTGAATCTATTTTTACTAATTCATATATATGTCCTTGATGAACTAAACCAAACACATCTTTTAAGTCCTTCAAAATACCGAATCAATTGCCGGTTGGGCAAGCGGGTTAATTAGTTGATAGCGCTATTAGGTCTAACAAACCTCACATCGTGCTGGGGGCACGGATGTGAACTATTAGCTTCAAACATAATCATTGTCGATGGACAATGATGCAAGGCATCCTTATCCCTGTTATGGGAACTTGTTCATTAGTAGTTCGGTATTCGCCGGTTTTAGTTATCATGAGTGGGCTAGCTACCCCTGACATTTGAATTAGCTGTTTACTTGTGGCCAAGGAGGCCGACGTTCTTACTTATTGTTATGTGGTCTGTGAGACCGACACTTTCATTTGGTTACATGGTTTGGGAAACCTACGCTTTTACTTACTCACCTACTTTACTTAGTGAACTCACCAACATTGTTTGTTGACCCACGATTTACATGCTTTTGCAGGTAGTTAGCTTCCGGTGCCAGGATTAGAAAGCACTGTACACTTCACTGCATTTGGGCTCTCGGGCATACACATAAATTATATATTATGCTTTCGTATGGTTTTAATTTGGGTGCGTTGTTTTGCGCATGGTTTTAAAAGGTTTAAATTGGTTTACGCTTCCGCAGCTTAACTAAACTTGGTTTTTGAAAACGAACTAAATGGTTTGGGCATTTAGAGTTCGTTCCTGTGACTTATGGCTATAGGATCCTGGTATGTCACGCGCCTCGCGGTATAAACCCCGCAGTGGAAATTTGAGGGTGTGACATTATATATGTATAAATTTGGTAATGTATATAAAACTCTAATCCGATTAATCCCTAGTCGGTACCACACAGACCTACTAGCGCCTAGCGAGTTTTACAACACTGATAACACCCCACCACAAGTAAACTCTTTTAAATAACAACAATAATAATAGTAATAATCATAATAAACTCACACCTCTCTCTCTCTCTCTCACACACACATCAGACACTCTCTCTCTCTATCTCTCTTTCTCTCTAAAAAAAAAGAAGAAATGAGATCTGGGATGGTTTGAGGCAGATGACGTGGGGTGGTTTGAGGCTGAGGACGGCAGACGACGGCTAGGGATAGCGGAGGACGGCTGGGGTGGTCGAGGGGTTTCAGGGCTGGGGTGGATCTCGATGGTAGGTTGTTGAATGATGGTGTGTTGCTGAACGATGGTGGGTAGGGGCGGATAGTGCAGAGGGTTTTTAAAGATTTCTATATCATTTTAGGATCTGTTTTCAGTTATGAAGAACAGATCGATAGTGGTGATGATGAAGATGACGGTGGGGAGAGGGTTTTTGCGGAGGGGTTTCGATGGTCCATGGTGCTGATGATGAAGAGAACGGGGGTTTGATGGTTCGGTGGAGGGGTTTTGGGTGGTGGTTCACGGTTGTTTGAGGGGTGGTGGGTCACGATGGTCGATGGTGGTGATGATGAAGACGACGAGTGCAGAGGGGTCGTTGGTGGTGGTGGGTTCTGCAGAGGGACGACGACGGGGACGACGGTATGTTTTTATTATTATTATTATTATTATTATTTTTTTCTGTTATTATTATTACATTTATTATTATTATTATTAATGATATTATTGTGAAAAGATAGGTTTTTTATGTTGAAATTTTTGGATTTTTTTTTGTCATGAGATGATGCTGCGAAGAAGATGATGTTGTTTGGTTTTAAAGAACTGATGTTGTGGAGACGACGATGATGTTGTAGTATGTTGTAAGAAAACACTGTCGTAAACATTAGTTTTACACTAGTGTAAATATGAATGTATAGACGTTTTGATGTAAGAAAACAACACTGGTGTAAAACACTAGTTTACACCAGTGTAAATATGAATGTAAAGCACACCATCATCTAGTTTGGTTTTTTACACTAGTGTATTTTTGTAGAAGTTTGGTGTATGGCAGATTTACATTGGTGTAAATAATTACACCAGTGTAAATCATCCTCATCATATGTTTTGTTTGGTTTTTTACACCAGCATAATTGTTGTAAAAGTTTGTGCATGGCAGATTTACGCTAGTGTAAATAATTGCATCAGTGTAAAAACGAGAGTGAGATGACAGAATGTACAATTTGATTTTTTTGTTTTAAAAAATTAAATTAAATAAAGTTTAAAATTGAATATTTTTAAAAAGTTTTGTGTATGACATAATTAAGTTAATTTTAAAAATAAAATAAAGTTAAAAAAATGAATTTTTTTAATAATGAAATAAAAAATAAAATGAATTAAAGTTAAAAAAATGAATATTTTTAAAAAGTTTTGTGTATGACATAATTAAGTTAATTTTAAAAAATAAAATAAAAAATTAAATGATATTATATTATTTTTTCTCTTCCATGGGTTTTTACCTAAATACCCTTAAAGTGGTAATTTACATTAAAAAAATACTTATTAATCATGTAAAGATAAAAAAGTCTCATCTTTGATCTCCACCATTGGATCACCAAGATCAATGGTCCATAAGGGTTATCTAGTTTTTACAACTCACTTGAGTTCTCACTTGATCCTGACCCTATATATATATATATATATATATATATATATATATATAGTGGAGAGTTCAAATAAGAATAAATTTTCTTGTAAGAAGAAAAAGAAGAAAATTAAACCAATAGAAATCTTTCATTTAATAGTTTTATTTCATGTTAAATAAATTTTAAAATTTTTGTAACTCCCATAAACTAATTAAATAAATGAAATCATAATTCTTTTTCAAATATATATCTTTAAAACAAAAATAATTTATAGTAAAGGATAACTGTTGGTATGTGTAGGATAAAAGATTTTTAGATGAATTTAGCATTTCTGGTATACCCTCCGGGACAAATTTGGCAATTTACTCTTGTTTGAATATAAATAGCGATCATATATACGTATATAATAGTTGGATTTTAGGTGTTTCGCTAAATATACGCATAGAAACACCGTATTTGGATATAATGCATATGAAATATTTCTGAAATTTTCTTCTAGTGTATAACTAAACATGAAGTAGCGCTTGCTATTTTATCGCTATCGCTACGTGGAGTATATGTTGTCTGTCGTTATCATCTGCTATTTGCTATCAACAACAATGATATACATGCATGTAGTTTGAAATTATTATACATCAGGGAGAACTTTTTTTCAAAAGTTACTTTGGTGAACCGTTAGGTTATGGTACTTAGGACTTACGGGTATATTCAAACTGTAAAATATATGGATTTAAGGAGCCCTTGCCTCAGAGGCTAACATGTGGATCATGGTTATCAAAGGCACTAGGCGCATTCAAGACGTATATGGCTTCGCCTGGGGTCTAGGCGCGAAGCGAAAAAAAAACGAGGGTCTGAGATAAAAAAAAAGCGAACAAAGAAAATAAAATAAAAACATATTAAAATAATACTATCTTTAATCTAGCTGTATCAAATGTTTAAAAATATTGACGTATTAGTCAATAAAAATAGTTTCCTTAGATAAAAGTAGAAAGCTGGCTGGAATCTAGCTATAGTTTAACGAATTTGGCCGGGAAATTCTCTGGAATTTGGGAATCTAGCTGAAATCAACGCCTACACCATCACCTGGATAATTAAAGCGCAATCTTCTCAACTCAAAGCGTAAGTGCATCGTCTCGCCTAAAAGATGGGCCTAGGCGCAAAGACAATGACTTTTAACAACTATGACGTGGATTCATTAATCTAATCAAGTAGGGAAGGTATTATCACAAGATATAATCATAAGTTGTCACTGATAGTGTAAGTTGACTGGGACGTCACGATACTAGTAAAACAAAAATAAAATTTAATAAAAGTTCATTTAACTATAAAGATGGTTACGAAAGCCTAAAAGTTCATTCAAATATTGATATCTAAACATATAGTTATAAAGCCTATATTTAATGTAAAGACATGCCGTCCCAATAGCCGATTCACTTGACATTCTCTACTGCGACTAGTTCAATTTGAAATGAATAAGCAAGCTTCTTTACGCATGGTGATTGGCTAAAAAAAAAAAGAAATATATTCCACCATCAAAAAAAAGAAAAAGAAAGGAAATAATAGAGATTGTCACTAGTCACTTAACCCTTGAAGTCAACTGAAATAACTAGTAAATGATGATATTATTAAGTATGAGATTTACCGTGTATTTTTTCAACTTTACTGATTTCTAAAAATCTTACACTGTCACATCAATTTACTGATTTACTTCACTGAAATAGTTTTTTAGAGACAACACTTCACTGATTCTTTACCTAACAATTAATTATTTTCACACATAATAATAATATATTACCATTTCTCTCTCTCTCTCTCTCTCTCTCTCTCTCTCTCTATCTCTCTCTCTCTCTCTCTCTCTCAATAATAAATGCCACTGACACACTCTTTCCTCTCTCTCTCTCCCGTGAAAGATCCAGTTAAATAGAACCAACAAAAGGTTCACGAGACCCTTACCTACACTACCGGCGACGATATTACCATGCTGATAATAAGGTACCCGTAACAAAATCTGTGATGTCCCGTCCCCTAACATATTTATTCATAGCATGTCGTGTTAAACACATTAAAATTGTGTAATATTTCTGGTTGACTCATTTCACGTTGTTAGTTGGGGGAAGGGCCCTTACCCAAATTTTTTTTCATATCACTAATTTTAATAAATCCCACACTACCACATCACTTTATTCATTCCATTTAACTGAAACATAGTTTTGAAGACAACACTCCACTATTTCTTTTATTTATTTTCATTTAAATTCAAAAGGTAACCGTTTTTTTTTTTTAATTTTCAAACGGTAATTAATTTTATAACTGTTGCAACCTAACGGCTACCTTTTTTACCCCTATAAAACCCCATAATTTCTAATACCAAAATCACACCAAAACCAAAGTCATATTTTAATCCTATCGTAAAAATGGTATCATCTGCTTAAACATGCTTTCTAGATAAATAATATAAAAAAAAATTAGCGTAATTACTCTACAACAGTAATTACATAATTACTTTACACTATTTTTTTAGATTTCAATATTAAAATACATATTTAATAATATAGAAAAAAATTCAAAAAAAAAATAATAAATAAAAAAATACCCTCCTTCAATTTTCACGTTAAAGACTATTTATAAAATAAGAAACATTTATACAAGAACCTTCATTTCTCTCTATATAATTAATAATACTTCGAAACAAATTAATCTCTACTACATTATAAAGAGTGAGCAATGGGCAAACATGTCCAACTTGGTAAAGTTAAGATGGGATGTGAAAAGTCATGTGCTTTAACCCTCAAATGTCATATAAATCTTCACCAAATTACCCTTCAATGCATTAACATACTTGTACCATGTAGTAAAGATAAATAAATGTTTATTTTCTAGATAATTAAGTTTTTATATTTGCTCGCAAAAATCCGTTCAAATTGTTATATATAATATCATGTGATGTGGTATGACCACAAGCTTCAAATAATTATATTCAACAAATATTAATTTTACATTTTTTCTTTCTTTAAAATTGCATATGTTTATATAAATATACAGTGTCGTTCATCATGAGAATTGCTGAAACAAATTACTTTATCTTTATCTTTGCAGAGAATTAATGGTGGTACGAAGTGACGCACACAACAGCCAGTAGTATGGTACGTTTTGATTTTCTGTTGATAAGGTTTTTTTTTAATTATTTAATAAGAACGACAAGGTGCGACCGAGGAAGCTAAAAAGAGTAATCATGTTGTAACGAATCTAGCAAAACGTCGACACAATCCGAAAGTGGATTGTATCTGCAAATTCATCTTCCAGGTAAAACTTGATTTGTTTATTAAAATAAATGTCTTCTTGATACTTCTTTACTTCTTTGTTTACTTGTTTATACTGATATCGAATGGTTGTGTTTTGGTTTATCTACTCTGTTTTGGTTTCTATGCTCATATTTGGTTTTGAGTTCATGCTCGACAATACGTATCCATATGGTGGTTTAGTCTAAATTTGTGAAAAATTATATAGAAAGATTTGGGAATAAAAATTATCTATGCTCATATTTGGTTTTGTGAACAATGCAGATGACTGAATTTTGATGGTCAAATAAGTTCATTTTCATATATAGTGAAATCTTTTTTTATACTTGGGTGTCCTATGTACACATCATCTCTTAGATGTTGAAAGTTAGGGACATATGGTTGGACAATTTAGATAGTGTGGCATGAAAAGTTATAAGAACGTATATGTTGGATATAAAAAAAAAATATAGTTTTTTTTCAAAGTTTAAACAATGAAGAGAAATGGATTAATTTCATATATATCGTTTTGCATTCAAAGACAATTACGTTTTTACACTTTTCCTACAGCTTGGTGGGCTACACGGCTACGCTAGTGCATTATTCAAAAATATATTTATCTTAACCGTCCCGCAGCAACGTACGGGTTTCCCACTAGTTCACTATAACATGTGAATTAAAGAGGTTGGATGATATTTGGTGCACGTCAAACAAGAAAAGTTTTGAAACGTGGGAATTGTGATTTGTGGAAGACAAAAAAGAATCAAAGAGAGATCTAGACAACTTAATTAATACATTTATTTTTGGAACAGTGAATTTCTAAAAGTTTGTGTATGTTAATGGTCCACCAACCCAACGAAAAAAAAAAAGGACACATAGCATACAAAATAATTACAAGAAAGAATTAAGAATGAAATGTGATGGGTCACAAGTGCAGTTTGTGGGCTGGAATAAGAATAGTTGCTGAAAGTCCGAAATGCAATGGATATTAAACGGGCCATGTGTTGTTGGGCCGAGATGAAGGAATAAAAGAGGCATTTACACGAGAGTTTGGACGGCAATGTTCTCATCGATTAGTTTTGCAACTAAGTTATCAACCTAAAACAGAAGGTAATTACTTTGCTCTTATATTCATAACTTTCTAATCTCTTGTGTTTTGTTTCTTGCTTTTTAATTTCATTGCAATTAGCTTACCTTAGTTCAAAATTCTTGATCCATCCATAGTGGTGGAGTGGCTTTTGTTTCACCTATGTGATCAAAGGTTCAATCCCCACTTCCATCATTTATGGTTTGGTATCCGGGTGAACATCGAATATGGGTGGCGCCGGTTCGAATCTGACGGGCGGCGAGGTTTTACCGAATTCTATAAAACTGTCGTGCCTTCGGGCGGGTGGAGCTCGGGTTTCCGCGCATCAGGAGAAGGCGGGGGTTGCTGGAGGTCGAGTAGTCGATTCTTGGGCACGGCGCCCCGCAAGGGTGGTTGCCACACAGTCGTTCGCCGATAAAAAAAAGTTCAAAAATCTTGGATCAAAGCGTTTTATAATTGAACAAGTAATTTGATTTTTGATAAAGGGGCCTTGTTAAAAAAAATGAGTAACCTGCCAAAATGGCCTTTGAGGTTTGGCCAAAATGTTTGTTTAGACAGAAAAAGTTTTTTTTTTTTTTTTTTTTTTTTTTTTGTCACTGTAACCCCGATACTTTCATTTTGGTGCCATTTTGACCCATTTTTTTAACTCAGTTAGAAAAATCGGTTAAGTTCAGGAGTAATTTTATCATTTCAGGTCAAAACTTAAGAAACACATATTTAACCCCTTCTTCACTCTTCACACACACCCACACTCCCTTCATCTTTACCCTCCCCCCCCCCCCCCCCCCCCCCCCCCCCCCCCCCCGCACACACACACACACTCCCTCTTATTCTTTTTTCAACTCGAATTCAACCTCTCAATTACACAGATGTCATGATTATTATTACTATTATTAATATGAGGGTTTTAACCTCTCAATTACACAGATTTCATGCTTTCTTCAACTCGGAGGAGATCGAACCAAGCAACAGTGACGATGAGACCTCATATACCCACCTAATGATTTCCCACTTATAAACCTTTTATCACATAACTTGCACACAAACCTTAATTCTAATATGATGTAACAACTACCTTTTGCTTTCTTTTGGTAGTTTTGTGGCTATTGTTCTTATTTGGTTTATATGACTTCTTAGCGAACTCAATTCTAATATGATGTAACAAATGCTTTGACGGACAATTACCTAGAGTTACCTTGCCGGAACACGCGGGGATATCGTGGGTCCTAAATCGACTAAATTATTGTTTTTCATGTTGTTCATTTCATGTGTGGTTTAATGTTTTCATGTCTACTTTTCTTTCATTCGGTTTTATTTTCATGTTATTTATTTTTTATACAAGCTTTTATAGGTGTTGGTGGTTATTGATTGTGGTGTGACATTAGTGATACTTGGCTCGGCTTTACGCTGCCCCCTCTAGTAACATGGGTTGTCCTTACTTCGACAATGGTTGTTTGATAAATGCATTGCGTTGGTATATCATTTGCGTTATCGTCTCGCTAGCATCACAAACTGTTCGCAATGCGCGGGGTCGAATTCTAGTTTTTACCTAATTAGTAATTACCCATTTGACCCATAAGTAAGTCCAAAACTCAACACATAGTCATGTAAAACAGCCAATTTTAACCTCTTTGATAAAGTGTTTATTCTCTGTATAGCGGTTTAGTTAGTAAACCTTTTTTTCCTACTAAAAGATATGTTTAGGTATTAGGTAAGCCTTAAAAACCGGTTGGGCAACAGATTTGCTTATAACATATTATTTTCTATATAAGTTTATATGAAAATATAGCAAAAAACTAAATAAGTTCAAAATAAAAGAATAACATAATATTCCATCAGAAAAAGGTAAGGAGAGCACATGGTTTCCATGGAAAGAATACACCTTGAACTGTCTGGATCTTGACCCTGCACAATTCGATCTTCTCTCAATCCACAAATAGAAAATTGAATAGATTTATTTTTATGGGAACTTGAACTTTTATTAAAAAAAAAAAAAAAACTAAATTCTTGGTTTTTTTTTTTTGAAAGGTTAAACTTCATTAAAAAAACGCCAAGGGGCCTCAAAACAAGGACCCAAGGCCAACAAAAAAACGAATTACATATAGTTCATAGGACAATTACACCAAGAAATCCACTCTATATCTTTATACTTTGATCTATTTCGTATCCAGAAAAAAGAGACGATTTTGATGTGTTCCATCACCTCAATGGCTCTACGACTCATGTTGTTGAAGATACGATTGTTCCTTTCATTCCAAATAACCCATAGAGAAGCAATGATAATACCACGCAGGATGTACTTGTTGTCCTTTGAAGTTGTTTGAAAATCGGGTATGTTAATAAGGTCCGAGACTTGGAAAGCGAATATAGGGGAAATGCGACACCAGGACTCAACTCTGAACCAAATCTCTGCTGCGAACGAACAGCCAGTGAACAAATGAGCGGAGTTTTCTGCAGCCGCATTACACATCTCGCACAATTGATCCTGCAATGAAACGCCTCTTTTGACTAAATCTGTTTTCGTAGGCAAACGATCTAACAAGGCCCTCCACGCCATAATTTTGCATTTGAACGGCGCCCATCCTTTCCAGCAAAAGTGCCTTGTCTGCTGCTGAATAGAAGGCGTGGACAGCAGAATTTTTGCTTTCTTCACTGTAAAAACGCCATCTGCATCTGCTGTCCAGACCCACTTGTCCGATCCTCCTGTCCACGTATAGTCGTATATTTCTGATAACAGCTGAAACAGATCAGAGACCTGATCAGCCGAGCTGGGATCCGAACTCCAATTCCATGTCAGCCGTTTTACGCCATCCGTAACCTGTAATCTGTCCGAAATACTCGCCCATTTATTTCTTTCAATCCTGAAAAGACTAGGATAAATGTGGCGTAAAGGCATATTACGCAACCAAGGATCAACCCAAAATTTAATAGACTCCCCATTGCCGACTTTCGCAGCAAACAGATTATTAAACTAAATTCTTGGTTTACTTCGGATATTTTTTCAATACCATTAAGGAAATACAATGTGAGTCAAACTTTTTTACTTAAGAATATATTAAAATAAAGGAAATTTGATAACTAATACAAAAGGTTCATTTATACATATGTATATATATATTTTTTATAACTAATATAAACAATCGTTTCATTTGGTTAGAATAGAATAGAATAGAATAGAATAAATGTATAGAAGTCCTATATTGGTTTGGTTATAAGGCCGTTGTCATTGAAATATTAAAAGTAAAAGTAAAGAACACAAGCTTTTGACTTTTGTATATTTTAAGGAAGTAAACAACAAAAGGGTTGGTGTAGCATAGCTACCAAATAAGACTTTAGACTTGAGAGAGCTTCAAACCAATTCATTTGAATAATTGTTCATGCTATTCTCATCAATCACCTACCTAATTAAATAAATTTCTCTGCCACCCGACATTATATAAACTTGGCTATATTTTATAACGTATGTAAGCATATAGGATCTCGTTCCAAACATCAGGGACTCCTGGTAGACACCAATGTAGACAATCCGCGTACAAAACAGGGTTCGCTAATTCTAGCTTTGTTGGAGTAACCCAATGCCTTTTGTAAATAGAGGGGTGCCCATCCTTTCTGGATTGCGAGAGTTGTGTTATATTTAAAAGAGTTATGTTTACTCCTTTCTTTTCAAGATTTTCTACTGCCGATTGCGCTGTTCGCATTAGACCAATATCTGATCCCTTTCCCCAATACCCTTCTTCCATTATTGGTTGTGTTTCATTGTAGCAGTTTTCTCCCATTGTTTTCCCCCAATCTCCACCCCTAAAAGGAAGAAACATATATAAGGTTACCATGTGAAACTACGGGTGTTAAATGGGTTGGTAGGTCGAACTCAATACCAACCTAACACGAAATGAATGGAGAAATTATGAACATGACACATGTATTTGTGGGTTGACACGAAAATGACTCGTTTATCCCAAATTTTTTATTTATTTTATTGCGTATTAATATTCATTTTAATTTGATCTTTTGTATTTTGCTATAAAAAAGTTTATAAATCCAAATTATGACATAAAACACATTTTTCTAGATTATAAAAATCAATAGGCTAAAAGGTCAAGCGACAAACTTTACTCAGAAAGCTAACCGTTCACCCAAACCGATCCAAACCTGTATAAATTAAATCAAAACCCGCGAATATCATGTTAGGTTCATGTCATGTGTTGAAGACAAGGGGCGGATGTAGTTAAGGATTAGGGGGGACATCTGTTACCCCTCGATTTTCCTGACGAAGTGGAAAAAAATTAATTTTAAAGTATTTTTATAAAATGTTACCCCTAAAACAATTTTTTTTTGTTACCCCTAAAACAATTTTTTTTGTTACACCTTTTATTATATTCTACATCCGCCACTGGTTGAATTACAATAATAATAAGGTAGTGACTAATTGTAATGCATACTCTTTGTGATCCGGGGAGAGACTCGTGAAAACAATTCTAGTTTTCTTGCGATCAAGATGAGTATCCAACCAATCAGACCATGTTTTTAGAGCCATTTCATAGCGTTTCACCCTGCTAGATTCAACAATCGTCTTGTTGGGGTTTTCAAATGACCCCCACCTGTAGTAAAAACCTTAATTTTAGTGTTACATTACGTCTATTAATCGTTACGAAAACTCTATACGCATAATAAATACTTACAAAAGTGTCATATTAGGCTCTAGCCACCATGAATACGAGTCAAAAATTAACATGTCCGCGTTAATCCATTGTTTAGCATGCTTTTCGATGCTCTCAATTTTCATGATCCGGTCACGTACTCGGTGGCTAACCGGATCGTCACAATTTGATTCTACCAACAATGGTTCCCAGTAAAAATCAATGGAAACATTGTATTCCTTCAGATGTCACATGTAAATAAAAGTCAAAAAGTGTCACATGTAAGTAAAATTCAAATAAATGTCACATGTATACTGTATCTAATGAGAAGACAAAAATGAGTGCTTACAGATGCCCTAAAGGTGATCAATGAGCCATGCCATTCAGCAACCTTATGAGATGGTTCAAGTATCCAAGTGTCAATAAGACAAAGGAGTGAAACCCAATGGTTCTTGCCTACTGAGTCCCCAACAAAAACAACCCTTTTGTCTCTTAGCTTCTCCAACAGTGCTGTACCATTAAACCTACACGGGTGTCCTCCAAAATTTTAAAAACTTATATACTACTTGTACCTTATTAATTATATGTTACATCAGACAAGTCAAGAGTATAGCTCTAGTGGAGTATTCTGGACGGAGAGGTGGACGGCATTGGAGCTGGGGCGTTTGTGATTAGCGGGGGAGCTTGAAGTTTTTTTTGGGGGACCATATATTACTGGACCCTTAAAACGGTGAGGCATGACTCAAAACATATAAAATAACGTCGGGATTTCAAAATGTGGCCCTCATACACATATTATTTTTTACTTTATTTAAAAAGGGGCATTTGAAAGTGGACGTAATAGCAAGGGGGAAATGTGTAGGAAAAGTTTTTGTTGGAAATGTGAGACATGTTTATCGGGATATTATTCGAACTATTTTTTAACTAGATATGAATAACGGTCGATCTTAAACAAACATTTAATCAGCAAATCATCAAATTTAATACAGTAAACAATTTCAAACACCTCATACATAATACATACAAACATACACACACACATACATACATACATACAAACATACACACACATACATACATACATACACACACATACATACATACATACACATACACATACACATACATACATACATACATACATACACACATACATACATATACATACATATGCATAGAACTAGCTAGCGAGAGAGAGAGAGAGAGAGAACCTGGGAAGATCACAACCATGAGGCTGCCATCTCCAATACTGATACTCTAAATCTTTTCTTCCATACTTTTCACAAGCATAATCATCTGTCATGAAAGAACACTGCATCCCCTTATACAAAGGTCTTGACTTGTTATCATAAACCCAACTCCCATTGAAAAAGTCGCAATCTTTAAACGAATTATAATAATAATCCTCCCCCATTTTCTCAGCTTCTCCATTGAATTCAAATCTTAATATTCCACTAGGGTCATCTCCACTAAAGTAAACAACCACCATTATCACTCCCATCACAACCATAAACCCACCTACTGAATGATACCCATGAACATTCACTTTCTTCTGTACTCCTTCAATCATTCCCTTCATTTTTAACAACTACTTTTGTTGTTACAACAGAAAGGAAGAAGGTACTGAATGAATGAGAAGAAGAAGAAGAAGTAGTGATCAAGAATAGTATTGTTTATGTTTTTGGTATTTATTACACTTTGGCAGTTGATCCGATATTCCTACTTATTTATTTTTTTTTGGCTTATCAAATATTCTATTTTATTACTGACACCCTTACAATAATAATGCAACAAGATTTGAAAAATAATGTAACGTTTTTCAATGAAAAATATAATATTTAATTAATAGAACTTTTTTTTATTGAGAATTATTAAAAATATTAAATAATTACGGTATGTGTCAATCAGATCATAATGTAGATTTAAGTTATTAGACTGAAGGTGTGGGGCGTGGAATGGGTGTGTGAAGCTCCTTCACATCACCTATATCATTCGGGCCTAGCATGGAGACAGGCGTAGAGTTCTCTTGATGGAGATCTCTATTGGCGTGGGACAACATGCCATTGTGATGTGGCTAGTGATGATATACTGAACCTTATAATTCAATCGTTTGTTAACGGTAGGGTAATTAAGTGTTTTTTTTTAAATTACCATTTATTTCAAATTTACCTACTTACACTTTAACCTACCATTTTTACCTCGGTACCTAATTGTTTCTCCATCTTTCTTTCACCCAAAATTCAACTCATCAACTGTGACCTGTTGGATGAAAGAATGGGAGATTGCATTAGTAACGGATTGGTTGGAAATCAACAACTATCCACCGGATCCACGGGCGATTTGGACACACGTCCTTCGTGAACTCAACAATAACCATCCACCCAGCCACCGTTCACGCCACCACCCTGCAGTTTTTTGGTCTTGAAGGGGAATTTCACCTGTGCTGAGGTGGATACCACATGTCGGTCCATGCCCTCTCAAGAGCATGACCAAATCTGTGGCACCAGTCAACGATCCAGGTCAACATCCGTACACATTTTACTTATGATTGTCATTTCATGTGCATATTAGACATTTTTGCACACACTATACCCCCATTATAGTAAAGCCACAACTATTGCAGAAATTCAATAGATTATCCATTTACGCATACATCTGAAATACCCGAGACAATTGGCATTGAACAATCAAGCCAATCACACGCTCAACAGAGAGCAACCGAATACCCGATTACTTCATACGGACAAAACAACAATACACGTGACATTACCAAAGTGGAAAACCACCCAATCCACTCAAACCCGAACAATTCATGATAAGTTTATGGTGATTAACACACCTCAATGTCATGAAACACTACCAAGGAACAAGCATGTGTTATCATAAGTTAATCATGCCCAATAACACATGAATAACCGCTCAATAACATAGGTATATATACCTTACCTAATCACTAATGTTATCATACGTTAATATCCAATAACCAAGTTCTATTGATAAGGGATATCTATAACACACCATATGCCACATATATCCATGTATGTTTGGCCATATCTGCACCTATATATATACAACAAATCAATCTAGTGAACTAGGCATGTGAACCATATGGTAGTATATTTATATATTCAACCATCCACACACACACACACACACACACACACATATATATATATATATATATATATATATATATATATATATATATATATATATATCCACGATGCCATGTCCATTCCCATATCAAGTCTATATCGAACAACTCGCCTATATACACTCTCATGTTGTGAATCAAGCCAAACCAACTCACATATATATACATATAAACACACAGCATGTGTGTGTGTGTGTGTATTATCAACCAAAATAAACTTCCTCTTCCTCTTTGTAACCTTGGCCGAAAACTACAACTCAAAGAGTCACCATGAAAACTACAAGTTATACCAATTTAGGTCTTTGTTTATGACAAACCAATCCCCCAAATGTGATCATGACCGAAAATGGTGATCTCTTCCTTGTCCATATGCCACAGCCAAAAGCAACCCCACACAACTACCTGTTGTCAATATCAACACTTGTGTGCCGCGGGATTGATTGAGGAGATTAATGGAACTACTCATCTTAATTTGAAGATTAGGGGGCGGTGGAAGAATTTGTCGTTAAATAGTTGGTTGAAATATGATGTAAATTTATTTTGATTGTTTTGGTGTTTCTGGTGTATGTTTCTTTCTTTCTAGCATCTTGCTAGAAAGACGGATTGTTGATGAATGAGAAGTTCGTTGGTTTGGTAAAAAAAAAAAAAAAAGAAGACAAAAGTGAATTCAAAATGCTATATGAAAGATCAATAAAATACAATTGATCAGAGGGATTCCAAAATATAATTTGTTACATATTTTTAATAATATTAAAGATATAAAATGTGCATTAAGTTTTAATTTATTTAAAAAATTATATTAAAATAAAGGAGAAGTTGATAACTAATACAAAAGGTCTTAAATTAGTTATAGGGTAAGTAAATCTCCCCCAACAACTATATTAAGGAGTTGCTTTATTTTAATTCATTTATGTTTAGGTGTCCTTTTCTTATTTAAGTAATAAAGTAGTTATCAAATATAAAAATTAGTATTCTGTCCATTAAAATAGTTTGTTATTTCGGACCGAGTTCAGTCAACTAAGTTGTTACGTTTATTTTCATATTATCAGAAAGTTAGTCGATTCAAAAAATTTTATATTCTTTGGACAATGTGGAACTTAGGAGCTCGATAATTATATGTTTCTTTTCTAATTTATTTCGTACAGATAAAATCTGAAAAAAAAAAGATATTTTAAGGATAAATTAGAATATTAAAAGTCTATATTTCTTTCGGCCCAAACTTGTACGAGGCCTTAGCTATAAATAGCCCAATACGCATGGCTAGCTAGCATTTTAAGCCCAATAAGGATCCCACCTAGTCATACAACGTTCCAACTATTTTTGTCATCAAATTATATATAACCTTATTATTATTGGAGTTATGATTGTTTTCAGATTTTAACATTTCTTTACTCTTTATATTATCCTTTTTAACATCAAAATAACTTGTATGTTGTAATAAGACTTCGTAACTTACTAATACATGACTATTAGTATGCTAATCATCAAACATATATATTTTAACACCAAAATAACTTGTTACAACCTAATATGACTTGGTTAACCTATACCAGCTCATTAACAAATGAAAGGATACATTAAGATATATAATTCCATCCACTAATCATCATACACATATTTTAATACCAAAATAACTTGTTATTATCTAATGTTATCATCTCTAGCCACTGCGCCAATCGCCACCTTCTCTTTTGCCACTGGTGCCTCTATTTGCTCTCCATCTCTACAGATTCACCACCTATATAAAATACAGAACCACTTGTCTGTTCACTCTTTTTCTCACAACCTATTCCCATGTGCTTTCAACCACATACTTGGTACTTAGAAGTTATGTTATTTTTCTATTTGGTTTAAGTTTTTCTATCAGATCTTGTGATGTTATGGTTTATAATTGAAGAGGTATGATACCAAACCTCTAACCGGGCTTGGCCCATTAGGTTTGAAGCCCATGATGATGGTTATGGAGTTCCCTATTAATTAAGGGGCGTTAACCTCTTATCTAGGGATCCTCGGACAAGAAGCCATCACCCCCACTTATTTTGGGATGAATTAGAGAAATGTATAATGTATTTTGGTTGCTGTTAAGTTTGTGATCTTCTATGCCATTTGAATGTGTGATATTTTGGCCTGAGGAATTAGCAGTTGACCCAATTAGTTGTATGTAACTTGATTATTTTGGTTAAAAGGAATGAAATTTTGATAATTCTAAGTAGGTTTTTAAATGTATTATGATTGATCAAGTATGACATATGATATGTATGAGTAAATTATATAGATGGTCCTGTGGTATGGAGTAAATTTGGATTTGTTCCTAAAGTCTAAAATTTGCATGTTCAATTGTAAATTACCTCATTCTCTTTCAATGTTGGTCCAAAGGATGATTTTTAAGATCAAAGGTAAAATTGTAATTTTACATCAATCAGTTTAACAGAAAAAAAACTTATTAGCTATTTGGACCAACACCAAATTTACTTGGAGACTTGATATAAAATCCAAAATTTGGCCCAAACATGAACCTACGGTGTAATTATAATACTAAATATTAAATTGTACCAAAGAAATTGGAATGTGGGGGATTAATATAATTAAATAAATTGTTTGCGTTTCTTTGCAACAATTATGCAACAAGAGAAAGTAATTATATAAATACAATAAGAAAGTATTAGGTATAAAGTATGTTAACGTAAAAAGTGTAGAAATCTATATGATAATGACACATGTAAACCATAGTTAAAGTTAATAAACTCAATCCTGGTTACTATGTTTGATTGAAGAAATTTACGACATTCCAGTAATTAACAATAGTTTCATAATTTTTTGATCATGTTTTTGCAGATTTAAAAATAACTGCTATTGATCCAAACCTAGATCTCAATAATCATGTGATGCTCTATTTTTTCATTCATTTTTATAACGTTTGTTCACGATTGATAATGAGTGTTGATCCCATGAGTGATTTAGTTTTATATGTTGATTATATATGTTTACTGAAAAACAACGATCATTGAGGTAGTGAAGAGAATGAAGAAGAGGATTTTGGATGATCAATAAGAATATGAAGATGAAAATGAAGGTGCATTTTATGATTTTATGGTAGATTACAGAAAAATAACGATCAAGTTAGCATGCGTTTTTATTTTTTATTTTTTATGGGTGCGTTTTATGATTTTATGGGTGCGTTTTATGATTTTATGAGTGTGTTTTTTGTTTTTATGAGTGTGTTTTATGGGTGCAGGTCTTTGAGTGCTTATTTTGTGGTTCTGCCTTTGAGAGATGAAGGTGCGTTTTATGATTTTTATCGGTGCGTTTTATGATTTTATGGGTGCGTCTTATGATTTTATGGGTGCGTTTTTTTGTTTTTATGAGTGCGTTTTATGGGTGCGTTTTTTAGTTTTTTTTGTAGCTCTGTTTAGTAACCATGCTCTGTTTTTCGTTTGAAAACAGAGCATACCTGCGTTCATAAAAGTTTTTTACAACGATAACGTATGTTTACACATTTCATCTTATTCATTTACGTTTAGATGGTTATTCTTTTATTTTGGAGTTTTTTTTCAACATCAATATCATGCTCAACAGAGCATGTTTCAGAGCAAAACAACTGATCGAATGTTATGAAACGAGAATTGCAAATCCATTGATTGTAATGTAATCGTTCTCATGAATTAATGAGATTTGGGCGGTTTAATTAAAAAAATAATGGATTATTGTAATTTGTCTAATTTACCCTTCGACTATTTAACTGAACATTAATCATGTTTAGATATTACGATCATGCCACCGCTAGTTTTTAACCCTAATCAATGGCTGAGAATCCTTCTTTCGCTTTGTACGTTAAGAATGCTTTGTACAATAGTCTCTCTCTAAATATAACTAGTGTTTTTCAAGCCCGCACGTTGCGGCGGGAAAATACTCCATTCTCACGTTCTATTCTCGTCAAATGTGAATTGCGCGTTGTTAACATAGTCTTATACTGGATAATTAGGCTAGAACAATATCATCATATTATGGTTGTATTCCAAATTCCTACACCAATCACACAAAACGACAACATATGGATGATACCACTCAAAAGATTTAATTCAATCATGACAAACATGATCTCTAACGACTAAAACATATCTATGTCCATTTGAAGTTATAATAAGAACATAACAACCAAGAGTTTTAGATACCCATATAAGCGTGTTGATACTAACCGCGAGAAACTCAAAAGTTTACCTGCAGAAAACGGGTCAACTTATAAAATCTCAATGAAATTTGCAAATACGATATATGATCTCTCTTCCATTCGTCTGAGAATACAATCTAAAACATGAAATACAATCTAAAGCAATCAACCGAAATAACTTCATTAAAAACTGCAGTACCATAGAAATAAAACATAGGCTGGATCATTCAACATGATTCACTACGTAGCAAAGCACAATTTTTAAAGGGGGTTGTGTATGAATATTCTATCCATAGTACACATCATTTCTTGCTAGAAAAGAACATGAAGCAAAATTAAATGACAGTAGAGGATTAAAACATCTTAAGGTTACTAACCCATTAACTTGACGTAAAAGTACAACAAAAATAAGAATTTAAACTTTCACACGGAAACCTTTTTGTGTGCAGTAGCTTCTTTCAACCAAAATCAACCATGTCATTCATTGTCATTCATACACCAATGAATTCACACGAAATCGAATGGAGGTGAGTAAAAACTATAAAAATAAAGATAAAGTACAAATGCAATTTTTTTTCATCGGAAAACATTTAGTGAACTTATGTAGAGAGAGAGAAATGTAGAGAACTGGTATTTGATTTTTTGATCGGAGAGAAGTGGAGAGAGATGAAGTTTGGCTGTTGTATTGGTGTTGATGTTGGACAACACACGTGTTCACACCCAAAGAAGCAGAATAAAAAGGTCCAATACTATAGTGACAAACAGCTATCAAATAAAGATCTTGCTACATTACGTTGGATCATACAACATGAATAGTTTCATATTAGTTCATTGGCTGGCTGTTTTTGTTGTTGGAAACATGTAAGCCAACAGAATCTCATTCCAAATATCGGGAACTCCGGGAAGACACCAATGTGTACAATCAGAAGCACGGTTTGGATTGTTTTTTTGCTCTTCGGTTAATGGACGCCATAGTCTCCGATAGACGGTAGGGTGTGCATCTTTTCCATGTTGTGTTAGCTGTGTTATGTTTATTAGTTGCACATTTACCCCTCTGGCCTTCAATTTGCTCAATGATGACTCTAATATTCTTATCATTTCTGGCATAGTTCCACTATCCCAGAAGCCATCAACTGTCACTGGCTCCGTCTCTTTGTAACATGTTTCTTGATTTTTTCCTCCCCAATCTTTAGCTCTACAAATTATGAAAGAAAAATAAATTAACCATACAAAAGGCGAAAAGAGAGTAATGAATTAAGTTTCCTTTAGTTTGGTATTTCTAAGAACTTTTTTATTTCTAGGCGGTTTAGCAAAATCATAAGCGTTTCTAGGAGGTTCCAATTGTTAGATATTAAGTCAAAATCAAAGTCAAATAATAAGTCAAACTTGGTCAAGAAAGTTTGAGGGGCCATCTGTGACAAAGGTGCAAAAGTTTATTTCAGTTTATAATAGTTCTGGTTAATAAGTGAACGTCTGATGGAGATGGAGGACTAATTCAGTCAAGTTCAAAGGTCTCAACAGACTTTAACGGTTCAATTAGGGATTAGGGCTTATAAATAGATCTCATCAATTCGTTTGTATTAGAGTCTTTTCTTTGTAATTTTCTTTTGTATTTCGTTTCCATTATCAATAATAATTCGAAGCTTTCGACAATTGTGTTCTTGATTCAATTTCATAGGTGTTTTTACAACAATTGGTATCAGAGCCTCGTTGCTCTAATTCTGTGAAATTGGTTGTGTTATCCGTGTAATAAGATCAAGAATGGTGACGACGAAGTTCGAGTTGGAGAAGTTTGATGGGAGAAACGATTTTAGTCTATGGAGGATGAAGATGAGAGCCCTGTTAGTGCATAACGGTGTTGTTGATGCATTGAGGGGTGAAGATCATATTCCTGGTGATCTCACAGATAAGGAGAAGAAGTAGTTGTTAGAAAAGGCTCACAGTTCGATCATATTGAGTCTGGGTGACAGGGTGTTGAGGGAGGTGTCGAAAGAAACGTCTGCTGCTAGTATTTGGACAAAGCTTGAGACCTTGTACATGACCAAGTCATTGGCCAACAGGTTGTATCTCAAGAAGAAGTTGTATACGTTTCAGATGAGCCCTGGTAAGACACTGGATGAACATACAGATGAGTTTAATAAACTTATCTTGGATCTTGAAAATATTGAAGTTAAATTGGATGGTGAAGATCAGGCCATCATATTTCTCACATTATTACCATCTTCGTATGAGCATTTTGTGGATACTCTTATGTATGGAAGGGAGACTTTGACTATGGATGAAGTCTTGGCTGCCCTGAATTCAAAAGAGTTGAAAAGAAGAACAGATGTGGTAGAAGATGGTGGAGATGCATTGTTTGTGAGAGGGAAGGCTGATCAGAAGAATTCAAGGTTCAAGGGTGAATCAAGATTCAAGAGGAGGTGTTATGTTTGTAACTCAGAAGATCATTTGAAGAGAGATTGTCCTGAATTGAAGAAAAGAAAGGGTGAACAGAGGTATGATAATCATAGGCAACAAGAAGGTGATTCATCAGATGAATGTGATGTTTGTGATGCTCTTGTGGTGACCAGTGAAGAATTATGTTCAGAGAAGTGGATCTTGGATTCAGGAGGGTCTTTTGGGATGACATATGATCAGGGATATTTCAGGGATCTGAAATATGGTTATCTTGGTAAAGTCAAGATGGGTGATGGCAGAACTTGTAAGATTCAAGGGATTGGGACAGTGGTGTTCATGATGGACAATGGTGATATTGTTGAAGTTCATGATGTAAGGTATGTTCCTGATTTGAATAGAAGTTTGTTGTCATTGGGTTGTTTAGAAAAGATAGGTTACCATGTGTGGTTGAGAAATGGTAAGGTCTTGATCATGTTTGATCAAGAGGTTGTCATGACTGGAACTAGACAGGAGAGTAATGTTTATGTTCTGGATGGTCATGTGATGATGCCTAGTGAGAAAGAGTTCATGGATCACACAGATGAACAGGGATTGATTAGGAAGAATAGTCATGGGGTTGTTCATGATGGTAGTTCAGAGAGGTACAAGACTGTGGTGGAGTTGAGTCACATGTTAAAGGTCTCTAGTGAGGGTCAATCAATGGTAGTTCATGGTGAAAGGTGTGATGGGATAGTGAACTGGTGTCTAGGTAGAGTTTTGGAAGTGCTTGGTTGTTCTAGACAGGTGGAGTTGATGAAATCAAGGACAGGTGTTGATATGTTCTTGGGATATTCTGATGTGTTGAAAATATTCAGGATATGTGGTCTAGAAGGTATGAAGCCAAGGTACAAGACTAGTAGGTGTGTGCTAGGGATTAAAGGAGTTTTGACTGAGGTGGAGGCTGCACAAGGTGGTGATGTTCAGGTTGAGGTGGAGTTGCCTGGTAAGTGTGCAGGAGATGTGACTCAGTTGTGGTTTGGTAAAAGGCAGTCCTGTGTTGAAAAGGACTGGTCAGTAGTTAATGCAGCTAATCTTTTGACTAGTGTTGAGCCTGATATTGAAGCAGTAAAGATCAAGGGTAATGCTTGGTTGGTGCTTAGAGGTTCTAAATATCAGTGGATACTTGTTGAAGATGTGAAGAAGGGTTGCAGGGGTAGAATGGTCATTTACTGTGGTGAATCTGGGTCAATAGGAGTAAAAAGCTGGAAATGGGTCAAGTCCATTGAAGTTTGTCAGATTTTTGAATGTTGCTCAAGGTTGAAAAGAGTTGTGCAGCATGGGTCAGGTCTGGGTGATATTGATTCAGGGGAAGCTGATAAGTTCAGGAAGGGCAGTTTGGTCCTTGAAAAGTCTGCTGAGAAAATCAGCTGTTTGGTGTTGTTTTGTAGCAGTTGTTTGAAAACTGCTGATGGGAAACAGATGTTGGAAACAGCTGATGAAGAGCAGAGGTTTGAATCTGCTGTTGAGGAGCAGAGGTTTGAAAGTACTGATGATAAACAGGTGTTAGAACTACTGATGGTTCAGCTGATCAGTAGTTTGGAGGACAAGGGTTTAGAATCAGTAGTTTGGTCGGAAACTGCTGATGTTGAAGATCACTAGTTTGGTAAACAGCTGATTGTTTTGTTGATCAGTTGTTTGGGTGATTGTCAAGAAGGCTGGATTGATTGTTGACTTAAAGGTGGAGATTGTTAGATATTAAGTCAAAATCAAAGTCAAATAATAAGTCAAACTTGGTCAAGAAAGTTTGAGGGGCCATCTGTGACAAGGTGCAAAAGTTTATTTCAGTTTATAATAGTTCTGGTTAATAAGTGAACGTCTGATGGAGATGGAGGACTAATTCTGTCAAGTTCAAAGGTCTCAACAGACTTTAACGGTTCAATTAGGGATTAGGGTTTATAAATAGATCTCATCAATTCGTTTGTATTAGAGTCTTTTCTTTGTAATTTTCTTTTGTATTTCGTTTCCATTATCAATAATAATTCGAAGCTTTCGACAATTGTGTTCTTGATTCAATTTCATAGGTGTTTTTACAACACCAATTAATAATCAAAGGAGCGAACTCATTTTGCCATGTCACCGTATACAAGAAGTTCGCTTGCCACGTGAATAGCTGGTGTTAGATTCATTTAGAGTAGGGTAGTGACTTCTCTAGAAACCAAAAACTTCCAGAACCCATCCTTGAACACTTGTAATTTTGCTAAAAACACCTATAAAAAAAAAAAGCTTACTTCGAGTGAGTTGCTGTAAGGCCCATGAAGAACATCTTGGTCTTCTTAGGATCAATATGTGCATGTACCCATTCAGACCATGTTTCGAGCACCATCTTATACGCACGGACATTATCTATTTCATCGTACACTTGGCTAGGACCACCCAACACTGATCCAGGACCCTTCCTAATTTGGAAACAAAAGGAATAGCTGTTAGTTTGGCAAAATATTTAAGGTCACAGCTAGCTAGCTAGTGCTTCTTGAGGTTTTTTCTTTTCACTTATTACGAACTTACAATAGTCTTATAATAGGTAATCTCCACCACAGATATGTGTTAAAGACGAGTATATCTGCATCAACCCAATGCCTAGCATGTTTCTCAATGGATTTGATTCGAACCGTTCTATGGATAAGGCTATGGTTTGATGGATCATCACCATTAGATTCAACCAGCATTGGAGCCCAGTAGTAGTCAATCGACATATTGTAGTCCTGTTTTGTTTTAACCATTTGTTATTGTCATCAATTAAAAAACGCCCTTTATAATATCAATACAACAAATCATTTTTCTGACTTTATTTTTTATAAAATGTGTATATCACCTGTGTTACACTTAGTTTATTCAAACCAAATGAGTCAATTATCACATCTATATCTATATATATAATAAACGAAAGTATGGTGTGACACATGGTATTAGATTAGACCTTCAAACCCTTTGAGTGATATATGACACTAGGTGAGACATTTTCCCTTTAGAGCACTCACATCAGCTTCTCTATCCCCCATTCACTCACAACCAATCACAACCACATATTACATTAAAAATTAGTAGAGTTTCTCTCTCATCCACACAACCACTTTTAACAAATATTAAAAAATAAATACAGTTTCCTATTTTTCTCAAAAGATTTCCAAATAACCCTCATTATACGGATCAACAGTAGATTCCCAATTTTTCTTCACTCACAACCCCTCAAACTCACCCCATATAATTTGGGGGACACTCTCACAAAAAAAATGGGGGAACTATTGTGAATGCCCCCTCTAAAATTATTTTTCTATCCCATCCCCCCTCCAACCACACATGCAATTTTTAAATGTTAATAACTTTTATATACGACATTTAAAAAAATTACACCAAATTAACGAGTGTTTTATTATCTTTCGAACGAGTACCACGGTGTTATACAAAAATCTAAAACAAAAAACGATTTTTAGTGGTTTTTGTTCATACACTAAAGAATAACCCAAATTAAACCAATAATTATTAATTTATAATTTTAATTTTTATCTTTATCTTTATTATTTATTTTCGAGCCGGGGGTCTCACTGGAAGCAGCCTCTCTATTCTTAGGGGTAGAGGTAAGGCTGTCTACATCTTACCCTCCTCAGACCCTACCTTAGCTTTGCTATAGGTGGGATTAACTGAGTATGATGATGATGATGATGATGATCTTTATTATTTATTTACTATATAATAAATAAAAATCTTATGATTATCTCAATTCTCTTTCATATGAAATAATATTATTAAATTATAATTTTACGTTTATCTCTTCTTTATTTAATATTTTTATTCTTAACTAATTCTTTTTATATTTTTGTTTATTAAAACCATTTAATATTTTATTGATCACACCTCATATAATATTAAATTTTCTATCCTAATAATAAAATATAAAAAAGTTATAACCCATGTGATACATAACTTTTAATGAATTATTTCCACTAAATGATCAAACTTTAATGAGAGTTTTGTTTTCATCTCCGCAGAATAGATTAAAATAGTGGTTTATAAACAAACTATATCTTAAAACCACCGTCTCAATCACGCTCTGCAATGGTTGCTTCTGACTCTGTTGCTCATCAAAACATACATTCTCTCTTTGATATATATATATTTTAACTTTTATTCACATGATTAAAATTGTTGTTTTCTTATATTATATTACATTAATTTCTATGCTATATCGTAATACACATTTTATCACTTCATATTAGATTTAACTATCCCGGGCAGGATATGATCTAGTCTAGTTATAAAATAATGAAAAGATATATATAGAAGAATGAAATCTAACCAAATCAAATCTACTAATTATATATGGGAAAAATATATTACCTTATGTAATACATTATATGTAATACCGACAAGGACCATAAATTGTATTCTTTTGCCGTTTGATATATTTATTAAAATTTCGTTGTTGAAAGTCATTTCCCTAGTTGTGTGTGTTGTAGTTCACAAAATATATAAAAGGCAGGACATATATACTTACTTACCCTGGCCTTGAAGCTGTACAAGGTACGATTAAGACCAAGCTTAAGCTTCTTTTTCCCTGGGACTGATGAATAGAGCATGCACATCATCGAATCCCATTGGTTCCTGTTTACCGAATCCCCAACGAACAGTAGCCTTTTACCCTTTAGTCTCTCTACCATTGCTTTGCCATCAAACCTGTTTATTTGACAAATTAACGATCGAGAAAACATTAGAAATATATATATAATAATAGGATGCTGCTATAGATACATGACAAGGTGAAGTAATCATAAGGCCGTATGACACGACATGATGAAAATGGTCATATGAGCCTTATGAATGGACGGCACCACCCGTATGATACGACCTATATGACCATTTTCACCTCTCATACGGTCCCATATGACACGTTTGGATGGTGTGTTTGTATAGACTGATCCCATAGAATATTAGTAACACCGGACACTCGATTATTGTTTCATGAAGAAGTTAGAGATCGAGAAAGAGAGACGACCTAGGGAAGTCGCAGCCATGGGGTTGCCATCTCCATTGTTGATACTTGGAATCCTTTCTGCCATAAGTTTGGCAAGCTAAATCACCATGCATTAAAGGGCATTCATCTTCTTTATACAAAGGGTAGTGACTCTTGTTATCATGAACCCATCTGCCGGAAAACAAATCACAGGTTTCCGTTAAGGCAGGCGGTGCAATTTGATGATCAAAACCTAATTCTGAACTGTTCTTTTTGTTCATATAATCTGTATCTTTATTTGCATTCGCTGTTGTAGATGTAATTAATGTAGTATGAGTAACGTTCAAGTTTGCTTCGTGGTTATTGTTTCGATAAAAGCTTAAAGTTGCTAATCCTCCAAGGAAAAACATGAGTAATATGCTACAATGGAACATGGTCTTCATGTCCCATACTATTGAAGAATGTTTCTTACCCATCTCTCACGTACGCTCATACGAAGAAAATATGACTGAGGATAGGAGGTCGAGTTGTGTTGGCAGATCGAGAGACTACAATCATAATTTAAGGGAGAGAGATCGATATATAACAATAGTTGTGGTTCATTAATTTATACTTGTGCATGAGGGTTTATATATATTTAAAGGCTCAATTCCACCACATATTTATTAATCGAGAGACTTTTGTAATTGTACGCATAGCTATGCATTTATTATATAGCTAGCATGCATTAAATCAAAGGGTTGTAGGATTCATACACCATGTGACATCACATTTGGAGGTGTATGACATCACATTCTACGTATGTGGCAGCTTCCTGTTGGTCTATGAAGTGGGCCAGGGTGTATGAATCCCAATTATAGGGTGTATGGTTCCTAAATACCTAAATCAAAATATCAATTTTCCATTTTTTTAATATGGATTTGGTATATATATTTTTTTATATATAATACGCAAATATGAAAAGCAAATAATGTTCTACATGATTCCTATGTTGAAGATATCAAAATAGTACGTTATGTAGCAGAAAAGTGAAAAATTACAAAAATGATACATTCAAAAATAGTAAACACAATTATTTAAATTAAGTTGAGTAGTCCAATGCCAGTTATGTTATAGTCTAGTAGTATATGTTATAGTATGGTGGTAGAGAGGTATTCCCCTCTTTGATAAGGTTGGGAGTTTAACTTTAAGTGCGTGCAAAAAATGTGTAAATTGGTGTGAAAAGAGTAAAGAAAGAGGTGTAAAAAATTAACCGTTCATAAAAAAAAAAAGTGAGTAGTCCAATAGCTAGGTGCTTTCATAAGTAAGCGCTATGACAAAATGTCCTTTTTAATATCCTCTGATAAGTTTATAGACCTGTCTCTGCTTTTGACAGATCATTTATATATATATACACACACACACACACATTTAGGGAATGCTTATGTTGAGAACGCTAAATATCGTAAGAATCATGAGAACAAGTAAAAATAATCAATCAAAATCAATTTTTTTAATACAAAACTTATTATTATATATATTAATTCACAACATATCAAACAATAGTTTACTTTTTCCTTTTGCATTTTAGCCACTATATTTTTTTTCTTCATAGAAAACAAAATTTATTTCTCGACATAAAAGACAAAGGACATGATTACAAAAGTTCGTATGGATAACCAAAAAAGTATATTTGAATATAAATATTAAATAAAAACAAAAATCTTAATTTAATGTCAAAGTAATACAATTTATATAAAAAAAAAAAAACTTGAGTTAAAACATTACGAATGTGAAAATATAATATATATTATTAGTTTATTTAAAAGTAATTATACTATATCTTTATAAACTTTGAAATGAATAGTAGTAACGGCAACACCGTTAGTACTAATAATGATTATGGCGTAAGTAGTAAGGACGTTAACTTCTTTGTTTTTTTCATTTTTTTAACAACTCAACGATTACACCATTAGTACTAACGGCGTTACCGTATAATCATATTGAATGCCGCTATCATACCAGGTACGGTTTGACGTAAATTCTATCCAGATTCGAGTTGGTATAAATTTCAGTTTACGTTTTGACGGTATAAATTCTGAATAGTACTAACGGTAAAGTTGTTAGTACTAACGATGTTAATAGCGTTATTACTAACGGCTTAAGTTACCACTAAGGGCATAACTGTTAGTACTAACGGTGTTAACGTGTAGTCATATGGAATGCCACTACCACACCAGGTAACGCAACAAACGAAACCTACGTTTTGACGTAACTTTTATCCAGTTTCAAATTAGTATAAATTCCAGTTTACGTTTTGACGGTATAAATTCGAGTTACTTTATGTTTAGACGCCGGCGCAACGCGCCGCTGGTAACATACTAGTTATAATCAAAATACAACATTAATAAATGATTTTTTTACCAAATAATTTATTTTTTCCTGCAAAAACACTTTCAAATTAACCTTTTTACACATGTGTAATTGAAACTGTTTACACATGTATAAACAGTAACTTTACATATGTGTAAAACAATTTATTTCCGTATACGTTTGAATTTTTACGCGTAAATTGTGTTTTTGAGATTGTATTTTAGTAATACAGATAAGTGTAAAAAGAATTTTGAATTTGAATGGTTTTAGATGACGTTCTCACGGTTCACACGAAATATATGTGTTCTCAAATTAACTCTCCCTCACACACTTAAACTTGTGTGTGTGTGTGTGTGTATATAGAGCGGAAAGTTAATTTGAGAACACATATATTTCGTGCGAACCGCGAGAACGGCATCTAAAAACCATACAAATTCAAAATTTCTTTTTACACTTATCTTTATTACTAAAATACAATCTCAAAAACGTAATTTATGCGTAAAAATTCAAACGTATATGAAAATAACTTGTTTTACACATGTGTAAAAAGTTAATTTGAAAGTGTTTTTGCAAGAAAAGATGAATTATTTGGAAAGAAAATCCATAATTGAAAAAAAAATGATTTTGATTAGTTTTCTCACTTGTTCTCACAGTTCTCACGATATTTAGCGTTCTCAAGATAGTCCTCCCCTATATATATATAAACAGTAAAAAACGTAGAATGTTTAATGTGTAAATATATGAATTAGTTATATATTTTATTAGTTTTTAAAGAGAGAAATTATGATAATTAATTTATGGTGGCGGGGCACGTACGCTTAGTTTTCTTCGGATCTGGCTTGTCAACTTTCATGTAAGTTGATGAATGAACATTGAAGCAATGAAATGAAATTAATTGAGCATGTATTGGATCCAGTGTGAAGTCAGATACAAGGTTTCAACTTTAGTCCTATACTTCGACACTTAAAAATATGTGAGTGATTTTAATATCAGTAAATCAATTAAGTTAATTGGGATTTAATTACTTTAGACCAAAAGGAAATTTAAAACATTGTTACATATTCGGATTTGCAGAGTGCACGGTTGCTTGCAATCAACGAACTGTGTGTTTTCAAGGGACAATGCCCTACTAGGCTCCTTAGTGTGGATCCCATGGAAGGGGTCTCACTTAAGATCTTGATCATTGCTGATGAATTACCGACTCATTTATTTAATTAATTAACATTTTCCACTTATGGGTAGCATCGGCCAATAAATGTTTGTCGGTGATACTCCTTAATTTGTTTAGCGACACTAACAAATGATTGAAAGTGATAGGCAGTGGGTTAGCAACCCGGTCATTGATAATGGATTCAGACCATCCATGGATAAATGTTGTTGACCACCTTATTTTACCCACGTTGCCACCATTAGTAGTTATTATTTCTTTTGCTAGGCAGTTTATTTTTAGTTGTACTTTTAGCTTAAGTTGTAGTACTTTTCCTTTCAGTTTCTTAGACAGGAGGGAGTGGGGCTGGAAGGAGGGCGGGATGGCTGAGGTGGAGGCGGGAAGGAGGCGGCGGGAAGAGTAGGCGGGGAGGGAAGAGTGGGCGGGGGAAGAGTGGATGTGAGGTGGCGATTTCTGATTGGCTGATTTTATTTATTTATTTTAACTTTAACACAATATAATATTATTCCCTTCCCCCCCCCCCCCCCCACATGACGCTTCACCCCCCCTCTTTCTCGCCCCTCCACTCCGTGTAGTCTAAGACTACACGGAGCTTGTGGGACCCATGTGTGTGTGTGGGGGGGGATAATATTATTGTGTGTAAAAAAATTTTTAAAAAAAATAATAATAAAACTGACCAATCACAAAGCCCCACCTCGTTCCACCTACCGCCCCCCGCCCATGAAGAAGCTCCCGCCCTCTTCCACGCCATGTAGGGATGGTGTTTGGGGCTTGAAGATGGCTTCCCGCCCCTTTTCCCCGCCCCACTCCGTGTTGTCTTATAGGTAGTTTTCTTTATTCCTTTATATACTGAAGTTTGTTTACTAATGAAAGGCAGTGTGTTTACTAATGAAAGGCAGTGTGTTTTATAAAAAATGAGAGTTTTCTCTTTGGTTGAGTTAAATTGATTGTGTCTATGCTAGCTCAATTGTGGCATATTGAGTGGTGTTCTTAGACCCGAATTCATAACCGGAGTGGTGTATCTGTATCTCCGAAAGTGATTCGCAGCCCTACCGTTTCGTTTGGTGGTGAATCTATATCCAAACGAGCCGTTAGATCTATCCTTTTATTTACCGTTTTATTTGAACCGGTGATTCGTGATTTTATTTCCTATCAGAAAGTCTAGTATAGAATCGTACAAGAAAAAGTCCAATCATCAAAAAATAAATAAATAAATGAATAAAAACCATAAATACACCATGACTATTACGTCCTTGTAAACCAGTTTTTAATCATGTCAACTTGATCTTGCCAAATAGCAATCTAATGTCTTCTTGCTCTTAACATCATACCTCGTTAATATTATAATTTCTTCACTAATCATTAGTAACTTCATTATGTTTACAAATCCTCCTGCCATTCAAAACAAGTTAACTTAACGTTGGTTTGTTTATAAACAAAACCATTCAAAACATGTTAATCATCAACTTACCGTAGAAGGTATCAGTTTAATTAATGAGGGTTGCTTCTACGGCCCGCATAGACCTCTACGGCCCTTAGAGATGAGTTGGTACAGTGCATTAAAACCTTAATTGGCCCGTAAGGGTCTCTACGGCCCGTAGATAGTAGTGTGTCAGTCTGAAAAGCAACCCATCTACTGGCTGTAAAGGCCTCGACGGGCCGTAAATGGGTGGGTTGTTGGGTGCATTAAACCCTCTACGACCCGTAGAGTTCCATACGGGCCGTAGAGATCCCCATATATTCTTCTTCCTTTTCTTCTTTTCTCAGACGACGAAAAAATTTTAAAAAACCAAAACCATAAAATCCGATCAATACCAAGCTACCATGATGTCTTCGGGGCACCTCAGTAATGTTTCCGGTGAATGGGAGCACTCGTTTGACTTATCTTACGTCTCGGAAAGCTTGTTCGGGCCCATTTTGGAATGTGGTGAGGAGGAGGTTAGATCCATTGTTCACCGTGGTGACGGAAAGGCGCTGCCCGATTTAAACCAAGAGTACGTAGAAGAACCAGAGTCATTTGACGTGCCGCCAAGTCATCCACAATACGAATACGGGACTTATCATTCGCACGAGGAGGGTCATGGCAGCTTCAAGGAATCGCACAAAGAGGGTGATGGCAGCTTTAAGGATTCATAAAATGCATGATTAAGTTGACATACATAGCATTGCATAAAATAATGTTATAAAAGTGCCAATCCTTCAAGTTTTAGTCAAATAAAAAATAGTTAGGCACCATTTTTTTCCAAATTTGAAAAACCGATTTAAACATTTTTCTGTAAACATTTTATTGCATAAGTCGATCACTTACGTTTATGTTTCTGCATCTGCGTTTTTAGCTGGTCATTTAAAATAATAATAAAAAAAAGCGTTTAGTTTCTAGAATGTTATTGTTTTAGAAATAAAAATGAAAAAAAATAAAAACACTAAGAAAATGGTAATTCCAGATCGATCTAGAATTGAGGGACCAATATCGGATTTTCATTGTTGAAAAATATAGGCATATAGAAGTTCATTCCATACATCAGGCACACCAGGAAGACACCAATGTATACAATCTGAATAACTACTTGGGTTTGATAATTGTTCTTCACTCAATGCACCCCATTGCTTCCTATAAATTGAAGGATGGCCTTCTTTTCTATATTCTGAAAGTTGAGTTATGTTGATAAAATCAACTCTCACACCTCTTGTTTTCAGTTCATCAATGGTGTTTTCTACTATTCTCATCATGTTTGGATTTGTTTCGTTGCTCGTATACCCCTCCTTGGTAATCAAATCAGTCTCACTATAACAACTTTGGTCACTTGATGCACCCCATTCTTCGGCCCTACAATTAATATATATGAGCTTTTTTTCTCTTTAGATTAATAAAACATTTGATCACCCGTTTGCTCTTATATATTGGATTTTGATAATCCAAACTATGATCTTCTGGGTGATAATAATTCATATTGACAATGTGTTCAATGATACTTATGACTTTCACTTTCGTTGCTAAGAGCTCTCACGCTATGATGAAAAAATAACTTCTTCATTCCCTCACTTTTTATTTTTGTCTTTATAAGACGATTTACATACTCTATTTGAGATAAAAACCAGTCATTTGTCTATTAGCGGGGGCAAATAGAGTTACTTTTCCATTAGAGTGGATTTGTTTTTGGCAACGAAAATTAAAGTTAGGAGTATCACTAGTCATATAATTATCAGCAAATATGATATAATTTATATAATTTAAATCCAATTTACAACTATATAAAACATCATAAAGTTTAAAGTTTCTATAGTAGTATATGTAACTATAGCATATATATTTGACGCTAAAACTTGAATAAACTGAATTATGTTCTTACTTTTCATGAATAGGTGACATGCTGATGAAAAACAATCGAGTCTTTGCTCGATCAACATGTATCTCTAACCAGTCCGACCATGTTTTAAGGGCCATTTCATAGCTACGTAGATTCTCCACTTCTTTATATATCCCGTTTTCATCTTTAAACGAACCCCACCTAATCGTCATTAAATTCAACATCTTATTAATTATACATTGCTTTCTTTAAGCAACATACAAATTATTAATTAATTGTAGTTTATTAATGAACAACTTGTGGATGTTTCTCCAACCATAATTAAAGACTTTTTATGTTATTTACTATTTGACAAAAAAAAAAAAAAAAAAGTTAAGCAAATTTCTAGATTGGGCATTGACTTACAAGACTTTGATATGAGGTTGTTTCCACCAAAGATAGGAATTGAAAACTAGTAGGTCTGCATCAGTCCAAACCTTGGCATGCTTTTCAATGGACTGTGTCCGAACGATCCTTTCAGGTAACCTATGGTTTACTGGGTCGTCTGAGTTAGACTCGACCAACAAAGGTTCCCAATAGAACTCGATTGACGCGTTGTAACCCTTCATTTCATCAGATATATAGAATCTTTTAAATTATATATATGATATTTCGGTAGGTTTAACCAATTAATATGATCTCTATTTTACTAGTAGAGAAGGTTTTTATTTACTTACAAGAGCTTTAAAGATTATTAAGTTGGAACCAGTGTTGTTCATGACTTTCATGTTTGGATCATGAATTGTTGAATCTAAAAGACAAACCATTGAAACCCATTGACCTCTATTTAAAGAATCCCCTACAAATACCATCCTCTTGTTCCTTAGCTCCTCTAACAATCTTGTTGCATTGAATCTAACATCATCAAAGCATAACATTAAATTATAGCAAAATGAATGAAGAAATATTGTCAACTAACTTCTACATTGGATAACCTAACATTTAATTATGGGAAACACAAGACTAACTAAAGCACATATTTTAATATACATAAATTATAACCAATGTTCAAAAAAAACATAAATTATAACCCAAATTGAATGTATATAAATTACAAAATATGTATTATTTGTATTCGTTATTATGGTGTGTGTAAAAGAAATATAAATGATAAAATAAACAAGCCGGATCGAGCTCAACATGTCAGCTCGTTCAGAAAATGAGTAAGTCAAGTAACGCTAGCTCGCTTAACTTTAAGCCCTAGCTCAAATCGGCCCGTTTACAGCCATAAGTGTGTACCTTGGATCAAAAAATAGTTAGTGTAGTGTTTTGTACTCCAATAAAAATTAAAACATAAAAATTAGTTAACATATATAATGTCCCTCAAAGAAACTTGTCATGAAAAGAAATTATGAATATTCCAACTCACGCACATGATCGATTGTAAGTTGTAACTAATCTGACCTGATCCAAGGTATGACATATTTGAGGGTGCACACGTGTGTTTGTGTGTACGTGTGTGTGTGTGTGAGAGAGAGAGAGAGAGAGAGAGAGAGAGAGACCTTGGGAGGTCACAATGGTGAGGTTGCCACCTCCAATATTGATAGCTCAAATCCTGTCTTCCAAACTTGTTGCAGGCCAATTGATCCGACATGAATTTGCATTCTTTCTCTTTGTAAAGAGGGTAGGACGTGTTATCAAACACCCATTTCCCAGAAAACAAATTACACTGACCATCAGACTCATGTACTGATGAAGAAAATGTAACATCTAAGGCTACCGGCCTAATCATGCTAAAGGTTGTTACATATTCACGAGCTATATAAACTGCTGCAACCAAAAACACGGCCAAAAGAAGTGAAACAAAAAACTGAACGATACTAAATTTTACTGATGCTCCCCATGTTATGGCCACCATATTTTGGTTTCTTGCTAGTACTGCCATTTACAAAAAATAATCTTTTTGTTGCAGTTTCAGGCTTCCATCTTGGGTATTCTCCCCTATTTAAGTTTCCATTAGTTGGTGGGAATTTATTATTCCTTTTTTTTTTATAAGAATATATGTTTATGAAGGTTTTGATTGATGGGTTAGGAGTAGTGGCCAAGTTGGAAATAGATTAGTTTTGAAGTACACTTGGTCAACATGATTATAATAGCTTTTATGTAGGTAACTTTGAAATTTTAAATATTCAATTCCATTGAGTTTCTCTTTAAAAATCATCCAAGACATAATTAATTATTACTCATGTGACAAGATAATAAATGTTAAAAATATAACATCTTATTATTTAATTTTATTTCTTTTATAAAATATGTTGCATAAGTTTATTCAGGTTTTGTATTGGGCTGCAGTGGTGATGTGTAGCTGTGAGAGTTCGGGCCCAGTTGTTCAAGATAGAGTCCAGTTGGTCAAGGCCCATGAGGGTGTTTATAAAGAAGCCCATCCCACTCTTAGAGGGTGTTTGGGATTGAGTTTGGAAATGTAAAAGTGCTTTTGGTCAAAAGTGCTTATTGAATTATGACTTTTTGAAAATGAATTTTAAAAAAAAATGTTTGGATTAATTTTTGGGATGAGAAACGTCAAAAAGTCAATAGATTGTCTTTTTTAAGTGTTTCGCTTAACTTATTGTGAATATTGGTTGTATGGGTGGTAAATTTGTAATTTTTTTTTTCCAAAAGCCAAAAGCCAGGATTTCTAATTTTTCAAAAACAGATTTTCCACCCTTAAAAGTCAAAAGCCAAAAGTCAAAACAGAAAGTGCTTTGGAGTTACACAAACAGCTTATTGACTTATTAGAAAAGCCAATAAGTCAATAAGTTGTTTTGAAACTAAATCCCAAACACCCTCTTAATTGAAGTCGGTGTGAGCTGGGAAGGTTCTAGACGTTCTTATAAATACCTCTCTATCTCTCTTATAGGGTTAACTTTTGATCCATTCAGTCTATTTTTCCCTATACTATCTTTGTGCTCTCACTCGTAAACAATAGCTAGGGCACTACTAGAAAAAAGGGTTAATTTTCTACAAAAACTTCCGACAAATTTCACACAAATTTAATTTGCGACAAGTTGATTACGAATTTCCAACAAAAAGTAGAAATCAAGAAACATTCCACAACTTTTTGACAAATAAGCAACAAAAGAATTTGTGGTAGTTTTGCGGCTAATAGATTTTTGACAAGTTTTTTTTTCCCACGTATTGTGTTGTGGCAAATCTGTCAATAAAAACCATTTTTGACAGATTTTCAGCAAATTTGGTTGCCGTAAATCTTGCAGTTTTCTAGTAGTGGGGTTTAAGTTAATAGATCATCTATCTATTAATTTGGTATTCTCTTTGTATTGTTCTTGTGTAGATTATCCAGTTGATAATCTTATGAGTTTGTGAGAGCTTTATTGTGAGAGTTTGGATCTTGTTTTTGTTAGGGCTATAATGTTATAAAACGAACATTGCAAAATTGCCTACGCATGGTGACAAGCAAATTCGTTGATATATTTTTTTATTCGAAAAATTTATCTGAAGCCTTATCTTAATTTACAATTGTCGATGTATCATCGAAGGCTAACCATATGATCGATTGGTAATCTTATCACAAACTTAGAACGCATAGGTGTTGTTTATTGATAATTTTATTGATAATATATTTTTCAATTATTTCACCGGTGAAAACTCGATACTAAAATTGTTTAACCGTAAAAAAAAAAATAACCTTTTGCTTAAATTGTTATATACAACAATTAGCTTGAAACTATTAACTAAGAACATTGTTGAAAAAATCAGTTGGCAGATATAATTTTAGTAAATTGATGAAAAGCTAAAGCGATAGTTGGGTTTATTGGTGTTGTTGTGGGGTGGCAATAGGACATGGTATTAGGTTGGTGCCGTTGGGAGTTGGTGACATGTCTAAATGGTATTCGTTAGCTTTAAGAATGTCTCATCTCTATCCTCCAAAAGAAAAAGAACGCATCCACTTTACATCTACAAATATTATCCAAACAAAGTATAACGTCTTTTTAAAAATATTATAGCCAAATTAGGGCATCCGAACCTTTTCTAAGTAACATGGTTTTTCACCAAATATAAAAGTTTGGTGTGTATATATATATTTTAATGGCTAAGCTTGTTCGTGGGGATTGAACCTCTACAGGACCAGTTCTGATGCAATTATTCTGAAGTTGCTACTTTGGGCCCCAGACTGGGCCCCATTTTTCCTGTATCAGTAAGTTAGTTGCTATGAGGCATATTTGATGAGGTAAAATGTAAATTAGAGCAAAATAAGGAACCAAAAGGCTTGTAGTCTTGTACAGAGAGGCAACAACTTATTGATATATTATTCACAAAGGCTCTTATAGTTAGTCAACATAGTATTTTGTGACAGAAGTTAAAGATTTTTTTAGTAATTGACTTGAGTGGGGGTGTTAATTTTTTGCTTCGGACAAGGGCCCTGAATTTTTTTTTTTCGCTTTAGACCTCCAAAATAGTTGAGCCGGTCATGAACCTCTGACCTCAATGTTAGTAGAATGTTAGACTCCAAGTAGCACTGACAATTCAGACACGAACACGATAACACGACAAAAACCTACACGACCTTAACAGGTTTCATGTCTTTAACAAGTCGACACGATAAGGTCTTAACAGGTTTCGTGTCTAAACAGGTTAAAAACATGTTAACATGTTAAGCACACGACCATTAAGACATGTTAATAATTATATTTAAAAAAACTATGTATGGGGTGAGAGTATATCTTATAATATGCGCAGACTAAAGATGAAGGAACCTTAACTTGCAATTCTCAAATTACATAGTACAAACATACACACCGCCCAGTCATCCATCCCCATCCTTCTCAACTCCAGTGTCTCCATCCACCGTCACCGTCACCTGTCCACCGTCCTCATCTGTTGTAACCCATCACCGTCCTTTTTCTTAACCCCAGCATTGCTTAGTTTCTCATTCACGGGTTTATAGATACGATTTCAGGGTTATTGTTTATAAACATATTCTTCCTTTATCGCGTCTTATCGTGTTAACATGTTATAAACATGTTCGTGTTTATCAGTTTTGTGTTTATGTCTTATCATGTTCGTGTGTTAACAGATCGTTTCTGTCACGATATGCCAACCCTAACTCCCCGTTAGTACCACCACAAGGGGCATACTACTACAAAATTGGTATATGAGAAGCTAATATTGTGGTGATGGTTGTTCAAAAACCGCTTATCTTTAATATGAGTATGATATTGTTGTAAAAAAAATTACGTGGTAACTGCGTTTTTTTTTATTTCACTGTGTATTCCGCTTGTCCGTTATATTATTGGTCTGCATTGGTGCGTTATGAATATGCTCATTATGTTTTACGCAACTGAGTTTTGAATTATTATTATTTTTTTACAAAAGTACAACAATAGTATACTCATATTTAAAAAAAAAAAAAAAAAAACACACTGGATATTATGTGTTATAACTTAGAAGTATATTCATTGTGTTTTTTTAGTTTGCATATATTATAACTAAAAATGAGTAAACGTTAAAGGGACACTCTCTGATCAGCTTAATTAATGATTTAATCACTAATCAGTGATACACGATCATAAATTTAACGGAATGCCTGATCTAGGGGAATCCGTGAGGACAGATCTTCTTCGCACAATTTAGACGTTTCGGATGGATTGATGAACATCTTTACTCCGTTTGTACATGTTCACCAACCGATATACCTAACATATATATTGTCTTTTAAGTGCAACTTGCCTGCGAGATTCTTTTATTATATCATGTGATGAACACAGACAGACAGGATAAGAGCTAAAGCGTAAAGGGTAAAAAATTTAAAAAAAAAAAAAAAACTAATTAGATATTTGCAACTTGGTACTTTAAAAAAAATAGCCTGTTGTTAACTTTGAAGGGAGATACATATAGTACGTTATCACAAAACCCAACTTGCATTGCAAGGGCAGCTGTAATTGATTCGCTTATCTCGTCTCATGCATGTCATAAAACTAAAAGAATATTTTAATATAAAAACTAAAATATGGATATAATTAAAAAGATTAATCAATCTTTAATTAGAAGTTAATAGAGTGAGATGATAGAAGTTTAAAAAAGGTTAATTTGTCAAATTAACAAGTGTTAAAAAATTAAATATTAGGCTTTTTTGATGTACCCTAACATCTAGGCGTTAAGGATGACATGAGGCGCGTTGTACATTGCTCCATTCTTAAGGAGTGTTAGATAGGTTAACGGAATTAAACAATTTTCTTTAGGTGAGGCAAAGTTATAGTAACAGTTGTTAGCTAGTAAAAACAAAAATGAAAGTACATTAATTTTTCTTATTTTATTTTATATTGTATGATCGATGATAATTGTACAATGTAATTGGATTTTTAGTTTTGAGCATCCCAATATGCTTTGAGTTTATGATTTTATCCGGTAAGAATTCATAGATATATTTTGCCATAACATCAAATAAAATCATATTAGTAGATAGTAAACTTATTATAAAAATATCAATCTACTACTACTACTACTCATTTTAACAAATAAACAAAACAAGAAGATAAAATAAACAGATATTGCAATTAACAAGATCAACACATTTTCTCATAATTATATATCTAAACCAATTGAATTGATCGAACATATCCATATCTATCAAATTAAATAAAACCTTCAAAAAGTGATCACATGGATCCACAAAAAATTAACTTTGATGATGACAATTTACACCAACAAAATAATTAAGATCGATAAAGGTTGTCTTTGATCGATTGGATCTTCACAACTAGTATCACATATTTCATGGGCTTTATGTACTTGTTCCCGGCCGATTCATGAATATTCCGGTGATCAGTTTCGCCGGAGTTTGTTCTCGGTGATCTGAGCTAACGACTGGAGGTTGCATTTAACGATGGTGTCAACAAACACACATGTTTCTTCCTTAGTATTCCCTGGAGGTATGTCAACAACGTATGACTCAACAACCACCGTACCGCTTCCGTCGGGCGTAGGGTGGAGGGTGGTGACGGAGCGGTAGTTAGCAAGGCGGTGATCACCGTCAACAACACTGAAGCTGATGACGTGGCGTTCGTCGTCAAGGATTTCCAAGCGTTCGGTGGAGCGGGCGGCGGGGAGGCCGGAGATGACGTGGATTTCTCTGAGGGTTCCGACGTTGCCGTCTCCGAGGATGAGGTGGCAGGTTTTGACGAAGTGTTTGTAGGCTTGTGGGTTGTCGAAGCAGCGGACGACGGACCAGACGTCGGAGATTGGGGCGGAGATGTGTTGGATGACGGCGGAGCAGCACTGGTCTGGACCAACGGCGTGGATGTGGTAGCGGGCGACGGAGTCCGGTACCGGAGTGGTGGTGGTTGGTGGAAGCTTGTTACTGCCACAACCGCCGGTGGTGGTTCTGTCTAGGAAGAAAGAAGGTGAGTTTTGTGGGTTAGAAAGCATATTATTGGATTGGAAAGAAAAGAAAAGATGTGAATATTATTGTTGGTTACATGAAGAAGCTTGGTGGTGTTATAAATGGTGGAGCTGAAATTGACTAAAATATGGCTACTTGGCTACTTGGTTGAACCCTAAGATTATGAGCCACAAATTATAAATAAATGGGACTTTTGCATGTGAAATTACGCCTTTGGGCTTATCAAATTGCCTTTTTGCTTTAACTATTCATCAACTTGCACATATCGGATGGTTGCATTAATTTGACCCTACAAGTTTGTATATGTTGTCATGACGACCTTAACAATTTAAGATTTGATTTAAACGATCAAGATAGACGTTGGTTGAAAAGTATTATATTGATAGGAACAATCTACAAGCAATGAAAACTATATTCACACGACCGTAAACATGAAGACAAACTTAGCCCTATGATTATAATTTATTTATAATTGTTGTCTTAAAACACATTTGTTCTCTTAAATAATGTTATATGCACAACTAAATTTGTAATATATGTTTATTGCATAGGATAAAATATAGGTAGTCTTTGTTTTTTTTCCCAGAAAGACTTTTGACCTCTTTTGTTTGCGCCACATCGACGCGCACAAACATTTGAGGTCTGCGGATTGTTTGTTTTTTTGGAAGACCTTTCACTCAAAAAGGTCTTCCTGACCTCTTTTTGATGCAGACATGGACATATATCTTCTAACATCTTCCCACCTCTTCTCATCTCTTTTTTTTTCTTCTTCTCTTCCCCTTTCTTCTTCTTCCATCTCTTTCTTCTTCTCTTCCTCTCCCTTCCACCCTCCTCTCTACCGCCGCCGCCCCGCCGCTACTTCCTCCCCGTCGCCTCCTCCCCCTCCCCTCCCCATCCACGTCATCTCCTCCCTCGTCACCTCCTCCCCTCCCCCCCCCCCCCCCTCCTCCGTCTGCCTACATACCACAAATTCTGGTGATCATTCATTATCCCATGAGTACAGTGGGCAACAGTTATTGATGGTAAATGAAGATGTATGTTATTATTTTAATGTTGTTATTTTTATTTTTGGGAAATTGACGTGCTCAATTCACGTTCACACCATTGACACACACACACACACATATATATATATATATTCTTTTATTTATTTATTTATTATTATTATTAGTATATTATTTATTGTTATTATTGTAGACGTGGGCAACGGTTTAACATATGGATTGTGGTGGGCTGTGGTGGATTGTGGTTATGGTGGTTTACGATAGTTATGGTGGGTGTTGGTGGGTTATGGTTATGGTGGGTTGTGGTGGGTTATGGTTATGGTGGGTTGTGGTGGGTTATGATTATGGTGGGTTGTGATTGGTTATGGTTACGGTTAGGTTACGCTGCAGACGTTAACAAACAAACAGTTTTCTTCCTGCAGACTGCAGACCTTTGGTCCACCTCTTCTCCTGCAGTTGTGGTCCGCAGACTGCAGACCTTTTATCTCTTCAAAAACAAACAGCACCATAGTCTTTTTCGTTTTTACATGTATATATAGTGAAGACTTTAAAAGATTAGCTTTTACAGCCATTACTTGATACTGGATTCAGTTGGTAATGAATATTTAACATATCAGTGATTTGAATTATATATATTTGATGATTATCGAACATTTTCAGTTGCTAATTCTCTTCTAGTAGTAGATTCTTAAATAAGTGCTAAACGTAGCCTTTGACATTGATTATTTTAAATATTTTATTATATCTATTATGAGTTAGTGGTTAGCATATGTAATCACTTGTTTAACATGTGAAATATATATAAACCTTGAAACTGAAAAGGATAGTCAAAAATTACCTAAGTTGTTCTAGCTAGGTTCTTAATTTCCAACACCAGAAAATCTAACACAGTTATCGTGTGTTAAAGTTATTGGCTTAACTTTGTTGAAAATGTTTATGCCGTTTATTTTTAAATAGTACTGTGTTTTATCTCATAACAATGCCAAAATTTAAACGATTAAAGAGAAATAAGAATAGTATTTTATATATTAGATTAAGATACTCATTTTCTATATACATTTAAATTTTTTTTACTATAAATGTATACTTAATTAAGGGTATTTATATATGAAAATGGTTAAATAAAATAAAGCTTGGCATATATGGTGGATCGTTTTCAAGTCAATCCTAGAAAACTCATGTTGCGTGTAAGTTCTTATGTCAAACACAATTTGAAGTATATTCGACTCATAAAACCACAAAACATGACTCAATAAGTCAATCCTTAATCTACTAGCCATCAACCCTTTCATTTGCATAATTCTATAAGAGATTGATCTAAATGTTGTTGGAACCTTTAATTAATTAATCAAAAACTTTGTATATGTAAATTATAAACATCTCCAGCCAAGAATTACAAAAATCCATTACTACCTTTAAACTCAAAGAGTTAATTATGGTTTTCATCCATGTGATTTGACAAAAAATCTCACTTTAAGGCCCTATACTTTTTTCTTACGACGTTTTGTTGTATACGTTTCTTCCGATCCTGGTACTGTTTTTCATCCATGTGTTATTCGACTTTAAAGCAGTTTTATTAAAATAAAAAATTTTCAAGTTGGTTGTCTTTTAATTTAATTTAAATTTTTTAGTTTATTATTTTAACAAAGGATATCTACTAAGAGAGTGTTTGGGATTGCGTTTTAAATCCGATTTTTAGATTATTGTCTTTTGAAAACGCAGATAATCAGTTTTTAGTGTTTAAGATTGCGTTTAGAAAACGCAGATAATCAGTTTTTTAAGCTACCAAAAAGCAATAATCTATAAGCAGCTTCACACCTGTTTTTCCAAAACGCATAAACTGTTTTGAATAATCAATCCCAAGCGCCCCCTAAGTTGATTCATAAATAATCTTAGGAATAGAAATGGCAACAACGAAAACCACGAAGACAAAAAAGAAGTGTAGGGACTAAAAACGAAAACATCAGTAAACTAAAAGGACAAAGAGTGTAATTAAGTCACTCAAAATTTGAACGTCTTGGAATTGGAAAGTGTTTGTACGTGAGGAGGTCAAAGTGGAAATGTTGGAAACAAGTGGGTCATCTATATCTATATCTATACATATAATAAACCAAAGCCATTTTGATGACATGTCATAATATTATGCAATCTCTCTTTTGAGAGATGCCACATAGGATGTGATGTGACAACTCTAGACCAATTAAAAAAAAGGAATAAATATGGTTTAAATATGATTTAACATAATCTATTAAATACCTAATCTATTAAATTTAAATATTAAAACTTTATTATTTTCTCTCTCATGTTTCCTCTCATAAATTATAAACTTTAATATCTTTTATATACGAGATTTTTTTAAAAAAAAAATTACACCAAATTAACGAGCGTTTTATTATCTTTCCAACGACTATCATAGTGCTATATAAAAAACGGAGAAAAAAACGACTATTTTTTGTAACCCGACAGGTATTGTGTCAGGTTTGGAATCAGTTTAAAAAAAAATTGTGGGTTTGGGTCAGGCCTGGGATTAGGTGATACCCGACCCATTTACTTTTTTTTTATATTAGAATATGATAACTTATGGCAGAGATTTGTTTAAAATAATAATAATAATAATAATAATAATAATAATAATAATAATAATAATAATAATAATATTCATTAATCATATATTTGCAAATTCATTAATTATGTTGTCATATTAGATATTTTATTATGTTATATTAGATATTTCAACCCGGGACGCTCTCCAACAGGTAATTGCTATATAGATGCCATTTTTATAGTTTAGATACTTCTAATTTTATTCACTTTACTTAGATTTCTTAACCCGGGACGCTCCCGGGGTATAAGCTAGTATATAATAAACCAAAGCAATTTTAATGACATGTCATAATATTATGCAATCTCTCTTTTGAGAGATGCCACATAGGATGTGATGTGTCAACTTTAGACCAATTAAAAAAAAGAAATAAATATGGTTTAAATATAATTTAACATAATCTATTAAATACATAATCTAAATATTAAAACTTTATTATTTTCTCTCTCATGTTTCCTCTCATAACTTTTAAATGTTAATATCTTTTATACACGAGATTTTTTAAAGAAAAAAATTACACCAAATTAACGAGCGTTTTATTATCTTTCCAACGAGTACCATAGTGCTATATAAAAAAACGGAGAAAAAAAAACGACTATTTTTTGTAACCCGACAGGTATTGTGTCAGGTTTGGAATTAGTTTAAAAAAAATTGTGGGTTTGGGTCGGGCCTGAGATTAGGTGATACCCGACCCAATTACCCTTTTTTTTATATTAGAATATGAAAACTTATGGCAGAGATTTGTTTAAAATAATAATAATAATAATAATAATAATAATAATAATAATATTTATTAATCATATATTGGCAAATGCCATTTTTATAGTTTAGATAATTCTAATTTTATTCACTTTACTTAGATTTTTCAACCCGGGAAGCTCCCGAGGTATAAACTAGTTGTATCTATATTAAAGATAGGACACTTGAATAGTGTCAAGTATCTAACATACGTATGATTAAAGTTACGCATAGTGTCTTGTAGATATTACTTTATTTGTTTTAGTATATTTCCAAAATTTGGATCATGCTTCATATGGATAAGACCAAACACTTAGCAACTTTGACTCTCATCGTAGCCCTCCACATGTCCTGACAACTGATGAATGAAACCATCAACGGCTCACATACAGTGTCATTGTTTTAATATATATTGGCCACTAACTTTCTTACTAATTTCAATTTGATTACCAAACTTTGACCATTAGACTTTTAGCTTTTAGGATTTCAAACTTTGACCACCCAACTTTTTTAGACTTCCATTGTACTTTGGCCACTAACTTATGTACTTTATTTTCTTCCAATTTAACCACCAAACTTTTAGTTTTTAGGCTTTCAAACTCACAATATCTATTAAAAGATTAACACTTCAATAGTTTAGTTATGAGACTTTTGGTTTAGTCACCCAAACTTTGTGTTTTGTCAATTTTTTGCTCACTTTCTTCACCTGTGCAAAAGTTTGCCTTCCCCTGTACTTTTTTTGCAAATAGTTGTCAAACTTATAGTGACGATTATTTTATGTTTTATTGATACATTATGTGATAACTAGAGCTGCAAATAATTTAGTTTTCCTATTTCACCTAAATACGTGTACTCAAAGCTTGTAATAAGGGTTCAACTGTTGCATCGGGTGAATGAATGCGAAAAATCATTACCCATAGGACTACTAAACACTCCTGCACAACAAACGCGTCCCGCCGCGAAGCGTGGGGTAATTTCTATCGTCTACTCGTAGCAACGCGTGGATAACAATTTCTTTGTTGATTTACCTTTGAATATTAGTACTGTACTGTGGCGATCGTTTTTTGATACAGTTACTGGTGCCCAATTTAACCATTTTTTGGGAACCTGTACTGGTTCCATACCAGTATAGTGATTATACGCGTGTCCCGCGGCAACGCGCGGGTAACAAATACTCTAGTATATTATATAAGAAAGAAAAAACGTAGTCTCACCAATTATATATATATACAAAAACCAAGTTTGGATGTGAGGGTGAATTACTGTTTCGCTCAATACAACTCTGTAAAGCATGCTTTGACCATCGTACAACCATCTGATGCATTCGTTGTCTTTCCTCCGCTTTTAAAGCCCTTGCCTTCATATCTCTGCTTCCATTAATATGCAGGCCCCTCTCTCTGTTACTGCTCTCCAGCCGCCTGTTGCCGGCTTCGATTTCGAACCGGTAGGTGGTGGTGGTGCTACCGGTGCTATTGGTATGGGTTTTATTGTGCCTTCCTTGCCATCGGTTTGTTTTGGTCTCTGTCGGTCATGCCGGAACACCGCAGTCGGCGCCGACCGACGTCACCAACCATCACTACTACTGGTTACGACTGTTGTGGTGATAACGCAGGTATTATTGTCTAAACTAAGCCCTAATTTCACCAGTTATCTGTATCTGTACCTGTTTCTATTATGTACCTGGTTTGCTTATGAATGCTTTTACCGTGGCCCATTGTCAACATCATAGCTTCTGATTTCTTTGTTTGCTTAAAGGTTATTGGCTTCTTATTTCTTAAACATGCTTATGCATATTTGAGGTTCCTTTTGCTTTGAATGGAAAAAATTAGAAGGCAATCTTGAAAACCTCCTTCTCGATTGTCTTTATATAATTGGATCTGGGTACTTTGTTTCCTGTGCTCCACCTGCTCGATCAACTGCTTCAAAGATACATTATTTTATCTTTTAGATGTTTGCTTGAAACCTGTTCGGTTGATCATTTGTGTTCGTATGCTGCGTTGAATTTCGATTTGTCTACTGCCTCGCTGATAGGGTTTCCTTTTTTCCCAGATGGTTGTAATGAGTGACGGACTAATACACAGAATCAGTGAAGATGGCATGGCAAGTGTGTTGGATGGTAGGTTTATGCTCGCAACCCACCTTGCAGCCAGGTTTTAATCTCCGTTCTCTGAGCCATTTGCTGCTGTTTCGGGTTATATTTGCTTCTTTAATTTCCTGTTTAGTTGCTTTGTTGCGTGTCGATATGTTCAATCGTATGGCACGGTTATGTAATGAGGTTTATTAATGAGAAGTATGTTACAATTTTGGGAAATATTTGGAACACCCTTTTGGTTTTCAAAAGGGTATGCCGTGTTACAGAGATGGACGGTGACAAGGTTACTTTGATGCACTTTCACTTGCATTCTCTTTCGCGACGCATGGTATTGCTATTTTTCATTTCTGGTATGCATATTTCATGTGAGGCGATGATGATTCAATATATCCGATTGTAAAACTGATGTATACATCGCCTTGGCGTGGCAGGGTTAAAGGATGGCAATCCGTTATTTGCAACCTTTCCTGCAGCCATGGTTGTATCACGTCTTCTAGAGTCTGAGCCTCAAGGTTATGCTAAAACTAAGAACACATCAAAAGAGAACAGGAAGCGGTTACTAGCATCAAGACATTAGCTGATCTCTTACTGTTGTGGTATATTGTCAAAATACATCTCATTGAATTGATATGCTTCTATAGCATTCTTTCTCTGTTAAGCATATTTAAAAGCTTTGTATTTTCCAGGTCATTGCCATGGGGCTACTTTTAGATAAATACATTGCTAAGGCTACTGAAAAAAAAAGGATTGGTTTATTTTCAAAACCAACAGATAGCAGCAAATAGAGAGGAGAGGTTTGAACAATAATGATATGATCCAAGAGGCTGCTGAAAAAAAACCCGATTGATCTTCTTTAGGCGGAGGAGAGATTGCTGGCAAGCATACATGCGGCTATTTAAGGGAGTGAAAATTGTGTTTTGTTTCCTGAATTTGCAGAACATCAGCAGCAGAGGCGGTTGGTGACGTCGGTGACATTAATTAGTAAGGTTTATAACGTTTAATCATCGTATATAAAAATGTTTAAGTTATATAAGTTAGTGCAGGCATGAAGAAGAGTTTTGAAACCAGTATCCGTGACATGGAAAAATCCCGTAACACATATGCTTTCCATATTTGTACAGCGGTCAACCATGAAAAGAATGCCCTGATCAGCAACCCTTCTGAAGAATATTGGATTAAACTCTTGGCTACGAATAAGGGAAAGGCGTTTTAATCTTCCATGTTGGTAATCGCAAGTGTGCGCGTTTATAGTTCAGGGTGGTAATCGCAAGTGTGCGCGTTCAATGGGCGACAACACCTAAGGAGGAATGGTGTTTATCGCCGTGAACCTTACATTCTCCCCCGCCATGGTAACGCGCGGTATTCATATATCTATTGTTTTACCTTCTTGATTGGCTTGATTTAGGGAACAATGGGTTCTACCCTGTAAGTCTTTAGTTTGACTTCACTTATTTGTATGTTTATTACACTTTAGCCAACATAGGTTGAAACACCAGCAACATGATTCATAAATTGCAATCAAGTTTAATAATTATTTTGTTTTGTATCAGTTTGTTATAATGATTTATTCCTTAATATTAAGCAAGATACATCAGTATATTTGGATATATGAAATCGACTACTTGAATGCTATAATATATTGTTTTGCCGATCTATATTCGTGAAGGGTTTTTTATTCGCCTACAACGACAGACATGTTTTCGGCTGTTCTGTTTTCGGGTTCAACGGTGGCGAATGGAGACGAGAAAGGAGATGGTCACGAATGGTGTAACATTCAAGGAAGTTTAGTCATGGCGCTGCTCAATAATAGGGGTGAAACATTTATGGTGATGGTCACGCGACGTCTATATATGGGTCTACTGTGGTGACTTTACCACATGTATTGTGCTGCTGCCATGATGCTAAGGTTGAGGCGGGAGGAAAAGAAGTCAGTGGCAAGTATTAGCAAACTTATGAATAATGAATACTGTCTTGCTATTGGGAAATTGCTTTTGTAGTATGTTTAGCACTTCAATTTAAGGATCCATGGCCATTCATATAACACTTCAGTTTGATAAAAGCATTCACATTTCAAATCCAATATTATTCTTACTTTTTTACTTTGTTTTTTCTTCTTTAGATTGGAGTTGACAAATATGATCTGAGTAAAGTATTCATACAGCTTTGTTATATATGGCGTTTAACGAGGTTACTTTACCGGCATCAACGTAACGCATATATGTTACTGCTATCATCCTAATGCGTGTAATGACGTAAGATTGTCGCCGCAACACGTGACAACACGTGAGGATGAATGGTGTTTATCGTTGTGAAACTTACGTTCGCCCCCGCCGCGGCAACGCGCGGCGGGTATAAAACTAGTTATGTACAACTCATATTATTAAATTTATGATCAAGTTGAGCAAGTTGCAAGACCTTTTATAATATAAACGAGAAAATCATGTGGCACGCAAAACGACTGCTTCCAGACGAGTCGTGTTTGTTCCCCTACTTGCCTAAGTATAATAACATATGATATAATCCAAATCAAACCCAATAATTGTACATTGCTTACTTTAAAAGTATTCTATTTTCATGTACAAATTTAAGATTGATGCTCGCCTTTATCTTGTAGATTTAAATTAATAGCATCTGCATGCTTTTTGTTAGTAAATTTATCCGCGCTTTATGACGGGATATAAAATTAATAAAATCTTGTTTGACTCTTATTTTTTTTGAAAGGCGAATTTCATTAAACAAAATCATGGCTAAATCTTCAAGATGGAGATAAACAGCCTAAAAAAGAATTACATCAAATCAAACGAAAAGTTACACCAACCCTTCCAATCCACCCGACCTTCTTTATGTCTACTCCTATACCAAAGATACCCCAAGGACTTCACATCAGATATAATCTTTATAACACTAGTATCAATGCTCGAAAAAACCTTTTCATTCCTCGCTTTTCATATGCGCCAACAAACCAAAACCACAATACCATAAACAACCTCCTTCTTGATTTAATGATATTTGGTGATCTTTTTATTTTTTTATTTGTGCTTTATTTTTCTCAGGTCCACGCTTTTTACGCTTCTCGCCTAGGCCACAGGCGGAGCCTAAGCGCCTTGAGTGCGCCCCACGCCTTTGATAACTATGAGTAATATTTGGTGTAAAGCAGAGTAGAGTAGGATAACATTTGTTTGTCGTTGAAAATAGAAGCTAGGAGCAAGTTTACAAACCTTAGACTCCTTGTCTTTGATTGAGTGCAGTCTAAAGACAAGTATACTAACCCATGAAACCAGCAGGGTATGTCTTGACCTTGTTGTCAACAAGAACATGGCCGGTGTTGCATCAAAATAGACTGAACGAACCTCGCGGTAAGTCAAGGCGTACTTCAACCTATTCCTCAGTATGAGGATCAAAGGCAAACATTCCCTTGATTTATGAGGCCCAAATGATGGCTTAGGAGCCTGTTAGTTAAAACAAATAATTAATTAATTAGACAAGTCAAAACTATAATAAGCAAAAAAATAAATGTTTTTTTTTAAAGAGAGAGAGAAAGAGATTTAAAGACTTACAATGAGTTTGTATAGCATCCAATGCTTGGGAGCATTGAGCCTCTACATGTGCGTCTTTAGTCCTCTAGCCTTTAGTAGAAACAAACAAGAGTTCATTAGGTGCTGCTAGCTATTTGCTACGTACATGAGTTACAGTAACCAGCAGCAAAAATTGAATTGAAGAAAGGGAAAATGACCAAAATAGCCCGTTGACCGGGCGTTTTGCACAAATAGCCCTCTCCACCCTCTTTGGAGAGAGGGGTCACGGTTCCCAACATGCCTGAACCGTCTCCCGAGAGGCTTCCCATTTCAGCCAACAGAGGACCGCCACGTGTCGTTGTTAATCCCGAGACAGACCTTTCTCTCTCATGAACCCCTTTTCTCTCTCCTGAACCCTCTTTCTCTCTCCTGAACTCTCCTCTCTCCTCTCTCTCCCGTCTGTATTAATGCCCGTGCGTTGAATATTACTGCTTTTCTTGTTGACAACATCAACCGTTTCGTTCGGTTTATTTTGTTCCTTATGATTCTGAATCTTCTTGTTGATTGAAAACACTGGCGTCTCTTCCCTCAGAGTGCCACAAACAGGACAAGCTAAGCTGCCTTTTTCCTTCACATAACCGGCTATGCACGGAAAGTGAAAGCTGTGTGAACACTCTGCAGTGTAAATCGCTAAGCTGCCGGTGCCGGAGCACTGGTGTGGTGGGCTGACTGGACTTGAAATGGGGTTGTGATGAGGGTGATGAGGCAGAGGAGGAGAATGGTGGTGGTGGTAAGTCTTCTTCTCCGGTGAGTTCGTCGTCTTCTCCGGTGAGTTCTCCGTCTTCTCCGATGAAGTTTACTGTTTTTTTCTTGTTCTTCGTCTTCACCGGAGACGTCTTCCGAGACGTCACCGGAGGCGTCTTTGAGACGTCACCGGAGGCGTCTCTAAGACGTCACCGGAGGCGTCTCTGAGACGTCACCGGAGACGTCTCAGGTCTGTCTCACGTCTCAGGTCTGTCTCGGGATCAACAACGACACGTGGCGGTCCTCTGTTGGCTAAAATGGGAAGCCTCTCGGGAGACGGTTCAGGCATGTTGGGAACCGTGACCCCTCTCTCCAAAGAGGGTGGAGAGGGCTATTTGTGCAAAACGTCCGGTCAACGGGCTATTTTGGTCATTTTCCCTTGAAGAAATTTGTATGTGTATTGGTTGGCCTTTGAACAAAGGGAACAGCAAAATCATAATTAATAATAAATGTTAATAAGAAGCAATTTCAACCAAAAATGAAACAAGAAATGGTACCAGGCCACCACTCGATCTCCTACTCCTACACTGCCTGGGAATTATATTGGCATGTGATTGGGTAATAAAAATTGCATCGACAAACAAACACACACTCACGGAAAAGTACAAATTAAGAGGATACTGTTAGTTATAATTAAATAGAATACAAACTAAGCTAGCTAAGGACTTTTCTAATAAAGGTATATACAATGGTTCGATCAATAATAACTAACCAAATAGTTGACAGCTAGCTAGCTGTTAATATCGTTGGAAACTAAAAGTTATTATACTTTATTCAACTTTCTTTCTTTCTTTCTTCCACTTTGTTCTTTAACAATATCCCAATACACTTAAATTAATTACACACTTACTGTTAATAGCAAGCAACGAACGATATTATTATTATTATTATTATTTAATCATGAATGATGTGATGACTATATATCCAACAAAATTTCTGCCTTCAAATTCCAATTTTGTAACGCCACTTTTAACTTTATTTTTTAGACACTTTTCTACCAAAATATATCATACCCACACACACAGCTCTCTCAACATAACTTTGAATCATCATAACATACAATCCAATCCAATCCAATCCAATCCAATCATGGTGTTATCTCAGCTTCTGCTTCAACCTTCATGCCCATCTCACTCTTATTATATATGATCATTCAAATCCTCATCAGCACAGTCCAAAAATGGAAGTTTATGAAACTTATGACCATCACTTGTTTTCTGCAGTCACCACAACTCCTGAAAACTCATCAGCTTCATCTGTCAATTTCCCTGTGTTATCCGAAGATTCTGGCCATACTCATGATCATGCTGATATCCAAGTACGACTCAAGAATCTACTCATGGCTTATGCAGAAGCCATTGAAATGGAACAACAACAACTTGCTGATGTGATCGCCAAATGTATCACTAAAAAGGCAAACCTGGATGGGTCACCACTCGAACGCATTGCCCTCAACTTGTTCCAACCTGAAGAAAATCAACAAACAACATACCTTTTTCAAGAGTCTTTAGCAAACTTCAATCTAGCATTAAGAGCCTTCTATGACATCTTTCCTTACGGACGCTTTGCTCACTTGACTGCGGGTTCAGCCATCAAAGAAGCAGTCCCGGCCCATGTGGATTTGGTTCATATAGTTGACTTTGATATATGTGAAGGAGTTCAATGGCCTCCAGTCATAGAAGCCATAGCAAGAATCAAGAAATCTTTGATCATCACAAGCATCAAACTTGATCAAGATCAGGATTCGCAATTTGATCAAACAAAGCGACATCTTTGTAAGTTTGCAACAAGTTTAGGTCTAAATTTGAAGGTACAAGAGATGGGTATGTCACAAATGGTAAAAAAGATGGATAAAAGAAAATTAGGGAGTGAATTTATGGCGTTTAATTGTATGATTGGCCTTCCACATATGGGAAGAACAAGAAAGACAACTCAAGTCATGGACTTTCTAGAAATAGCAAGAGGGGTTTTAGCAAAAGACCAAGGAGGGATCATAACCTTTGGAGGTGGTTTAGAAGTCGAAACAAAAATAAATGATTCGGATTTTTCAACATTTTTTAACAAGAATTTGGCATACTACGAAGCTTTATACGAATCAATGGAATGGAGGTTGCCAAGCTATTTCAATGAAGCAAGAATAGCTATGGAGACCCTTTTTCTTGCACCTTTTATATCATCAAAATCTTGGTTGGAAAAGTGGGACGAGCAAAGACGAGAAAACGTGAATTTTGAGATGAATTTCGCAAAGCGTTTTGGTGTAGAAGGTAAAAGAATGAGCATGGAAAGCAGGAATGAAGCCATGGAGATGGTGAAGGAAGGAGAAACTCCATACATGGTCAGAATTGAAGGGGAGAATGGGAATGAAATGGTGTTGGAATGGAAGGAAATTCCATTGGTTAGAGTTTGTGTTTGGAAGATAATGACATAGAGCAAGTAGTATGCAAAATCTTTGATAATCAGATAGAAGTAAAGCTTATGGATCTGTAAAAAGAAACTAGACCAGTACATGATCTCCATAACTTTGTTCACCTTCCATTCAAGATCCTTCATTTGATTGTGAAATGTATCTGTATAATGTATTAAAAAAAAAAAACAAAGTATGACCGAACATAATGCCAAGCTGATTGAAAATTAAAGATCAACAAGATTTGCACAAAACTAGTCAAAGCTAAGCTAATATTTTTTACTTCTATTTGAGCATTGAAGAGTTGGTTACAAAATCATAGTTGCTCAAAGTTGCAGCTAAGCTCAAGCCTATTATATTATACTAACTCAAAGCTTCACTAAATAAATAAACATATGATCAAAAACAAAGATTTGCTCAAACTTAAGCGACTTAGGTATTCAGATTTCATTCCAACAATATCAATTAAGCAAATCTGAACTAGAATGTCTAATGTCCAAAGAAAGTTATTCAGAATCATTGAGCTGTCAACATCCATGTACCCATTTCATATACTTCAGCCAATACAAAATTATATTCACTAGTTAGTAATAGCGCCCGGTTGAAAGAATCCGCTGCAAAAGCTAGGTTTATATAAGAAGACTATATTACAAATTGTCTCAAAACGTATTCAGTTGATGCAATCTTGGTCCAAACCCAACTATTTTGGGCACAAGTGAACACACTTAACCACCAACTTTAACGATTTTGGACCTTAAAGTTACCCAAAAAAACTACTTTTGACTGAGATTGCAAAGATTGAAACTATTTTTGACCACGTGGTCCATCTGGTGTTTCTGGGACATTGCTGACGGGACTAGAATTCTTTGCCCTAAGATTATCTAACTTTTTAAACAAGACCCTGGACACAGCGCACCTGGAGCAAACATATAAACTTATTATCACCCAAACCCTTTAATATCTTGAGAAACAGTGGCTCAGCATTGTTGGGGCGGGAGGGGGCGACCGACCCCCCCCCCCCCCCCGAATTTTCGCAAGCTTATCGTCTTCTTTTCCTCTGAATAACACGTTTTGCACCTTGGGATCTAAACTAGTTGCTTTTGCAATCACCTGTTTCAAATCGGCTTCATTAAGAAAAAGAAAAATTTCAGACAATTTGTACTTTTGTAGGGATAACTAAGACGTTAGCAAAATATTCAAAAAGGCCTATTAGCTATCATAGTAACCATTATGAAAAATTTTCTTTAGAGGTTCATGCACACATATATATCAAGGGTGATACTATCCACACATCCCCCAAAAAAGGGTGATACTATCCACACATCCCCCAAAAAAACCCTAGACACCCCTATGATGAGTCATTGAGGTCTCAATGGGCCATTGAGGCCAAATCTGGGAAAAACGATGGGTCATTGAGGTCTCAATGACCCATCCTTTAACAAAAAATGAAAACGATGACACATTGAGGTCGCAACGACCCATTGAGGGGTGATACTATCCACACATCCCCCAAAAAAACCCTAGACACCCCTATGATGGGTCATTGAGGCCTCAATGGGCCATTGAGGCCAAATCTGGAAAAAAACGATGGGTCATTGAGGCCTCAACGGGCCATTGAGGCCAAATCTGGAAAAAAACGATGGGTCATTGAGGCCTCAACGGGCCATTGAGGCCAAATCTGGAAAAAACGATGTCCCATTGAGGTCTCAACGACCCATCCTAGTACGAGGTACGATGTGTCAGTCTGAACTCCCTGCTTGCTTTTGCAGGGAGTTCAGGCTGAAAAGTGATTCCCCACGTCCCATTGAGGCCTCAATGGCCCTCTAAAATGTGTTAGGTTTGGGCATTTAAACTCCCCACGACCCATTGAGGCCTCAATGGCCCTCTAAAATGTGTTAGGTTTGGGCATTTAATCCCTCAACGACCCATTGAGGCCTCAATGGCCCGTCGTTTTTTAGCATTTAACCAATACGTGAGCAGCTTCTTCCTCATTTCACCAAAAAATTCAAACATCACCACCACTATTCTCTCGACCCATCTCGACTTCCCGGTCTCACGATGTCATATTTACATAGTTTTTCAACCGATAACCTGTCTCTTAACGAGTCCTACATCTCTGAAAGCGTTTTCGGACCCGGGGTTCAAGTTGGTGACGGGGAGGTTAAATCCGGGGTTCGTGGTAATGACGGGAATATGCTGCCCGATCTGAACCAGGAATATGTAGAGGAAGAGGAGTCATTTTTCGTGCCACCAAGCTACCCGCAGTACACATACGGGACTTACCATTCGAGCGGGAATGGTGCTAAGGACGATATATGACGACCGTATACAAAGGGTTGATGTTCCACCACCTCAATACTTCGACTTAACCTAGCTTATCTATGTTACTTCGACTTAACGGAAAAAAAAATTGTTGTGTACGCTAATTTATAATTATGAGAAGAATGTACTTTTTATTTTTTATATAAAAAATACAAATATTAAGCTTAGAATACGTAAAACACGCTAAAAAACCAAAAAAAAATATGGGTCATTGAGGGTCGTGGAGGCCATAATGGGTCATTGAGACCAAAATTTTGAAAAACGATGAGCCATTGAGGCCTCAATGGGCCATTGAGACAAATCAACGATGGGTCGTTGAGGTCTCAATGACCCATTGAGACAAAGCTTCTTGAGGAAGCTTCTACAATTAATTAAAAATTAAAAAAAAAAATTACAACGAACCATTGAGGCCTTAATTGGCCATTGAGACCCTCTCAATGACCCATTGAGACCTTCTTAATGACCCATTGAGACCCTCTCAACGGACCATTGAGGCCTCAATTAGCCATTGAGGTCTCTCAATGGGTCATTGAGACCTCAACGACCCATCGTCCAGGATATGTACACTACAGGCTTGACCAAATTACCAGATGACATGCTGATGGCGTGGTGGCCCACTATCGGTAGTGAAGAGTATGAGGAGGACGGCGAGAGGTATTATTATTATTTTCAAAACATTATTCTTATTATTCTGTAGTTTTAAGTGGCGTTTTATTCTGTAGGTTTATGTTAGAATTGGCGAGAGGTATTATTATTATTTTCAAAACAGTTACTTCAGCAGATTCTAGATCAGATGGGGTCGATACGGACTGATATTCGCCAGGAGATGCAGGAGATGCAGGAGATGCGGGCTGATATGCGGTGGCTGTTAGAGAGCGAGAATGATAGACGTGTAAAGGCTGGTTTGGCGCCGCGTGCCCTTCAGGGTGGGGCGTCCAGCACTCAGCAGGGTGAGGCGTCCGCCAGTCAACAGTTCGATCCGTCCGGTGTATATCAGGGGTCGGATCATTAGTTGGTTGTTTGTTTGGATTTTATTATTGTATGAACAGTATGCTTTATTATGTTTAGTTGTATGTAAATGGTTGAATATTATGCTTTATTTTGTTTTATTGTTCGTATCTTGTGTTTTGTTTAGTTCTGCAACATAAACGTTAATGTTTAAGCAATGTCTATTATATCATTTTAGTATAATAATAATTCTATTTATTTAAAAATAACATCCATATAAAAAACATTTATAAAAAACCAAACATTGATATTTACATCTTTATCCTATCTTAAACACTCACACTACACTTCTTTTTTACCATTACCAATCTCAATGGGTCGTTGAGACCTCAATGTCCCATTGAGGTTCTCTGTTTGACCCTCAATGGGTAATTAAGGCCCCAATGAACCATTGAGGGGGGGTGTTTAGATTATAAAACCCTAGTGTAAACACTCACACTACACTTCTTTTTTACATTACCAATCATTGCCAATGATTGGTTAATGATTACCAATAATTGGCAAATCTCAATGGGTCATTGAGGCCTCAATGGACCATCTTTTTTCAGTTTTTGGCCCTCAATGGGTCGTTGAGGCCTCAATGTCCCATTGAGGTTCTCTGTTTGACCCTCAATGGGTAATTGAGGCCCCAATGAGTCATTGAGGGGGGTGTTTAGATAAAAAACCCTAGTGTGTGAATAACCTAGGCCTATATCAATAGCCTTAGTGTGAAATCTCTCAGGATCAACGATCACCTAAAACTAGAAGTGGCATTTTGACTCGTTCACTTGTAAATGAGTCAATTTGGTTTATTTATAGTACAAACCTTTAAAATTGTTTTATGCAAGAAAAAGGAAAAAATAAAAGATTAATCAGGTAACAATATAGCAGACTAGTTATTTATAGAAAAGTGAATACAAAAAGAGGTTCATGTCATGTCTATGCACCCCTTCTGACATCATGTATAAGCATACCAAATATTCCAACATCTACCTAAACATTAGGTTTCATTACACTTTCTTTTTATGTTTACACCTTTTGTAGTACAAACAAACAATGTTGTGATGAGAAAATCGAAACGCATATTTAAATAGCCAAGATGTTCTCTCTCTTTTTTTCCTAAATGAAGAGAGAAACTTATGGTGTACAGACAGTAGCCTCCTCAGGAAAGTTAAATAAGTATCCAGCTTATTATGTGTTTGTCATGAACACGTACATCTTGTAATAATAATAATAATAATAATAATAATAATAATAATAATAATAATAATAATAATAATAAGTGCCCATCAGATACCTCTTACTTGTTAAGAAGAAATTATTAGTATAATTAGCTGAAAGGAGGAGGAGGGGACAGTAAGTAAGTAAGTATTGATTAATGTACCGAAAGTGGATTGATTGAGGGGAACCAAAAACCTCAAAATTACTGTATCACACTTTTATTTTCATCTATATGTCTTCAACTCCGGTGGTGCTGGTGGCTCCTGCTCCTCCGTCGTCTTCCATCGACCAAAAGTAAAGCAAGCGGCGGACGTCACAGATGACATAATAGAGGGTGTTTGGGATTGTGTTTTAACTTATTGACTTAAAAAGGATTCTTCAACAAGTTAATAAGTCAATAACTTGTTTGTGTAATTTAAAAATACTTTTGATTTTGACTTTTCAATAAGGGTAAAAAAAACTGTTTTTAAGAAGTCAAAAATCCTAACTTTTGAAAAAAAAAATTACAAATCGATCACTCATACAACCAATATTCACAATAAGTTAAGTTAAACATAAAAAAAATAATTTATTGACTTTTTGACGTTTCTCATCACAAAAGCTAATCCAACCACTTTTTTAAAACTCTTTTACAAAAAGTCATAAGCCAATAAACACTTCTAACCAAAAGCGCTTTTGCATTTCCAAACTCAATCCCTTACACCCTCTTAATACGGAGAAAACAGTGGTTGAGTAATCGGTTGAAAATGAGGTGTTAGTGGGTTAAAAAGGAAATAAGTTATAAGTAAGGATCTATGACTTCTTGATTAAGGAGAAAAGAAGATACAAGAAAGAGATATGAGATGGATATCCAAACATGCCCTTGACTTTTAACGTGAGTGTCATGGTTCAAATTTCAAAGTCTCACTTTTAAATGTGGCTTTATCATAGTTAGTGATGGAACCAGAATCTTTTAACCGAATGGTCATAATATAAATTTTCTTACATCCGAGGGCTGGTATCATTTGTGAGTCGTATCAAACCGAGACCATTGTCGTTAATGATGTAACCAAGTTAGATTATAGTATGTTACTGTGCATTAAGAGTGTGCTAATGTTTGTTCTGCTTGATTCTGATCATGTTACAGTAAGTTTAGATTATCTTAATCATGCTTTAATGTTGTTGAATAGTGTTAAATAACACATTTGTTAATATGGTATATATGGGTCTATTGTTGGTCATGTTAATGATGATGACATTTGTTGTTATTTGGTCCACTCAATCATTTTATTAGAGGATATGTGGTTGTTAATCATTTTTGAGGTTCGCTCATTCAATTCGAATGTGGAGGGAACAAAAAATTAAAAGAAAGTAGAAACAACAAACCAAAATATCTAAAAAAAATACAATATTTGTTTGAGGGAGTGACTCAATTTACAAAAATTAGGAACGCCAAAGACTCATAGGTAGGGGTGTAAATGATGCACAGCGACTCGAGAGCCACTTGAGATCAGATCGGTAAAAAACTAGAACAAGCTGAGCTTTAACGAGCTCGAGCTTGAAATATGACTTGTTTAGTTATCTAGTTGTTGAGCGGACCTCAAGCTCTTAGGTATGAGTTTCATGCCGAGTCAAAATAATAGGCCCGAAGTGAACCGGCCGGCTAATTTACGAAGAAAGACAACAAACCACATAAACGCATCGCTGTTTATTGGATCATATAAAAAAATTAAAAATAATAAAAATAAAAATGGGTCCCTTTAGTTTGGTTTATTAAGCTTAACCTAACCTAGGTCCGTCGGTTTGGGATCTATCATCTTCAACACGACGCTTTGCTCCGGCCACCGTTGATTGATATCATCTATAATCGTATATAAAAAGGTATGATATCTTTTGTAATTTATCACTATACGCCTTCTAATTTAATTATCTATGTGTTTGTAATTGGCTCAATCTTTCCTCTCCTTTTAAAGTGCTAAAATTAGGGCTTTTTTCCGTCTGATTGATTTGGGCTGCTTGCTTGCAATTGAGCATAGAGAACGTCTGTAAAATTTAGGTAGTTTAATACTCATTATTTATTGCTTACATAAACCATATTTCATATGAAGAACGAATCATGATTGGATATTCAACTGCTTGTTTGGTCCATCTCATTCTTTGCTTCCAAATTAATTCAACCCAATAACCAATTCGCTTTTTGGTTGACCTGACTGCATAATACTCATTATTTATTATACACTTTTAGTTTACTTTTAGCCTAAGTCCACCTGTAGTGGAAGCGCCATAAGGCGTGAGGGCAAAAAATAACGCCCCCCACACCGTTACGGGGGGCGTTATAGGGCAAAAAACTCCTCCAGCGTTACATTAATAACGCCACAACCCAAATGAACCAACCAATCAATTGTTGCCACGTGTATTGTTTGTGTTTTATCAGTTTTTTTTTTTATAAATAGCGCCCCTTTTTTTTCTTCCCCCACTACACCCCATGCTGACTCAGCTGCCACGTGGACCAATCACGGAGGGGGGCGTTATAAATAACCCCCTCCACTAGCCAACTCTCGTTAATTTTGTTACTTATCTATTATTTGAGCCCTATGCCTTTTAAGGCCTATAATCAATTTGAGTTCATTAGTCTTCACAGAAGATATCATCCCTAAAACCGTTTTTTTGTAAGATTGCACTTCAGTTCATCACCAGTTTTGTTTTGGAACACTTCAATCTCGTAAGTAAATCTTGTATTGACTAAGATGAATAAAGTAATTGTAAGATTCATTTGTTGTTTTTATTTATTTGGAGTTGGTTTTTGTCTGCCCCAACAAATAACAAGACCACAGTTTAGACTTTCAAGGGTTAGGGGCTGATATCTTGTAAACCTTTGCGTCAACAGTTTAGGGATATTTCTTTCTTATAATGGAATCTTTTCTAAAAAACGTTATTCCTTTTCCTGGTTATTAGAATGTTTTGCTTCAGCAATTTTTTATTCACTTCAGCTTTAGTACCTATTCACTGTTCAAAATAAACATGATAAAAGATCATGATTGTAACTTTGTAATTGACCAAAGCAATCTTAATATGGTTTTATTTGGTTGAAAACCAGAAACTGAACCAAATAACCCAAACGGATGAACACCTCTAGATCCTAGATTTAAGTTATAAGTATTATATATGTGCCTAGATCCTAGAAACTGGTATGCATAAAATATCTGCTTGCTGATATCTAGGCCTTTAAATGAACCTACAAACAAACACGAACAAGAACAAGAACTTCTATTCATTTATGTTCATTTGTTTACATTCGTATGTGTTAATTTAGAATATTGACGAAATAACTTACACGAACAAGAATAAGAACTTCTGTTCATTTAAGTTAGTTTGTTGACGTTCTCTAAGCAGTTAATTGCGGCGATATATCGGTGATATATCGGTAGAATCTCGGTTATCGGTGGTCAGGGTCTATATCGGTTTAAAATCTCGGTGATAATATCGGGACCGATAATATCGGCCGATATGACCGAGATACACATTTCAAATATCGGTCTTATCACCGAGAATATCGTTTTCTGTTTTGTTTTGTGGCCCATTTGATATATAACTCATATAACCACTAAACATTTAAATCAGCCCAATATAAACAATTAACTATAGCCCAATAGAACCCCTAAACTCCTAAAACCCAGCAACAGATCAACAGATCGATGTACTGCTGCATATTGTTAACACACAAAAAAAAACCCTAACCTAAAAGACCAAGAACAGAGTCGAACAACTGCTCTGCCCAACAATCAGCTGCTGCTCGGCTCCTTCTCACTTCAGCAGCAAGCTCGGCCCCTGTCTGTTCCCCTCTGCTCCTCAATCGGCCGGCCCCTATTCTCAGTAAATTCAATTGATATTTTATAGTTTGAAAGTTTGATATTTGACATTGTGACAATATTTGTAAGTATGGTTGATAGTTTGGTAACTTTGTATTTGATTATTTTTATGGTTGTATATTATTTAGAAGAAGTTCAAATGTTTGATTAATAGAATCAGTTAATGTTAATTATTTGTATGACTGAAAATTGTATATATACAAATCTGTTAAACAATTGGATGATGTGGACTCGGAGGACGATTAGTTTATGTTGACACATTTAAATTTTAAGCCTCTTGAGTATTGATCTCTATTATTATTAGTTATTACTATATAGGTTTTAGTGTTTTACATTATATATATATACACACACACACACACACACATATATATACACACATATTATAAAACTACTGATATCCCACCGATATCTCACCGCGAAAACCGATATATCAAATATCGGTCCTTGACCGATAACCGATATTTTCCCGCATTAACTGCTTAGGACGTTCTTAAGTTGATTTATAACAATTTCTGGTTTATTGCGATATGGATGAAAAAGATAGGTAGTGTTAACTTAAAACTATGAAATAAAATGTGTGCTCAAACTTCACAATGAGAATAAAGCCCTGTTGAATAGTTTGTTTGGGCAGATTGTCAAAGTCGATTCATTTTTTAAAGAGATCAGCAAGTTCAAATCATAATAACTATTAGCGCTACATATAATTTAATTTATACGTTAGTTTGTACTATGCAAAAGATATGATAGCTCCTATGATTCACGGTATTCTATAGTTTTTGGTTTTTAAGAAAATAAGTCTTCCTTTGTTTGTTTTCTGTGCAAAATTTGAACTTTTTAGCTTTCGATCATGTTGCAGGTTTGTTCACCGAGGCACCATGGATGAAGACCAAGAAATGGAGAGATTTGGGATGGAGAATGATTATGAAGATGGTAAATGGATTGGTGGAGAATTTTATTATGGCAAACGCAAAGAAAAACGTCACCAAACCAAAGATGATGTGCTCTATGGTATCTTTGCTGACAGCGATAGTGACTCAGAGGGTGGGTCCCGCAAGAGTAAACGAAGGAAAGACTTCTCCAAAAAACAAGATCTAACCAAGCCAATGAATTTTGTATCTAAAGGCGTTGTGATGCCAACCGAAGAAATCAATCAAAACTTGAAAGAAAAGAATGAAAAAGATGATCAAGTTGATGAAGACGATGATAGCATGCCTGGTTTAGGTTTTGGTGGTTCAGCCCATTCTGGTCTTGGGCTTGGTTTCGGATCAAAGAATGTCAACAGCACTAAAGAAGAAGTCAATGAAACCAGTGAAGACTTTCTTCCTACTGCATTTGGTAAACGGTTCAAGGAGCGTGTACTTCAAAGGCGTGAGGAGATGGAGAAAACCAAATTAAACAAGAATTCATCTCGAGCGCGATCGGAAAAGAGAGAAGCGAAAAGTGATGGAAATATAGGCGGTTTTGAGAATCACACAAAAGGGATCGGGGCAAAATTACTTGAAAAAATGGGGTACAAAGGTGGCGGGCTTGGGAAAAATGCACAGGGTATCGTTGCTCCCATTGAAGCAAAATTGCGTCCCAAAAATATGGGAATGGGGTATAACGAATACAAAGAAGCTGTTAATTTGCCTATATTACAAGAATCTATAGATCAGAATAAGGGGTTACCTCAGCCTATTTCTGAAAGTCAACCAAAAGAGAAGATGTGGTTAAAGCAAGGTCGGTTAAAGAAGAAGAAGAAAGATTATGTAACTGCGGAGGAATTGCTGGTTAAGAAACAAGAACAGGGGTTGGATGTGGTTCAGAAAGTGTTTGATATGCGAGGCCCACAAGTTCGAGTGCTGACAAATTTAGAGAATTTGAATGCTGAAGAGAAATCACGTGAGAAGGACGTCCCAATGCCCGAACTCCAACATAATGTGAGATTAATTCTTGATTTGGCTGAGCTGGATATTCAAAAAATCGACCGGGATTTGAGAAACGAACGGGAGACAGTTGTCACTTTGCAGAAAGAAAAAGAACAGTTAAAAACTGATGCTAGCCGACAAAAAAAACAGCTCGATAGTATGGAAGAGATCGTTAATGTGGTGGAACGATTAGGAAACGAGAGTCAAACGGGTACATTGACTTTAGACTCACTTGCTAAATCATTTGGGAATTTACAAAAACGGTTTCCCGATGAGTACAAACTCGGTAGCTTATCTACAATCGCATGCTCTTTTGCTTTGCCTTTGTTCTTCAGAGAATTTCAAGGGTGGGACCCACTAACAAACCCGGAAAACCACCTGAGTGTCGTATCAGTTTGGAAAGATTTATTACAAGGAGACGAGATATTCGATTCGCCATACACTCAGCTTTTTATGGAAGTCGTTTTCCCAGCTGTAAGGATATCGAGCACAAACACGTGGCAAGCGCGGGACCCAGAACCGTTGCTAAAGTTTCTTGATTCTTGGGAGAAATTAATGCCCCATCAGGCTCTTCAAACAATACTTGATAACATAGTTATGCCGAAATTAACAGCTGCAGTCAACTCGTGGGACCCGGTTCGGGAACACATTGCCATACATAAATGGGTTCATCCTTGGCTACCTTTATTAGGGCAAAAACTCGATACCTTTTATCCCACTATAAGAAACCGATTAGAGAGTGTCCTTCATGTTTGGCACCCGAGTGACGTGTCAGCTTACACGATTTTAGCACCTTGGAAGCCGGTTTTTGATCCAGTAAGCTGGGAACAAATAATGGTTCGGTTTATTATTCCTAAATTGTTGGGGGTTATGCATGAATTTCAAGTGAACCCAGCTGACCAGAAGCTTGACCAGTTTTATTGGGTTTTGACCTGGGCCAGTGTCATTCCGGTTCATCACATGCTTCATATAATGGATGTGTTTTTCAACAAATGGCAAGAGGTTTTATACCAATGGTTATGCTCAAAACCTGATTTTCAAGAGGTTTATAGTTGGTTCATGGGTTGGAAGAATCTTATTCCGGCGGAGCTGGCATCCAACGAACACATACGGGCCCGCTTACACGTGGGTCTAGACATGATGAACCAGGCGGCTGAAGGGCTGGCTGTGGTTCAACCGGGTGTGAGAGAAAACATTAGCTACTTGAAGGCGCGTGAACAGAGACAGTTTCACGCGGCGGCAAGGGTTGATGAGGTGGGCGGTGGTGGTGATTTGAGTTTGAAAGAGGTGATTGAAGTTCACGCACAAGAGAATAATCTGTTGTTTAAGCCGAAAGCCGGGAGAATGCAAGACGGGCATCAAGTGTACGGGTTTGGGAATATAAGCATAATCATAGATTCAGTTAATCAGAAGGTGTATGCACAAAGTGAGGATAGATGGTCTCTGGTATCCCTGGAGCAGTTGGTGAAGCTGGAGAAGAGTTATGTGATGAGAAGACGGTGAAGTAATCATGAAATGTGATTTGGGTGGAATGAATTTATGTATGTGGGTCTTTCTTTCTTTGAATTTTGTTGTTTAATTAGTGTCCATTTTCTTTCTTCTTTACCATGAAATGAAAGTTGAGATATTTTAAGGCTGAGTAGTACTAGTAGTGATATAATAAAGCTAAAGACCAAATGGCTAGCAATATTAACATATTTAGAAAACCCCAGTCTGAATGATGGATCATATTTAGAAAATAAAAATGCATCTCTAGTTCTAGAATGTATGTAGTATGCCTTATATGAAACCTGAACATTGTGAAGCTTCTTACTTATTAATTATATTATACAAACCTTATTATTATTATTATTCCCCTTTTTCTTACCTCAAGAATTCACATTCTATATCTATATATACATTGACACATCTAGGAGATCTAAACAGGGAATTTTAAATATCCAAACTCACAATTTGGTGAATGAAGAGTCTGCTTTTGATCAACAAATCGATGAAAGAGTAGATGATGGCTTAATTTGTTCGGTCAAAGCAAGTGCATTTTGTATCATGAATGGCTTGCTTTCTAAGGAAATCAAGTTTTGTACACAACACACAGTACCTTCCTTTTGATTCATCAACTTGAGTTTCTAATTCACTTTGATCATCTGAGTTTTCATCACTATCTATCGTCTCCTTTTCATCTTCTTCTTCAAATAAACCATAGGGCGCATAACATATCCCCAGAGCCAAATAGATCATCTTTACAAGTTCATTAGTGTACTTATCCCAAAAGTGTCTCCATGTCTTAGACAACATAAGAGTCCCTATAACAATGGCTGCACCTGCTCCAAATCCCACCCCAGTGACTATGAACTGCCAATCATATGCAGTCTTTGATTCTTGACCCTCTGGTGCTGGTGCATATTTTTTTTCAGGTATGTTTACACTAGAGCAGTTTTTGTTCAATGGAAAACCACACAATCCCGTGTTTCCTAAATACGAATCATACTCAAAAGTCTGAAGTTGGTTGCCTGTTGGAATTCTTCCTCTCAATTGATTGTATGACAAATTAAAGGAAGAAAGAAATGTAAGGCTTGTGAGTGCATATGGGATCTCTCCAGTTAATTTGTTTGATGACATATCTAATGACCCTAACTGACTCAAGTTTCCTATAGATTGTGGGATGGAACCTGTGAACTCATTATGTGATACATTGAGAACATACAATGCTTTGAGTTGCCCAATTGTGCTTGGTATATCCCCTGAAAATTGATTACTTGAGATATCAATGGATGTGAACAGTGTCAAGATTTTCACCAACTCTAACTCTAGTCCTTTAGCTGTGATTGTAACTGTATCTTGGTAGTAGATACCACTAAGCCCTAACACTTTGAAGCTAAGGTGCTTCTTACGTTTTGGATCTCCGTTCTCATCGGTCATCATAGCACCCCATTGCAAGGAACAATCTTCTGGGATGACCCCGCTTAAAGTATTGCAAGCTATATCAATAATCTGAAGCTTTGACGAATTATTATGTTGGTTTTCACTACAACGCACAGATCCATGGAGCTTGTTGGATCTCAGAACAAGGACATGCAAGTTGGTATTGTTACCCAAAAAACATGGATACGTATCGTGTATGTTGTTCTTTCTGAGGTTTAACACCTCTAGCATCTTGCAATTGAATAATGATTCTAGAATCTTCCCTTCTAGATTATTTCCATGCAGATCTAGAGTGTTCAACAGACAGTTTTTAGGAAATTTGTCCTCGATTTGACCACTAAGACTATTACTTCCCAGGTTTAGTACACCAAGACTGCTGCTTCCTGATTCAATCAAACAATTTGGCATGCTTCCATTTAACTGATTGTTTGACAAATCCAGAACCTTCAGGTAGGAAGCGTTACATATTGTTTTCGGGATCACCCCAGTGAGTGAACTGTCAGAAACAGAAAAAAAATATGCATAGCGGAGGCCTTTTCCAATGCTTTCTGGAAGTGAGGAATTGAAGAGATTCTTTGAATAGTCTATGAATGTGGCGGTTTGAGGTGGAACCGGAATGACCCCACTGAGATGATTGGAATGCAAGTCGAGCACGCTAAGATTGGGAAAAATATAGGGCTCTTGGAGACCTGTCAAACGGTTATGAGAAAGGTTCATATAAGAAAGACTTCCATTCCCAACTTGCCAAATCCAAGTTGGTATATTTTCTTCAATTATGTTGCTTGACAGATCAAGATACTTCAATCTTGATTGGTTTCTAAGATTAGGGAACTTGTGAAGTTTGCAAGAAGCCAACTTTAAAGATGAGAACTTTGGGAGGCGAGAAACAAGGTTGATATTGTCACTCGTTATAATCGACAAATTGTTGAATGAAAGATCAAGCGTCGTTAGGTTGGTCAAACGATCTTGAAAATCTATGGTTTTTATGGTCCCATTCAGTTTATTTGATGATAATAAAAGAACACTAAGCTTTCCAAGTTGAAAGAAAGATCTTGGAATTTCTCCTTCTAGTTTGTTACTACTCAAATCAAGTGTATCAAGTGAAGATGACGATGGATCAGTAAAATCATCAAGTAAACCATTGAAATTATTATTGGAAAGTTGTATTTGTTGCAGTTTTTGCAAGGAGAATAAAGATGAAGGTATGCTTCCATTGAATTCATTAAATTTTAAATCAACCGAAACAAGATATTGAAGATCTTGAAAGTGAGCAGAAAGAATGATACCCGATAGATGGTTCCACGACAAATCAACATGGGTAAGATTTTTGCACCTATGAAACAACGGAATTTGTCCAGTAAATTTGTTTGAAGACAAATCAAGGTACACCAGTTGGGTGAGTTTTCCCATGGATTCAGGTATCTTTCCACTAAAATTGCTCCTCATAAGATCGATTCTTGATAAAGTCGTTAGATTTCCAATAGATTCTGGTATTCCACCAGAAAAGTTTGTGTTGCTGAGAAATAAACTTTGAAGTGATCCGTTCACGTGAAAATCGGGCAAAGAGCCAGTAAGGTTCCTGTTAAATGATAAATCAAGAATCTGTAAAGTCTGCAACTGGAGGACCTTTTCAGGAAATGTTCCAATCAAGTTACATGAACCAAGTTTCATAATTGTCAAATTCTTGAAATTTGCAAAGAATTCGGGAACTCTAGCGCTTAAATTGTTGAGAGCTAGACTAATTACAGAAAGTGACTCTAGTTTCTCAAGGGAATCATCTAAAGGTCCTGAAAGTTGACAATTTGACAAGCTTAAAACTTGCAAATTAGGTAAAGATGAAGATAAACTCTGGCACCAGATGGATTTTTGTGATGATATGTTCACATTATCTAGATAAAGACATCTTAACTTGGTGAGGTTTCGAACAAGCGTGCCTAGATTCGGGTTTTCAAGTTTTAATGAGCGATTTCCGTATGAGAAGAATGAAGAAAGATCAAGAACTTCTAGATTTCTGAGCTGGGATAATTCTCCAAGAATCTGACCCGAAAAACCAGAGTTTGATAAGTTTAAACACGATAAACTTGCGAAAGTGCCAAATCTTGAAGGAATATGTGTGAAATTGAATTTATTGGCAGCAAGATTGAGGCTTTCAAGTTTGTTTAAAGTGAAAAGAAGACTGGAATCATCAATTCCAGCAGATATGGTTTCATTGCTTAAATCTAGACCAATGATCTGACCACTTAGGCTGAAAGTGACACCTTTCCAATTGCAACAATCTTTAGCATTTGGGTCCCAGTAAAGCAGTTTTGTTGAAAAGTTAGAAGTGAAGTGGAGGGTGTTCTTGAGTTGAATCAAGATGGATAGCTGGTCGCTTTGACATTCACCAGAAACCGAAACCGGAAACAAGATAAGGAAAAAGAGTATGAAGAAAACGTGAAAACAGAGGCGGGTGTTCATTGGAATCTAGAAGTTGATCAGACAGTACTCCCTATATATGGCTATGATGATTATAAACACTGGAAGAAATGAAACTAAAACCCATCAACTGAATAGCTTTCTGTATGAAGCAGTGAAGAATAAGGACCAGAGAAATGAAACAAATTGAGGTTCCAAGGTTAATGCAGGTAGCGAGCGTATTGGGTGTGGTTGGCGCCGATCGACTTGTTTAGTTTAGTTTAGTTTAGTTTAGTTTACCAGGTCTTTGCGTTGACTACATTAAACTTGATGTATGTATTTTACAGATATTTTTACAGAGTCATCATAAATGTAAAATTCAATGTATTCTCTTTATTTACATATATATTTTTTTAAAACAAAATATTATAAATGTGAAAATTCAAAGTCAAATAAAAGTTTAGGTAACTTCAATTTTTAATAAAAAATTTACATCAACTATGTGACTTTCAGCCCCTCCGTATTTTTGTTCAAGCTCCACCACTATTTGGCAGAAACCGACATAGTATAGAGGGTTTTGGATCTCAACCAACAAGAATTACAAGTGAGCGGCGGGTATCATAATCAGAAATGAGCAATAGGTATAAAAATATGAAAGGTTGATTATATTTTATATTTAAGTTGCTAATCTCATTAAGTATATTCTAATAAAAGAACTTTATTCAAACATTTTTAAAAGGTGTTATATAAAGTAGTAAGTCAACATTGGTGTTTTGCAAAGTAGGCCAACCGGTCAATGTGTGAAAATTGATTCAAACTATTGAAGTCCTTAAAGACTAGCTTAGCATTTAGTGTGCGTCTAACTTAACTGGTTGTCCAAAATCTTTTAAAATTTTTTAGTTAAATAAATCTAGCTTTTTGGTTCAATCAATGTTATTATGTTATTATTCAAAGAATATCTTAAACATGAGCTTTGGAAGATAAAATAATATTGTACGTACCGACCTATGTACTTGATTGGGCTCGTAACCTTATCAATAAGTGTTGGAGCTAGCGATTGAGCTCCGTATATTAAGGGATCTATATATGGACAGTTAAGTGACAAATTCAGCGAAACCCAACTTTTGCGGGTGAATTTTTTTATCATGATTGCTAGAAGGAAACCACAAACGTGGTAGTAGGTTTGAGTGTGTCGGACTAAGTTACGAGTTTAGTTCTAGGTTGTTTTCGGGTAATTGTGGAGTCGATAAACAGTGGGGTTTCGAGGAAGAATGGGTTTAATCAAACCACGTACTCATCAACCAGAAAAAACCAACAGGTTTCCTGTGGAAGAAACGAAAGAGCGGGAAGCTAAGGAATTCAATTGGCGACTAAAAGAAGTCGTTGTCTTTGTTGGTGACTGATAAGAAAAAGGTCACATCTATGTTGTATGTCAACTTAGTTTCGGTGTTTATCGAATTAAAAGCTGATTGAATTGTATATCCTTCTCTTGATTAAAAAGTTCTCTAGGTTAAGGCTCTCTTGGTTATAAAAAAACAGTCAGTATTTGATTCAATGATGATGTGCCATCATTGTTTGTGGGGATGGTCTAAACTCCGTGTGTCGGGGTAGTTTAGTAGGTTGAACGAAAGAAGAAGACTCGTTCAAAGGCAGTGGTAAAGGATCTCGATCAAATCTTGGTGAACCCTTTGATTTAATTCGGTTGAAGGCAGTTGATAAGTTACCCTTCTTCTAGTTAATTGAGTTTCGTTATTGGTCGAGTTCAAGATAGTGCAAACTATCGACCTGAGTTCAAGAGGAAGCAAACAATCGAGCTAAATGTATTACCGGAAGTAAAGATGCTTGAACTGTGTTCAAGAATTGAAATGAGTAAAGTCGGTGTTGAGAAAGAGTGTAAAAGATCCAAAACTAACCCGGTATGAAAATTGTAGTAGAATGAGGTTTAAAGTTGATATCGAGAGGGAGTGTTAAAATGTAGCGATATCAACTCGAAAGGCTAAAGTCAGAAGACTAAACGAGTAAAATAATAATTAAGTTTGTTTAATTATTATTTGAATTATCCATTAGTATTAGTATTAGTATTAGTATTAGTATTAGTATTAGTATTAGGTTTGAATTATGTTTCTTATTGTTTTGATATTATTGTTTAGTACTTTTAGAGTTCTAGTAGGATTAGAATAGTTAGTCTATATAAACTTTTGGTTTCAATGTTTTAATTAATTTAAAAATCAATAAACAATGAGAAGCTACTATCTTGATAAAATTAATCAGAACCAACTCGCGTGAAGTTGGAGCTATTCATATTTGATACATATGCTAACACAATATGATAGTAGTTTAAACGTCCAGTCTTTATCTTGGGCTTGGTTTAGTTGTGTTATGATGATAATAATTGTGATATAGTAAGGTTTTGTTTGGATGTAGGGGTGTTCTTTTTAACCGATAACCAATAACCGAACCGAGCCCGAAGTGACCTGAACCGAGAAAGTACCTTACTCGATTAACCCGAACCCAATTAAGTGCATACCTGAACCCGACTAGAGTTATTTTTGGGTCGGTCTATGGATTAGTTTTTTATAATTCGGGTTGACCCAAATAACCCGAACAATTCAAAAACAAACAAATGATCTAGTTTTCATATTTTTATGTATATCGAAGTAGTGATTTTGTAGCCAAATTTGCAACTAAATATTATAACCTATGTTGTGGTTTTATTTTACACATATTGTAGCTCAAATGGATAAAAATACGCAACCTAAATGGCTGAAAATATGTAACTCAAACACCTGAACCATTTAACCTGACCCGAAAAACCCGAACCCGATTAACCCCATAACCGATAACCATTTAACTAGATTGGGTCGGTTATCGGGTAATATTTTCAACACTGAAAACCCGAATAACCTGACCCGAATATCCCGATAATCGAAAACCAAACCCGATGAACACCCCTATTTGGATGAGCAATTTGGTTTGAAAAGTTTTTGAATTTGTAACCATTTAATGTTTTATTGATGATATTTGAAGTAAATACTTGATGGTTGGTAAATCAATTTTTTGCTTCAGGTTGTGTTTTTCTATAATTTAAGTCAGCTATTTTATCAATAAATAGAAAATGAAGACTTTAACATTATAAGTGATATAACCTTAAATAAACGCATTGAAAAGCAAAATTGAATGTTCGTAATGTAATAACATAGGGTGAAATGAGTAGGTTAGTTAATGGGTCAAAATGGATGAGTGTTTGTTTAGCACATGTATATGTGTTCATACTTTTTTTTTTTGTTTAGTTGATGTAAACTTTTCATGTACACCAACCATTTATGTTAATGTTCCAATGACTTTTTTTGTCAGTGTTGCTTTTGCTTAATGGAAAGATTTGTCTGATGACGTTTCACAACAGAGATTAATAGATTCAAATACGTTAAATATATGTTTTTCATATACATTTGAAGTAATTAATTATTTAGTATATTTACTAAATTTCATTTTTATTCTTATTTTTCAAACTTGGTGATTTCTGAAGATTAGATTAAAGCTATAAATATATATATATAAATTGTGTGTATATTTATAATTAAATATATAATAAATAAATAAATAAAAATGTATTCGAGCTGAACCGAGCCGAGGGAACATTTGCTCATGCTTGGCTTGTTTACAAATCGAACCGAGGTGATCGGCTCATTTACAACCGAACGGAAAATCGAGTGAGCATTTTTCGAATGATCAACGAGCGAGTCACGAAAGGCAAGCAATTTAAAGAGCACTACTGGTTAGTTCCTATTTAGGGTGGACACCTCTTAGTTTAGTTCTCATGCCAGTATGTTTTTTATGTCTATAAATAAAACCTGTCATCTCCACCCCAACTCTAAATATGTGCAGATCCAACAAATAAGAACAAGAATAATCTTCCCATCATATGTTCATATATATTCGTTGCAATTAGTTTTTTCTATTTTCAATAAAGTATTGTTGACAATTTCAATATAAAAAAAAAATATTAGGTGAGTATGAATGAAACATGCATCCAGTTGCACCTAACCCTGATATTACCGGCTGTAACCGGTTGCCGGTAACCAGCGGGAGTAGTTGGCTAGGGAGGGAGAGTTTGGTAATATGAGATGATCGTTTGACGGCCACGTCGGAAACGTGTTGGATGCAGATGTAAATGACGAAAATGACCTCCACCTTCTGCCTCCTATTTTATGCCTCCAAACTCCCACCATTCATCAACCCCATTCAAACTCTACTCTCTTCTCTTCTCTTCTCTTCTCTTCTCTTCTTCAGCAATGATATTATTACCTTCATTTCATCGCTCACATACCCATTAACCCCTCCTTTTATCCAAATTTACAGTTTTTGCCACCATGGCTGCCGTCGCTCTCAAACATGCCGCATTCGGTGCACGATCTTCAAATCTGACGGATACCCATTTCAGTTCGGTCCGTTTTAGGAAACCCCTTTTCGGGGTTCGAGATAATATTGAGCGGAAGTGGGGGGATTTGTGTGTGCAAGGTGGAAGCTTGAAAAACAGAGGAGGGGTTGTGGAGGGTGGGAAAAGAAGAGGATGGGGGGTGGTCAGGTGTACTGCAGAGAGGATAGAGAAGGGAATGCTGGGAAGAAGAGGGCATGAGGGTAATTTTGCTATGCCAGAGAGGCTAAAGGTGGTGGCTTTGATGGCTTGTGTCATGTGTTTGTGTAATGCTGATAGAGTTGTTATGTCTGTGGCTATTGTTCCTCTTGCTGCTAAACATGGGTGGAGCAGCTCTTTTTTGGGGATTGTGCAGGTAATTTTTTATTTAATACTGATTATGTTTGAATTTGCATTATTTGATGTGCTTAATTTGTTGTTTATGCTCCAAGTGTTAGGCTTTAGGGTTTAGCTTGTTTTATGTTTATAGATTTGGGGTGTTTGCCTTTATCTCAATAAGAAAGAATTAGGATATGCCCACAAATTTGAACTTATTTGACACTTAGACCATCGCCAATGCAACGCCTGTGAGGGCGCTAAGTTTTTCGGCCACCTAGGGGAGAGGGATGGGTGGAAGATCTTCCAGAAAGCGGGCGGTAGCGGGCAGTTTTGGTGAGAGGGGAGGGAGGAGAAACAGCATAATGCTCTTGAGGATGGAGGGGCAGCCGCCTGTGAAGTTGGTAGCATTGGCGTTGGTTTTAAAAGTAAAAGTGTTGGCAATATGTTGGTTGAATTGTATGGTCAATATTATGATGCATGCTGATTGAATTTTTCAAGGCTTTGGTGAAGACTAAGATTCAATCTTTTGTGGTTGGTGGACTTTGAAAGGTTGGTTGCGGCCACCTGAGGAATATTACAACATTTGAAAGATACCGGTCCAATCATCATAGTTGATTGCTAGCCAACTGAGTAGGATAAATTATGAAGATCTTTTAAACTAATGTTAATTACCTAATCCCTTCAATAATTTGAGTAAAAATGGTATCTGATTAATTCAAACCAAAAGTAATTATAATAGTATGAATTTGAAAAAATCATTAGCAGCCATCCATGTCTTTGTAAAAATGGAATTGGACGTTGAAATTAAGTTTTGATGACATCACCAATACTTTATACTTTTCAAGGACCCATAGTGCCTCACCTACCCTTACAATTTGTTCTATATAGAAGAAATCTGGAGGAGAAGTCAAGTATATTTTATCATATCAACAAATACAATTCTACATTTTTTAGTAACAACACCCAAATATAAAAAAAATACTAGAGTTTTGGCCAAAATTTGTATAACAGAAATAAAATGCATACTTGGGTGGCCTTAATGAAAAAAAAATGAATAATTGAGTGGCATCCACATACATTATTCGGTTCCTATAAAGTATATGGAACTTCTAGTCTTTAAAAAACTATAGTGGCCTTAAATTAGATATCTTTAGTGCTTTCTATGAAGGAGGTAATAAAAAATTAGGGATGGAACAATAATATCATTGCATTCAATTTCAATCAAAAACAGCCAATTACAAGTGACACGCAGGTAAACGGGCCACAAGCTGCGCCGCTACCCCTTTTGTATTGCAAAACCTACTCTAATGAAAACCCAAAAATATCAATAGTTATGGTAAATTTTTGTTGCAAGTTTACTTCATGTTTAGGGCTACAAGCATCCAAAACTAACTTACATTTATGTAATTTTTTTATGTATAGTCATCTTTTTTATGGGGATACATTTTTTCATCTGTCGTCGGTGGAGCGTTGGTGGATAAATACGGCGGGAAACGAGTGATAGCTTGGGGTGTATTCTTGTGGTCTTTAGCAACACTTATTACTCCATGGGCTGCAAATCATTCAACATTGGCCCTTTTAGCTGTGCGAGCTTTCTTTGGGCTTGCTGAAGGTGTTGCTATGCCTTCAATGAACATCATTTTATCGAGGTGAATATTGTTTGTTTTTTTCTTAGTACTTTCATATCCCCCAATGATCACGTACTAAGTGTTTAAATGGAGCTTTATTTTTGTCTTTTCCATTTTGATTTTGCTCCTTCTAAGCACGGTAATTATGAATGTAAAATACTAAATGAATTTTAGCTTTAATTTTTCCTAAAACGTTTTCTTGTTACTTTATAATGTCACTATCCAAGAAAGTAATGTTTAGCAAACAAAGAAATATATTAATTCTAAAGAGGGTAGGCCGGTGGCAGATTTAAAATATTATGACAAACGTTTATAATTGACTTTTTGTAATTTTTTTACTCTACAAACACTACCCCATTTTTTTTTGTGACAGGTGAAATTATATAAAAAAAATCGAAATAGACAGTTAGAACTAGTTGAAATTCACCCAAATGATGCCTTTTCTATTTATATTTTGTACTTGCACAAGTAAATAATTACTCTCGAAGCTAAAAATTGTGCACATATCTCTGTTTTAGGTGGTTTCCATGTAACGAGCGAGCTACAGCGGTTGGTTTATCTATGGGTGGATTTCACCTTGGGAATGTTGTGGGATTGGTTCTAACACCTATAATGATGTCATCAATGGGGCTTTCAGGCCCATTCTTTCTTTTCTCATCCCTCGGGCTTCTATGGCTAACAACATGGACAGCTCGGGTTACAAATAACCCACAAGATAGTAGTTCAATAAGCAGCTCTGAATTGAGATTAATTCAAGAAGGGAAGTCAAATGCGCCTCCTCCAAAGAAGGGAGAACTCCCTCCATTACGCCTATTGTTATCCAAAATGCCCACCTGGGCCATTATTTTTGCTAATGTTACTAACAATTGGGTAAGTTCCAAACTTCCATTATTATTTTTACGAGGCAATTTCTTATATATTACTCTAAAAGTTCCACATTTCATAATATCATATTTATCTTAAAATACTACAATCTATCTGTTATATAGTAAATAAAATATATATAAATCCTATTTTGATTTGGTTATGTTATTCTTGTTGCTTCAAGTGTTTATGATGTATTTAAATAATTGCAGGGATACTTTGTTCTCCTCTCATGGATGCCTGTTTATTTTAAAACCGTGAGTATTGATTCCTTTAGGATTTTCTATTCTTGAGCTACACTTTATAATGTATAATGCCTGCTAGAGGCTGCAAAACGAGCACGTCAAACTGACGGGCTTGGTAATGGGTCAAGACATGTCGGGTCTGCAGTGTAAAAGAAAAAAATGGTTTTGAATGGTCAATACTACGTCATTTATGCCTGTTTATTAATCTATGAAGTTTTTATTTCTTACTTTTACTTTTTGTTTGTGGTAAATAGGTGTTTAATGTCAACTTAAAGCAAGCAGCTTGGTTTAGTGCACTTCCATGGGGAACAATGGCTTTCTCAGGGTATGTTGCAGGTGCTGCTTCTGATTATTTACTAAAAGCAGGACACTCGTTGACTTTTGTTAGAAAAGTCATGCAGGTAATTTTCATTAATTTAATTCTTGTTTTTCTGTTGGAACAGAAAAAACACATCCAAGAGAGTGAAATGCGCAGATTATTAATGTTCATAGAAATAGTTTGTGTTAATGATTATCTGATAAGTTGTTAAATATCAATTATATTTTGTGACACCTAAAATAATGAGTAGGATTTATGTATCATAATATCTGATTCATCTAAATTGATTGAATGATGACAGTCAATTGGTTTCATTGGGCCTGGATTGGCTTTGCTTTGCTTAAATTATGCCAAGACACCAGTGGTTGCATCTGTGTTCCTCACAGTGGCACTCAGCTTGAGCGCTTTCAGTCAAGCTGGATTCTTGTTAAATATGCAAGTAAGATTAATCTAATCTGCCATTCCTATTCTTTATTTTTACTTATTTATTTATTATTTTATTCCTTCTCACTACTTTTTAAAAGTCCTAAAATGTCAATATTTCACCTTTGAATGTCAAACCATTTGAATGTCGAACCATTTTTAAAAGTCTTATTTTTCTTTATCTAAAAGATACATTGCTTTTGAATGTCAAATACTTTTGACACACACTTCTTGCCCAAACCTGTTATTCTTACTAAGTGGTGATTTTTTTTTTCAATTGTTGCTAGAATAACTATAATAATCTCCTAGTTTGGTCCTCAAACACAAAAACTTATTTCTTCCTTTTTCGCATCTTTTACTAGGATATTGCGCCGCAGTATGCAGGATTTCTCCATGGTATGTATTTTCAAAGTATTATATTGTATGCGTTTTTGTGTATCCATGTTTTTCAGAAATTGATATTATCTTTCAAATATTGCAAAAAATAAAAAAACATGTATAAATAAACAGGAATTTCAAACTCTGCTGGGACATTGGCTGCAATAATCAGCACAATTGGGACAGGCTACTTTGTGCAGTGGCTGGGATCATTTCAAGCTTTCTTAACCGTTACAGCAGGCCTGTATTTCGTCACAGCTATATTTTGGAACCTTTTCGCCACCGGTGAACGAGTCTTTTAGATTATTATTATTATACTAGAAAAAAGTAAAGATCAAAATGAATCCAAAACATGTTACAGAAACTATATTTATTGATAGGGAGGTCAAGTTTAGTGATTCTTTTGTGTATAATGTATACATTGTGTTAAGATCAAGGCTATAGGAACTTGGAAAGAATATTTATTTGTTTTTTGTATTATTTTGTGAAATAATTCTGAGATTTATAAATGGAAGTTACACATTTGGTTTCTTGATATGGAAAATTACACATTTCGTATTTGGTCATCACTGTTTCAAACATAACACATTTGAACCTTAGACTTAGAGTGAATGGGTCAAATTTGTTTAATCATATTTGAATACTCAAACCTATTGATCAATCAATGGTCAAATTTGTTTAATCATATTTCACAAACTCAAACCCATTGCAATCAATGGTCTAATTTGGCCAACTGCGTAAGGCACCGAATCAGAACTGCATCACACATCAAATCGCATCACATACACATCATGGAATTGCATCACCTCAATTACAAGGATGCAATCCCATCACCCAATCATGTGCATCGCATATCATGTGATCCTAACCATTATATAACCAAGGATGGGGCATACAGTTAAGTGACAGCCAAACAAGGATTTATTTTCTTCCATATCCTTGTGATATGTTCCATAACCATGTTTTCAAGTCTGCATATTCATTATCCATGTTGCATGTTTATTTACCAAGTCAATGTAATATTTTAGCTAGTTTAAGTTCCAATTTAGTAGAAAGGTACGTAGTGGGTCGAAAAAGGAGGAAGTGAAGGAAAAGACGGAGAGTGAGAGATAGTAAGGGGGTGACATGAGATGGGTGGCGCTGATTGGAGACGTGAAGGAAGAAGATAGGGGATGTTAGTTGTTTATTACTATCAAAGGTATTATGGTAATCTTGTAAAAATTTGACAAAGTTTCAACATCAAGTTAGCATCAAACATTAAAATTTGATTATTGCAAACTTCAAATCCAATACAACCCTAAAGTACATTAATTAAAAAGGAAGAGAAAGTATGATGCTCTTTATAACAATGTTCCCTATTAATTTGTTGACAAACAAGACACCAAATTTAAAACAACACAAATAAATTTGACCTCTAAATTCAAAGTCAACCTCAAAATCCAAAAGATCAAAACTTACTGCCGCAGAACTCATGCATAAATTGGTTCCTTGATCAAACTTCCATCATATCCACCCGAAAGTACAGCAAGTTCGGCCTGCAATTCTTCATACTTCTCTTTTACTGCCGCAGAACTCATTATGTCAGCAACATCTTGCTTAATTTGCTGCTGCAAACCCTCAATCTTCTCCTTTGATCCCTTACTAGGCACATTTTTGTCTTTTACAATCTCTAATTTCAATATCTCAATTTTGTTCTTCAAATTCGGGGTTGATTCGATAACATCTTGAATTATCTGATTAATTTCTGCATTAAGTTCATCAACCTTAGCCTTAATCATCGACCTTGAAGTTTGATCAACTTTTGAAGTAACATGAACACCCGAAGATTCAAGCGCATTAACGAATTCGGATTCAACTTGTTCCCTAACTTCTAGAACTCTCCCTTTAAGTTCTTGATCAAATTCTTCAATGGTAGACACCCCAGATTTTTCGATTTCAGCCTTCAAATTCTGAATGGTCTGCTTCAAGGTTGGCTTTTCCAGAACCTCTTTGAACTTCTCATTAACTTTAGCCTTTAAAGGAAGAGTCTTTTTGTAATTTTCAGCGAAGGTTTTAGCTTCGGTAATTTCCTTTAACAAGCTTAGCTTATACTTCAGCCTTCCATAGTTGGGAGTCATTGCTAAATTCTCATTAAACTCGTTCTTTAGCTTTTCAAGATTCTCGATTTGACCAGAGGTCAACTGTTCGTTCTCGGCTTTTGAAAATTCTTCACGCAATTTACTTAGTTTTTCTTCGATCCCCAATGCTTTGGCAGCCTCAGAAAATTCATAGTTAATCTCTCTTTGCAGCTTTTCAATCAGCCCGTTTTGATCCATATTTATTGAAGATGTTTCTTTTGCTTTCAAAATTTGTTCTTTTAATTTGTTAACTTCACCCTGCAACACTTTGTCTGAAATAAGCCCGGGTCGTGGTTCTTCTTTTCTTTTCATGTTTACTTTCTTTTCCGGGTCAACAGGTAGTCCTTCTTGAAAACCACCAATCTTGCGAAATTTGAGCATTCTATGTCTTAGTAATTCTTCTGTCCCCATCTTTTGCAGCTCCTGTATAATTGGAACATATATGTAAGCATAGATAAAGCATAAAAGAGCTTTAAATTATTACAGAACCGAGTTCAAATACTCACGTCCATTGATTCAAGAATGGCCTTTTTTATTTGCACTGAGGTCCAGTGTGGATCAGCATGCGCACCGCCAAGTGGTTCCTGAAATTATGTTTAAAAAGGTTGCTCTCAGGCTCATGAAGATTAGAGGTGGGGAATTCAGTCCAGACAGATAATTTTTGTATGGTCAAAACAGGTCAGGTCAGGTGGGTTGGCTTGAAACACTTGTTGCATATTACATATAGTTTGTGTTAAATACAATTACAGAACATTAATTACACTATAAGTATAATTTTTTAAATGCAGTGATTATGTCGGTTGTATGCAACTATGCATTAACAAATAACAATACACTCTACGTGACATTCACGGTTCACCCTATTCTTTTTAGGCTATTTTTTATTTTAAGCATTTGACCCATTAGACACAGAACACAGCCTAAATCTACCAGTTCACAAGTATATGAGATTTTTTATTTTAAGCATTTGAACCAGATCGTTTGTAGTATACATTTAAGGGAAAAAAAAAGCATAGCATATATTTAAATATAATTTAAAATTCTTCTTAAACTCAAAAGTCAACATTCCTAAATATTAACTAAGTCGTAAAATATCAGGTTGTCTATATGTTGTGTTCAGATTTCTTCTTGCATAGAAACCCTGAAGGTACCAATAATCCTTCTTATTATATATTTTTGGGTTCAGATAACGTACCAATATTTTAGGATGACTAATAATTCACACAATTGAACCAAATTCAATAAGCATGTGTGCACAAAAGTTAAAGAATCTTACAGGGATGATCCCATCAGCAATTTGTAGCTTGCAAAGCTCGTTAGCTGTGATCTTGAGCTTCTCAGCTGCCTATAAATGAGGAAAAGAAAAACAATATAAATTTTGAGCATTTGATGATATACACAAATAAAGACAAATGAAAATTGTTTCACCACCTTTGGAGAGGCCTTGGCAGTCTTCCACAGAATTGCTGCACATGCTTCTGGACTGTACAATTGAAGAAAAAAATTCAGGAAAAATAACAGAAATATAATGAAGTTTTGAAAAGAAACAACACGATTATCTATGCAAAAGCTTCCTACTTCAAGAAAGATTAGCTTGATTTTGAAGGTCAAGCATGGATGGGAAGAAAAAACTATAATTAGAAGCATTGCTAAAAGAACCGTCCAATTTTTCATAAAATATTAATATCAAGGATCAGTCCATTTACATCATTCTCAATTTCTCACTTGTAGGATTTTGACCTTTATGTAAAATAGGTGAACCAATTAGACGTTTTGGACGTATGTGGTCTCCAAAATGACTCTACAATTTACAAGGAAAAATAAGGATAATCCTCATAACTTCAACATCAAACAAAGCTCTGCATTTTTATAAAAAGTTAGAAACTTCACCTGGCAACATAGAAAACAGCATTTTCAAGCATTAGCAATTTATTAGCACAACCAATGGCCAAAGCACCACCAGAGCCACCTTCACCCATCACAATTGATACAATCGGTACCTTAAGACCAAACATAGTCCTCAAATTGTGGGCGATGGCTTCACCCTGCATACAAATAAATTAAGATTTTTAACGATAACAATGATAATAAATTAATAAGAATAATAAAAACAATAATCTTTACATGTGATTCCTACATACTTGGCCTAATTCTTCTGATTTAAGGTCAGCAAATGCCCCTGGGGTGTCGATAAATGTGACAATAGGGAACCCATGGTGGTCTGCGTAGTACATCATTCTAAGAGCCTTACGGTACCTATAAGAAACATAGTATTAGCATTTAAGGTCATCACATACATGATTTTGAGAGGCAAGTGCGTTTAGAAACTGATTATGTGATACTGACTAATCATAATTAGATAATCATTTGTTATATAACGTGTTGCAGGGGATAGTGTGCAGATACCAACTGATACTAAATCTAAGCAGTTAATGTCGGAAAATATCGGTTATCGGTCGAGGACCGATATTTGATATATCAGTTTTCGCGGTGAGATATCGGTGAGATATCGGTAGTCTCATAACCTATATACATATATTTTTATATATAAATATAATTTTTTCAAGTTTGAAAACCATATGTAAACAAGTTAAAGATGGGGGGTTAAATGGAAAAAATACCAAACTTAAAGAAAACCTAATCCCTCACCATATTTAAACAACAATATCTTATCTCCTCCTCCATTTTACAGCAGCCACAACACAAAAGTTTTGATTCTTCACAAACCCTAGCCCCAAAACACAAACCCTAGCCCCAAATTTGCTTCATATGTTGATTGATTCTTCAGATGGGGTTTGATTTTTCCCAAAAGAGACGCGTACATGTCTGATTATGGTTAGAATCCAGGTAATAACTACTTCTCCTTAACTGATTTTGACCTAAATTTTTTTTATTTGGGCAAAACCGATATTCTCGGTGAGATTACCGATATAAAAAGTCAAATATCGGCCGATATATCAGTCATCTCGGCCGATATTATCGGGACCGAGATTATCACCGAGATTCGACACCGAGATTATGCCTTAGGACCGATAACCGAGATCTCGGATCGATATAACCGAGATCTCGGCGATATTAACTGCTTAGTACTAAATACGCTAAATGATTTCACAAGTACAAATAATCAATCAATCAATCAATCATACCCAGTATATCCCACGAATAGTAGAAACTATTGGTAGGGTCAGGAGAGGGTGAGATGTAGGCACACCTTACCTCTACCCATAAGGATAGAGAGGCTGCTTCCAAAGAGACCCCCGGCTCAAAAAGAGAGAACAGAAGACAGGCAAGCATACAAATAAAGAGACAAGCACCACAGGGATATTTCGCTATCGGCTAACGGACCAAATGCAGGAATAAGCTAGTAAGATAGTGCATAAAAATATAATACATTGAACATCATAGAAACATGTAAACGAGACGACAAGCACATGTAAGTTTCACATTACTTAAGAAAACAGAATAAATAGACACATGAATCAAAATAGGTTTAGAAATCCTATAGATAAGGGCTCATAATACCCGGTTATGCTACCTAAGTGTCAAATCCTAAAAGTCACTTACTTTAATCCTACTTCTCCACGAACTCCTTTCTTGGACCATGTCCTCAGAAAGGTGCAACTCTATGAGATCCTGTCTTATTCGCTCATCCCAGGTTGAACATGCCATTTCTAGGTTGAACATTTAGATTGAGCGGCGTAGATTTGAGACATGCCATTTCTAGGTTGAACATTCGGATTCATAGAACGATCTTCCTATGCCCGTACAAATTTTGTGGTTTTATTCATGGATCTTTGCCTTAACCAACTTCCAGATGATGATCCAACAAGCATTCGTATCAAACACCGCCTTTTTTGCGTAATTTGTTTCGACTCGAAGTTTGATACAAAAGAGATGGTGTTTGATACAAATGCTTGTTGGATCATTGTCTAAAAGTTGATTAAGGCAAAGATCAATGAATAAAACATCAGAATTTTTAATGGCATGAGAAGATCGTTCTACGATTCCGATTGTTCAACGTAGAAATTGCAGGTGTCAAATCTACGCTGCTCAATCTAATTTTTTCGGAGGTATTTCGTGAAATCAATGAATTTGACGTGTTTATGATTGTATATCCACAGTTGTGAAATTATTTAGTGCGTTTTATTTCAACTGATGGTATGTCATGGACAATAATATATTAATAATATAACGCTACTTGAACTTGGTAAGCAATTGTAAGTGATTTCCAGCTTCTGATTAATTAACAATAAAATAAATTGACCAAAACGGATATCCTTATATTTATTCATATATACATGTTTAAAATATATAACAACTTACTTTTTGTCCACTACATATACATTTTTATATAATTATTTGTTTACAATTTCTTAAAAAAAGAATCAAATGTAATTTCAATTGTTAAATTTTATGTAGTGTTAATATTATTATGTAATTTCAATTGTTAAAATATATAACAACTTACTTTTTGTCCACTACATATACATTTTAACTTAATAACACTATAAAAGGGGGTAAAAAATAGGGTAAATAAGCACTCTTAATATGTCTTAAACAGTTATTTCTACTACAGCATCAATAAAAGTATAAATAGATTACTTAGACCCCTAAATAATCAGAATCTCTCTTTATCTAATCAGTGAAAATGAGTGTAAAAAAGAAGAATAAAAATCTACAATTTACCATTCCAATATCTTACCCATGTGGTGTAGGCATTCCAAAGTTCCGTTGGATATTCTCTTTGGTATTTCTACCCTTTTGGTGACCCATAAACATGAACCGCCTGCCATCTATTGTTCCAATACCAGTCACTATTGCAGGATCATCATATCCGGCTCGGTCACCATGAAGCTCAACAAACTGTAAATTTCATACAAAAAGGGATATTTCGTGTTTAATTATTTTTAGAAGTTTTAACATTATTAATTCAAAACCTTGCCTTATCAGTAATGTTGAAGACATGATCAAGAAAAGTTGGTCTGTTTGGGTGTCGAGCAATATTAACTCGTTGTATTGGAGTCAAATGTGTATAGAGATCTTTAAGAGCCTGCAAAAATAACGGTAAAAATAAATGATAGATTGACAACTTAGAAAAAATAATATATGAATATGAGTTAAAAGAAAGCCAGGTGATGGAAAAGGGCTTCATGTCTGGAGGTGGGTATGTAATGTCTTTGAACTTCCAACTATAATATGAGATTTTATATATGATACTTTAGGGTGTATATAACTGGACTTGTGTTTTGAAAGTGATTATGTGATTTTGAATAATCATAATCACTTGTAATAAAAAGTGCTGTAGGAAATATTGTTTGGATGTCCTTTTAGTGTTTGACTCGCAATAATCAAATAATCATCAGATGTTTAATTGAATATTTGACTTTGAAAAATTCTGATTATTTAAAAACACTACATAAAGTGACCAAAAGTATACATTCTTGTGAAAAAGGAGATATGTCCAGTGAGGCGGGAATATGTTTCTTGCATCTTACTTCATAATCATATTTTCCTTATTTTCCGAAAGAAAACCACTTGCATTAAACCAAGGGTCCAATGGTCCATAATTCTCTCGAATTAGGTTAAAAGAAAGGGTAAGCAAGTAATTTATTTTACCCTTTAATAGCCAATTCTATTGAAGCTGGTATGTAACATATCACCCAATTCAAAATTGATCAATAGATCAGTCAATCAGATAACTAGAAGCAGAATATGTTTATCCAAACACTATAAACTAACAAGTCGCAATAACTGATAACCAGTATTTTTAAAAGAAAAATGTAATTTCACCTGCTGATATTTGTTCTCTAAAGAGATGATTTGATCACTGAAATCCAGACCAGTTTCATTAGCCATCTTTTGCACCTGCGAGCATAAAAAACAAGAACTTTAAAGCATCTTCCACATGCAAAGTAATCACATGAAATTATTCAAAAATCTTTACATCGATGATTTTCTTCTGTAGATCCATAAGCGGTTTCTCAAATTCCAAAGTAACGGGCTTGGGTTTTTCGTTCAAAGGCTTAAACGGGGAAAGATGAATAAGAACTCCACCCTTGACATTTGGATCGGGATCTTGAGGCCATGGGTAGTCGTGTTTTTTCACTTTCCTTACTTTTGCAACTATATTGAAAGCCTTTCTCCCGGTGCCTAATGGTTTTAGTGGTACGCCATTGATGGAGGTTCGAAGAAGATCAGAAGCTGAAGTTGAAGAAGATAAAGTCCGAGAAAAAGTAACGGGAGACTGAGACACCGAAGCCATATCTAGATTCAAAAGAATAGCACTTCAAAATCTTTCCCTAATTAACCGGAAAAAAAAAAGTAAAACAGATTATGAATATCAGCATTTCAGTAGAACTCCCACAAAATCCCAGATTAATATATTCCATAAAATCCCTATCAGTAGAAGTAGAAATTTGCTTAAAACAACAACAATCGTACCCAGTAAATCCCACAAATGGCAAAGCTATTCGTAGGGTCTGGGGAGGGTGGGATGTAGGCAAACCTTACCTCTACCCGTATGGGCCGAGAGGCTGCTTTCAGGGAGACCCTCGGCTCAAAGCGAACAATAGGAAGACCGAATAGACTAGAAATACAGAAACGGCGCAGTAACAAAACAGATGCTGACATACTAATATAGTAAAATATAAATAAATGTGGATCATGAAACATAGTAAAATATACACAAGTATATCGTCATAAACATTTATCTATCTGCTATAAGGTTATCATATGCAATGTCCACCTATAGTGTCGTAAAGACTACACCTCTAACACCAAGCAAAAACCCAACTATTTCCTCCTCAAAGATCCTTAACCTTAATCCTACATCTCCACGAACTCCTATCATGGACCATGTCCTCTGAAAGGTGCGACTCTAGCAAATCTTGCCTAATGCGCTCAACCCAAGTCAAATTAGGCCTTCCCCTACTCCTCTTCCCCTCCACAATGAGGGTCTCCACTGCTCTAACTGGCGCCGTTGTCAACCTCCTCTTCACATGTCCAAACCATCTCAGTCTCCCCTCCTTCATCTTACCTGATATGCTAGCCACCCCTAGTCTCTCCCTGAAAACCTCATTTCTTATCCGATCTAGCCTTGGCCTTGTGTGCCCACACATCCACCTCAGCATCCTCATATCTGCCACCTCCATCTTGCGTGCTTGCGTCTTCTTAATAAATTAATAAATTAAATAACTAAAAAATGATATGTTTGGTAGAAAAAATAGACATGTTTGTGAAATGGAAATGAATGTCTAGAACATTAAGTGGAAACATGTCAAATTTTTTTCATAAACATGTCTATTTTCCTCAATAAAAATGTCATTTTAAGTAATTTTATCAATTAGTGTTTTTAAGATTATCATAATCTATGAAGCATTGAAAGCTCATCCAAACACTATATCTTACCACCCGTTTTAATACTAGGGCTACCCTATTATTGAATAACCAATATGCTATAACTACTTAAAAAAACATCTGAAACACCTTTATATATACACGGAAAAACAATAATTTCATGAAGACTAAGAGTTGGAATGATGCATGAGATGTAGTAAGTCAAGTTGAAGTGTAGTAGGTGGGGTAGCGGTTTAATCTTGTAATCGAAGAATATGAATCCATTATTTATGCTGGCAAATGGCTTATTAATTTTGGAATGGAAAGATAAAAGTTAGTATTGTAGAGTTGTTAGGACATCCAATTTGCTAAAAACACAAGATGAAATTCAATTCAATTAAAAATACAGATACAAACCTAAATTTGTGGGTTTATTTTGTAAGAAATGAAAGAGCATTTGATTATAGTAAGTAGAGCAAATGAAAACCCAACCCCATCATCAAGCAGAAGCAGAAGCAGCATTCATCGATTAAGAGTTGAAGAATGAATGTAAGTAAGAGTAATGCTTACCTGCGTCAGATTTCAATTGAAGAAAAGATCTGATCTGATCTGATCTGAAATTGGACACTTTGGGATTTTATGATCCAACAAACAGCATACATACATAGAGAAGATCGTCACTGGCTGGCTTTTTGTTCGATATTTCTTATGCGATCATTTCACCCAGCTACAATCCGCTTGCCATTGGGTACGACCCATGGGTGGGTTCGACCTTGTTTTTGTTTTCACACGAGTCAGGGTTACACATCTGTCTTTTCTAACCGGGGATCCTTTACACTTGTCAAATCCACACATCCTCCTTTGTTTTTAAGGTTACCCCACTCTTCTACGAGACTACGATTCGTAGAGGCCTCTACTGACCGTATAAGCTGTCAGTGCAATTAATGCTTACTGAAAAAGCAAATCTATATAGCCAGTAGAGGCCTATACGGGCCATATGTACCCAAACCAATTATTGGCATTCATTTGGAAACATATACGGCTAGTGGAGGCCTTTGCGGCCAGTAGAGGTCTATACGGGCCATATGTACCAAAACCAATTATTGGCAATCATTTGGAAACATATACGGCCAGTAGAGCCCTATACAAGCAGTATAGACATGTGCAAATAAGAGCAAACCAGGTGCAAATAAGAGGAGCCTAAAACAAATTTTCAGACTTTCTAATTTTTTTAAAAGAAAATTAGATTTTAATAATTTCAACTTCACATATTCACAAGTAGCACCGACTACTATAAAACTTTATTGTGACAGTCCTAACTTTTAACATATTTTCGCTAAGTGAGCTCATACTAACTAAAAGTTAACTTAGTTAGGGGCTGTTTGAGATAGGTAGGCCCGACCGAGGGGTTAAACTCCTTGGGGGGGCTGTTAGCCGGGATGCAGGTTATATACGCTTTTTGGCAACAAAAAGGGCTTTGCGCGCGGTGGAACTCATGGAACACCTGCCGAAATTAAGAGACCCTCAAAGTGAGCTTCTCTTACTACGCTCATGCATGGGGGTTGCTAAATTAGTGTTCGGGCTCCGGACATGTCAGCCAGAGCATGTCCAAGAGGCGGTGTCCATTTTTGATGCAGGCCTTCGGGAGGCGGTTGAAAGCATTGTTGTCTGTGGAGGGGCACATTTTGGGGACCTCCAATGGAGGCTAGCATCATTGCCTATGCGGCATGGGGGTTTAGGGATCTTTACTGCAGGGGATGTGTCAACATACGCCTTTGTAGCGTCAAGGGCTCAGTCGTGGGGGCTGCAGGACCACATCCTGCGGAGTGCTGGTGTGATGGGGGTGGATTCTGATTACACCCTCGCACTTGGTAATATTAAAACAGTTCTTCCGGAAATTGATCTAGGCGGTTATACCGAAAAGAAGACCGCCCCCAAGAAACCTCAACAAACCTTGGCGAGTGCTCTTTATGGTAAACATGTGCAAACTATGGAGGGGCAGTTTGATATACCTCCGCGACAAAAGGCAGTGTTTGCATGTCTTCAACAAGCTCATGCTCAAGATTTTCTGACTGTCGTGCCTATCGCAGGGCTTGGGCAGTGGATGTCGGCGATCGAATACAGGGCTATTCTCAAATACCGGCTCATGATACCTCTGTTCCCCCCGGATGAACCATGCCCCATTTGCAAAAGAGCATGTCTGGATAAATTTGGCGAGCATGCGCTTCACTGCAAGGAATTGCCGGGGTTCAAGTACCGCCATGATTTGGTCAGAGATGTTTTATGGGATGTGCTTCGAAGTGCGGGGGTTTCAGCCAAAAAAGAAGCACCGGTCAATTTTCTAACTGATCCGCAGGAGGGGAGATCTACCTTGCGTCCGGCGGACGTTCTTGTGTTTGGATGGGTTGGCGGCAAACATGCTTGTGTTGACCTAACAGGGGTTTCCCCCTTGGTAGGTTTGCGAGATAGCGGCTTTGTACCGGGGCATGCAGTTTTGAGGGCAGAAGCTAAGAAGGTCGCTAAGCACTGAGCAGCCTGTTTAGAGAATCAACATGTGTTCTTGCCGTTTGCTTTTGACACATTTGGCTCTCTGGCCCCTGAGGCAGTACGGTTCCTGAAACGAGTGCAGAAGGTGGTCCACTGTGACTCGCAGAGCCCTAAGAACTAAGAGTTCGTCTTTAGCAGGATAGGATTTGCGATTCAAAAGGGGATAGCGACGCAGCTTGTTGCCCGCTTACCCACCATCTAAATGTTATAATAATCAGTGAATAAGATGTTTACTAAAGAGTAAGACACCAAATTTCTTAATTCCCACCCTCCTCCTTTGAGTTTCTGTTTGACTATGATTACCCTTTAATTTTAGACATCCTGATCTTGTTTCAGATCGATGTAAACAATAAGACACCAAATTTCTTAGTTTTTAAGGCATGCAGGACGTAAGGTTTCCCTCAATGAAGTGTTTTAGCCCGTTTTGAGTTCAAAATAGAGGAGATGGACACACCACTCGTTCCATCGTGTTGGTAATTTGTTCTCTAACACTATATATAAGCTATAAGTTTAGCTGATTAAACAGTACGTTGCTTGGTTTCCAACTTTCCATTGTTATTTTGTTTTTATTTTTTTAAATAGAAATGATAAACTCAAATTCTAGAATGACTGTCGTATGATGAGACCGAATTTCTGATTTTGTTGTTTTATTGTTAATTTTTTGTTGGTGGTCGCACTCAACTTTTTGGTAGTTTGCTTTTCAAATTTTTAAAATTTAAATCGTTGTTTTATTTTGACTAATTTAATTACTATGGCATATGGCTTTCAATTATTTTATTTATTGTTGTCCTAAGTGTTGCAATTAAAAAAATGTAGAAAAAAAGTACTTTTATTGTTATTTTATATCTTTTTCATTTTATATCTTTTTAATTAATTAGTGTAGTTTCTTTATATTTTCATACAGAACATATTATATACATAAAATATATTTTAGTCATATGTGATTGCTAAATGTGATTGTATAATGATTTGCCTTGCAACTTACAACACACGACTCAATTCCTTTTCTCAACTACAATTCGTGTTTCATGGGTCAATGAAAGAACCCTCTCAATCATCACATTAAATATTATTTTTAATATAATATAATTTTTATATATATATATACTAGCTTATACCCCGGGAGCGTCCCGGATTGAGAAATCTAAGTAAAGTGAATAAAATTAGAAGTATCTAAACTATAAAAATGGCATCTATGTATCCACTTACATTATATACTTTAAAAAAAAATATACCAAAAGATCTATTTCACCTTACAACATCAACACCTAAAACAGAATATTAAGATCCCAATCACTTCAAGGGGACAAAGATGGTTTAGCACCAATACATTCAGTCAAAGGTCTTTAAGTGCATACAATAAGATTTGAACTATTTCAGAATATGGTAGAAAAAGAAAACATAGCAATTACCTGTTGGAGAGCGTCCCGGGTTGAAATATCTAATATGACAACATAATTAAGGACTTGCCAATATATGATTAATTATTATTATTATTATTATTATTATTATTATTATTATTATTATTATTTTAAACAAATCTCTGCCATAAGTTATCATATTCTAATATAAAAAAAAGGGTAATTAGGTCGGGTATCACCTAATCCCAGGCCCGACCCAAACCCACAAATTTTTTTTTAACTAATATATCCCGGGAGCGTCCCGGGTTGAGAAATCTAATTTGAAATATCAATTTTACACCCGAAATAGACTGATGCGTTTTACATTTACATACAGGAAAGCTTCGGGTAGCACTTAACCTAAAATAATTAACAATGTATCTTCAATGTTAGTGCATAACCTTAAACACTGTATAACTCTAATATTAAAACCTAACCTAAAACAATGTACAACTCCAATGTTAACACATGTTGTAAATAAAAATCATATTTACTGGTTTGAACATAACTAATGACTTGCCTATACATGATTAATGAATAACCTAAACACTTTGTGTTTTTTTCCTATATGAACAAAACCACACAAAAAAATAATCGTTTTTTTCTCCGTTTTTTATATAGCACTATGGTACCCGTTGGAAAGATAATAAAACGCTCGTTAATTTGGTGTAATTTTTTTCTTTAAAAAATCTCGTATATAAAAGATATTAACGTTTAAAGGTTATGGGAGAAAACATTAGAGATAAAAATCTAATTTTGTTTTTAAATTTTAAATTATTATTTTCCTAAAATAAAGTCTTTGCCACATGGGATGACACATGACACACTCAATGAAGAGAATACCCTCTTTAAGTGACATGTCATTAAAATGACTTTGGTTTATTATATGTATAGATAGATAGATATTTCAACCTACAACTACGTTATAAAATAATACAACATTTATAAATTCACTTTATTTAAAATAAAATGAATACTAGCTCTCTCTCTCTCTCTCATGTATTCATCCATAAATACTTACTCTTCTCCATTATTATTATTCGTTCATCCAAACTCTCTCCAAAAACATGACCAGAAGAGTAAGTTTCAGCCCGGTCGTCGTCGACGAGATGCCATCGCCATCGCCACCGCCTCTATACTTCAGCAACCGTGGCGGAGACAAGCTCCACGCCCCCGAACCTATGATCAGAATATGGACTTTCCGGTCACAGAAAAGCTCAGGTTTCTCTGCCATGAGATTTCTAGGCAGAATCAAAGCCAAATTCGCAAGAGCACTTGGTTTCGTTTCATCTTCGCGTAAACTGTCATCATCTTCTTCTTCTTCTTCTTCTTGTGAATGCACCTTAAAAAGATCAAGATCATACGCTGAAGCCTTCGATTCTAATCGAGCTCAAGCCATTGAAGATTGTATTCAGTTCTTGAATTCTTCTTCATCTTCCTCTTTTCAGAGGTCAAAATCAGTTTCATATTGATATATATTTTAATTTCTTGCAGTTAGCATACATAAACAAACTGTAAATCACTTAGGAAAATAAATATAAATATTTTTTTTTGCGATCTTTAATTAATTTAGTGTCACCATCAGTTTTGAGCTATATATATATATATATGAAGAAGGGATTCTCTTTGGTATTCTTGAATTGAATGTTACAATCCTTTTTTATACAAGCTGTAAATACAAATTGTGAGCTAGCCTCAGTTAGCTCCTCTTCATTTTTTATTTTCTTTATCACATATTTGTCTTAAAATTTATTTTTAATTTATACATTAGTATATATGATACGTAAACTATATATATGCACTTGCCAATGACCTCCAGCCCAGCTGGGGAGAGGTGGGAGGGTTTACCTCTTTAGAGGGTTCCCGCCCGGGGTTGTCTTGAGTTAGAATCCTGCACACCACGAAAAAAATCCCTGTAACGGTTTGAGATAACTTCAAAGTGGACACCGGTGCGTGGGTAGTGATTCGAACTCGGGTTGAGGGGTTGTCTACATGTCAATTCTTAGTTAAAACAACCTAAAACATCATTCCTAAATCCAAAACATGATGTCTACATGTCAATTCTTAGTCATTCTCACACTTCTCACGAAAAATATACTTTGTACAGGATCCTAAACCTATATATATATATATATGAATAACATGTATTATTCGGGACGCGAGAATATATAATTACAGATGATTGAATGTGGGCATATTTATATTACGACGTGTTATCGGACAAAATGTGATAAGGACGGATAAGTATATATTGTATAACTTCCTACAAGATACGTATATATGTTATCGCGTCAAATGTGGACATGAAAATATATATATTTCAAACTAAAATATATAAGATTAATTATGGGTGAAAAATGTGTAACACTTTCCTAAGTGTTGGAAAATATTTGTGGGAGAATTAACGTTAAATAATCTATAACGATTACACGATTAGAACTAAGTTAAGGATGCCAACTTAACCATGTAAAATATGTTGTCGAATCGGTAAGATCCTAGTAGATTTATTTAATGGGAAAATAAATATATGGTAAAGTGAGCCGAGTTGAATGTTGAAAATGAAATATCGATTGACACAAGATCATAGTATAATTATTTAATGGAAACTAATTATAGGGTAAAGTGAGTCGATTCGAGGATAATGTATTGTGAGTTAATTAATACGGAAATATAAGTGTAACTTATAACAAGGGTAATCCATCACCAACAATCCTATGACACATGTTTAATTAAACGGGGAATTGTGTCTAATAGTGGTGTTGGGGGTTGGGCGTACAACTAGCAGGATAACACGTGCTATAGACTTAGTGACTTATACGCACTAGGACGTTCGTAGGTTCTTGAACTCGGACTTGCTATTCTCTGCTAGGTGATTTCACGTTGTACTTCAGGTGAGTTTCACGACCCCTTTTTACTGTTTTGTTTTGGGGGAAAGATATGTTTGTCAAATGTTGTTACATGTTAAAATGTGATAAGTGGCATGATGAGTACTTGGGTTTTGTTGTTTGTACACCACTCGGGGTGAGTCATCGCTATTGTAACCATTTACTCGTATGTTGTGTGTGTGTGTTGAAATCGAGAACCGAAAGAATATTTGGATAGTACCATTGGTGCCTGACAAGGTCCACCCCTAATCGATAACGTCGATTATGCAATTGTGTATGCCAAGGGTGCATGTATTCTGAACTAAGTTGTTATTTTTCGCGAAACAACTTCTGCTCGCGAGGAATTATTATTAGTCTTGGTTTGGTTATGGGCTCAGGGGATTGCTGGTCATCGTAGTTTTGTAGGAGCTAGCTACTCCTTACAAAGGCCACTAACTGTGTTTGTTCCACACATGTTGTTATGGAACTAAAACCTGTGAACTCACCAATATTTTATATATTGATGTCTTTTTAAACATATCTTTCAGGTAACTAAGTGCTGAATAGATATGAGGCTAGTGCGGTGAAATATGGGATGTCGGATACTTGTCGGGGTTTCATCAATATTTTCTATTGGGTTGGGAATTGGATGGAAAAACCCCATGTATGAACTTGTTGTTTGTTGTTTTGTAAAATGTTTTAATAAGGTACCCATTTCGACATCTTAATAAAATAATATTTTCAAATTAAATATGGTCTGTGTTAATCTTGACTTTGATATGCTTTCGAGTGTTGCGCCACATGTTTCCGCCATTGACGTGGTGTGACATTAGGTGGCATGCTGGCATTGACCATAGATGAAGATGATGATGTTGTTAGTGTGTTGTTTTGTTTAAAAAGGCTATGAAGATTGAAATTTGTTTTGAGCATAACTGGAATTAAAAAATAAGTTATTAAACAAGTCAGATGCCACGTCATCAGCTGGTCCACATCAGCATACCACCTAAGTTGTCACATCAGCTTTCACTAACCAATTAGTTCAGAGTTAACGGAGTTTCATTTTTTACACTCACATGTTCACTTGGGATTATCCTGGTCCAACATTAAATTTTGGATTATTATTGGCCAATGGCCCAAACTTTGGATTATTAAAATCCAATACCCCTTAAAGTTAATGTATTTGTTCGGCGTGCGGCGTTGGACAAAATCGCTACAAAATAGGCTTTGGCTTTAAGGAACATTCAGGTGGGATCAATCACTTGCGGCTTCGGTGAACAGGTGAACGAGACGACCGAGCATTTGTTCTCAGGATGCAGTTTTGCTTCGGGGATATGGGCTGTGATTTCCAGCTGGGTTGGGACGCCAAACATGTTCGTTTTTTCAGTCCGAGACATTATGACGCTGCATCAAACGTTTGGGCTAAAGGGTGTAAAGATTGTAGTGCTGCAAGGTATAGTATTCATCGCTATGTGGCTGATTTAGAAGTCAAGAAACGAACGAATCTTCTCGGCCAAAACTCGAACGGTTATGGAAGTTATCACGGAAATAAAGGTTTTGAGTTTCCTTTGGTTTAGAAATAGATATAAAAACGTTTGTATAGATTGGAATCCATAGTGTAAATTTGACGTGGTGTAATAGTTGGGTTAGCCACGGCTCTTTCTCTTCCTTGACAAAAGAGTTTTTTGTGTGCGTGTGGAATTTTTTTCAAGAATAGGTCATTTTCAAGATGGGAGAGTGTTTTTGGGTAGGGGATACAAAAATTTATGAAAGCAGGTAGGTCACTGAATGGTTCAGCGACCTTCAACAAAGAATTTTAAGGTCTTGCATCCGATACGTGACCTTTTTTGAAGCTCGCTTATTCAATATGCTACCTTCAATCAAAGTCATCAACCTTGCATCGTTTGAATTTATCACCTATGAAGGTTGATTATTGAATGCATGTATGATCTTGGTTGAAGGTCGTTTATCCAATGCGTGACCTTGAAATTATTTTGTTGAAGGTCGTTGAACCATTAATTAGCGACCTATCTACTTTCATAAATTTTTTTATCTACCACCTAAAAACACTCTTCCATATTGATTTATACCTATTCTTGAAAAAAATTGTATGGGTGTGATATAAAACTTATCTTTAAAAAAAAAAAAAAACACGGGTTAATGCATGGGAACTCAGAATCAGTGGCTTCGGAAATGGCACGTAACAAATTAATTAACAGAATTAAGAAAGCTATAAACTTCAGTAAACATCTTAATGTAAATCCTTTGTATATGGTCTCTACTAATTCCTTGTTTGGTCGCTAATTAACTTAGGAATTTGGAGAAATTGTGAGTGCCATAATAATAATATCTCACACAATAATGTTACTAAGGAAGCCATTTGCCACATAATCAAAACTTCATAAAGAAATACAAAGGTGTGGCTGGTGTATGTATATATCTATGTTATTTTTAAGTTTATCTGATTCACCTTTTGTCATGCAACTGGTAAAGTACGTTGATTTCGAACTAGTGATCTAGAAAAACCTTTATATATTTAATTAAATCACGTACATCCTGATCAACATATTACTAATAATTTAACTATGAACAAAAACAAACCATACTGTTTTGATAAATCTTTGAAAGCTAGCTTATTTAAAAAAATAACAACAAAAAACTTTATATATATCCAAATCAAATCACAATTCAGGTTCGGTTCTTGCTGTTGATACGACCATCAGTTCCAGCCATCATCACATATTTGTCCTTTCTAGTCAAATTAGTGCATTCAAATCCTAGTGTATCCCCTATGACTCTTTGAATATAATTTGCCACTTCAAATGCAGATTTGCTGCCTTTGCAAGTAAGTTCTGAGGGCAGTTGATTCAAGAAAGTTATCTCGTAGGTTGGCCTAGGGTTCATGTACACAAAATATGGGTCCAAGGACTTATACCCACGAGTTGTTGTCCCATAAAACACACTTTGTTTTGTATTAATAGCAACAGGCACGATCCTGTCTGTGAGTTCTGCAAAAAGAGCGCTAAATCTAAGCAAAAAGGGTTCTCTAGATGTAGTTCCCTCCGGGCAAATGACCAAATCACCCTCTTCCAACAACTTTTTAATATGTGCGGTATCTTTATCTCTCTCCCTTGCCAAGGCCACCGCTTTAATAGGTGAAATTAACTCAGAGAACTTACTAATACTATACGTGACGCAACTGATCTTTCTTCCTAGGGCGACGGCTGTGACCACCGGGTCTATGATGGTACGATGGTTGCACACGAAAAGCACACCACTCTGGCCTTGTTTAGGAGGGGGCGGTGGCGTACCCTTAACAACAAGCTTGATTCCAAGGAACTTGTAGTTGTAGTATACAATCCTTTCGGGTAAAGGTATGTTGAGGTAAATTCTAAGGATGGATAGGAAAATGGCTATGGGCATCCATAACAAGGTGAGTAGAGCCGCAAGTGGCGTAGGCCTTTGCACTAGACGTCCTTCGTGAAAGATTATCGGACGTAGAAGCTTGTTTCTTGGTAAGGGCTCGCATCTTGTTCGTGGTACCATATAACCTTCCTGCAGCAGTTGATGACCGACCACTTAATTTGTGTAAGTACGTACAACAATCATATCATATATTTTAAATTTTAACAACATTATATTTATTGCTCAATAGATCTATTCAAATACATACTTTCTGCTAAACTAAATACATATATATATATATAGCTCGATCGGTCTTTCAAGGGAAGTAATTAGTAAGGATCTACCAAAGAATGGTTAAAAGCTAGCTAGCTATAGGGTCTTTTTCACTCTTGGCTTTCCCATGTGCTTATCACGTGTTTCCTTTATTATTTTCAATTGGCACTCGCGTCATGGGGACCTTCAAACCCATGGAAAATTGAATGGGATTGAACGTATGGTGGAAATTAATTTAAAGCCAACATCATATATACTACTACATTAATTTTTACAAAACTAACATAACTTCGTTTGATCATTTCAAGCATATATAAGAAGATACTAAATATATAGATGCTATGACTTTCATGGTCTAATGTACTAAACACACACACGCATATATTAATATTACTTAATGGAAAACTAAATATTGATGAGTAACTTCAACCGTCAGGCTAATATAACTTAGGACTAATGTAAGATGCTTATCTTGTATTCTTGCAAAAGGTTGTTTCCACCCCCTTAAACATATGACCTTCGAGTAAGGCTCACAAATCATGTTTAAGCGAGTTTAACACGCCTCTGACGACGAGAATAACACAACTACCAAACTTAAATATGGCTCGTTTAATCATTTTATATCGCATGTTTATAACACATATATGCTTTATGTATCAACAAAGAAAAATGATGAATCATAGCCTTTTAATTCTAATTATTTTTAAAAAGTAAAATTCCAAATAATGTAGTTTTTTTGTTAACAAGTTGCATATTGTCAGCCCTATATTGTAGTATATGACAACAACCCCACCCTTGTTACAAGATTCACCCAATTGTATAATATCAATACTATTAATTAAAATATTTAAAATTTAATGTTTTAGTTGGCCACATAACTATATCGTGTCTATTTCACATGATAGGCTTGTGCAATTCTAGCTTTCAAAAAAGAAAAAGAAAAAAAAAACAGAATTTATGACTCCATTTATGAGCATTTTTGTTCAAGGCTGGCTTCAAGTATATAAAATTGAAACGTTTGTTTTAGGCCTCTAGTTTTTTGGGCCCATATATTTCTTTTTGTGGTAACTCTTTTTATTATTATTATTATTATTATTATTATTATTATTATTATTATTATTATTATTATTATTATTATTATTATTATTATTAATGTAAGTTTTTTAGTCATGGAATTAAATTTTATTTTATTATTATTATTATTTACTTTAACTTTGTTTACTATAAGTTTTCATCATATCGTCGTTGGTTTTGGTTAAAGATATGAGAGTGGTTGTTATCTAATAGCCCTTTTTTGTTTTATCAAATAGCTCTTGAGTTGAATTTTGCGTTTGCTCCAGAAAATGTTGAGCCGCAACGCATGTTATTTATCTAGTCTTTTACCCCATTATATATATCTACATTAGAGTGTGCATTATAAAAAAATTATATTTAGAAAAAATAAGAATAAAAGAATTAACAGAATAAGGATCATTCTCACTGATCTCACATAATAAAGCTTTCACCAAACCCAAACAAGATTAATATATGCGTTTCATGACTGTACCTAATTAATCATGATCTTTAAAGATAGTAAAGAATTTGACTTGGTAAAATGGATTAAAATAGGCAATATTACGTTATTTTACATTTTTTTAAAAGGTAAATTTCATTAAAAAACGCCACATAGGGTCCTCAAAACGAGGATCTACGGGCACAAAAACAACATTACATCAAGTCTAATGGATATTTACACCAATCAATCCAATCTATACTTTTAATTCTAGACCTATTCCGAATCCACTATTTTAGTAAATACTTTTGCAACAACATTACTATGGTAAATGTGGGAGACAGTCCGAGCTTTGATTATTTTATTATTATTTTTTTTAACGTTAAAACTTTTAATAAAAAATAATATCAATAATAAAAAAGGGTGGGTTGTCTACGTACCCTTGGATTATCCCCAAAAAGGAGGACAACCCCCTTCACTTACGTGACATGTTATGTAGCATGAAAAACAATACAAATGGGTTGTCCCCTACCCAATAGCCTAACACTACTTTATGGAAAAAACCCCATTAGACTATATGTAGTCGAGCGTGAAGATGGGCGCCAATTGTAATTTCGCGTCGGTAACACCAACACGGTGGGGCGCGAAGAGCAAAAACCAACCGGAGGCGTTATATTTATAACGCTGGAATGCAGAATGAACAACCAATAATAGTGTGCCACGTTGATTCTTCATCATCACCACCACCACGTTGATTCTTCTTCATCATCATCTGAAGAGGAGGTGCTAGGGTTCCGACGATGATAGGGCGGCAATGGTGGTGGCCAGATCTGTAGAGAGAGAAAGAAGAAGAAGAGAGAAAAGGCAGAATGAGAGGTAGGTGAATGGTGGTGGTAATGGTGTACGGTGGTGGTGGTGGTAGGTGTTACCGGGTTGGAGGGGTTGGGTTGATGGTGTACTGGACAATCTTAGTGGTGATGATGGGTTGATATGTGAGGCAGTTTCTGTTTTTTTTTTCTCTATAATTAGCGCCCCAATTTTTTCACTCCCATTACATCCCATTTTAAATTAACGCTGACTCAGCCACATTAACCAACCACAACAGAGGGGTCTTAAAATTTTTCCATCCACCACACCACACCACACATTGTCTTATCATTTTGTGTAAATCTGACCAGAAAAGAAATTTTCTTGAAGTAATAAATTGATTTGCAGTTATTGTCAGAAAACAAAACGAATGAGTGTGTTCTTCTCTCTCTCTCTCTCTCTCTCTCTCTCTCTCTCTCTTATTTTTGCTGGATACAAACTTAAATAAGATGGTTGGCATCATCAAAGAAAATATATAATGTTTCCAACTCGATCTAGATATAAATTATATCAACCTACAATTTTATGATTGTTTAATTTTTGTGACAGATATAAATATCATAGCATTATCGAAACTAGAAACTTTTCAACTGCACTATCGCAATGCAAATGATTTATTTCTTACTTTCGCCTCAACTACATATGATAACAACACGAATTCAGGGTCATGCTAGACAAAAACATCAAATTCTACAACAAATCTTATTTTTTGTAGAAAATTTTGACAAATTATAGTATGTGATATCAGACACGCAAATTGGCCGGCCACACCAGACTGCCCTAAACCCAACACGGGAGAATAAAAACTTCTTTTTAATATAGAAAATTTCGACAAATTCTAGCGTTTTATACTGGAGACACAAAATAGACCATTCTTGACCACCCTAGCTAGGCCCAACATGTGAGATGTAAATTAAACTCACTTAATTAGAAACAAGACGATGGAGGTTGTCAACCATACATATCTAACATCGGCCTATTGATTGTTAAGATTGTAAAGCACTCCACCCCTAAACCAAATGGACTACACAATTGACAAATTCTAGTGGTCATAAGTTGAGTGAAAACCTTTGACCCTCTTAATTAGTTCCTTTCACATATATATATAGTTTATTTTTAGTTTTACCTTCTTGTTACATATTTTAGGTTTCGTTTTTTCCTTTCGTATTGGATTTTAATTTTAATCATCACTAACTCTTATTTTAGTTATATATATTTTTTTCATCCAAAAGTAGAAAGGTAGGTGATGGGCTTTGGGTGTGTTTTAAATGTATATGTGACTAGTGTTGGATATTAGTTACATATATGATTTATAGATGGTGGTTCAGGTTTAAAGAGTGGTAGGTGGTTGTTACATATGTTATGTTGTTGATTTCCATATTATTCTAAATCAATAGTAAAAATGATACTGTAAAATAATAATACCTTGCAAATTGACATGAAATCGTTGTCAGTCTCACCATCTCCAAGACCCAAATCAGGCAGCTGATTCGAACCACTAAACTCTTGCAAAATGGCAAATTTTTTTAGTGGGCCAAAAAGAACACCGGGCTCTTTAACCAACCCGGTGGCTAGACCCGATTTGGTGAGCTGGAGTTCAGTCCCCAACACCTTATCAGCCCCTAAATAATTTTTGGCAAATGGTTCAACCATAAGCCTTGGGCTGGATGTCACCACATACCTCTTCCCAAATGAGTTGAACACCCTCCACGACTCGGGCCGAACATCACCCACGTAGAAACGAGGTAAGACCGAGCTCGAAACAAGTTCAACATCCCGGATTCTTAGCCCGAACAAAGAGATGAAAATATAAAGACGAGTGGCAGTTGGTTCAGAAAAGAGGGAGATGAGCGGGAAGGCTAGTAATAGAAAGATGGCCCGAAAAATGCTTCCGGCTTCAAGTGCGATGAGGAAGTAGTAGGGGAAGGGGTTGTGGGAAACGAGAAGGGTGCCATCGAGACCCGAGGCAACGGTTTGGTCGGATCTTGATTGTGTACTATTGCATTTTGAGATCGGTTCGAAATGGACTTGATGAGACATTGTGGGATTATGGCTATCAACTTGTTTGGTACGAGTGAGTTATGAAGACGAAATGTAATGTAGGAGGCTTTAAAAAGAAGTTGGAGGATGGTCGCATTGAGTACCAACTATAATTTCTTTATTCATATTTTTATTTTTAGTTTTTGAGCTTTTATTTTTATCATGCAAAAGTAGAACGCCCATGTGATAGGAAGAAGAAGAAAACTAGATGCTTTGAAAACAAACTAATATATAAAAATATATGCCTAATTGTTATACGCATGTAAATGTGATAAACGAATATGAATAAGGTTTTTTGTATTCATATATTTAATTTTAACCGAACAAACACACACGCTTAACGAACAAATTTTCCTTTTCGTGTGTGATAATTAAGAAAATGAATGTGTTCGTTTATGTTCATTTATTAAAGTGTTAAATGAATGTAAATTAACAAACACATATTAATGAAATAAATTAATATAAGCGAAACATGTTCTTATTCGTTTTTAAGTGACTATCCAAGATTTGGTTTTAAAATATGATTGATCTAACGAGTTGATGCATAATAGCTAATAAATTTGTTTGATCCAAGATTAATTGATCTCTCGCCACCCATCAAGCCAGAATTCAACACATTTGCCTCTTATAGCTTTACCCATAACCTCGCAAGAAGTGGTCAGAGGATTTTCCAACATCGCGATTGTTCCCCACGTACCTGTGTCTTGAATAGTGTAAATGGAAAATTTTGAGGTGAAATATGTCTATGTTTTTATTGTGTGTTGTATGATGTTGTTATGCCCTTGTCTAGCTGGGTTCTTCTTTGAATGTCGTTCCCAAAATAAATAAATATGTAAAGGGACATAAATGGACTTTCATGAACATGACATGTGTTTATATCCGTTTGTTTAGTTAAATGAACAATATTCTTATCATATTTGCTCGTTTGTTAAATAAACAATAAAAAAATAAACAAATTACCTAATAAACAAACCTCTTATCATATAGTTGTCGAATGGTTACAATTTATAAGCCTATACGATTATATAACCACTTAATCTACTATATTTCTCTATCACTAGATTAACAAAGCAATACATAAGATTTTATTAGGCATGTCTTACATTTTTTTTTGAAAGTCATGCAATTCTTACATCTAAGAATTAGTTTGATCAAATACCCTTTATTTTTCGAATTCAGAAGAAATGACACAAGTTTTCGTATTCCAAATATTTATTACATCTATTTATTCATAAAAAACTAATATATATTTTTTTTGAAAAGTATGTTTTAGAAATTTATTAATTATAAAAAAAAAAAAAGTATGTTTTAGATTGCAAGTTGGCAATCAATGAAGTTGGTGCAATTAAATACTCGTATGAAAATGATATACCTATATCATAAATCCTTCTATCTATTTAATCAAAAAATAATGACATTAACTTTATAATAAGTATTGCTATTATTGTTACAATAATAATAAAATGAGAGTATAACATTGTCTATTATTTATTGTGTTTAATATTGTTGAGTAAACACTTGTAACCCAGTTGGTTGAAGGCCTAAAGTTTTCTATGGGAGGCTTGGGTTCAATTCCCACTAGCTACATTTGGGGGACATTGGTGGATGGGATCTGAAGGATGATCCGGCCATTGGCTTGGGTTCGAGTCCTGATTCTGACCGGTTTTACCGATAATTTCACTGTCGTGCCTTCAGGTGGGTAAGTGGTCGGGTTTTCCCAGGAATTGGTGGCAATTGGTGGCCCGGGTACTCTCGAGTACCTGATTCGCCAAAAGGGTGCCCGATGGTGTTCGGAAATTGATTCGTTGGCCGTTAAAAAAAAAAATTTGTTGAGTACAACTTAAAAACAAGGGAGGTGACTTGTCAATATTATATATACTCATAATATAAAACCTTTAAAAAACAAGATTTTCTATGCTCGTAAATTAATTGTCGTAAGTTATAGATAAGTTACTTCATAGCAAGCAATTTGATTTAGATTATAGGTTCTATTGAAGTCAGTTGTATATAAGTTTTAGCATAGATAGAGTGGTTGTAGAATATATTTATATATTTGGAAGTAGTGATACTCGTAAATAGTTATTAAAAAATATTTTTTGAAAATACAATTCAATTAATTAGCGTAGATGAAGGGAAAGAATGGTACGTACACTTTGCCATGTTCGTTAATAGCTAGCTGGTTTGAGAAGAGTATTTTCTTCACATACAAAAATCTTCTCCGATGGCATCCAACTTCTCGATGCGTTATAACCTTTTCAAGTTACGGCGGCAACGACGGTGGTTGTTTGGAACACTGATTGAGGTGAAGGCTGGCGATGGTTGATGTAGTATGCATGATTTGTTGATCGTCGGCTATTAGGTCGTCTCCCACTCTGTTAGGTTGTTTTCTTCTCTCATTGCTTTTAGGTTTACCTAGAGGGCAACAAATTTCATCGTCATTGTTTACATATATACATTTTCTTAGGGGGTGTTTGGGATTGATTATTCAAAACAGATTATGCGTTTTAAAAAAGCAGGGGTGGAGCTGCTTATAGATTATTACGTTTTGGTAGCCTAAAAAACTGATTATCTGCGTTTTCAAAACGCAATCCAAACACTAAAAATTGATTATCTGCGCTTTCAAAACGCAATAATCTAAAAATCAGATTCAAAACGCAATCCCAAACACCCTCTTAATTTGTACAGGCTCTTTGTTTGTGTAAAATGTAGAATAATTAGGGGTCTCGAGTTAATTAGAGGGCGAACAAATTTCATCGTCTGATTTGGGCATTGCAATTTCCCCTTTTTTTTATCTATGATCATTTTCACCATTAATATTAATAATAATAATAATAATAATAATAATAATAATAATAATAATAATAAAAATAAAAGCTTCTTTGGTAGCCAAAAGAATACAAGCAATAGCCCAAATGCCTAAAAAGCAAACCGAGTTAATTAGAGGCCGAACTACGTCCGTCAGTGTGTGTTTTTATTGTTTTAGTAAGCTAAGAGTACTTTCATTTAAAGAAGCTTTGCATATATATGGTATATAACATAAAAAGAACACTACTATGTTTGCTTGGATACTTTATTAAGAACCCACTAAATTGCACATTAAATTAGCCTACTTTCTTGTTCGAGGGTACGATGGTCATACATCTGAATATATATATAGGGGCAGGATCAAATACAAAGTAATACAAACGTGTGAAGAATGCGAAAGATCACTTTGTACATGATAATTACGTAATGCCTTCATGAACATACAAAAACATTACGTAATGATAATTACGTGATGCTTTCATGAACATAAAAAACATTACGTAATTATCATGTACAAAGTTCATTCGCATCCTTCGCACGTTTCTTTTACTTTGTAGAATAACCGCCCTATATATATATATATATATATATATATATATATATATATATATATATATATATATAGGATCTGTTTCATTTGAAAACCCACTTGAGTTGCAAAAACTCAAGAACTACTCTAGACCAATGACAAAATGACACATATACAACCTATGACTATAATATTAAAGGGTAAAAAGTAATTTATCCCCACCCTAACCCCACTCCACCCTTTATATATTACTGTTTTTTATTTAAATAAACATCCTCCTTTCTCTCTCTCTCTCTCTCTCGCACGCACGCGCGCGCGTCTGAGACGACGGTGGTGCTGGTTTTGGATGGTGACGGGTGGTGGTTTGTGGTGGGGGTTTCAAACAGAAGACGACGGTGGGGTCGATGATGGGTTTTCCGGTGGCGGTTTTGCCCTCTGAAAAACAGATCTGAACAGTAGGGATGAAGGGAGACGGGGGGTGCGGGTCGGTTTTTTTGGTGGTGGGGTTTGGTCGTTTTTTTTGGTGGTGGGGTTTAGGATCTGAACAGATCTGGAGGCGGAGGGGGTGGTTCTTGGTGGGGTAGGGGTGGAGGGGATGGTGAAGGGTGGTGGAGGACGCCGGGAGGACAGGTTTGTTATTATTATTATTATTATCTTGGATTCATTTGTAGGTGGTTTCTGCAATGGTTACTTTACACACAGACAAACATAGTGGGCCTGTGAGAAAGATTAGAGAAAGGGAGGGAGGGACCATAGATTCCAAGGTGTTTCATCTTCTTTTCATCTTTCTATGGACCATTGTATTCGTATTCGTGTTGTTGTTGTTTTGAATAAAATGATCTTTGATGGATGATGATGTGTTTTGCAGGCAGCAGGTTTTTTTTTTTTTTTTTTTTTTTTGTTTGTAACAACAATGAGTAGTATGATTTTGATAAATGTTTGGTTTTGTCTTTAGGGCATGACAGTGGTGTAATGCCGATGTATAGATGTTTTAGGGCATTTACAACGGTGTAATACGAATGTATAGATGTTTTTAAGGCATTTACAGTGGTGTAATATGAATGTATAGATGTCTGTTTTGGTTTTTACACTAGCGTATTTTGTGTAGTAGGTTGTGTATGGTAGATTTACATTGGTGTAAATAATTACACCAGTGTAAATCATGGTAGACTTACACTGGTGTTATTATTTACACCAGTGTAAATCATCCTCATCACATTTATGTTATTATTTTTTTAAAAGTAAAGGAATTAAAAAATTAAATATAGTAAAAAAATATTATATTTTAAATAATTGAATAAGAAATTAATATAGTATTATAATATTTCTTTCTCTCTCCATGGTGTGTTTACCTAAACACCCTTAATTGTACTTTATTATATTAAATTAATATGTGAAGATAAAAGGCTTAACATGTGAAGACAACAATCTTAAGATGTAATGTCAACCATTGGATTGAGAAGATCAATGGCTTAAATGGGTTCCTATGGTTCTCGCAACTCAAGTGAGTTCTCAAAATAACCCAACGCTATATATATATATATATATATATATATATATATATATATATATATGGAATGGTTCAATAGAGAACTCATTTTATTGAGAGAACTCGAGAACTCCTAATTAAATACAAAAAAATATAATAAAAAAATCATAACTCAAAATTTAAGTAAAAAAATAGAAAACTAGTTCGGAGCTTCTCTTTCCCACGTCATACCCGTTCGGAAAATAAATAAAAATAAATAAAAAACACACCTAAAAAACGCTACTGCACATGTGTAGTATAACCCAAAAGCCTAAACCACCTACCCCCGACTTACCCCTACCGCGTCAGTAACTGCTAGTGGAGCATCGCGTGTTAGGATAGCCTGCCCAATCCGCGTCAGTATAGGAAATTAAATAAGGGTTCGCAGATCGGCCCAGATGCAACCCAAACGCCGAAGTGCCTTTAATATAATTCACTTCAATGCATTCCAATGATCAAGTCTAGGGGAATGCATATGCATGCAAATCTGTTGCACTGCGTTTGTGATATCTGGATGGGTAAAGGTGAGATACTGAAGGGCACCCACCAGGCTACGGTATAAAGTGGGATCATGAAAGAGATAACTGGAGATAGCACTTAGTTTTGTGTTTGTGTCAACTGGGGTGGTGACGGGATTGCAAGTTTGCATATTGGCTCCGGAGATGAGGTCTGTGGCATAAGACTGCTGAGAAAGAAACATAGAATCTGTTGTGCGAGTGATAGAGATGCCCAGAAAATAGCTAAGAGGACTTAAGTCCTTCATGGTAAATTCTGCAGAGAGGCGTGCCATGAGACGTTGACTAAGGGCGTCAGAAGAAGTGACCAGTAGTATGTCATCTACGTAAAGTAGTAAATATGCAGTATCAGTGCCCTAATGCAGTGTGAAGAGAGAAGCATCACATCTACTGTGAGAGAAACCCAATGTAAGAACATAATTCGTGAACCTTTGGTACCATGCCCGCAGCGCCTGTTTTAACCCATAGTGATTTCTTCAGCAAACAAACATGATTTGGAAATTTTTTTATCACGAAACCCTATAGGTTGGTACATATAAACCGTCTCGTTTAGATTCCCATGTAAGAAAGCATTGGTGACGTCTAATTGAAGAATCGACCAATGCTTGGATAGTGTTATAGAGAGCATTGTTTGAATAGTGGCGGGTTTCACCACAGGGCCGAAGGTCTCACCACAATCAATACCCACCTGCTGTAATCTGCCGTCATAGACCAACTGTGCTTTATAACGTTCCGGAGTGCCATCCAACCTGAATTTGTTCTTAAATAACCAAATGCTCTTGATAATATTCATGTTAGGTGATTTGGGAACGAGTTCCCAAGTACTATTTCTAATTAATGCGTTGTACTCCGAAGACATGGCGGAGTACCATTCCGGTGAGTTCAGGGCATCGGTTGGGTTTTTAGGTAACGGTATAATGGTCGGTGGTGAGTGGGCAGTGGAGAGGTTAAGTGGGTGCTTGGGTTTGAATATCTCGCTCATGGAGCGGTTGTGGATGCTTCCGGCCAGTTGGGTTTGTATAGGCGGGTCAGCAGGTTGGGGCGTAGGTGGTGAATAGGTGGTATGGTGGGATTGGCCGGGTGAAGGAGGTGGATTGTTTGTTGGGCTGGGGGATGTATTGTGGGGTTGGGCCAGTTGGTTTGGGTAATTATTGGGTTGCGGGACATGAGTTAATAGGGAAGGAGGTGTAGGGATTTGTGGGCTCATGGGGTGTTGTCACACCCCGCCAAGGCGGAAACACGGGGATGCGACCGGTTTTCAAGAACAAGGTTCAAGCAACACACAGATTTATTAAAATAGTACCATCAAAGGATGGATATTGTCATAAATTATTCAACATGACATTGTCTTAAAAACAAAATAGTGTCTGAAATTCATGAAATTGATACTTAAACATTATGAACCGACAAAACCCATGCTAATGAGGTACCACAAAGTGCTTGCTCAAACCCCTCTCCCAAATCTCCGTTGCTCGTCATTTAGTTACCTGAAAAACATGTATAATAATTTATCAACAATAATGTTGGTGAGTTCACAGGTTTAAGTGTACTAAATGAAATACTTATGTAATTCGTGTATGACCAATCATGAGCTAGCTAAGCAAATGATTACTGTGCAAACCATGAGTCCCATAACCAAACCTCTTGATCGTTATGCCTCGTGCATTGTACAATAAAGACAATGTATATGTATAGTAGAATACTAACACTCCTTTGTATGTAACCGGTTAGAGTGACTAACCAAGAGTGGGGGTGTCAATCCAATAGATCTATTAAAGTGTTCCATGACTTTTGATAGCTAATGGTTACAGTAAATGTAATACGAGGACTAGTGAGCTCATGAACCAAATGACTCATGTTCCACATGGTAGTCACGATAGAATTATCACCCAAATTGTACGTTGGACTAGAGTTATTGCATGTTTTCCCCCCGAAAATGTAAAAATAGTAAAATGGGGCCGTGAAACTCATCTGATAGTGTCACGTGTGGTCTAGTGAAGCTATAATTGTGAGATAGCTACCGTCCCGCTACTGTTTGCCCTATGATTTATTAGGAGCATGGTAAATTCTCAAGTTTTTGTTGTTCATCATACAAATTGTTCACCCGACATTTGTGGACCCGGTTATTGTGTATGTGAGCCATAATTTCGTACTTGTGAGGAACCTTAGTGTGCTTGTAAAGTGTTTGGAAACATTGATAGTCATGAAATGGGCCCTGTTTCAAGTATTCATGGGTTCAAGTGGTTCTCAATTCATCTCGTGCGATTGATTCACGATAAAATAAGTACTTTAACGTATGTTTAGACCATTATAACTCTTAAGCCAATGCTAACACATGTTCTAGCTTCCCTTAACGTGTTTTAGTATGTGATAGTTGATTAGAGTATACTATATATGCCTTGAAACCGATTGCATATCTTATCAAAATCAAGCATTTCAATCCCATAGGGTATAGCCGTAAGTTGGTAGGGGTAGTTTTGAGGTACCCATGACATAACCGATTTAAAGTAACTTTCCAAGACTTAGTTTAGGTTTGATTTTAAAACAAGTGTATGTCTAGTTGATTTTATCAACTTACACAGCCTCCTTGGTTCCTCTTGTGTGATCGTGCAAGTGTATCTTAACACTAATGTGGGTATGTTAGTTGATTTAAGTTGATCATTGTTACAAGATGTGGTGGTTCGAGTGAATCGAAGCTAGGACCGATTAGTTTACTATCAAGAGAATGGTTGTGTGGCTTACCTAGAGTTGCTTGACAATGGCTGATTCCTCAAGGTCTTGTGCTTCTTCCCTCGTGCATGGATCCTCCAATGTGGCTTATAGGCAATCGGATTTGGAGTGGTGGTGAGGGTGGCTTGGTGTGAATGGTTTTGGTCGAGAGAGGTGTAACAACCCGACCAGGAGGGGCTGGATGAATTAACAGATTGATAACAGACTTGCAAAATGGAAGCAACGATGACTAATATTTACTGTTTTAATACAATTTCTAATCCAAAAATATAAATACACAACATAATAAATAGATTATTAACTATGCAGGACGAATCGCGGCGGTCGTCGAAGCAGCTGGCGGGTTGTAATCCACTAATCGAAATAGTTATCCAAGCTTAGCTCTAATCCTCAAGTAGAATAATCTTCATAATCTTCCATACTTGATTATCTATGACTCGTACCTTGTTTTCAATCCAATCCAATAGCGGTACCTGAACACATGCTTAAAAGATTTTGGGTTACCAAATATGCTAATTGAGTTCGTGTAAGTACAAGTGGATCCAAAACAGTTTTATTAGTTCAAAAGCAAGTTTACACAGTTTAACACACGTGATGTACAAGCGACCCCTCAACCCTAACATGGACTCTATCTATTGTCATTATAGGTCCTGGCAAAATATATGCCGCAATGGTCTTTCACCTTAGTGGGGGATTCCCCAAGTAGTACTACCCATATATTAAGTGGCTCACTTATGAGTTAATGAGTTTCAGTGTTAATCGGCAGCTAGTATCTTGTCACATCACAACAGTTTAAACACACAAGCATATGTTCACCCTAAAACAGTAAAAGGGGAATGGTAAGAAGTATTTTCAGTAAAAAAGCTAGAGAGTATAAAGTGTAATTAAGTCTTATAACCGTCTTCATCATGGGTCATGTAATATATCTGATCTTAAATGTCATATATAATACGTTATTTAGTTTAACAAAATTTCATTCATATTTTACAAAGCAACAGAAACTTAATAAAAAAATTATTTATTTATATTTAATTTATGAAGCTAGGATCCACGTGGTGAACAAGATATGAGACAATCTTACATAGATAAGGCCTAGGCAACATAATCCGTGAGATGGATTCACCCAGATGATCCTACGGTCACAATTATCTGACTTATCTGATCCCTTCACACTCTCAAACTCTATACATCACCTCACCTCACCACCACACACTCTCATTACTCACTCACTAAAAAATCACCATGGCATCCTCAACCGCCGCCGCCGCTGCATCATCGTTCATCGGAGTCCGTTTACCGGACCTACACTCCAACTCCGGTCGGGTCTCAGCCCGGTTCGGCTTCGGAAAGAAGGCAGCAGCCGCCCCCAAAAAAGCCGCTAAAAGCTTTACATCAGAGCGGCCGCTATGGTATCCCGGCGCAAAAGCACCCGAGTATCTGGACGGAAGTCTGGTGGGAGACTACGGGTTCGACCCGTTTGGGTTGGGGAAACCGGCGGAGTATTTGCAGTTCGATCTGGACTCGTTGGACCAGAACTTGGCGAAGAATGTGGCGGGAGATATCATCGGAACCCGGTTCGAGAGCTCGGACGTGAAGTCGACCCCTTTCCAGCCCTACAGTGAGGTATTTGGGCTGCAGAGGTTCAGGGAGTGCGAGCTCATTCACGGGCGGTGGGCCATGTTGGCCACCCTTGGTGCTCTCACCGTCGAGTCCGTCACCGGCGTTACGTGGCAAGATGCCGGCAAGGTCCGTATACATATCATATTATATTATATATATATATATAGTTTGGGTGGTTTTTTTTTCCAATTAATTATGTTGTTAATTAATTAGGTGGAACTAATTGATGGATCATCATACCTTGGGCAACCACTTCCATTTTCAATCACCACTTTGATCTGGATCGAGGTTTTGGTGATCGGCTACATTGAATTTCAAAGAAATGCTGAACTTGAGCCTGAAAAGAGGTTGTACCCAGGTGGCCCCTTCGATCCACTGAACTTGGCTAGCGACCCCGAGAAGAAGGCAACCCTCCAATTGGCAGAGATCAAGCATGCCCGTCTAGCCATGGTGGCGTTCCTCGGCTTTGCTGTCCAGGCTGCAGCCACCGGAAAGGGTCCCCTCAACAACTGGGTTACACATTTGAGCGACCCACTTCACACCACTATCCTCGACACCTTCGGCTTCTTCTCTTAAACCCCCTTTTTTGCCATTACTTATTATTATTATTATTATTATATATCTTGTAAAGTATTATGTAACTTTTGGCAAAGAAGAAGCTAGCGCACAATATAATATAATATAATGCTTTTTCTGTCATTTGTATGAATTGAGACCTAACGATGTACATTCATGTTGTGGCTAAGTTTGTCTTTTCAACATCAACAACAATCTTAATTTCAATTTAACTTTCATAGTCATTACTCTCAATAATGTGGCATCATTATTGTTTACATTAAAATACACTGTCAAGAATGGGCCGTATAATCGGTTAAAAGTGTAACTCAAACTTGTGCTAGGGTCAAAGTGCAATTTAGTAAATCTGCATGGATCGCATGCATGCAACGGCTATATGTTTGAATAAGTATTCGTTGGTGATCAAGTCAATAAGTTAGCCGATCCATTTAAACAAGCTTAGTCGATGTTATTTGTATTCACTTTTTTACTTTGGCAATCATTAATAAGATTCAAAACATTCGGCTCAACTGTTTTGTTTATTGTCTGTGTGAAATTATGGGAGAGAGTAATTGAGACTAGGATTAGAAGAGAAACCCAGGTTACTGTAAATCAATTTGGCTTCATGCCAGGAAGGTCAACTACAGAAGTGATATACATACTAAGGAGCCTGATGGAAAAGTATAGGGAGAAGAAACGAGACCTCCATATGGTGTTCATTGATCTGGAAAAGGCCTATGATAGTGTACCTCGTCAACTGATTTGGATAGTTTGGAGGCTAGAGGGATCCCGAGTAAGTATGTTAACATTACTAGAGATATGTATGATAGGACTGAAACTAGTGTTCGTGCGCCTGTAGGAGATACTGATTTCTTTCCCGTGGAGGTAGGGCTCCATCAAGGGTCCGCGTTGAGCCCGTTTCTTTTTGCGGTTATTCTAGACGAGGTGTCAAAGTCCATTCAGGAGACACTACCGTGGTGCATGCTTTTTGCTGACGACATTGTATTGATCGCGGAAACTAAGCAAAGTTTGAATACGAGGTTAGAAGGATGGCGAACAGCTTTGGAGGGAAAAGGTTTAAGGATTAGTCGCTCTAAGACGGAGTACATGCACTGCGATTTCAGCGGGACAAACTACGAAGATCGCACCCAGATCACCATTGAGGGTCATGTGGTCCCGCAAGTAACTAAGTTTAAGTACTTAGGATCGTTCGTCCAAAGGGACGGAGAGATTGATAGTGACGTCGCACATCGTATTCAGGCTGGATGGTGTAAGTGGAGAGCAGCATCTGGAGTTCTGTGCGATAAGAGGTTCCCAACTAAACTAAAGGGAAAATTTTATAGGGTTGCAGTCCGACCTGCTATGATTTATGGGACAGACTGTTGGGCCATCAAAAAGACACAGTTACGAAAGATGGAAGTGGCGGAGATGAGAATGTTGAGGTGGATGTGTGGTCACACTAGGTTAGATCGGATTAGAAATGAGGTTCTTAGGAAGAGGTTAGAAGTGGCTAACATAGCAGATAAGATAAAGGAGGGAAGATTAAGATGGTTTGGTCATGTGAAGCGGAGACATACGACAGCCCCAGTCAGAAGAGTGGAACACCTCACGGTGGTGGGGAGGAGGAGTAGAGGCAGACCCAAATTGACTTGGGTCGATCGGATTAGACAAGATTTGTTAGAATTGCACCTCTCAGAGGATATGGTCCAAGATAGGAATTCGTGGAGACGTAGGATTAAAGTTAAAGATTTTTAGGATTTAAGATTACTTAGGATTTAGGGTTGGCCTCTATGCATGTATATATATATATATATATATATATATATATATATATAAATATATCTGTATGTTGTATCATGTTATACATCCACTATTTTATTTTATTTTATTTTTTTGTTTTTTAGTGTTTAGTGATTGCCTAATTATTCATTAATATACAGTGTGCATTTTGTTTTTGTCGAGCCGGGGGTCTCTCTGGAAGCAGCCTCTCTATCTCTAAAGATAGGGGTAAGGTTTGCCTACATCCTACCCTCCCCAGACCCTACGAATAGCGTCGCTATTAGTGGGATTTCCTGGGTACGGTTGTTGTTGTTGTTGTTGTTGTTCTGTGTGATTGCACATTATCTCTTTATACCAGCAGTGATATCAAAGCAAGGTTGTAATCTGATCCTTGGCTCTTTCATTCTCTAATCATGACGGATGCGAAGATCAACAACTCACAAATTATTCCGGTATTCAAAGGAGAGGGATATGAATACTTGAGCATAAGAATGAGTACCATTCTCAGATCTCAAGAAGTCTAGGAACCTGTGGAAGGTGGTATTCTTACCCGTGGTGATCAAAATAGACAACGTGAATCCAGAAGAAAAGATGCCAAGGCCTTAGGCATCATTCAACAAGGTGTGCATGACAATCTGTTCTCTAGGATTGCAAGTGCACACATGACTAAGGAGGCTTGGGATACTTTGAGGCTTGAATATCAGGGTAATTCTCAAGTTCAAGCGGTTAAATTGCAAGGGTTAAGAAGAGATTTTGACAATCTCTCTATGGGAGACACAAAACTGGTTGGTGACTATTTCTCTAGGGTCATGGAACTAGTTAGCCAACAGAGATCATTTAGTGAAGCCCTTGAAGATTAGAAAGTGGTAGAGAAAATTATGAGAAGTTTGTCCCTAAAATTTGATTTTGTTGTTCCTTTAATTGAAGTTGCATTTGATCTAGCTACCTCACTCATGTCCGTTTGATGGGACCTCCTCAGTCTCAAGAAGCAAGATCGATGAGTAGAAGTTCCAATAAAGCTGCTGAGAAGACTGATGAACAAGCACTGCAAGTTTTCCAAAGTCCTAAGAAGAATGACAACAATACAAGAATCGAGGTAATCCGAAACAAGAATCGAGGCTGAAATCATGAATATGCGTGGCTAAACATCATGCGGTTTCTTCGGGTGAAAGATTCGGGTATTTTATAAGGACATCTCTGTTTTGAACTTTGTTTTAGGATCAGGTTTTATGAACACATTTATGTGCCCTTAAATCTTATTGTATGTTTGACCGATTTGAATAATTTGATTGATTTTCACTATTACAATTCGTTATAGTTTCTTGGTTTTCTTGCACTAGAAATAATTTAACTTTGTGATTTGTGTTTTGATGTTGAATTAGGTTAAACAATTTAAACAAGATCATATCTATGTGACTACCTAGCTAGGTTAATTCAGTTTGTATTTACAATTACCGAATCAGAAGCCGGAGTGATCGTTTTTCCATATTGCTGTCTTTTATAAAACTCAAATATCACTTCCTTTTGCAGCACTGCAACACTTTTACATTAAACTTCATAAAATTACTTTAGTTAATCTTAAATCAGTAAACTAGCATTTTCCACAAACTCCCTGAGGTTCGACAACCCTACTTCCTATACTGCAGTTAGTTGTAGCTAAAGAGTAACTTTTATTTAGTTTTTTATTAGCATTTTGACACGCGATCAGATGCTTAATTAAACACTCGTGATATTTAATTCTTGGACAAACTAAGTTAAGCATGAAAAAAATCTAGCCTTGGAAATCAGGTTGTTACATGCTATCAACTTTAGTACAATGCGACAATTGTTCTTTGAGGAATGTCTATTGCCTTACCAGCCTCAACTTAAGCCTCATTCTCAGACAATCGGACCTCATTTTGACTCGACAATGGAATCATCGAAACATTCATCTCAAATTTATGGTTGCCCAAATCATTTGTCTCTCGTTGAAAATTATTTTCTCGGTTTGGTTTGTAAACGAGCCAAACACGAGTGAAGGTCAACCTGGTTGGAGTTAACTCGTGAAAAACCATAGTATAGTTGTGGTGAACACATGTTAGCAATCGAATATCGGGTTGTCCTCAGATACCGATTTATGATTCTCATGTTCCCCATCGACGAACCGTGTCTGGTTTGTAAAAAAACATGCTTTGACAAGTTTGTAGAACACGCCCTACTGGGGTATCCCTGTTGGACGTTCTTGTATTCAGATAGGCGCAAAGCAAGCATGCGTGTGTGTTGACCTTATTGCGTTGATGGGATTCTGGTTTTGTAGCATGACAAGCAGTTTTGAAAGTTGATGGCAAAAAAGTTGATAAACATAAAATGGCTTGTCTAAAGAACCAGCATATGTTTGTGTCCTTCGCGTTTGATACCTTTAGGGCGCTAGCCCCCAGCAATCAAGCTCCTAGACCGCGTAAAAAAAGTTGTGCAAAGTAAGTCTCTATGTGGTTTACGAGATAGACGTTTGATGACTTTTTTTATTAATAATGTGTTGCGATGAAATATGAAATGATATATACATATATAGTTGACAAGTGTTGAATGAGAAATGAAGGTAGGATTGAGTAGTTTGTCTGATAGTGTGATGACACGGACATCAAGGTCCGATTACAAAAAAAAGGCTTACGTGTCGCTCATACACAATTTCCCTGTAACAAGGGTTTCTCCATCTGTCACTTTTCTCTGCAGCCTCCACTTGACAATCCCAACTACAACTATCTATCTATCGGCGGATCGATCATCATATAATTATTAATAAACGTACCATCTATCCATTCCCAACCCAAACCCAACCAAAATGTGCACTAAATCTCGACGGACAGCCAACACCAACGTAACAGGCTTCCAGAACTTCTTCCACGGATGGTTGGTTCGCCAGGAGCATTACCGGGAGCAGCTCCAGTCCAGTCTACGAGTTGATCATGATGTTAATAACAATAACGATGAGCATCTCCGAGATCTGATCGCTCGAGTTCTGGCTCATTACCAGCAGTACTACGAGGAGAAATCCCGCATCGCGAATCACGACGTGTCGTTGGTGTTCTCGCCGCCGTGGTTCTCGTGCTTCGAGCAGAGCTTCTTCTGGATCGCAGGGTTTAAGCCGGGGCTGGCGTTTCGGATCGTGGCGGGGTCGGTGGAGGGCATGAGCACGGAGCAGGGGGAGAGGATGGAGCGGCTCAAGGGGGAGACGAAGGAGGAGGAGCGGCGGCTGGAGAACGAGATGGCGAGGATACAGGAGAGCGTGGCGGCCCCAGCGATAGTGGAGATAACAAGGAGAGGAGAGAAGTTGGTGGATGATGGGGAGATGGAGAGGGCGGTGGAGGCGTTGAGAGGGGAGATGGAGGTGGTGGTAGGGAGCGCAGACATGCTGAGGACCAGGACGGCGGAAAGAGTGGTGGAGATATTGACGCCCCGACAGAACATCAAGTTTTTGGCGGCCGTCACCGACTTGCAGCTTAAAATAAGAACTTGGGGATGGCAGATTGAAGGGGATCAGACCACACGCACCTCCTCCTCCTCCTCCTCCTCCTAATTATTATGACTCATCACTTCAACGCTGCTTTTTCTTTTTTCTAAACCATATATATATATATATATATATTTGTATAATATTTACTACCGAGCTAGCTATATTTCTTTCATTGTGTTTTTGAGGAAAAACGTACTAAATGCAAGTGCATATTTTCCTGTATCATCCCAAATATATAGGTTAAAACTTACATTTTTGTTTAACAATATAAATCACTCTCTACACTCACTAGGTCAGGCCTTCAGTGCTTTTTTGAAAAAGAAAAAAGAAAAAAGAGAGAGAGAGAGAGCTAGGTCTCGTGACTTTCGGCCCCATCATTTTAGACGTGTCTCTCTCTCTATATATATGAATATCTAAAAACAGAGTGAAGTTTGTAACGACCACCATATATAGTCATAAGTACAGTACTCCGTGACCGTTGGTGCACATATCGCAATAACAACAGAGAACCAAAATATTGAAGTGCCATGAAATTTGAGAAAACAATAAATATAAAATATGGGTTAGGTTCACGTACAAACAGCTTTTTCACGAATTGTACGAATCAAATGAAAAAACATGCGGGGTCGTGTATAACTAGAGTAATTATATAATTACTCTAGTTATATACGACCCGCGTGTTTTTCCGTGTTTTTCCTTCGATTCGTACAGTTTGTACGAAAAAGTTGTTTGTATTTGATCTTTTGTCTATAAAATATTATACCGGCCAGCTTCTTTAATTTATACATTACTTGGTGGTGGTTTATATATGGGGGAACTAAACAAAAGTCAAGAAACGGAGGCTACCGACTCAAACTGCTTGAACTCTAACGTTAGAAACGGTGTTCTATCGAATAAATCAACTCTGATTAAACTCTTTTACTGCGACGTTAGAACAGACTGTTAGGATAAACCCTGTATTTAGCCGAACCTGGTACAAAATATATTATCCTCAAATTTATATCATCATTTCATTTCCCATATTTTCACGTTTTTAGTTGATTTCGTTTATCCCTCACCTCTTGAAGAACATGACTAATTTGTTTGTTGGTTCCCATGCTCCCTCACGAATTTCATGTTACCTAATTAGCATCTTATCATGCATGACCTGCCCCAGTGGCGAAGTATTCAAGGGGCGGGGAGGGGCGGCCGACCCCCCCGAATTTTCGCTCAGAAGCTTCGAGTATATAGTCTTCATATGAATTTTTTTTGGTATATACGGTTTCGACCCCCGTTTAAAAAAAATAGTTACGTGAACCAAAACTTAAACCCAAAACAAAGTAAATGTAAAGCCCAAATCCTAAAGTCCTAAGCCCAACAACTACATGAGCGGGATAGCAGATTCCATGAGTAAGCGATGGAGTTGTTATCTCTTAAATACTCGAGCTTGGCTTGGTAAAAAGCTCGAAACGAGTCGTGCCTTATCGAGCCTGAGCTTGAGCTTAAAACAAAGCTTGTTTACTAATCGAGCCCGAGCTCAACCTAGCATTTGAAGCTCGTCAGGCTCGTCGAGCCTTAGTGTAATATTAGGTTTATTAATATTTAATAATATTCACCCCCTCATTTAAGCTTGTTTACCAAACGAGCCAAGCCGAACTTCATTTATCAAGCTCCGAACCTATTATTTATATTACTTTTATTTAAAATATTAACTAATAGATAGTAAATGAGCCGAGCTCGAGCTCTCATAAGTTTTCGAGCTCGAGCCTGGTCGAGCTAGGGCTTAGCTCGGCTCGTTTGCACCCTATCCATAATTGAATAATTCAAAAATCTTAAAGGTCGACGGGCTGAACTGTAATTCTCCATCTAGGTACCAACTCTTTGTCTCATTTTTAATGTTTTAGTGTATTTGTTCAATTGTTTGTTAAACAATGCTTAGGACTTTGATATTTATTGTATTTAATGTTTGATTCGACTTCACCCGAATCGAATCATCGACCCAAACATATCACCCGAATCATAGCTACAGAAAAAAAAATTAGGTCTCATCCCGTGACCGCTGACTTTCGACCCCCCGGTTCAAATTTTCAAGCTTCGCCACTGACCTGCCCATCTATATAATATATATTATACTAGATTATATGTTCGGAATCTTTCCTGAACAGAGAGTCGTGAGTGACATAAGCAAAGCTGAGTTGACAACCATAGAGACATAAGAAAGCTTGTGTGATGCAAAAAATGATGTCATAAAATCTGATTAAAATATTCAACAAAAATTGTGAGTCACTTATGAGCTATTAGTCAACAAAGTCTGCTTGTGTGAGCCACTCAACATCTTTTTTTTTTTTTTTGGAAGGTGAATTTTCTATGTTGTGGCAGAGATCATCACAACCCCTCAGAAGGGGAGTCCCCTAGCCACTTTCCAATGGTCAGACTATATTGTCTTAATCGGGCCCACGCTGACACGAGAGTGGCCGGCCCACAAGTGAGTCGAGGCTGCGCATAAGGGGCACTAAGGCTTCCACCCGAAAAATTTCCCGCCACCTGCCACTTGACAGATGTTGCTGTTGAGCTCAAAACAATGTTGAAGAAATGTAACTTACCTCTCTGTTAGTTTAAATTTGAGCTCCAAATTCAATTTTAAACTCTAAATTCAAATTTCAAAATCAAAACCCATGTACCAACATATATAAATCTGCTCCCTCTCTTTCTCTCTTTTTTTAGATTAATTAGTGGATGCTCTCTATCAGTATTCTTGAATGAAGGACAACAATTTAAACCACCACATGTAAGAATCCATCAACTTCTTTTTCTACCTCTACAACAGTTGTAGGTTCTTCTTCTCCATTTGTTAATATTCTTTGTGTGAAATTTAGGGCACCGCCCATATGAGATCCATAAAGCTTACAGGCACCGCCGGAGATATTATACGGCCAGAGTTCAGGTATAATATCTTTTTTTCTGTATCTAATTACCAGGTTATAACATCCTTCTTCATCTTATTATTTATGAATCTTTTTGGTTGATATTTTTGTCGGGTTTGTGTAATGAAGGTGAAGGTTCCGTTGCCATTGGAGGCGAAATGTGAAGTTACGGTGAAGCAGCCGGTGGAAATTGAGGTTGTTGATCATGATTCGCCAAAAAGCGGGATTACAGATGCAGGTAACGAATTATTATTATTATTATTATTATTATTATTATTATTATTATTATTATTATTATTATTATTATTATTATTATTATTATTATTATTATTATGAATCGGTTTATCATATTGTTCTTTTGAAATTAGATCTATACAACTTATGTTTACTATTAAGTTACTGATTGATAATGTTTGAGCTTACATGACATGTTAGCCTGCCTAAGATTTAGTTGTTTTAATTGTTACAGATTGGCGTGTATAGGGGATGCTATATAAAATATACAATATAAATCATGTTCAAGCAATCGTCGCGTCGAAATGAAAGAAACTTATTTTGAAGCAGATATTTGAAGGTAGAGGATAGTTCAAAAGAAGTTGGCACGCCTTTCACATTTCGGACCAGATCAGGGAAACATGTTGATATTAAGCAGTCATCCATGGCAAAAGCACTATCTATGTTTGGTGGCCAAGATGATGCCTTTGTAGATACAGGTCTGTCATTTACTTATTGATTTGAAGTCTGATATTATCTTAGTTATGATTGAAACTAATCAATGTAGTTAATCTTATTTATAGGCATAATTGTTTTGTTCGTTAACAATGTACCATATTTGAGACTTGAGAGTGCTTATACAAAGGTTAACAAGAAATGTAGCTTAATCTTACTATTTATTTATAACAGGATTATGGGACCTGCAATGGCTTTAACAGAGATCACCAAACATCCGTTGGATTTTTATCTTTAGGCATGGCAAAATGGGCGTGTCGGGTCAATCTTTTAAGCATTATTTGTACTTATTGTCTTTTTATGAATAATATTCAAACATATAGACTATTAATTTCTTTCAGAATCGAATGAACGAAGATACGGATTATAGTCTTTAGAATCGAATGAACGAAGATCCGCGGCCTCAGTTCGCTGACAAAAAGGGTGCTGCTGCTAATTTTCTTGGTATATTCTGTTAAAAGAATAAATATTCTTTGTATTCTAATTCATTGCTAAAGTTATGTTGGTATGTGACAAGTTCAATACATGGTTATCGTGTTATATTCTAAAAGTGTTATTGGGCTGATCAGTGTTTGAGTCTTGCAGGTGTACTGGGCTAATGGACTTAATATTGGCCTCATAATAAGTTGTGGTGATATATAGCCCAGCCCATCAGGTTGTTATGTATCTACGGTTGAGATCAGCTGGGATTGTGTGCACAATAATCTTGTGGTTGAGAGCTGGCACTATATAAGAGAGTTATCTCTCTCATTCATCAGATTATTATTCATTCGTTCTTATTTTTCTTTGTTTCTCTCTCACAGAGTCTCTAGGGTTTGTGCCCTGTTGTCTTGTATCGTCTTGTCTAGTCTTTGTAAGTCTTTGTATTATTGTTTCTGTTGATTCATCATCAACAACTGGACTAAATAACCAGTAGTTGTTGATAGACTTTGTATCTTTTATTAAGATCTTAACGATTGTTAAGATCTAGGGTTTGGTTGGGTGTTTTCTTGGTTTGGGTAACTAATAAAGTTTTGGTCACCGTTTTGTCGCTTATCTTGTGTTTGTGTATGATTTTATTGTGAGTATTGTTGTTTGAGAGAGATTCAGAGAGTTAGAGTTGTTTGTATCGTATATTTTCTACATGGTATCAGAGCTTCATGCTCTTGATTCTGTGGTGTCTTGAGTCTTCCGCTGTCTGTCTGGTTGTTATTGTGTTTTTGTTTAACAGATCTAAAGTTGTTCTGGTCTAGATCTGTATGTCTGGTAAAAGGTTTTGATCTTCTTGATAGATCTTGACCTGGTGTAGCGTTAATAGATCCTATCTCTCTAGATCTGGTCTATTACTGTGTGTTCTTTGTTTTGTCTGTATAGATCTGGAGTACAGATCAACTTTTTGTTGGTTTTACCTCTGGATTGTGTTGATTGCTATTGGACTGGAGCTGTTCGTGCTTGGAGTGGAATAATTGTTTTGCTTCAATTGCACTCACAATACTGTACCCTAAGTGAAGGTACAGATTGTGAGTATAGGAGAACCCTAACTTGGGTCCCCCTCTCGGTGAGATCTTTCCCATATCTTGTTATTTTTCATTGTTGTGTCTAGGTGTCTTGACCGGGTTAGGGTGGACCGGTATCTGTTTGTTGTCTGGTATTGTGTTTGTCTTGTTTGTATAAGTAGAATATTAGCTCTAAAGAGCTCCTGTGTTAAGATCTGCGTGGGCACCTTTGAGTGATGAACCCATGATCTGAATCACTGGCACAGCTTCGCTCTCTAGGGTTATTGGGTTGTGTTGAGTTAGTATCTTCTAACTTGTGTTCGTATACTTGTGTGTCTGTCTATCTGTTTGTTTGGTCTATCTGTTTGTTTGATTGTCTGATATCATGGGTGATGAACAAGGTAGAAATCCAGGGGGAGGAGGAGTTCTTAACCCTGGAAATGATGCCTTGGCTGTTGGAACCCTTGTTAGTAAGTTGGATATTAGTGATCCATTGTTTCTTCATCCTAGTGATACATCTAGTCTATCTGTTATTAATATCAAATTAAAAGGAACTGAGAATTACTCTGTGTGGGCTAACTCTATGAAACTTGCATTACAAGCTAAGAATAAAATGGGATTCATAGATGGTTCATGTGTTAGGTCTGCTGATGATGATGTATTAGGTAATCAATGGGATAGATGTAACTCAGTTGTGCTGTCTTGGTTGATAAATTCTGTGTGTGAAGAACTGTACTTAGGACAAGTGTTTTCAAAGTATGCTAGAGATGTATGGCTTGATCTTAAAGAAACCTATGATAGGGTAGATGGTTGTGTTATGTTTAACCTTCATCAAAAAATTAATAGTCTGTCTCAAAATGGTAGTTCTGTTGCTGAGTATTATCATAAACTTAACACTATGTGGAAACAATTTGATTCTATAGTCCAACTGCCTATGTGTACTTGTCAAGCTTCTAAGGATTTCAATGATTTTAATACTCTTATTAAACTCATGCAATTCTTAATGGGGCTTGATGAGATATATCAGCCAGTTAGAACTACTTTGCTGACTAGTGATCCACTGCCCTCAGTAAAGACTGCCTTTGCTGTTGTCTCTAGAGAAGAATCTCATAGAGGTGTTAGTAGTGGATCTAAAGGGTCTAATGTGTCTTTTGTTGCTAAGTCAAATGTTGTTGTTGATAATAGGAGAAGGTTTAATAATAACAATAGAGGACCTAATCCTAATCTAAAGTGCACACATTGTAATATGATTGGACACACTGTTGATAGGTGTTTTGAAGTTGTTGGTTATCCTCCTGGTTTTAAGAAAAGACCAGTTGGACAGTTTAATAAACCTAATAATAATAATAGTGTTAATAATACTAGAACAGCTGTGTCTAACAACAATGTGTGTGCAAATGTGTCTTCTGGTACTGGTTCACCTTTTACATCTGAACATATTTCAAAGCTGATGAGTTTAATTAGTGAGAAATCAGGAGGAGATCCACAGAGTTCTAATGTGGGAGGTGAGTCAGTTGTTGTAAATGGCTTCTCTAGTTTGTCTGTGTTAAATAAACTGTCTGATTTGTTTAAGAACTTTTCTAGTTGCTCTAGTATGTTAAAATTTGCATTATTTCTGGGTTGGATAATGGATTCTGGGGCTAATCAACATATGGTAGGAAATGATAAGTACATGATTAATTGTGTTGATGTATCCAAATACAATCTAGAAGTCAAACACCCTAATGGAACTAATGCAAGAGTAACTAAGATTGGTGACATTAAACTGGCTGAAGGTGTTGTCTTGACTGATGTGTTTTATATACCTGATTACTGTGTTAACTTAGTTTCTGTGCATAAGCTTGCTAAGGATAATAAACTTGATGTGTTGTTTAATGAACACACATGTTCTGTCCAGGATTCCAACTCAAAGAGAGTCCTGGTGACTGGTAGACAACAAGATGGATTGTATTTTGTTGGTGACAATGTGAGTCTGAGTCATGTTTGTTTTAGTAGTGTTAATGAGCATAATCTTTGGCATAGTAGGCTAGGACATCCTTCTAGTCAAGTTCTTGCTGTGTTAAAAGAGACACTTAGTATTGGTCATTCAGATTCACAACCTTGTGAAGTATGCCATAAGGCTAAACAGGTCAGAGTACCTTTCCCAATTAGTGATCATAAGACCAAGTCTGTTGGTGATCTCATACATCTTGATGTATGGGGGCCCTATAGAATCACTAGTAGGGAAGGATACAAATACTTTTTAACTGTTGTTGATGATTATTCTAGGTCTGTCTGGGTTTACTTGTTAAAAGGAAAAAGTGAAGTTTATGAGAATATTGTTAACTTTTGTGAGATGGTTAAAACTCAGTTTTCAAAAAGTGTTAAAATTCTGAGAAGTGATAACGGTTCTGAGTTTATCAATAAGCAAATGACTGAGTTTTGTAATAAGAAGGGTATATTACATCAAACTTCCTGTGTTTACACTCCACAACAGAATGGGATTGTGGAGAGGAAACACAGGCATCTCTTAAACACAGCAAGGGCCTTACTTTTTCAAAGTAGTGTTCCCCTTAGATTCTGGTCTGATTGTGTTCTTACAGCTGCATATCTTATTAACAGGATTCCTTCGTCTGTGTTAAATGGTAAGAGTCCATACGAGTTAATACATGGGTTCCCCCCCACACTTAGTCACTTAAGAAACTTCGGCTGTCTATGTTTTGAAACTGTGTTGCATAAGCCGGAACTGGAAGTGGTCAAACCACTAGCCAGTGATCGAGTATCAGGGAAAGGACCAGTGGTCCGAGCATATTTATTCATATTGTTTTTGTACTTTTCTATATGTTTTGAAGGTTTTGTGCTAACTATTGTTTCATACCCTTTCTTCTTTTTGTTTTCAGAGATATGTCTTTGAGAGATTGCTTGTATCTGGAGTATTTTGATAACACAGATCTGGAGTTCACTACCCTTCCTTGTATCTGGAGTATTTTGATAACACGGATCATCTGGCGGTCATAAAAAGCCCCCGAAGAGGGCGAAGACCGCATTAACTGTCATTCTTGAGGAGAACCGGTCCCTACCGACAAAGGTTTTCTTGCGACACTTTCCGATCACTTAACTGGTGGGAAGACTGCTAGGGATGAGGCCGACGCCTCTTTTTCCGATAGAGACATAAATGTTGGTCATTCTAATGCATCCCCTATCAGGGCGTATTCCAAAGCTTCAGGTGCTGCAAACCCCATAGGTATACGGTGCCCTCTATTTTCTACATCTGACGACGAGGATCCGAAAGGATTCCTTGATCGTCTTTGGTAGGATCCCGTAGGAACAAGTCTAGATGCAGTGACCGACCCCCCTCTCTTTCGACAAACAAATAAATTCTCTTTTTCTTTTTCTTTTGATGTGGAAGTGGAAGTGGAAGCCTAGCTAGCTAGCTAACTGATGTTCTCAACGATGATGATGATGATGATGTATCTGTCAACAAAAACAAGAAGGATAGTATTATAGAGGATAAGTATATGGGAGCTAGCTAGGGCGCGGTGAGTTCCAAGTCACCTACCTCTGTAAACATCGCACCACCAGACAACTCCTCGCTCTCTTGCAACTCCATCTCCAACCGCCCTCCGGACGCCTGTCGATTGCCTACTTGTAGGCTCTCCATCATATATAATTTCTAAATCTTATGTTGTTGGATCATAAAAAACAAAAATGCTTACCAGAGAGAGGGAAGTGCATCGGCTTCTTCGAGGAAGTTCAAAACAGGGTATCAATTCTTGGAGGTCAATTAAAATAGTTTGGCTTGATAATTGATACTGGAATGATTCTTAGAGACCAGTTCATCAAGAACCATAAATGCTATGAGTGAGCCACTTGCCACATCAACAACGAACCATCTCTATGCTCTGACTTGCTCTACCTAAATGCCATGATAGTTGATGTCACAATTATATTGACTGCTTTTCATTTTTCTTTTTGACCTTAAAGTGTCTGGCCCATCTAGGGTATGTTTGGCAAGGAGCTTTTAAGAGCTTTTAGGAGCTTCAAGCTTCAAGCTTTTAAGAAAAAGCTCCTACTTAATAAAAAGCCTTATTTGGTTGAAGGGGCTGGAAGCTTTTAGGTTAGAGAAAATGCTCTACAGTGAAAAGCTACTAGTTGTAGCTTTTAAGAAAAAGCTCTACTAGCTACAAGCTTTTAGTTAGTAAATAACACAAATACCCAATCTATTTTAAAAATAAAATAAAAACCTTCTTTACAATCTTTTAATTATGACCATTCTGGTCATTTTATACATTTTATTAAAAGCTCCAGCTAAGCTTCCAACTACCAGCTTCCAGCTACCAGCTTGCAGCTACCAGCCTCCAGCTAGTTTTGTCAAACATACCCCTAATCTTGCAAACATTTTATCTCCCTAAACCATAGTTTCTTAAAAGTTGCCTCTCTTCATTGATAATCATGAATATCTATTTGCTGGATTCACAAATTATTATTTGAACTTCATAAATGTTTGCAAGATTAGGGGTATGTTTGGCAAAACTAGCTGGAGGCTGGTAGCTGCAAGCTGGGGTTTATGAAGTTCAAATAATAATTTGTGAATCCAGCAAAATATAAACACAACATTTGCAATACTATAGTACTCTACTTCAGCACTGATCTGGAAACCATGGCCTGTCGTTTAGACGGCCACAAGAGTAAATTTGGTCCAAGATAAACACAATATCCATAGGTCAACCGTCGTATGTCCAGGCATCTTGGCCAATCAGCATCAGTATAAGCCCGAAGAAAGCAACCAGATGAGGCCCCCGAGTGTGAGACTGTAAGACGAGGTCCTTCGTAAATAACAGATAATTTGTTTTGAGTGCCTTCCAGTTATCAACCCATGGCAAATGCATGTGCATGCATATTTGTTGAACCGGACAACTTATATCTGGACGTGTAAATGTCAGGTATTGTGGCCCGAGATCTTTCATAGCAAATTCGTTAGCAAAACAACCCATGATATGAAGACGAAGCGTGTCTGTGGAGGTAGTGAGAATTATGGCATCCACATAAATGAGAAGATAGGCAGTACCTGTACCGTGATGGTAGGTAAACAAAGAGTGATCACATTTACTCTGATGAAACCCAATTGACAGAACAAAGTCCGTAAACCTTTGATACCATGCCCGCAGGGCTTGCTTTAAGCCATAGAGATATTTCTTAAGAAGACACAGATGATAAGGAAATTACTTGGTCAAAAACCCATAGGTTGGTACATGTAATCGGTTTCATTGAGATTACTGTGTAGAAAGCATTAGTAACATCAAGCTGGTGGATTTTCCAAGACTATGAAAGTGCTAAACATAACATTATTCGAATGGTAGCCGGTTTCAACACCGGACTTAAAGTATCCCCACAATCCACTCCAATTTGTTGGCCATTTCCATCACAAAGTAACCTTGATTTGTATCGTTCCAATGTGCCATCGGACCTGAACTTATGTCGAAACAACCACAAGCTATGTAACACATTCATATTAGCCTATTTTGGTACCAGAACCCACATCTTATTTTTAATAAGGGCATTAGATTCGGTAGACTACAATACACAGGACAAGGCATCTTTGGGATTGGTTAGTATAGGGACAAGTGTGGTGGTGTGAAGGTCAAACATAGGTTTTGGATTTGTGATATCATCCATGGCTCGTGTCTTTATGGGACTAGTGGACTGAGCAAGTTGAGTTGGGTGTGGGTTAGGCACGGATGGGGTGGTTAGGATGAGGTAGTGGCAGGAACATTGGGTATCGATTGGGCCGTTAGCTGGGTGAGGCGGAAATAGGATTGGGGTCGGCCTGGACTGGGCCTGGTGGGTTGTTAGGTGAAGGGGTTGACGGATGGGTATTGTGGTTGGAAGAGTGGATATTTTGGGCCGTAGTATGGAGAGGGTGGGCTGGTTAGGCCTGTGTCTCGATCATTAATTTTATTTTATTTTTAGTTTAATAAAATAAATGTAAAAAATGAATACAAGAATTTTTTAAAAATGAAAGGGGAAGGATGGGGACTATACACTTTGATGGGGAAGAGGAAATGAGGTGGAAGGGGATGTGAGGCGACGCTGAGTTGGCAAATGGGGGAAATGAGGGAGATGGGGACCGTATCCCATAGAGGTTGGAACAAAAACTTTCTGTCTATGCATAGAACTAATTATCGGAGTGGTTCTTGTCAGTCTTGATGTCATCTATGCATCCATTAAAGTGATCAGTTCATTTTCAAGTCTCAATCGACAATCAAATCGAATAACACAGGAAATCAAACTAGACCGGACCAAGAACTGCATAATTTATTCAATGTTATTGTTTAAAGTACTTATACGTAATTTCAATCCTACTTTATCTCAAGATATCGTTTTACAATTCATAAATCTCAATTACTAATTATATAATATATATTTTTAATTCAACTCGTGTAATACACAAGTTTCTAACCTAGTGTGTGTGTGTATAGCGTTAGGATCAAATACAAATAACTCTTGAGGTGAGAAGCGTACAACTAACTAAAGTAATTGTAGCAACACTAGAGTAACTATTATTACTCTAATGTTTTAAACTAGAGTAATAACTATTACACTAGTTGAGTTCGTTGTAGTGTAACAAGTATTACACAATAACAAATGAAGTAGCGTGACAAATTACTCTGGTTCAAATACTAAAGCGCAATAACAATTACTCTAGCGCAAATTAGTTACGTTAGTTATCTGTATGCTTCTCACTATAAGATCTAAGATACAGAAAATATACATAATAAAAAAATCAATACTTGGATAGGCAAGTAAAATTAAATATCCAATGAAGCCTATAGAGACATGCATATCAAACATGGATGAGGTCATTGTGTTTTTGAAACTTAGACTCGATATCAGTCAAAAACACTTTACATTGTACATTGGAAGTTATGCTCTACGAGAAACATGATTGTTGAAAGTCCATCCAATTGCACATATCTTCAACAGCCTGCAGTATAAATGAAAACTCTTGTTCAATGCCATTATGAATAATAAGTTGATTTACGTTTTCAAAACTGTCGGGAATAGCTAATCCCCACCACTAATTTCCCTCTCATACTTCGCTTTTACCACTAGATTTAAAAAGGTATATTGACACTAGATTTATTTCATTTACTTTGATAAACTTATTTTTAGTTAACAGTTCACTTTTCAAGTAGCATACCACTTCAGCTGCTACTTGATTCTTTGATTTCCTCAGCTGCCACATCTTTCCCTGAATTACCGGTGTCTACTGTCTGTGACTGAGCCTGCGACTGCGTTTGTGACTGGGCCTGCGACTGTGTTTGTGACTGGGCCTGAGACTGTGTATTCGACTGGGACGGAGACTGTGTATGTGACTGCGTTTGTGACTGAGCCTGCGACTGCGTTTGTGACTGGGCCTGAGACACTGTCTGCGATTGGGCTTGAGACTGTGTGGTTTGTCCCTGACTATCGGTTTGGGAGTCCTGTAGTATTCCAAGAACCACCAGTATAGACCTGAAAAATAACAAGCCATTTTCCGTTGTGACAGACTTTAAAGCGACTGAAACAAAAACTTAGAGATGGAAAAAATGGGATGGGATAAAGGGGCAAGTCTGAAACTTTTTTCCAATGTTTAACAAATATTTATGCCAAACATGATTACAACAATTAAATAATATAAATTGTTAAAATAAAATGGTTTAGGAAGTTTTATGCATAAAAAAATTTACACCAACTTTGACCCATTTAGGAGGAAAAAATAACATGAAACCCCGTTCATAAGTAAACAGGTCCAAATCGCCACCTCTAGTTACATGGTTACTTAACCTTGGGAGTGATGTCCGAATGTCTGCTTGGCTCGCGTAGGAAGCCAAAGGACCCTTGAGCATGGGCTGTTTATTCAATGCTATTTCCAGCTGTGCAGGAGGGAGCTAAAAAACCAATAAGCATCATGAAACAAAACAACCATGTCAATTTTAAGGCTCCCGTAAATTAACAAAGTCCAATGAGACAGCAGAACAGAATTAATAGAACTGTTAAGGGGGCTGACCTGAAGTAGAACACCGAAAGATTGAGGCTTTGTTAGCTGAGCACATTTCAAGAATCCTACCCAGAGCTTTTGGTTTTTCCAAATCTAAGACAATATAGGATCTCTATCATTTAAGTTCTGACTTCTAAATGTGAACGATAAAACAGCACAACCAATCTATGTAAACATTTATCACCTGCTTGCTCACAAGACGAGATAGAATCTCCATAACAAAATCAACCTGTATTATATTGCCAATGTCAGATATTTGGTCATAAAAGTAGAACAATCTTCGGTCCATAAATGATGCCTCGAGATTGAAAATACTTATAATCACATAAAAATAATCTACTTTCGCTAATGTTTATGTGATTATTTAGGGGTGTTTGATACAAGCTGCAACAAAACTGATTACGAAAGGGTATATAAAATACAATTATATACCAAAATTTACCTGTTACTACTACCTTGAATAATCAGAATTTTCCAAATGCTTAACACCTAAAAAACGGTTGTTACTCATCTCAAGCACTAGCCTCATTTTATGTTATCTAGATTACTATACTATATTGTACACGTAACTTCGTAAAAAAAGGGTTTTTAGAGCCGAGGGTCTCTCGGAGGGAGCAGCCTCTCTATCCCCCATGATAAGAGGAAAGATTTGCCCTCATCCCACCCTCGCCAAACCTTAATAATAGCTCTCTGCTATCGGTGGGATTTTACTGGATGTGTTTGTTTGTTTGCTAACTCATCTCAAGCACCAGACATAACTACAGTTGATTCTTTGGTTCTGAATATTCAATACCACAATCATTTCCGAAAAGCAAATTCAAAGGCCTTCGTAATAGTTCTTTTACAGCCAAAACAATCTTAAAAATCAAATGCTTAGACATGACAAACTAGCAAAGAGAGTATAATGTACCAGGGCAGGAAATGCACCAATTGTTTGTATTACTGTCCGCATGAAAAGCATTGGCAGAGGTATCTGCTCCACCTGACAACCCATTTATGTGAAAAGTGTTAATTCGGTTATGGGTTACATTCAAACTAAAATAAGCAGGTCAAATGGTTTAATACATCATCGAAAGCACACTCAAGAGTTCGCAAGCTCCTAATTTCGTTATTCAAACAATATTTGAACATAATTTTAGTTATACATCTTCGATTATTGATTATTCACAAATTTCAAAAAGAAGTACTGGAAGGTCAACCTGACCCAGTCAACCCATTTTGCAGTTGGTTAAAGATAGAACATACCAGCTGATTTAAAACTTTTGCTAGAACTTGTTGTGTAAATATATGTCGTTGCTGAAAGCAAGTGTTGCATGCATCTGTAACCTGCTTCGGAAAATTAGAAAAAGCTCTTATATTAGAGTAGTTAAAAAATATTTTTTTTTTTAACAAAAAGGTGTGTCTGGGGGTACATGCCTTCTTCAGAGGAATCCCATCTTTTTCAGGATCAATGCCATGGATAGCAATCAACACTTCAGCTGGAGTAAGAACTGCACCACCCTGAGATGATTCCTGTATAAGAATGTTTCAAACACATCTCAGTAGATGCCAAGGTCAAAACAGGCAATTTTGGTATCTGCTTTTTCAACAGAATTAGCGTGTCAAATGAATACAAAAGGTACATTAGTTCAAAAATAATGTAATTGTCGTGGGTCAATTGACCCTGCCCATTTTGGCCTGAGGTAAAGATGACATGTCAATCTGACCCAGCTTGTTTTCACTCCATTATCGAGTCCGTCACAATACCAATTAGAAAAGAAAAAAAGAGAGACAAAACAATGGAAAGAACAAAATCAATCAATGAGCCAATTACCTGCAAGATACGGGCAAGTGCAGTCTGAAACTTATCCAGTGGAAGATTTACAAAACAAGAAAAGATCTGAAGAATCTGGGTAAACACATGTTAAGAATATTACTAGAACTTCACTTTGAAATAATGAGCGAGTCACACGATTTAGAAAGCAAGAGTTCATTCAGTAAAGCACAAAACATAGCATATAAAAGTAACATAAATGAACCTACATGAAGTCGCAAATCACAATAATCAACTTTGGGTGTTTGAGCTAAACAGAATTTTGATTATAGCATTTTCAATTATTTATGGTAAATTAATCACATATTGAGAAGCTGGTAAAAAGGTTCAACTTTTAAGAAAAAAACCTCATCTTTCGGCAGGAACGGTAATACTGGAATAAGAATCTCAGCATCCTGTTAAGTGACAGAACATAAACATATTAGTGTGAGAAATACATTTACATTTACCATGCAGATAACAAACACTATACCTTTAATTTTGTGTCATATAACTTTTTAATGGTAGCTATCAACTCAAGAGAGGGAACTGTCCCATCTGTTAGTGTTTGCACAACCTATAGAAAAAAAGAAAAGCTTGGGAAAAAAAATATATTCACCATTTCTTTGAAAATATAGAATATATGATAGCATAAAAGACCTGCATCAGAAGGTTCTCACTTCCAGCAGGTGGGTCTTCAATAATTTCAAGAAGTTGAGATGATGAACCAATGGTGCGAACTAGTTTGGGGATTTGGACACTAATTGCCTGAACAAACAGAAAATAGAGATACCAAAATTAACACCAGCATATTTGTTTTCCTTTTTGAAATTAAACACACGAAATTGGCACTCCATTTTACTGAACCTGCTTCGCAGCTTTTGACATGTTCTTGTAGACAATTAACAGTTGACGGAAAAGAGAATGTTTCTGTAACTCAGAGATAATGAAAAATTAACAAAATTTAATCTTAGAAATCAGATTATGCAAAGAATTATATACTTGTATACCTTTGTACAAAGGGCAAAATACAATGACATGCATCGTTGTGCATCGGTTACTGAGGATGGAATGTTTTCAGATGTACAAAGTTGACCAACCTCAGAGGAACAATCCTTGTTGATGCCACTTACTGATTCAGTCAAAGGTTTTTCCATCGGTGTGTCCTACATTTATAAATGACAACGGAAATATAAAGTTCCATATATAATCGACTAACACTTGAGTCCATCATTATATTTAAAGTTCTAAGCCACACCATCGCTAATTCAGCATTGGAGCCATCATTAAGGGCCATATCAACCGAATTATCACCATTCATTGCAGATAATAGCTTTTCCTTTGCAAAATCTTCAATTTTCTGAGAAATGGAGGGCATAGGATAAAGCTTGTTTGCCACCTGAAGATAGGACACTGAATCAAATTTTGAAAAAAAAAAAAAAAAAAAAAAAAAAAAAAACCCTAAAACTTCTTCAGGTGATGCTCAATAATAATTCAGGATATACCAGACGTGTCGCCTTCGTTTGTACTTCCTCCAAGTGATGCACTGCACTCTATTAAAAAATCCCAGAATGATCAGAAGTTAAAATTTCAGGATAAACAAACTTAAGCACTTACTAAACCTAGCTTGCCTATTCATTATCAAGGCTTTAAATTTCATATGTTCACATAAATTAAAACCTATATGTCATAACTCATAAGCATGTAAGATAAATGTAATACGTCAATGCCTACATATACAATTGAAGAAATCTACCTGTAAAGCAATTTTTAAGCAGGCATCTCTAGTGGGTGGTCTATGCAGAATTAAGCTCCAAACAATGCTAAGACCTTGATGCACTCTATCTCCACTGTGTAGTTCCTCATCTTTATCACTATTTCCAGGAACACACAAGCACTCTAATAATTTAATAACTGATTTTGGCAGGTACGGAACTTCGTTTAACAATCTACTCAAAGATTTGTCAGATGGTGGGAAAGAATCTCTAAGTGCTTCTGCCTGCAATAATAATTGACTTTATGCAGTTCAAAAAAATATAGTAACTACCACAGAGAATAGAGAATTTACAAACCACTTTCAGAAGAAACATTTCATAAACGGAAGTTGCTGTTGTTGAAGAAAAGAAGTCATGGTCTGCTTCTGCTTCTCCAAATAATCTATAGAGGACACGCAAGGTCAACTCATGGCCCTGAAAGAACAAGTCCCTAGCGTTATTTTAAAATTTTTGAATTCATATTTGAATAAAATTTAACAACCATATCGGTTGAGTTCAATCGAAATTGGTTAGGATAAAGAATTAAAGATAGAGAGAGTGATGAAAATATGAGCAAAGGCAAACTGTTTCAGAAATAATTCCTATTCTGTTCTGTTCTTCATCAAATTGATCAAACGTAGTAAAGTGATTAATGCTGTAAGAGCTAAGAACCTTATTCCATAACAAACACCAACATGAACGCTCTATAAGTTTCTTCTAAATTTTGGACTAAAAACTAATAATTATCGCTAAATAAGCAAAAAAAGAAATAAAATAATAGAGAAATACCACTGCAGACAAAAAGGATATATTCAGGTTTATTAAGTTAAAGTGTTAAACCATATAGAGAATCAATGGGGATTTGATAAATTACCACTGTTACTTTTTTCAAACTGGAGTACTTGTTCTAGAGTATAATGTATTGCCATTGTTTTAAAACAAATTAGCAGTCCTTAATAATTGATGATTGAAGTCAAATCCTTATTATTCACAAACATAACATTCACTTTTAGAACAAATGCCGCATTAGTTATGTGGACTTCGAGAGATCACCTCATGATTTGTATAATCTGAGAGTATGTGTGTTTGAAGAAATCTCCAAGGATCCAACTCCAAAGGAAACTGCAACAGCATGCAAGTAGTCAGGATCATAACCAGCTATATTATCAGAGAATTTATTAGAGGTTGAATTATTACAATATTACCTCAACTCCTAAATAGGAAAGTAAAGAAAAACGAAGCTCCGAACCACCAGCAACTGCTATATGTTTATAAGCTTCAATAATGCGTATAAAGGCTAATTTCTGTATGTGATCTTTCTGTTCATCACTCAGGCCAACAACAGGTGCAGACATTTTTGGCAGGACAATTTTAGATGTTAACTGAAGAGAAGTTAATGTTGAGGAATTGCTGCTATTTGTTTCTGCCATAGCCGCTTTTGGACTAAGTTCCTCAGATCTGTCTGTAGACACTGAAGGAACTATATCCATTGATGATGTGCCCATTTTGGTAATTTGCTCTTGACTGTTGTCTTCCAAGTCGGTAGAAATAACTGATGACATGTCCATTTTAGTAATTTCAGGCATTCCATCATTCTTGGCTGATGATTCTAGACCAGGTATGCCATCCTCAAGTTCCCCTATATCTATATCCTCAGATGGAATGCCTAAGCTAACAACTGGTATAGATGGTAAATTAAGAGAAACCGGTGGGCCGGAAGGTACCAAGCCTTGATTGGCGATAGAATCTGCTACATCACTATCTTTTGCTGCAGGCTGTTCACCCTCCATTTCAGGTTTCTGTAGCATTCTTCCAATGTAATTATACAAAATAAGATACAATAGTATTGAAAAGTCATGTTCAAGATAATAAGAATATACCTCATCAATGCGTGGCTCAAAATCAGAATTTGTAACTTGAGATTTGGTGGACTTTGATAATATGTCTGTCAAATACGCAGACAGATTATTAACTTGTGTAGCACTGCCAGCTGTAGTAGTATAGGACTCGGTGTTCACCGACTCTCTCTCACCCTCTTCTTTAGGACAAACTGGAGGAAGATTTGGCATATTGGCCATTACTACTTGAGCTAGTAAATCAGCTGAAATACTACTAATAAGAATTTCTAGCATTGCTGCAGACTGTTCACCCTGTGCAACCAATGAACTGAACATAGAAATAAGCTGCTGCACAGGCCCACTATCTACATTCTGTTTGGTTGTATTTAGTTTACTTGAGGAATTCCCATTATTGGGCTTCAAGTCCTCATTCAAATTAGGTGTTGGTTTGACACGCTTTCCAGGTACATCATCATCTTTATTAAGATCATTAACATCCTGTAGTTCAGGCCTTTTCCTAACCGCAGTGGAATGCACAGTATCACATGCTTCAATTGAGGGTTTTATATCCTGCAAGAAACCGGAAATTTATCACCGTAGAAGAATACTTTTAACTGCACAGGTGTGTTCTATTTGGAGGACTTTAAGATAAGTTTTGAATTTGACCCATTAAAGATTGAATATAACGCAAACTGATCCATAGTTTAATAGAAAGTAAGAAACTACCGATGGTAATGAGATTAGGTACCTGTGTGATCGATGAATTACCCCTAAAAACTTGAAGAGCTTCTTCAGCCAAATCACCGGCTTTCATTTCCCTAAGTGATCCTACTAAACGATCTCGCCACTAAAAAAAATAGAGCATAGTTCAACGTCGGTACGAAAAGGGAAAAATAAGTAATGTAGAAAGAATTTCCTTGTTTATCTATGATGTAAACAACTGAATCCATTTCAAATGCCAAAAATATAAAGGATGAACAAATGTAAACACTGCATACATGACAGATTTTTGATCTTTGTGTAGTTCTGTAACGAAAGTAATAATTGAACTAGACAGTCACACACTTGAATCAATTAGATCACACATGACAACTAAGCATGTTATAAACATTTGACCCATTCCATTTGTAACTAAGTTCTTAATTTACCAATATGAGATGCTGCAGGCTGAGTATAAATTAACACTAACGCATGTCAACCCAATTCTAGATGAAGCGTGAAAAATCGCTATCTATAGATAATACTAAATGTGTTAATCTAAACTAAAGCATCCTACACTAAAGCATCCTACTAAAATTTAAGTTTAGGGAAAAACTTTGCTAGGCTAAAGTTCTGGTACAAAACACACTTAACTAAGCGTTAAACTGAAAGAAACGAGAAAATACTCTAGAAACAAGGGCATCCACTCAAAGCACAAAATGATGAAAATAGAATTAAGGAAAGTGGATAAGTCAATGACATGAAACAGGTCAAGAATGTTACCGGTACAGCACCCGGGTGTGTGCATTTTAAGCAGGTGAGAAAAGCATTTTTTAAAGCATGATGCACCCCAGAAACATGACCAGTTTTCACAGCAGCAGAATTTGATGGATCCAACCCAAGTAAAACTGGAAGAATACGGCCATAAAATGCAGGCCTTTTCTTAGCAATTTCTGAAAGACTGAAAACGCGTGATAAATAAAACGGTTAAGGACTACGAGAAGCATTAACAATATCAATGTATATGTGTAGTCTAAACACTAAGATTTGAAATTGAGTACCTCTTAATTAAGACAATGACAACCATATTGCTGAGTGACTTGACTGCTGGATATCTTAGCTGATCAAGCAACAAAGCCAGATTGTTACTGGCTTCAACTGATAGATCAGCAACATTAAGTATGGGATGCCCCCCACGAAGCCATGCAATGTTAAATTCATCTGCCACGCACGCAATCCATCATCAGAGATGGGGACACAAAAGAGAAAATAAAAATATGAAAATACCTGTAGAAGTGTGATGTTGAGGTGGTTCAGTAGAAACACTAGGATCAGCTGTATATAGAAGTGTTACAGATTGAACGAATTTCAGGGCAAGCAACTTTCTGGCATCGGTGTCAGGCTTGGAAAAACATTTGGTTAAAGAAAATTAGAGTGCAGTGCAGTGGAGAAAGATAGAATTAGGTTAGGGGTGAGAAACGGGAGAATGGAGGTTACCTGGAAGGCCATAGAATAGATTTGATCTTTAAGCTTCAAGGTCCAAGACCATGATGATGACTGGAGAGAATCATCGAGGAGGTCAGTTGAAAAAAGGCCCTGAAAGATTAGATAGACGGAGGAATGAGTATATATATATATATGATGAAGACAGACAAGTGGAGTAAAAAGAGGGAGGTGACCTGAATAGCAGTTTTCATAAGAGAGCGGCGGAATAAAGTGATGGCAGAAGAGATGGACTGTCTAGCAACGGCAGGGGTAGGATCTCGTAAGAGAGTTAGCAACAAAGGTGCAATATCAGGTAAAAAGTCAGTGTTATTGACATCACCAGCGATCCTAGATAGATACATATTAAGAGTAAAGCAGTAAATGAATGAATGAATGAATGAATGAATGAAACCCTAGGCTAGGCTAGGCTAGGCTAGGAGAAATAATAATAATAATAATAATAATAATAATAATAATAATAATATTGAAAGGAAAGGAAAGGAAAGGAAATGAAAGAGTGAGGACTGACTGTGCAACGAATCTGCGAACGGGGCTGCAGCGGTCGGTGTGGAGATGGAGAAGGTGAGTGAGCAGGTCATCGGTTGGTTGGGAGACTTGATCCTTTAGTTTGCTTAACCTGTCCAGCTTCCAACCAACGTCATTCTCCGACGATGAAAACCTCTCCATCGAAACCATTGCCACCATCAACTACCCTAACGCTTTCCTTTCCTTTCCAATCTCGGGGTAAAATTAGGGTTACAGAAGAGAGATTGGAGTCAATGAGCTAGGGTGAGGAGGGGAATGGAGATAATCAACTTTTTTAGGGTTACAGAAGAAGAAGAAGAAGAAGAGGGTGTTTGGGATCGAGTTTCAAAACAAATAATAAGTGAAGTAGCTCTCTGTCGCATATGTATGTATGTAAGATAGTAGACAGATTGAGGAAGCAGTAGAGGATTGAGATAATACTCAACTCTTCTCTTTTAGGGTTACTTAAAGCATGTTTGGGATTTTAGTTTTATTGTAAATGATTATATCTTTACTTTATTTAGCATCTGTCAAAGAGAATTGTTGAGACGGCGAAACTTAAACAAGAGTTACATGAATGTAAGGAATTTTCAAGGTGTTGAAGTTCAAATTTCACTTTGGATTGAAAAGTCAAAAGAAGAAAGTAGCTTTGCTGTTCAAAATTGGGTTGCATGGTTGAAAGCAAACGGAATACAAAATGGTAATAATGTCACGTTTAGGTACATCAAGACTAAAGGTATGTTGGTGCTAACTTCAATTTCCAAAAAGAAAAGGCGAGAAATTAAGAAGCGCACGCTTAAAGACAAACTTTTGATGTTGGATAATTAGGTTGTATTGTTTTTTTTTTTTTTTTTTTTGAAAGTCATCTTAGTTTGAACAATGGCTACTATGTGAAGTTAGCAATGCAAGTACCAAATTATGTTGGGTTTTATTTTTTCATGATACTTGGTTGTTGTTTTTTTTGTATTGCATGTTAATATTATGTTGGACATGGTACATCTACCTTTAAATGGGTTTTTTGTAGAATTGCATTTTTATCGTCAAGTATAATAATTCGTTATCATCAACAAAGTTTATCTTTAGTGCTTTAGTTGACGCAAAATTTAATATATTTAAACGAATCATATAATTCGTATACGAAAACGAATATGTTGAAAACTTATATGTAACTAACAGTCATTAGTAAAGTAGATAGAAATCATGTCAAACTATTTAGAATATTCGTTAATCATAATAATATTCGTTAATTCGAATATGTCAATAATCAATTAACGCCGTAAGTTATTTTCTTTATATAATAATTTATTTTCGTTATGAATAATAATATTGGGAATCCCGTGCATCGCACGGGTTCTAACCTAGTTAAGTTAATAAGTCATTTTGAAAAGCCAGGATTTGGTGCTTTTCCAAATTACTTATTGACTTATTGGCTTTTCAAAAAGTTAATAAGTCAATAAGTTGTTTCCAAAATCAATCCCAAACACCCCCTTAGAGAAGAAGAGGGTGTTTGGGATTGAGTTTCAAAATTGATATTGGTTTTTTTTCAAAAAAAAAAGCAATAAGTCAATAAGCTGTTTGTGTAACCCAAAAGCACTTTCTGTTTTAACTTTTGGCTTTTGGCTTTTAAGGGTGGAAAAGTTGTTTTTGAATAGTTAGAAATCTGGCTTTTGGCTTTTGGAAAAAAAATACAAATCTACCACCCATACAACCAATATTCACAATAAGTTAAGCGAAACACTTAAAAAAACGCAATTTATTGATTTTTTGACGTTTCTCATCCCAAAAGCTAATCCAAACACTTTTTTTAAAACTTCTTTTCAAAAAGTCATAAGACAATAAGCACTTTTGACCAAAAGCACTTTTGCATCTCCAAACTCAATCCCAAACACCCTCGAAGAAGAAGATGACATTTTTAGAAACAACATGAATAATTCAAAGGATAAACAAAGCAGAGAATTTGAGACGAATTAACCTCTAATCGGAGAATGAATTTGATCAGCCTCTACACATTCAACCACCAGCCAGCGTGTCAAACAACAGGCTCGATTCGCACAGGAAATGAGGTCTGCATGCCGACGACAACACAATGAAGTGAGGCGGCGTACAATGATTCAGGGCGGCGACCGGCAGAGATTATATATAATTAAATCACTTGGTTAATGGGTGAATCGGAAACGTGTTCTATGAGATATGATTTCAATAATTTTAAAACAGTAGGAGAATTCTAATGGGTGAATCGGAAATTTTGTAGCATAGAAAGCAGAGATGCTAAAGTTCTTAGAGTTAGAGTTAAGAGGTGTATATGAAGGGCAAAGAAGAGGCTGACACGTTATGTTACTGGCAACGTGGCATGGCTACAAACACAACAGCTGTTAACCCCACTAACCAGATTCTGTTCAAATCCCAAGGTCTATTATTATAGTGTAATGTACAAAATTATTATGCAATACAAGTTTTCAGTAATTCTCTCTGATTTACAACAAGATCTATCGGGTTTGACCACCCAGACCGTCGACTAGCCGCCCTAGTCATAGTTACAGAAAACTACTTCTGAATGTGTGAGTGTTTTGGAAACACGGGAAAGTAATATTGGGGACCTTAATGTCATGCTTTATTATGGCCTGTATTGTGTAACATATGTCATATTCCTAGCTAGTTTATGAATTCACAAGTAATAAAGTAATAAGTTCTTTAAAAATAAGTTGCAAAGTAAAACGAAAGGGGTTATTGATATTTGTGAGGAATGCACGAATGGATTTTAATGAGAAGCCTGCCCTGAAGTGTATTTATATATGTTGGTGTTTCTTTCTTCCTGGATTTCTATTGCCCAGAAGCACTTAACCCACCACAAATTTATTGAATTCATTTTGGTTTCTACATCCTCATTTCTTCCTTTTCTTTTAAGCATATATTGTTACTTATTGGGTTGGGTTAAATTGTTGGCACCTTTTGTGGTTTGCTTTTGTAAGTTTCATCTTTTTTTAGTTTATTTTATTGTCTTGCATATGCATCAAATAAAGATTTGTTGAACAAATCACATTGATTTTACTCTCATCGTATTTGTAACAGAGAAGGCCAGTAGGTGGCTTATAAATGTTAATTGTTTTAGAGACAGAATCCCAACTTGAAAAGACGAGAGCAACAAATGTTAATTCCAACCAATAACTCATGACCACTAGGAATGGCCAGGCCAATCGATATACACTTCCATTGTAAATCCAGTTTTTTTAATTAAATCATCCTAAAGTACAAATATGATCTTGAAATTACACTTTGATATGAAATATAGTTTTAACATTTTTTTTTAACATTATCTTTAAAAAGCTCGAGTTATATTAGGTTTAAGTTGGAATGTAGTATGGTACTAATTTTTATAACAACCGTGCGCTCTATGATCGGCTTTGGCATATAATTCATTATTTGTTTGCTGATAACCTGTATTTTTTTGGGTTTGTACTATTTACTATTATGTTCTCATTTGCAGTGAAAAGAAACGGTTCTATAGAGACTAATGATCATAGGATAGAATTGAGACATTATAATGTTGGTCAATATAATAATGGTGAAGTTAGCTAGGATGTTTAATTACTAATGTGAATCAACTTTATCCATTCATTCATATCTTGGGCTTACAAGCCCTTTACGATTATATTATTAACACAGTGCATGCTTTTTTATGTAAGTTTCTTGAAACACATGGTAGACATGATAATTTTTGTTATCAACTTTGAGTAACGTTTTTTTTTTTTTTTTGCTTATTTAAAAATGCCTATTTATGTGCTTATTTTCAATCTGAGCAACCACATATTATATTAATGCAAGTAAAATGTTCGAATAGAGAACGATACGGTTCGACGCGTTGCGAAGTAAAATGTTCAAATAGAGAACGCGCCCGGGCATAAACCTAGTTGTAATTATATATAAGGTTGTTTATCAACGAGAAAGATCATTGATTCAGGAAATAAAACTTATTATATAAGTGTTTTAACCATAAGCTAGATTCACGACAAATTAATTTATCCAATTATACATAGAACCAGTCAAGTTTTATAGAACAAAGATGTTTGAAAGGCTGTTGCCTCGTAAACTTAGACTTACTGGAGTGGGGGCGGGAGAGGGGCGGGAAGGGGGGGGGGGGGGGAACACCGCCGCATTAGGGCGTGGAGAGTGGCGTGGGGCTTGGGGCGGGGGTGGCTTCACCGGCGTGGGGCTTGGGGTGGGGGTGAGGTGGCATGCGTGGATTGGCCAGCTTTTTTTTTTTTTTTTTTAACTTTAACACAATATAATATTATTCCCTTCCCCCATCTCTTCCCCCCTTCCACTCCCCACAATTTTTTTCCCCCCCACATGGGTCCCACAAAATGCCACATGACGCTTCATCCCCCTCTTTCCCCCACCACTCCTTATAGTCTTACCGCAACTCGTGTTTTGACAATAATTTAATCAAATCTCGTCTTTCTAAAACGTGTGGATTAGAATATTATAATATATAGAATTAAATATAAAATAAATAAAATAGAAATGGAAGGTCGGTGTGTGCACTATGCAGGAGATAATATAATATAATAAAAAAGAGTCAAAAGAATACATAATTGAGAGCAAGGTTTCACATTAAGAAATTAGCAATAAAATAATAATATTATGAATAAAAAACGATGGATATTGTTTGTTTGTTTGTGTAGTATATATATGTATTTAAGTAAGGTAGAACTTAAGATATGAATAGTGCAAGTGAAATGAGTTTCCAAATCACATCCTCCTTCTCCTGCCTAATTCTTCTGTTGGTCTTTTTTGGGGCAACGCTAACAAGATCAGCCCCATGTCTGGATGACCAGAAAGCCTTGCTACTCTCTTTGAAAACCCACCTCACCTTTGACTCTTCACTCTCAACCAAGCTTGTCCAGTGGAACCAAAGTAGTAGTGTCGAATGTTGTGTTTGGGGCGGTGTCACCTGTGACGAAGCTGGTCATGTCACGCGTCTTGATCTCAGTCACGAAAGCATACGTGGTCGGATTCCTTCGACTTCCCAATATCACTGGGAAGGTCTCACTCATCTCGAGTATCTTAGCATGGGTTACAACTCCTTAACCGGGGAGTTTCCCAAGTCTTTGCTCACTAGCTTGCCCTCACTTGAGGACTTGGACCTATCCTACAACAGATTATCTGGTCAACTACTTGACGTTGTAGCTGCAGATCATCAACATCCACAGCGTTTGCGCAATCTGGTTCTGAGTAACAACCGATTTGAAGGCCCACTACCTGGTTTCATCTTCAACCTTGCAGCCCTTTCCACTCTAAAGCTTTCTGAAAATGAATTCAGTGGCAGGCTGGACCTAGACAAGTTTGGAAGGCTGACTGAGCTTTACGCTCTTGATCTCTCCTATAACAATCTTAGTGTGAGGGTAAGTGCAAACTTTTCGTTACTCTCGCAACTAAACTCAATTATGCTAGCTTCATGCAACATGCAAGAGGTTCCTGATCTCAAGAACCAGTCCAGGTTGCTGATGCTGGATCTTTCAGACAATCAGCTAAGTGGCGAGATACCCAACTGGATATGGGAAGTTGGCAATGGCTATCTTCGGTTTCTGAATCTGTCACACAATAAGTTTTCAAGTCTCCAAAAGCCCTACACTTTTCCTTTTCTGCTTGATGTTCTTGACCTGCATTCTAATCGCCTTCAAGGAGATATCCCCGTCCCTCCAAGAAGAGTTTATATCCTGGATTACTCCAACAACAAATTCACATCTAGCATTCCCCATGGTTTTGGCAATGTCCTCCGCTCAACCTTGTTCTTTTCGGTCTCCAACAATAAGCTGGTTGGAGGAATCCCCGAGTCGATACGCAATGCCACGTCCCTGCGGGTTCTTAACTTGGCACGCAATGGGCTTACAGGTCCAATACCATTGATTGGCAATTACTTAAAAGACCTGCGGTCCTTGGATGTTTCAGTCAACAAGTTAAATGGGAGCATCCCTGAGGAGCTTACAAATCTTACGCAACTTTCATTCCTAAACCTCTCTTATAATCATCTTTCAGGAAGGATTCCAAAGTTTGAGTTAACATTTACAGACTTGTCTTTTGAAGGAAATGAAGGGCTATGTGGACTCCCTTTGAACAAGAGTTGTGGTTAATGCTTTTGTCACTACAAATATCATGTAATGATATATTGTCACCACTGAATACAAAGTGGATGAATAATAATAATAAAACAATAAAATGTCAACTTATCTATCAGCTGAGAACATATTGCTAAAAAGTTGTTTGTATTTACAAATTGATGAGATGTTGGGGGGCGGTCATTACCAGCGAGTTTTTTTAACTTTACTGATTTCAACAAATCCTATACTGCGACATCACTTCACTGAAACCGTTTTTAGAGGTAGCACTTTATTGATCCACTTCACTAAAATGTTTTTTTTTCTATTTTTTTAAACATATTATTCAACTATAATAAAATAAACTTACATTATTAAAACTAAAAAAAATATAGAAATGCAAACACATATAAAAGTATAGTTAATATTTATTATTTTTTTATGTAAGATAACTAACAATTTCATCTTTTAGTAATTCAGTTTTTTCTAGTCTCATTTTTTTCTAAATAATAATATTTGTGTTTAGTTTCGTTGATGCTGTATCTTCTTATTATTTTGATGGAATATGTATTTTGTGACTTTACAAAAAAAAATAATTGTAAAGATCATTTCTAGCAATTATAAATGCATGTTAAAAGAATATATTGGTTCAACACATACTCGTTGTTGGTGAGACTTGAGGTCCACCTATCATTTACCTTTTTTCTATTTTTATATTTCACACACACAATAAACCTATACATACACTTTTATATCCATCTCCTTTTTCATGTATCTTCAAGCTATCCACTTGTGTGAAAAAAAAGAGAGCATGCGTGCAACTAAAAAAGGAGAGAGAGAGAGAGAGAGAGAAAAGGGAGATTAGTTGGGTTTCACGGTCCATTAGATACAACCAGCAAATGGTCCACGGATCCACTACCAGTACTACCGGCAGTGGTGTTACCGTGCTGATAGTGGGGTACATGTGACCATTTCTGGTAGTACCCCGTCCCCCCTTAGTTTTGTATGTGACAAAACCAGTCATAACTCATAACCTTTTGACCCAACACTTAACGAAATTTAGAGCCTGTTTGGTAGCCTCTTAATGAGGCTCTGAACCATTCAGCTCTGAATGGTTCAGCATTCAAACTGTTTGTTTCAACCTAAAAAAGACTCTGAATGGAATGGTTAAGAGTCGAACCATTCAGACTTGATGCGTAGCTGAACCATTCAGCACTTAATCATTCAGAGTCTCTTAACCATTCAGACCTCTTAATAATTCAACTCTTAATCAATCAAACAGCCCATTAATGCTACTAGACCATTGTTTTCTCAAAATGCTTAGAATTTAAATTGAAAATCAAATATTTGGGCTGGAAAATACTATCAAAGGAGCTGTTGGGCTGTTATTGGGCCCGTTGAAAACTTAAAGAGGATCCAAGGCACGACCCTGAACACAAGGATGAATCATGGCATAAGTTGTAGTTGCAACCCCCAAATGACCGACTTAACATCCCATACAAACCTGCCACTTAGGTTATAGTCTAGTGGTAGAGAGAAAATTCTTTTTTAAATGAGGTTGGGAATTCAACTTCTTAGGTGTGCAAAAAATGTGTAGAGAGAAAAACATCTCATACAAACCTTATCTAAAAAATCTTGAACTTTTGTTAATTAAATCAAGCGTTAAGAAGGATTACACATCATCATTAACAATTACTACTTAATGAGATTTATGGGTATTTTAATCATTTAGTCATTTTTCATTAAAATGCTAATTCCACCAATTTTTTAAAACTAAAATAACTTTTATATACTTTCTCATTTTTAAAAATATACCATAAAATCAAGTATCTTTTTTTTTTGAAAGATAACTTTCATTCAAAAAAACAACACGCTCCCTCAAGTCGAGAAAGCCGCAAAAAAAGTTACATCATATACAACGGGTAATTAACCCATTCGGACCACACAAAAGACTTCTCATTCAACCTATTCTTAATCCAAAATAAAGATAACGACTTGATACTCGCTACCGCTTCCATAGCAATAGTCTTCTTTCTATTAAATCTTCTATCGTTTATAGCCTTCCAAATAACCCAACATGTAACGAGAATAACACCGTGAACAATCTTCTTCCTTTTTTTTTTTTTTGTTTCCACCCGCACTTTTATAAATATTCATTAGATCATGAAAATCGAAAGCATATATAGGGTCCAAACGACACCAATTACCAATCCTACACCATACCTAAGTAGCGAACCAACAGGAAGTGAACACATGGGTTGTGCTTTCCGTCACATAATTGCATAATACACACACATCATCATCGAAAATCACACATCTTCTATTGAGCGCTTTAACTATTGGAATTTGTCCATCGCCGCTCTCCACACCAAAATGTTGCATTTCAAAGGAACCCACGAGAGCCATTTAAAAATCCCCTGGTCTTGAGAATTAGCTTCATTCCTGAGCGACATCTTTACTGACTTAACTGAAAAATATACTATCTTTATCTGTTGTCCAGGACCAAGAATCAGGTTTATCGGCCAAAGAGACCTTTCCCCAAATCAGCATTGAGCCGATTCCAATCAACCTGCAGAGCTGTGTTCCAAATTTGCTCTGACCAATTAATAATCCAGCAGCCGATAGACCCCATAACCGTCCCGTTTTCTTTCACCAAGCAAGTCTTGTCCTCAGCGATTTGAAATATATTAGGATAAATGTTCCTTAGAGGTTCACTATTCAGCCAACTGTCAAGCCAAAAACGGACATTATCGCCTTTCTCCACAGCAGCCTTGAAATGTCGCTGCAAATGAATGCCCTGCAGCAATACCGTTTCAGTATTTCTGACTATCGTGTGCCAACATCCAGCAGCCGATTTGTTGCAAGGAAGAAAGTTCCATTCCCATTTATTGTCGTGACAGCGTATGATAACCTTGGTCCATAAGTTCCCGTCTTCCGTTTTGAAACGCCAAGCCCATTTTGCAAGAAGCGCAACATTGGAAGCTTTAAGTTTAGATATACCAAGCCCTCCTTTCTTATCCGGTAACGTAACACGGTCCCAAGCAACCCAATGAATCTTGTTCACGTTATTAGAACCGACCCACAAGAAACGTTTCATCCTTTTTTCCAATTGGTTGATCACCTTTTTAGGTGCTTTATATATAGAAAAATAATAAACCGTTAAGCTCTCCGTCACCGACTTTATGAGAGTCACACGACCATCATTAGACAACAACTTCGCCTTCCAAGACGCTAATCTATTGTCAAAAGTGTCCACCACCTTCTTTCAATTATTTTCTTTGTTCATGTTAGCGCCTACTCTAACCCCAAGTAATCAAAAGGAACATCTCCAACCCTACACTCCACTTCATTGGCCATAACATTCATCTCAATATTCGGAACCCCAATCCCATGAACTGATGACTTGTTGACATTGATCTTCAACCTGGAACACAAATAAAAACACCTAAGAATCCACGTCAGACGCTTGACATTCGAAAGCGACCATTCCCCCAAAATCATGAAGATTGTGGTGACTTGGGTCACACAAGTGCAATATGTCAATATCACCCTCGCTTAGGAAACCATACAAATTTTAAATATGGGAATGCATCAAATCAAATGAACCCAAATTTCCTAGCTGACAATCAAGGAAGGCAATCTTACGAAGGAAAACAACAAGGGTACAACCAATGTGGGTACCAAAAGAACTCTTATGATCAAGGGTACAACAATCAGGAAGGTAATTCCTTAAGCAATTATAATAGTCAAAGTGGTTCCTTGGGTGGACAATAGAATAGCGTTGACTCGTTGAATGCAATGTCATCATGAACATGATAAAGGAGTTAAAGAAGGAAAATGAGGAGAGGGATAAGTCCCATGAAGCCCTTGCAAGACAAGTGAGTCAACTAGCTAAAGATGTGGCCAACTAAAAGGAAGCGCGGGAAAGCTTCTAAGTGATAGTACCGTGAACCCGCAACATCAAAGATCATGCCCAAAGAACACCCAATTGTGTGTTATGTGCATATCAACGCGATAAGTCGTCTCCCTAATAATGAGGTTGTTAATGTTGAAACAGCTCCACCACCACATTTTGTTGATGGTGTAATGGATGATATTGATAGTGATTGTGAGGGTAAAGGTGAGCCCGAAAAAGTTTCGAAAAATTATCATGAAATGGAAACTTTTAAAAGTCGTTTTGTGAAATATGTCCTAATGAAATATCTATTAACGCATCAATTCTAAAAAACGGGACCCATTAAAGGATGAGAAGAGAGAAAATTTTAAACAAGTTAAAATAAATTTACCATTAATTGATGAAATTGATAATTCCTGCTCGTGTTGAATGTTTGAGAGAACTGAGCGTCCAAAATCATCACAACAAGTTGCCCAAACATTTAGTGGCATGTCGTTTTATCGGATGCTCTTCCCGCCAAACGCCAAGATCCGAAAGCTCCCTTAATTTCAATAAAAGTTGAGGAATTCAAACTTGAAAGGCATTTTTAGATCTTGGAGTGTCTGTTAGTATCCTCCCGAGAAGTCTCTATGACCAATTCGACTTTGGTACACTTCAAGAAGCTAATATCACTATGGTGCTAGCAATTTGACTTCTAAACTTCCATGGGGATAGTGACTGATGTGATGGTGAAAGTTGAGGACTTTTACTATCCGTTGGACTTTTTTGTACTTGACTACGTTTCATTAGACTAGACCAAATGACCAACGGTTATACTCAGTAGACCATTCTTGGCAACCAAATCAATTGTAAAAGGGGCACGGTTGACATGATTTTTGATAACCGTTGGTTAAGACAATGTTTGAATGGCTCTAGGCCTCTCATGATCATGATTTCCTTACAATCATCCCTATTGAAGCACTAAGCTAGTGCATGTCGGCCGAGGAGTACGTGGCAATCACTAAGTAGCTGCTAATATACTTTTGGCGAGCATACGACCCATTTTAAGAAATTTCCTAGTTTAAATACAATCATTATTTGTTTATGGTTGTTCTATGTGATGTTCTAAAGTAGGCATGGATTTTGGCTAAAAAGGGGGCTTCTGTGAACTTTCTAACAAATTCGCTTAATAGAGGTCTGCTATACGACCATAGATATTCTTGTGTTTGGGTTGGCAGTGGGAACAAGCTTATTTGGACCTTACAAGAGTGTCCTCTCTTGTTGGATTTAAGGGCAATGAGTTGCTGACCAGGCAACACTGAAGGTGGAATTAGACAAAGTCACTAAACACAAGAAAACTTGTTTAGAGAATCAACGGTTGTTTATCCCTTTTGCTTTTTAAACATTTAGTTTCCTAGCCCCGGAGGCCATAGAATCCTTGAACAGTCTCCTAAGGGTTGTGCATAGTTTATCGACCTATAGGTTTGCCTTTAGTAGAATTAGTGTTGCTATCTAAAAAGAGGTTGCAGCATAACTTTTTATCCGTTTACATATCATTTTATTGTAATCGGTTGTTTATGGTTTTAAAAGCATAAATAGATAGAACAAATGTAATTGATTGTCTTTTGTTTTAAAAGCATAAATAGAAAGAACAAATTTTGTTTGTCTATATTTATCTTAACATCGAATAAAGAGGAGGGTCACATTTTAGTTCAGAATTTCTTCCTATATTATTTTATTTTCATATTAAAAAGGTAATGAGTAAACTGTTAAAATCGTCCTTAAGGTTTGAGCGTTTTTATCACATCCATCAAAAAAAAAAAATATTTTTTTGCAACTGAACCATTCAGGTTTGCGTTTTATTGCCATATTAATCCAATTCGCTAACTCCGTTTAAATTTAACGTTAACTCATGGGTAATTTAGATAGTCTACCTATTTATTTTTGGTTTTTAATACTTTTATTCTTTGTTTCTTCTAAAATGCGCATGTAGGCAATGGGCTACCTCCTGCTTTTGCAGTTTCACTCAACTGGCATGCTTCAATATTCTAACAGTTTGACAATCTCTAAGTTGATCACCATTGTGTAATTTTTTAGAGAGATGATTATCAACTTCGATCCTGAACCCTCATTAGAATCTACGCCGATTCAACTCCTGCAAGTGATAGGTGCCATTGATTCTTTCGCCGGCGGTTCAGTATGGGAAGTTTGGCTCGGCTTACCATTTGAATTTGGGCTTCTTTTGCCATGTCGTCACTAAAGTTCGAAACAGTATCGTTTAATGTTTCCCTTCCCGAATTGAATTATGAATGTGAAATTTGTTGGATATTTTAGTGTAATTGGATTGACTGTTTGACAAATATCTTCATATAGGTATGGAGGTGCGGAATGCACGCCTATTTGAATTTATTATGAACTTAGGGGTGAAGCCCCTAAGTGACAGGGTCCGGGGGCAGCGCCCCTGGGTGCAGGGTCCAAAGGGCGGCAGCCCCTGGCTGGGATCGAGCTATGGTAAAAATGTCTCAGAAAATTAATTTCGGGATTAGAGGGACTAATTTTGACAATTTGAAAAACCTTGGAAATAACTGCCTAAAAGGCAGTTAATAGGCCATAATTCATTCACGAATTTCATGATCTTCTTGGTTCTTTTCTCAAACATACACTTACAGAAAATTCTCAATCTCTAATTGTATCTGATTGAATATTTCGATTGCACCGTCGAATTAATTCAATCTGAAAGTGATTACGTGCCTTCAGAGATCTCAATTATCAGGTTGTTTGTTCGTTATTACTGAATTTCCCCAACAAAATTGTGGCTGATAGTTTGATCTTTTCGTTTGATTTTAACTCAACTTTATTTAATAACTGCTTGATTTGTTAAATTTGTTCAAAATTATACCCTATTGAAGCTTGATATTATGTTAATTTTATATGTTTCACTAAATTGATATTCATATGTTAATTTTAATATTCATGTTTGGATGTTTCTTTGGCATATATTGGTAACCATTATACGGTGGTGGTCGTGGGTACCGTGGGTTGATGGTGCCATGGTGGTTTGGTGGTGGATGTGTTAGGTGGTGGTAGCTACTCTACAAATATAAAGTGAAGTATAAAAAATATAATATAAGTTATGATTATGTTTATATTTTTGTTTGTTGTATCAAAAGGGTATTTTGGTAAAATCATATGTATTAAAATGTTCGCTTATTGATGCTTTTACGATTTGCATTTCTATTATCTTTCGAGAAACCAAAATTGATGTAAACAACAATAAATGGAATAAGATAACGAAAAAAAGTGAGCGTTAATGAAAGAAGAAATGACTAATTAAAAAAGAAAGATAATACATGTCATGTACTCATGTCATGTCATATTGTCTCAAATAAACATATATTACTCATCAGCCAAGCCTTCACGTCTTCATTTTTAAACATATTGATCACACTTTTCCACTTTTATTTATTAAATATACTTCTAACTAAGAGTTTATGCGTGACCTTGACTATCAAACACAATGTTTTTTATTATAACTAAAAAGTAAACATATTTTTTCATTTCATATATCATATTTTAATATTTTCATAGATGCTTGAGATCCTAATCTTCTCATCCCATTCATTATCATTTTTTAAATGTGTAATTTGGTTTTTAATTGTGTAATAGGTTTGATATGGACTTGCATGTGTATGTATAATCAGTATCTATCTATATATATAATATAAGAAAATGGGTAGGAAAAAACCAAGATTTTTAATTACCAAAGCCATACTAGACTTCATGAAGCTTGCCATCTAATTAAATGGATCATTCATTTCTAGTGCATTGTCGATCGAAGTTTCTCATCAATCAAATTATACCTTCAGCTAGTTAATTGTTTCAATGAAACAGGGGATTGTGACAATAGTATTTTGCTTGTTGGCGTGAACAGTAAATTGGGATAGACTATCTATCATGGAAAATACAAAGAACTAAAAACGGAAAGGTTAAGGTGCAAATTGATGTTGAGTCTCATTGATCCTGTTGCATGCCCTTAGTTTGAGATTTGAAGGATCCAAAACTCCCTCCTAGAAAGAAACTTGAGGCCGGCATGATTGAATTTGTGTTGTCATATATAGTCGATAAGACGAAAAATATTACATATGTTCCAAACTACTATTGTTTCAATAAGTAATTTCAGAATTGTTGTGATATGAAATTCTTTCCATCATAATAGAATTTATTATAAGAACCTACTACTTCATAAAATGTAGAATTCTATGTATTAAATTTGTCTCAAATATGTAACACTATGCTAAAGTTATTCCAAATTTAATTATAAAAATAAAAAGAAAAATTGTAACACTTAAAATAAAATAAAAAAGTTAGTTTGTGTTTAGTTTAAAAGTCATATTAAGTTGTAGTCAACTCTTAATGGAAATCCCCGGTAAGTAAGAAAAAGTAGGTAGTTTTGAATAAGTAAGAGAGTGGTATGAAAAAGAGTTTAATTAATTAAGAAAAGAATAAATTAGTTACCCTTATTTAGCAAAAGAAATGGTTATTCCTAAAAATAAAGGTTTGTTATTAGAATAAATATAGATAGAGAGAAAGAGAATGGGACGAAAAGTATTAGGCGTTTGAAATTCTGTTTGGTTTCAATAGTAAGAGAGTGACTATAAATAATAATAATAATAATCATCATCATACTCAGTCAATCCCACCTATAGCAAAGCTAAGGTAGGGTCTGAGGAGGGTAAGATGTAGACAGCTTTACCTCTACCCCTAAGAATAGAGAGGCTGCTTCCAGTGAGACCCCCGGCTCGATGTGGTTTGGTATCAAGCCTTGGACATAAGGCACAGAACACTTAGCAATCGGGACAAACCCAATCGGTGCATGTACCCCTTTGTCTTTTGGCTATCCACGCCACCACATGATGCATGATTAACCGTCCGTCGTTTTTAACTTTATTTTCACGAAATTAGTAAAATAACGTTAAAACTAGTGCAACTTTACTTTTGCCCCCCAAGGGCCACACATATATATACATTATATGCGCACACCGTAGGTGGGGGTAGGTTGTATTGTATTGTATTTGGCCCTCTTCAACTTATATATATATGGCAGTTAAATAAAAAGAAAGAAAGAAAGAAAGTAAGCGGTTGGTTTTTATAAGTCCGAAAGTTTTGGTGTGGCAGTTAGTTGGTGCATGGGATGTCACAGCGGCGGCGTCTACCGGAGGAATTGATGTGTAGTCGCCGTGAGTGCTGCTGCTGCTTATCGGAGATGAATTGCTGCCACAAATACAATAACAACAACAATAACTACTACTACTACTTTTTCTTAAGAAAAGGGAGACGAGGGAGGACGACGACTACTACTACTACTTGGCTTTTGGGTTTTATAATAATAATAATAATAATGGTTTTTGTGGTTGGAGTTGCATATATGGCGGGGGGTTGTGGCAGCGGCAGCAGCAGCAGATCAATGTTGATCCTGAGGGACTATAATTCCATGATAAAGCCCCAAAGAATTTTATCATCTTCCATCAATATCCCCACCACATTAACATCACTCCACCACCAAACTACTACATACCATCATCATGTATATATATATCTTTTCTTCTTCTAATTTCAACTTGTATTAATGTATTTTGAGTACCAACCCTACGTTTTGCAAAGTTTTTCCCAATATCTAACCCATCCCATCCCATGCTAATTAATTTATAAATTATAATAATAATAATGTTTGAAACTGATTTCTTGTTTGTACGTACGTACAGGTGGTTGATGATCAAGAAATTTGGATGAAACCAAACACCAGTACCCACTATTATCAATGCATTGTTCCACCAAGGAATCGAATCAGTTAGTCGACTTCTTGTATTTATCATCATATATATATATATATATTAATTATTATTATATGTATCATCCTCCTCCTCCTCCTAATCCAATCCTCTATTTTGTTTTTTTTTTTAATAGAGAGAGGCTCAAGGACAAACGGTTATATTCTTGTTCATGCCAATGGTGGATTGAATCAGATGAGAACCGGGGTCAGTACCTTTAATTAATTAATATAATTTAATTAGGATTAATTGTGTTTAACATCATCATCATGGCTGGCTGCATGCATGCAATTAGCAGATATGTGACATGGTAGCCATTGCCAACATCATGAATGCCACTCTTGTTCTTCCTTCTCTTGATCATCAATCTTTTTGGACCGATCCCAGGTATTATGCTATCCCCCGCCCGCCCTTTTTTTTTTAATTTCCACTTTTTAATTAGGTATTATTGCCGGCCCATGTACAATTGTTCCTGCCTGCCTGCCTGCCAAAAATAATGGTCATATGGTTAGGCATCATGTGAATACCTTACCAAAAATAATGCCTATGTTTTCTACTGCTACCTATAAACTTAAAAGGGAGAAACAAACAACTTACTCATATTGTGGACACTAACATCCTTCTTTTTTGCAGTGATTTTAAGGACATTTTCGACTGGAGGCATTTTATAAATGTTTTAAAAGATGATATCGACATTGTAGAGTCTTTACCTCCAGAATTCATCACTAAAAAACCGCATCTCAAGGCTCCTATTTCATGGTCAAAGGTATACATCTATACAAACTTAAATTTTGAAACAGAAATTAATAAAGACAATCGGTCAACGCAGGCTAGTTACTATAGAGGGGAGATGTCTTTACTATTGAAGAAACACAAAGTAATTGAGTTTACACATACGGATTCAAGACTTGTCAACAATGGACTTGCGTCGTCTTTTCAAAAGCTTAGGTGTCGAGCAAACTATGAGGCCCTTCGTTACTCGCAGGAGATTCAAGAGCTTGGGAAAAAGTTGGTCCATAGACTTAGGAGCAGAGGAGAACCTTATATCGCTCTTCATTTAAGGTAACTTCATCATTCCAATAGCCTTTTTCCAAATTGATATAAGAACAAGACATTAGTTAGTATATATATGGATTATGGAATGTAGTCCAATTTGATAAAAATATATATGGTTGCTGCAGATATGAGAAAGACATGCTTGCATTCACAGGGTGCAGCCATAATTTAACAGCAGATGAAGCAGAGGATCTAAGAGCAATGAGATATGGTGTGAAGCATTGGAAAGAAAAGGAAATAAACAGCAAAGAGAGGAGACAGCAAGGGGGATGCCCCATGTCCCCTAGAGAAGCTGCTTTCTTTCTTAAAGCCATGGGGTACCCTCCGACCGCCCAAATTTACATAGTCGCGGGTCAGATATATGGCGATACAAGCATGGACGCCTTTCAGAAGGAGTACTCAAACGTGTTTTCTCATACCACCCTCATGACACAAGAGGAACTAGAGTCGTTTAAGCAGTATCAAAATCGCCTGGCTGCAGTCGACCATATTGTTGCTCTAGAGAGTGATGTTTTTGTTTACACGTATGACGGGAATATGGCAAAGGTAGTCCAAGGGCATAGGAAGTTTGAAGGCTTTCGTAAGACCATCAGCCCGGATAGGTATGTACGTTAAAGATAAAACAAGTCCAGCTGTCTGTATATATAATATGAGTATATGTTAACGTATTTGGTTAAATTTCAGGCACCAATTTGTTAAATTGATGGATGGGTTGGAGAATGGAAGGATAACATGGGAGACATTTAGCTCTAAAATGAAGAGCATTCACAAGGAGCGGCTAGGTGGACCACGTGAGAGGAAGCTCCGTCAATCTCCTAGACTAGAAGAGAATTTCTATGCAAACCCCTATCCGGGGTGCATTTGCGTTAATCACAAACCTATCAATCTACAACTTGACTCAAGACCGAGCCAAAGAGTTGCATTTTCATCACAAAAAAAAATACGTATTTAATTAAGTTTTACAATTAGTGATCTAATTAGTTGCTAAATTACTCATTTATTTAATTATTTAACAAATCATATTTACAAAGTGTAGTTAGTTACAGGATTTTTATTTTTTAATTAAAGTCCAAAATAACCATTTACAAAAGTAACAACATTCTGATATTTTTGATATACAACTGTCATTATCGAGGACAAACTTACTAGATATCGACATCGGTGTCGATATTGGTTTGTCATAACGATACAACACAAGCCAAATCAATATCAACAGAGTTCCCGCCGCGTAGCTCGGGATAGCTTTCTAGTTTTATACATTCTATATCTGGAATTATGTTTCACATGATACAGCAAGAAAGAAAGATGATGTTAGTGTAATGGTGTTTCTCAACTAAATTAAAACAAATCAACTAAATTATCTAATCTATTGATTTTTCTTAAAATAAAAACAAATCAACTACATTAAAAAATATATTTATATTAATATTAAATTAAACAATAACCTTACATAAAGTAAAAATAATATTGAAAATAAAAAAACTTAAGTAAACTAGAAAATTCATTATTAAACTAGAAACAAACAATTAAATTAGAAAAAAAAAAAAACACAATTAAACTAGAAAACATACTTTACTTAATCTAGGCCTTAAAATCAGCCATGTCGAAACGTGATCAAAACTCTGGCCGTAGGTATCTGTATATCCACTTGAGTCACTTCGATTGCTACGTCTTTGGCTAGATAACCTCCTCACCCATGGTTCTTTTGAACATCACATCAAATCGTTCACACTTATTATGGGGATCCGTCCACTTTTGGCTAAATGAATCAACAGTGCGATGTTTATCCACGCCAATGTCAACGCTATCTCTTCTTCTTCTTCGGTCCAACGTGTCATTATAGACATAATTTAGTTTAAGAATCGGTTAAAATGGTAAGATTTTTTTTGAGAAAGAAGTTGTAAAAATGGTAGGGTTGTGACAATGATTTGTGAAAAATGGTGTGAATAAGTTTGATTTATATATAATGGTAAGTAAAATTTTTATTTTTTATTTTTTAAATTATAGCCATTGTCAACGGCTCTTTCCTTCACTTAATCCAAATGCGCCACGTTACTATTATCTAATCTTCACTTAATCCAAATGCGCCATTGTCAACCTTCCCCACGCCGGTGAAGAACTCAACTTTTTTTGCCCTACGTTGGCTTCCAAGCAACAAATGGGGCGGTTTTGGTGGGCATCATACCCCTTTTCATGTCCCACACCATATAACTTTATAAAACTTTAAACTAGTAGATTTACATTTATAAACGCTTGAAACTGAGTGGTCCTACACCTTCAAAGTCTTCAAACCGAGTTACCACTTACAAGAGCATGAAAATGGAGTTGAAACCAATTTATATTTATATTATTCTAGGCCTACGATAATGTACATTGGGAGTTTCTTATGTCGGTTTTACGCCAAATGGACTTTCCCATGTTGTGGTGTAAATGAATTTATGGGATTCGAATAGTAATATAATTTTATCATTTTTTCAAAGTTTTTTTTACAAATTTTTATAATTTTGTCATGAACATTTAGTCCCTCAACTTTTTGACCTTCTCGACTTTCTAATATGTATCGGTGTAAATTCGATTTTGTCTAGGTTTTACGTTATGTGAGTCACTTGGTGTTAATAGTTCGTATTTTTGCATTACGCTTCTTCCTGGTTTTGGTCGTCGTTTGGTTGGTACCTAGCATGGTTTTACGGCCCTGTCCCGCATCATTGGTAGCACGATTTTACACCCACCGTCCCGCAACAAGGGGGCTTAGGATTATAGATAACAAACCTTCAAGGATGTTATTAATAGTGCTCTTTTTCTATAATTTTTTTCTTAATATATTTTTTGTCTTGTAATGGTTTTCTTTTTGCATTCTTTTTTGTACCTACTTGCGGTATAAGTTCTACCTTAGTATACGTTTTATATCTTGTGGCGGTATAAATTCGCATTTTGTTTTATGATTTTTCTTGGTTTTGATCATCGTTTGCTTACTACTTAGGACAATTTTATGAACCCTGTGTTCACAACGTCGTGATCAACATGAATACCGATACCGTATTTATTATTATGGTTTTCCCAACAGTGATGTTATTTGTCGAACACACACAATAAAATATTCTTTTGGTATCGTAAGCTAAATCGAGTGCGGGTACCATACCAGTACCGTAACAAAACGAACCGAACAATACCGGTACAACGGTAGTGGTACATGTAATTTTTTTTGTAGTTTTCAATCGATGTTAAGCACGTGTTGATTACTATGCCAAGTGTCAGCATCATGATGATACTGTAATGAACCAAACCGATAATGATTGAATTTTCGTCACTAGTTCACACAACAAAAACTGTAAAACCAAGAGGAGAAGATTTCATTTTTGGTGAAAAATGATTTTTGATAATTTATTTTACCTTTGAATAATATATGAAGTGGTGTATGAGATTCAGAAGTGACGCAGGAGATTTGCAGGCGTCACATCACATAAATAGAGGAAAAACTAGCAAAATGAATCAAATCTGATTGCAATGGATTTCATATAGTATAGGTCATTTTCATTTCAAGATTAATAAATTATGTGGTATCACTTGTATACCCATCATCTTGGCTTTCATTCTTCGAATCAACTTCGTCTTCACTAAAATCATTAATATTTGACTGAGTGTTTAACCATATCTTTATCACCATTGATGGCGAAAATGCGTAGCTAGAAATAAGCACACCCACCAAAATGATGATAACTTTTGGCCATATTACACCTTAGAAATAGTAAATTTGATTTGAAATGTGTTGCAATTAGGTTTGAAGTGTGTATTTGATATTTATAAGTTGAATAAATGTATGAATGAATGATATTTAGATTGAAGAATTGGAAGGTATATATAGGTTGGGTTAGGATCAAATACATAGTGAAAGAAAAATAAGAAGTCGTAGGAAGGGTATCAAACGAACTCCGATTGAACCCATTCAAGCGACATTGGAATCGTCTTATCGAACCCTACGACGTTAGTTTTTAGGTCTTTGTTTTTTTTGGAGTTTTAGCTTGTAGTTTTTAGAATATGCATTATATCATTGTCTCTTTTATATACCATTGTGTCTTTTTCTTATTTTCACCACTGTGTCATTTTTTCAATTCATTGTGTCTTTTTTCTTCAGCATTGTGTTATATTTTTTGGCATTGTGTTATATTTTGTGGCTCATTGTGTCATATTTCATGATTTATTGTGTTTTTTGTATCCTTCTCACCCTTCTCATTTTTTGTATCCTTTGTAGAATAACTCAACCCTATATAGGTTTACATAGAGTTTATAGTAATTAAAGGGATTTGAGGTTAATGCGGTAAGAATAATAATAATAATAGTTTATTTATATTAATTAAAGGGATTTGAATAAATAAGAAAGGAAGAAAGTATTAGGAGGTAAAAAAGCGCGGAAAGCTTAAAAAAATTCCCTCCCTCCCTCCCTCTTTATTCCCAAAACTAAAACAATCCAAATAGTTCCCGCCCCTCCTTCCCTCTCATTCTTCCTTATTATTATTAGTAGTAGGTAGTTATTCCAAATCTCTCAGCTCAGATCTTGTTTTCATTCCATTGTTTGAGAGAAAGAAGGGAGAAATGGGGGGCAAAGGGCAAACGAAATCAAGGAAAGCGGGGATTGGCAAAGGGAAGGTTACCCCGGTTCAGGTTGCCTTCATCGTTGACCGCTACCTTTCGGATAACAACTTCCTCCACACCCGTTCGTCTTTTCGAAGCGAGGCTTCCCATCTGATATCGAAATCCCCGGTGAATGAGGCCCCCAAGAGTCTGTTGTCTCTGGGTGATATGCTCCACGAGTACATCTGTTTGAAGGAGCACAAGGTGTTGGTGGCTCAGGAAAGGTCTCGAGTAGACCAGGAGAGCCTTCGTCTCCAGAACCTCTTGCGAGGGATGCAGGACCTCATCAACGCCTATACTCATCCCCTCCTCCAAAGACCTCCTCTCTCTGCTGCTGCTCCAACAGGTACAACCAACCCCATCCATTTATTAGGCTAATTAACAAAATCGCCAAATATTAGGGCTTTTTTTCTTCTCATGAAATAGCAGATTCAATGTACAACCTTCTATTTTCAAACTATGCCATTATTAGTTTTAATAAAAATCACTCACTGTTTCAACCTTATAAAAATCACCCTACACTTCAATCTTAATATACCTTATCAATAATGTTTACTGTATTTTGTTTGTTATATAAATCAATTTATGCTCTTTTATTCTCATTCTTATTTTCTTTGACTCGATCCATTATTTATCTTGTCTCCAATTTACCACATATAACACCAATGGCAGAGCTTGGACTTTTAGATGTTTGTTATATACAAAAGTTTTGGAAAAAAATGGGCAAATTTACACTTATGAGCCAAATACAGTAGGTGTCGGGGAACCCTCCAGCCCTTATAATACTTTGCTATGTAGATGAACCGATTGTTTTTTATCCGACCCATTTTTGCCCACCGTAGAAAAAAAACTTTTGGATTCACCACTGAATGTGACATTGATTTTTGTTTTGTTTTTTTTTTATATTCCAGCGAACAACACCGCCACCCCAGTCATGATGTCAACTTCCAAAACTCTAGCAGAGCCTTCCAATTTCTCAACCCCAACTGCAAGCACAAGCCAAAGCCAAAGCCAAAGCCAACCTTGTTTAAACAAGAGATCAAGGAACAATTCTAAACATGTCCCTTCTTCTAAGCGAACTCGCACTCAACCCTTGGTCAAATCTGTTAAACCACCACCACCACCACCACCACCACAAGCAGCAGCAGCATCCATTAATCAAGATAACACATTGCAAATCACTCCACTTCCATCCAATACTGCACTCTCTCCTGTCCAAGTCCAAGGCTCTAGTGTCGCCAAGTGTCTTTTCAATCCTGGCCCTCAAACCCCCTCCCCTTCTCCAACCGTCTCACCCGCTGACCACATTCAGACTCCTCCTCCACAGTTTACATCCACTGTTATCACCTCTGAGACCATTCAAGTCAGCCCTATGAAGCAAGTCTCCTACTATTCCATTGAGACGAATCATTGCATCACATCTCCTATCTCTAAGAGATTCAGGGATCATGTTAAAGGAAGGCTGGATTTTGATGACACCTTCACTTCTGATGACAATACAGAAGAATCCCCTTCACAACCCGATGCTTTTGACTTTGACTTGCCTAATCTTGATTGTTTTGGGGCAGATTTTAATTTTACTGATTTGTTGGGTGATATTGATCTTGATGCTACTGACTATTTTGGCCACCCAGATAATGGATCTTCTCCGGAGCCCCTCTCAGGGTAAACATCCTTCTAAACTTTTGTCTTTTTTTTTTTTTCCTTCTTCAGTATTACCAATTAATTCTAACCTCTTTTTTGGTAATATGAAAATATCAGATCACCAGACACAATGGTGGATGACAGTGCAGGTGATCATGAGCTTCTATCAGGAATGTCTTCTACACTGACAGAAATCCGATCTGAGCAAGGCATCAATGCAGCAGGTAACAGATTTACTAAAATCTTGTATACATAATAATAATAATAATTCATGCATATGTTTTAAGGTTCTAAAGTTGTTACCCACAGTTGCAGGGCCTAATTCGGTGACATCTGTGAAGTCTATAACAAAATGCATCAAAGTATTTAGTCCTGGTAAGTTGTATATGTATGTTGTGATTCTCACTGGTGGTTAGTAAAAATAATTAGTCTATTGAGGTATTAATTGATCACACTTGTCGTGCAGTTAAAAACCGAAATCCATGAGGACCAGATGATGTCTGTGATGCTGATCAAGCGACAACATGCTGCTGCTGCTGCTAAGTATAGTACTCACTGCTGTTAAATAGTATTATGAATCTGATACAACACTATGTAGAAAATGTTCCTTGGGATTATTAGATAGACGACTAATATTTCATTGATTGATGATTGATCATCTTTCTAGTTGACTTGGAATATACTGATTAGTCACGAGTAACAAATATTGATTTTCTTTTACTTTTTACAATTTTTAATCAAACCAAGACTGTTTTATACTACCTTGTTAGCTTACCTTAGCCAGTTGCATGGATTGATAAATTAGGTTATAAATTGTGGTAATTATATCTCTGGTTGTGCTTGTGCCACATATAACCTAGTGATTGTTGGGAGCGGAAAGTTTAAACAAGCGAAAGCAATACAAATATAAGAATCAAACACAGTTTTGTATAGGATAATCAGTGCTTCGGATATTGAGAACAAACAAAGAACAAACTTATAGGATATAATCTTGGTAGTTTACAAAGTGTACTGATGTAATCTATTTATACTATACTAAGAGACACAACGCTTGGAAGTTAAAAATGGTTACCCTTTGTCCCCTATACTTTAATCGCTTTTCCTTCCCTCTGTTACTATGGCAGACAAAATACATCCAGCCCTCACAGTCAACAACCACAAAAATTTTGTACCTGTCCTCCTTGAATCTGAATCCAGCCAATATGGCTTTCAGGTCCTTGACCACCTTTCTCCTCATCTGCGGCAGCCTCTTCGGAGGGCGACAAAGACAAAACTTGGATCTAGCTAACAACCCACTAACGTAAACAATTCAAACTTAACACAAAAACAGGAAGACCATAACTAACTTCCTAAGAGCCAGCAATATCCATGCACGTGCATGGAAACTAGTTTGAATTAATTTTCATCACGATCAAAGTCGAAGCATCTGAACTTCTGTGGTTCCAGAAGATCAATGGAGAAGTCGATTGGGGTGTATAACCAGTTGAAGATCAGCACCGACCAGGCTTGTTACGCGAAGAACAAGACTGAATTGTTGGTCTCGTAGTACTTGATCAATAACCACTGATAGAGTCGCGATGGCCAACCGGGACCATTAGTTCAAGTTAGAGAACATCAAAACTGAACATGCATTGTCCAAAATTAACCACAACTAACTACTCTTCTTGGTCGGTTGTGGCAAGAACAGTCTTGGGAGCCTATGGGTTGGCCGACGCTATTGATCCCATGACTGGTGGGACTGTTGAGACCCATAAAAATCAAACAGCCTTGACGTTGCTGTTTTAATCTTTACCTGAAGATATTTTGTTGCAAGTTGCAAAATACAACAAAGCTAACGAACTTTGGGAAGCAATTCAGGTACTTTTTTTAGGAGCTGACTGTGTACAAAAGGCGCGAATACACGTGTTTCGATCTGAACTCAATGCCTTGAAGATGAAGGGCACCGAGTCGATCGATGAGTTTTCCGGAGAATAAGTGCAATAGAAGGGAAATTTAACAAATTGGGCTCAATCCTTGAACTTGAGGTATTTGTTTGAAAACTATTCAATTCGCTTCCAATCCGATTTCTTCCAATAGTTGCCTCGATTGAACAATCAGAAGACTTGGAGACCATGGTGTTTGAAGAGGCTATCGAAAGACTTAAAGCGTTTGAAGATCGAGTTCGTCTCTATGCCGACAATGAAGGAGATACTTATGGGAAGATACTGTTCTCAAAGAGTGAAAGCCAAAGCAAACAAAACTGGTTTGATAACAAAAAGCCATTAGGGCGAGGTCGAGATGGTTCTAACTCAAAGACGCGAGGCCGAGGAATAAACCGAACAATAAAAATTACAATAATCAAGGCCGAGACAACAGTTCGCTTTGCATGGGAATGTTCAAAACCAAAAGATCAAGAAGTAAACACAAACCAGAACGCGAAAGAAGGTGATGAAATCATGATGGCTAATGTTGTGGAAGTAAGCGAGCGGGTACTTCTTAATGATGATAACGTACACCCTAATCTCTATCGTAATGATATTAAAACTGACAATACACAGTATCTTGATAGTGGAGCGTCAAACCATATGACCGGTAACAAGAGATACTTTTTAGAACTTGATCTCAATATAAATGGGCTCGTAAGGTTTGGAGACGGAGTTTTAGTTGGATATGGTTTACGTTACGAGGCTAAATTAGGAGATGGAGTTTTAGTTGGTTATAGTGATAGTAGTCATACGACTGATCAAACGGACGATAAAAGTACCACGGGTATGGCGTTTTATTTTGGTAATTCCTTAATATCATGGAACTCACAAAAACAACAAACTGTTGCTTTATCTTCTTGTGAGGCATCAAACATTATGTCTAAGAGGATTGATAAGAATTTATTGGGTCGATAAAAAGAAGTTGTGAAGCTACTGGGATAACAAATTAGCAATTGCATTGATGAAGCATTTTGTATTCCATGGTCTCACTAAGCACATCAATATGAGATATCACTTTATTCGTGAGTGTATAGAATGAGGAGAAATTCAAGTTGATCATGTAAGCGGAAGTGAGCAAAAGGCGGATATCTTAAGCAAGGCGTTGCCTAGAATCAAGTTCGATGAAATACGTGGGTTACTTGGTATGATTGATCTTGGTGGCACGCATCAAGATTAAGGGGGAGATTGTTGGGCTTAATCTAATGGGCCACAAGATTGGATTTATAAATAAGGAGTTTGGTCCACTTAACAAAAAGTTCGCATGGATATTGATGGTTACGAAGGGGCTGTTTGGTAGCCTCTGAATGGTCATTAAGAGGCTACATCTGAATGATTCATAGTCTTTTAATGGTTAAGATGTACTCTTAAGTATGAATAGTTATGAGGTAACATCTTAATGGTTGCCTCTTAACCATTCAGACTCAAGGTTACCTCTTAACCATTCAGAGGTTATGAACCATTAAGAGGTAGCCTCTGAATGGTCATTAAGAGGCTACCAAACAGCCCCTAAATGATTTATTTGATGTTTTTATTTTTTTTGTATTCTAATCAGGCTAGATAACAGTGCCTTGCATTTCAAGTTTCTAGTAGTATAAATAGATTAGGTTATTTGATGTAATTCATAAGTTATGTTTTCAAGTTTAATAGAAAAGGGTCGTGGTGTTCCCACATAGTAGCTGCGTCATGTGCTACATGTCAATTGTATCCAACAAAAATTGGTATAAGACATGTTTGGGAGGCATATGGAAATATTTGAGGAGAAGTACGGGGCTTGAGAATTAAAAACAAGAAAAGGAAGAAACATGATAGACCCCAAAACTTCAAATAAGCCTATCTTGTCTAAAATTTTTGTCAAGATAACCATTTAAACAAAAACAGTCAATTACAAGTGACACGCAAGGAGTTACGGAAGCCTATCTTTGGATACGAAAGGAGTTACGGAAGCCATGATATATGAAAATGGGGTTGTCAAGACAAGGTGAAGAAGAAACTCAAGTCAGATTGGACTCCGAGGGTTCGGGATGTTGGGCTAAATGTCTGGGTGGCGTTTCCATTGATGAAGACGCAAGGCTAAACCATCAGTGATCATCTCTTGGGCTGGGTTTTGTGTTAGTGATTAAGTTCAAATGGTTCTTATCTACTTTTAGATTTGGATATTATTCTAATATTTGGGTTAGTGGATGTTACAATGCGTTTCAATAGTAGTACTCAATAATGATAATGGTTAAACGGACGTAAACAAAGTAATTGATTATAAGAGCATTCACATTTGGACCACCGAATCCCCTTCATCAAATTACACTAAAAATCACTACCCTATTTCTAAATCTTCTCTCTCCTAATTAAAATAATAATATTTTTTCATACTTTTATCATTATATTTTCTCTCTCCTCGCTCACAACCACTTACAAAAATATTAAAATATGTATAGGGGTGAACAGCGTCCCCCTAAATATAAGGGTGAACAGTGCTTCCACCAAATATTTTCTCCCTCCCCCACTTACAACCACTTATACCCACCCCATATAATTTGAAAGAAACACTCACATATATTTAATAGGCCAAATGTGAATGCTCTAAAAATGTAAGACTAAATTATCTCCCCACTTCCAAAAGAAGTTTCAAACATGTCTTATTTAATAAGGCGGGGGGGGGGGGGGGGGGGGGGGGGGAGGGAGGGTGTTCAACTGAAACACTTTCAACTTCACTGATTTACACTAATCCTACACTACCACATCACTTAACTGATTCACTTCACTGAAACCGTTTTTTAGAGGCAACACTCCACTGATTCTTTACCCAATAATTAATTATTTTCACATAAATACAGTACTCTCTTCCCGCTCACCCCTCTCTCTCTTTTTTATCAGCTCCTCTCTCAAAATCACCATCTCAAACATGAAAGTCAATATCACTCCCATCATCAATCATCAGCCTTAATACTAATAATATCATGATTTCCATGGAAGGAGGGAGACGAGTGGCGTCAGTGACCACCACCACCACCACCGCCTACGCCCGCAGCTAAACCACCACTGTCCCGAGATGAGTTTATATATGTAGTGGTGGTCAACGTACGGTCAAGAGAGAGAGAGAGAGAGAGAGAGAGAGAGAGAGAGAGAGAGAGAGAGAGAGAGAGAATTGCATTGAATTTAGTGCTTACCGTGCGGTAAATAGAACCAGCAAAATGGTTTACGGGACCACTATCAGCATGGGTGGCGGTGGTGTTACCGTGCTGATAGTGGGTACTTGTGACCAAATCGGTAGGAGCTCCGTCCCCTTATATATGTTATAAATTTTAATTTTGTTGTTTAAGAAGGAAGGAAGAAAAATAAAGGCGTAATTTGGCATATGGCAATTACTTGGAATGTTGGAGTTTATTGACTTGACTAGGTAAGTCGTCGTAACTAATTTGATCATGACACGTGGACCCCGGCAGTCTAGAAGGAAAGGAAATGGATCCATATATTGACATTTCAGCGGCCACCTAATTCAACACTTCTTCTTCCTCCTAAACTAAATTAAATTAATGGATCCATTTACATTACATTATTTGATCAAAATCCATATATCGTGTGACACACGCACGTCATGAGGAAGAAAAGAAAATATATACTAGTAATATTCTATTTAAACGCGGCTTTCAATTCTTCAGTCAACTTATTAATTATCAACCTCCCTTCCTCATCCCTCCCTAGCTATTTATATATCACAAACATCCTCTTTTTCCTTCAAACACCTACGCATAACAAAAATCAAAACATGTCTTCTCCGATGTTCTTCTCGTTCTTCTTCTTCGCTTTCATTCTTCAAGGAGCTCTAGGTATGAATATTGATATTGGAGTTTAATTTGATCACCCAATTAATTAATTAATAATATGAATATGAATATGAATTTGATGATGATCAGGGGAGATTGTATGCGAGGATTTGCCTAGGGAGGTTTGCTCGTTTTCCATTGCGTCGTCGGGGAAGAGATGTTTGTTGGAGAACTACGAGGAGGAGGAGGAGAGTAAGTCGACTACAGGGTACCAATGCACAACATCAGAAGTGATGGTGGACACTAGGATGTCTGACTACATAGAGACGGACGAATGTGTTAAGGCTTGCGGCGTCGATAGGAACTCAGTTGGGATCTCTTCCGACACCCTTCTCGACTCGCAATCCGTCTCCAAAATTTGCTCCGCACCTTGCTACAACAACTGCCCCAACATCCTTGATCTTTACTTCAACTTGGCCGCCGCTGAAGGTACCTACTTATATTTATTCACAGCAACTACCTTGTTTTCTTTCCGTTCTTATAATTATTATTATCACTTTTCTTCAGGTGTGTTTTTGCCTGACTTGTGCGACAAGCAACGGAGCAACCCTCACCGCGCCATGATCGAGCTTCTAAGCTCTGGTGCTGCCGCTGGTCCTGCAGCAGCAGCTACTGCTGCCCCCGCTCCAGCATCCATATAAACCTTCCTTCCTTCCACACATCCTTTTCTTTTCTTTCTTTAATTAGTAGTTCATAAATTTGTTGTCGGCGAAATAATTTAGACTTATGGGAGTTTTTTTTTTCTTTCTAAATTTGTTTATGATATAATAAATAAATGCATTTGCATGTTATTACGTACATAACCACACTTGTTATCTTTTTGCTTCATGATCGATCATATATAACATGATCTCACTACTAGAAAAACCATATTTTTTACGAGTATTGCTTGTAAAGAAAGGGGTCTGATGATACAAAAAAGAGTGTCAATCATGACGGCGTCATAAATTTAACATGACACTTTTTTGCATGTCATCTGTTTATGACACGCACTTATGATAATATTTTTTTACAAACGTTTGTGACACCTTTTAACATGACACTTTCTTGCATGACATCTGCTTACGACATTAATTTATGACATTTATTTTGCGTATCAACAATTTATTAATCTAATTTTTTACAGAATTACAAATTTACCCTTGGATATATATACCATTTTTTTTTACAAAATCACCATAATAACAAAATAACACATTTCATTATACATTGCATATTTATCAAAAGAAAAATCAATCCAAGTCAACATTTGTCAAATCTATCAAATACAAATATTTAACGATTACAAAATATTGACGCGCATTGTACTTTTCATCTTAAAAACAGTTTCGATCACTTGAAGATAAATGTCGTGGCATAACTTGATCATTCTTCATGAATGCCATCCATATCGTCATCCGCGTAAGAATTCACTCATCTCTCAACCTGAGACAACAATTAAATCAATACATTAGTCAAAGGCTTCCAAGAATCGAGTTTAAAATAAACATTGGCAAACATAAATTAAAAAACATAAGTTGAATCCGTTACTTTTAACCTAACTAAAACTTACCTCAATTTACATTGTCCAATATATCAATTCCTCTTATTTAAAAAAAGTATTTCATAAATTGTAATCTCTTTATCTCAAATACCATCTACAAATCACTATGTGGATTCATCTCAGAAGATCAGACCATCTTGATGATTATAAGAAAATATATATTTCGTTCCATTGTGTTAGAAGAAAAATTGATTTCGGTTGTTTAGAATACAAGTTCCATTAAGGAATATGTGACCTCATTAGTTCCTGTACATATGATTTAAACGAATTATGTCATTCACTGATAAATTAATAAATTTATATGAATACAAAATTGTATTAGCAAATTAAATGATGTATGAGGGTTTTTAGCTCCAAGATTATCACTATGGGAATTACAATAAAAAATAAAGTTTTTCTTTTATACATATGATGGTATGTTATAACGATGAAACTTGCATAATAGTTTCTATGGATATTTATGAATGTTAAATTCATGCTTATATTTTGATATTTGAAATGTTTGTAGTGAAAAGGCTATATATCTTGATAAACCAATACATAAATTATATGTTTTTCTTATAAATGATGAAACTTTATTTCACAAATATTGTACCATAACTTCTTTTATTTGGTAACATGTTATAACATCATGTATTGGATTATGTATACAATTGACTATCTTGTATTTTATATGTTATCATTTACTTAGTATTGAACAGAACAAATAAAACAAAGTTATGGTTTATTATCACTCTCATGAAAGATTTACATTTGACATCCACAGTGTCATACACCTTGAATCTCAATATCATGTTATAAAAGGTCGTAAAATGTTGGGCCGATAATACTATATGACTTGGTCATATAATTACTTCTCTATAGATGTTATGTGAAGAAAAGTTTATATATGACAGAAATTGGATAAAACAAATTTTGTTTGTTTGATAAACCTCAAATATGCTCTTGAAGTAGCAATGTCATTAAAATTGGATGAAAGGTTTGAAGTGACTTTATTCTAAAAAAAAGGAATGAATATCCATGAATGTTTTCAGATTCTATCTCATAACCTGAAGTGAATGCGATGCTATAATACTCGGTGTAAAAATCGTGATTATGGTAATTGTAATAAATTATCATGTTGCTCATGTTAATGAGATCAGCTTTGTTAATAATATGATGATTACAAAATGATCGTTATAGAGGTTATGATCATAGAAAATAAGGAAGTTTTAATGATCATCATGTTCATAACAAGATCACCCATGTTAATACTAAATGAGGAAATTGTAATGATCATCATGTTGATAATAAGATCAACAATGTTAATATTGAAATCGACCACAAGAAGTGGCACACTAAGGAAGTAATTATACGAGAATAAGATATATTATTCTCTTGTATTTCTTGTCGTGTATTAGACAAGAAAGAGTGCAACATGTCTAATAATTTGCCACATATGAGATGTGCTCATGAAGTAACCATATCATTAAGAGAGTATAAAAAGTTTGAAATCATCTCATATTCTTGTGAACGGGTAAATAATGAAAAGTTATGAAGCTTGTTTCGTTTATACTCCATTCCCTGAAGTGAATGTGACTACATATTGATCATTGTAAAGGTAATGATCATGGAGATAATTGAGAAATTTGTAATGATGAGATCGACCATTTGGAGTAATGATGGTAATGTTAATAATGAGATGATGGTTTGAAGATTCCATGCATACTCTCATATCTTTTGTTTTGTATTACATACGTGCAAGTAATACATATTCGATCATAAACTAGAAGTTTAGTTTATAGATCATAATTATTTAATTAGTTGGCATGACCGGTAAGACCACACCGAGTCGATGATGATGTGAACATAATGAAGAACTTAAAGATTCATCAATCTAAGTTGCTCTTAAGCGAAATTATATATTTGGAATTGATTAAAGGATACACATATCCTAACATGATACCATTTAGTATTTAAAATCGATGCATCGTCTAAATGGTTATCAAGTGCACAACCTGAAGTTTGTGTGATATATGGCGTAGCTAATAAGATATCAAGCACATTATTCCAAAATGGCATATTTGGTGAATTCAATTCCTAAATATTGAAATACTAGTAGCTTGTATTCATATACATGTTGCTTTCATTGAGATGATCAATAAACGTCTACTATTGATTGCAACGTCATGGATCATGAGAGCAAAAGTTCATGTTTATATTTGATTAAATGTGATTTTACATGCAGTAGCATTTATTCACATCAAGCCAATACGTGGTAATAGTTTCTCCCCATTATAGTTGGTTTTTGGCCAGGAACCAAATATTGCCCATCTAAGATTTTTTGTTGTGCGACATATATTGATATTGATCTACCACGATGCACGGAGATGGCACCTTAAAAGGTGATTGGGAATATATGATGGTTTATAGAGCTTTCAATAGGAGATTTATTTACATCTCAGTTAATTGATATCCATCTCAATGGATTAACATTCCCAACATTATGGGGAGATAAAAGGCAGTTGGAATTAGAAATGAGTTAGAATGAAATATCATTGATCCTCGTACTAAACAATGTGAACCAAAAGTTCAAAGGATAATCATTCACAGAGATTAGCGAATTAATTACCAGACGCATTAACTGACCTAGATAGCTAATCAAGTCACATATACCAACTGCTAATGCTCCATTTAAGATGAGTGTCCGGTAAGGACAATCATATATTGGCAATAAGCCTACTGTACGCCTGAAGTGTGGTAAACTAGTCGATCCCAAAGAATAAAAGTCCTCGAGAAATTGGAGCAAGTAATAAAGATGGTCAAGTCGAGGTTATAGTAAAAAGGTCTCCTGAAGAGACATTAGACATGATGGTTCCAGAAGAACCTCAAGTACCTGAAAATAAAGAGATCTCGTTATATAGTATCATGTCTATGAAATGTATGAATCAAAATAAATGTATGGAATCGAAATAAAATCGACGTCGTCATAAATTTTATGTAATGTAGCGCTTAAAATGAGGATCAAGATTTAAGATCTGCATATGAATGAATACAAGGAAATGATTGGCCAAGACGCAAATACGGCAGAGTTGAATTCTCTATTGAAAAGAAAAGTTTTGGACCAGTAGTCCATACAGCAAAAGTTGTAAAACATATAGATACGAAAAGGTCTTTTGTGCGAATCAACATTTGAAAAGAAAATGATATAAGGTAAAATTGATGGCACAAGAATTTCGCAAAGACCCATAACTGATTATGAGGAGACGGATTCTCCGGTGGTGGATACAATAATTTTTCATTATGTTATTAGTCTGGTAATGCAAAGGGAGAATTGAAATGCGTCTAATAAATATCATGATTTACTTGACACTGAAAGTTTACATGAAAATACCCGATAAAGGATTTAATGTGTCAAAATCTTGTAACGTAAGTTCTCGAGAACGTTATGATCGGAATAAATAGATTCAATTCTGAATACGTTATGTTTGTTATATGATTGAATTGAATATAAGTGGAACTCCTCATGAGTATCCTAAAGAAACTAAGTGCTTAAAATGTAATATGAAACATCGTAGGATGTAATTATTGTGCACCAATACACCACAAGTGATAAACTGAACCTGGTGATTATGATACTTTAATGTATAAGAATGGTACAATAGGAGAAATAGATGTTATTGTTCTTCCATTTGAAAAGTTAATGCACTTGCGTAATTGGTCAAGATGGAAAAGTCATTGATGGATTATGTAAAGGTAATATAATATGTATGGACTAAAATAACGGGGTTGAGTGTTACAAAACTCATGAGATATCCTAATAAAGAGCAACATAAGTTTGATTGTATTATCCAGCTTGTATCAAAAGTTTTCTTTTAAAAGTTCACTCGCAGTTTACAGTGATAATGTCTTAGCATTATCAAGAGACTCTGTAGAACTTTTAAAAGGGGATTTTTTAAAGTCCTTGACATAGTGAACTTGTTGCATGACCTATAATTCGAGTATATATGTAATGATATATTTACCAATCCATCAAAGTATATCTTGAAAAGATGGTGGGACATTTTACAATGGACATAACTCATATTTAAAGCGCATTAAAGGTTGTCCAATTACTTGATATGGAAATTTATTCATTTCATCTTCTACCAAAGTAGAGATTTTCACTCTACAAGTACCATAGTTAAATATATATGTACATTAGTATATGTCTTGCTAGTTATGCATGATTATTATATCTTCCACATGAACTTATTATCATAATATAGCCTATGTAAAGCGAGGAGACACCGGAATAAGTTAAAACATAAACTTCAGGTATGAGCGATATCTGATTATATTTTACTAACCCATGCAAACAAGTCTGGTTAGTCTTGTAGATGCAGGGAATATAACACATCACATTTGTTGATCTTGTGACATTTATTTACGAGAGGAGGCAACATTAGTTCAACTTAAAGCATTGCACTTACGAGAGCAGGAACTAAAATTCTGGAATGAAGATCATACATCAATGATTCAACTTAAAGATTTTCACGTCAAGTGATCAAGAACGCAAATCATTGACTACAAAACTTTGAGCAACTTTCTTAGAAGATCGACACCATCATTCAAATGATACATATTCAAATGAGGGGGAGTATCATACAAGTTGCACTCTTTTTCCCTTAACTATGTTTTGTCCCATTGGGTTTTCTTAGTAAGGTTTTTAATGAGGCAACATACCTTATCCAGAAGTATCAGGAAGAGTAATACGCCCTGCACTCTTTTTCCCTTAGCTGAGGTTTTGTCCCACTGGGTTTTCCTGGAAAGGTTTTTAATGAGGCAGCATCCCCAAGCGTATACTTTATTATTTTCTTATATCACGTGGATAGTCAAGGGGGAGTGTTATAAATAAGTTATTATGATGACTATCCACATTCCAACTCCCATCTTTTTGTATCCTATTCATTAATGTAAGAGCCTTATAAATAAAGGCTTCATGTAATTGTTATGATACACATCAATAAGAATGAATTATTCTATTATCTATTCTCTCTAATCTATGTTCTAAAATCTACACATCTTGTATGTTAGTTTCTAGTAGGTCGTTGTTTTACAACAAACATGTAATTTTTATGGTTTAGTAAAATAAGGGTAAAATAGTCATTATTTAATACATTTTTAATAAAATGGGTATATTTGATATTTTTAATACTTGGGAAGGAGAAATATGTAATTTAATTTTTCCTTGGGTAAATATGTAATTTATTAAGTTTATAGGGGGATACATGTAATTGCCCTTTCCGAACCTCCCCTTTAATTAACCCATGTATGGTTGTTTCCCCAAACTTTACTTTCTCTCCAACCTTGACAATATTTCCAACACCTAGTAATGTATTTGTTTTTTTGTAAAGAACTCCACCGGTTTCCACTTTTATGACAAATGTCGATAATACATCTCCAAAGATTAACGCTTTCTACCTTGTATCTCCATGCCCATTTAAGAAGAAGAGCCTCATTCATCTTTTAACCTACTAATGCCCAAGCAACCCCATTTAAGAAGTCTCTGATGTCGTCATCCTCTCAGCAACCCAACTAATCTTTTTATCTCTACGAAAGATTATTCTAACTAGTAGAAGTAAACATATCGATAAGTTAATTAGACTGAATAATCATGTGAATTTAAAATTATTAGTTAATTAAATAGATCATCTGTCACCATATGCCAAGATTTGGGCCGTGGTTTTCATTAGTTAATTGTAAGTGTTCAAATCAATTTACGTAAATTAGTCCAACAGCAACAACAACAGCAGCAACAGCAACAACAACAACAACAATCGGATATCGAGTTTTTTTTAAAAGAAATCTTTTATTTGAATCCGTGGGGTACATTAGTTAGAAAACGAGAATCAAGGCACAACAAGTTAAATCCAAAATAGTACGTACATTATTTTTTAACAACAAATTAATACAATACAATACAAAGACAATACAAATTGACCGACATCATGAGTTAGCTAGATAGCGTTTTCTTCTAGCACTGAGGAAAGTCGGGAGGCGGTGGCGGCAGTGTAGATTCCGGTGTCCCTCCGTTCTCCACCAAGAAAGCTGTGCCCAAACCCCATGGCAAATGTACTTCCAAATGGCAGTGAATAAACCACACACCTGATTTAAATTTAAAACAAACAAAACAAACAAAATATTAATTAAATTCAAATTCCATCCTTAATTTTCTAATACATGAAGAAGTTATTTTTGCTAGCTGGTATATACCTGGATTATTTGCTCTAAATCTAATGACAGCCCAACCGCCAACGGGGACTCCGAGTGTGTTTCTCTCTTGAGGGTTCACCATATTAAACTTTCGAGTGTCGTTAGCTGGATCATAGTTCCCGAACCCTTGAGCCAACACGTAAAAGTTGAATCCATGCAAATGCATCGGGTGATTCTCAATACCGATCAAGGCTGTGTTCTGGAGCACGATCTGAACCGTGGAATTAAATTTAATTTTCTTCAGATTTGTTAGCTTGGATGTCATCAAAAGGCTCTGATTGAAGCTGTTGTTGACATTTGTGTAATCGAAAACCATAGGTGGTCGATCCGGGAAATCGGTGGTGTAAACCCCACTAACATTTCTAAAAAAGGCTTCTAAAAGAGACATTCTTGTTGGCAACACGAACGAGTTATTGTTCATGCTTGCAGACATTCTTTGCCCGAATATCCCTCCACATGTCTGGTTGGAGCCACACGCTGACAACCCCAGCCCCATTGTTATAAACATGTTCTCATCTACTATTCGGGGAACCGGAGACCAAAAGGGGCTAGTGACAAGCGCGGTTAGATTGCTTGAAAACATAAAAGCTGTGGGCGTGTCGTTGAAGGCGGGTAGCACAGGAAGTATTGGTAATTGTGTGGCGTTTGGGTAAGCAATGATCCCGGTAGTGGTGTTAGCATTGAATGGAACACCAACTGCGTTAGCATATGGATTAGCTACCATGTAATATAACCCTGGTGACTGGTTTGCAGTTAGTAAGACGTCGGTAGTTTGACCTGGGCCCACCACGACTACATCCGTTTGGAGTGGGTTAGTGTAGGCAGCATCCACTGCAACGACAGTAAAGTTGTGGTTGGCTATCTTGAAGAAGAACTGTGTGTTGAGTGCAGCGTTGATTATTCGCAACAAATATGTTCTTCCTGGTACCACGTCTAACCTGTATGTGACTGCAGGTACAAATTAAAAACAACAAACATATATATGTTAATTACTTACTATCGTTTAATTAAACAGCTTAATATATATATATATATATATATATATATATATATATAAAGGGGAAAGTTAATTTGAGAACACCTATATTTCGTGCGAACCGTGAGAACGACATCTAAAACCATTCAAATTCAAAATTTCTTTTTACACTTGTCTTTATTACTAAAATACAATCTCAAAAACACTACTTACGCGTAAAAATTCAAACGTATACGAAAATAAATTGTTTTTACACATGTGTAAATTTACTATTTATGCATGTGTAAATTGTTTGATTTACACATGTGTAAAAAGTTAATTTGAAAGTATTTTTGCAAGAAAAGATGAATTATTTGGAAAGAAAATTCATTTATTAATGTTGTATTTTGATTATAATGAGGTTTGTATTAAAATGTTTTGATTTTGGTTGATTTTTTTACTTGTTCTCACAATATTTAGCGTTCTCAAGATAACCCTCCTATATATATAGAGAGAGAGAGAGAGAGAGAGAATTTACTGACTGTTTGATCGGCAAGAGGAGTTTGACATATCACCAGGCCAACCATTAATGGTGTAAGCGTCAGAGATGGCAGGCGCGGCTCCTGTGGCTAGTGCAGCGCTCTCAACATCGTTGGGGTCAGCATTCCACCATTCTCCTAACATGATTGTATCTTCACGATAGGGTTTAAGGAAAGGGTATATTTGGTTATCTCGTGGGCGGATGATGAGAGCACCGTGGACAGTTGCTCGGAGCCATTGAGAGTGTGCGTGCCACCAAAGCGTGCCCACTTGTCCTCTCAGGTTGAACCTGTAAGTATAGTTACCTCCCGGTCTGATGGGGCACTGAGTCACGAATTCAGGACCATCCGCCCATTGACTTAGCCTTTGGAAAACACCATGCCTACATATATATAATTTATATTTACGTAACTAAATTGATACCGCCACCAGCCAGCTAGCTATATATTACATGTATAAAATTAAGGAAGCAGTTGTCTGTATATATACCAGTGAATGGTTAGGTTGTATGGAGATCTGTTAAAGACATGAACAACAACGGTGTCACCCTCCTTAACCCTTAACGTCGGTCCCGGAAGCATTCCATTGACGGCCATGATCACTTGATTTTGACATAATCGATTCACTGTCAGATTCTTCACCTGGAGATCCAGTACTGAATTTATATATATAGCTCAACTAAATCCAAGGAAATTAATAAAATAGAAATTATGACACATGGTAATTACATGGAACGAAGTCTCCACTATAGCAGCTGACGCTGACAAAGAAAAAAATGCTACCACCAATCCAACTGCCAACAACAACGAGGTTGGTGCCATTACGTACGTGCAAGAATGTATAATGAACTCCTCAAATTAAGATCATGTGTTGCTTGTGTTGTGTGTATATATATATAGAGAGAGAAAGAGAATCTTGGTTATATATAAAGACGAGTAAGTTTGATGAGGCAGCTGGGTAGAAGAACATTTCCATGTATATATATATATTGATATTGATTGTGTGAATTGAACTATATAAAGATGTTTGAATTATTAGTTTAATGGTGTAGTTTGAATCTTCCACCTCCAAACACCTTCTGTTGACAATCATGCTTCTAATTGTTAGTGCTAATTAATAAATTATTATATTGATTAATTTATACAACATATATACAACGTACACCAACCAAGTGGTCGTCCAGACGGTTGTTTCCTCACACACGCTTGCTTAATTGTGTGTTACAAATGGATCCTATACGACGTAAAACAAATATATATTTCTACTAGCTAGGCTTTTTGCGATTATTTATGCAGGAACCTGTTTTTTCTTAAAAAAATTGTTGTTACCTACTCATAAATCTTATTTAACATCCAACTCTTAGATTTGTCTCTTTAATCACTTTGAAAGTAAATAATAAATCTAGATAGTTTATTTTTTTTTTTCGCGAATAAAAAGAAATATAAAAAGTTTAGCGCCCTTGAAACACAACAATTGCACAATCAAGCAAAACAACAAGAAAACTAAGTACGCATACCAAGATTTACACACACACACACATATATACAAATACCGGCATAATTAACGCATAATAGTCACAAACATAACGTTAACACATCACATAAATATGAAAATTTATTATTGTATTAACCATTCTTACAAAGACGCCTAAACATCTTCGTCTTCATCATCATCGCCATCATTGCCGCTACCGCCTTGATTTCCAAAGTTGGCAAGATTTTGTGACTGGTGGAATTGACTAAACGGTGGTAATCATTGCATTAAATTGTTCCTAAATATAAATATATATATATATATATATATATATATATATATATATATATATATAGGTTTAGGATCCTGTACAAAGTACATTTTTTGTGAGAAGTGTGAGAAGGACTAAGAATTGACATGTAGACATCATGTTTTGGATTTAGGAATGATGTTTTAGGTTGTTTTAACTTGAAAAACACCAAACACAGCAATCTAAAACACAATACAATGTATTATAGTCATTAAATTTAAAAAAACAGCTAAAACACACTACTTAACGCTTAAAACACACTGCTAATGTTCTTAGCATGGTGTTTTAAGTTTTAAGCCTAAAATACATTGTTTTCGGTTTTTAATTGTTATGTTTGGTGTTTTTATAGGCAAAACAATCCAAAACATCACGACTAAGTTCAAAAAATGATGCCTAAGTATCATTTTTTAATACTTTTCACACTTCTCACGAAAAATGTACTTTGTACAGGATCCTGACCCTATATATATATATATATATATATATATATATATATATATCAAATTTGGTTAATGACTAAACTTGGGGGTCGCGTGCGAGCATCTTGGGATACCATCTTATTAGCCGTTGTATTTATTTTGGTTAATGACAATTACAAACAATGGTTTCTATCTAAGACAATTAAATTCTATGTTTTTGTAAAACTTTGTTGTCAAATGGAAGTCCCTATTTTTAATTTAGACAAAATTACACAGATTGTCCTTTATTTATTACCCATATTGCACATTCTGTCCTTTGTGTTTCATTTGCACTCATTTTGTCCTTTATTTTCTCAATTTGTTACACCCTCTGTCCTTTAGTCTAACAAAGTTCAAAAAGTTGGTTAACTGTATTTTCTAACTTTACACTTTTAGCCCCTGTAGTTTTCCTAAGCCTAAACTCCAAATAAAACGACGAAACTAAGGCACGACATGAAACGAAATCATAGGGCTTTTAAACTACATCAAATTCCGATCAAAACCATAATTTTGAAGTAAAACGATTGATGAAAAACATATATTGTTTTTACAAAAACTCATTTTATATATAAACATACACATATATATAACCGAAGTTAAGCGAATTCACATCAAACATAACCCGACAAACATGAAACCTGACCAAAACTTGTTAAAAACTTATATCGAATCCACCCGATACAAACCGGATCGAAAAACGGGTCAAAACCCGAACCAAGCTTGACTCGTGTTAACAAAAATGGATCCTAGTCATTCAAAGCACACCCAAACTCAGATCTGAGCACACCCACCTGTTTTTGGATCCAAATCGCACTAACATCTGCAAAATCACACGTCAAAAATTTTCGAATTTATAACTTTAACGAACCCACTTGTGAAACCAGTCGATTATACTATAAATTGGAACCTTGTATAGATTCATACTTCATAATCGATCAGTTATTTGCAAAAAAAACATATAAAAATATCTACTAAATCGTTCACAATTTGAAGAACAAGTACAACCCAGTCGCAACTTTAATCGGCCGATTATACCTCTAAAACAAACAAGTAAGTATCATGTTATATATGGTTTTGATCGGAATTTGATGTTCTATAATAGCTCTATTATTTTGTTAATTACCGTGGTCGAATTCGAGCTCAATCAAAATGGGTTCAAGGGTTATGGTTCGATCAAAACTACAAGGGCTAAAAGTGTAAAGTTATAAAATAAATTTAACCAACCTTTTTAACTACGTTAGGCTAAAGGACAGAGGTGTATCAAATTGAGAAAATAAAGGATTGAATGAGTGCAAATGAAAGACAAAGGACAAAAGGTGCAATTGGGTAATAAATAAAGGACAATCTGTGTAATTTTGTCTTTAATTTATTTGATGCTTTGCTTGACCTTTGTGTCTGGAAATCATTCGAAGTTGCATCCTGTGTTTCTGCATAGGCGGGGTGTGACAGATTGGTATCAGAGCACGAGGTTATAGCGAACTAAGATTCTTTTGAGTCAAACTATAATCTAAACAAAAATTGATTTCGAAATGTTTTCCAAGGAAAGAAATACAACACTTATCCCAATGCGCTACGCAAGTTTCACGCCAGTTACATATTCCACACATGTGTAGACATAGTAAATACAACAATTGATTACTGACACACACGTGTGCTATTGATATCCAGGATCATGGCACACAACAATGACCCTATCATCATCTCGGATTCTGAGGAGGAGCATGTACCAGAGAGCCCACTCGCTAATGATGTCCAGAAGGGATACGAGCCAGACTCGAGCGATTCAGACCTTGAGGAGGACCACATATAGGTGGACCATGTAGTTTCTGACGATGAGGACGATGTGCCTGCCGAAGAGGCACAGGAGGAGGAGGCACCACCCCCACTGCCAGAGCCCCGGGTGCCATCTTTCTGTCTATATCGCCCGTTCCCGGGAGGGGTACGCATGATGTACACTCCTCGGAAACGCGCACTCCCTCCACCAGCACCGATCTCGCCAGCTAAGGCTCCTGCCCAGGTTAACCTCGAGCCCCCAGCACCAGTGGATTCCCAGCCGCCAGCACCAGAGCCACCTAAGAAGAAGTTGCTTAGGAGATCTCAGGCCCACAGGAGGACGTATTTGCCTACCGTCGATGGATTTTTGACTTACTCCGATGAGGTTACCGATGGCGAGGCTCCTACTACTTTTGAGATCGGTGGGCCATCCCAGCCACTCTCTGACACTCCACTACTTACTGGCTTCGAGTCGACTCCCGTACGCCACACCCACTACTCTGTGCGGTACATGATTGGTCGTCATGACACACAGATTTGGGTGTTACGTGGGAGGGTTCACGAGATTGAGGATGACCTGTATCTGAAAGCTGAGACTAGGGACCCCGTGCTCTACCGGTTGGCTGAGTTGGGTACACGTGTGTACGAGGCGGAGAATGGACGTGCCGTAGCAGAGGAGCGTATTGCAGAGCTCGAGGAGATATTGGATGACTTGGAGGCAAGGATGACTGCAGCTGTTGCTGCGTTGTCCGCTGCTTTTCCACCCCCACCCCCGTAGGATATCAGTATTGTACTTTGTTGTAGTAATTTAAAAACTTGTAAGGCAGTATGCCAAGTTATTTTGTATGCAGAAACAAAATTTGTACCAGGTATGTTTAACTCTATGAGAAGTTCGATGTTTTGATTTCTATATTGTTGTTATGTTTGTATCGTGAATTTGTGATCTTGTTTTGTCGTTTGTAATGATTGTATAGTTGTTTGGTTGGTGTATATGTTGACAATATTATACAGTGATATGTGTCTCATTCTTTTAATCTTGTGCATTAGAAGAACATGCCTCCCAAAAGGACTACTCGATCGACTTCTGAGGAAGAAGCTTTCCCGACCACCTCAGCGGACCTGGCCAGGGTGATTGCACAGGCTATCGAGCAATATGAAGCAAACCGCACCGACCCTAGTGGCAGTTCGGGCGTAGCCGGCCAACGTAGAACCCGTGATCCCGAGACTGGTAAAGCTTTTGCCTATTCTTTCTTGATCTTGTAACAATCCTATCGTTGATAATCCATTCTTTCTGACACCGCAGAAGTAGAAAACACCGTGTGTGGGTGTTCCTACAAGACTTTCATGGCATGCAAGCCCTAAAATTTTCGTGGTTCAGAAGGAGCGGAAGATCAAATACATCACTTGTACTTTCCAGGACGAGGCGTTGACATGGTGGAATTTACAAGTGCAGACCTTGGGTCGTGAAGCTGTTTACAATCTTTCATGGGTTGAGTTGAAGGTGATGCTGATGGACAAGTATTGCCCATGTAGTGAGCTTCAGAAGTTGAAGACTGAGTTCTGGAATCTGACCATGAACGTTGCATTTCGACGTAACTTCATTTACGTCACTTTTTATTACACTAGTCACTAGTGTAAGGACGATATATTTTTTTCCATTTTTTTTATAGTTTTCTTATTTGGCCATTTTACATGACGTAAAAAACTTGGGAAAATTCTCAACATTTTATATATAAATATATATATATATATATATATATATATATATATATATATATATATATATATATATAGGGGAAAGTTCAATTGAGAACTCATAGTTAGGGAGAGAACTCGAGAACTCTATATTACACAGAACATCTATATTTCGTGCGAACCGCGAGAACGACATCTAAAACCATTCAAATTCAAAATTTCTTTTTGCATTTATCTTTATTACTAAAATACAATCTCAAAAACACAATTTACACGTAAAAATTCAAACGTATACGGAAATAAATTGTTTTTACACCTGTGTAAATTTACTGTTTATACATGTGTAAACTGTTTCATTTACACATGTGTAAACAGCTAATTTGAAAGTGTTTTTGCAAGAAAAGATGAATTATTTGGAAAGAAAATTCATTTATTAATGTTATATTTTGATTATAATGAGGTTTGTATTAATTTTTTTTTATTTTGATTGATTATTTTACTTGTTCTCACGGTTCTCACAATATTTAGCGTTCTCAAGATAACCCCCCCTATATATATATATATATATATATATATATATATATATATATATATATATATATATATATATATATATATATGGGATGGTTCAATAGAAAACTCATTTTATTGAGAGAACTCGAGAACTTTATATTACATATATGCAATATATCATATATTGCATATGTGTAGTATATATTGCACATATGTAATATATATTGCACATGTGTAACATATGATATATTACGTATGTGCAATATATGATATATTGAGTGTAGTACATATGTGTAATATATATTGCACATGTGTAACATATGATATATTGCACATGTGCAACATATGCAATAATAATATATTACATATGTGTAATATAGAGTTCTCGAGTTCTCTCCCTAACTATGAGTTCTCAATTGAACTTTCCCCTATATAGGGTAGGGATCATACGAGAACCAACTTTAGGAAGAGAACCATTGTCAACACAAACAAAAAAAAACCTAAAAACCCCACCTCCACCCCCTAAAAACCTAAACCCACCCACCTCATTCCCTAAAAACCTAAACCCCCCATCCCCCACACCGCCCCAACCCCCCCCCCCCCCCCCCCCCATTGTGAAATGCACATGTGCAGCTAACCCCACACCCCCCAAAAACCAAAACGCTCCATCCCATCCCCCCCCCTCCCCCAAAAAAAAAAGAAGATACCCCCTCTTCCACCATACCCAAAAAATAACCCTAAAGCTAAACCCATTAAAAAACTTAACTATAATAGTGAAATGCACATGTGCATGTAGTACAATTATCTTATTTTATAGTTTTATATAGAGGTTTTTTTAAGTTTATTCACCAACAACCCCCAAAAAACCTAACCCCATTCCCATCATACCTAAAAACTAAACCCTAAAGCTAAACCCATGAAAAAAAAAAACCTAACTATAATAGTCACTACTAGAAAATTAGGCTTTTGTCACAACATTTTCGGTTACATAACGGTAGCAATTGCTCTGTAGCCATCATTTTGCAACCGAGAATGCGGTAGCAAAAACACACGTCTCTGTTGCCCTAATGTCACCAAATAGCTACCACTTTTGTATTTTGCTACCATATTTTTGTCACCACAAAAACGGTTAAAATATTTGCCACCGCTCCTACAATATTTTAGTAAGGTCATTTGCTACCGTTTTGGTACCATTTAGTCACCGATATTGCCACCATTTAGACACCATTTTTATTGAAAATTTACACTTTTTTTTGTAACCATTTTGGTACCATTTAGTCTGCAACCATTTAGTCACCTCTTTCATTGAGAATTTACTACTATTTAGCCACCATTTTCATTGAAAATTTGCTACCATTTAACCACTACTTTCAATGAAAAATTGCTACCATTTAGCCACCACTTTCATTGAAAATTTGCAACCATTTAGCCACCATTTTCATTGAAAATTTGCTACCATTTAACCATCACTTTCATTAAAAATTTGCTACCATTTAGCTTTTCTACAGGGTTTTTTTTTCCTTCTTTATTAATTCAATTACATTTCAAGAAAATTATATTATATAAAACAGTCAAATAATACAAAATCTCAAATTATATAAAACAAATTTGATACAGTTTTTCCAACTTTAAAATCATATAAAGACTCCAATAGAAACACAAAAAAACATCAAATAACCGAAATTATCCATTAAAAACTTCAAAATATTCATGTCTAAGTGTTTATAGCCTATTTTCCACCCATAGCTGTTAACCTAGCTTCAAATTCTCCCATTCTATTGTTCATAGCCTTTTTTTTTTTTTGCATTATATTTTTCTTTTTCAGCCACCAAGCTCGCAATTATTCCTTCGAACCTTTCTTTATCTTCATCTTTTTCCTTAACAAGCTCTTTAATAACCAAATTCAACTTTTTCAATCTACAAAACAAGCAATGAATAGAATTAAGAAGTCAGAATTAATAAAAATTAATAACGAGTCAAGTAAGTTACACAATAACTTAATTCAATTGTGAGTTACAATTCTAGTGCTAGAAGTCAAATTTGAATTAAGGAGTTTCCATATATGTAGGCCTAGGATTTGGAAAGTAATCAATTCTGCAACAAACACAATCGAATTAACCCGACCCATAAACAATATCCGCAAATCAATCCCTCCACCAAAATGATCAAATTTTTTCAATCCAAGAACATTCATAGAACTTGATGCAAATTATGAACAACAAGCAAGTTCTCAAAAATTATTGCAGTCAAACAAATCTTGGATTATCATAACCATATTCGGCCAAACCATATTCTGTTGAAGAAATGTATTGGGCTGATTGGTGTAATACAAATAGTGACATATGTAAAGAAGAAAAAGACAATGAAGATCCACGTACCTTCTCCGCAAGCGCTGAAACCGAAACAGAGATGGATAACAAAAATGTAGAAATTGGCACAAGATCAATTAACTGAAAATGAGTCTAGCATAAGATTAATCACCAATCAACACAATTAATTCAAGTACACAAAGACATCAACAAAAGTTTAGAAACAATACCCAAATGTGTTCAAACCCTAAATATCAAGAGCCTACATCCCAGTGTAATACAAATAAATTAGCCAAGCATGGCCATGATGTTCATCTTCAAGTTTGTGTCTTCAATCTTCAAAAATGCTTCAAGAGTCTTGGGAGAATTGTGTGCGTGATTGTTTTGTTAATGATGATGAATGATATATAGAGAATGAGTCAAAAGTCCATCTAAAAACGTCCCTTCCTTCATAAATTCGTCATTAAAATATTTTCCACCATCATTGACTTGAAAAAAGGAAATGTTTGACCAATTTTTGACTTTAGCGTATCCAACCCCACTTTTGGCGTAGGCTACGCTAGGCTGAATTTGTCTGAGCTGTTGTCTGCTGCCCTACGCAGGCAAATGTGTCCTTCCCTACGCCACTGGCGTAGGATACGCCAGTTTTGGCGTATCCTACGCCAAAACCCCCACCTTCTTCAGTTTTTGATTTTCCAGCTCACGTAAGCTTCCGTTTCTTGCCCGAGCAACTCCAAAACGTCATATTTGCTTCCTTTAGTCATCAAATCCTGAAATAACATAATAATATCAAAGCAACACCATTTGACGACTTAAAACTCCTTAAAACTCATTTATAGATGCTTTTATACACATCTTTTAACTAACCCATCAGTCTACCTAATCATCATTGGGCCTAACTGACCATCGTTGGAAGTAACTAACCATCATTGAGCTTACTGACCATCATTGGATCTAACTGACCATTATTAGTTTAATTAACCATCATTGGATCTAATTGACCATCATTGGATCTAATTAATGATCATTGGTTCTAATTAACCATCGTTGTGCCTATTGACCATCATCGGGTATAATTCACCATCATTGGGTCTAAGTGACAATGATTGGATCTAACTGACCATCATTGGGCCTAACTGACCATCATTGGATCCAATTGATGGTCATTGGTTTAATTAACCATCATTGGATCTAATTAACTATCATTGGATCTAATTGACGATCATTGGTTCTAATTAACCATTATTAAATCTAATTGACCACCATTGGATCTAATTGACGATCATTGGTTCTAATTGACAATCATTGGGCCTAATTGACCATCATCGGGTCTAAATGACCATCATTGGGTCTAAGTGACAATGATTGGATCTACCTGACCATCATTGGGCCTAACCGACCATCATTGGATCTAATTAGTCGTCATTGGGTGTAACTGGCCATTATTGGATCTAACTGACCATCATTGGGCCTAACTAACCATTACTGGATCCAACTGACCATCAGTGGTGTAATTAACCATCATTGGATCCAATTGACCATCATTGGTGTAATGAACCGTCATTGGATCTAATTTACCATCATTGGATCAAATTGACGATCGTTGGTTCTAATTGACCATCAACGGGCCTAATTGACCAACATCGGATCTAATTGACCATTATTGGGTCTAAATGACCTTCATTGGGTCTAAGTGACACTGATCGAATCTAACTGACCGTCTTTGGGCCTAACTGACCATCATTAGATCTAATTGACGATAAAATATTTATAGTTATTAGATTTTTTTCTTTCATTAAGTGTGGCTTCTAAATGACACATTTTTTTTCGTAAAGTGTGGCTAAAGGTTTCCAAAAGATGTGTTTTTGGTCACATGAATAAAAAAATCCACAAGATGTGTTTTTGTTTCTTTCATTTGTTTTTTTTATAAATTATTATTTTTTAAGTCTTTCTTATTATTTTTCTCACGAATTTACCAACAAAAATAAATGGTGTCAAAATTTGCAACCGATTAGTTACCTTATCTTATAATACATATTTTGGTATAAAATCGGTTGCTAAATTTGCTACCATTTTTCTAGGTAGCATATTTTGGTGACAGTAGCCATGATTTATCGTGGCTAATATGGTAGCAATTTATTCTCAAAATGGGTCCCTAAATTTGCTACCGCTAAGGTGGTCACAATTCAATAAGTTTGTTCATTTTTTTTTAAATTATTATTTTTTACGTCTTTCTTATTATTTTTCTCACGAATTTACCACCAAAAATAAACATTGTCAAAATTTGCAACCGATTAGCTACCTTATCTTATAATACATATTTTGGTGTAAAATCGGTTGCTAAATTTGCTACCATTTTTCTATGTAGCAACTTTTGGTGACAATAGCCCAATTTTCTAGTAGTGAGTGAAATGCACTTCGCGTTTATTTAACGATCATTAAATAAAATTTTTTCCACCTTATATATCATATCACGTCCATTTAATGATCATTTCATTATGGCAATTGATAATTTATTCAAAAGTGTGCTCTAATAGTGAAATGCACATTTGCATACGGTATATGTATGCATATATATAACAGCAAAATGCACATGTGCATAAGACCTGACGTAATTATGACGTAAAAAAAGCCATTTGTTTGTTTTTTTTTATTTTTTTGTATTTTTTTAGAAATATTAACACTAAAAAAACATTTTGGTGTTTTTACTTTTTTTATTTTTTTAGGTTATATAATTTTTTTATTATTTTTTTTTATTTTTTAGGGGAGAGGTTTTTGTGTTCACACTTGGTTCTTTGGTTCTCTCCCTAAATGGTGGTTCTCAAATGATCCAAATCCTATATATATATATATATATATATATATATATATATATATATATATATATATATATATAACTTTAAAACTTCAGGAGAGTTAGGTGGTAACATTACTTATATATTATTTACTTTTATTTCGGGTTATTGTATTTTAATCACTTTAACTTTATCAATTAACCTAACTTTGAATGTTTTTTCCTTTAACGATCACAAACTAACTGAATGTTAACCTGATGATTATTTTGATGACATGGCATGTCACGTTAGCAAAAAAAATAAAGTTTTTGCCACATTAGCACTTCCAATGTATATGAGTGGGCTCTCAATTTATATAGATTGGTTATGAGTGAAGGATGGAGAAAATGTTACTCTTCATCAGTAAATTTGGAGGAGATACTGTTCACTCTCTTTAGTATTTTTAATATTTGTGAAAGTGATTGTATGTTGAGAAGAAATAAAATGTAATGATAATAATATTAAAAATAGAGTTATGATCAAACACACAGTGCAAAAAAATATAAGAAAGGGTAACCAGCGGACTCTAATTGAACTCATTCAAACGGCATTGAAACCGTCTAATCGAACCCTACGATCATAGTTATTAGATATTTGCTTTTTGAATTTTTAGCTTGTAGTTTGAGTGAGAGGTTTAAGTTTTTGGGGGTGGGTAGGGTGGAATTAGGTTTTTGGGTGGGAGAATTTAAGTTTTTGGGTTATACTACACACATGCAGTAGCATTATTTATTTATTTATTTATTTATTTTCTGAACGAGATGGCGTGAGAAAGAGAAGTGCCCAACTAATTGTTCTAGTTTTTTTACTTAAATTTTGAGTTATGACTTTTTTATTAATTTTTTTTCTTGTTCTCTCCGTAAAATGAGTTTTCTAATAATAATACTTTCTTTTATGGTTAAAAATGTGAAATGTAAATAAAAAAATTATATACATGAAAAACATATAGTCAACCTGTGTCAAGATTACGTCAACTTCTTCCATGTGACAAGTTATTGTTTAAATAATATTTGATGCTAGTTTTTTTTTACTGAAATAGGGATTCTAGAAGAGCTTTATTTATGTATTTAAAAATCTTCAATCAAGTAAGTCAAAATGCTTCTCTGAGCTAAAAATATCAACAATTTAACACAAATAATCTTCAAGGTCATTATAGTGAATACTACCTAACTAGTTGACAAAGACTTAATTTTGATGTAATGTAACTTTTATTTCGTTGGGGGTCTCCGTCTTGAAGATGTTCCTTTGTGTGGTTGTGTTTTAATAAAATTTGCCTTCCAAAAAAAAAAAAAAAAAAAAAACCTAACTAGTTGACAGTTGTCAATCTGTATTATATACACAAAAGGAAGCCAAGGCCCAAGAATGAAATTTACAGAAATTTAAAACTCTAGGTGATTCCAACTTTTAACATACGCCACATTGACAGAACCGTGAGAACAAATGAGAAAACCAATCAAAATCATTTTTTTTTTCAATACAAACCTAATTATAATCAAAATACAACATTAAAAAATGAATTTTCTTTCCAAATAATCCATTTTTTCTTGCAAAAACATTTTCAAATTAACTTTTTACACATGTGTAAATAAAACAGTTTACACATGTACAAACAGTAAATTTACACATGTGTAAAAACAATTTATTTCCATATACGTTTAAATTTTTACGCGTAAATTGTGTTTTTGGGATTGTATTTTAGTAAGAAAGATAAGTGTAAAAAGAAATTTTTGATTTGAATGGTTTTAGATAGCGTTCTCGCGGTTCACACGAAATATGGGTGTTCTCAAATTAACTTTCCCCTATATATATATATATATATATATATATATATATATATATATATATAGGTAAAGGATATATTGAAAACCCTTGTTATAGTGAAAACTCTGGAAAGTCTAACTTCCCGAGCTTTTTTTTTATATGAAAATTTTAGGGTATGTAATATACATGATTTCAAGCATTTTGAGCCAAAAAAATCAAAAAAGCGCCGAGCACTTTTTTTAAAAAAAAATAAATAAGTTTTCGGGTAACACATTGTTAACACATGTTAATTTCGCTTAACATGTGTTACCCGAAAACTTATTTTTTTTTTAAAAGTGCTCGGCGTTTTTTTTTTTAATTTTTTTGGATCAAAATGCTTAAAATCATGTATATTACATGCCTTAAAATTTTCAGGCCCTAAAAAGCTCGGGAAGTCAGAGTTTCCAGAGTTTTCTAGATAAGGAGGGTTTTCTATGGATCCCTACCCTATATATATATATATATATATATATATATATATATATATATATATATATATATATATATAGTATAAGTATCTAGAGGAAACTCTCCTTATAGTGAAAACCCTAGAAACCCCACTTGTGGCTATTATTGTGCCACATCACCCCATATAAAATTCAATTTAATATGATGATGGGGGTAGTGAGGTAATTTTACACCCAATCAAATCAAGTTGCCACCCCAACTCAAGTACAATATGTACCATCTCACACAACCCCCAATGTTTTCACGTTTTCCTATACTTGACAAGTTGCAACCTTCTTTTTACCAACCCACCTCATTCCCCCATATTAATTTAAACCACACATTCTCTTTCATTTTTTTCTAATTTTGATCTCTGTATTCTTCATCTCTGCAACCAAATCACAATAATCTTGACTTTGATCAACAAATTCAACTCAAATTCCAACCCAACAAAACTGTTAATTTATTAAGGTATGTTTGCCACTTGGATCTTATCTTTCTTTGCTTTCCATCGGTTCAAGTCTAAAAAATCTCACAATTTATGTTCTTATAGTTCTTGAATTGATTTTTTTTCAAGAAACTCAGTTTTTTTATATAAAAAAAGTAATTTTGAGTATGTGGGGTTTCAAAAAAAAAATGTGTTTAGCTTTTTATGTTCATGTTCTTGAAATTGACGGTATACCCAAAAAAACTTAACAAAATATATCTTTTTTTACAAGATTTATGAACATATGGTTAATAACAATTGTTGATTTCAACATACCCAACTCATATTTGAATTAAAAAAACACTTTATTATAAGGCATTTGAAAACGATAAGATTTTTCAGCAATTTATGTGGTCTCTATTTATTGTTGCATCTACTCACTTTTGTGAGGGGATAGTTTGTTTGTCATGTTAAACAGTTTTGGGGATAGTTTTGCTTGCATACCAAGTGTCTTGGATATATGAATGTCCATTTAAAGTTAATGGTGAACGTATAAAAGGTAATTATAATGTCTTTTGTGTATTGTATATATGCACTCCAAGTGTTTGATGAAATGCCTGACTGGGTTAACATGTGTTACTTTTGTTAGTATGTTAGAAGTTAAGATGTGTTAACTTTCCTGTATGGTTATCTTTTAGTATCACAGATGATGATTTTGAGTAACAGTTGATACCACTAGATTTTCGAATTAACAAGTGTTAACACAGTTTTCTTAGGTCAGTATATTAGTATATTAGATGAAGGTTTGTTAACACATGTTAACATCTCACCTATTTTGTTTTAGTTGAATTCATTGGACGAATTCAACTTTATGTGAGTAACTTTCAAAGATACATGTAATATTTGAAGTAAAGAAATTTTAGATGTATATAAATTTTTATAGTTAATCATGATGCTGTGTAATTTTTTAATTGAAGGTTATGTAAGACATATGTTATGGTCTAAATTTGGTTGGAAAATATTCGCAGTGGGGTAATTTTTTGGTATCACAAGTTATAGCAAGTGTTTGGAACTATCCCGCCGCAACCCGCTGGGGGTTTTACCGGTTAACTATTTATTATAAAATGGTACTAAAACGCGAAAAATTTTTAGGGGTCTGTGCCGGGTTGTTACATTTTTGTTAATGTAAACTTTGTAAAGTTTTATCCCTTTTTCATCTTGACTTTGCTTCTAGGCATGTTGACTTAGGCAGACAACACATGTTACCTGTAACACCCCGCCCCTCTCACCACCAATATTGTCCGCTTTGCCCCGATGGGTTGCACATCCAGAGCTCACGGATTTGTTTTTGGTTGCCCAGTGGAGACTTCCCAGGAGGTCACCCATCCTGAAATTTCTCCCACCTGAGCACGCTTAACTGTGGAGTTCTCCTCTCATCCACTAACATTAAGCCCCAAAACGCGTTGGTGATTTAAGAGGCTTTGGATTACTTATGAACCAAGGATCTCTCCTGGCCACGGCCGATGTGGGATTTGCCTAGGGTGTCATACAAAGGTTCATGTTAATCTCCTAGAAATCAGTACTGTTACAATCACCCCCCCTTAGGGACTCATCGTCCTCGATGAGGTTTGCCCCACCATCCCGAACGGCACAGGAGTGGCTCTGATACCATTTGTAACACCCCGCCCCTCTCACCACCAATATTGTCCGCTTTGCCCCGATGGGTTGCACATCCAGAGCTCACGGATTTGTTTTTGGTTGCCCAGTGGAGACTTCCCAGGAGGTCACCCATCCTGAAATTTCTCCCACCTGAGCACGCTTAACTGTGGAGTTCTCCTCTCATCCACTAACATTAAGCCCCAAAACGCGTTGGTGATTTAAGAGGCTTTGGATTACTTATGAACCAAGGATCTCTCCTGGCCACGGCCGATGTGGGATTTGCCTAGGGTGTCATACAAAGGTTCATGTTAATCTCCTAGAAATCAGTACTGTTACATTACCCTCTTATGCAAAGGGTAACAAGTGTTACACATTTATCCCCAGTTAACACATGTTCACATTTGGGCCCCGACTAACATGTGTTACTCCTGTTTAGTATGTTATATGATGAGTTGGTCACACCGGTTAATATCTCATCTATTGTTTTGCAGTTGATAATGAAGACCCCCCACTGGTTAACATATGTTAACATACGAAGTCGAAGGAAGCCGAGAAAAATATGTAGAGAAACTTTTTAATAACGTTTTCTTTTTTGTACTCAATGTATAGAGTTACAAGATTTATTTTGTTAAAGTGGTCAATAGTTTGTAATGATACTTTATAATAACGTGTGTTAATAGTTTGTGTGCTTTTATTTCTCAGTAAACTTATGAAGTGAAAACTATAAGGGTAAGCAAGACAAAAAAAAGGCTGACAAAATAAACATAAGTTTAACATATGTTACCAAATAACACATGTTAACCTCTTATGCAACATTCACACATGTTAACCTTCCATGCAGTTCATTTGAATGTCATGGGTAGGTTTTTGTGTAGTTCAATAGTTTGTAATGATACTTTGTAATAACGTGTATTAATAGTTTGTATATTTTATTTCTCAGTAAACTTATGAAGTAAAAACTATAGTGGTAACCAAGACAAAAAAAAAGGGCTGACATAAAATACAAGTTTAATAAATGTTACCAAATAACACATGTTAACCTCTCATGCAACATTAACACATGTTACCCTTTACATGCAGTTCATATGAATGTCTTGGGTAGGTTTATCTCTTGTTCAATAGTTTGTAATGATACTTTGTAATAACACGTGTTACCAAATAACATGTGTTAACCTATTATGACAAGTCTTAATAATGTGTGTTAATAGTTTGTATGCTATGTTTACTTATTTCTTTTGTAAACTTATGAATTGAAAACAGGAGTGGTAAAAGATAAAAAGGTTGACAAATGATACAGGTTTAACATATGTTACCACACCACTCATACTAACAAATGTTAGATCTTCTCATGGGTATATGGGGGCAACAGGTTTAACTTTATCATATTAGATAACACATGTTAGCCCTTTATGACCAACTAACACATGTTACCCTCGTATGCAACATTAACACAATATTTGTACTTGCCCCATTATATTACTATTTTCTTAAACAAAAAGTAGGAGAGAGGGTGTGACATGACCCATTATAATAATATTTTTTAAACAAAAAGTAGGAGAGAGGAGAGAGATGGTGTGACATGACCCATTATAATAATATTTTCTTATACAAAAAGTAGGAGAGAGGAGAGAGATGGTGATGTTGACTTTAAAAAGGTAGGAGAGAGGGTGTGACATGACTTTGAAAAAGTAGGAGATAGGTTATGACATGACCCTAAAGTAACTTTACCAAACTACCCTTATTTGTACTTGCCTCATTATAATATTATTTTCTTACACAAAAAGTCTCCACATTTAATCCTAACCCTTGATCAAATACAATGGATGGCTAGGATAGGGTTTCCAAGGTTTACCATCTAATAATGGGTTTCCACATTATCCACACCCTATATATATATATATATATATATATATATATATATATATATATATAGAGAGAGAGAGAGAGAGAGAGAGAGAGATCAAATACAAACTGTTTTTCAGTAAAAACTGTGAGAATCAAAGGGGGTAATTTTTTTTTTTTTTTAGAATTTTTTTCCCATATGCTTAAACATGCTTTCTAGATAAATAATACAAAAAAAAAAATAATTTTTTTTTAGTGTAATTACGTCATTAAAGTAAATACACTAGTATACACTAGAGTAATTATGTAATTACTCTACACGTAATTACTCTACACCAATTTTTTTTTTTTTTAGTTTTCAATACTATAATACATGTTTAACAATATGGGAAAAAAATTTCAAAAATAAAAAATAAAAAAAAAACCCTCCTTTGATTCTCACAGTTTTTACCGAAAAAACACTTTGTACCGTATCTTTCCCCTATATATATATGTATATATATATATATATATATATATATATATATATATTTAATTTTGAAAAAAATAATAAGTTACGTGAATACTAGTGTATGTGTTTCTCGTTGCTTCGTGCGGGCAATCTTCTAATATTTCTAACATATTAAACAAATGAAATTTAAAAAGCTTAGGTAAATATATATATATATATAGGTTTAGGATCCTGTACAAAGTATATTTTTTGTGAGAAGTGTGAGAAGGACTAAGAATTGACATGTAGACATCATGTTTTGGATTTAGGAATGATGTTTTAGGTTGTTTTAACTTGAAAAACACCAAACACAACAATCTAAAACACACTACAATGTATTATAGTCATTAAATTTAAAAAACAGCTAAAACACACTAGTTAACGCTTAAAACACACTGCTAATGTTCTTAACATGGTGTTTTAAGTTTTAAGCCTAAAATACATTGTTTTCGGTTTTTAATTGTTATGTTTGGTGTTTTTATATGCAAAACAATCCAAAACATCATGACTAAGTTCAAAAAATGATGCCTAAGTATCAATTTTTAATACTTCTCACACTTCTCACGAAATATTTCAAAGCTTCTGGGAAAATATAACTAATATATTTTATCACATTATATGTAAGTTTAAAAAGCTTAGGTAAAAATATAAGTGGTAGATTTTTTTTACTATTATTAAAGTCAGATACAAGTGGTAGATACATAGGATAAATTTAAATGACAAGAATATAGATTTTTTTTTAAAGGTAAATTTCTTGCTTCTTGTGAGACTTGAACTCAAGACCTCACACTTTTTAGTGTATTAAAAGGCTTCGTCTTACCATTGGACCACCAACCCAATGGTGACAAAACATAGAAAATTAAATCTTGAAATTATTCGTGAAACTTCGGCTTAATATACATGTAATGTAATTAGTTTTCTATGGATTCTTTTTGAACGCAATGGTCAAACCGTGTGTTCAACTACTACGATCTACTTAAGATCCGTTTTGTTTTCTCTTTTTTATATTTTAGTGGGAAGCAACCAACATTAAAATAGTGTTAATGACTTGCTTTGGTCTCCATAGTTTACTATTTTCTCGAAAAGAATCATATTTATCAATAGTAAGTTAAGAACAACACCTTTGAACTAGTGAATTTGAAAAAGAAAAATAACTCATTAGGTCCTGACATATAAATTATGTTATATTTTTTTCTTTTGTTTTGAACTGGTGAATTGTTTTTTTGATTTACTAATGGAGACTGAACTGGGGAATTTGGTTTTGCTTTAAGCATGCAGATTGAAGGAAGAATTGGGCGATTCCGATTCTGTGGAAGTGGTTCCAATTCAAAATGTATCACATGATGTGGAATTAGAAATCAACATTTATATTTCTTACCCATAGTGGTATGGTGTTAGTGGCGAAATTTGAATTTTTAGATGGTGGGACCTAAAAGTCACGAGTCCCAATTTTTTTAATTTTTTTTTTCAAATCGGTAGGAGCCGGACGCAAAAAAAAAAATACAATTTTTTTGGATAATACTAGAGAAATTTACATTACTGAGCAAAAAATCGGTAGGGGCCGGGGCACCACCTTGCCCTCACAAAGCTTCGCCCGTGATGGTGTCCCCCTTATAAATGTGAGGTTGTGAAAGTGCAAGGTGAGGTGAAATAAGGGTGTCAAAATTTGTTAAAAAAAAGCCTTTATGTTTCTTTAAAATTGCAAATTTCAACCTCTATGTTTAATTTGCACTTAAATCAACTTTTTACTATATTTTTTCTTACAAGTTTCAATATTTAGCATAAACTACGTTTGTTTTCTTTGTTAACGTATATTTGTCATTTCCTTTCTTTCCTTTTAAAAACCTCAAATAATTTAATATTAAATTATTTATAATTAATTTATCAATTAATATCTATAACTATTGGCCCACCCAACACCCATGTTTGTTGGAGGTTGCTTGCGGCAGTTTTGCTGGAGGTTAACGGTGGCGATGATTGTGAGTGAAGTCATTACCTAACTAGCAAAGCCTCAAAAACAGAGCAGAGTCAACCACACTGCCCAAAGCTTAGCCTCAGCCGTGACATAAAACAGACAAAAACTCTACATCCTCAAAATCGCAAGTTCTCCGAATACCAAGGGCCCAATAACTTATAAGAAATCTATCAGCAAGAGTTGTTGGGTGAATGTAACCACTAAGAGGGTTAAAACACAAACCCAAAATCCCAAAAGCAAGCAATAAACACAAGCGCCACAAGATTTTTTTTTAAATCGCCTTTTTTGACAGCACATTTAGCAACATTGTGTACAAAAGCATAAACCTAATTGCCATAGGCAAATTAACCAAAGTCTTCAAAACAGGAATAATCTAAGCATTTGACCATTCACGGGATAGAGAAATCTAATATGAAATGACAAAATGTGTGTTACGGTCTAGCATAGAAATTAATGTACATAAATATGAGAAAACAACATTTTTAATCATGTGAATAAGAATAAAAATGTATATTAAAGAGAAAATGTACGTTGGGATGAGGAGCAGAGGTGGAAGCAACCATTGCAGGGCGTGACTGAGGCGATAGTCTTGAAGGTGCAACTTTTTTAGAAACGACTGGTTTTAACATATTCTGTTCTGGATGAAAACATAACCCATATTTATAGTTGCATTTAGTGTGAATAATTCATAAGAAACTTGTGTATTACACAAGTTATAACAATTTTTTTTATTATTAAATTAGAAAATTTAATATTACATGAGATTGAATCAATAAAATATTAAATGGTTTTAATAAGAGGAAATATAAAAATAATTAGTTAAGAAAATACAAATTAAATAAATAAGAGATAAACCTGAAATTATGATTTAATAATAGTATTTAGAATTGAGATAGTCATAAGATTTTTATTTATTATATAGTAAGTAAAAACAAAGATAAAGATTATAAATTAATAAACATTGGGTTAATTCAATAATTTATAACCTAAAATTTTTAGGGGAATTCAAAGGTGAGGATGGCCTCACTAAGTACCATGTGTCCTCACCCTAATCGTTTTTATATATATATATATATATATATATATATATATATATATATATAAATGTAGAAACCTTTCAAATAAAAATTTTGAAAAATAAAAAAGTTTAAAAAAAGGCTTAAAATGAACTTAAAAAAGGTTAAAAATTACAAAAAAATATTTTTTTTTATTGGAGTGGGTTCTACATATCTTTATAGGGTTAGGATCAAATACACAAAATACTTTTTCTAGGAAGGGTGAGAAGGATTATGATCCATTGATCATATATTTGAAGGGTTGAGATTAGTTTGTTTGAAAAGAATAAATAATAAATTAGAGGAAGGGCATAAAAGGAAAACCACATTTTTTGACTTTCTCTCTCCACATGCAATGCACATGTCAATTCCCCCATCATTTTAAAACGTCTATAACTTTTTCATACGACATTTTTTTTTCAAAAAAATTTCACCATATTAACGAGCGTTTTTTTATCTTTAATATGAGTACCACATTGCTACATTAAAATTGAATTTTTTTTTTGTGCTAAATGGGTTTTCTTCTCCGTTGTGTCTTTCTGCTCGTTCATTGTGTTATAGTATGCATGTGTGCTTTATAAATATGTTATTTATGTTTTTTTAGTCTACACATGATTTAACTTTGTCCATTGTGTTTTTAGTATGCTTTTAATTGTGTTTTACGCAAATGAGTTTTGTATTTAGATGTACATTGTGTTTTATTATGTTGTTCATTGTGTAGAGTCTATTATTCATTGTGTTTAAGTCTTCTGTTCATTGTGTCTTTTATATGTCGTCCATTGTGTTTTATACATTTGGGTTTTTAACTTTTTTTTTTTCAAAAGTATTCATTGTATTTTAGTCTTCTGTTCATCGTGTCTTTCGTATGTCATCCATTGTGTCTTACGCAACTGGGTTTTCAACTTTTTTTTTTTCAAAAGTATTCATTGTGTTTTAGTCTTCTATTCATTGTGTCTTTAGTATGTCGTCCATTGTGTTTTACTAGACTCTTGATTGTGTTTTATACCCTATATTTAATTGGTGTTTATTGTGTTTTACATTCCATTGTGTTTTACATTCCATTGTGTCTTACACAAGTGGGTTTTGAATTTTTTTTCAAAAGTATAGCAATATGGTACTCATATTAAAGATAAAAAGACGCTCAATTTTATGGTATAATTTTTTTTTAAAAACGGATGACGTATAAAAAAGTTACGGGCATTTAAAAATGAAGGTGGAAATGGCATGTGACTTGCATGTGCATATGATTTTGACAAAATTACCCCTCCCACTTGTTAATCCTTTGGACACATGACATTTTCTAGTGGCTTCTCACCCTTCTCATTTTTTGTAGCCTTTGTAGAATAACCCAACCCTATCTTTATATACAAAAGCTTCGAATTTTTATTTTTTTGAAATTTTTTTACAAGTTAAAGTGATTTTCAGGATATATTTATCATGTTTAATTCATTGTTCTTCAGTTCCCCACTGAACCTCACACTATATATATAATTTATTTGTAAAGAAATGGGAGTAAATTTATATAGTTTGCTAATTTATTGTAACCCCTCTGAACTACCTAAATAAATGAGACTCATAAATCATTTTCAAAAATTGTCCTTTCAAACCAAATGCAGGATGAATTTATTTTGAAACTCATAAATCATTTTCAAAAATTGTCCTTTCAAACCATCCAGAGTGCTGTCACACTAGCCCACAGTCTCACTAATGATGCTGTCTGCATGGGTTCGTTGAACGAAAAGGTTGTAGTTGCTGGCGAGAGTTCTGGAGAAAAGCGCAACCGATCTGGTTCCAAGAAAGGAAAGAACTCCTCCCACAAGCGCTAAGACTCTGTGAAGGTTTTTGTTGCCACTACTGCCAAGGAACCTAAACGAAAGTATAACGGGCCCTATCCCTATTGCAGCAAATGCAATTATACCATAGAATTGGCCAATGATAAGTTAATTTCGTCTGAAGAAGTTGTTAGGGATTGTGTTTTGGAACTTGGTGATCGTGTTTTCCGTATTGATCTACTGCTTATTCAGTTGGGTAGTTTTGAGGTTGTCATTGGCATGGATTAGTTATCAAAGAACCATGCAGAGATTGTCTGTCACGAGAAGTTGGTTCGTATCCACCGGGAACGGTAATCGACCTCCAAAGTTGATGGATATGCCTAACTATCCATCGTGGCAGAAAAAGATTTCGAATTCATTTGGAAGGGTTAGATGGCGGTGAGGCATGGCAAGTTATTGAACGTGGATATGTGCAACCAATGGTGGAGAATTCAAATACTTCGGTTGCATTGGATGATATGTCTGATGCTGAAAAGAAGAAGCATGCAGCTGAGAAGAAGGCATACTCACAGTTATCACAAGCTTTGACTCAAGATTTGCTACATCAGTTTGGTCCGTGTGCCACTGCAAAGCACCTGTGAGATTGTGACAACCTGCACCCTTCAGTTTTCATAAATGTGCATAATTGGTCCCTCAACTATTTCAAAATTTTCATTTTTAACCCTCCTATTTTAATAGGACCAAAAGTCATAATTTAATAAAACTTATAATTTTTATAAGTAAAAGTATTGCATGTTTTATACTCACATCTACACCCGAGCACGTATGTTTCAGACCTTCATACTCAAAACCTTTAATTTTCGGTCCTAAAACAACTTAGAAACCGAATGAAACAAGTCCGGAACTTAAAACTGATTAAATTAGAAAATTTGATTTTTTTTAGTTCTCGCGGTCTGCAATGTATCTATATTTACACTTTAGTACCATGAGCTATTGAGTAATCGTCACTACGTGACATCTCGATGTTTCCGGCATCGATTGGGGTGTTACATGAAGGGATTCTCGAACGCAGAAAAGAATCCAAGAAAGAATTGAATGAGGAGCCGTATGATGTGAAAATCTCATGTACGGTTCTGTAGAGTGGCAGTAAGGGTGACTTATCTGTCAACTTTTCCACTATCACCCCAAAAAAACCAGGCGGTGGAAACTACCAAGCTGGAGTACGATAGGGGCAGAGGGATTTTCCGGTGGAGCGGTGAAATGCGTAGAGATCGGAAAGAACACCAATGGCGAAAGCACTATGCTGGGCCGATACTGACAATGAGAGACGAAAGCTAGGGGAGCGAATGGGATTAGATACCCCAGTAGTCCTAGCCGTAAACGATGGATACCAGGTGCTATGCATATCGACCCGTGCAGTGCTGTAGCTAATGCGTTAAGTATCCCGCCCGGGGAGTACGTTCGCATGAATGAAACTCAAAGGAATTGACGGGGGCCCGCACAAGCGGTGGAGCATGTGGTTTAATTCGATGAAAAGCGAATAACCTTACCAGGGCTTGACATGCCGCGAATCCTCTTGAAAGAGAGGGGTGCCTTCGGGAACGCGGACACAGGTGGTGTATGGATGTCGTCAGCTCGTGCCGTAAGTTGTTGGATTGCAGGATGCAACTCGCTTGCATGAAGCCGGAATCGCTAGTAATCACCGGTCAGTCATACGGCGGTGAATCAAATGATATTGAGCATGTTTCCCATCTCTTCTCGAGAAACAAGTGGGCTATTTCTTTGCAAAATTGTGCTCAATTTCATATGTGGCAATTCCGCCAAGATCTCTTCGTTAGTTGGGGGAAGAATCCCCCGAATGGATTTTTTGAGGAACGTATCAAGAGAGAATTTGATTTGGTTAGAGAATGTGTGGTTGGTAAACAAGGATCAGTTTGTTCGCAAGGTACGAAATTTTTCGTCAAATATTCAATATGACATATCTATATTTCTTTTTTATGAAGAGAATCTTATTTAGATAAAAAATAGATAATGAATAAGAAATAAGAATCACTACAAAAAAAGTAACCATCTGAGACTAACTTATTAAGGACTGATATATCAGTCTCGAATACATAGTATCTAGGACTGATTAATCAGTTACTAATAATATTAGGGACTGATTTTTGTGCGACTGAAGTTGGCGACTGAAAATCAGTCACTAATATTTTGGCACCTTATTTGAGACTAAATTTCAGGCACGAATATTTTTGGGGAATATAAGGTTTTGTTGGGAAACTTATTCGCGACTGAATTTCAGTCCCAAATATGTTCTCCCTGTAATGAAAAATGGCAGAAATATATGGGCAACTAGTATTCAGTCTCTAATATGAAGGACACATATTAGAGACTAAAAATCAGTTCTTAATATACCTAATAAAAAATTGAATTATGGACTTTTTGACACAATGTCCTATTTGTCTTAAAGGGATTACTAGTTTATAAAACAAATTCCATAATTTGTTGATGTTAACAGGGTGGACAGTAAATAAAGAGTTGTACCTAACTTGATACATTTTCCCGTGTTTTAAAAATAGGTAGCATTTGCATATTGAACGATCATGTTCTATTTTCGTATCTTTAAGTTTAAGTGGTTATGATCAAATACATAGTAAAAAAAGGAAGTAGTGGGAATGGTATCAAACTGACTCTGATTGAACTTATTCGAGTGGCGTTGGAACCTTCTCATCAAACTCTACGATCTTAGTTTTTAGGTTTTCATTTTTTTGGATTTTTAAATTGTAGTTTTTGGAATTTGTATTATATCATTGTATCTTTTTATTTGGCAGTGTGTCGTTTTTCTAACTCATGTGTTTATTCTCTTTGACATTGTGTTATATTTTGTGACTCATTGTATTATATTTCTTGGAATTTAAAAGTTCCTTGTGAATTACTCCCTCCGTCCCATTTTAAATGTCTATTTTTCTACTTTTTGTTATCCCAAATTAAATGTCAATTTCTAATAATAAACATGCAATTTCTAGTTTTGCCCATAAAAAACAAAAGATAATCAAAGATTTGAAATAACTAACTTGAAGATATTATTAACATTTTACAAAGATTTCTTAATATGTGTATAGATATAGAGTAGATATATATTGATTTATATGAAAAAGAAAGGGGGAGGTTTAATAATAAAAGAAAAGGAAGGAGGGAGGGAATAAAATAATCCAAAATTTAAGTATGGGCAAGTTGTTCTGCTATGGATAGCAAAATTGAAGTAGGAATTGGGAGTCTGTCTGTCGGTCGGTCCATCGAGTGAGATTGATTTCATGGAGCCGTCTGAAATTAACAGGTTTAATCTCATCTCACCTTTTATGTATGTATATGTATATGTTATGATGATAATAATGAATTTGAAATGAATGTGTATGTAACTAGCTAGCTAGGGTTTATAGTTGGCTGAGAAACTAGTTATCATTCGCATCATGTCAGATCTGTCCAATATTGGAGTAATATTCTAATTCTAATTATGCAGGAACAAGAGGAAAGTCCAATTGGAGGAACTTGTTGTTCCTGTGGCAAAAGCAAAACACACATGTTTCTCTTTACAGAATCAATCTGACGACATCCAATTGGATCTAATAACAAACAGCAGCATCTCCTCAGCAGATTCTGTATCCTCATCCTCCCTCAGTTAATTGTTTTGAAACCAAAACACATGATGACATTTCTTCTTCCAATTTCTACACATCTCCAACTTTCCATCAATTTTCTAGCTCCAATGCACTCATTTCAAACAATTCTGTGCTTTCGTCAGGAAGATGGAACCAAGGTAACCACTAGCTTCACCCACCCACCCTCACTCAGTCAGTCAGTCAGTCAGTCAGTCAGGGCTACTTAGGTATATGTATGTATGGGTGTTGTAACTTGATGCTGCTGAACAAGGAACCGAGAAGCTCACCATTGACAAAGAGTTTGAACAATATTTTTCAATGCTTATGCTATAGGTCTACTTGATGAAGCATCTAATTCAAACTGATTACCTCTCACTCTTCTATCAGATACATTTTCATCTTTTATCTATAAATGGGCGGGCCCGTGATTGTTTTTTAAGGATATGGGACTAGAGCTGAGCTGGTCTGTTGCCCACGCCCACAACCACAACCAGAATGTTGTTGTTGTTATTATTATTTTTGTATAATTTTAGCCTACTTGTTTCTCTGTCCAAGTGTGTTGTTGATCAATGTGCAATTGTAATAATCATTATCTGGTTTTAGTATTTATATATTTCTTTCTTTCTTTTATTTGGATAAATTCTATTCATCTAACTTATATTTTAAATCAATCATATTAATGCCTTTTCTCTGCATTGACGTAGACCCAAGACTGGCATCAAGCCAACAATAAACAAAAGAAATTTAGTTACTAATAATATTTAAAGTTATAGACATAATAATAATAATAATAAATGGTCAAGAAAAAATAAATCGATCTCCATGCATTCACTCACACTTGCTGACTCCCTGCCCAAGCAATAGCTTCCTCCGCAGCTTTATTAATTGTCCTCGCACACACGGGGACACCGGTTCTTGTTCCTGTGATGGTTTCGTTTAATGTTTAATTTCTTATTGCCATTTTGTCTTGTCATAAATATAGTTTCTTAATTAATTTTAGTATATATTCTTTCTGTGTGTGACAAGTGCATATACTTTAACCACACCTCCTAACTTGTTTCTTTATAACTTTACTAAGATGACATGGTGACACCGAAATTGCCAAGATTGTAGTGTAAACTTAATTCACCTAAAGTAGTTAGTTATAGGCTAATAGCAGGATGACACAGGGTCTCTTGTTGATGTACATGAGACCTCTGCTGCTCGCAAGTGGTTTCTTGAGTAGTTATTTGACGTATCACCTAACCTAAGCGTATATGAATTGTATGACATTTGAAAACCTCCACAGCTCTTTGAACATATTCTTAGTCTGACCATATGAAAAAGAACCCTAAAACCCCTATATTCTTCAACTACACACCTAACTAAAAGAAAAAGACTGCCATTCGTTGCGGTTTTAATATTCCTAAACAACGAAATACAAATCAATCGAGAAACCAAACCAAACCAATGACCAACCCCCTAGTGCATTCTTTACTTGCTGACCCATGGTGTAGTGGTATAGCCCTAGGTGTACTGCTTTGATTAAGAAACTGAGATCTGGATTAATATTTTAAATTTGTTAAAAGATTTAGAGAATTGATTGAAAAGCATAGATACAATAATCAGCACAAATAATTGACCATCTATCCAAGATGATACCATACATACCAGATGAGAGGTAAAGTAACCATACCATGACCTGAATAAACATATAAACAAGAACTAATCATATTTTTAAGGAAAACACAGAATTCCATGACAATCACTACAATTTCATCAGCAGATGTCTAATAATAAAGAAGAAAAAGAAACATAAAAAAGAGAGCATTCACATCTCACCTACTGCAAAGTGTGTGTCATATCTCCCCAAGATATATCTGTTTGTCACTGCTGCAAGATCCTATGATAGGTTCAGTGGGGTGGAAGACACATTCGTTAACAGATCCAGTGTGGCCAGGAAGCTTATAGAGTATGCGTCTTGAAGTGGTATCCCAAATATAAACCATCCTATCAGAACTACCAGCGGTTACCTTGCTTCCATCAGATGACCAGGCACACTTGAGAAGGTTCTGCTCCACATTGTGCTGGTGCCCCTCCATTATCTTCACACAACGGTTCTGTGGGGCATATGGGCGCATGTCCCAAATGCGAAGAGTACAGTCCATCCCATTGGTAAGGAGGTATGACCCATCAGGGCTCAGCTGCATACCCGTTATCATATTCTGATGACCTTCGAGTGTCATGGTAACCTCATTTCTCCTAAGATCCCATACTTTAACAACGTTGTCAATTCCACCACTGTATATCTTATCTGAAGCATCAGAAAAGGCAACAGCGGTGATCTGGTATTTATCCGGAAAGGTCTGGATGGCACCCCTTTGACGCAGGTCCCAGAGCTTAGCAGTGCCATCATCAGATCCACTCACAACAAGAGGCGGACCTCTCCTAGAAGGGGAGCACGAGTTGACGAAAGATGAGTGTTCTGCCATCTTCTTTATCTGCTTTCCCGTCTCCACGTCCCATGCCCTCAACGTCTTGTCCGGACTGGCTGAGATTATTTGTGAGCCATCGGAGGTCCACTGTAGATCCAAGACAGCATTCTTATGCCCCTTGAGAACCATGAAGTTGTTGCATTCACCGGAGACGTGCCAAAGGAAGATTTCTCTGTCATGAGAGCCGGATGCGATAACTGTTCCTGCTGGGTTGAACTTGACGGTATAGATGGCACTCTGATGCCCGGTGAGCAACATGATAGGTGACAATAAACTTGATGTTCTTTGTTTAGCATTTGGAATGGGACCGCTATATGATAATTCCATAGGGCGAGCAGTCGTAAGAGACAGGGTACCTTCAGCTGCTGCATGCATTTTTGGCTTCTTTGTTTGTTTGTTTGTTTGTTTGTTTGATGATAGAGATTAGTTCCTGTCCTGAAGAAAAGTATGAATAGATTTATTATTTTTACTTAAAAAGAATACTACAAGGACCCAAATCTACCCAGGAACTCAACTCCCAATTTCCTAATAATAATAATAATAATAATCCACATCAAACACAGCGAAAGAAAGAAACAATTAATTAATGTATCAATGAAATTAACCCTCAATTGAACACGACCCAAATCTACACAACTCATAAACCTAAAATCAAAACCAACTTCTAAATTAACCTAATTAAATAAATAGGAAAACAACCTTTATTATTTTATTGATCGGCAACAGCAACAGCAACAGCAACAGCAACAGCAACAGCAACCAAGCTATTAACAACTCAGATGATTTGATTGATCATGAAGCCGGTCTTTGGTGGGTGCGATGCAACTACAACAAAACCCCTAATTTGGCTACTGGGCTACATATATAATTAATCACCTTATTGGGCCCAATATTAAATATGGGCTAACATTCTCGGGTTATTTTAGAAAACCCAACACCCAAATTGGTTTAACTCAAACCCTAAGACCATGCGTACCCCCTTCCTGATTGGTCCACGTGGCTGCTGAGTCAGCATGGAGAGAGAAACTGAAAAATGGGTGTAGTGATAGGGCTTTATTTATAAAGCCCCTGATTGTGATTGGTTGATTTTTTTATTATTTTTTTAATCTTTTAATTCAAAATAATTAAAATAAAAGACAAATAAATATAAAAAAAATTACAAATAATAATAAAAACACACAGCTAATATTAAAAAAAAAAAGTTACACACTTCCTAAAATACTTATTTAAACATTACATATTCCTACTAGAGAATTCCTAAATTACTTATTTAAACATTACATATTCCTAAATTACTTATTTAATCCTAATTTTCTCCACTGTGGAGAGTAGTTGTCCCAGTCCTCGAGTGTGGGGTACACGGGGGACACGGAACGTAAGCTATCCCGTCCATCGGATCTCGCATCCGAGGGGAAATAGCAGTACTCACGAGGAGGGGAAGGAAGGCTCCAGAGGTGTTCTTCCTCCTCAATTTCCCTGAGGGCTTCCAAGTCCCCCTCAGTTGGGGTAGGGGATGGGGGTAGTCTGGTGGTAGGGGGTGGGGGTGGGGGTGGGGATAGCAGCAGCAGTCTGGGGGGTGGGGGCCAACAACATTAGTCGGTCCATTTCGTTAACAGCCATGACATAATCTATGGCCCAGACCATTTCCTCATCCGTCCAGTCATCATCGGCTTCAGGAGGAGGAAAAGTTGGTTGTGCAGCAGCAGCATGAGGGGGATATAACCAATGTTGTGGAGGAGGAGGAGAAATAGGAGGTTGTGCAGCAGTAGGAGGAGTAGAGGAGGTGAATGGTTGTCTCCGGGGGCGGACCCGTCCCCGGAACCGGTGAGAGTACTGCCAGATATTAGACGGTCCGGCAGCTCCTGGTTGAAAACCAGCACCCATGTTATTCATTGTTTTGAGGATGAGGAATTGGAGGTGTGACTGAAAAATCAGTTTTGGTGTTGTATTTATAGGGTTAGCAAAATTTGAAATTAAAACGGTTTGGGGGGAAAACGTTTGAAATTCAAATTTTGAAATTCGAACGGTTTGGGGGGAAATTTTGAATTTCAAACGGTTTGGAACAGTAACCGTTTAAAATTCAAAATTTTCAATTATTACTATAATTAGGCTTCCCCTATAAGGATAGGAGATTCTGGGTCCCGTGACTAACCCAATAAGGGTGTACAATAGGTTATAAAATTATTTCCAAGAGTAAGAATTTCCAGCCTTTATAAAGTTTTGTTCAGTATTCTTTGACCTACAGCAGCTGAAAGTCCAACGAGATACCCATTTTAGTTCGTTAATACTATAATTATTCTTCCCCTATAAGGATAGGAGATTCTGGGTCCCGTGACTAACCCAATAAGGGTGTACAATTGGCTATAAATTTATTACCAAGATTAAGTATTTCCAGCCTTTATAAAGTGTTGTTCAGTATTCTTTGACCTACAGCATCCGAACATCCAAGAAGATACCCATTTTAGTTCGTTAATACTATAACTAGGCTTCCCCTATAAGGATAAGAGATTCTGGGTCTTGTGACTAACCCAATAAGGGTGTACAATAGGCTATAAAATTATTTCCAAGAGTAAGAATTTCCAGCCTTTATAAAGTATTGTTCAGTATTCTTTGACCTACAGCACCCGAACGTCCAAGGAGATACCCATTTTAGTTCGTTAATACTATAACTAGGCTTCCCCTATATGGATAGGAGATCCTGGGTCCCGTGACTAACCCAATAAGGGTGTACAATAGGCTCTAAAATTATTTCCAAGAGTAAGAATTTCCAGCCTTTATAAAGTGTTGTTCAGTATTCTTTGACCTACAGCACCTGAAAGTCCAACGAGATACCCATTTTAGTTCGTTAATACTATAGTTAGGCTTCCCCTATAAGGATAGGAGATTCTGGGTCCCATGACTAACCTAATAAGGGTGAACAATAGGCCATAAAATTATTTCCAAGAGTAAGAATTTCCAGCCTTTATAAAGTGTTGTTCAGTATTCTTTGACATAAAGCACCTGAAAGTCCAACGAGATACCCATTTTAGTTCGTTAATACTATAATTAGGCTTCCCCTATAAGGATAGGAGATTCTGAGTCCCGTGACTAACCCAATAAGGGTGTACAACAGGCTATAAAATTATTTCCAAGAGTAAGAATTTCCAGCCTTTATAAAGTGTTGTTCAGTATTCTTTGACATACAGCACCTGAAAGTCCAACGAGATACCCATTTTAGTTCGTTAATACTATAATTAGGCTTCCTCTATAAGGATAGGAGATTCTGGGTCCCGTGACTAACCCAATAAGGGTGTACAACAGGCTATAAAATTATTTCCAAGAGTAAGAATTTACAGCCTTTATAAAGTGTTGTTCAGTATTCTTTGACCTACAGCATCCGAACATCCAAGGGGATACCCATTTTAGTTCGTTAATACTATAACTAGGCTTCCCCTATAAGGATAGGGGTCCCGTGACTAACCCAATAAGGGTGTACAATTGGCTATAAAATTATTTCCAAGATTAAGAATTTCCAGCCTTTATAAATTGTTGTTCATTATTCTTTGACCTACAACATCCGAACATCCAAGGAGATACCCATTTTATTTCGTTAATACTATAATTAGGCTTCCCCTATAAGGATAGGAGATTCTGGTTCCCGTGACTAACCTAATAAGGGTGTACAATAGGCTATAAAATTATTTCCAAGAGTAAGAATTTCCAGCGTTTATAAAGTGTTGTTCAGTATTCTTTGACCTACAGCACCTGAAAGTCCAACGAGATACCCATTTTAGTCCGTTAATACTATAACTAAGCTTCCCCTATAAGGATAGGAGATTCTATGTCCCGTGACTAACCCAATAAGGGTGTACAATAGGCTATAAAATTATTTCCAATAGTAAGAATTTCCAGCCTTTATAAAGTGTTGTTCAGTATTCTTTGACCTACAGCACCTGAAAGTCCAACGAGATACCCATTTTAGTCCGTTAATACTATAACTAGGCTTCTCCTATAAGGATAGGAGATTCTGGGTCCCGTGACTAACCCAATAAGGGTGTACAATAGGCTCTAAAATTTTTTCCAAGAGTAAGAATTTCCAGCCTTTATAAAGTGTTGTTCAGTATTCTTTGACCTACAGCACCTGAAAGTCCAATGAGATACCCATTTTAGTTCCTTAATACTATAATTAGGCTTCCCCTATAAGGATAGGAGATTCTGGGTCCTGTGACTAACCCAATAAGGGTGTACAATAGACTATAAAATTATTTCCAAGAGTAAGAATTTCTAGACTTTATAAAGTGTTGTTCAGTATTCTTTGACCTACAGCACCTGAAAGTCCAACGAGATACCCATGTTAGTTCGTTAATACTATAATTAGGCTACCCCTATAAGGATAGGAGATTCTGGGTCCCGTGACTAACCCAATAAGGGTGTACAATAGGCTATAAAATTATTTCCAAGAGTAAGAATTTCCAGCCTTTATAAAGTGTTGTTCAGTATTCTTTGACATACAGCACCTGAAAGTCCAACGAGATACCCATTTTAGTTCGTTAACACTATAATTAGGCTTCCCCTATAAGGATAGGAGATTCTGGGTCCCGTGACTAACCCAATAAGGGTGTACAATAGGCTATAAAATTATTTGCCAAGAGTAAGAATTTCCAGCCTTTATAAAGTGTTGTTTAGTATTCTTTGACATACAGCACCTGAAAGTCCAACGAGATACCCATTTTAGTTCGTTAATACTATAATTTGGCTTCCCCTATAAGGATAGGAGATTCTGGGTCCCGTGACAAACCCAATAAGGGTGTACAACAGGCTATAAAATTATTTCCAAGAGTAAGAATTTACAGCCTTTATAAAGTGTTGTTCACTATTCTTTGACCTACAGCACCTGAAAGTCCAACGAGATACCCATTTTAGTTCGTTAATACTATCAATAGGCTTCCCCTATAAAGATAGGAGATTCTAGGTCCCGTGACTAACCCAATAAGGGTGTACAATAGGCTATAAAATTATTTCCAAGAGTAAGAATTTCCAGCCTTTATAAAGTGTTGTTCAGTATTCTTTGACCTACAGCAGCTGAAAGTCCAACGAGATACCCATTTTAGTTCGTTAATACGATAATTAGGCTTCCCCTATAAGGATAGGAGATTCTGGGTCTCGTGACTAACCCAATAAGGGTGTACAATAGGCTATAAAATTATTTCCAAGATTAAGAATTTCCAGCCTTTATAAAGTGTTGTTCAGTATTGTTTGACCTACAACATCCAAACATCCAAGGAGATACCCATTTTAGTTCGTTAATACTATAACTAGGATTCCCCTATAAGGATAGGTGATTCTGGGTCCCGTGACTAACCCAATAAGGGTGTACAATAGGCTATAAAATTATTTCCAAGAGTAAGAATTTACAGCCTTTATAAAGTGTTGTTCAATATTCTTTGACCTACAGCACCTGAAAGTCCAACGAGATACCCATTTTAGTTTGTTAATACTATAATTAGGCTTCCCCTATAAGGATAGGAGATTCTGGGTCCCGTGACTAACCCAATAAGGGTGTACAATAGGCTATAAAATTATTTCAAGAGTAAGAATTTCCAGCCTTTATAAAGTGTTGTTCAGTATTCTTTGACCTACAGCAGCTGATAGTCCAACGAGATACCCATTTTAGTTCGTTAATACTATAATTAGGCTTCCCCTATAAGGATAGGAGATTCTGGGTCCCGTGACTAACCCAATAAGGGTGTACAATAGGCTATAAAATTATTTCCAAGATTAAGAATTTCCAGCCTATATAAAGTGTTGTTCAGTATTCTTTGACCTACAGCAGCTGATAGTCCAACGAGATACCCATTTTAGTTCGTTAATACGATAATTAGGCTTCCCCTATAAGGATAGGAGATTCTGGGTCTCGTGACTAACCCAATAAGGGTGTACAATAGGCTATAAAATTATTTCCAAGATTAAGAATTTCCAGCCTTTATAAAGTGTTGTTCAGTATTCTTTGACCTACAGCATCCGAACATCCAAGGAGATACCCATTTTAGTTCGTTAAAACTATAATTAGGCTTCCCCTATAAGGATAGGAGATTCTGGGTCCCGTGACTAACCCAATAAGGGTGTACAATAGGCTATAAAATTATTTCCAAGATTAAGAATTTCCAGCCTATATAAAGTGTTGTTCAGTATTCTTTGACCTACAGCACCTGAAAGTCCAACGAGATACCCGTTTTAGTTTGTTAATACTATAATTAGGCTTCCCCTATAAGGATAGGAGATTCTGGGTCCCGTGACTAACCTAATAAGGGTGTACAATAGGCTATAAAATTATTTCCACGAGTAAGAATTTCCAGCCTTTACAAAGTGTTGTTCAGTATTCTTTGAGCTACAGCACCTGAAAGTCCAACGAGATACCCATTTTAGTTCGTTAATACTATAATTAGGCTTCCCCTATAAGGATAGGAGATTCTAGGTCCCATGACTAACCCAATAAGGGTGTACAATAGGCTATAAAATTATTTCCAAGAGTAAGAATTTCCAGCCTTTATAAAGTGTTGTTCAGTATTCTTTGACCTACAACACTTGAAAGTCCAACGAGATACCCATTTTAGTTCGTTAATACTATCAATAGGCTTCCCCTATAAAGATAGGAGATTCTAGGTCCCGTGACTAACCCAATAAGGGTGTACAATAGGCTATAAAATTATTTCCAAGAGTACGAATTTCCAGCCTTTATAAAGTGTTGTTCAGTATTCTTTGACCTACAACAGCTGAAAGTCCAACGAGATACCCATTTTAGTTCGTTAATACGATAATTAGGCTTCCCCTATAAGGATAGGAGATTCTGGGTCTCGTGACTAACCCAATAAGGGTGTACAATAGGCTATAAAATTATTTCCAAGATTAAGAATTTCCAGCCTTTATAAAGTGTTGTTCAGTATTGTTTGACCTACAACATCCGAACATCCAAGGAGATACCCATTTTAGTTCGTTAATACTATAACTAGGATTCCCCTATAAGGATAGGTGATTCTGGGTCCCGTGACTAACCCAATAAGGGTGTACAATAGGCTATAAAATTATTTCCAAGAGTAAGCATTTACAGCCTTTATAAAGTGTTGTTCAGTATTCTTTGACCTACAACACCTGAAAGTCCAACGAGATACCCATTTTAGTTTGTTAATACTATAATTAGGCTTCCCCTATAAGGATAGGAGATTTTGGGTCCCGTGATTAACCCAATAAGGGTGTACAATAGGCTATAAAATTATTTCCAAGAGTAAGAATTTCCAGCCTTTATAAAGTGTTGTTCAGTATTCTTTGACCTACAGCAGCTGATAGTCCAACGAGATACCCATTTTAGTTCGTTAATACGATAATTAGGCTTCCCCTATAAGGATAGGAGATTCTGGGTCTCGTGACTAACCCAATAAGGGTGTACAATAGGCTATAAAATTATTTCCAAGATTAAGAATTTCCAGCCTTTATAAAGTGTTGTTCAGTATTCTTTGACCTACAACATCCGAACATCCAAGGAGATACCCATTTTAGTTCGTTAAAACTATAATTAGGCTTCCCCTATAAGGATAGGAGATTCTGGGTCCCGTGACTAACCCAATAAGGGTGTACAATAGGCTATAAAATTATTTCCAAGATTAATAATTTCCAGCCTATATAAAGTGTTGTTCAGTATTCTTTGACCTACAGCACCTGAAAGTCCAACGAGATACCCGTTTTAGTTTGTTAATACTATAATTAGGCTTCCCCTATAAGGATAGGAGATTCTGGGTCCCGTGACTAACCTAATAAGGGTGTACAATAGGCTATAAAATTATTTCCACGAGTAAGAATTTCCAGCCTTTACAAAGTGTTGTTCAGTATTCTTTGAGCTACAGCACCTGAAAGTCCAACGAGATACCCATTTTAGTTCGTTAATACTATAATTAGGCTTCCCCTATAAGGATAGGAGATTCTGGGTCCCGTGACTAACCCAATAAGGGTGTACAATAGGCTATAAAATTATTTCCAAGAGTAAGAATTTCCAGCCTTTATAAAGTGTTGTTCAGTATTCTTTGACCTACAGCACTTGAAAGTCCAACGAGATACCCATTTTAGTTCGTTAATACTATCAATAGGCTTCCCCTATAAAGATAGGAGATTCTAGGTCCCGTGACTAACCCAATAAGGGTGTACAATAGGCTATAAAATTATTTCCAAGAGTAAGAATTTCCAGCCTTTATAAAGTGTTGTTCAGTATTCTTTGACCTACAACAGCTGAAAGTCCAACGAGATACCCATTTTAGTTCGTTAATACGATAATTAGGCTTCCCCTATAAGGATAGGAGATTCTGGGTCTCGTGACTAACCCAATAAGGGTGTACAATAGGCTATAAAATTATTTCCAAGATTAAGAATTTCCAGCCTTTATAAAGTGTTGTTCAGTATTGTTTGACCTACAACATCCGAACATCCAAGGAGATACCCATTTTAGTTCGTTAATACTATAACTAGGATTCCCCTATAAGGATAGGTGATTCTGGGTCCCGTGACTAACCCAATAAGGGTGTACAATAGGCTATAAAATTATTTCCAAGAGTAAGCATTTACAGCCTTTATAAAGTGTTGTTTAGTATTCTTTGACCTACAGCACCTGAAAGTCCAACGAGATACCCATTTTAGTTTGTTAATACTATAATTAGGCTTCCCCTATAAGGATAGGAGATTTTGGGTCCCGTGATTAACCCAATAAGGGTGTACAATAGGCTATAAAATTATTTCCAAGAGTAAGAATTTCCAGCCTTTATAAAGTGTTGTTCAGTATTCTTTGACCTACAGCAGCTGATAGTCCAACGAGTTACCCATTTTAGTTCGTTAATACGATAATTAGGCTTCCCCTATAAGGATAGGAGATTCTGGGTCTCGTGACTAACCCAATAAGGGTGTACAATAGGCTATAAAATTATTTCCAAGATTAAGAATTTCCAGCCTTTATAAAGTGTTGTTCAGTATTGTTTGACCTACAACATCCAAACATCCAAGGAGATACCCATTTTAGTTCGTTAATACTATAACTAGGATTCCCCTATAAGGATAGGTGATTCTGGGTCCCGTGACTAACCCAATAAGGGTGTACAATAGGCTATAAAATTATTTCCAAGAGTAAGAATTTACAGCCTTTATAAAGTGTTGTTCAATATTCTTTGACCTACAGCACCTGAAAGTCCAACGAGATACCCATTTTAGTTTGTTAATACTATAATTAGGCTTCCCCTATAAGGATAGGAGATTCTGGGTCCCGTGACTAACCCAATAAGGGTGTACAATAGGCTATAAAATTATTTCCAAGAGTAAGAATTTCCAGCCTTTATAAAGTGTTGTTCAGTATTCTTTGACCTACAGCAGCTGATAGTCCAACGAGATACCCATTTTAGTTCGTTAATACTATAATTAGGCTTCCCCTATAAGGATAGGAGATTCTGGGTCCCGTGACTAACCCAATAAGGGTGTACAATAGGCTATAAAATTATTTCCAAGATTAAGAATTTCCAGCCTATATAAAGTGTTGTTCAGTATTCTTTGACCTACAGCAGCTGATAGTCCAACGAGATACCCATTTTAGTTCGTTAATACGATAATTAGGCTTCCCCTATAAGGATAGGAGATTCTGGGTCTCGTGACTAACCCAATAAGGGTGTACAATAGGCTATAAAATTATTTCCAAGATTAAGAATTTCCAGCCTTTATAAAGTGTTGTTCAGTATTCTTTGACCTACAGCATCCGAACATCCAAGGAGATACCCATTTTAGTTCGTTAAAACTATAATTAGGCTTCCCCTATAAGGATAGGAGATTCTGGGTCCCGTGACTAACCCAATAAGGGTGTACAATAGGCTATAAAATTATTTCCAAGATTAAGAATTTCCAGCCTATATAAAGTGTTGTTCAGTATTCTTTGACCTACAGCACCTGAAAGTCCAACGAGATACCCGTTTTAGTTTGTTAATACTATAATTAGGCTTCCCCTATAAGGATAGGAGATTCTGGGTCCCGTGACTAACCTAATAAGGGTGTACAATAGGCTATAAAATTATTTCCACGAGTAAGAATTTCCAGCCTTTACAAAGTGTTGTTCAGTATTCTTTGAGCTACAGCACCTGAAAGTCCAACGAGATACCCATTTTAGTTCGTTAATACTATAATTAGGCTTCCCCTATAAGGATAGGAGATTCTGGGTCCCGTGACTAACCCAATAAGGGTGTACAATAGGCTATAAAATTATTTCCAAGAGTAAGAATTTCCAGCCTTTATAAAGTGTTGTTCAATATTCTTTGACCTACAACACTTAAAAGTCCAACGAGATACCCATTTTAGTTCGTTAATACTATCAATAGGCTTCCCCTATAAAGATAGGAGATTCTAGGTCCCGTGACTAACCCAATAAGGGTGTACAATAGGCTATAAAATTATTTCCAAGAGTAAGAATTTCCAGCCTTTATAAAGTGTTGTTCAGTATTCTTTGACCTACAACAGCTGAAAGTCCAACGAGATACCCATTTTAGTTCGTTAATACGATAATTAGGCTTCCCCTATAAGGATAGGAGATTCTGGGTCTCGTGACTAACCCAATAAGGGTGTACAATAGGCTATAAAATTATTTCCAAGATTAAGAATTTCCAGCCTTTATAAAGTGTTGTTCAGTATTGTTTGACCTACAACATCCGAACATCCAAGGAGATACCCATTTTAGTTCGTTAATACTATAACTAGGATTCCCCTATAAGGATAGGTGATTCTGGGTCCCGTGACTAACCCAATAAGGGTGTACAATAGGCTATAAAATTATTTCCAAGAGTAAGCATTTACAGCCTTTATAAAGTGTTGTTCAGTATTCTTTGACCTACAGCACTTAAAAGTCCAACGAGATAACCATTTTAGTTCGTTAATACTATCAATAGGCTTCCCCTATAAAGATAGGAGATTCTAGGTCCCGTGACTAACCCAATAAGGGTGTACAATAGGCTATAAAATTATTTCCAAGAGTAAGAATTTCCAGCCTTTATAAAGTGTTGTTCAGTATTCTTTGACCTACAACAGCTGAAAGTCCAACGAGATACCCATTTTAGTTCGTTAATACGATAATTAGGCTTCCCCTATAAGGATAGGAGATTCTGGGTCTCGTGACTAACCCAATAAGGGTGTACAATAGGCTATAAAATTATTTCCAAGATTAAGAATTTCCAGCCTTTATAAAGTGTTGTTCAGTATTGTTTGACCTACAACATCCGAACATCCAAGGAGATACCCATTTTAGTTCGTTAATACTATAACTAGGATTCCCCTATAAGGATAGGTGATTCTGGGTCCCGTGACTAACCCAATAAGGGTGTACAATAGGCTATAAAATTATTTCCAAGAGTAAGCATTTACAGCCTTTATAAAGTGTTGTTCAGTATTCTTTGACCTACAACACCTGAAAGTCCAACGAGATACCCATTTTAGTTTGTTAATACTATAATTAGGCTTCCCCTATAAGGATAGGAGATTTTGGGTCCCGTGATTAACCCAATAAGGGTGTACAATAGGCTATAAAATTATTTCCAAGAGTAAGAATTTCCAGCCTTTATAAAGTGTTGTTCAGTATTCTTTGACCTACAGCAGCTGATAGTCCAACGAGATACCCATTTTAGTTCGTTAATACGATAATTAGGCTTCCCCTATAAGGATAGGAGATTCTGGGTCTCGTGACTAACCCAATAAGGGTGTACAATAGGCTATAAAATTATTTCCAAGATTAAGAATTTCCAGCCTTTATAAAGTGTTGTTCAGTATTCTTTGACCTACAACATCCGAACATCCAAGGAGATACCCATTTTAGTTCGTTAAAACTATAATTAGGCTTCCCCTATAAGGATAGGAGATTCTGGGTCCCGTGACTAACCCAATAAGGGTGTACAATAGGCTATAAAATTATTTCCAAGATTAATAATTTCCAGCCTATATAAAGTGTTGTTCAGTATTCTTTGACCTACAGCACCTGAAAGTCCAACGAGATACCCGTTTTAGTTTGTTAATACTATAATTAGGCTTCCCCTATAAGGATAGGAGATTCTGGGTCCCGTGACTAACCTAATAAGGGTGTACAATAGGCTATAAAATTATTTCCACGAGTAAGAATTTCCAGTCTTTACAAAGTGTTGTTCAGTATTCTTTGAGCTACAGCACCTGAAAGTCCAACGAGATACCCATTTTAGTTCGTTAATACTATAATTAGGCTTCCCCTATAAGGATAGGAGATTCTGGGTCCCGTGACTAACCCAATAAGGGTGTACAATAGGCTATAAAATTATTTCCAAGAGTAAGAATTTCCAGCCTTTATAAAGTGTTGTTCAGTATTCTTTGACCTACAGCACTTGAAAGTCCAACGAGATACCCATTTTAGTTCGTTAATACTATCAATAGGCTTCCCCTATAAAGATAGGAGATTCTAGGTCCCGTGACTAACCCAATAAGGGTGTACAATAGGCTATAAAATTATTTCCAAGAGTAAGAATTTCCAGCCTTTATAAAGTGTTGTTCAGTATTCTTTGACCTACAACAGCTGAAAGTCCAACGAGATACCCATTTTAGTTCGTTAATACGATAATTAGGCTTCCCCTATAAGGATAGGAGATTCTGGGTCTCGTGACTAACCCAATAAGGGTGTACAATAGGCTATAAAATTATTTCCAAGATTAAGAATTTCCAGCCTTTATAAAGTGTTGTTCAGTATTGTTTGACCTACAACATCCGAACATCCAAGGAGATACCCATTTTAGTTCGTTAATACTATAACTAGGATTCCCCTATAAGGATAGGTGATTCTGGGTCCCGTGACTAACCCAATAAGGGTGTACAATAGGCTATAAAATTATTTCCAAGAGTAAGCATTTACAGCCTTTATAAAGTGTTGTTTAGTATTCTTTGACCTACAGCACCTGAAAGTCCAACGAGATACCCATTTTAGTTTGTTAATACTATAATTAGGCTTCCCCTATAAGGATAGGAGATTTTGGGTCCCGTGATTAACCCAATAAGGGTGTACAATAGGCTATAAAATTATTTCCAAGAGTAAGAATTTCCAGCCTTTATAAAGTGTTGTTCAGTATTCTTTGACCTACAGCAGCTGATAGTCCAACGAGATACCCATTTTAGTTCGTTAATACGATAATTAGGCTTCCCCTATAAGGATAGGAGATTCTGGGTCTCGTGACTAACCCAATAAGGGTGTACAATAGGCTATAAAATTATTTCCAAGATTAAGAATTTCCAGCCTTTATAAAGTGTTGTTCAGTATTGTTTGACCTACAACATCCAAACATCCAAGGAGATACCCATTTTAGTTCGTTAATACTATAACTAGGATTCCCCTATAAGGATAGGTGATTCTGGGTCCCGTGACTAACCCAATAAGGGTGTACAATAGGCTATAAAATTATTTCCAAGAGTAAGAATTTACAGCCTTTATAAAGTGTTGTTCAATATTCTTTGACCTACAGCACCTGAAAGTCCAACGAGATACCCATTTTAGTTTGTTAATACTATAATTAGGCTTCCCCTATAAGGATAGGAGATTCTGGGTCCCGTGACTAACCCAATAAGGGTGTACAATAGGCTATAAAATTATTTCCAAGAGTAAGAATTTCCAGCCTTTATAAAGTGTTGTTCAGTATTCTTTGACCTACAGCAGCTGATAGTCCAACGAGATACCCATTTTAGTTCGTTAATACTATAATTAGGCTTCCCCTATAAGGATAGGAGATTCTGGGTCCCGTGACTAACCCAATAAGGGTGTACAATAGGCTATTAAATTATTTCCAAGATTAAGAATTTCCAGCCTATATAAAGTGTTGTTCAGTATTCTTTGACCTACAGCAGCTGATAGTCCAACGAGATACCCATTTTAGTTCGTTAATACGATAATTAGGCTTCCCCTATAAGGATAGGAGATTCTGGGTCTCGTGACTAACCCAATAAGGGTGTACAATAGGCTATAAAATTATTTCCAAGATTAAGAATTTCCAGCCTTTATAAAGTGTTGTTCAGTATTCTTTGACCTACAGCATCCGAACATCCAAGGAGATACCCATTTTAGTTCGTTAAAACTATAATTAGGCTTCCCCTATAAGGATAGGAGATTCTGGGTCCCGTGACTAACCCAATAAGGGTGTACAATAGGCTATAAAATTATTTCCAAGATTAAGAATTTCCAGCCTATATAAAGTGTTGTTCAGTATTCTTTGACCTACAGCACCTGAAAGTCCAACGAGATACCCGTTTTAGTTTGTTAATACTATAATTAGGCTTCCCCTATAAGGATAGGAGATTCTGGGTCCCGTGACTAACCTAATAAGGGTGTACAATAGGCTATAAAATTATTTCCACGAGTAAGAATTTCCAGCCTTTACAAAGTGTTGTTCAGTATTCTTTGAGCTACAGCACCTGAAAGTCCAACGAGATACCCATTTTAGTTCGTTAATACTATAATTAGGCTTCCCCTATAAGGATAGGAGATTCTGGGTCCCGTGACTAACCCAATAAGGGTGTACAATAGGCTATAAAATTATTTCCAAGAGTAAGAATTTCCAGCCTTTATAAAGTGTTGTTCAATATTCTTTGACCTACAACACTTAAAAGTCCAACGAGATACCCATTTTAGTTCGTTAATACTATCAATAGGCTTCCCCTATAAAGATAGGAGATTCTAGGTCCCGTGACTAACCCAATAAGGGTGTACAATAGGCTATAAAATTATTTCCAAGAGTAAGAATTTCCAGCCTTTATAAAGTGTTGTTCAGTATTCTTTGACCTACAACAGCTGAAAGTCCAACGAGATACCCATTTTAGTTCGTTAATACGATAATTAGGCTTCCCCTATAAGGATAGGAGATTCTGGGTCTCGTGACTAACCCAATAAGGGTGTACAATAGGCTATAAAATTATTTCCAAGATTAAGAATTTCCAGCCTTTATAAAGTGTTGTTCAGTATTGTTTGACCTACAACATCCGAACATCCAAGGAGATACCCATTTTAGTTCGTTAATACTATAACTAGGATTCCCCTATAAGGATAGGTGATTCTGGGTCCCGTGACTAACCCAATAAGGGTGTACAATAGGCTATAAAATTATTTCCAAGAGTAAGCATTTACAGCCTTTATAAAGTGTTGTTCAGTATTCTTTGACCTACAGCACTTAAAAGTCCAACGAGATAACCATTTTAGTTCGTTAATACTATCAATAGGCTTCCCCTATAAAGATAGGAGATTCTAGGTCCCGTGACTAACCCAATAAGGGTGTACAATAGGCTATAAAATTATTTCCAAGAGTAAGAATTTCCAGCCTTTATAAAGTGTTGTTCAGTATTCTTTGACCTACAACAGCTGAAAGTCCAACGAGATACCCATTTTAGTTCGTTAATACGATAATTAGGCTTCCCCTATAAGGATAGGAGATTCTGGGTCTCGTGACTAACCCAATAAGGGTGTACAATAGGCTATAAAATTATTTCCAAGATTAAGAATTTCCAGCCTTTATAAAGTGTTGTTCAGTATTGTTTGACCTACAACATCCGAACATCCAAGGAGATACCCATTTTAGTTCGTTAATACTATAACTAGGATTCCCCTATAAGGATAGGTGATTCTGGGTCCCGTGACTAACCCAATAAGGGTGTACAATAGGCTATAAAATTATTTCCAAGAGTAAGCATTTACAGCCTTTATAAAGTGTTGTTCAGTATTCTTTGACCTACAACACCTGAAAGTCCAACGAGATACCCATTTTAGTTTGTTAATACTATAATTAGGCTTCCCCTATAAGGATAGGAGATTTTGGGTCCCGTGATTAACCCAATAAGGGTGTACAATAGGCTATAAAATTATTTCCAAGAGTAAGAATTTCCAGCCTTTATAAAGTGTTGTTCAGTATTCTTTGACCTACAGCAGCTGATAGTCCAACGAGATACCCATTTTAGTTCGTTAATACGATAATTAGGCTTCCCCTATAAGGATAGGAGATTCTGGGTCTCGTGACTAACCCAATAAGGGTGTACAATAGGCTATAAAATTATTTCCAAGATTAAGAATTTCCAGCCTTTATAAAGTGTTGTTCAGTATTCTTTGACCTACAACATCCGAACATCCAAGGAGATACCCATTTTAGTTCGTTAAAACTATAATTAGGCTTCCCCTATAAGGATAGGAGATTCTGGGTCCCGTGACTAACCCAATAAGGGTGTACAATAGGCTATAAAATTATTTCCAAGATTAATAATTTCCAGCCTATATAAAGTGTTGTTCAGTATTCTTTGACCTACAGCACCTGAAAGTCCAACGAGATACCCGTTTTAGTTTGTTAATACTATAATTAGGCTTCCCCTATAAGGATAGGAGATTCTGGGTCCCGTGACTAACCTAATAAGGGTGTACAATAGGCTATAAAATTATTTCCACGAGTAAGAATTTCCAGTCTTTACAAAGTGTTGTTCAGTATTCTTTGAGCTACAGCACCTGAAAGTCCAACGAGATACCCATTTTAGTTCGTTAATACTATAATTAGGCTTCCCCTATAAGGATAGGAGATTCTGGGTCCCGTGACTAACCCAATAAGGGTGTACAATAGGCTATAAAATTATTTCCAAGAGTAAGAATTTCCAGCCTTTATAAAGTGTTGTTCAGTATTCTTTGACCTACAGCACTTGAAAGTCCAACGAGATACCCATTTTAGTTCGTTAATACTATCAATAGGCTTCCCCTATAAAGATAGGAGATTCTAGGTCCCGTGACTAACCCAATAAGGGTGTACAATAGGCTATAAAATTATTTCCAAGAGTAAGAATTTCCAGCCTTTATAAAGTGTTGTTCAGTATTCTTTGACCTACAACAGCTGAAAGTCCAACGAGATACCCATTTTAGTTCGTTAATACGATAATTAGGCTTCCCCTATAAGGATAGGAGATTCTGGGTCTCGTGACTAACCCAATAAGGGTGTACAATAGGCTATAAAATTATTTCCAAGATTAAGAATTTCCAGCCTTTATAAAGTGTTGTTCAGTATTGTTTGACCTACAACATCCGAACATCCAAGGAGATACCCATTTTAGTTCGTTAATACTATAACTAGGATTCCCCTATAAGGATAGGTGATTCTGGGTCCCGTGACTAACCCAATAAGGGTGTACAATAGGCTATAAAATTATTTCCAAGAGTAAGCATTTACAGCCTTTATAAAGTGTTGTTTAGTATTCTTTGACCTACAGCACCTGAAAGTCCAACGAGATACCCATTTTAGTTTGTTAATACTATAATTAGGCTTCCCCTATAAGGATAGGAGATTTTGGGTCCCGTGATTAACCCAATAAGGGTGTACAATAGGCTATAAAATTATTTCCAAGAGTAAGAATTTCCAGCCTTTATAAAGTGTTGTTCAGTATTCTTTGACCTACAGCAGCTGATAGTCCAACGAGATACCCATTTTAGTTCGTTAATACGATAATTAGGCTTCCCCTATAAGGATAGGAGATTCTGGGTCTCGTGACTAACCCAATAAGGGTGTACAATAGGCTATAAAATTATTTCCAAGATTAAGAATTTCCAGCCTTTATAAAGTGTTGTTCAGTATTGTTTGACCTACAACATCCAAACATCCAAGGAGATACCCATTTTAGTTCGTTAATACTATAACTAGGATTCCCCTATAAGGATAGGTGATTCTGGGTCCCGTGACTAACCCAATAAGGGTGTACAATAGGCTATAAAATTATTTCCAAGAGTAAGAATTTACAGCCTTTATAAAGTGTTGTTCAATATTCTTTGACCTACAGCACCTGAAAGTCCAACGAGATACCCATTTTAGTTTGTTAATACTATAATTAGGCTTCCCCTATAAGGATAGGAGATTCTGGGTCCCGTGACTAACCCAATAAGGGTGTACAATAGGCTATAAAATTATTTCCAAGAGTAAGAATTTCCAGCCTTTATAAAGTGTTGTTCAGTATTCTTTGACCTACAGCAGCTGATAGTCCAACGAGATACCCATTTTAGTTCGTTAATACTATAATTAGGCTTCCCCTATAAGGATAGGAGATTCTGGGTCCCGTGACTAACCCAATAAGGGTGTACAATAGGCTATTAAATTATTTCCAAGATTAAGAATTTCCAGCCTATATAAAGTGTTGTTCAGTATTCTTTGACCTACAGCAGCTGATAGTCCAACGAGATACCCATTTTAGTTCGTTAATACGATAATTAGGCTTCCCCTATAAGGATAGGAGATTCTGGGTCTCGTGACTAACCCAATAAGGGTGTACAATAGGCTATAAAATTATTTCCAAGATTAAGAATTTCCAGCCTTTATAAAGTGTTGTTCAGTATTCTTTGACCTACAGCATCCGAACATCCAAGGAGATACCCATTTTAGTTCGTTAAAACTATAATTAGGCTTCCCCTATAAGGATAGGAGATTCTGGGTCCCGTGACTAACCCAATAAGGGTGTACAATAGGCTATAAAATTATTTCCAAGATTAAGAATTTCCAGCCTATATAAAGTGTTGTTCAGTATTCTTTGACCTACAGCACCTGAAAGTCCAACGAGATACCCGTTTTAGTTTGTTAATACTATAATTAGGCTTCCCCTATAAGGATAGGAGATTCTGGGTCCCGTGACTAACCTAATAAGGGTGTACAATAGGCTATAAAATTATTTCCACGAGTAAGAATTTCCAGCCTTTACAAAGTGTTGTTCAGTATTCTTTGAGCTACAGCACCTGAAAGTCCAACGAGATAACCATTTTAGTTCGTTAATACTATAATTAGGCTTCCCCTATAAGGATAGGAGATTCTGGGTCCCGTGACTAACCCAATAAGGGTGTACAATAGGCTATAAAATTATTTCCAAGAGTAAGAATTTCCAGCCTTTATAAAGTGTTGTTCAGTATTCTTTGACCTACAGCACTTAAAAGTCCAACGAGATACCCATTTTAGTTCGTTAATACTATCAATAGGCTTCCCCTATAAAGATAGGAGATTCTAGGTCCCGTGACTAACCCAATAAGGGTGTACAATAGGCTATAAAATTATTTCCAAGAGTAAGAATTTCCAGCCTTTATAAAGTGTTGTTCAGTATTCTTTGACCTACAACAGCTGAAAGTCCAACGAGATACCCATTTTAGTTCGTTAATACGATAATTAGGCTTCCCCTATAAGGATAGGAGATTCTGGGTCTCGTGACTAACCCAATAAGGGTGTACAATAGGCTATAAAATTATTTCCAAGATTAAGAATTTCCAGCCTTTATAAAGTGTTGTTCAGTATTGTTTGACCTACAACATCCGAACATCCAAGGAGATACCCATTTTAGTTCGTTAATACTATAACTAGGATTCCCCTATAAGGATAGGTGATTCTGGGTCCCGTGACTAACCCAATAAGGGTGTACAATAGGCTATAAAATTATTTCCAAGAGTAAGCATTTACAGCCTTTATAAAGTGTTGTTCAGTATTCTTTGACCTACAGCACCTGAAAGTCCAACGAGATACCCATTTTAGTTTGTTAATACTATAATTAGGCTTCCCCCTATAAGGATAGGAGATTTTGGGTCCCGTGATTAACCCAATAAGGGTGTACAATAGGCTATAAAATTATTTCCAAGAGTAAGAATTTCCAGCCTTTATAAAGTGTTGTTCAGTATTCTTTGACCTACAGCAGCTGATAGTCCAACGAGATACCCATTTTAGTTCGTTAATACTATAATTAGGCTTCCCTTATAAGGATAGGAGATTCTGGGTCCCGTGACTAACCCAATAAGGGTGTACAATAGGCTATAAAATTATTTCCAAGATTAAGAATTTCCAGCCTATATAAAGTGTTGTTCAGTATTCTTTGACCTACAGCAGCTGATAGTCCAACGAGATACCCATTTTAGTTCGTTAATACGATAATTAGGCTTCCCCTATAAGGATAGGAGATTCTGGGTCTCGTGACTAACCCAATAAGGGTGTACAATAGGCTATAAAATTATTACAAAGATTAAGAATTTCCAGCCTTTATAAAGTGTTGTTCAGTATTCTTTGACCTACAACATCCGAACATCCAAGGAGATACCCATTTTAGTTCGTTAAAACTATAATTAGGCTTCCCCTATAAGGATAGGAGATTCTGGGTCCCGTGACTAACCCAATAAGGGTGTACAATAGGCTATAAAATTATTTCCAAGATTAAGAATTTCCAGCCTATATAAAGTGTTGTTCAGTATTCTTTGACCTACAGCACCTGAAAGTCCAACGAGATACCCGTTTTAGTTTGTTAATACTATAATTAGGCTTCCCCTATAAGGATAGGAGATTCTGGGTCCCGTGACTAACCTAATAAGGGTGTACAATAGGCTATAAAATTATTTCCACGAGTAAGAATTTCCAGCCTTTACAAAGTGTTGTTCAGTATTCTTTGAGCTACAGCACCTGAAAGTCCAACGAGATACCCATTTTAGTTCGTTAATACTATAATTAGGCTTCCCCTATAAGGATAGGAGATTCTGGGTCCCGTGACTAACCCAATAAGGGTGTACAATAGGCTATAAAATTATTTCCAAGAGTAAGAATTTCCAGCCTTTATAAAGTGTTGTTCAGTATTCTTTGACCTACAGCACTTGAAAGTCCAACGAGATACCCATTTTAGTTCGTTAATACTATCAATAGGCTTCCCCTATAAAGATAGGAGATTCTAGGTCCCGTGACTAACCCAATAAGGGTGTACAATAGGCTATAAAATTATTTCCAAGAGTAAGAATTTCCAGCCTTTATAAAGTGTTGTTCAGTATTCTTTGACCTACAACAGCTGAAAGTCCAACGAGATACCCATTTTAGTTCGTTAATACGATAATTAGGCTTCCCCTATAAGGATAGGAGATTCTGGGTCTCGTGACTAACCCAATAAGGGTGTACAATAGGCTATAAAATTATTTCCAAGATTAAGAATTTCCAGCCTTTATAAAGTGTTGTTCAGTATTGTTTGACTTTCAACATCCGAACATCCAAGGAGATACCCATTTTAGTTCGTTAATACTATAACTAGGATTCCCCTATAAGGATAGGTGATTCTGGGTCCCGTGACTAACCCAATAAGGGTGTACAATAGGCTATAAAATTATTTCCAAGAGTAAGCATTTACAGCCTTTATAAAGTGTTGTTCAGTATTCTTTGACCTACAGCACCTGAAAGTCCAACGAGATACCCATTTTAGTTTGTTAATACTATAATTAGGCTTCCCCTATAAGGATAGGAGATTTTGGGTCCCGTGATTAACCCAATAAGGGTGTACAATAGGCTATAAAATTATTTCCAAGAGTAAGAATTTCCAGCCTTTATAAAGTGTTGTTCAGTATTCTTTGACCTACAGCAGCTGATAGTCCAACGAGATACCCATTTTAGTTCGTTAATACTATAATTAGGCTTCCCTTATAAGGATATGAGATTCTGGGTCCCGTGACTAACCCAATAAGGGTGTACAATAGGCTATAAAATTATTTCCAAGATTAAGAATTTCCAGCCTATATAAAGTGTTGTTCAGTATTCTTTGACCTACAGCAGCTGATAGTCCAACGAGATACCCATTTTAGTTCGTTAATACGATAATTAGGCTTCCCCTATAAGGATAGGAGATTCTGGGTCTCGTGACTAACCCAATAAGGGTGTACAATAGGCTATAAAATTATTTCCAAGATTAAGAATTTCCAGCCTTTATAAAGTGTTGTTCAGTATTCTTTGACCTACAGCATCCGAACATCCAAGGAGATACCCATTTTAGTTCGTTAAAACTATAATTAGGCTTCCCCTATAAGGATAGGAGATTCTGGGTCCCGTGACAAACCCAATAAAGGTGTACAATAGGCTATAAAATTATTTCCAAGAGTAAGAATTTACAGCCTTTATAAAGTGTTGTTCAGTATTCTTTGACCTACAACAGCTGAAAGTCCAACGAGATACCCATTTTAGTTCGTTAATACGATAATTAGGCTTCCCCTATAAGGATAGGAGATTCTGGGTCTCGTGACTAACCCAATAAGGGTGTACAATAGGCTATAAAATTATTTCCAAGATTAAGAATTTCCAGCCTTTATAAAGTGTTGTTCAGTATTGTTTGACTTTCAACATCCGAACATCCAAGGAGATACCCATTTTAGTTCGTTAATACTATAACTAGGATTCCCCTATAAGGATAGGTGATTCTGGGTCCCGTGACTAACCCAATAAGGGTGTACAATAGGCTATAAAATTATTTCCAAGAGTAAGCATTTACAGCCTTTATAAAGTGTTGTTCAGTATTCTTTGACCTACAGCACCTGAAAGTCCAACGAGATACCCATTTTAGTTTGTTAATACTATAATTAGGCTTCCCCTATAAGGATAGGAGATTTTGGGTCCCGTGATTAACCCAATAAGGGTGTACAATAGGCTATAAAATTATTTCCAAGAGTAAGAATTTCCAGCCTTTATAAAGTGTTGTTCAGTATTCTTTGACCTACAGCAGCTGATAGTCCAACGAGATACCCATTTTAGTTCGTTAATACTATAATTAGGCTTCCCTAATAAGGATATGAGATTCTGGGTCCCGTGACTAACCCAATAAGGGTGTACAATAGGCTATAAAATTATTTCCAAGATTAAGAATTTCCAGCCTATATAAAGTGTTGTTCAGTATTCTTTGACCTACAGCAGCTGATAGTCCAACGAGATACCCATTTTAGTTCGTTAATACGATAATTAGGCTTCCCCTATAAGGATAGGAGATTCTGGGTCTCGTGACTAACCCAATAAGGGTGTACAATAGGCTATAAAATTATTTCCAAGATTAAGAATTTCCAGCCTTTATAAAGTGTTGTTCAGTATTCTTTGACCTACAGCATCCGAACATCCAAGGAGATACCCATTTTAGTTCGTTAAAACTATAATTAGGCTTCCCCCTATAAGGATAGGAGATTTTGGGTCCCGTGATTAACCCAATAAGGGTGTACAATAGGCTATAAAATTATTTCCAAGAGTAAGAATTTCCAGCCTTTATAAAGTGTTGTTCAGTATTCTTTGACCTACAGCAGCTGATAGTCCAACGAGATACCCATTTTAGTTCGTTAATACTATAATTAGGCTTCCCTTATAAGGATAGGAGATTCTGGGTCCCGTGACTAACCCAATAAGGGTGTACAATAGGCTATAAAATTATTTCCAAGATTAAGAATTTCCAGCCTATATAAAGTGTTGTTCAGTATTCTTTGACCTACAGCAGCTGATAGTCCAACGAGATACCCATTTTAGTTCGTTAATACGATAATTAGGCTTCCCTTATAAGGATAGGAGATTCTGGGTCTCGTGACTAACCCAATAAGGGTGTACAATAGGCTATAAAATTATTTCCAAGATTAAGAATTTCCAGCCTTTATAAAGTGTTGTTCAGTATTCTTTGACCTACAACATCCGAACATCCAAGGAGATACCCATTTTAGTTCGTTAAAACTATAATTAGGCTTCCCCTATAAGGATAGGAGATTCTGGGTCCCGTGACTAACCCAATAAGGGTGTACAATAGGCTATAAAATTATTTCCAAGATTAAGAATTTCCAGCCTATATAAAGTGTTGTTCAGTATTCTTTGACCTACAGCACCTGAAAGTCCAACGAGATACCCGTTTTAGTTTGTTAATACTATAATTAGGCTTCCCCTATAAGGATAGGAGATTCTGGGTCCCGTGACTAACCTAATAAGGGTGTACAATAGGCTATAAAATTATTTCCACGAGTAAGAATTTCCAGCCTTTACAAAGTGTTGTTCAGTATTCTTTGAGCTACAGCACCTGAAAGTCCAACGAGATACCCATTTTAGTTCGTTAATACTATAATTAGGCTTCCCCTATAAGGATAGGAGATTCTGGGTCCCGTGACTAACCCAATAAGGGTGTACAATAGGCTATAAAATTATTTCCAAGAGTAAGAATTTCCAGCCTTTATAAAGTGTTGTTCAGTATTCTTTGACCTACAGCACTTGAAAGTCCAACGAGATACCCATTTTAGTTCGTTAATACTATCAATAGGCTTCCCCTATAAAGATAGGAGATTCTAGGTCCCGTGACTAACCCAATAAGGGTGTACAATAGGCTATAAAATTATTTCCAAGAGTAAGAATTTCCAGCCTTTATAAAGTGTTGTTCAGTATTCTTTGACCTACAACAGCTGAAAGTCCAACGAGATACCCATTTTAGTTCGTTAATACGATAATTAGGCTTCCCCTATAAGGATAGGAGATTCTGGGTCTCGTGACTAACCCAATAAGGGTGTACAATAGGCTATAAAATTATTTCCAAGATTAAGAATTTCCAGCCTTTATAAAGTGTTGTTCAGTATTGTTTGACTTTCAACATCCGAACATCCAAGGAGATACCCATTTTAGTTCGGTAATACTATAACTAGGATTCCCCTATAAGGATAGGTGATTCTGGGTCCCGTGACTAACCCAATAAGGGTGTACAATAGGCTATAAAATTATTTCCAAGAGTAAGCATTTACAGCCTTTATAAAGTGTTGTTCAGTATTCTTTGACCTACAGCACCTGAAAGTCCAACGAGATACCCATTTTAGTTTGTTAATACTATAATTAGGCTTCCCCTATAAGGATAGGAGATTTTGGGTCCCGTGATTAACCCAATAAGGGTGTACAATAGGCTATAAAATTATTTCCAAGAGTAAGAATTTCCAGCCTTTATAAAGTGTTGTTCAGTATTCTTTGACCTACAGCAGCTGATAGTCCAACGAGATACCCATTTTAGTTCGTTAATACTATAATTAGGCTTCCCTTATAAGGATATGAGATTCTGGGTCCCGTGACTAACCCAATAAGGGTGTACAATAGGCTATAAAATTATTTCCAAGATTAAGAATTTCCAGCCTATATAAAGTGTTGTTCAGTATTCTTTGACCTACAGCAGCTGATAGTCCAACGAGATACCCATTTTAGTTCGTTAATACGATAATTAGGCTTCCCCTATAAGGATAGGAGATTCTGGGTCTCGTGACTAACCCAATAAGGGTGTACAATAGGCTATAAAATTATTTCCAAGATTAAGAATTTCCAGCCTTTATAAAGTGTTGTTCAGTATTCTTTGACCTACAGCATCCGAACATCCAAGGAGATACCCATTTTAGTTCGTTAAAACTATAATTAGGCTTCCCCTATAAGGATAGGAGATTCTGGGTCCCGTGACAAACCCAATAAAGGTGTACAATAGGCTATAAAATTATTTCCAAGAGTAAGAATTTCCAGCCTTTATAAAGTGTTGTTTAGTATTCTTTGACATACAGCACTTTAAAGTCCAACGAGATACCCATTTTAGTTCGTTAATACTAAAATTAGGCTTCCCCTATAAGGATAAGATTCTGGGTCCCCTGACTAACCCAATAAGGGTGTACAATAGGCTATAAAATTATTTCCAAGAGTAAGAATTTCCAGCCTTTATAAAGTGTTGTTCAGTATTCTTTGACATACAGCACCTGAAAGTCCAATGAGATACCCATTTTAGTTCGTTAATACTATAACTAGGCTTCCCCTATAAAGATAGGAGATTCTAGGTCCCGTGACTAACCCAATAAGGGTGTACAATAGGCTATAAAATTATTTCCAAGAGTAAGAATTTACAGCCTTTATAAAGTGTTGTTCAGTATTCCTTGACCTATAGCACCTGAAAGTCCAACGAGATACCCATTCTAGTTTGTTAATACTATAATTAGGCTTCCCCTATAAGGATAGGAGATTCTGGGTCCCGTGATTAACCCAATAAGGGTGTACATTAGGCTATAAAATTATTTCCAAGAGTAAGAATTTCCAGCCTTTATAAACCGTTGTTCAGTATTCTTTGACCTACTGCACCTGAAAGTCCAACGAGATACCCATTTTAGTTCCTTAATACTATAATTAGGCTTCCCTTATAAGGATAGGAGATTCTGGGTCCGTGACTAACCCAATAAGGGTGTACATTAGGCTATAAAATTATTTCCAAGAGTAAGAATTTCCAGCCTGTATAAACTGTTGTTCAGTATTCTTTGACCTACTGCACCTGAAAGTCCAACGAGATACCCATTTTAGTTCCTTAATACTATAATTAATCTTCCACTATAAGGATAGGAGATTCTGGGTCCCGTGACTAACCCAATAAGGGTGTACATTAGGCTATAAAATTATTTCCAAGAGTAAGAATTTCCAGCCTTTATAAACTGTTGTTCTGTATTCTTTGACCTACTGCACCTGAAAGTCCAACGAGATACCCATTTTAGTTCCTTAATACTATAATTAGGCTTCCACTATAAGGATAGGAGATTCTGGGTCCCGTGACTAACCCAATAAGGGTGTACATTAGGCTATAAAATTATTTCCAAGAGTAAGAATTTCCAGCCTTTATAAACTGTTGTTCAGTATTCTTTGACCTACTGCACCTGAAAGTCCAACGAGATACCCATTTTAGTTCCTTAATACTATAATTATCTTCCACTATAAGGATAGGAGATTCTGGGTCCCGTGACTAACCCAATAAGGGTGTACATTAGGCTATAAAATTATTTCCAAGAGTAAGAATTTCCAGCCTTTATAAACTGTTGTTCAGTATTCTTTGACCTACTGCACCTGAAAGTCCAACGAGATACCCATTTTAGTTCCTTAATACTATAATTAGGCTTCCCCTATAAGGATAGGAGATTCTGGGTCTCGTGACTAACCCAATAAGGGTGTACAATAGGCTATAAAATTATTTCCAAGATTAAGAATTTCCAGCCTTTATAAAGTGTTGTTCAGTATTCTTTGACCTACAGCATCCGAACATCCAAGGAGATACCCATTTTAGTTCGTTAAAACTATAATTAGGCTTCCCCTATAAGGATAGGAGATTCTGGGTCCCGTGACAAACCCAATAAGGGTGTACAATAGGCTATAAAATTATTTCCAAGAGTAAGAATTTCCAGCCTTTATAAAGTGTTGTTCAGTATTCTTTGACATACAGCACTTTAAAGTCCAACGAGATACCCATTTTAGTTCGTTAATACTAAAATTAGGCTTCCCCTATAAGGATAAGATTCTGGGTCCCCTGACTAACCCAATAAGGGTGTACAATAGGCTATAAAATTATTTCCAAGAGTAAGAATTTCCAGCCTTTATAAAGTGTTGTTCAGTATTCTTTGAGCTACAGCACCTGAAAGTCCAACGAGATACCCATTTTAGTTCGTTAATACTATAATTAGGCTTCCCCTATAAGGATAGGAGATTCTGGGTCCCTGTGACTAACCCAATAAGGGTGTACAATAGGCTATAAAATTATTTCCAAGATTAAGAATTTCCAGCCTATATAAAGTGTTGTTCAGTATTCTTTGACCTACAGCAGCTGATAGTCCAACGAGATACCCATTTTAGTTCGTTAATACGATAATTAGGCTTCCCCTATAAGGATAGGAGATTCTAGGTCCCGTGACAAACCCAATAAGGGTATACAATAGGCTATAAAATTATTTCCAAGAGTAAGAATTTCCAGCCTTTATAAAGTGTTGTTCAGTATTCTTTGACCTACAGCAGCTGAAAGTCCAACGAGATACCCATTTTAGTTCGTTAATACGATAATTAGGCTTCCCCTATAAGGATAGGAGATTCTGGGTCTCGTGACTAACCCAATAAGGGTGTACAATAGGCTATAAAATTATTTCAAAGATTAAGAATTTCCAGCCTTTATAAAGTGTTGTTCAGTATTCTTTGACCTACAACATCCGAACATCCAAGGAGATACCCATTTTAGTTCGTTAATACTATAACTAGGATTCCCCAATAAGGATAGGAGATTCTGGGTCCCGTGACTAACCCAATAAGGGTGTACAATAGGCTATAAAATTATTTCCAAGATTAAGAATTTCCAGCCTATATAAAGTGTTGTTCAGTATTCTTTGACCTACAGCACCTGAAAGTCCAACGAGATACCCATTTTAGTTTGTTAATACTATAATTAGGCTTCCCCTATAAGGATAGGAGATTCTGGGTCCCGTGACTAACCTAATAAGGGTGAACAATAGGCTATAAAATTATTTCCACGAGTAAGAATTTCCAGCCTTTATAAAGTGTTGTTCAGTATTCTTTGAGCTACAGCACCTGAAAGTCCAACGAGATACCCATTTTAGTTCGTTAATACTATAATTAGGCTTCCCCTATAAGGATAGGAGATTCTGGGTCCCGTGACTAACCCAATAAGGGTGTACAATAGGCTATAAAATTATTTCCAAGATTAAGAATTTCCAGCCTATATAAAGTGTTGTTCAGTATTCTTTGACCTACAGCAGCTGATAGTCCAACGAGATACCCATTTTAGTTCGTTAATACGATAATTAGGCTTCCCCTATAAGGATAGGAGATTCTGGGTCTCGTGACTAACCCAATAAGGGTGTACAATAGGCTATAAAATTATTTCCAAGATTAAGAATTTCCAGCCTTTATAAAGTGTTGTTCAGTATTCTTTGACCTACAGCATCCGAACATCCAAGGAGATACCCATTTTAGTTCGTTAAAACTATAATTAGGCTTCCCCTATAAGGATAGGAGATTCTGGGTCCCGTGACAAACCCAATAAGGGTGTACAATAGGCTATAAAATTATTTCCAAGAGTAAGAATTTCCAGCCTTTATAAAGTGTTGTTCAGTATTCTTTGACATACAGCACTTTAAAGTCCAACGAGATACCCCTTTTAGTTCGTTAATACTAAAATTAGGCTTCCCCTATAAGGATAAGATTCTGGGTCCCCTGACTAACCCAATAAGGGTGTACAATAGGCTATAAAATTATTTCCAAGAGTAAGAATTTCCAGCCTATATAAAGTGTTGTTCAGTATTCTTTGACCTACAGCAGCTGATAGTCCAACGAGAGACCCATTTTAGTTCGTTAATACGATAATTAGGCTTCCCCTATAAGGATAGGAGATTCTGGGTCTCGTGACTAACCCAATAAGGGTGTACAATAGGCTATAAAATTATTTCCAAGATTAAGAATTTCCAGCCTTTATAAAGTGTTGTTCAGTATTCTTTGACCTACAGCATCCGAACATCCAAGGAGATACCCATTTTAGTTCGTTAATACTATAATTAGGCTTCCCCTATAAGGATAGGAGATTCTGGGTCCCGTGACTAACCCAATAAGGGTGTACAATAGGCTATAAAATTATTTCCAAGATTAAGAATTTCCAGCCTATATAAAGTGTTGTTCAGTATTCTTTGACCTACAGCAGCTGATAGTCCAACGAGATACCCATTTTAGTTCGTTAATACGATAATTAGGCTTCCCCTATAAGGATAGGAGATTCTGGGTCTCGTGACTAACCCAATAAGGGTGTACAATAGGCTATAAAATTATTTCCAAGATTAAGAATTTCCAGCCTTTATAAAGTGTTGTTCAGTATTCTTTGACCTACAGCATCCGAACATCCAAGGAGATACCCATTTTAGTTCGTTAAAACTATAATTAGGCTTCCCCTATAAGGATAGGAGATTCTGGGTCCCGTGACAAACCCAATAAGGGTGTACAATAGGCTATAAAATTATTTCCAAGAGTAAGAATTTCCAGCCTTTATAAAGTGTTGTTCAGTATTCTTTGACATACAGCACTTTAAAGTCCAACGAGATACCCCTTTTAGTTCGTTAATACTAAAATTAGGCTTCCCCTATAAGGATAAGATTCTGGGTCCCCTGACTAACCCAATAAGGGTGTACAATAGGCTATAAAATTATTTCCAAGAGTAAGAATTTGCAGCCTATATAAAGTGTTGTTCAGTATTCTTTGACCTACAGCAGCTGATAGTCCAACGAGAGACCCATTTTAGTTCGTTAATACGATAATTAGGCTTCCCCTATAAGGATAGGAGATTCTGGGTCTCGTGACTAACCCAATAAGGGTGTACAATAGGCTATAAAATTATTTCCAAGATTAAGAATTTCCAGCCTTTATAAAGTGTTGTTCAGTATTCTTTGACCTACAGCATCCGAACATCCAAGGAGATACCCATTTTAGTTCGTTAATACTATAATTAGGCTTCCCCTATAAGGATAGGAGATTCTGGGTCCCGTGACTAACCCAATAAGGGTGTACAATAGGATATAAAATTATTTCCAAGAGTAAGAATTTCCAGCCTTTATAAAGTGTTGTTCAGTATTCTTTGACATACAAAACTTTTAAGTCTAACGAGATACCCATTTTAGTTCGTTAATACTATAATTAGGCTTCCCCTATAAGGATAGGAGATTCTGGGTCCCGTGACTAACCCAATAAGGGTGTACAATAGGCTATAAAATTATTTCCAAGAGTAAGAATTTCCAGCCTTTATAAAGTGTTGTTCAGTATTCTTTGACATACAGCACCTGAAAGTCCAACGAGATACCCATTTTAGTTCGTTAATACTATAACTAGGCTTCCCCTATAAAGATAGGAGATTCTAGGTCCCGTGACTAACCCAATAAGGGTATACAATAGTCTATAAAATTATTTCCAAGAGTAAGAATTTCCAGCCTTTATAAAGTGTTGTTCAGTATTCTTTGACCTACAGCAGCTGAAAGTCCAACGAGATACCCATTTTAGTTCGTTAATACGATAATTAGGCTTCCCCTATAAGGATAGGAGATTCTGGGTCTCGTGACTAACCCAATAAGGGTGTACAATAGGCTATAAAATTATTTCAAAGATTAAGAATTTCCAGCCTTTATAAAGTGTTGTTCAATATACTTTGACCTACAACATCCGAACATCCAAGGAGATACCCATTTTAGTTCGTTAATACTATAACTAGGATTCCCCAATAAGGATAGGAGATTCTGGGTCCCGTGACTAACCCAATAAGGGTGTACAATAGGCTATAAAATTATTTCCAAGATTAAGAATTTCCAGCCTATATAAAGTGTTGTTCAGTATTCTTTGACCTACAGCACCTGAAAGTCCAACGAGATACCCATTTTAGTTTGTTAATACTATAATTAGGCTTCCCCTATAAGGATAGGAGATTCTGGGTCCCGTGACTAACCTAATAAGGGTGAACAATAGGCTATAAAATTATTTCCAAGAGTAAGAATTTCCAGCCTTTATAAAGTGTTGTTCAGTATTCTTTGACCTACAGCAGCTGATAGTCCAACGAGATACCCATTTTAGTTCGTTAATACTATAATTAGGCTTCCCTTATAAGGATAGGAGATTCTGGGTCCCGTGACTAACCCAATAAGGGTGTACAATAGGCTATAAAATTATTTCCAAGATTAAGAATTTCCAGCCTATATAAAGTGTTGTTCAGTATTCTTTGACCTACAGCAGCTGATAGTCCAACGAGATACCCATTTTAGTTCGTTAATACGATAATTAGGCTTCCCCTATAAGGATAGGAGATTCTGGGTCTCGTGACTAACCCAATAAGGGTGTACAATAGGCTATAAAATTATTTCAAAGATTAAGAATTTCCAGCCTTTATAAAGTGTTGTTCAGTATTCTTTGACCTACAACATCCGAACATCCAAGGAGATACCCATTTTAGTTCGTTAATACTATAACTAGGATTCCCCAATAAGGATAGGAGATTCTGGGTCCCGTGACTAACCCAATAAGGGTGTACAATAGGCTATAAAATTATTTCCAAGATTAAGAATTTCCAGCCTATATAAAGTGTTGTTCAGTATTCTTTGACCTACAGCACCTGAAAGTCCAACGATATAGCCATTTTAGTTTGTTAATACTATAATTAGGCTTCCCCTATAAGGATAGGAGATTCTGGGTCCCGTGACTAACCTAATAAGGGTGAACAATAGGCTATAAAATTATTTCCACGAGTAAGAATTTCCAGCCTTTATAAAGTGTTGTTCAGTATTCTTTGAGCTACAGCACCTGAAAGTCCAACGAGATACCCATTTTAGTTCGTTAATACTATAATTTCGCTTCCCCTATAAGGATAGGAGATTCTGGGTCCCGTGACTAACCCAATAAGGGTGTACAATAGGCTATAAAATTATTTCCAAGAGTAAGAATTTCCAGCGTTTATAAAGTGTTGATCAGTATTCTTTGACCTACAGCACCTGAAAGTCCAACGAGATACCCATTTTAGTTCGTTAATACTATCACTAGGCTTCCCCTATAAGGATAGGAGATTCTAGGTCCCGTGACTAACCCAATAAGGGAGTACAATAGGCTATAAAATTATTTCCAAGAGTAAGAATTTCCAGTCTTTATAAAGTGTTGTTCAGTATTCTTGGACCTACAGCAGCTGAAAGTCCAACGAGATACCCATTTTAGTTCCTTAATACTATAATTAGGCTTCCACTATAAGGATATGAGATTCTGGGTCCCGTGACTAACCCAATAAGGGTGTACATTAGGCTATAAAATTATTTCCAAGAGTAAGAATTTCCAGCCTTTATAAACTGTTGTTCAGTATTCTTTGACCTACTGCACCTGAAAGTCCAACGAGATACCCATTTTAGTTCCTTAATACTATAATTATCTTCCACTATAAGGATAAGAGATTCTGGGTCCCGTGACTAACCCAATAAGGGTGTACATTAGGCTATAAAATTATTTCCAAGAGTAAGAATTTCCAGCCTTTATAAACTGTTGTTCAGTATTCTTTGACCTACTGCACCTGAAAGTCCAACGAGATACCCATTTTAGTTCCTTAATACTATAATTAGGCTTCCCCTATAAGGATAGGAGATTCTGGGTCCCGTGACTAACCCAATAAGGTTGTACATTAGGCTATAAAATTATTTCCAAGAGTAAGAATTTCCAGCCTTTATAAACTGTTGTTCAGTATTCTTTGACCTACTGCACCTGAAAGTCCAACGAGATACCCATTTTAGTTCCTTAATACTATAATTAGGCTTCCCCTAAAAGGATAGGAGATTCTGGGTCCCGTGACTAACCCAATAAGGGTGTACATTAGGCTATAAAATTATTTCCAAGGGTAAGAATTTCCAGCCTTTATAAACTGTTGTTCAGTATTCTTTGACCTACTGCACCTGAAAGTCCAACGAGATACCCATTTTAGTTCCTTAATACTATAATTAGGCTTTCCCTATAAGGATAGGAGAATCTGGGTCCCAAGACTAACCCAATAAGGGTGTACATTAGGCTATAAAATTATTTCCAAGAGTAAGAATTTCCAGCCTTTATAAACCGTTGTTCAGTATTCTTTGACCTACTGCACCTGAAAGTCCAACGAGATACCCATTTTAGTTCCTTAATACTATAATTAGGCTTCCCTTATAAGGATAGGAGATTCTGGGTCCGTGACTAACCCAATAAGGGTGTACATTAGGCTATAAAATTATTTCCAAGAGTAAAATTTCCAGCCTGTATAAACTGTTGTTCAGTATTCTTTGACCTACTGCACCTGAAAGTCCAACGAGATACCCATTTTAGTTCCTTAATACTATAATTAATCTTCCACTATAAGGATAGGAGATTCTGGGTCCCGTGACTAACCCAATAAGGGTGTACATTAGGCTATAAAATTATTTCCAAGAGTAAGAATTTCCAGCCTTTATAAACTGTTGTTCTGTATTCTTTGACCTACTGCACCTGAAAGTCCAACGAGATACCCATTTTAGTTCCTTAATACTATAATTAGGCTTCCACTATAAGGATAGGAGATTCTGGGTCCCGTGACTAACCCAATAAGGGTGTACATTAGGCTATAAAATTATTTCCAAGAGTAAGAATTTCCAGCCTTTATAAACTGTTGTTCAGTATTCTTTGACCTACTGCACCTGAAAGTCCAACGAGATACCCATTTTAGTTCCTTAATACTATAATTATCTTCCACTATAAGGATAGGAGATTCTGGGTCCCGTGACTAACCCAATAAGGGCATTAGGCTATAAAATTATTTCCAAGAGTAAGAATTTCCAGCCTTTATAAACTGGTGTTCAGTATTCTTTGACCTACTGCACCTGAAAGTCCAACGAGATACCCATTTTAGTTCCTTAATACTATAATTAGGCTTCCCCTATAAGGATAGGAGATTCTGGGTCCCGTGACTAACCCAATAAGGGTGTACATTAGGCTATAAAATTATTTCCAAGAGTAAGAATTTCCAGCCTTTATAAACTGTTGTTCAGTATTCTTTGACCTACTGCACCTGAAAGTCCAACGAGATACCCATTTTAGTTCCTTAATACTATAATTAGGCTTTCCCTATAAGGATAGGAGAATCTGGGTCCCAAGACTAACCCAATAAGGGTGTACATTAGGCTATAAAATTATTTCCAAGAGTAAGAATTTCCAGCCTTTATAAACCGTTGTTCAGTATTCTTTGACCTACTGCACCTGAAAGTCCAACGAGATACCCATTTTAGTTCCTTAATACTATAATTAGGCTTCCCTTATAAGGATAGGAGATTCTGGGTCCGTGACTAACCCAATAAGGGTGTACATTAGGCTATAAAATTATTTCCAAGAGTAAGAATTTCCAGCCTGTATAAACTGTTGTTCAGTATTCTTTGACCTACTGCACCTGAAAGTCCAACGAGATACCCATTTTAGTTCCTTAATACTATAATTAATCTTCCACTATAAGGATAGGAGATTCTGGGTCCCGTGACTAACCCAATAAGGGTGTACATTAGGCTATAAAATTATTTCCAAGAGTAAGAATTTCCAGCCTTTATAAACTGTTGTTCTGTATTCTTTGACCTACTGCACCTGAAAGTCCAACGAGATACCCATTTTAGTTCCTTAATACTATAATTAGGCTTCCACTATAAGGATAGGAGATTCTGGGTCCCGTGACTAACCCAATAAGGGTGTACATTAGGCTATAAAATTATTTCCAAGAGTAAGAATTTCCAGCCTTTATAAACTGTTGTTCAGTATTCTTTTACCTACTGCACCTGAAAGTCCAACGAGATACCCATTTTAGTTCCTTAATACTATAATTATCTTCCACTATAAGGATAGGAGATTCTGGGTCCCGTGACTAACCCAATAAGGGTGTACATTAGGCTATAAAATTATTTCCAAGAGTAAGAATTTCCAGCCTTTATAAACTGTTGTTCAGTATTCTTTGACCTACTGCACCTGAAAGTTTAACGAGATACCCATTTTAGTTCCTTAATACTATAATTAGGCTTCCCCTATAAGGATAGGAGATTCTGGGTCCCGTGACTAACCCAATAAGGTTGTACATTAGGCTATAAAATTATTTCCAAGAGTAAGAATTTCCAGCCTTTATAAACTGTTGTTCAGTATTCTTTGACCTACTGCACCTGAAAGTCCAACGAGATACCCATTTTAGTTCCTTAATACTATAATTAGGCTTCCCCTATAAGGATACGAGATTCTGGGTCCCGTGACTAACCCAATAAGGGTGTACATTAGGCTATAAAATTATTTCCAAGAGTAAGAATTTCCAGCCTTTATAAACTGTTGTTCAGTATTCTTTGACCTACTGCACCTGAAAGTCCAACGAGATACCCATTTTAGTTCCTTAATACTATAATTAGGCTTTCCCTATAAGGATAGGAGAATCTGGGTCCCAAGACTAACCCAATAAGGGTGTACATTAGGCTATAAAATTATTTCCAAGAGTAAGAATTTCCAGCCTTTATAAACCGTTGTTCAGTATTCTTTGACCTACTGCACCTGAAAGTCCAACGAGATACCCATTTTAGTTCCTTAATACTATAATTAGGCTTCCCCTATAAGGATAGGAGATTCTGGGTCCGTGACTAACCCAATAAGGGTGTACATTAGGCTATAAAATTATTTCCAAGAGTAAGAATTTCCAGCCTTTATAAACTGTTGTTCAGTATTCTTTGACCTACTGCACCTGAAAGTCCAACGAGATACCCATTTTAGTTCCTTAATACTATAATTAGGCTTCCCCTATAAGGATAGGAGATTCTGGGTCCCGTGACTAACCCAATAAGGGTGTACATTAGGCTATAAAATTATTTCCAAGAGTAAGAATTTCCAGCCTTTATAAACTGTTGTTCAGTATTCTTTGACCTACTGCACCTGAAAGTCCAACGAGATACCCATTTTAGTTCCTTAATACTATAATTAGGCTACCCCTATAAGGATAGGAGATTCTGGGTCCCGTGACTAACCCAATAAGGGTGTACATTAGGCTATAAAATTATTTCCAAGAGTAAGAATTTCCATATTTTATAAACTGTTGTTCAGTATTCTTTGACCTACTGCACCTGAAAGTCCAACGAGATACCCATTTTAGTTCCTTAATACTATAATTAGGCTTCCCCTATAAGGATAGGAGATTCTGGGTCCCGTGACTAACCCAATAAGGGTGTACATTAGGCTATAAAATTATTTCCAAGAGTAAGAATTTCCAGCCTTTATAAACTGTTGTTCTGTATTCTTTGACCTACTGCACCTGAAAGTCCAACGAGATACCCATTTTAGTTCCTTAATACTATAATTAGGCTTCCACTATAAGGATAGGAGATTCTGGGTCCCGTGACTAACCCAATAAGGGTGTACATTAGGCTATAAAATTATTTCCAAGAGTAAGAATTTCCAGCCTTTATAAACTGTTGTTCAGTATTCTTTTACCTACTGCACCTGAAAGTCCAACGAGATACCCATTTTAGTTCCTTAATACTATAATTATCTTCCACTATAAGGATAGGAGATTCTGGGTCCCGTGACTAACCCAATAAGGGTGTACATTAGGCTATAAAATTATTTCCAAGAGTAAGAATTTCCAGCCTTTATAAACTGTTGTTCAGTATTCTTTGACCTACTGCACCTAAAAGTCCAACGAGATACCCATTTTAGTTCCTTAATACTATAATTAGGCTTCCCCTATAAGGATAGGAGATTCTGGGTCCCGTGACTAACCCAATAAGGTTGTACATTAGGCTATAAAATTATTTCCAAGAGTAAGAATTTCCAGCCTTTATAAACTGTTGTTCAGTATTCTTTGACCTACTGCACCTGAAAGTCCAACGAGATACCCATTTTAGTTCCTTAATACTATAATTATCTTCCCCTATAAGGATAGGAGATTCTGGGTCCCGTGACTAACCCAATAAGGGTGTACATTAGGCTATAAAATTATTTCCAAGAGTAAGAATTTCCAGCCTTTATAAACTGTTGTTCAGTATTCTTTGACCTACTGCACCTGAAAGTCCAACGAGATACCCATTTTAGTTCCTTAATACTATAATTAGGCTTCCCCTATAAGGATAGGAGATTCTGGGTCCCGTGACTAACCCAATAAGGGTGTACATTAGGCTATAAAATTATTTCCAAGAGTAAGAATTTCCAGATTTTATAAACTGTTGTTCAGTATTCTTTGACCTACTGCACCTGAAAGTCCAACGAGATACCCATTTTAGTTCCTTAATACTATAATTAGGCTTCCCCTATAAGGATAGGAGATTCTGGGTCCCGTGACTAACCCAATAAGGGTGTACATTAGGCTATAAAATTATTTCCAAGAGTAAGAATTTCCAGCCTTTATAAACTGTTGTTCTGTATTCTTTGACCTACTGCACCTGAAAGTCCAACGAGATACCCATTTTAGTTCCTTAATACTATAATTAGGCTTCCACTATAAGGATAGGAGATTCTGGGTCCCGTGACTAACCCAATAAGGGTGTACATTAGGCTATAAAATTATTTCCAAGAGTAAGAATTTCCAGCCTTTATAAACTGTTGTTCAGTATTCTTTTACCTACTGCACCTGAAAGTCCAACGAGATACCCATTTTAGTTCCTTAATACTATAATTATCTTCCACTATAAGGATAGGAGATTCTGGGTCCCGTGACTAACCCAATAAGGGTGTACATTAGGCTATAAAATTATTTCCAAGAGTAAGAATTTCCAGCCTTTATAAACTGTTGTTCAGTATTCTTTGACCTACTGCACCTAAAAGTCCAACGAGATACCCATTTTAGTTCCTTAATACTATAATTAGGCTTCCCCTATAAGGATAGGAGATTCTGGGTCCCGTGACTAACCCAATAAGGTTGTACATTAGGCTATAAAATTATTTCCAAGAGTAAGAATTTCCAGCCTTTATAAACTGTTGTTCAGTATTCTTTGACCTACTGCACCTGAAAGTCCAACGAGATACCCATTTTAGTTCCTTAATACTATAATTATCTTCCCCTATAAGGATAGGAGATTCTGGGTCCCGTGACTAACCCAATAAGGGTGTACATTAGGCTATAAAATTATTTCCAAGAGTAAGAATTTCCAGCCTTTATAAACTGTTGTTCAGTATTCTTTGACCTACTGCACCTGAAAGTCCAACGAGATACCCATTTTAGTTCCTTAATACTATAATTAGGCTTCCCCTATAAGGATAGGAGATTCTGGGTCCCGTGACTAACCCAATAAGGGTGTACATTAGGCTATAAAATTATTTCCAAGAGTAAGAATTTCCAGATTTTATAAACTGTTGTTCAGTATTCTTTGACCTACTGCACCTGAAAGTCCAACGAGATACCCATTTTAGTTCCTTAATACTATAATTAGGCTTCCCCTATAAGGATAGGAGATTCTGGGTCCCGTGACTAACCCAATAAGGGTGTACATTAGGCTATAAAATTATTTCCAAGAGTAAGAATTTCCAGCCTTTATAAACTGTTGTTCTGTATTCTTTGACCTACTGCACCTGAAAGTCCAACGAGATACCCATTTTAGTTCCTTAATACTATAATTAGGCTTCCACTATAAGGATAGGAGATTCTGGGTCCCGTGACTAACCCAATAAGGGTGTACATTAGGCTATAAAATTATTTCCAAGAGTAAGAATTTCCAGCCTTTATAAACTGTTGTTCAGTATTCTTTTACCTACTGCACCTGAAAGTCCAACGAGATACCCATTTTAGTTCCTTAATACTATAATTATCTTCCACTATAAGGATAGGAGATTCTGGGTCCCGTGACTAACCCAATAAGGGTGTACATTAGGCTATAAAATTATTTCCAAGAGTAAGAATTTCCAGCCTTTATAAACTGTTGTTCAGTATTCTTTGACCTACTGCACCTAAAAGTCCAACGAGATACCCATTTTAGTTCCTTAATACTATAATTAGGCTTCCCCTATAAGGATAGGAGATTCTGGGTCCCGTGACTAACCCAATAAGGTTGTACATTAGGCTATAAAATTATTTCCAAGAGTAAGAATTTCCAGCCTTTATAAACTGTTGTTCAGTATTCTTTGACCTACTGCACCTGAAAGTCCAACGAGATACCCATTTTAGTTCCTTAATACTATAATTAGGCTTCCCCTATAAGGATACGAGATTCTGGGTCCCGTGACTAACCCAATAAGGGTGTACATTAGGCTATAAAATTATTTCCAAGAGTAAGAATTTCCAGCCTTTATAAACTGTTGTTCAGTATTCTTTGACCTACTGCACCTGAAAGTCCAACGAGATACCCATTTTAGTTCCTTAATACTATAATTAGGCTTTCCCTATAAGGATAGGAGAATCTGGGTCCCAAGACTAACCCAATAAGGGTGTACATTAGGCTATAAAATTATTTCCAAGAGTAAGAATTTCCAGCCTTTATAAACCGTTGTTCAGTATTCTTTGACCTACTGCACCTGAAAGTCCAACGAGATACCCATTTTAGTTCCTTAATACTATAATTAGGCTTCCCCTATAAGGACAGGAGATTCTGGGTCCGTGACTAACCCAATAAGGGTGTACATTAGGCTATAAAATTATTTCCAAGAGTAAGAATTTCCAGCCTTTATAAACTGTTGTTCAGTATTCTTTGACCTACTGCACCTGAAAGTCCAACGAGATACCCATTTTAGTTCCTTAATACTATAATTAGGCTTCCCCTATAAGGATAGGAGATTCTGGGTCCCGTGACTAACCCAATAAGGGTGTACATTAGGCTATAAAATTATTTCCAAGAGTAAGAATTTCCAGCCTTTATAAATTGTTGTTCAGTATTCTTTGACCTACTGCACCTGAAAGTCCAACGAGATACCCATTTTAGTTCCTTAATACTATAATTAGGCTTCCCCTATAAGGATAGGGGATTCTGGGTCCCGTGACTAACCCAATAAGGGTGTACATTAGGCTATAAAATTATTTCCAAGAGTAAGAATTTCCAGCCTTTATAAACTGTTGTTCAGTATTCTTTAACCTACTGCACCTGAAAGTCCAACGAGATACCCATTTTAGTTCCTTAATACTATAATTATCTTCCACTATAAGGATAGGAGATTCTGGGTCCCGTGACTAACCCAATAAGGGTGTACATTAGGCTATAAAATTATTTCCAAGAGTAAGAATTTCCAGCCTTTATAAACTGTTGTTCATTATTCTTTGACCTACTGCACCTGAAAGTCCAACGAGATAACCATTTTAGTTCCTTAATACTATAATTAGGCTTCCCCTATAAGGATAGGAGATTCTGGGTCCCGTGACTAACCCAATAAGGTTGTACATTAGGCTATAAAATTATTTCCAAGAGTAAGAATTTCCAGCCTTTATAAACTGTTGTTCAGTATTCTTTGACCTACTGCACCTGAAAGTCCAACGAGATCCCCATTTTAGTTCCTTAATACTATAATTAGGCTTCCCCTATAAGGATACGAGATTCTGGGTCCCGTGACTAACCCAATAAGGGTGTACATTAGGCTATAAAATTATTTCCAAGAGTAAGAATTTCCAGCCTTTATAAACTGTTGTTCAGTATTCTTTGACCTACTGCACCTGAAAGTCCAACGAGATACCCATTTTAGTTCCTTAATACTATAATTAGGCTTCCCCTATAAGGATACGAGATTCTGGGTCCCGTGACTAACCCAATAAGGGTGTACATTAGGCTATAAAATTATTTCCAAGAGTAAGAATTTCCAGCCTTTATAAACTGTTGTTCAGTATTCTTTGACCTACTGCACCTGAAAGTCCAACGAGATACCCATTTTAGTTCCTTAATACTATAATTAGGCTTCCCCTATAAGGATAGGAGATTCTGGGTCCCGTGACTAACCCAATAAGGGTGTACATTAGGCTATAAAATTATTTCCAAGAGTAAGAATTTCCAGCCTTTATAAACTGTTGTTCAGTATTCTTTGACCTACTGCACCTGAAAGTCCAACGAGATACCCATTTTAGTTCCTTAATACTATAATTAGGCTTCCCCTATAAGGATAGGAGATTCTGGGTCCCGTGACTAACCCAATAAGGGTGTACATTAGGCTATAAAATTATTTCCAAGAGTAAGAATTTCCAGCCTTTATAAACTGTTGTTCAGTATTCTTTTACCTACTGCACCTGAAAGTCCAACGAGATACCCATTTTAGTTCCTTAATACTATAATTATCTTCCACTATAAGGATAGGAGATTCTGGGTCCCGTGACTAACCCAATAAGGGTGTACATTAGGCTATAAAATTATTTCCAAGAGTAAGAATTTCCAGCCTTTATAAACTGTTGTTCAGTATTCTTTGACCTACTGCACCTAAAAGTCCAACGAGATACCCATTTTAGTTCCTTAATACTATAATTAGGCTTCCCCTATAAGGATAGGAGATTCTGGGTCCCGTGACTAACCCAATAAGGTTGTACATTAGGCTATAAAATGATTTCCAAGAGTAAGAATTTCCAGCCTTTATAAACTGTTGTTCAGTATTCTTTGACCTACTGCACCTGAAAGTCCAACGAGATACCCATTTTAGTTCCTTAATACTATAATTAGGCTTCCCCTATAAGGATACGAGATTCTGGGTCCCGTGACTAACCCAATAAGGGTGTACATTAGGCTATAAAATTATTTCCAAGAGTAAGAATTTCCAGCCTTTATAAACTGTTGTTCAGTATTCTTTGACCTACTGCACCTGAAAGTCCAACGAGATACCCATTTTAGTTCCTTAATACTATAATTAGGCTTTCCCTATAAGGATAGGAGAATCTGGGTCCCAAGACTAACCCAATAAGGGTGTACATTAGGCTATAAAATTATTTCCAAGAGTAAGAATTTCCAGCCTTTATAAACCGTTGTTCAGTATTCTTTGACCTACTGCACCTGAAAGTCCAACGAGATACCCATTTTAGTTCCTTAATACTATAATTAGGCTTCCCCTATAAGGACAGGAGATTCTGGGTCCGTGACTAACCCAATAAGGGTGTACATTAGGCTATAAAATTATTTCCAAGAGTAAGAATTTCCAGCCTTTATAAACTGTTGTTCAGTATTCTTTGACCTACTGCACCTGAAAGTCCAACGAGATACCCATTTTAGTTCCTTAATACTATAATTAGGCTTCCCCTATAAGGATAGGAGATTCTGGGTCCCGTGACTAACCCAATAAGGGTGTACATTAGGCTATAAAATTATTTCCAAGAGTAAGAATTTCCAGCCTTTATAAATTGTTGTTCAGTATTCTTTGACCTACTGCACCTGAAAGTCCAACGAGATACCCATTTTAGTTCCTTAATTCTATAATTAGGCTTCCCCTATAAGGATAGGGGATTCTGGGTCCCGTGACTAACCCAATAAGGGTGTACATTAGGCTATAAAATTATTTCCAAGAGTAAGAATTTCCAGCCTTTATAAACTGTTGTTCAGTATTCTTTTACCTACTGCACCTGAAAGTCCAACGAGATACCCATTTTAGTTCCTTAATACTATAATTATCTTCCACTATAAGGATAGAAGATTCTGGGTCCCGTGACTAACCCAATAAGGGTGTACATTAGGCTATAAAATTATTTCCAAGAGTAAGAATTTCCAGCCTTTATAAACTGTTGTTCAGTATTCTTTGACCTACTGCACCTGAAAGTCCAACGAGATACCCATTTTAGTTCCTTAATACTATAATTAGGCTTCCCCTATAAGGACAGGAGATTCTGGGTCCGTGACTAACCCAATAAGGGTGTACATTAGGCTATAAAATTATTTCCAAGAGTAAGAATTTCCAGCCTTTATAAACTGTTGTTCAGTATTCTTTGACCTACTGCACCTGAAAGTCCAACGAGATACCCATTTTAGTTCCTTAATACTATAATTAGGCTTCCCCTATAAGGATAGGAGATTCTGGGTCCCGTGACTAACCCAATAAGGGTGTACATTAGGCTATAAAATTATTTCCAAGAGTAAGAATTTCCAGCCTTTATAAATTGTTGTTCAGTATTCTTTGACCTACTGCACCTGAAAGTCCAACGAGATACCCATTTTAGTTCCTTAATACTATAATTAGGCTTCCCCTATAAGGATAGGGGATTCTGGGTCCCGTGACTAACCCAATAAGGGTGTACATTAGGCTATAAAATTATTTCCAAGAGTAAGAATTTCCAGCCTTTATAAACTGTTGTTCAGTATTCTTTAACCTACTGCACCTGAAAGTCCAACGAGATACCCATTTTAGTTCCTTAATACTATAATTATCTTCCACTATAAGGATAGGAGATTCTGGGTCCCGTGACTAACCCAATAAGGGTGTACATTAGGCTATAAAATTATTTCCAAGAGTAAGAATTTCCAGCCTTTATAAACTGTTGTTCATTATTCTTTGACCTACTGCACCTGAAAGTCCAACGAGATAACCATTTTAGTTCCTTAATACTATAATTAGGCTTCCCCTATAAGGATAGGAGATTCTGGGTCCCGTGACTAACCCAATAAGGTTGTACATTAGGCTATAAAATTATTTCCAAGAGTAAGAATTTCCAGCCTTTATAAACTGTTGTTCAGTATTCTTTGACCTACTGCACCTGAAAGTCCAACGAGATACCCATTTTAGTTCCTTAATACTATAATTAGGCTTCCCCTATAAGGATACGAGATTCTGGGTCCCGTGACTAACCCAATAAGGGTGTACATTAGGCTATAAAATTATTTCCAAGAGTAAGAATTTCCAGCCTTTATAAACTGTTGTTCAGTATTCTTTGACCTACTGCACCTGAAAGTCCAACGAGATACCCATTTTAGTTCCTTAATACTATAATTAGGCTTCCCCTATAAGGATACGAGATTCTGGGTCCCGTGACTAACCCAATAAGGGTGTACATTAGGCTATAAAATTATTTCCAAGAGTAAGAATTTCCAGCCTTTATAAACTGTTGTTCAGTATTCTTTGACCTACTGCACCTGAAAGTCCAACGAGATACCCATTTTAGTTCCTTAATACTATAATTAGGCTTCCCCTATAAGGATAGGAGATTCTGGGTCCCGTGACTAACCCAATAAGGGTGTACATTAGGCTATAAAATTATTTCCAAGAGTAAGAATTTCCAGCCTTTATAAACTGTTGTTCAGTATTCTTTGACCTACTGCACCTGAAAGTCCAACGAGATACCCATTTTAGTTCCTTAATACTATAATTAGGCTTCCCCTATAAGGATAGGAGATTCTGGGTCCCGTGACTAACCCAATAAGGGTGTACATTAGGCTATAAAATTATTTCCAAGAGTAAGAATTTCCAGCCTTTATAAACTGTTGTTCAGTATTCTTTTACCTACTGCACCTGAAAGTCCAACGAGATACCCATTTTAGTTCCTTAATACTATAATTATCTTCCACTATAAGGATAGGAGATTCTGGGTCCCGTGACTAACCCAATAAGGGTGTACATTAGGCTATAAAATTATTTCCAAGAGTAAGAATTTCCAGCCTTTATAAACTGTTGTTCAGTATTCTTTGACCTACTGCACCTAAAAGTCCAACGAGATACCCATTTTAGTTCCTTAATACTATAATTAGGCTTCCCCTATAAGGATAGGAGATTCTGGGTCCCGTGACTAACCCAATAAGGTTGTACATTAGGCTATAAAATGATTTCCAAGAGTAAGAATTTCCAGCCTTTATAAACTGTTGTTCAGTATTCTTTGACCTACTGCACCTGAAAGTCCAACGAGATACCCATTTTAGTTCCTTAATACTATAATTAGGCTTCCCCTATAAGGATACGAGATTCTGGGTCCCGTGACTAACCCAATAAGGGTGTACATTAGGCTATAAAATTATTTCCAAGAGTAAGAATTTCCAGCCTTTATAAACTGTTGTTCAGTATTCTTTGACCTACTGCACCTGAAAGTCCAACGAGATACCCATTTTAGTTCCTTAATACTATAATTAGGCTTTCCCTATAAGGATAGGAGAATCTGGGTCCCAAGACTAACCCAATAAGGGTGTACATTAGGCTATAAAATTATTTCCAAGAGTAAGAATTTCCAGCCTTTATAAACCGTTGTTCAGTATTCTTTGACCTACTGCACCTGAAAGTCCAACGAGATACCCATTTTAGTTCCTTAATACTATAATTAGGCTTCCCCTATAAGGACAGGAGATTCTGGGTCCGTGACTAACCCAATAAGGGTGTACATTAGGCTATAAAATTATTTCCAAGAGTAAGAATTTCCAGCCTTTATAAACTGTTGTTCAGTATTCTTTGACCTACTGCACCTGAAAGTCCAACGAGATACCCATTTTAGTTCCTTAATACTATAATTAGGCTTCCCCTATAAGGATAGGAGATTCTGGGTCCCGTGACTAACCCAATAAGGGTGTACATTAGGCTATAAAATTATTTCCAAGAGTAAGAATTTCCAGCCTTTATAAATTGTTGTTCAGTATTCTTTGACCTACTGCACCTGAAAGTCCAACGAGATACCCATTTTAGTTCCTTAATTCTATAATTAGGCTTCCCCTATAAGGATAGGGGATTCTGGGTCCCGTGACTAACCCAATAAGGGTGTACATTAGGCTATAAAATTATTTCCAAGAGTAAGAATTTCCAGCCTTTATAAACTGTTGTTCAGTATTCTTTTACCTACTGCACCTGAAAGTCCAACGAGATACCCATTTTAGTTCCTTAATACTATAATTATCTTCCACTATAAGGATAGAAGATTCTGGGTCCCGTGACTAACCCAATAAGGGTGTACATTAGGCTATAAAATTATTTCCAAGAGTAAGAATTTCCAGCCTTTATAAACTGTTGTTCAGTATTCTTTGACCTACTGCACCTGAAAGTCCAACGAGATACCCATTTTAGTTCCTTAATACTATAATTAGGCTTCCCCTATAAGGATAGGAGATTCTGGGTCCCGTGACTAACCCAATAAGGTTGTACATTAGGCTATAAAATTATTTCCAAGAGTAAGAATTTCCAGCCTTTATAAACTGTTGTTCAGTATTCTTTGACCTACTGCACCTGAAAGTTCAACGAGATACCCATTTTAGTTCCTTAATACTATAATTAGGCTTCCCCTATAAGGATACGAGATTCTGGGTCCCGTGACTAACCCAATAAGGGTGTACATTAGGCTATAAAATTATTTCCAAGAGTAAGAATTTCCAGCCTTTATAAACTGTTGTTCAGTATTCTTTGACCTACTGTACCTGAAAGTCCAACGAGATACCCATTTTAGTTCCTTAATACTATAATTAGGCTTCCCCTATAAGGATACGAGATTCTGGGTCCCGTGACTAACCCAATAAGGGTGTACATTAGGCTATAAAATTATTTCCAAGAGTAAGAATTTCCAGCCTTTATAAACTGTTGTTCAGTATTCTTTGACCTACTGCACCTGAAAGTCCAACGAGATACCCATTTTAGTTCCTTAATACTATAATTAGGCTTCCCCTATAAGAATAGGAGATTCTGGGTCCCGTGACTAACCCAATAAGGGTGTACATTAGGCTATAAAATTATTTCCAAGAGTAAGAATTTCCAGCCTTTATAAACTGTTGTTCAGTATTCTTTGACCTACTGCACCTGAAAGTCCAACGAGATACCCATTTTAGTTCCTTAATACTATAATTAGGCTTCCCCTATAAGGACAGGAGATTCTGGGTCCGTGACTAACCCAATAAGGGTGTACATTAGGCTATAAAATTATTTCCAAGAGTAAGAATTTCCAGCCTTTATAAACTGTTGTTCAGTATTCTTTGACCTACTGCACCTGAAAGTCCAACGAGATACCCATTTTAGTTCCTTAATACTATAATTAGGCTTCCCCTATAAGGATAGGAGATTCTGGGTCCCGTGACTAACCCAATAAGGGTGTACATTAGGCTATAAAATTATTTCCAAGAGTAAGAATTTCCAGCCTTTATAAATTGTTGTTCAGTATTCTTTGACCTACTGCACCTGAAAGTCCAACGAGATACCCATTTTAGTTCCTTAATTCTATAATTAGGCTTCCCCTATAAGGATAGGGGATTCTGGGTCCCGTGACTAACCCAATAAGGGTGTACATTAGGCTATAAAATTATTTCCAAGAGTAAGAATTTCCAGCCTTTATAAACTGTTGTTCAGTATTCTTTTACCTACTGCACCTGAAAGTCCAACGAGATACCCATTTTAGTTCCTTAATACTATAATTATCTTCCACTATAAGGATAGAAGATTCTGGGTCCCGTGACTAACCCAATAAGGGTGTACATTAGGCTATAAAATTATTTCCAAGAGTAAGAATTTCCAGCCTTTATAAACTGTTGTTCAGTATTCTTTGACCTACTGCACCTGAAAGTCCAACGAGATACCCATTTTAGTTCCTTAATACTATAATTAGGCTTCCCCTATAAGGATAGGAGATTCTGGGTCCCGTGACTAACCCAATAAGGTTGTACATTAGGCTATAAAATTATTTCCAAGAGTAAGAATTTCCAGCCTTTATAAACTGTTGTTCAGTATTCTTTGACCTACTGCACCTGAAAGTTCAACGAGATACCCATTTTAGTTCCTTAATACTATAATTAGGCTTCCCCTATAAGGATACGAGATTCTGGGTCCCGTGACTAACCCAATAAGGGTGTACATTAGGCTATAAAATTATTTCCAAGAGTAAGAATTTCCAGCCTTTATAAACTGTTGTTCAGTATTCTTTGACCTACTGTACCTGAAAGTCCAACGAGATACCCATTTTAGTTCCTTAATACTATAATTAGGCTTCCCCTATAAGGATACGAGATTCTGGGTCCCGTGACTAACCCAATAAGGGTGTACATTAGGCTATAAAATTATTTCCAAGAGTAAGAATTTCCAGCCTTTATAAACTGTTGTTCAGTATTCTTTGACCTACTGCACCTGAAAGTCCAACGAGATACCCATTTTAGTTCCTTAATACTATAATTAGGCTTCCCCTATAAGAATAGGAGATTCTGGGTCCCGTGACTAACCCAATAAGGGTGTACATTAGGCTATAAAATTATTTCCAAGAGTAAGAATTTCCAGCCTTTATAAACTGTTGTTCAGTATTCTTTGACCTACTGCACCTGAAAGTCCAACGAGATACCCATTTTAGTTCCTTAATACTATAATTAGGCTTCCCCTATAAGGATAGGAGATTCTGGGTCCCGTGACTAACCCAATAAGGGTGTACATTAGGCTATAAAATTATTTCCAAGAGTAAGAATTTCCAGCCTTTATAAACTGTTGTTCAGTATTCTTTTACCTACTGCACCTGAAAGTCCAACGAGATACCCATTTTAGTTCCTTAATACTATAATTATCTTCCACTATAAGGATAGGAGATTCTGGGTCCCGTGACTAACCCAATAAGGGTGTACATTAGGCTATAAAATTTTTTCCAAGAGTAAGAATTTCCAGCCTTTATAAACTGTTGTTCAGTATTCTTTGACCTACTGCACCTGAAAGTCCAACGAGATACCCATTTTAGTTCCTTAATACTATAATTAGGCTTCCCCTATTAGGATAGGAGATTCTGGGTCCCGTGACTAACCCAATAAGGTTGTACATTAGGCTATAAAATTATTTCCAAGAGTAAGAATTTCCAGCCTTTATAAACTGTTGTTCAGTATTCTTTGACCTACTGCACCTGAAAGTCCAACGAGATACCCATTTTAGTTCCTTAATACTATAATTAGGCTTCCCCTATAAGGATACGAGATTCTGGGTCCCGTGACTAACCCAATAAGGGTGTACATTAGGCTATAAAATTATTTCCAAGAGTAAGAATTTCCAGCCTTTATAAACTGTTGTTCAGTATTCTTTGACCTACTGCACCTGAAAGTCCAACGAGATACCCATTTTAGTTCCTTAATACTATAATTAGGCTTTCCCTATAAGGATAGGAGAATCTGGGTCCCAAGACTAACCCAATAAGGGTGTACATTAGGCTATAAAATTATTTCCAAGAGTAAGAATTTCCAGCCTTTATAAACCGTTGTTCAGTATTCTTTGACCTACTGCACCTGAAAGTCCAACGAGATACCCATTTTAGTTCCTTAATACTATAATTAGGCTTCCCCTATAAGGATAGGAGATTCTGGGTCCGTGACTAACCCAATAAGGGTGTACATTAGGCTATAAAATTATTTCCAAGAGTAAGAATTTCCAGCCTTTATAAACTGTTGTTCAGTATTCTTTGACCTACTGCACCTGAAAGTCCAACGAGATACCCATTTTAGTTCCTTAATACTATAATTAGGCTTCCCCTATAAGGATAGGAGATTCTGGGTCCCGTGACTAACCCAATAAGGGTGTACATTAGGCTATAAAATTATTTCCAAGAGTAAGAATTTCCAGCCTTTATAAACTGTTGTTCAGTATTCTTTGACCTACTGCACCTGAAAGTCCAACGAGATACCCATTTCAGTTCCTTAATACTATAATTAGGCTTCCCCTATAAGGATAGGAGATTCTGGGTCCCGTGACTAACCCAATAAGGGTGTACATTAGGCTATAAAATTATTTCCAAGAGTAAGAATTTCCAACTTTTATAAACTGTTGTTCAGTATTCTTTGACCTACTGCACCTGAAAGTCAAACGAGATACCCATTTTAGTTCCTTAATACTATAATTAGGCTTCCCCTATAAGGATAGGAGATTCTGGGTCCCGTGACTAACCCAATAAGGGTGTACATTAGGCTATAAAATTATTTCCAAGAGTAAGAATTTCCAGCCTTTATAAACTGTTGTTCTGTATTCTTTGACCTACTGCACCTGAAAGTCCAACGAGATACCCATTTTAGTTCCTTAATACTATAATTAGGCTTCCACTATAAGGATAGGAGATTCTGGGTCCCGTGACTAACCCAATAAGGGTGTACATTAGGCTATAAAATTATTTCCAAGAGTAAGAATTTCCAGCCTTTATAAACTGTTGTTCAGTATTCTTTTACCTACTGCACCTGAAAGTCCAACGAGATACCCATTTTAGTTCCTTAATACTATAATTATCTTCCACTATAAGGATAGGAGATTCTGGGTCCCGTGACTAACCCAATAAGGGTGTACATTAGGCTATAAAATTATTTCCAAGAGTAAGAATTTCCAGCCTTTATAAACTGTTGTTCAGTATTCTTTGACCTACTACACCTAAAAGTCCAACGAGATACCCATTTTAGTTCCTTAATACTATAATTAGGCTTCCCCTATAAGGATAGGAGATTCTGGGTCCCGTGACTAACCCAATAAGGTTGTACATTAGGCTATAAAATTATTTCCAAGAGTAAGAATTTCCAGCCTTTATAAACTGTTGTTCAGTATTCTTTGACCTACTACACCTGAAAGTCCAACGAGATACCCATTTTAGTTCCTTAATAGTATAATTAGGCTTCCCCTATAAGGATACGAGATTCTGGGTCCCGTGACTAACCCAATAAGGGTGTACATTAGGCTATAAAATTATTTCCAAGAGTAAGAATTTCCAGCCTTTATAAACTGTTGTTCAGTATTCTTTGACCTACTGCACCTGAAAGTCCAACGAGATACCCATTTTAGTTCCTTAATACTATAATTAGGCTTTCCCTATAAGGATAGGAGAATCTGGGTCCCAAGACTAACCCAATAAGGGTGTACATTAGGCTATAAAATTATTTCCAAGAGTAAGAATTTCCAGCCTTTATAAACCGTTGTTCAGTATTCTTTGACCTACTGCACCTGAAAGTCCAACGAGATACCCATTTTAGTTCCTTAATACTATAATTAGGCTTCCCCTATAAGGATAGGAGATTCTGGGTCCGTGACTAACCCAATAAGGGTGTACATTAGGCTATAAAATTATTTCCAAGAGTAAGAATTTCCAGCCTTTATAAACTGTTGTTCAGTATTCTTTGACCTACTGCACCTGAAAGTCCAACGAGATACCCATTTTAGTTCCTTAATACTATAATTAGGCTTCCCCTATAAGGATAGGAGATTCTGGGTCCCGTGACTAACCCAATAAGGTTGTACATTAGGCTATAAAATTATTTCCAAGAGTAAGAATTTCCAGCCTTTATAAACTGTTGTTCAGTATTCTTTGACCTACTGCACCTGAAAGTCCAACGAGATACCCATTTTAGTTCCTTAATACTATAATTAGGCTTCCCCTATAAGGATACGAGATTCTGGGTCCCGTGACTAACCCAATAAGGGTGTACATTAGGCTATAAAATTATTTCCAAGAGTAAGAATTTCCAGCCTTTATAAACTGTTGTTCAGTATTCTTTGACCTACTGCACCTGAAAGTCCAACGAGATACCCATTTTAGTTCCTTAATACTATAATTAGGCTTTCCCTATAAGGATAGGAGAATCTGGGTCCCAAGACTAACCCAATAAGGGTGTACATTAGGCTATAAAATTATTTCCAAGAGTAAGAATTTCCAGCCTTTATAAACCGTTGTTCAGTATTCTTTTACCTACTGCACCTGAAAGTCCAACGAGATACCCATTTTAGTTCCTTAATACTATAATTATCTTCCACTATAAGGATAGGAGATTCTGGGTCCCGTGACTAACCCAATAAGGGTGTACATTAGGCTATAAAATTATTTCCAAGAGTAAGAATTTCCAGCCTTTATAAACTGTTGTTCAGTATTCTTTGACCTACTGCACCTAAAAGTCCAACGAGATACCCATTTTAGTTCCTTAATACTATAATTAGGCTTCCCCTATAAGGATAGGAGATTCTGGGTCCCGTGACTAACCCAATAAGGTTGTACATTAGGCTATAAAATTATTTCCAAGAGTAAGAATTTCCAGCCTTTATAAACTGTTGTTCAGTATTCTTTGACCTACTGCACCTGAAAGTCCAACGAGATACCCATTTTAGTTCCTTAATACTATAATTAGGCTTCCCCTATAAGGATACGAGATTCTGGGTCCCGTGACTAACCCAATAAGGGTGTACATTAGGCTATAAAATTATTTCCAAGAGTAAGAATTTCCAGCCTTTATAAACTGTTGTTCAGTATTCTTTGACCTACTGCACCTGAAAGTCCAACGAGATACCCATTTTAGTTCCTTAATACTATAATTAGGCTTCCCCTATAAGGATACGAGATTCTGGGTCCCGTGACTAACCCAATAAGGGTGTACATTAGGCTATAAAATTATTTCCAAGAGTAAGAATTTCCAGCCTTTATAAACTGTTGTTCAGTATTCTTTGACCTACTGCACCTGAAAGTCCAACGAGATACCCATTTTAGTTCCTTAATACTATAATTAGGCTTCCCCTATAAGGATAGGAGATTCTGGGTCCCGTGACTAACCCAATAAGGGTGTACATTAGGCTATAAAATTATTTCCAAGAGTAAGAATTTCCAGCCTTTATAAACTGTTGTTCAGTATTCTTTGACCTACTGCACCTGAAAGTCCAACGAGATACCCATTTTAGTTCCTTAATACTATAATTAGGCTTCCCCTATAAGGATAGGATATTCTGGGTCCCGTGACTAACCCAATAAGGGTGTACATTAGGCTATAAAATTATTTCCAAGAGTAAGAATTTCCAGCCTTTATAAACTGTTGTTCAGTATTCTTTTACCTACTGCACCTGAAAGTCCAACGAGATACCCATTTTAGTTCCTTAATACTATAATTATCTTCCACTATAAGGATAGGAGATTCTGGGTCCCGTGACTAACCCAATAAGGGTGTACATTAGGCTATAAAATTATTTCCAAGAGTAAGAATTTCCAGCCTTTATAAACTGTTGTTCAGTATTCTTTGACCTACTGCACCTGAAAGTCCAACGAGATACCCATTTTAGTTCCTTAATACTATAATTAGGCTTCCCCTATAAGGATAGGAGATTCTGGGTCCCGTGACTAACCCAATAAGGTTGTACATTAGGCTATAAAATTATTTCCAAGAGTAAGAATTTCCAGCCTTTATAAATTGTTGTTCAGTATTCTTTGACCTACTGCACCTGAAAGTCCAACGAGATACCCATTTTAGTTCCTTAATACTATAATTAGGCTTCCCCTATAAGGATACGAGATTCTGGGTCCCGTGACTAACCCAATAAGGGTGTACATTAGGCTATAAAATTATTTCCAAGAGTAAGAATTTCCAGCCTTTATAAACTGTTGTTCAGTATTCTTTGACCTACTGCACCTGAAAGTCCAACGAGATACCCATTTTAGTTCCTTAATACTATAATTAGGCTTTCCCTATAAGGATAGGTGAATCTGGGTCCCAAGACTAACCCAATAAGGGTGTACATTAGGCTATAAAATTATTTCCAAGAGTAAGAATTTCCAGCCTTTATAAACCGTTGTTCAGTATTCTTTGACCTACTGCACCTGAAAGTCCAACGAGATACCCATTTTAGTTCCTTAATACTATAATTAGGCTTCCCCTATAAGGATAGGAGATTCTGGGTCCGTGACTAACCCAATAAGGGTGTACATTAGGCTATAAAATTATTTCCAAGAGTAAGAATTTCCAGCCTTTATAAACTGTTGTTCAGTATTCTTTGACCTACTGCACCTGAAAGTCCAACGAGATACCCATTTTAGTTCCTTAATACTATAATTAGGCTTCCCCTATAAGGATAGGAGATTCTGGGTCCCGTGACTAACCCAATAAGGTTGTACATTAGGCTATAAAATTATTTCCAAGAGTAAGAATTTCCAGCCTTTATAAACTGTTGTTCAGTATTCTTTGACCTACTGCACCTGAAAGTCCAACGAGATACCCATTTTAGTTCCTTAATACTATAATTAGGCTTCCCCTATAAGGATACGAGATTCTGGGTCCCGTGACTAACCCAATAAGGGTGTACATTAGGCTATAAAATTATTTCCAAGAGTAAGAATTTCCAGCCTTTATAAACTGTTGTTCAGTATTATTTGACCTACTGCACCTGAAAGTCCAACGAGATACCCATTTTAGTTCCTTAATACTATAATTAGGCTTTCCCTATAAGGATAGGAGAATCTGGGTCCCAAGACTAACCCAATAAGGGTGTACATTAGGCTATAAAATTATTTCCAAGAGTAAGAATTTCCAGCCTTTATAAACCGTTGTTCAGTATTCTTTGACCTACTGCACCTGAAAGTCCAACGAGATACCCATTTTAGTTCCTTAATACTATAATTAGGCTTCCCCTATAAGGATAGGAGATTCTGGGTCCGTGACTAACCCAATAAGGGTGTACATTAGGCTATAAAATTATTTCCAAGAGTAAGAATTTCCAGCCTTTATAAACTGTTGTTCAGTATTCTTTGACCTACTGCACCTGAAAGTCCAACGAGATACCCATTTTAGTTCCTTAATACTATAATTAGGCTTCCCCTATAAGGATAGGAGATTCTGGGTCCCGTGACTAACCCAATAAGGGTGTACATTAGGCTATAAAATTATTTCCAAGAGTAAGAATTTCCAGCCTTTATAAACTGTTGTTCAGTATTCTTTGACCTACTGCACCTGAAAGTCCAACGAGATACCCATTTTAGTTCCTTAATACTATAATTAGGCTTCCCCTATAAGGATAGGAGATTCTGGGTCCCGTGACTAACCCAATAAGGGTGTACATTAGGCTATAAAATTATTTCCAAGAGTAAGAATTTCCAGCCTTTATAAACTGTTGTTCAGTATTCTTTGACCTACTGCACCTGAAAGTCCAACGAGATACCCATTTTAGTTCCTTAATACTATAATTAGGCTTCCCCTATAAGGATAGGAGATTCTGTGTCCGAAGACTAACCCAATAAGGGTGTACATTAGGCTATAAAATTATTTCCAAGAGTAAGAATTTCCAGCCTTTATAAACTGTTGTTCAGTATTCTTTGACCTACTGCACCTGAAAGTCCAACGAGATACCCATTTTAGTTCCTTAATACTATAATTAGGCTTCCCCTATAAGGATAGGAGATTCTGGGTCCCGTGACTAACCCAATAAGGGTGTACATTAGGCTATAAAATTATTTCCAAGAGTAAGAATTTCCAGCCTTTATAAACTGTTGTTCAGTATTCTTTGACCTACTGCACCTGAAAGTCCAACGAGATACCCATTTTAGTTCCTTAATACTATAATTAGGCTTCCACTATAAGGATAGGAGATTCTGGGTCCCGTGACTAACCCAATAAGGGTGTACATTAGGCTATAAAATTATTTCCAAGAGTAAGAATTTCCAGCCTTTATAAACTGTTGTTCAGTATTCTTTTACCTACTGCACCTGAAAGTCCAACGAGATACCCATTTTAGTTCCTTAATACTATAATTATCTTCCACTATAAGGATAGGAGATTCTGGGTCCCGTGACTAACCCAATAAGGGTGTACATTAGGCTATAAAATTATTTCCAAGAGTAAGAATTTCCAGCCTTTATAAACTGTTGTTCAGTATTCTTTGACCTACTGCACCTAAAAGTCCAACGAGATACCCATTTTAGTTCCTTAATACTATAATTAGGCTTCCCCTATAAGGATAGGAGATTCTGGGTCCCGTGACTAACCCAATAAGGTTGTACATTAGGCTATAAAATTATTTCCAAGAGTAAGAATTTCCAGCCTTTATAAACTGTTGTTCAGTATTCTTTGACCTACTGCACCTGAAAGTCCAACGAGATACCCATTTTAGTTCCTTAATACTATAATTAGGCTTTCCCTATAAGGATAGGAGAATCTGGGTCCGAAGACTAACCCAATAAGGGTGTACATTAGGCTATAAAATTATTTCCAAGAGTAAGAATTTCCAGCCTTTATAAACCGTTGTTCAGTATTCTTTGACCTACTGCACCTGAAAGTCCAACGAGATACCCATTTTAGTTCCTTAATACTATAATTAGGCTTCCCCTATAAGGACAGGAGATTCTGGGTCCGTGACTAACCCAATAAGGGTGTACATTAGGCTATAAAATTATTTCCAAGAGTAAGAATTTCCAGCCTTTATAAACTGTTGTTCAGTATTCTTTGACCTACTGCACCTGAAAGTCCAACGAGATACCCATTTTAGTTCCTTAATACTATAATTAGGCTTCCCCTATAAGGATAGGAGATTCTGGGTCCCGTGACTAACCCAATAAGGGTGTACATTAGGCTATAAAATTATTTCCAAGAGTAAGAATTTCCAGCCTTTATAAACTGTTGTTCAGTATTCTTTGACCTACTGCACCTGAAAGTCCAACGAGATACCCATTTTAGTTCCTTAATACTATAATTAGGCTTCCCCTATAAGGATAGGAGATTCTGGGTCCCGTGACTAACCCAATAAGGGTGTACATTAGGCTATAAAATTATTTCCAAGAGTAAGAATTTCCAGCTTTTATAAACTGTTGTTCAGTATTCTTTGACCTACTGCACCTGAAAGTCCAACGAGATACCCATTTTAGTTCCTTAATACTATAATTAGGCTTCCCCTATAAGGATAGGAGATTCTGGGTCCCGTGACTAACCCAATAAGGTTGTACATTAGGCTATAAAATTATTTCCCAGAGTAAGAATTTCCAGCCTTTATAAACTGTTGTTCAGTATTCTTTGACCTACTGCACCTGAAAGTCCAACGAGATACCGATTTTAGTTCCTTAATACTATAATTAATCTTCCACTATAAGGATAGGAGATTCTGGGTCCCATGACTAACCCATTAAGGGTGTACATTAGGCTATAAAATTATTTCCAAGAGTAAGAATTTCCAGCCTTTATAAACTGTTGTTCAGTATTCTTTGACCTACTGCACCTGAAAGTCCAACGAGATACCCATTTTAGTTCCTTAATACTATAATTAGGCTTCCCCTATAAGGATAGGAGATTCTGGGTCCCGTGACTAACCCAATAAGGGTGTACATTAGGCTATAAAATTATTTCCAAGAGTAAGAATTTCCAGCCTTTATAAACTGTTGTTCAGTATTCTTTGACCTACTGCACCTGAAAGTCCAACGAGATACCCATTTTAGTTCCTTAATACTATAATTAGGCTTCCCCTATAAGGATAGGAGATTCTGGGTCCCGTGACTAACCCAATAAGGGTGTACATTAGGCTATAAAATTATTTCCAAGAGTAAGAATTTCCAGCCTTTATAAACTGTTGTTCAGTATTCTTTGACCTACTGCACCTGAAAGTCCAACGAGATACCCATTTTAGTTCCTTAATACTATAATTAGGCTTCCACTATAAGGATAGGAGATTCTGGTCCCGTGACTAACCCAATAAGGGTGTACATTAGGCTATAAAATTATTCCCAAGAGTAAGAATTTCCAGCCTTTATAAACTGTTGTTCAGTATTCTTTGACCTACTGCACCTGAAAGTCCAACGAGATACCCATTTTAGTTCCTTAATACTATAATTAGGCTTCCACTATAAGGATAGGAGATTCTGGGTCCCGTGACTAACCCAATAAGGGTGTACATTAGGCTATAAAATTATTTCCAAGAGTAAGAATTTCCAGCCTTTATAAACTGTTGTTCAGTATTCTTTGACCTACTGCACCTGAAAGTCCAACGAGATACCCATTTTAGTTCCTTAATACTATAATTAGGCTTCCACTATAAGGATAGGAGATTCTGGGTCCCGTGACTAACCCAATAAGGGTGTACATTAGGCTATAAAATTATTTCCAAGAGTAAGAATTTCCAGCCTTTATAAACTGTTGTTCAGTATTCTTTGACCTACTGCACCTGAAAGTCCAACGAGATACCCATTTTAGTTCCTTAATACTATAATTAGGCTTCCACTATAAGGATAGGAGATTCTGGGTCCCGTGACTAACCCAATAAGGGTGTACATTAGGCTATAAAATTATTTCCAAGAGTAAGAATTTCCAGCCTTTATAAACTGTTGTTCAGTATTCTTTGACCTACTGCACCTGAAAGTCCAACGAGATACCCATTTTAGTTCCTTAATACTATAATTAATCTTCCACTATAAGGATAGGAGATTCTGGGTCCCATGACTAACCCAATAAGGGTGTACATTAGGCTATAAAATTATTTCCAAGAGTAAGAATTTCCAGCCTTTATAAACTGTTGTTCAGTATTCTTTGACCTACTGCACCTGAAAGTCCAACGAGATACCCATTTTAGTTCCTTAATACTATAATTAGGCTTCCCCTATAAGGATAGGAGATTCTGGGTCCCGTGACTAACCCAATAAGGGTGTACATTAGGCTATAAAATTATTTCCAAGAGTAAGAATTTCCAGCCTTTATAAACTGTTGTTCAGTATTCTTTGACCTACTGCACCTGAAAGTCCAACGAGATACCCATTTTAGTTCCTTAATACTATAATTAGGCTTCCCCTATAAGGATAGGAGATTCTGGGTCCCGTGACTAACCCAATAAGGGTGTACATTAGGCTATAAAATTATTTCCAAGAGTAAGAATTTCCAGCCTTTATAAACTGTTGTTCAGTATTCTTTGACCTACTACACCTGAAAGTCCAACGAGATACCCATTTTAGTTCCTTAATACTATAATTAGGCTTCCACTATAAGGATAGGAGATTCTGGGTCCCGTGACTAACCCAATAAGGGTGTACATTAGGCTATAAAATTATTTCCAAGAGTAAGAATTTCCAGCCTTTATAAACTGTTGTTCAGTATTCTTTGACCTACTGCACCTGAAAGTCCAACGAGATACCCATTTTAGTTCCTTAATACTATAATTAGGCTTCCCCTATAAGGATAGGAGATTCTGGGTCCCGTGACTAACCCAATAAGGTTGTACATTAGGCTATAAAATTATTTCCCAGAGTAAGAATTTCCAGCCTTTATAAACTGTTGTTCAGTATTCTTTGACCTACTACACCTGAAAGTCCAACGAGATACCCATTTTAGTTCCTTAATACTATAATTAGGCTTCCCCTATAAGGATAGGAGATTCTGGGTCCCGTGACTAACCCAATAAGGGTGTACATTAGGCTATAAAATTATTTCCAAGAGTAAGAATTTCCAGCCTTTATATACTGTTGTTCAGTATTCTTTGACCTACTGCACCTGAAAGTCCAACGAGATACCCATTTTAGTTCCTTAATACTATAATTAGGCTTTCCCTATAAGGATAGGAGAATCTGGGTCCCAAGACTAACCCAATAAGAGTGTACATTAGGCTATAAAATTATTTCCAAGAGTAAGAATTTCCAGCCTTTATAAACCGTTGTTCAGTATTCTTTGACCTACTGCACCTGAAAGTCCAACGAGATACCCATTTTAGTTCCTTAATACTATAATTAGGCTTCCCCTATAAGGATAGGAGATTCTGGGTCCGTGACTAACCCAATAAGGGTGTACATTAGGCTATAAAATTATTTCCAAGAGTAAAAATTTCCAGCTTTTATAAACTGTTGTTCAGTATTCTTTGACCTACTGCACCTGAAAGTCCAACGAGATACCCATTTTAGTTCCTTAATACTATAATTAATCTTCCACTATAAGGATAGGAGATTCTGGGTCCCATGACTAACCCAATAAGGGTGTACATTAGGCTATAAAATTATTTCCAAGAGTAAGAATTTCCAGCCTTTATAAACTGTTGTTCAGTATTCTTTGACCTACTGCACCTGAAAGTCCAACGAGATACCCATTTTAGTTCCTTAATACTATAATTAGGCTTCCCCTATAAGGATAGGAGATTCTGGGTCCCGTGACTAACCCAATAAGGGTGTACATTAGGCTATAAAATTATTTCCAAGAGTAAGAATTTCCAGCCTTTATAAACTGTTGTTCAGTATTCTTTGACCTACTGCACCTGAAATTCCAACGAGATACCCATTTTAGTTCCTTAATACTATAATTAGGCTTCCACTATAAGGATAGGAGATTCTGGGTCCCGTGACTAACCCAATAAGGGTGTACATTAGGCTATAAAATTATTCCCAAGAGTAAGAATTTCCAGCCTTTATAAACTGTTGTTCAGTATTCTTTGACCTACTGCACCTGAAAGTCCAACGAGATACCCATTTTAGTTCCTTAATACTATAATTAGGCTTCCACTATAAGGATAGGAGATTCTGGGTCCCGTGACTAACCCAATAAGGGTGTACATTAGGCTATAAAATTATTTCCAAGAGTAAGAATTTCCAGCCTTTATAAACTGTTGTTCAGTATTCTTTGACCTACTGCACCTGAAAGTCCAACGAGATACCCATTTTAGTTCCTTAATACTATAATTAGGCTTCCACTATAAGGATAGGAGATTCTGGGTCCCGTGACTAACCCAATAAGGGTGTACATTAGGCTATAAAATTATTTCCAAGAGTAAGAATTTCCAGCCTTTATAAACTGTTGTTCAGTATTCTTTGACCTACTACACCTGAAAGTCCAACGAGATACCCATTTTAGTTCCTTAATACTATAATTAGGCTTCCACTATAAGGATAGGAGATTCTGGGTCCCGTGACTAACCCAATAAGGGTGTACATTAGGCTATAAAATTATTTCCAAGAGTAAGAATTTCCAGCCTTTATAAACTGTTGTTCAGTATTCTTTGACCTACTGCACCTGAAAGTCAAACGAGATACCCATTTTAGTTCCTTAATACTATAATTAGGCTTCCCCTATAAGGATAGGAGATTCTGGGTCCCGTGACTAACCCAATAAGGTTGTACATTAGGCTATAAAATTATTTCCCAGAGTAAGAATTTCCAGCCTTTATAAACTGTTGTTCAGTATTCTTTGACCTACTACACCTGAAAGTCCAACGAGATACCCATTTTAGTTCCTTAATACTATAATTAGGCTTCCCCTATAAGGATAGGAGATTCTGGGTCCCGTGACTAACCCAATAAGGTTGTACATTAGGCTATAAAATTATTTCCAAGAGTAAGAATTTCCAGCCTTTATAAACTGTTGTTCAGTATTCTTTGACCTACTACACCTGAAAGTCCAACGAGATACCCATTTTAGTTCCTTAATACTATAATTAGGCTTCCCCTATAAGGATAGGAGATTCTGGGTCCCGTGACTAACCCAATAAGGGTGTACATTAGGCTATAAAATTATTTCCAAGAGTAAGAATTTCCAGCCTTTATAAACTGTTGTTCAGTATTCTTTGACCTACTGCACCTGAAAGTCCAACGAGATACCCATTTTAGTTCCTTAATACTATAATTAGGCTTTCCCTATAAGGATAGGAGAATCTGGGTCCCAAGACTAACCCAATAAGGGTGTACATTAGGCTATAAAATTATTTCCAAGAGTAAGAATTTCCAGCCTTTATAAACCGTTGTTAAGTATTCTTTGACCTACTGCACCTGAAAGTCCAACGAGATACCCATTTTAGTTCCTTAATACTATAATTAGGCTTCCCCTATAAGGATAGGAGATTCTGGGCCCGTGACTAACCCAATAAGGGTGTACATTAGGCTATAAAATTATTTCCAAGAGTAAGAATTTCCAGCTTTTATAAACTGTTGTTCAGTATTCTTTGACCTACTGCACCTGAAAGTCCAACGAGATACCCATTTTAGATCCTTAATACTATAATTAATCTTCCACTATAAGGATAGGAGATTCTGGGTCCCATGACTAACCCAATAAGGGTGTACATTAGGCTATAAAATTATTTCCAAGAGTAAGAATTTCCAGCCTTTATAAACTGTTGTTCAGTATTCTTTGACCTACTGCACCTGAAAGTCCAACGAGATACCCATTTTAGTTCCTTAATACTATAATTAGGCTTCCCCTATAAGGATAGGAGATTCTGGGTCCCGTGACTAACCCAATAAGGGTGTACATTAGGCTATAAAATTATTTCCAAGAGTAAGAATTTCCAGCCTTTATAAACTGTTGTTCAGTATTCTTTGACCTACTGCACCTGAAAGTCCAACGAGATACCCATTTTAGTTCCTTAATACTATAATTAGGCTTCCACTATAAGGATAGGAGATTCTGGGTCCCGTGACTAACCCAATAAGGGTGTACATTAGGCTATAAAATTATTTCCAAGAGTAAGAATTTCCAGCCTTTATAAACTGTTGTTCAGTATTCTTTGACCTACTGCACCTGAAAGTCCAACGAGATACCCATTTTAGTTCCTTAATACTATAATTATCTTCCACTATAAGGATAGGAGATTCTGGGTCCCGTGACTAACCCAATAAGGGCATTAGGCTATAAAATTATTTCCAAGAGTAAGAATTTCCATCCTTTATAAACTGTTGTTCAGTATTCTTTGACCTACTGCACCTGAAAGTCCAACGAGATACCCATTTTAGTTCCTTAATACTATAATTAGGCTTCCCCTATAAGGATAGGAGATTCTGGGTCCCGTGACTAACCCAATAAGGGTGTACATTAGGCTATAAAATTATTTCCAAGAGTAAGAATTTCCAGCCTTTATAAACTGTTGTTCAGTATTCTTTGACCTACTGCACCTGAAAGTCCAACGAGATACCCATTTTAGTTCCTTAATACTATAATTAGGCTTTCCCTATAAGGATAGGAGAATCTGGGTCCCAAGACTAACCCAATAAGGGTGTACATTAGGCTATAAAATTATTTCCAAGAGTAAGAATTTCCAGCCTTTATAAACTGTTGTTCAGTATTCTTTGACCTACTGCACCTGAAAGTCCAACGAGATACCCATTTTAGTTCCTTAATACTATAATTAGGCTTCCACTATAAGGATAGGAGATTCTGGGTCCCGTGACTAACCCAATAAGGGTGTACATTAGGCTATAAAATTATTTCCAAGAGTAAGAATTTCCAGCCTTTATAAACTGTTGTTCAGTATTCTTTGACCTACTGCACCTGAAAGTCCAACGAGATACCCATTTTAGTTCCTTAATACTATAATTAGGCTTCCACTATAAGGATAGGAGATTCTGGGTCTCGTGACTAACCCAATAAGGGTGTACATTAGGCTATAAAATTATTTCCAAGAGTAAGAATTTCCAGCCTTTATAAACTGTTGTTCAGTATTCTTTGACCTACTGCACCTGAAAGTCCAACGAGATACCCATTTTAGTTCCATAATACTATAATTAGGCTTCCCCTATAAGGATAGGAGATTCTGGGTCCCGTGACTAACCCAATAAGGGTGTACATTAGGCTATAAAATTATTTCCAAGAGTAAGAATTTCCAGCCTTTATAAACTGTTGTTCAGTATTCTTTGACCTGCTGCACCTGAAAGTCCAACGAGATACCCATTTTAGTTCCTTAATACTATAATTAGGCTTCCACTATAAGGATAGGAGATTCTGGGTCCCGTGACTAACCCAATAAGGGTGTACATTAGGCTATAAAATTATTTCCAAGAGTAAGAATTTCCAGCCTTTATAAACTGTTGTTCAGTATTCTTTGACCTACTGCACCTGAAAGTCCAACGAGATACCCATTTTAGTTCCTTAATACTATAATTAGGCTTTCCCTATAAGGATAGGAGAATCTGGGTCCCAAGACTAACCCAATAAGGGTGTACATTAGGCTATAAAATTATTTCCAAAAGTAAGAATTTCCAGCCTTTATAAACCGTTGTTCAGTATTCTTTGACCTACTGCACCTGAAAGTCCAACGAGATACCCATTTTAGTTCCTTAATACTATAATTAGGCTTCCCCTATAAGGATAGGAGATTCTGGGTCCCGTGACTAACCCAATAAGGTTGTACATTAGGCTATAAAATTATTTCCAAGAGTAAGAATTTCCAGCCTTTATAAACTGTTGTTCAGTATTCTTTGACCTACTGCACCTGAAAGTCCAACGAGATACCCATTTTAGTTCCTTAATACTATAATTAGGCTTCCACTATAAGGATAGGAGATTCTGGGTCCCGTGACTAACCCAATAAGGGTGTACATTAGGCTATAAAATTATTTCCAAGAGTAAGAATTTCCAGCCTTTATAAACTGTTGTTCAGTATTCTTTGACCTACTGCACCTGAAAGTCCAACGAGATACCCATTTTAGTTCCTTAATACTATAATTAGGCTTTCCCTATAAGGATAGGAGAATCTGGGTCCCAAGACTAACCCAATAAGGGTGTACATTAGGCTATAAAATTATTTCCAAAAGTAAGAATTTCCAGCCTTTATAAACCGTTGTTCAGTATTCTTTGACCTACTGCACCTGAAAGTCCAACGAGATACCCATTTTAGTTCCTTAATACTATAATTAGGCTTCCCCTATAAGGATAGGAGATTCTGGGTCCGTGACTAACCCAATAAGGGTGTACATTAGGCTATAAAATTATTTCCAAGAGTAAGAATTTCCAGCGTTTATAAACTGTTGTTTAGTATTCTTTGACCTACTGCACCTGAAAGTCCAACGAGATACCCATTTTAGTTCCTTAATACTATAATTAGGCTTCCCCTATAAGGATAGGAGATTCTGGGTCCCGTGACTAACCCAATAAGGGTGTACATTAGGCTATAAAATTATTTCCAAGAGTAAGAATTTCCAGCCTTTATAAACTGTTGTTCAGTATTCTTTGACCTACTGCACCTGAAAGTCCAACGAGATACCCATTTTAGTTCCTTAATACTATAATTAGGCTTCCCCTATAAGGATAGGAGATTCTGGGTCCCGTGACTAACCCAATAAGGGTGTACATTAGGCTATAAAATTATTTCCAAGAGTAAGAATTTCCAGCCTTTATAAACTGTTGTTCAGTATTCTTTGACCTACTGCACCTGAAAGTCCAACGAGATACCCATTTTAGTTCCTTAATACTATAATTAGGCTTCCCCTATAAGGATAGGAGATTCTGGGTCCCGTGACTAACCCAATAAGGTTGTACATTAGGCTATAAAATTATTTCCCAGAGTAAGAATTTCCAGCCTTTATAAACTGTTGTTCAGTATTCTTTGACCTACTGCACCTGAAAGTCCAACGAGATACCCATTTTAGTTCCTTAATACTATAATTAGGCTTTCCCTATAAGGATAGGAGAATCTGGGTCCCAAGACTAACCCAATAAGGGTGTACATTAGGCTATAAAATTATTTCCAAAAGTAAGAATTTCCAGCCTTTATAAACCGTTGTTCAGTATTCTTTGACCTACTGCACCTGAAAGTCCAACGAGATACCCATTTTAGTTCCTTAATACTATAATTAGGCTTCCCCTATAAGGATAGGAGATTCTGGGTCCGTGACTAACCCAATAAGGGTGTACATTAGGCTATAAAATTATTTCCAAGAGTAAGAATTTCCAGCGTTTATAAACTGTTGTTTAGTATTCTTTGACCTACTGCACCTGAAAGTCCAACGAGATACCCATTTTAGTTCCTTAATACTATAATTAGGCTTCCCCTATAAGGATAGGAGATTCTGGGTCCCGTGACTAACCCAATAAGGGTGTACATTAGGCTATAAAATTATTTCCAAGAGTAAGAATTTCCAGCCTTTATAAACTGTTGTTCAGTATTCTTTGACCTACTGCACCTGAAAGTCCAACGAGATACCCATTTTAGTTCCTTAATACTATAATTAGGCTTCCCCTATAAGGATAGGAGATTCTGGGTCCCGTGACTAACCCAATAAGGGTGTACATTAGGCTATAAAATTATTTCCAAGAGTAAGAATTTCCAGCCTTTATAAACTGTTGTTCAGTATTCTTTGACCTACTGCACCTGAAAGTCCAACGAGATACCCATTTTAGTTCCTTAATACTATAATTAGGCTTCCCCTATAAGGATAGGAGATTCTGGGTCCCGTGACTAACCCAATAAGGTTGTACATTAGGCTATAAAATTATTTCCCAGAGTAAGAATTTCCAGCCTTTATAAACTGTTGTTCAGTATTCTTTGACCTACTGCACTTGAAAGTCCAATGAGATACCCATTTTAGTTCCTTAATACTATAATTAGGCTTCCCCTATAAGGATAGGAGATTCTGGGTCCCGTGACTAACCCAATAAGGTTGTACATTAGGCTATAAAATTATTTCCAAGAGTAAGAATTTCCAGCCTTTATAAACTGTTGTTCAGTATTCTTTGACCTACTACACCTGAAAGTCCAACGAGATACCCATTTTAGTTCCTTAATACTATAATTAGGCTTCCCCTATAAGGATAGGAGATTCTGGGTCCCGTGACTAACCCAATAAGGGTGTACATTAGGCTATAAAATTATTTCCAAGAGTAAGAATTTCCAGCCTTTATAAACTGTTGTTCAGTATTCTTTGACCTACTGCACCTGAAAGTCCAACGAGATACCCATTTTAGTTCCTTAATACTATAATTATCTTCCACTATAAGGATAGGAGATTCTGGGTCCCGTGACTAACCCAATAAGGGCATTAGGCTATAAAATTATTTCCAAGAGTAAGAATTTCCAGCCTTTATAAACTGTTGTTCAGTATTCTTTGACCTGCTGCACCTGAAAGTCCAACGAGATACCCATTTTAGTTCCTTAATACTATAATTAGGCTTCCACTATAAGGATAGGAGATTCTGGGTCCCGTGACTAACCCAATAAGGGTGTACATTAGGCTATAAAATTATTTCCAAGAGTAAGAATTTCCAGCCTTTATAAACTGTTGTTCAGTATTCTTTGACCTACTGCACCTGAAAGTCCAACGAGATACCCATTTTAGTTCCTTAATACTATAATTAGGCTTTCCCTATAAGGATAGGAGAATCTGGGTCCCAAGACTAACCCAATAAGGGTGTACATTAGGCTATAAAATTATTTCCAAAAGTAAGAATTTCCAGCCTTTATAAACCGTTGTTCAGTATTCTTTGACCTACTGCACCTGAAAGTCCAACGAGATACCCATTTTAGTTCCTTAATACTATAATTAGGCTTCCCCTATAAGGATAGGAGATTCTGGGTCCCGTGACTAACCCAATAAGGTTGTACATTAGGCTATAAAATTATTTCCAAGAGTAAGAATTTCCAGCCTTTATAAACTGTTGTTCAGTATTCTTTGACCTACTGCACCTGAAAGTCCAACGAGATACCCATTTTAGTTCCTTAATACTATAATTAGGCTTCCACTATAAGGATAGGAGATTCTGGGTCCCGTGACTAACCCAATAAGGGTGTACATTAGGCTATAAAATTATTTCCAAGAGTAAGAATTTCCAGCCTTTATAAACTGTTGTTCAGTATTCTTTGACCTACTGCACCTGAAAGTCCAACGAGATACCCATTTTAGTTCCTTAATAATATAATTAGGCTTTCCCTATAAGGATAGGAGAATCTGGGTCCCAAGACTAACCCAATAAGGGTGTACATTAGGCTATAAAATTATTTCCAAAAGTAAGAATTTCCAGCCTTTATAAACCGTTGTTCAGTATTCTTTGACCTACTGCACCTGAAAGTCCAACGAGATACCCATTTTAGTTCCTTAATACTATAATTAGGCTTCCCCTATAAGGATAGGAGATTCTGGGTCCGTGACTAACCCAATAAGGGTGTACATTAGGCTATAAAATTATTTCCAAGAGTAAGAATTTCCAGCGTTTATAAACTGTTGTTTAGTATTTTTTGACCTACTGCACCTGAAAGTCCAACGAGATACCCATTTTAGTTCCTTAATACTATAATTAGGCTTCCCCTATAAGGATAGGAGATTCTGGGTCCCGTGACTAACCCAATAAGGGTGTACATTAGGCTATAAAATTATTTCCAAGAGTAAGAATTTCCAGCCTTTATAAACTGTTGTTCAGTATTCTTTGACCTACTGCACCTGAAAGTCCAACGAGATACCCATTTTAGTTCCTTAATACTATAATTAGGCTTCCCCTATAAGGATAGGAGATTCTGGGTCCCGTGACTAACCCAATAAGGGTGTACATTAGGCTATAAAATTATTTCCAAGAGTAAGAATTTCCAGCCTTTATAAACTGTTGTTCAGTATTCTTTGACCTACTGCACCTGAAAGTCCAACGAGATACCCATTTTAGTTCCTTAATACTATAATTAGGCTTCCCCTATAAGGATAGGAGATTCTGGGTCCCGTGACTAACCCAATAAGGTTGTACATTAGGCTATAAAATTATTTCCCAGAGTAAGAATTTCCAGCCTTTATAAACTGTTGTTCAGTATTCTTTGACCTACTGCACTTGAAAGTCCAACGAGATACCCATTTTAGTTCCTTAATACTATAATTAGGCTTCCCCTATAAGGATAGGAGATTCTGGGTCCCGTGACTAACCCAATAAGGTTGTACATTAGGCTATAAAATTATTTCCAAGAGTAAGAATTTCCAGCCTTTATAAACTGTTGTTCAGTATTCTTTGACCTACTACACCTGAAAGTCCAACGAGATACCCATTTTAGTTCCTTAATACTATATTTAGGCTTCCCCTATAAGGATAGGAGATTCTGGGTCCCGTGACTAACCCAATAAGGGTGTACATTAGGCTATAAAATTATTTACAAGAGTAAGAATTTCCAGCCTTTATAAACTGTTGTTCAGTATTCTTTGACCTACTGCACCTGAAAGTCCAACGAGATACCCATTTTAGTTCCTTAATACTATAATTAGGCTTCCACTATAAGGATAGGAGATTCTGGGTCTCGTGACTAACCCAATAAGGGTGTACATTAGGCTATAAAATTATTTCCAAGAGTAAGAATTTCCAGCCTTTATAAACTGTTGTTCAGTATTCTTTGACCTACTGCACCTGAAAGTCCAACGAGATACCCATTTTAGTTCCTTAATACTATAATTAGGCTTCCACTATAAGGATAGGAGATTCTGGGTCTCGTGACTAACCCAATAAGGGTGTACATTAGGCTATAAAATTATTTCCAAGAGTAAGAATTTCCAGCCTTTATAAACTGTTGTTCAGTATTCTTTGACCTACTGCACCTGAAAGTCCAACGAGATACCCATTTTAGTTCCTTAATAATATAATTAGGCTTTCCCTATAAGGATAGGAGAATCTGGGTCCCAAGACTAACCCAATAAGGGTGTACATTAGGCTATAAAATTATTTCCAAAAGTAAGAATTTCCAGCCTTTATAAACCGTTGTTCAGTATTCTTTGACCTACTGCACCTGAAAGTCCAACGAGATACCCATTTTAGTTCCTTAATACTATAATTAGGCTTCCCCTATAAGGATAGGAGATTCTGGGTCCGTGACTAACCCAATAAGGGTGTACATTAGGCTATAAAATTATTTCCAAGAGTAAGAATTTCCAGCGTTTATAAACTGTTGTTTAGTATTTTTTGACCTACTGCACCTGAAAGTCCAACGAGATACCCATTTTAGTTCCTTAATACTATAATTAGGCTTCCCCTATAAGGATAGGAGATTCTGGGTCCCGTGACTAACCCAATAAGGGTGTACATTAGGCTATAAAATTATTTCCAAGAGTAAGAATTTCCAGCCTTTATAAACTGTTGTTCAGTATTCTTTGACCTACTGCACCTGAAAGTCCAACGAGATACCCATTTTAGTTCCTTAATACTATAATTAGGCTTCCCCTATAAGGATAGGAGATTCTGGGTCCCGTGACTAACCCAATAAGGGTGTACATTAGGCTATAAAATTATTTCCAAGAGTAAGAATTTCCAGCCTTTATAAACTGTTGTTCAGTATTCTTTGACCTACTGCACCTGAAAGTCCAACGAGATACCCATTTTAGTTCCTTAATACTATAATTAGGCTTCCCCTATAAGGATAGGAGATTCTGGGTCCCGTGACTAACCCAATAAGGTTGTACATTAGGCTATAAAATTATTTCCCAGAGTAAGAATTTCCAGCCTTTATAAACTGTTGTTCAGTATTCTTTGACCTACTGCACTTGAAAGTCCAACGAGATACCCATTTTAGTTCCTTAATACTATAATTAGGCTTCCCCTATAAGGATAGGAGATTCTGGGTCCCGTGACTAACCCAATAAGGTTGTACATTAGGCTATAAAATTATTTCCAAGAGTAAGAATTTCCAGCCTTTATAAACTGTTGTTCAGTATTCTTTGACCTACTACACCTGAAAGTCCAACGAGATACCCATTTTAGTTCCTTAATACTATATTTAGGCTTCCCCTATAAGGATAGGAGATTCTGGGTCCCGTGACTAACCCAATAAGGGTGTACATTAGGCTATAAAATTATTTACAAGAGTAAGAATTTCCAGCCTTTATAAACTGTTGTTCAGTATTCTTTGACCTACTGCACCTGAAAGTCCAACGAGATACCCATTTTAGTTCCTTAATACTATAATTAGGCTTCCACTATAAGGATAGGAGATTCTGGGTCTCGTGACTAACCCAATAAGGGTGTACATTAGGCTATAAAATTATTTCCAAGAGTAAGAATTTCCAGCCTTTATAAACTGTTGTTCAGTATTCTTTGACCTACTGCACCTGAAAGTCCAACGAGATACCCATTTTAGTTCCATAATACTATAATTAGGCTTCCCCTATAAGGATAGGAGATTCTGGGTCCCGTGACTAACCCAATAAGGGTGTACATTAGGCTATAAAATTATTTCCAAGAGTAAGAATTTCCAGCCTTTATAAACTGTTGTTCAGTATTCTTTGACCTACTGCACCTGAAAGTCCAACGAGATACCCATTTTAGTTCCTTAATACTATAATTAGGCTTCCACTATAAGGATAGGAGATTCTGGGTCCCGTGACTAACCCAATAAGGGTGTACATTAGGCTATAAAATTATTTCCAAGAGTAAGAATTTCCAGCCTTTATAAACTGTTGTTCAGTATTCTTTGACCTACTGCACCTGAAAGTCCAACGAGATACCCATTTTAGTTCCTTAATACTATAATTAGGCTTTCCCTATAAGGATAGGAGAATCTGGGTCCCAAGACTAACCCAATAAGGGTGTACATTAGGCTATAAAATTATTTCCAAAAGTAAGAATTTCCAGCCTTTATAAACCGTTGTTCAGTATTCTTTGACCTACTGCACCTGAAAGTCCAACGAGATACCCATTTTAGTTCCTTAATACTATAATTAGGCTTCCCCTAAAAGGATAGGAGATTCTGGGTCCCGTGACTAACCCAATAAGGTTGTACATTAGGCTATAAAATTATTTCCAAGAGTAAGAATTTCCAGCCTTTATAAACTGTTGTTCAGTATTCTTTGACCTACTGCACCTGAAAGTCCAACGAGATACCCATTTTAGTTCCTTAATACTATAATTAGGCTTCCACTATAAGGATAGGAGATTCTGGGTCCCGTGACTAACCCAATAAGGGTGTACATTAGGCTATAAAATTATTTCCAAGAGTAAGAATTTCCAGCCTTTATAAACTGTTGTTCAGTATTCTTTGACCTACTGCACCTGAAAGTCCAACGAGATACCCATTTTAGTTCCTTAATACTATAATTAGGCTTTCCCTATAAGGATAGGAGAATCTGGGTCCCAAGACTAACCCAATAAGGGTGTACATTAGGCTATAAAATTATTTCCAAAAGTAAGAATTTCCAGCCTTTATAAACCGTTGTTCAGTATTCTTTGACCTACTGCACCTGAAAGTCCAACGAGATACCCATTTTAGTTCCTTAATACTATAATTAGGCTTCCCCTATAAGGATAGGAGATTCTGGGTCCGTGACTAACCCAATAAGGGTGTACATTAGGCTATAAAATTATTTCCAAGAGTAAGAATTTCCAGCGTTTATAAACTGTTGTTTAGTATTCTTTGACCTAATGCACCTGAAAGTCCAACGAGATACCCATTTTAGTTCCTTAATACTATAATTAGGCTTCCCCTATAAGGATAGGAGATTCTGGGTCCCGTGACTAACCCAATAAGGGTGTACATTAGGCTATAAAATTATTTCCAAGAGTAAGAATTTCCAGCCTTTATAAACTGTTGTTCAGTATTCTTTGACCTACTGCACCTGAAAGTCCAACGAGATACCCATTTTAGTTCCTTAATACTATAATTAGGCTTCCCCTATAAGGATAGGAGATTCTGGGTCCCGTGACTAACCCAATAAGGGTGTACATTAGGCTATAAAATTATTTCCAAGAGTAAGAATTTCCAGCCTTTATAAACTGTTGTTCAGTATTCTTTGACCTACTGCACCTGAAAGTCCAACGAGATACCCATTTTAGTTCCTTAATACTATAATTAGGCTTCCCCTATAAGGATAGGAGATTCTGGGTCCCGTGACTAACCCAATAAGGTTGTACATTAGGCTATAAAATTATTTCCCAGAGTAAGAATTTCCAGCCTTTATAAACTGTTGTTCAGTATTCTTTGACCTACTGCACTTGAAAGTCCAACGAGATACCCATTTTAGTTCCTTAATACTATAATTAGGCTTCCCCTATAAGGATAGGAGATTCTGGGTCCCGTGACTAACCCAATAAGGTTGTACATTAGGCTATAAAATTATTTCCAAGAGTAAGAATTTCCAGCCTTTATAAACTGTTGTTCAGTATTCTTTGACCTACTACACCTGAAAGTCCAACGAGATACCCATTTTAGTTCCTTAATACTATAATTAGGCTTCCCCTATAAGGATAGGAGATTCTGGGTCCCGTGACTAACCCAATAAGGGTGTACATTAGGCTATAAAATTATTTCCAAGAGTAAGAATTTCCAGCCTTTATAAACTGTTGTTCAGTATTCTTTGACCTACTGCACCTGAAAGTCCAACGAGATACCCATTTTAGTTCCTTAATACTATAATTAGGCTTTCCCTATAAGGATAGGAGAATCTGGGTCCCAAGACTAACCCAATAAGGGTGTACATTAGGCTATAAAATTATTTCCAAGAGTAAGAATTTCCAGCCTTTATAAACCGTTGTTCAGTATTCTTTGACCTACTGCACCTGAAAGTCCAACGAGATACCCATTTTAGTTCCTTAATACTATAATTAGGCTTCCCCTATAAGGATAGGAGATTCTGGGTCCGTGACTAACCCAATAAGGGTGTACATTAGGCTATTAAATTATTTCCAAGAGTAAGAATTTCCAGCCTTTATAAACTGTTGTTCAGTATTCTTTGACCTACTACACCTGAAAGTCCAACGAGATACCCATTTTAGTTCCTTAATACTATAATTAGGCTTCCCCTATAAGGATAGGAGATTCTGGGTCCCGTGACTAACCCAATAAGGGTGTACATTAGGCTATAAAATTATTTCCAAGAGTAAGAATTTCCAGCCTTTATAAACTGTTGTTCAGTATTCTTTGACCTACTGCAACTGAAAGTCCAACGAGATACCCATTTTAGTTCCTTAATACTATAATTAGGCTTCCCCTATAAGGATAGGAGATTCTGGGTCCCGTGACTAACCCAATAAGGGTGTACATTAGGCTATAAAATTATTTCCAAGAGTAAGAATTTCCAGCCTTTATAAACTGTTGTTCAGTATTCTTTGACCTACTGCACCTGAAAGTCCAACGAGATACCCATTTTAGTTCCTTAATACTATAATTAGGCTTCCCCTATAAGGATAGGAGATTCTGGGTCCCGTGACTAACCCAATAAGGGTGTACATTAGGCTATAAAATTATTTCCAAGAGTAAGAATTTCCAGCCTTTATAAACTGTTGTTCAGTATTCTTTGACCTACTACACCTGAAAGTCCAACGAGATACCCATTTTAGTTCCTTAATACTATAATTAGGCTTCCCCTATAAGGATAGGAGATTCTGGGTCCCGTGACTAACCCAATAAGGGTGTACATTAGGCTATAAAATTATTTCCAAGAGTAAGAATTTCCAGCCTTTATAAACTGTTGTTCAGTATTCTTTGACCTACTGCACCTGAAAGTCCAACGAGATACCCATTTTAGTTCCTTAATACTATAATTAGGCTTCCCCTATAAGGATAGGAGATTCTGGGTCCCGTGACTAACCCAATAAGGGTGTACATTAGGCTATAAAATTATTTCCAAGAGTAAGAATTTCCAGCCTATATAAACTGTTGTTCAGTATTCTTTGACCTACTGCACCTGAAAGTCCAACGAGATACCCATTTTAGTTCCTTAATACTATAATTAGGCTTCCACTATAAGGATAGGAGATTCTGGGTCCCGTGACTAACCCAATAAGGGTGTACATTAGGCTATAAAATTATTTCCAAGAGTAAGAATTTCCAGCCTTTATAAACTGTTGTTCAGTATTCTTTGACCTACTGCACCTGAAAGTCCAACGAGATACCCATTTTAGTTCCTTAATACTATAATTAGGCTTCCACTATAAGGATAGGAGATTCTGGGTCCCGTGACTAACCCAATAAGGGTGTACATTAGGCTATAAAATTATTTCCAAGAGTAAGAATTTCCAGCCTTTATAAACTGTTGTTCAGTATTCTTTGACCTACTGCACCTGAAAGTCGAACGAGATACCCATTTTAGTTCCTTAATACTATAATTAGGCTTCCCCTATAAGGATAGGAGATTCTGGGTCCCGTGACTAACCCAATAAGGTTGTACATTAGGCTATAAAATTATTTCCCAGAGTAAGAATTTCCAGCCTTTATAAACTGTTGTTCAGTATTCTTTGACCTACTACACCTGAAAGTCCAACGAGATACCCATTTTAGTTCCTTAATACTATAATTAGGCTTCCCCTATAAGGATAGGAGATTCTGGGTCCCGTGACTAACCCAATAAGGTTGTACATTAGGCTATAAAATTATTTCCAAGAGTAAGAATTTCCAGCCTTTATAAACTGTTGTTCAGTATTCTTTGACCTACTACACCTGAAAGTCCAACGAGATACCCATTTTAGTTTCTTAATACTATAATTAGGCTTCCCCTATAAGGATAGGAGATTCTGGGTCCCGTGACTAACCCAATAAGGGTGTACATTAGGCTATAAAATTATTTCCAAGAGTAAGAATTTCCAGCCTTTATAAACTGTTGTTCAGTATTCTTTGACCTACTGCACCTGAAAGTCCAACGAGATACCCATTTTAGTTCCTTAATACTATAATTAGGCTTTCCCTATAAGGATAGGAGAATCTGGGTCCCAAGACTAACCCAATAAGGGTGTACATTAGGCTATAAAATTATTTCCAAGAGTAAGAATTTCCAGCCTTTATAAACCGTTGTTCAGTATTCTTTGACCTACTGCACCTGAAAGTCCAACGAGATACCCATTTTAGTTCCTTAATACTATAATTAGGCTTCCCCTATAAGGATAGGAGATTCTGGGTCCGTGACTAACCCAATAAGGGTGTACATTAGGCTATAAAATTATTTCCAAGAGTAAGAATTTCCAGCCTTTATAAACTGTTGTTCAGTATTCTTTGACCTACTACACCTGAAAGTCCAACGAGATACCCATTTTAGTTCCTTAATACTATAATTAGGCTTCCCCTATAAGGATAGGAGATTCTGGGTCCCGTGACTAACCCAATAAGGGTGTACATTAGGCTATAAAATTATTTCCAAGAGTAAGAATTTCCAGCCTTTATAAACTGTTGTTCAGTATTCTTTGACCTACTGCACCTGAAAGTCCAACGAGATACCCATTTTAGTTCCTTAATACTATAATTAGGCTTCCACTATAAGGATAGGAGATTCTGGGTCCCGTGACTAACCCAATAAGGGTGTACATTAGGCTATAAAATTATTTCCAAGAGTAAGAATTTCCAGCCTTTATAAACTGTTGTTCAGTATTCTTTGACCTACTGCACCTGAAAGTCCAACGAGATACCCATTTTAGTTCCTTAATACTATAATTAGGCTTCCCCTATAAGGATAGGAGATTCTGGGTCCCGTGACTAACCCAATAAGGGTGTACATTAGGCTATAAAATTATTTCCAAGAGTAAGAATTTCCAGCCTTTATAAACTGTTGTTCAGTATTCTTTGACCTACTACACCTGAAAGTCCAACGAGATACCCATTTTAGTTCCTTAATACTATAATTAGGCTTCCACTATAAGGATAGGAGATTCTGGGTCCCGTGACTAACCCAATAATGGTGTACATTAGGCTATAAAATTATTTCCAAGAGTAAGAATTTCCAGCCTTTATAAACTGTTGTTCAGTATTCTTTGACCTACTGCACCTGAAAGTCCAACGAGATACCCATTTTAGTTCCTTAATACTATAATTAGGCTTCCCCTATAAGGATAGGAGATTCTGGGTCCCGTGACTAACCCAATAAGGTTGTACATTAGGCTATAAAATTATTTCCAAGAGTAAGAATTTCCAGCCTTTATAAACTGTTGTTCAGTATTCTTTGACCTACTACACCTGAAAGTCCAACGAGATACCCATTTTAGTTCCTTAATACTATAATTAGGCTTCCCCTATAAGGATAGGAGATTCTGGGTCCCGTGACTAACCCAATAAGGGTGTACATTAGGCTATAAAATTATTTCCAAGAGTAAGAATTTCCAGCCTTTATAAACTGTTGTTCAGTATTCTTTGACCTACTGCACCTGAAAGTCCAACGAGATACCCATTTTAGTTCCTTAATACTATAATTAGGCTTTCCCTATAAGGATAGGAGAATCTGGGTCCCAAGACTAACCCAATAAGGGTGTACATTAGGCTATAAAATTATTTCCAAGAGTAAGAATTTCCAGCCTTTATAAACCGTTGTTCAGTATTCTTTGACCTAATGCACCTGAAAGTCCAACGAGATACCCATTTTAGTTCCTTAATACTATAATTAGGCTTCCCCTATAAGGATAGGAGATTCTGGGTCCGTGACTAACCCAATAAGGGTGTACATTAGGCTATAAAATTATTTCCAAGAGTAAGAATTTCCAGCTTTTATAAACTGTTGTTCAGTATTCTTTGACCTACTGCACCTGAAAGTCCAACGAAATACCCATTTTAGTTCCTTAATACTATAATTAATCTTCCACTATAAGGATAGGAGATTCTGGGTCCCATGACTAACCCAATAAGGGTGTACATTAGGCTATAAAATTATTTCCAAGAGTAAGAATTTCCAGCCTTTATAAACTGTTGTTCAGTATTCTTTGACCTACTGCACCTGAAAGTCCAACGAGATACCCATTTTAGTTCCTTAATACTATAATTAGGCTTCCCCTATAAGGATAGGAGATTCTGGGTCCCGTGACTAACCCAATAAGGGTGTACATTAGGCTATAAAATTATTTCCAAGAGTAAGAATTTCCAGCCTTTATAAACTGTTGTTCAGTATTCTTTGACCTACTGCACCTGAAAGTCCAACGAGATACCCATTTTAGTTCCTTAATACTATAATTAGGCTTCCCCTATAAGGATAGGAGATTCTGGGTCCCGTGACTAACCCAATAAGGGTGTACATTAGGCTATAAAATTATTTCCAAGAGTAAGAATTTCCAGCCTTTATAAACTGTTGTTCAGTATTCTTTGACCTACTGCACCTGAAAGTCCAACGAGATACCCATTTTAGTTCCTTAATACTATAATTAGGCTTCCACTATAAGGATAGGAGATTCTGGGTCCCGTGACTAACCCAATAAGGGTGTACATTAGGCTATAAAATTATTTCCAAGAGTAAGAATTTCCAGCCTTTATAAACTGTTGTTCAGTATTCTTTGACCTACTGCCCCTGAAAGTCCAACGAGATACCCATTTTAGTTCCTTAATACTATAATTAGGCTTCCACTATAAGGATAGGAGATTCTGGGTTCCGTGACTAACCCAATAAGGGTGTACATTAGGCTATAAAATTATTTCCAAGAGTAAGAATTTCCAGCCTTTATAAACTGTTGTTCAGTATTCTTTGACCTACTGCACCTGAAAGTCCAACGAGATACCCATTTTAGTTCCTTAATACTATAATTAGGCTTCCCCTATAAGGATAGGAGATTCTGGGTCCCGTGACTAACCCAATAAGGTTGTACATTAGGCTATAAAATTATTTCCCAGAGTAAGAATTTCCAGCTTTTATAAACTGTTGTTCAGTATTCTTTGACCTACTGCACCTGAAAGTCCAACGAGATACCCATTTTAGTTCCTTAATACTATAATTAATCTTCCACTATAAGGATAGGAGTTGCTGGGTCACATGACTAACCCAATAAGGGTGTACATTAGGCTATAAAATTATTTCCAAGAGTAAGAATTTCCAGCCTTTATAAACTGTTGTTCAATATTCTTTGACCTACTGCACCTGAAAGTCCAACGAGATACCCATTTTAGTTCCTTAATACTATAATTAGGCTTCCCCTATAAGGATAGGAGATTCTGGGTCCCGTGACTAACCCAATAAGGGTGTACATTAGGCTATAAAATTATTTCCAAGAGTAAGAATTTCCAGCCTTTATAAACTGTTGTTCAGTATTCTTTGACCTACTGCACCTGAAAGTCCAACGAGATACCCATTTTAGTTCCTTAATACTATAATTAGGCTTCCCCTATAAGGATAGGAGATTCTGGGTCCCGTGACTAACCCAATAAGGGTGTACATTAGGCTATAAAATTATTTCCAAGAGTAAGAATTTCCAGCATTTATAAACTGTTTTTCAGTATTCTTTGACCTACTGCACCTGAAAGTCCAACGAGATACCCATTTTAGTTCCTTAATACTATAATTAGGCTTCCACTATAAGGATAGGAGATTCTGGGTCCCGTGACTAACCCAATAAGGGTGTACATTAGGCTATAAAATTATTCCCAAGAGTAAGAATTTCCAGCCTTTATAAACTGTTGTTCAGTATTCTTTGACCTACTGCACCTGAAAGTCCAACGAGATACCCATTTTAGTTCCTTAATACTATAATTAGGCTTCCACTATAAGGATAGGAGATTCTGGGTCCCGTGACTAACCCAATAAGGGTGTACATTAGGCTATAAAATTATTTCCAAGAGTAAGAATTTCCAGCCTTTATAAACTGTTGTTCAGTATTCTTTGACCTACTGCACCTGAAAGTCCAACGAGATACCCATTTTAGTTCCTTAATACTATAATTAGGCTTCCCCTATAAGGATAGGAGATTCTGGGTCCCGTGACTAACCCAATAAGGTTGTACATTAGGCTATAAAATTATTTCCCAGAGTAAGAATTTCCAGCCTTTATAAACTGTTCTTCAGTATTCTTTGACCTACTACACCTGAAAGTCCAACGAGATACCCATTTTAGTTCCTTAATACTATAATTAGGCTTCCCCTATAAGGATAGGAGATTCTGGGTCCCGTGACTAACCCAATAAGGTTGTACATTAGGCTATAAAATTATTTCCAAGAGTAAGAATTTCCAGCCTTTATAAACTGTTGTTCAGTATTCTTTGACCTACTACACCTGAAAGTCCAACGAGATACCCATTTTAGTTCCTTAATACTATAATTAGGCTTCCCCTATAAGGATAGGAGATTCTGGGTCCCGTGACTAACCCAATAAGGGTGTACATTAGGCTATAAAATTATTTCCAAGAGTAAGAATTTCCAGCCTTTATAAACTGTTGTTCAGTATTCTTTGACCTACTGCACCTGAAAGTCCAACGAGATACCCATTTTAGTTCCTTAATACTATAATTAGGCTTTCCCTATAAGGATAGGAGAATCTGGGTCCCAAGACTAACCCAATAAGGGTGTACATTAGGCTATAAAATTATTTCCAAGAGTAAGAATTTCCAGCCTTTATAAACTGTTGTTCAGTATTCTTTGACCTACTACACCTGAAAGTCCAACGAGATACCCATTTTAGTTCCTTAATACTATAATTAGGCTTCCCCTATAAGGATAGGAGATTCTGGGTCCCGTGACTAACCCAATAAGGGTGTACATTAGGCTATAAAATTATTTCCAAGAGTAAGAATTTCCAGCCTTTATAAACTGTTGTTCAGTATTCTTTGACCTACTGCACCTGAAAGTCCAACGAGATACCCATTTTAGTTCCTTAATACTATAATTAGGCTTTCCCTATAAGGATAGGAGAATCTGGGTCCCAAGACTAACCCAATAAGGGTGTACATTAGGCTATAAAATTATTTCCAAGAGTAAGAATTTCCAGCCTTTATAAACTGTTGTTCAGTATTCTTTGACCTACTGCACCTGAAAGTCCAACGAGATACCCATTTTAGTTCCTTAATACTATAATTAGGCTTCCCCTATAAGGATAGGAGATTCTGGGTCTCGTGACTAACCCAATAAGGGTGTACATTAGGCTATAAAATTATTTCCAAGAGTAAGAATTTCCAGCCTTTATAAACTGTTGTTCAGTATTCTTTGACCTACTGCACCTGAAAGTCCAACGAGATACCCATTTTAGTTCCTTAATACTATAATTAGGCTTCCCCTATAAGGATAGGAGATTCTGGGTCCCGTGACTAACCCAATAAGGGTGTACATTAGGCTATAAAATTATTTCCAAGAGTAAGAATTTCCAGCCTATATAAACTGTTGTTCAGTATTGTTTGACCTACTGCACCTGAAAGTCCAACAAGATACCCATTTTAGTTCCTTAATACTATAATTAGGCTTCCCCTATAAGGATACGAGATTCTGGGTCCCGTGACTAACCCAATAAGGTTGTACATTAGGCTATAAAATTATTTCCCGGAGTAAGAATTTCCAGCCTTTATAAACTGTTCTTCAGTATTCTTTGACCTACTACACCTGAAAGTCCAACGAGATACCCATTTTAGTTCCTTAATACTATAATTAGGCTTCCCCTATAAGGATAGGAGATTCTGGGTCCCGTGACTAACCCAATAAGGTTGTACATTAGGCTATGAAATTATTTCCCAGAGTAAGAATTTCCAGCCTTTATAAACTGTTCTTCAGTATTCTTTGACCTACTACACCTGAAAGTCCAACGAGATACCCATTTTAGTTCCTTAATACTATAATTAGGCTTCCCCTATAAGGATAGGAGATTCTGGGTCCCGTGACTAACCCAATAAGGTTGTACATTAGGCTATAAAATTATTTCCAAGAGTAAGAATTTCCAGCCTTTATAAACTGTTGTTCAGTATTCTTTGACCTACTACACCTGAAAGTCCAACGAGATACCCATTTTAGTTCCTTAATACTATAATTAGGCTTCCCCTATAAGGATAGGAGATTCTGGGTCCCGTGACTAACCCAATAAGGGTGTACATTAGGCTATAAAATTATTTCCAAGAGTAAGAATTTCCAGCCTTTATAAACTGTTGTTCAGTATTCTTTGACCTACTGCACCTGAAAGTCCAACGAGATACCCATTTTAGTTCCTTAATACTATAATTAGGCTTTCCCTATAAGGATAGGAGAATCTGGGTCCCAAGACTAACCCAATAAGGGTGTACATTAGGCTATAAAATTATTTCCAAGAGTAAGAATTTCCAGCCTATATAAACTGTTGTTCAGTATTGTTTGACCTACTGCACCTGAAAGTCCAACAAGATACCCATTTTAGTTCCTTAATACTATAATTAGGCTTCCCCTATAAGGATACGAGATTCTGGGTCCCGTGACTAACCCAATAAGGTTGTACATTAGGCTATAAAATTATTTCCCAGAGTAAGAATTTCCAGCCTTTATAAACTGTTCTTCAGTATTCTTTGACCTACTACACCTGAAAGTCCAACGAGATACCCATTTTAGTTCCTTAATACTATAATTAGGCTTCCCCTATAAGGATAGGAGATTCTGGGTCCCGTGACTAACCCAATAAGGTTGTACATTAGGCTATGAAATTATTTCCCAGAGTAAGAATTTCCAGCCTTTATAAACTGTTCTTCAGTATTCTTTGACCTACTACACCTGAAAGTCCAACGAGATACCCATTTTAGTTCCTTAATACTATAATTAGGCTTCCCCTATAAGGATAGGAGATTCTGGGTCCCGTGACTAACCCAATAAGGTTGTACATTAGGCTATAAAATTATTTCCAAGAGTAAGAATTTCCAGCCTTTATAAACTGTTGTTCAGTATTCTTTGACCTACTACACCTGAAAGTCCAACGAGATACCCATTTTAGTTCCTTAATACTATAATTAGGCTTCCCCTATAAGGATAGGAGATTCTGGGTCCCGTGACTAACCCAATAAGGGTGTACATTAGGCTATAAAATTATTTCCAAGAGTAAGAATTTCCAGCCTTTATAAACTGTTGTTCAGTATTCATTGACCTACTGCACCTGAAAGTCCAACGAGATACCCATTTTAGTTCCTTAATACTATAATTAGGCTTTCCCTATAAGGATAGGAGAATCTGGGTCCCAAGACTAACCCAATAAGGGTGTACATTAGGCTATAAAATTATTTCCAAGAGTAAGAATTTCCAGCCTTTATAAACTGTTGTTCAGTATTCTTTGACCTACTGCACCTGAAAGTCCAACGAGATACCCATTTTAGTTCCTTAATACTATAATTAGGCTTCCCCTATAAGGATAGGAGATTCTGGGTCTCGTGACTAACCCAATAAGGGTGTACATTAGGCTATAAAATTATTTCCAAGAGTAAGAATTTCCAGCCTTTATAAACTGTTGTTCAGTATTCTTTGACCTACTGCACCTGAAAGTCCAACGAGATACCCATTTTAGTTCCTTAATACTATAATTAGGCTTCCCCTATAAGGATAGGAGATTCTGGGTCCCGTGACTAACCCAATAAGGGTGTACATTAGGCTATAAAATTATTTCCAAGAGTAAGAATTTCCAGCCTATATAAACTGTTGTTCAGTATTGTTTGACCTACTGCACCTGAAAGTCCAACAAGATACCCATTTTAGTTCCTTAATACTATAATTAGGCTTCCCCTATAAGGATACGAGATTCTGGGTCCCGTGACTAACCCAATAAGGTTGTACATTAGGCCATAAAATTATTTCCCAGAGTAAGAATTTCCAGCCTTTATAAACTGTTCTTCAGTATTCTTTGACCTACTACACCTGAAAGTCCAACGAGATACCCATTTTAGTTCCTTAATACTATAATTAGGCTTCCCCTATAAGGATAGGAGATTCTGGGTCCCGTGACTAACCCAATAAGGTTGTACATTAGGCTATAAAATTATTTCCAAGAGTAAGAATTTCCAGCCTGTATAAACTGTTGTTCAGTATTCTTTGACCTACTACACCTGAAAGTCCAACGAGATACCCATTTTAGTTCCTTAATACTATAATTAGGCTTCCCCTATAAGGATAGGAGATTCTGGGTCCCGTGACTAACCCAATAAGGGTGTACATTAGGCTATAAAATTATTTCCAAGAGTAAGAATTTCCAGCCTTTATAAACTGTTGTTCAGTATTCTTTGACCTACTGCACCTGAAAGTCCAACGAGATACCCATTTTAGTTCCTTAATACTATAATTAGGCTTTCCCTATAAGGATAGGAGAATCTGGGTCCCAAGACTAACCCAATAAGGGTGTACATTAGGCTATAAAATTATTTCCAAGAGTAAGAATTTCCAGCCTTTATAAACTGTTGTTCAGTATTCTTTGACCTACTGCACCTGAAAGTCCAACGAGATACCCATTTTAGTTCCTTAATACTATAATTAGGCTTCCCCTATAAGGATAGGAGATTCTGGGTCCCGTGACTAACCCAATAAGGGTGTACATTAGGCTATAAAATTATTTCCAAGAGTAAGAATTTCCAGCCTTTATAAACTGTTGTTCAGTATTCTTTGACCTACTGCACCTGAAAGTCCAACGAGATACCCATTTTAGTTCCTTAATACTATAATTAGGCTTCCACTATAAGGATAGGAGATTCTGGGTCCCGTGACTAACCCAATAAGGGTGTACATTAGGCTATAAAATTATTTCCAAGAGTAAGAAATTCCAGCCTTTATAAACTGTTGTTCAGTATTCTTTGACCTACTGCACCTGAAAGTCCAACGAGATACCCATTTTAGTTCCTTAATACTATAATTAGGCTTCCACTATAAGGATAGGAGACTCTGGGTCCCGTGACTAACCCAATAAGGGTGTACATTAAGCTATAAAATTATTTCCAAGAGTAAGAATTTCCAGCCTTTATAAACTGTTGTTCAGTATTCTTTGACCTACTGCACCTGAAAGTCCAACGAGATACCCATTTTAGTTCCTTAATACTATAATTAGGCTTCCCCTATAAGGATAGGAGATTCTGGGTCCCGTGACTAACCCAATAAGGTTGTACATTAGGCTATAAAATTATTTCCCAGAGTAAGAATTTCCAGCCTTTATAAACTGTTGTTCAGTATTCTTTGACCTACTACACCTGAAAGTCCAACGAGATACCCATTTTAGTTCCTTAATACAATAATTAGGCTTCCCCTATAAGGATAGGAGATTCTGGGTCCCGTGACTAACCCAATAAGGTTGTACATTAGGCTATAAAATTATTTCCAAGAGTAAGAATTTCCAGCCTTTATAAACTGTTGTTCAGTATTCTTTGACCTACTACACCTGAAAGTCCAACGAGATACCCATTTTAGTTCCTTAATACTATAATTAGGCTTCCCCTATAAGGATAGGAGATTCTGGGTCCCGTGACTAACCCAATAAGGGTGCACATTAGGCTATAAAATTATTTCCAAGAGTAAGAATTTCCAGCCTTTATAAACTGTTGTTCAGTATTCTTTGACCTACTGCACCTGAAAGTCCAACGAGATACCCATTTTAGTTCCTTAATACTATAATTAGGCTTCCCCTATAAGGATAGGAGATTCTGGGTCCCGTGACTAACCCAATAAGGGTGTACATTAGGCTATAAAATTATTTCCAAGAGTAAGAATTTCCAGCCTTTATAAACTGTTGTTCAGTATTCTTTGACCTACTGCACCTGAAAGTCCAACGAGATACCCATTTTAGTTCCTTAATACTATAATTAGGCTTTCCCTATAAGGATAGGAGAATCTGGGTCCCAAGACTAACCCAATAAGGGTGTACATTAGGCTATAAAATTATTTCCAAGAGTAAGAATTTCCAGCCTTTATAAACCGTTGTTCAGTATTCTTTGACCTACTGCACCTGAAAGTCCAACGAGATACCCATTTTAGTTCCTTAATACTATAATTAGGCTTCCCCTATAAGGATAGGAGATTCTGGGTCCGTGACTAACCCAATAAGGGTGTACATTAGGCTATAAAATTATTTCCAAGAGTAAGAATTTCCAGCCTTTATAAACTGTTGTTCAGTATTCTTTGACCTACTGCACCTGAAAGTCCAACGAGATACCCATTTTAGTTCCTTAATACTATAATTAGGCTTCCCCTATAAGGATAGGAGATTCTGGGTCCCGTGACTAACCCAATAAGGGTGTACATTAGGCTATAAAATTATTTCCAAGAGTAAGAATTTCCAGCCTTTATAAACTGTTGTTCAGTATTCTTTGACCTACTGCACCTGAAAGTCCAACGAGATACCCATTTTAGTTCCTTAATACTATAATTAGGCTTCCACTATAAGGATAGGAGATTCTGGGTCCCGTGACTAACCCAATAAGGGTGTACATTAGGCTATAAAATTATTTCCAAGAGTAAGAATTTCCAGCCTTTATAAACTGTTGTTCAGTATTCTTTGACCTACTGCACCTGAAAGTCCAACGAGATACCCATTTTAGTTCCTTAATACTATAATTAGGCTTCCACTATAAGGATAGGAGACTCTGGGTCCCGTGACTAACCCAATAAGGGTGTACATTAAGCTATAAAATTATTTCCAAGAGTAAGAATTTCCAGCCTTTATAAACTGTTGTTCAGTATTCTTTGACCTACTGCACCTGAAAGTCCAACGAGATACCCATTTTAGTTCCTTAATACTATAATTAGGCTTCCCCTATAAGGATAGGAGATTCTGGGTCCCGTGACTAACCCAATAAGGTTGTACATTAGGCTATAAAATTATTTCCCAGAGTAAGAATTTCCAGCCTTTATAAACTGTTGTTCAGTATTCTTTGACCTACTACACCTGAAAGTCCAACGAGATACCCATTTTAGTTCCTTAATACAATAATTAGGCTTCCCCTATAAGGATAGGAGATTCTGGGTCCCGTGACTAACCCAATAAGGTTGTACATTAGGCTATAAAATTATTTCCAAGAGTAAGAATTTCCAGCCTTTATAAACTGTTGTTCAGTATTCTTTGACCTACTACACCTGAAAGTCCAACGAGATACCCATTTTAGTTCCTTAATACTATAATTAGGCTTCCCCTATAAGGATAGGAGATTCTGGGTCCCGTGACTAACCCAATAAGGGTGTACATTAGGCTATAAAATTATTTCCAAGAGTAAGAATTTCCAGCCTTTATAAATTGTTGTTCAGTATTCTTTGACCTACTGCACCTGAAAGTCCAACGAGATACCCATTTTAGTTCCTTAATACTATAATTAGGCTTCCCCTATAAGGATAGGAGATTCTGGGTCCCGTGACTAACCCAATAAGGGTGTACATTAGGCTATAAAATTATTTCCAAGAGTAAGAATTTCCAGCCTTTATAAACTGTTGTTCAGTATTCTTTGACCTACTGCACCTGAAAGTCCAACGAGATACCCATTTTAGTTCCTTAATACTATAATTAGGCTTTCCCTATAAGGATAGGAGAATCTGGGTCCCAAGACTAACCCAATAAGGGTGTACATTAGGCTATAAAATTATTTCCAAGAGTAAGAATTTCCAGCCTTTATAAACCGTTGTTCAGTATTCTTTGACCTACTGCACCTGAAAGTCCAACGAGATACCCATTTTAGTTCCTTAATACTATAATTAGGCTTCCCCTATAAGGATAGGAGATTCTGGGTCCGTGACTAACCCAATAAGGGTGTACATTAGGCTATAAAATTATTTCCAAGAGTAAGAATTTCCAGCCTTTATAAACTGTTGTTCAGTATTCTTTGACCTACTGCACCTGAAAGTCCAACGAGATACCCATTTTAGTTCCTTAATACTATAATTAGGCTTCCACTATAAGGATAGGAGATTCTGGGTCCCGTGACTAACCCAATAAGGGTGTACATTAGGCTATAAAATTATTTCCAAGAGTAAGAATTTCCAGCCTTTATAAACTGTTGTTCAGTATTCTTTGACCTACTGCACCTGAAAGTCCAACGAGATACCCATTTTAGTTCCTTAATACTATAATTAGGCTTCCACTATAAGGATAGGAGACTCTGGGTCCCGTGACTAACCCAATAAGGGTGTACATTAAGCTATAAAATTATTTCCAAGAGTAAGAATTTCCAGCCTTTATAAACTGTTGTTCAGTATTCTTTGACCTACTGCACCTGAAAGTCCAACGAGATACCCATTTTAGTTCCTTAATACTATAATTAGGCTTCCCCTATAAGGATAGGAGATTCTGGGTCCCGTGACTAACCCAATAAGGTTGTACATTAGGCTATAAAATTATTTCCCAGAGTAAGAATTTCCAGCCTTTATAAACTGTTGTTCAGTATTCTTTGACCTACTACACCTGAAAGTCCAACGAGATACCCATTTTAGTTCCTTAATACTATAATTAGGCTTCCCCTATAAGGATAGGAGATTCTGGGTCCCGTGACTAACCCAATAAGGTTGTACATTAGGCTATAAAATTATTTCCAAGAGTAAGAATTTCCAGCCTTTATAAACTGTTGTTCAGTATTCTTTGACCTACTACACCTGAAAGTCCAACGAGATACCCATTTTAGTTCCTTAATACTATAATTAGGCTTCCCCTATAAGGATAGGAGATTCTGGGTCCCGTGACTAACCCAATAAGGGTGTACATTAGGCTATAAAATTATTTCCAAGAGTAAGAATTTCCAGCCTTTATAAACTGTTGTTCAGTATTCTTTGACCTACTGCACCTGAAAGTCCAACGAGATACCCATTTTAGTTCCTTAATACTATAATTAGGCTTCCCCTATAAGGATAGGAGATTCTGGGTCCCGTGACTAACCCAATAAGGGTGTACATTAGGCTATAAAATTATTTCCAAGAGTAAGAATTTCCAGCCTTTATAAACTGTTGTTCAGTATTCTTTGACCTACTGCACCTGAAAGTCCAACGAGATACCCATTTTAGTTCCTTAATACTATAATTAGGCTTTCCCTATAAGGATAGGAGAATCTGGGTCCCAAGACTAACCCAATAAGGGTGTACATTAGGCTATAAAATTATTTCCAAGAGTAAGAATTTCCAGCCTTTATAAACCGTTGTTCAGTATTCTTTGACCTAATGCACCTGAAAGTCCAACGAGATACCCATTTTAGTTCCTTAATACTATAATTAGGCTTCCCCTATAAGGATAGGAGATTCTGGGTCCGTGACTAACCCAATAAGGGTGTACATTAGGCTATAAAATTATTTCCAAGAGTAAGAATTTCCAGCTTTTATAAACTGTTGTTCAGTATTCTTTGACCTACTGCACCTGAAAGTCCAACGAAATACCCATTTTAGTTCCTTAATACTATAATTAATCTTCCACTATAAGGATAGGAGATTCTGGGTCCCATGACTAACCCAATAAGGGTGTACATTAGGCTATAAAATTATTTCCAAGAGTAAGAATTTCCAGCCTTTATAAACTGTTGTTCAGTATTCTTTGACCTACTGCACCTGAAAGTCCAACGAGATACCCATTTTAGTTCCTTAATACTATAATTAGGCTTCCCCTATAAGGATAGGAGATTCTGGGTCCGTGACTAACCCAATAAGGGTGTACATTAGGCTATAAAATTATTTCCAAGAGTAAGAATTTCCAGCTTTTATAAACTGTTGTTCAGTATTCTTTGACCTACTGCACCTGAAAGTCCAACGAAATACCCATTTTAGTTCCTTAATACTATAATTAATCTTCCACTATAAGGATAGGAGATTCTGGGTCCCATGACTAACCCAATAAGGGTGTACATTAGGCTATAAAATTATTTCCAAGAGTAAGAATTTCCAGCCTTTATAAACCGTTGTTCAGTATTCTTTGACCTAATGCACCTGAAAGTCCAACGAGATACCCATTTTAGTTCCTTAATACTATAATTAGGCTTCCCCTATAAGGATAGGAGATTCTGGGTCCGTGACTAACCCAATAAGGGTGTACATTAGGCTATAAAATTATTTCCAAGAGTAAGAATTTCCAGCTTTTATAAACTGTTGTTCAGTATTCTTTGACCTACTGCACCTGAAAGTCCAACGAAATACCCATTTTAGTTCCTTAATACTATAATTAATCTTCCACTATAAGGATAGGAGATTCTGGGTCCCATGACTAACCCAATAAGGGTGTACATTAGGCTATAAAATTATTTCCAAGAGTAAGAATTTCCAGCCTTTATAAACTGTTGTTCAGTATTCTTTGACCTACTGCACCTGAAAGTCCAACGAGATACCCATTTTAGTTCCTTAATACTATAATTAGGCTTCCACTATAAGGATAGGAGACTCTGGGTCCCGTGACTAACCCAATAAGGGTGTACATTAAGCTATAAAATTATTTCCAAGAGTAAGAATTTCCAGCCTTTATAAACTGTTGTTCAGTATTCTTTGACCTACTGCACCTGAAAGTCCAACGAGATACCCATTTTAGTTCCTTAATACTATAATTAGGCTTCCCCTATAAGGATAGGAGATTCTGGGTCCCGTGACTAACCCAATAAGGTTGTACATTAGGCTATAAAATTATTTCCCAGAGTAAGAATTTCCAGCCTTTATAAACTGTTGTTCAGTATTCTTTGACCTACTACACCTGAAAGTCCAACGAGATACCCATTTTAGTTCCTTAATACTATAATTAGGCTTCCCCTATAAGGATAGGAGATTCTGGGTCCCGTGACTAACCCAATAAGGTTGTACATTAGGCTATAAAATTATTTCCAAGAGTAAGAATTTCCAGCCTTTATAAACTGTTGTTCAGTATTCTTTGACCTACTACACCTGAAAGTCCAACGAGATACCCATTTTAGTTCCTTAATACTATAATTAGGCTTCCCCTATAAGGATAGGAGATTCTGGGTCCCGTGACTAACCCAATAAGGGTGTACATTAGGCTATAAAATTATTTCCAAGAGTAAGAATTTCCAGCCTTTATAAACTGTTGTTCAGTATTCTTTGACCTACTGCACCTGAAAGTCCAACGAGATACCCATTTTAGTTCCTTAATACTATAATTAGGCTTCCCCTATAAGGATAGGAGATTCTGGGTCCCGTGACTAACCCAATAAGGGTGTACATTAGGCTATAAAATTATTTCCAAGAGTAAGAATTTCCAGCCTTTATAAACTGTTGTTCAGTATTCTTTGACCTACTGCACCTGAAAGTCCAACGAGATACCCATTTTAGTTCCTTAATACTATAATTAGGCTTTCCCTATAAGGATAGGAGAATCTGGGTCCCAAGACTAACCCAATAAGGGTGTACATTAGGCTATAAAATTATTTCCAAGAGTAAGAATTTCCAGCCTTTATAAACTGTTGTTCAGTATTCTTTGACCTACTGCACCTGAAAGTCCAACGAGATACCCATTTTAGTTCCTTAATACTATAATTAGGCTTCCCCTATAAGGATAGGAGATTCTGGGTCCCGTGACTAACCCAATAAGGTTGTACATTAGGCTATAAAATTATTTCCCAGAGTAAGAATTTCCAGCTTTTATAAACTGTTGTTCAGTATTCTTTGACCTACTGCACCTGAAAGTCCAACGAGATACCCATTTTAGTTCCTTAATACTATAATTAATCTTCCACTATAAGGATAGGAGATTCTGGGTCCCATGACTAACCCAATAAGGGTGTACATTAGGCTATAAAATTATTTCCAAGAGTAAGAATTTCCAGCCTTTATAAACTGTTGTTCAGTATTCTTTGACCTACTGCACCTGAAAGTCCAACGAGATACCCATTTTAGTTCCTTAATACTATAATTAGGCTTCCCCTATAAGGATAGGAGATTCTGGGTCCCGTGACTAACCCAATAAGGGTGTACATTAGGCTATAAAATTATTTCCAAGAGTAAGAATTTCCAGCCTTTATAAACTGTTGTTCAGTATTCTTTGACCTACTGCACCTGAAAGTCCAACGAGATACCCATTTTAGTTCCTTAATACTATAATTAGGCTTCCCCTATAAGGATAGGAGATTCTGGGTCCCGTGACTAACCCAATAAGGGTGTACATTAGGCTATAAAATTATTTCCAAGAGTAAGAATTTCCAGCCTTTATAAACTGTTGTTCAGTATTCTTTGACCTACTGCACCTGAAAGTCCAACGAGATACCCATTTTAGTTCCTTAATACTATAATTAGGCTTCCACTATAAGGATAGGAGATTCTGGGTCCCGTGACTAACCCAATAAGGGTGTACATTAGGCTATAAAATTATTTCCAAGAGTAAGAATTTCCAGCCTTTATAAACTGTTGTTCAGTATTCTTTGACCTACTGCACCTGAAAGTCCAACGAGATACCCATTTTAGTTCCTTAATACTATAATTAGGCTTCCACTATAAGGATAGGAGATTCTGGGTCCCGTGACTAACCCAATAAGGGTGTACATTAGGCTATAAAATTATTTCCAAGAGTAAGAATTTCCAGCCTTTATAAACTGTTGTTCAGTATTCTTTGACCTACTGCACCTGAAAGTCCAACGAGATACCCATTTTAGTTCCTTAATACTATAATTAGGCTTCCCCTATAAGGATAGGAGATTCTGGGTCCCGTGACTAACCCAATAAGGGTGTACATTAGGCTATAAAATTATTTCCAAGAGTAAGAATTTCCAGCCTTTATAAACTGTTGTTCAGTATTCTTTGACCTACTGCACCTGAAAGTCCAACGAGATACCCATTTTAGTTCCTTAATACTATAATTAGGCTTTCCCTATAAGGATAGGAGAATCTGGGTCCCAAGACTAACCCAATAAGGGTGTACATTAGGCTATAAAATTATTTCCAAGAGTAAGAATTTCCAGCCTTTATAAACCGTTGTTCAGTATTCTTTGACCTACTGCACCTGAAAGTCCAACGAGATACCCATTTTAGTTCCTTAATACTATAATTAGGCTTCCCCTATAAGGATAGGAGATTCTGGGTCCGTGACTAACCCAATAAGGGTGTACATTAGGCTATAAAATTATTTCCAAGAGTAAGAATTTCCAGCCTTTATAAACTGTTGTTCAGTATTCTTTGACCTACTGCACCTGAAAGTCCAACGAGATACCCATTTTAGTTCCTTAATACTATAATTAGGCTTCCCCTATAAGGATAGGAGATTCTGGGTCCCGTGACTAACCCAATAAGGGTGTACATTAGGCTATAAAATTATTTCCAAGAGTAAGAATTTCCAGCCTTTATAAACTGTTGTTCAGTATTCTTTGACCTACTGCACCTGAAAGTCCAACGAGATACCCATTTTAGTTCCTTAATACTATAATTAGGCTTCCCCTATAAGGATAGGAGATTCTGGGTCCCGTGACTAACCCAATAAGGGTGTACATTAGGCTATAAAATTATTTCCAAGAGTAAGAATTTCCAGCCTTTATAAACTGTTGTTCAGTATTCTTTGACCTACTGCACCTGAAAGTCCAACGAGATACCCATTTTAGTTCCTTAATACTATAATTAGGCTTCCACTATAAGGATAGGAGATTCTGGGTCCCGTGACTAACCCAATAAGGGTGTACATTAGGCTATAAAATTATTTCCAAGAGTAAGAATTTCCAGCCTTTATAAACTGTTGTTCAGTATTCTTTGACCTACTGCACCTGAAAGTCCAACGAGATACCCATTTTAGTTCCTTAATACTATAATTAGGCTTCCACTATAAGGATAGGAGACTCTGGGTCCCGTGACTAACCCAATAAGGGTGTACATTAAGCTATAAAATTATTTCCAAGAGTAAGAATTTCCAGCCTTTATAAACTGTTGTTCAGTATTCTTTGACCTACTGCACCTGAAAGTCTAACGAGATACCCATTTTAGTTCCTTAATACTATAATTAGGCTTCCCCTATAAGAATAGGAGATTCTGGGTCCCGTGACTAACCCAATAAGGTTGTACATTAGGCTATAAAATTATTTCCCAGAGTAAGAATTTCCAGCCTTTATAAACTGTTGTTCAGTATTCTTTGACCTACTACACCTGAAAGTCCAACGAGATACCCATTTTAGTTCCTTAATACTATAATTAGGCTTCCCCTATAAGGATAGGAGATTCTGGGTCCCGTGACTAACCCAATAAGGTTGTACATTAGGCTATAAAATTATTTCCAAGAGTAAGAATTTCCAGCCTTTATAAACTGTTGTTCAGTATTCTTTGACCTACTGCACCTGAAAGTCCAACGAGATACCCATTTTAGTTCCTTAATACTATAATTAGGCTTCCCCTATAAGGATAGGAGATTCTGGGTCCCGTGACTAACCCAATAAGGTTGTACATTAGGCTATAAAATTATTTCCCAGAGTAAGAATTTCCAGCCTTTATAAACTGTTGTTCAGTATTCTTTGACCTACTACACCTGAACGTCCAACGAGATACCCATTTTAGTTCCTTAATACTATAATTAGGCTTCCCCTATAAGGATAGGAGATTCTGGGTCCCGTGACTAACCCAATAAGGTTGTACATTAGGCTATAAAATTATTTCCAAGAGTAAGAATTTCCAGCCTTTATAAACTGTTGTTCAGTATTCTTTGACCTACTACACCTGAAAGTCCAACGAGATACCCATTTTAGTTCCTTAATACTATAATTAGGCTTCCCCTATAAGGATAGGAGATTCTGGGTCCCGTGACTAACCCAATAAGGGTGTACATTAGGCTATAAAATTATTTCCAAGAGTAAGAATTTCCAGCCTTTATAAACTGTTGTTCAGTATTCTTTGACCTACTGCACCTGAAAGTCCAACGAGATACCCATTTTAGTTCCTTAATACTATAATTAGGCTTCCCCTATAAGGATAGGAGATTCTGGGTCCCGTGACTAACCCAATAAGGGTGTACATTAGGCTATAAAATTATTTCCAAGAGTAAGAATTTCCAGCCTTTATAAACTGTTGTTCAGTATTCTTTGACCTACTGCACCTGAAAGTCCAACGAGATACCCATTTTAGTTCCTTAATACTATAATTAGGCTTTCCCTATAAGGATAGGAGAATCTGGGTCCCAAGACTAACCCAATAAGGGTGTACATTAGGCTATAAAATTATTTCCAAGAGTAAGAATTTCCAGCCTTTATAAACTGTTGTTCAGTATTCTTTGACCTACTGCACCTGAAAGTCCAACGAGATACCCATTTTAGTTCCTTAATACTATAATTAGGCTTCCCCTATAAGGATAGGAGATTCTGGGTCCCGTGACTAACCCAATAAGGTTGTACATTAGGCTATAAAATTATTTCCCAGAGTAAGAATTTCCAGCTTTTATAAACTGTTGTTCAGTATTCTTTGACCTACTGCACCTGAAAGTCCAACGAGATACCCATTTTAGTTCCTTAATACTATAATTAATCTTCCACTATAAGGATAGGAGATTCTGGGTCCCATGACTAACCCAATAAGGGTGTACATTAGGCTATAAAATTATTTCCAAGAGTAAGAATTTCCAGCCTTTATAAACTGTTGTTCAGTATTCTTTGACCTACTGCACCTGAAAGTCCAACGAGATACCCATTTTAGTTCCTTAATACTATAATTAGGCTTCCCCTATAAGGATAGGAGATTCTGGGTCCCGTGACTAACCCAATAAGGGTGTACATTAGGCTATAAAATTATTTCCAAGAGTAAGAATTTCCAGCCTTTATAAACTGTTGTTCAGTATTCTTTGACCTACTGCACCTGAAAGTCCAACGAGATACCCATTTTAGTTCCTTAATACAATAATTAGGGTTCCCCTATAAGGATAGGAGATTCTGGGTCCCGTGACTAACCCAATAAGGGTGTACATTAGGCTATAAAATTATTTCCAAGAGTAAGAATTTCCAGCCTTTATAAACTGTTGTTCAGTATTCTTTGACCTACTGCACCTGAAAGTCCAACGAGATACCCATTTTAGTTCCTTAATACTATAATTAGGCTTCCACTATAAGGATAGGAGATTCTGGGTCCCGTGACTAACCCAATAAGGGTGTACATTAGGCTATAAAATTATTTCCAAGAGTAAGAATTTCCAGCCTTTATAAACTGTTGTTCAGTATTCTTTGACCTACTGCACCTGAAAGTCCAACGAGATACCCATTTTAGTTCCTTAATACTATAATTAGGCTTCCACTATAAGGATAGGAGATTCTGGGTCCCGTGACTAACCCAATAAGGGTGTACATTAGGCTATAAAATTATTTCCAAGAGTAAGAATTTCCAGCCTTTATAAACTGTTGTTCAGTATTCTTTGACCTACTGCACCTGAAAGTCCAACGAGATACCCATTTTAGTTCCTTAATACTATAATTAGGCTTCCCCTATAAGGATAGGAGATTCTGGGTCCCGTGACTAACCCAATAAGGGTGTACATTAGGCTATAAAATTATTTCCAAGAGTAAGAATTTCCAGCCTTTATAAACTGTTGTTCAGTATTCTTTGACCTACTGCACCTGAAAGTCCAACGAGATACCCATTTTAGTTCCTTAATACTATAATTAGGCTTTCCCTATAAGGATAGGAGAATCTGGGTCCCAAGACTAACCCAATAAGGGTGTACATTAGGCTATAAAATTATTTCCAAGAGTAAGAATTTCCAGCCTTTATAAACCGTTGTTCAGTATTCTTTGACCTACTGCACCTGAAAGTCCAACGAGATACCCATTTTAGTTCCTTAATACTATAATTAGGCTTCCCCTATAAGGATAGGAGATTCTGGGTCCGTGACTAACCCAATAAGGGTGTACATTAGGCTATAAAATTATTTCCAAGAGTAAGAATTTCCAGCCTTTATAAACTGTTGTTCAGTATTCTTTGACCTACTGCACCTAAAAGTCCAACGAGATACCCATTTTAGTTCCTTAATACTATAATTAGGCTTCCACTATAAGGATAGGAGATTCTGGGTCCCGTGACTAACCCAATAAGGGTGTACATTAGGCTATAAAATTATTTCCAAGAGTAAGAATTTCCAGCCTTTATAAACTGTTGTTCAGTATTCTTTGACCTACTGCACCTGAAAGTCCAACGAGATACCCATTTTAGTTCCTTAATACTATAATTAGGCTTTCCCTATAAGGATAGGAGAATCTGGGTCCCAAGACTAACCCAATAAGGGTGTACATTAGGCTATAAAATTATTTCCAAGAGTAAGAATTTCCAGCCTTTATAAACCGTTGTTCAGTATTCTTTGACCTACTGCACCTGAAAGTCCAACGAGATACCCATTTTAGTTCCTTAATACTATAATTAGGCTTCCCCTATAAGGATAGGAGATTCTGGGTCCGTGACTAACCCAATAAGGGTGTACATTAGGCTATAAAATTATTTCCAAGAGTAAGAATTTCCAGCCTTTATAAACTGTTGTTCAGTATTCTTTGACCTACTGCACCTAAAAGTCCAACGAGATACCCATTTTAGTTCCTTAATACTATAATTAGGCTTCCACTATAAGGATAGGAGATTCTGGGTCCCGTGACTAACCCAATAAGGGTGTACATTAGGCTATAAAATTATTTCCAAGAGTAAGAATTTCCAGCCTTTATAAACTGTTGTTCAGTATTCTTTGACCTACTGCACCTGAAAGTCCAACGAGATACCCATTTTAGTTCCTTAATACTATAATTAGGCTTCCCCTATAAGGATAGGAGATTCTGGGTCCCGTGACTAACCCAATAAGGGTGTACATTAGGCTATAAAATTATTTCCAAGAGTAAGAATTTCCAGCCTTTATAAACTGTTGTTCAGTATTCTTTGACCTACTGCACCTGAAAGTCCAACGAGATACCCATTTTAGTTCCTTAATACTATAATTAGGCTTCCACTATAAGGATAGGAGATTCTGGGTCCCGTGACTAACCCAATAAGGGTGTACATTAGGCTATAAAATTATTTCCAAGAGTAAGAATTTCCAGCCTTTATAAACTGTTGTTCAGTATTCTTTGACCTACTGCACCTGAAAGTCCAACGAGATACCCATTTTAGTTCCTTAATACTATAATTAGGCTTCCCCTATAAGGATAGGAGATTCTGGGTCCCGTGACTAACCCAATAAGGGTGTACATTAGGCTATAAAATTATTTCCAAGAGTAAGAATTTCCAGCCTTTATAAACTGTTGTTCAGTATTCTTTGACCTACTGCACCTGAAAGTCCAACGAGATACCCATTTTAGTTCCTTAATACTATAATTAGGCTTTCCCTATAAGGATAGGAGAATCTGGGTCCCAAGACTAACCCAATAAGGGTGTACATTAGGCTATAAAATTATTTCCAAGAGTAAGAATTTCCAGCCTTTATAAACCGTTGTTCAGTATTCTTTGACCTACTGCACCTGAAAGTCCAACGAGATACCCATTTTAGTTCCTTAATACTATAATTAGGCTTCCCCTATAAGGATAGGAGATTCTGGGTCCGTGACTAACCCAATAAGGGTGTACATTAGGCTATAAAATTATTTCCAAGAGTAAGAATTTCCAGCCTTTATAAACTGTTGTTCAGTATTCTTTGACCTACTGCACCTAAAAGTCCAACGAGATACCCATTTTAGTTCCTTAATACTATAATTAGGCTTCCACTATAAGGATAGGAGATTCTGGGTCCCGTGACTAACCCAATAAGGGTGTACATTAGGCTATAAAATTATTTCCAAGAGTAAGAATTTCCAGCCTTTATAAACTGTTGTTCAGTATTCTTTGACCTACTGCACCTGAAAGTCCAACGAGATACCCATTTTAGTTCCTTAATACTATAATTAGGCTTTCCCTATAAGGATAGGAGAATCTGGGTCCCAAGACTAACCCAATAAGGGTGTACATTAGGCTATAAAATTATTTCCAAGAGTAAGAATTTCCAGCCTTTATAAACCGTTGTTCAGTATTCTTTGACCTACTGCACCTGAAAGTCCAACGAGATACCCATTTTAGTTCCTTAATACTATAATTAGGCTTCCCCTATAAGGATAGGAGATTCTGGGTCCGTGACTAACCCAATAAGGGTGTACATTAGGCTATAAAATTATTTCCAAGAGTAAGAATTTCCAGCCTTTATAAACTGTTGTTCAGTATTCTTTGACCTACTGCACCTAAAAGTCCAACGAGATACCCATTTTAGTTCCTTAATACTATAATTAGGCTTCCACTATAAGGATAGGAGATTCTGGGTCCCGTGACTAACCCAATAAGGGTGTACATTAGGCTATAAAATTATTTCCAAGAGTAAGAATTTCCAGCCTTTATAAACTGTTGTTCAGTATTCTTTGACCTACTGCACCTGAAAGTCCAACGAGATACCCATTTTAGTTCCTTAATACTATAATTAGGCTTCCCCTATAAGGATAGGAGATTCTGGGTCCCGTGACTAACCCAATAAGGGTGTACATTAGGCTATAAAATTATTTCCAAGAGTAAGAATTTCCAGCCTTTATAAACTGTTGTTCAGTATTCTTTGACCTACTGCACCTGAAAGTCCAACGAGATACCCATTTTAGTTCCTTAATACTATAATTAGGCTTTCCCTATAAGGATAGGAGAATCTGGGTCCCAAGACTAACCCAATAAGGGTGTACATTAGGCTATAAAATTATTTCCAAGAGTAAGAATTTCCAGCCTTTATAAACCGTTGTTCAGTATTCTTTGACCTACTGCACCTGAAAGTCCAACGAGATACCCATTTTAGTTCCTTAATACTATAATTAGGCTTCCCCTATAAGGATAGGAGATTCTGGGTCCGTGACTAACCCAATAAGGGTGTACATTAGGCTATAAAATTATTTCCAAGAGTAAGAATTTCCAGCCTTTATAAACTGTTGTTCAGTATTCTTTGACCTACTGCACCTAAAAGTCCAACGAGATACCCATTTTAGTTCCTTAATACTATAATTAGGCTTCCACTATAAGGATAGGAGATTCTGGGTCCCGTGACTAACCCAATAAGGGTGTACATTAGGCTATAAAATTATTTCCAAGAGTAAGAATTTCCAGCCTTTATAAACTGTTGTTCAGTATTCTTTGACCTACTGCACCTGAAAGTCCAACGAGATACCCATTTTAGTTCCTTAATACTATAATTAGGCTTCCACTATAAGGATAGGAGACTCTGGGTCCCGTGACTAACCCAATAAGGGTGTACATTAAGCTATAAAATTATTTCCAAGAGTAAGAATTTCCAGCCTTTATAAACTGTTGTTCAGTATTCTTTGACCTACTGCACCTGAAAGTCCAACGAGATACCCATTTTAGTTCCTTAATACTATAATTAGGCTTCCCCTATAAGGATAGGAGATTCTGGGTCCCGTGACTAACCCAATAAGGTTGTACATTAGGCTATAAAATTATTTCCCAGAGTAAGAATTTCCAGCCTTTATAAACTGTTGTTCAGTATTCTTTGACCTACTACACCTGAAAGTCCAACGAGATACCCATTTTAGTTCCTTAATACTATAATTAGGCTTCCCCTATAAGGATAGGAGATTCTGGGTCCCGTGACTAACCCAATAAGGTTGTACATTAGGCTATAAAATTATTTCCAAGAGTAAGAATTTCCAGCCTTTATAAACTGTTGTTCAGTATTCTTTGACCTACTACACCTGAAAGTCCAACGAGATACCCATTTTAGTTCCTTAATACTATAATTAGGCTTCCCCTATAAGGATAGGAGATTCTGGGTCCCGTGACTAACCCAATAAGGGTGTACATTAGGCTATAAAATTATTTCCAAGAGTAAGAATTTCCAGCCTTTATAAACTGTTGTTCAGTATTCTTTGACCTACTGCACCTGAAAGTCCAACGAGATACCCATTTTAGTTCCTTAATACTATAATTAGGCTTCCCCTATAAGGATAGGAGATTCTGGGTCCCGTGACTAACCCAATAAGGGTGTACATTAGGCTATAAAATTATTTCCAAGAGTAAGAATTTCCAGCCTTTATAAACTGTTGTTCAGTATTCTTTGACCTACTGCACCTGAAAGTCCAACGAGATACCCATTTTAGTTCCTTAATACTATAATTAGGCTTTCCCTATAAGGATAGGAGAATCTGGGTCCCAAGACTAACCCAATAAGGGTGTACATTAGGCTATAAAATTATTTCCAAGAGTAAGAATTTCCAGCCTTTATAAACTGTTGTTCAGTATTCTTTGACCTACTGCACCTGAAAGTCCAACGAGATACCCATTTTAGTTCCTTAATACTATAATTAGGCTTCCCCTATAAGGATAGGAGATTCTGGGTCCCGTGACTAACCCAATAAGGTTGTACATTAGGCTATAAAATTATTTCCCAGAGTAAGAATTTCCAGCTTTTATAAACTGTTGTTCAGTATTCTTTGACCTACTGCACCTGAAAGTCCAACGAGATACCCATTTTAGTTCCTTAATACTATAATTAATCTTCCACTATAAGGATAGGAGATTCTGGGTCCCATGACTAACCCAATAAGGGTGTACATTAGGCTATAAAATTATTTCCAAGAGTAAGAATTTCCAGCCTTTATAAACTGTTGTTCAGTATTCTTTGACCTACTGCACCTGAAATTCCAACGAGATACCCATTTTAGTTCCTTAATACTATAATTAGGCTTCCCCTATAAGGATAGGAGATTCTGGGTCCCGTGACTAACCCAATAAGGGTGTACATTAGGCTATAAAATTATTTCCAAGAGTAAGAATTTCCAGCCTTTATAAACTGTTGTTCAGTATTCTTTGACCTACTGCACCTGAAAGTCTAACGAGATACCCATTTTAGTTCCTTAATACTATAATTAGGCTTCCCCTATAAGGATAGGAGATTCTGGGTCCCGTGACTAACCCAATAAGGGTGTACATTAGGCTATAAAATTATTTCCAAGAGTAAGAATTTCCAGCCTTTATAAACTGTTGTTCAGTATTCTTTGACCTACTGCACCTGAAAGTCCAACGAGATACCCATTTTAGTTCCTTAATACTATAATTAGGCTTCCACTATAAGGATAGGAGATTCTGGGTCCCGTGACTAACCCAATAAGGGTGTACATTAGGCTATAAAATTATTTCCAAGAGTAAGAATTTCCAGCCTTTATAAACTGTTGTTCAGTATTCTTTGACCTACTGCACCTGAAAGTCCAACGAGATACCCATTTTAGTTCCTTAATACTATAATTAGGCTTCCACTATAAGGATAGGAGATTCTGGGTCCCGTGACTAACCCAATAAGGGTGTACATTAGGCTATAAAATTATTTCCAAGAGTAAGAATTTCCAGCCTTTATAAACTGTTGTTCAGTATTCTTTGACCTACTGCACCTGAAAGTCCAACGAGATACCCATTTTAGTTCCTTAATACTATAATTAGGCTTCCCCTATAAGGATAGGAGATTCTGGGTCCCGTGACTAACCCAATAAGGGTGTACATTAGGCTATAAAATTATTTCCAAGAGTAAGAATTTCCAGCCTTTATAAACTGTTGTTCAGTATTCTTTGACCTACTGCACCTGAAAGTCCAACGAGATACCCATTTTAGTTCCTTAATACTATAATTAGGCTTCCACTATAAGGATAGGAGATTCTGGGTCCCGTGACTAACCCAATAAGGGTGTACATTAGGCTATAAAATTATTTCCAAGAGTAAGAATTTCCAGCCTTTATAAACTGTTGTTCAGTATTCTTTGACCTACTGCACCTGAAAGTCCAACGAGATACCCATTTTAGTTCCTTAATACTATAATTAGGCTTCCACTATAAGGATAGGAGATTCTGGGTTCCGTGACTAACCCAATAAGGGTGTACATTAGGCTATAAAATTATTTCCAAGAGTAAGAATTTCCAGCCTTTATAAACTGTTGTTCAGTATTCTTTGACCTACTGCACCTGAAAGTCCAACGAGATACCCATTTTAGTTCCTTAATACTATAATTAGGCTTCCCCTATAAGGATAGGAGATTCTGGGTCCCGTGACTAACCCAATAAGGTTGTACATTAGGCTATAAAATTATTTCCCAGAGTAAGAATTTCCAGCCTTTATAAACTGTTCTTCAGTATTCTTTGACCTACTACACCTGAAAGTCCAACGAGATACCCATTTTAGTTCCTTAATACTATAATTAGGCTTCCCCTATAAGGATAGGAGATTCTGGGTCCCGTGACTAACCCAATAAGGTTGTACATTAGGCTATAAAATTATTTCCAAGAGTAAGAATTTCCAGCCTTTATAAACTGTTGTTCAGTATTCTTTGACCTACTACACCTGAAAGTCCAACGAGATACCCATTTTAGTTCCTTAATACTATAATCAGGCTTCCCCTATAAGGATAGGAGATTCTGGGTCCCGTGACTAACCCAATAAGGGTGTACATTAGGCTATAAAATTATTTCCAAGAGTAAGAATTTCCAGCCTTTATAAACTGTTGTTCAGTATTCTTTGACCTACTGCACCTGAAAGTCCAACGAGATACCCATTTTAGTTCCTTAATACTATAATTAGGCTTTCCCTATAAGGATAGGAGAATCTGGGTCCCAAGACTAACCCAATAAGGGTGTACATTAGGCTATAAAATTATTTCCAAGAGTAAGAATTTCCAGCCTTTATAAACCGTTGTTCAGTATTCTTTGACCTACTGCACCTGAAAGTCCAACGAGATACCCATTTTAGTTCCTTAATACTATAATTAGGCTTCCCCTATAAGGATAGGAGATTCTGGGTCCGTGACTAACCCAATAAGGTTGTACATTAGGCTATAAAATTATTTCCCAGAGTAAGAATTTCCAGCCTTTATAAACTGTTGTTCAGTATTCTTTGACCTACTGCACCTGAAAGTCCAACGAGATACCCATTTTAGTTCCTTAATACTATAATTAGGCTTCCCCTATAAGGATAGGAGATTCTGGGTCCCGTGACTAACCCAATAAGGTTGTACATTAGGCTATAAAATTATTTCCCAGAGTAAGAATTTCCAGCTTTTATAAACTGTTGTTCAGTATTCTTTGACCTACTGCACCTGAAAGTCCAACGAGATACCCATTTTAGTTCCTTAATACTATAATTAATCTTCCACTATAAGGATAGGAGATTCTGGATCCCATGACTAACCCAATAAGGGTGTACATTAGGCTATAAAATTATTTCCAAGAGTAAGAATTTCCAGCCTTTATAAACTGTTGTTCAGTATTCTTTGACCTACTGCACCTGAAAGTCCAACGAGATACCCATTTTAGTTCCTTAATACTATAATTAGGCTTCCCCTATAAGGATAGGAGATTCTGGGTCCCGTGACTAACCCAATAAGGGTGTACATTAGGCTATAAAATTATTTCCAAGAGTAAGAATTTCCAGCCTTTATAAACTGTTGTTCAGTATTCTTTGACCTACTGCACCTGAAAGTCCAACGAGATACCCATTTTAGTTCCTTAATACTATAATTAGGCTTCCCCTATAAGGATAGGAGATTCTGGGTCCCGTGACTAACCCAATAAGGGTGTACATTAGGCTATAAAATTATTTCCAAGAGTAAGAATTTCCAGCCTTTATAAACTGTTGTTCAGTATTCTTTGACCTACTGCACCTGAAAGTCCAACGAGATACCCATTTTAGTTCCTTAATACTATAATTAGGCTTCCACTATAAGGATAGGAGATTCTGGGTCCCGTGACTAACCCAATAAGGGTGTACATTAGGCTATAAAATTATTTCCAAGAGTAAGAATTTCCAGCCTTTATAAATTGTTGTTCAGTATTCTTTGACCTACAGCACCTGAATGCCCAACTAGACACCCATTTTAGTTTGTTAATACTATAATTAGGCTTCCACTATAAGGATAGGAGATTTTGGGTCCCGTGACTAACCCAATAAGGGTGTACATTAGGCTATAAAATTATTTCGAAGAGTAAGAATTTCCAGCCTTTATAAACTGTTGTTCAGTATTCTTTGACCTACTGCACCTGAAAGTCCAACGAGATACCCATTTTAGTTCCTTAATACTATAATTAGGCTTCCCCTATAAGGATAGGAGATTCTGGGTCCCGTGACTAACCCAATAAGGGTGTACATTAGGCTATAAAATTATTTCCAAGAGTAAGAATTTCCAGCCTTTATAAACTGTTGTTTAGTATTCTTTGACCTACACCACCTGAATGTCCAACGAGACACCCATTTTAGTTTGTTAATACTATAATTAGGCTTCTCCTATAAGGATAGGAGATTCGGGGTCCTGTGACTAACCAACCCAATAAGGGTGTACATTAGGCTATAAAATTATTTCCAAGAGTAAGAATTTCCAGCCTTTATAAACTGTTATTCAGTATTCTTTGACCTACAGTACCTGAATGTCCAACGAGATACCCATTTTTGTTTGTTAATACTATAATTAGGCTTCTCCTATGAGGATAGGAGATTCGGGGTCCTGTGACTAACCAACCCAATAAAGGTGTACATTAGGCTATAAAATTATTTCCAAGAGTAAGAATTTCCAGCCTTTATAAACTGTTGTTCAAAATTCTTTGACCTACAGCACCTGAATGTCCAACTAGACACCCATTTTAGTTTGTTAATACTATAATTAGGCTTCTCCTATAAGGATAGGAGATTCGGGGTCCTGTGACTAACCCAATAAGGGTGTACATTAGGCTATAAAATTATTTCCAAGAGTAAGAATTTCCAGCCTTTATAAACTGTTGTTTAGTATTCTTTGACCTACACCACCTGAATGTCCAACGAGACACCCATTTTAGTTTGTTAGTACTATAATTAGGCTTCTCCTATAAGGATAGGAGATTCGGGGTCCTGTGACTAACCCAGTAAGGGTGTACATTAGGCTATAAAATTATTTCCAAGAGTAAGAATTTCCAACCTTTATAAACTGTTGTTCAGTATTCTTTGACCTACACCACCTGAATGTCCAATGAGACACCCATTTTAGTTTGTTAATACTATAATTAGTCTTCTCCTATAAGGATAGGAGATTCGGGGTCCTGTGACTAATCCAATAAGGGTGTACATTAGTCTATAAAATTATTTCCAAGAGTAAGAATTTCCAGCCTTTATAAATTGTTGTTCAGTATTCTTTGACCTACAGCACCTGAATGTCCAACTAGACACCCATTTTAGTTTGTTAATACTATAATTAGGCTTCCACTATAAGGATAGGAGATTTTGGGTCCCGTGACTAACCCAATAAGGGTGTACATTAGGCTATAAAATTATTTCGAAGAGTAAGAATTTCCAGCATTTATAAACTGTTGTTCAGTATTCTTTGACCTACTGCACCTGAAAGTCCAACGAGATACCCATTTTAGTTCCTTAATACTATAATTAGGCTTCCCCTATAAGGATAGGAGATTCTGGGTCCCGTGACTAACCCAATAAGGGTGTACATTAGGCTATAAAATTATTTCCAAGAGTAAGAATTTCCAGCCTTTATAAACTGTTGTTCAGTATTCTTTGACCTACTGCACCTGAAAGTCCAACGAGATACCCATTTTAGTTCCTTAATACTATAATTAGGCTTCCCCTATAAGGATAGGAGATTCTGGGTCCCGTGACTAACCCAATAAGGGTGTACATTAGGCTATAAAATTATTTCCAAGAGTAAGAATTTCCAGCCTTTATAAACTGTTGTTCAGTATTCTTTGACCTACTGCACCTGAAAGTCCAACGAGATACCCATTTTAGTTCCTTAATACTATAATTAGGCTTCCACTATAAGGATAGGAGATTCTGGGTCCCGTGATTAACCCAATAAGGGTGTACATTAGGCTATAAAATTATTTATAAGAGTAAGAATTTCCAGCCTTTATAAACTGTTGTTCAGTATTCTTAGACCTACTGCACCTGAAAGTCCAACGAGATACCCATTTTAGTTCCTTAATACTATAATTAGGCTTCCACTATAAGGATAGGAGATTTTGGGTCCCGTGACTAACCCAATAAGGGTGTACATTAGGCTATAAAATTATTTCGAAGAGTAAGAATTTCCAGCCTTTATAAACTGTTGTTCAGTATTCTTTGACCTACTGCACCTGAAATGTAACACCCCAACCGATGGCGGAAACATCGGGGTGCCACGTAATGATGATTGTTCAGTAGCTCATGGTGAATAATAAGTTTCATAAATGATTTAAATAACTTACATACAAATGTTCTAGAATTTGTACTTCAAATTGAATAAAACTATACACATATCTTCAAGCATCAATTCAATTCTTCAAGCAAATAGAACCTGAAACATGTTAAGTTGAAAATATTTTGGGTCAACAAAAGTTGGTGAGAATTACATAGGTTTTTGATGATTGAATAAAATGTTGAGCAATTCATGTGTCATGTCAATCTAGTCCATATGTGAGAACATACTAGAAATAAATCGAGTGCATAATCAACCCTGATGACTGTTATAAAATGATACATACCATACGCTCATGGTCCAATAATGTTATACGATAACAAACACCCACGTAACCTTTGTAGGAGGCACGTATCCGGGTGGGATTGTCAGTCCAATAGATCTATCAATGTATACCGTCGGCTTGATCAATGTTAATGATTATGCTAGAATGGTGCTTACTCTAATCATGCTCAAGACATAATGCAACATAGAAAACACATAGACACATTGATGATTGAATTGCAATGATGATGTTATAAACATGTTTCACCCCAAAAATGGTGATAAATAGAAAAGGGGCTATGTAAACTCACCTTGGTAAAATGTTATATCTGTTGAGAAATGTGTTGACCAAATGTATCAAGTATCACCCTAAAATGAGGTAATAAATATGTCTAAGTCTATCAAGTCTACAAATGTATAAGTTCTAGGGCTTCGAATTGGGGATAATTGCTCGTTTGATTAATATTAAAAATATTCGCCAATTGAGAGAAATTTAGTAAATAAATAACTAAAAATCTTTTTATGAAATTTAAATTTAGGATGATCACAATAATGTGTTTAAAGTATAAAAATAATTTTTATAAAATTATTTCCTTTAAAATAGATTATTGAATCTATTTATTACAATTTGTCAAAACTTAACTTTAATATTCAAAAATACTAAAATTAAAGAATTATTAGTTTAAAAATTATATTTCTGTTCTAAATGATCAGAAATAATTTGTATAAAATTTTGGTGCAAAAATGATGAAAATTGGATTTATTATGATTTAATTATGATTAAATCCAACAAAAATTGATTAAAAATATTAAATAAATGATTTTTCAGAAATAAAAATCATTTCTGAAAAGTTTAATGTTATAAAAACTTAAAATAATTTTTGTGGAAATTAATAAGATCGTTTTGATATTTTAAGGGAATTTTATAAATATAATAGAATAAAATTGATTTAATTATTTTATATATTAAATAAATTAATTTTTGAAAACTAAAAATTGTAGATGAAACTTTTACATCAGATTAATACAAAACAATTTTTGTAGAATTTTTAAAAGAGTCAAAATATTTTAAAATTAATTTTTTACAATACTAGTGAAATATATTTAGCATAAAAAGCCAAAAAAAAGAAATGTCCAAGGCAGGACTCGAACCTGGGCCTTTGGGCCGGTTCAGTCCTTTATGAAAGGAAGCCAACCAACTGATCTGAGGATCAGTTTGGTGACTGATGTTGATTTGTTTTAAATTTAAGCAATGTCTGTAACGTATCATCATCCCCAAATCGAAATAACAAAGAACCCTAGCTTAATCAATCGGACAGATTACACAATGATAACCCAATTAACCTTAGGGTTATCATTGTGTGTATCCCGAAGATCAAAACCCAACAAAAACATTGTCACTTACAAAGCTTAATCGTCACGAATGCACGGTCAAACTGGAGGTCAAAATACACGATCGTATATAAATAACAGAGTGTTAGGTGAAGAATTGAGGATTGAGAGAGGTGAATTGGCGAGTTAGAAGTGCTCGCAGAGCATCAATTTATAGTGAAATCGTTTGGAATGATGATTTGGTAAGTTTGACCATGCCTAAAAGTTCAAACGCGTAATTACGCTTGATTTATAGTAATTGTGGTTGAAATTGCGTGTATATTGACGCTAATGAGTTGTCAAGTTCAAAACCATGAATAATTATAGTAAATCGTTTAATAACATTGATCAAATTGAAAAGTCAAAGGTTTCCATGTCTGTTGCTGCACGTGAAGAAGGAAAGGAAAAGAGAAAAGGGGGTAGTTGTTTATTTAAATAAGTAGATCAGGAGTTATATCAATAATTGTGTGTGGCTCGGGTGGTTAGTTTGCTTGTGTGGTGTGTGAAGGGTCCCCGGTTCGAATCCCAGCCGAGGCACCCTTTTGTTTTTGTTTCAATTCTCAGCGAGGTGGGCCTGTTGTTTGGGCCGGGTTCTGGGCTTGGGCCACCTGTGTGGGTTACAGCATGTATAAGAAAAGAGGGGTTTTGGGCTTAGACTATGTGTTTGGTTTAGAGTATAAAACTAAGTTTATTTTTTTTTTTTTTTTTTTTTTTTTTTTTACATATATACATATATATATATATAAGTTGTGGTCGGAAAAATAAAACTTAGGCACATTAGTGTAATAAAAGTAAGGACGTTTATAATAAGATTTGGGGAAAAATTCGCGATGTTACAGTCTCCCCTACTTTTGAAAACTTCGTCCCGAAGTTTATTGAAAACACAGGGTTGAAGGGGGATTGGATAAAAATTAGGACAAGTGTGACTTGAAGAGTTTTATGTTAGGGCACGACAATGAATAGAGTAACCTGTATCGAATAGCGTGGTTAATAGGCGTGTTACGTGTGAGTCGATTTACTAAATGAACTACTAGATATCTAGTGTTTACATTTGGTTTACTACCGAAAATTTTGATAGAATTCCACACCACCTTAACGTACCTGTAAATTCACGATTACGTTCCGGACCGTAATCACTAATTTACCTTACATTAAGGTTTTGCGTCCTTCTATGACTCTCCGATTGTTGAGCAGGTCTGATAGTCTCCACCAGTCGTTGAGCAGGTGGTAGGGCCTCTCCCGACTGTTGGAAAGACATGATGACCTCTACCAATCGTTAAGTAGATTGTTTGGTAGTCAACTAATTGTTGTACAAGTAGGCAAGTATGATTATATTTATAGCAATCAATTCATATTCAGACAAGCATGCACACAGGTGTTATGATAATACTTGAATTTATTACTTGAATCAAATAGCGTCAATACATAGAATTAAAAGCAAACAACATTTAAATGGTGGAACTTGCTGTTAAGTAGCTGGAGGGTCTTGATCTCGGTTTAGTTTAGGGCATCGGTTACGGAAGTGATTTGGGTAATGAATGTCCAATAAGATATGGGTTGAATGAAGGACAATGAGGTAATATAAGGAATGTAATCATTTATTCATTTAATTAAAACGAATAAACGAAAACGTTGACTTATCAAAGATTCCAGATTCTAATAACATATGAAGACATGCTTTAGCCTATAAGTGAACACTCATCCCGAGAATCCCCAGGTAGGCATCCGGGTCCCTCGTCTGATTGGGATATATGCGCAATGCCAGCCTAGACAGAAAACTCAGAATACAGGCGTTCACCCTTCCAGATTGCACGTGTTCGTTATTAAAATCTAGAACTTCGACGAGATCTCAAGATGGTTCAGGTTAAACCTGAGGATTTTGTCTTATTAGTCTAATAGTGAATCCTAGTGATGGAGAGCAACCTTCTTGTAGGAATGAAAGTAGGGATAAGAAGTAGGAGATAGAGATTAGCAAGTAAAGGAAGCATGTACTTGTTAAATCCTATGGTTATAGACTAGATTATTTTTCTAATAACCTAATTCCCTATAACCATGGCTCTGATACCAATCTGTAACACCCCAACCGATGGCGGAAACATCGGGGTGCCACGTAATGATGATTGTTCAGTAGCTCATGGTGAATAATAAGTTTCATAAATGATTTAAATAACTTACATACAAATGTTCTAGAATTTGTACTTCAAATTGAATAAAACTATACACATATCTTCAAGCATCAATTCAATTCTTCAAGCAAATAGAACCTGAAACATGTTAAGTTGAAAATATTTTGGGTCAACAAAAGTTGGTGAGAATTACATAGGTTTTTGATGATTGAATAAAATGTTGAGCAATTCATGTGTCATGTCAATCTAGTCCATATGTGAGAACATACTAGAAATAAATCGAGTGCATAATCAACCCTGATGACTGTTATAAAATGATACATACCATACGCTCATGGTCCAATAATGTTATACGATAACAAACACCCACGTAACCTTTGTAGGAGGCACGTATCCGGGTGGGATTGTCAGTCCAATAGATCTATCAATGTATACCGTCGGCTTGATCAATGTTAATGATTATGCTAGAATGGTGCTTACTCTAATCATGCTCAAGACATAATGCAACATAGAAAACACATAGACACATTGATGATTGAATTGCAATGATGATGTTATAAACATGTTTCACCCCAAAAATGGTGATAAATAGAAAAGGGGCTATGTAAACTCACCTTGGTAAAATGTTATATCTGTTGAGAAATGTGTTGACCAAATGTATCAAGTATCACCCTAAAATGAGGTAATAAATATGTCTAAGTCTATCAAGTCTACAAATGTATAAGTTCTAGGGCTTCGAATTGGGGATAATTGCTCGTTTGATTAATATTAAAAATATTCGCCAATTGAGAGAAATTTAGTAAATAAATAACTAAAAATCTTTTTATGAAATTTAAATTTAGGATGATCACAATAATGTGTTTAAAGTATAAAAATAATTTTTATAAAATTATTTCCTTTAAAATAGATTATTGAATCTATTTATTACAATTTGTCAAAACTTAACTTTAATATTCAAAAATACTAAAATTAAAGAATTATTAGTTTAAAAATTATATTTCTGTTCTAAATGATCAGAAATAATTTGTATAAAATTTTGGTGCAAAAATGATGAAAATTGGATTTATTATGATTTAATTATGATTAAATCCAACAAAAATTGATTAAAAATATTAAATAAATGATTTTTCAGAAATAAAAATCATTTCTGAAAAGTTTAATGTTATAAAAACTTAAAATAATTTTTGTGGAAATTAATAAGATCGTTTTGATATTTTAAGGGAATTTTATAAATATAATAGAATAAAATTGATTTAATTATTTTATATATTAAATAAATTAATTTTTGAAAACTAAAAATTGTAGATGAAACTTTTACATCAGATTAATACAAAACAATTTTTGTAGAATTTTTAAAAGAGTCAAAATATTTTAAAATTAATTTTTTACAATACTAGTGAAATATATTTAGCATAAAAAGCCAAAAAAAAGAAATGTCCAAGGCAGGACTCGAACCTGGGCCTTTGGGCCGGTTCAGTCCTTTATGAAAGGAAGCCAACCAACTGATCTGAGGATCAGTTTGGTGACTGATGTTGATTTGTTTTAAATTTAAGCAATGTCTGTAACGTATCATCATCCCCAAATCGAAATAACAAAGAACCCTAGCTTAATCAATCGGACAGATTACACAATGATAACCCAATTAACCTTAGGGTTATCATTGTGTGTATCCCGAAGATCAAAACCCAACAAAAACATTGTCACTTACAAAGCTTAATCGTCACGAATGCACGGTCAAACTGGAGGTCAAAATACACGATCGTATATAAATAACAGAGTGTTAGGTGAAGAATTGAGGATTGAGAGAGGTGAATTGGCGAGTTAGAAGTGCTCGCAGAGCATCAATTTATAGTGAAATCGTTTGGAATGATGATTTGGTAAGTTTGACCATGCCTAAAAGTTCAAACGCGTAATTACGCTTGATTTATAGTAATTGTGGTTGAAATTGCGTGTATATTGACGCTAATGAGTTGTCAAGTTCAAAACCATGAATAATTATAGTAAATCGTTTAATAACATTGATCAAATTGAAAAGTCAAAGGTTTCCATGTCTGTTGCTGCACGTGAAGAAGGAAAGGAAAAGAGAAAAGGGGGTAGTTGTTTATTTAAATAAGTAGATCAGGAGTTATATCAATAATTGTGTGTGGCTCGGGTGGTTAGTTTGCTTGTGTGGTGTGTGAAGGGTCCCCGGTTCGAATCCCAGCCGAGGCACCCTTTTGTTTTTGTTTCAATTCTCAGCGAGGTGGGCCTGTTGTTTGGGCCGGGTTCTGGGCTTGGGCCACCTGTGTGGGTTACAGCATGTATAAGAAAAGAGGGGTTTTGGGCTTAGACTATGTGTTTGGTTTAGAGTATAAAACTAAGTTTATTTATTTTTTTTTTTTTTTTTTTTTTTTACATATATACATATATATATATATAAGTTGTGGTCGGAAAAATAAAACTTAGGCACATTAGTGTAATAAAAGTAAGGACGTTTATAATAAGATTTGGGGAAAAATTCGCGATGTTACATGAAAGTCCAACGAGATACCCATTTTAGTTCCTTAATACTATAATTAGGCTTCCCCTATAAGGATAGGAGATTCTGGGTCCCGTGACTAACCCAATAAGGTTGTACATTAGGCTATAAAATTATTTCCCAGAGTAAGAATTTCCAGCCTTTATAAACTGTTCTTCAGTATTCTTTGACCTACTACACCTGAAAGTCCAACGAGATACCCATTTTAGTTCCTTAATACTATAATTAGGCTTCCCCTATAAGGATAGGAGATTCTGGGTCCCGTGACTAACCCAATAAGGTTGTACATTAGGCTATAAAATTATTTCCAAGAGTAAGAATTTCCAGCCTTTATAAACTGTTGTTCAGTATTCTTTGACCTACTACACCTGAAAGTCCAACGAGATACCCATTTTAGTTCCTTAATACTATAATTAGGCTTCCCCTATAAGGATAGGAGATTCTGGGTCCCGTGACTAACCCAATAATGGTGTACATTAGGCTATAAAATTATTTCCAAGAGTAAGAATTTCCAGCCTTTATAAACTGTTGTTCAGTATTCTTTGACCTACTGCACCTGAAAGTCCAACGAGATACCCATTTTAGTTCCTTAATACTATAATTAGGCTTCCACTATAAGGATAGGAGAATCTGGGTCCCAAGACTAACCCAATAAGGGTGTACATTAGGCTATAAAATTATTTCCAAGAGTAAGAATTTCCAGCCTTTATAAACTGTTGTTCAGTATTCTTTGACCTACTGCACCTGAAAGTCCAACGAGATACCCATTTTAGTTCCTTAATACTATAATTAATCTTCCACTATAAGGATAGGAGATTCTGGGTCCCATGACTAACCCAATAAAGGTGTACATTAGGCTATAAAATTATTTCCAAGAGTAAGAATTTCCAGCCTTTATAAACTGTTGTTCAGTATTCTTTGACCTACTGCACCTGAAAGTCCAACGAGATACCCATTTTAGTTCCTTAATACTATAATTAGGCTTCCCCTATAAGGATAGGAGATTCTGGGTCCCGTGACTAACCCAATAAGGGTGTACATTAGGCTATAAAATTATTTCCAAGAGTAAGAATTTCCAGCCTTTATAAACTGTTGTTCAGTATTCTTTGACCTACTGCACCTGAAAGTCCAACGAGATACCCATTTTAGGTCCTTAATACTATAATTAGGCTTCCACTTTAAGGATAGGAGATTCTGGGTCCCGTGACTAACCCAATAAGGGTGTACATTAGGCTATAAAATTATTTCCATGAGTAAGAATTTCCAGCCTTTATAAACTGTTGTTCAGTATTCTTTGACCTACTGCACCTGAAAGTCCAACGAGATACCCATTTTAGTTCCTTAATACTATAATTAGGCTTCCACTATAAGGATAGGAGATTCTGGGTCCCGTGACTAACCCAATAAGGGTGTACATTAGGCTATAAAATTATTTCCAAGAGTAAGAATTTCCAGCCTTTATAAACTGTTGTTCAGTATTCTTTGACCTACTGCACCTGAAAGTCCAACGAGATACCCATTTTAGTTCCTTAATACTATAATTAGGCTTCCCCTATAAGGATAGGAGATTCTGGGTCCCGTGACTAACCCAATAAGGTTGTACATTAGGCTATAAAATTATTTCCCAGAGTAAGAATTTCCAGCCTTTATAAACTGTTGTTCAGTATTCTTTGACCTACTACACCTGAAAGTCCAACGAGATACCCATTTTAGTTCCTTAATACTATAATTAGGCTTCCCCTATAAGGATAGGAGATTCTGGGTCCCGTGACTAACCCTATAAGGTTGTACATTAGGCTATAAAATTATTTCCCAGAGTAAGAATTTCCAGCCTTTATAAACTGTTGTTCAGTATTCTTTGACCTACTGCACCTGAAAGTCCAACGAGATACCCATTTTAGTTCCTTAATACTATAATTAATCTTCCACTATAAGGATAGGAGATTCTGGGTCCCATGACTAACCCAATAAGGGTGTACATTAGGCTATAAAATTATTTCCAAGAGTAAGAATTTCCAGCCTTTATAAACTGTTGTTCAGTATTCTTTGACCTACTGCACCTGAAAGTCCAACGAGATACCCATTTTAGTTCCTTAATACTATAATTAGGCTTCCACTATAAGGATAGGAGATTCTGGGTCCCGTGACTAACCCAATAAGGGTGTACATTAGGCTATAAAATTATTTCCAAGAGTAAGAATTTCCAGCCTTTATAAACTGTTGTTCAGTATTCTTTGACCTACTGCACCTGAAAGTCCAACGAGATACCCATTTTAGTTCCTTAATACTATAATTAGGCTTTCCCTATAAGGATAGGAGAATCTGGGTCCCAAGACTAACCCAATAAGGGTGTACATTAGGCTATAAAATTATTTCCAAGAGTAAGAATTTCCAGCCTTTATAAACCGTTGTTCAGTATTCTTTGACCTACTGCACCTGAAAGTCCAACGAGATACCCATTTTAGTTCCTTAATACTATAATTAGGCTTCCCCTATAAGGATAGGAGATTCTGGGTCCGCGACTAACCCAATTAGGGTGTACATTAGGCTATAAAATTATTTCCAAGAGTAAGAATTTCCAGCTTTTATAAACTGTTGTTCAGTATTCTTTGACCTACTGCACCTGAAAGTCAAACGAGATACCCATTTTAGTTCCTTAATACTATAATTAGGCTTCCCCTATAAGGATAGGAGATTCTGGGTCCCGTGACTAACCCAATAAGGTTGTACATTAGGCTATAAAATTATTTACCAGAGTAAGAATTTCCAGCCTTTATAAACTGTTGTTCAGTATTCTTTGACCTACTGCACCTGAAAGTCCAACGAGATACCCATTTTAGTTCCTTAATACTATAATTAATCTTCCACTATAAGGATAGGAGATTCTGGGTCCCATGACTAACCCAATAAGGGTGTACATTAGGCTATAAAATTATTTCCAAGAGTAAGAATTTCCAGCCTTTATAAACTGTTGTTCAGTATTCTTTGACCTACTGCACCTGAAAGTCCAACGAGATACCCATTTTAGTTCCTTAATACTATAATTAGGCTTCCCCTATAAGGATAGGAGATTCTGGGTCCCGTGACTAACCCAATAAGGTTGTACATTAGGCTATAAAATTATTTCCAAGAGTAAGAATTTCCAGCCTTTATAAACTGTTGTTCAGTATTCTTTGACCTACTGCACCTGAAAGTCCAACGAGATACCATTTTAGTTCCTTAATACTATAATTAGGCTTCCCCTATAAGGATAGGAGATTCTGGGTCCCGTGACTAACCCAATAAGGGTGTACATTAGGCTATAAAATTATTTCCAAGAGTAAGAATTTCCAGCCTTTATAAACTGTTGTTCAGTATTCTTTGACCTACTGCACCAGAAAGTCCAACGAGATACCCATTTTAGTTCCTTAATACTATAATTAGGCTTCCACTATAAGGATAGGAGATTCTGGGTCCCGTGACTAACCCAATAAGGGTGTACATTAGGCTATAAAATTATTTCCAAGAGTAAGAATTTCCAGCCTTTATAAACTGTTGTTCAGTATTCTTTGACCTACTGCACCTGAAAGTCCAACGAGATACCCATTTTAGTTCCTTAATACTATAATTAGGCTTCCCCTATAAGGATAGGAGATTCTGGGTCCCGTGACTAACCCAATAAGGTTGTACATTAGGCTATAAAATTATTTCCAAGAGTAAGAATTTCCAGCCTTTATAAACTGTTGTTCAGTATTCTTTGACCTACTACACCTGAAAGTCCAACGAGATACCCATTTTAGTTCCTTAATACTATAATTAGGCTTCCCCTATAAGGATAGGAGATTCTGGGTCCCGTGACTAACCCAATAAGGGTGTACATTAGGCTATAAAATTATTTCCAAGAGTAAGAATTTCCAGCCTTTATAAACTGTTGTTCAGTATTCTTTGACCTACTGCACCTGAAAGTCCAACGAGATACCCATTTTAGTTCCTTAATACTATAATTAGGCTTTCCCTATAAGGATAGGAGAATCTGGGTCCCAAGACTAACCCAATAAGGGTGTACATTAGGCTATAAAATTATTTCCAAGAGTAAGAATTTCCAGCCTTTATAAACCGTTGTTCAGTATTCTTTGACCTACTGCACCTGAAAGTCCAACGAGATACCCATTTTAGTTCCTTAATACTATAATTAGGCTTCCCCTATAAGGATAGGAGATTCTGGGTCCGTGACTAACCCAATTAGGGTGTACATTAGGCTATAAAATTATTTCCAAGAGTAAGAATTTCCAGCTTTTATAAACTGTTGTTCAGTATTCTTTGACCTACTGCACCTGAAAGTCCAACGAGATACCCATTTTAGTTCCTTAATACTATAATTAGGCTTCCCCTATAAGGATAGGAGATTCTGGGTCCCGTGACTAACCCAATAAGGTTGTACATTAGGCTATAAAATTATTTCCCAGAGTAAGAATTTCCAGCCTTTATAAACTGTTGTTCAGTATTCTTTGACCTACTGCACCTGAAAGTCCAACGAGATACCCATTTTAGTTCCTTAATACTATAATTAATCTTCCACTATAAGGATAGGAGATTCTGGGTCCCATGACTAACCCAATAAGGGTGTACATTAGGCTATAAAATTATTTCCAAGAGTAAGAATTTCCAGCCTTTATAAACTGTTGTTCAGTATTCTTTGACCTACTGCACCTGAAAGTCCAACGAGATACCCATTTTAGTTCCTTAATACTATAATTAGGCTTTCCCTATAAGGATAGGAGAATCTGGGTCCCAAGACTAACCCAATAAGGGTGTACATTAGGCTATAAAATTATTTCCAAGAGTAAGAATTTCCAGCCTTTATAAACCGTTGTTCAGTATTCTTTGACCTACTGCACCTGAAAGTCCAACGAGATACCCATTTTAGTTCCTTAATACTATAATTAGGCTTCCCCTATAAGGATAGGAGATTCTGGGTCCGTGACTAACCCAATTAGGGTGTACATTAGGCTATAAAATTATTTCCAAGAGTAAGAATTTCCAGCTTTTATAAACTGTTGTTCAGTATTCTTTGACCTACTGCACCTGAAAGTCCAACGAGATACCCATTTTAGTTCCTTAATACTATAATTAGGCTTCCCCTATAAGGATAGGAGATTCTGGGTCCCGTGACTAACCCAATAAGGTTGTACATTAGGCTATAAAATTATTTCCCAGAGTAAGAATTTCCAGCCTTTATAAACTGTTGTTCAGTATTCTTTGACCTACTGCACCTGAAAGTCCAACGAGATACCCATTTTAGTTCCTTAATACTATAATTAATCTTCCACTATAAGGATAGGAGATTCTGGGTCCCATGACTAACCCAATAAGGGTGTACATTAGGCTATAAAATTATTTCCAAGAGTAAGAATTTCCAGCTTTTATAAACTGTTGTTCAGTATTCTTTGACCTACTGCACCTGAAAGTCCAACGAGATACCCATTTTAGTTCCTTAATACTATAATTAGGCTTCCCCTATAAGGATAAGAGATTCTGGGTCCCGTGACTAACCCAATAAGGTTGTACATTAGGCTATAAAATTATTTCCAAGAGTAAGAATTTCCAGCCTTTATAAACTGTTGTTTAGTATTCTTTGACCTACTGCACCTGAAAGTCCAACGAGATACCCATTTTAGTTCCTTAATACTATAATTAGGCTTTCCCTATAAGGATAGGAGAATCTGGGTCCCAAGACTAACCCAATAAGGGTGTACATTAGGCTATAAAATTATTTCCAAGAGTAAGAATTTCCAGCCTTTATAAACCGTTGTTCAGTATTCTTTGACCTACTGCACCTGAAAGTCCAACGAGATACCCATTTTAGTTCCTTAATACTATAATTAGGCTTCCCCTATAAGGATAGGAGATTCTGGGTCCGTGACTAACCCAATTAGGGTGTACATTAGGCTATAAAATTATTTCCAAGAGTAAGAATTTCCAGCTTTTATAAACTGTTGTTCAGTATTCTTTGACCTACTGCACCTGAAAGTCCAACGAGATACCCATTTTAGTTCCTTAATACTATAATTAGGCTTCCCCTATAAGGATAGGAGATTCTGGGTCCCGTGACTAACCCAATAAGGTTGTACATTAGGCTATAAAATTATTTCCCAGAGTAAGAATTTCCAGCCTTTATAAACTGTTGTTCAGTATTCTTTGACCTACTGCACCTGAAAGTCCAACGAGATACCCATTTTAGTTCCTTAATACTATAATTAATCTTCCACTATAAGGATAGGAGATTCTGGGTCCCATGACTAACCCAATAAGGGTGTACATTAGGCTATAAAATTATTTCCAAGAGTAAGAATTTCCAGCCTTTATAAACTGTTGTTCAGTATTCTTTGACCTACTGCACCTGAAAGTCCAACGAGATACCCATTTTAGTTCCTTAATACTATAATTAGGCTTCCCCTATAAGGATAGGAGATTCTGGGTCCCGTGACTAACCCGATAAGGTTGTACATTAGGCTATAAAATTATTTCCAAGAGTAAGAATTTCCAGCCTTTATAAACTGTTGTTCAGTATTCTTTGACCTACTGCACCTGAAAGTCCAACGAGATACCCATTTTAGTTCCTTAATACTATAATTAGGCTTCCCCTATAAGGATAGGAGATTCTGGGTCCCGTGACTAACCCAATAAGGGTGTACATTAGGCTATAAAATTATTTCCAAGAGTAAGAATTTCCAGCCTTTATAAACTGTTGTTCAGTATTCTTTGACCTACTGCACCTGAAAGTCCAACGAGATACCCATTTTAGTTCCTTAATACCAAATTAGGATTCCACTATAAGGATAGGAGATTCTGGGTCCCGTGACTAACCCAATAAGGGTGTACATTAGGATATAAAATTATTTCCAAGAGTAAGAATTTTCAGCCTTTATAAACTGTTGTTCAGTATTCTTTGACCTACTGCAACTGAAAGTCCAACGAGATACCCATTTTAGTTCCTTAATACTATAATTAGGCTTCCACTATAAGGATAGGAGATTCTGGGTCCCGTGACTAACCCAATAAGGGTGTACATTAGGCTATAAAATTATTTCCAAGAGTAAGAATTTCCAGCCTTTATAAACTGTTGTTCAGTATTCTTTGACCTACTGCACCTGAAAGTCCAACGAGATACCCATTTTAGTTCCTTAATACTATAATTAGGCTTCCCCTATAAGGATAGGAGATTCTGGGTCCCGTGACTAACCCAATAAGGTTGTACATTAGGCTATAAAATTATTTCCAAGAGTAAGAATTTCCAGCCTTTATAAACTGTTGTTCAGTATTCTTTGACCTACTGCACCTGAAAGTCCAACGAGATACCCATTTTAGTTCCTTAATACTATAATTAGGCTTCCCCTATAAGGATAGGAGATTCTGGGTCCCGTGACTAACCCAATAAGGGTGTACATTAGGCTATAAAATTATTTCCAAGAGTAAGAATTTCCAGCCTTTATAAACTGTTGTTCAGTATTCTTTGACCTACTGCACCTGAAAGTCCAACGAGATACCCATTTTAGTTCCTTAATACTATAATTAGGCTTCCACTATAAGGATAGGAGATTCTGGGTCCCGTGACTAACCCAATAAGGGTGTACATTAGGCTATAAAATTATTTCCAAGAGTAAGAATTTCCAGCCTTTATAAACTGTTGTTCAGTATTCTTTGACCTACTGCACCTGAAAGTCCAACGAGATACCCATTTTAGTTCCTTAATACTATAATTAGGCTTCCACTATAAGGATAGGAGATTCTGGGTCCCGTGACTAACCCAATAAGGGTGTACATTAGGCTATAAAATTATTTCCAAGAGTAAGAATTTCCAGCCTTTATAAACTGTTGTTCAGTATTCTTTGACCTACTGCACCTGAAAGTCCAACGAGATACCCATTTTAGTTCCTTAATACTATAATTAGGCTTCCCCTATAAGGATAGGAGATTCTGGGTCCCGTGACTAACCCAATAAGGTTGTACATTAGGCTATAAAATTATTTCCCAGAGTAAGAATTTCCAGCCTTTATAAACTGTTGTTCAGTATTCTTTGACCTACTACACCTGAAAGTCCAACGAGATACCCATTTTAGTTCCTTAATACTATAATTAGGCTTCCCCTATAAGGATAGGAGATTCTGGGTCCCATGACTAACCCAATAAGGGTGTACATTAGGCTATAAAATTATTTCCAAGAGTAAGAATTTCCAGCCTTTATAAACTGTTGTTCAGTATTCTTTGACCTACTGCACCTGAAAGTCCAACGAGATACCCATTTTAGTTCCTTAATACTATAATTAGGCTTCCCCTATAAGGATAGGAGATTCTGGGTCCCGTGACTAACCCGATAAGGTTGTACATTAGGCTATAAAATTATTTCCAAGAGTAAGAATTTCCAGCCTTTATAAACTGTTGTTCAGTATTCTTTGACCTACTGCACCTGAAAGTCCAACGAGATACCCATTTTAGTTCCTTAATACTATAATTAGGCTTCCCCTATAAGGATAGGAGATTCTGGGTCCCGTGACTAACCCAATAAGGGTGTACATTAGGCTATAAAATTATTTCCAAGAGTAAGAATTTCCAGCCTTTATAAACTGTTGTTCAGTATTCTTTGACCTACTGCACCTGAAAGTCCAACGAGATACCCATTTTAGTTCCTTAATACTATAATTAGGATTCCACTATAAGGATAGGAGATTCTGGGTCCCGTGACTAACCCAATAAGGGTGTACATTAGGATATAAAATTATTTCCAAGAGTAAGAATTTTCAGCCTTTATAAACTGTTGTTCAGTATTCTTTGACCTACTGCACCTGAAAGTCCAACGAGATACCCATTTTAGTTCCTTAATACTATAATTAGGCTTCCACTATAAGGATAGGAGATTCTGGGTCCCGTGACTAACCCAATAAGGGTGTACATTAGGCTATAAAATTATTTCCAAGAGTAAGAATTTCCAGCCTTTATAAACTGTTGTTCAGTATTCTTTGACCTACTGCACCTGAAAGTCCAACGAGATACCCATTTTAGTTCCTTAATACTATAATTAGGCTTCCCCTATAAGGATAAGAGATTCTGGGTCCCGTGACTAACCCAATAAGGTTGTACATTAGGCTATAAAATTATTTCCAAGAGTAAGAATTTCCAGCCTTTATAAACTGTTGTTCAGTATTCTTTGACCTACTGCACCTGAAAGTCCAACGAGATACCCATTTTAGTTCCTTAATACTATAATTAGGCTTCCCCTATAAGGATAGGAGATTCTGGGTCCCGTGACTAACCCAATAAGGTTGTACATTAGGCTATAAAATTATTTCCCAGAGTAAGAATTTCCAGCCTTTATAAACTGTTGTTCAGTATTCTTTGACCTACTACACCTGAAAGTCCAACGAGATACCCATTTTAGTTCCTTAATACTATAATTAGGCTTCCCCTATAAGGATAGGAGATTCTGGGTCCCGTGACTAACCCAATAAGGTTGTACATTAGGCTATAAAATTATTTCCAAGAGTAAGAATTTCCAGCCTTTATAAACTGTTGTTCAGTATTCTTTGACCTACTGCACCTGAAAGTCCAACGAGATACCCATTTTAGTTCCTTAATACTATAATTAGGCTTCCCCTATAAGGATAGGAGATTCTGGGTCCCGTGACTAACCCGATAAGGTTGTACATTAGGCTATAAAATTATTTCCAAGAGTAAGAATTTCCAGCCTTTATAAACTGTTGTTCAGTATTCTTTGACCTACTGCACCTGAAAGTCCAACGAGATACCCATTTTAGTTCCTTAATACTATAATTAGGCTTCCCCTATAAGGATAGGAGATTCTGGGTCCCGTGACTAACCCAATAAGGGTGTACATTAGGCTATAAAATTATTTCCAAGAGTAAGAATTTCCAGCCTTTATAAACTGTTGTTCAGTATTCTTTGACCTACTGCACCTGAAAGTCCAACGAGATACCCATTTTAGTTCCTTAATACTATAATTAGGATTCCACTATAAGGATAGGAGATTCTGGGTCCCGTGACTAACCCAATAAGGGTGTACATTAGGATATAAAATTATTTCCAAGAGTAAGAATTTTCAGCCTTTATAAACTGTTGTTCAGTATTCTTTGACCTACTGCACCTGAAAGTCCAACGAGATACCCATTTTAGTTCCTTAATACTATAATTAGGCTTCCACTATAAGGATAGGAGATTCTGGGTCCCGTGACTAACCCAATAAGGGTGTACATTAGGCTATAAAATTATTTCCAAGAGTAAGAATTTCCAGCCTTTATAAACTGTTGTTCAGTATTCTTTGACCTACTGCACCTGAAAGTCCAACGAGATACCCATTTTAGTTCCTTAATACTATAATTAGGCTTCCCCTATAAGGATAAGAGATTCTGGGTCCCGTGACTAACCCAATAAGGTTGTACATTAGGCTATAAAATTATTTCCAAGAGTAAGAATTTCCAGCCTTTATAAACTGTTGTTCAGTATTCTTTGACCTACTGCACCTGAAAGTCCAACGAGATACCCATTTTAGTTCCTTAATACTATAATTAGGCTTCCCCTATAAGGATAGGAGATTCTGGGTCCCGTGACTAACCCAATAAGGTTGTACATTAGGCTATAAAATTATTTCCCAGAGTAAGAATTTCCAGCCTTTATAAACTGTTGTTCAGTATTCTTTGACCTACTACACCTGAAAGTCCAACGAGATACCCATTTTAGTTCCTTAATACTATAATTAGGCTTCCCCTTAAAGGATAGGAGATTCTGCGTCCCGTGACTAACCCAATAAGGTTGTACATTAGGCTATAAAATTATTTCCAAGAGTAAGAATTTCCAGCCTTTATAAACTGTTGTTCAGTATTCTTTGACCTACTACACCTGAAAGTCCAACGAGATACCCATTTTAGTTCCTTAATACTATAATTAGGCTTCCCCTATAAGGATAGGAGATTCTGGGTCCCGTGACTAACCCAATAAGGTTGTACATTAGGCTATAAAATTATTTCCAAGAGTAAGAATTTCCAGCCTTTATAAACTGTTGTTCAGTATTCTTTGACCTACTGCACCTGAAAGTCCAACGAGATACCCATTTTAGTTCCTTAATACTATAATTAGGCTTCCCCTATAAGGATAGGAGATTCTGGGTCCCGTGACTAACCCAATAAGGGTGTACATTAGGCTATAAAATTATTTCCAAGAGTAAGAATTTCCAGCCTTTATAAACTGTTGTTCAGTATTCTTTGACCTACTGCACCTGAAAGTCCAACGAGATACCCATTTTAGTTCCTTAATACTATAATTAGGATTCCACTATAAGGATAGGAGATTCTGGGTCCCGTGACTAACCCAATAAGGGTGTACATTAGGATATAAATATATTTCCAAGAGTAAGAATTTCCAGCCTTTATAAACTGTTGTTCAGTATTCTTTGACCTACTGCACCTGAAAGTCCAACGAGATACCCATTTTAGTTCCTTAATACTATAATTAGGCTTCCACTATAAGGATAGGAGATTCTGGGTCCCGTGACTAACCCAATAAGGGTGTACATTAGGCTATAAAATTATTTCCAAGAGTAAGAATTTCCAGCCTTTATAAACTGTTGTTCAGTATTCTTTGACCTACTGCACCTGAAAGTCCAACGAGATACCCATTTTAGTTCCTTAATACTATAATTAGGCTTCCCCTATAAGGATAGGAGATTCTGGGTCCCGTGACTAACCCAATAAGGTTGTACATTAGGCTATAAAATTATTTCCAAGAGTAAGAATTTCCAGGCTTTATAAACTGTTGTTCAGTATTCTTTGACCTACTGCACCTGAAAGTCCAACGAGATACCCATTTTAGTTCCTTAATACTATAATTAGGCTTCCCCTATAAGGATAGGAGATTCTGGGTCCCGTGACTAACCCAATAAGGGTGTACATTAGGCTATAAAATTATTTCCAAGAGTAAGAATTTCCAGCCTTTATAAACTGTTGTTCAGTATTCTTTGACCTACTGCACCTGAAAGTCCAACGAGATACCCATTGTAGTTCCTTAATACTATAATTAGGCTTCCACTATAAGGATAGGAGATTCTGGGTCCCGTGACTAACCCAATAAGGGTGTACATTAGGCTATAAAATTATTTCCAAGAGTAAGAATTTCCAGCCTTTATAAACTGTTGTTCAGTATTCTTTGACCTACTGCACCTGAAAGTCCAACGAGATACCCATTTTAGTTCCTTAATACTATAATTAGGCTTCCACTATAAGGATAGGAGATTCTGGGTCCCGTGACTAACCCAATAAGGTTCTACATTAGGCTATAAAATTATTTCCAAGAGTAAGAATTTCCAGCCTTTATAAACCGTTGTTCAGTATTCTTTGACCTACTGCACCTGAAAGTCCAACGAGATACCCATTTTAGTTCCTTAATACTATAATTAGGCTTCCCCTATAAGGATAGGAGATTCTGGGTCCGTGACTAACCCAATAAGGGTGTACATTAGGCTATAAAATTATTTCCAAGAGTAAGAATTTCCAGCTTTTATAAACTGTTGTTCAGTATTCTTTGACCTACTGCACCTGAAAGTCCAACGAGATACCCATTTTAGTTCCTTAATACTATAATTAGGCTTCCCCTATAAGGATAGGAGATTCTGGGTCCCGTGACTAACCCAATAAGGTTGTACATTAGGCTATAAAATTATTTCCCAGAGTAAGAATTTCCAGCCTTTATAAACTGTTGTTCAGTATTCTTTGACCTACTGCACCTGAAAGTCCAACGAGATACCCATTTTAGTTCCTTAATACTATAATTAGGCTTCCCCTATAAGGATAGGAGATTCTGGGTCCCGTGACTAACCCGATAAGGTTGTACATTAGGCTATAAAATTATTTCCAAGAGTAAGAATTTCCAGCCTTTATAAACTGTTGTTCAGTATTCTTTGACCTACTGCACCTGAAAGTCCAACGAGATACCCATTTTAGTTCCTTAATACTATAATTAGGCTTCCCCTATAAGGATAGGAGATTCTGGGTCCCGTGACTAACCCAATAAGGGTGTACATTAGGCTATAAAATTATTTCCAAGAGTAAGAATTTCCAGCCTTTATAAACTGTTGTTCAGTATTCTTTGACCTACTGCACCTGAAAGTCCAACGAGATACCCATTTTAGTTCCTTAATACTATAATTAGGATTCCACTATAAGGATAGGAGATTCTGGGTCCCGTGACTAACCCAATAAGGGTGTACATTAGGATATAAAATTATTTCCAAGAGTAAGAATTTTCAGCCTTTATAAACTGTTGTTCAGTATTCTTTGACCTACTGCACCTGAAAGTCCAACGAGATACCCATTTTAGTTCCTTAATACTATAATTAGGCTTCCACTATAAGGATAGGAGATTCTGGGTCCCGTGACTAACCCAATAAGGGTGTACATTAGGCTATAAAATTATTTCCAAGAGTAAGAATTTCCAGCCTTTATAAACTGTTGTTCAGTATTCTTTGACCTACTGCACCTGAAAGTCCAACGAGATACCCATTTTAGTTCCTTAATACTATAATTAGGCTTCCCCTATAAGGATAAGAGATTCTGGGTCCCGTGACTAACCCAATAAGGTTGTACATTAGGCTATAAAATTATTTCCAAGAGTAAGAATTTCCAGCCTTTATAAACTGTTGTTCAGTATTCTTTGACCTACTGCACCTGAAAGTCCAACGAGATACCCATTTTAGTTCCTTAATACTATAATTAGGCTTCCCCTATAAGGATAGGAGATTCTGGGTCCCGTGACTAACCCAATAAGGTTGTACATTAGGCTATAAAATTATTTCCCAGAGTAAGAATTTCCAGCCTTTATAAACTGTTGTTCAGTATTCTTTGACCTACTACACCTGAAAGTCCAACGAGATACCCATTTTAGTTCCTTAATACTATAATTAGGATTCCACTATAAGGATAGGAGATTCTGGGTCCCGTGACTAACCCAATAAGGGTGTACATTAGGATATAAAATTATTTCCAAGAGCAAGAATTTTCAGCCTTTATAAACTGTTGTTCAGTATTCTTTGACCTACTGCACCTGAAAGTCCAACGAGATACCCATTTTAGTTCCTTAATACTATAATTAGGCTTCCACTATAAGGATAGGAGATTCTGGGTCCCGTGACTAACCCAATAAGGGTGTACATTAGGCTATAAAATTATTTCCAAGAGTAAGAATTTCCAGCCTTTATAAACTGTTGTTCAGTATTCTTTGACCTACTGCACCTGAAAGTCCAACGAGATACCCATTTTAGTTCCTTAATACTATAATTAGGCTTCCCCTATAAGGATAAGAGATTCTGGGTCCCGTGACTAACCCAATAAGGTTGTACATTAGGCTATAAAATTATTTCCAAGAGTAAGAATTTCCAGCCTTTATAAACTGTTGTTCAGTATTCTTTGACCTACTGCACCTGAAAGTCCAACGAGATACCCATTTTAGTTCCTTAATACTATAATTAGGCTTCCCCTATAAGGATAGGAGATTCTGGGTCCCGTGACTAACCCAATAAGGTTGTACATTAGGCTATAAAATTATTTCCCAGAGTAAGAATTTCCAGCCTTTATAAACTGTTGTTCAGTATTCTTTGACCTACTACACCTGAAAGTCCAACGAGATACCCATTTTAGTTCCTTAATACTATAATTAGGCTTCCCCTTTAAGGATAGGAGATTCTGGGTCCCGTGACTAACCCAATAAGGTTGTACATTAGGCTATAAAATTATTTCCAAGAGTAAGAATTTCCAGCCTTTATAAACTGTTGTTCAGTATTCTTTGACCTACTACACCTGAAAGTCCAACGAGATACCCATTTTAGTTCCTTAATACTATAATTAGGCTTCCCCTATAAGGATAGGAGATTCTGGGTCCCGTGACTAACCCAATAAGGTTGTACATTAGGCTATAAAATTATTTCCAAGAGTAAGAATTTCCAGCCTTTATAAACTGTTGTTCAGTATTCTTTGACCTACTGCACCTGAAAGTCCAACGAGATACCCATTTTAGTTCCTTAATACTATAATTAGGCTTCCCCTATAAGGATAGGAGATTCTGGGTCCCGTGACTAACCCAATAAGGGTGTACATTAGGCTATAAAATTATTTCCAAGAGTAAGAATTTCCAGCCTTTATAAACTGTTGTTCAGTATTCTTTGACCTACTGCACCTGAAAGTCCAACGAGATACCCATTTTAGTTCCTTAATACTATAATTAGGATTCCACTATAAGGATAGGAGATTCTGGGTCCCGTGACTAACCCAATAAGGGTGTACATTAGGATATAAATATATTTCCAAGAGTAAGAATTTCCAGCCTTTATAAACTGTTGTTCAGTATTCTTTGACCTACTGCACCTGAAAGTCCAACGAGATACCCATTTTAGTTCCTTAATACTATAATTAGGCTTCCACTATAAGGATAGGAGATTCTGGGTCCCGTGACTAACCCAATAAGGGTGTACATTAGGCTATAAAATTATTTCCAAGAGTAAGAATTTCCAGCCTTTATAAACTGTTGTTCAGTATTCTTTGACCTACTGCACCTGAAAGTCCAACGAGATACCCATTTTAGTTCCTTAATACTATAATTAGGCTTCCCCTATAAGGATAAGAGATTCTGGGTCCCGTGACTAACCCAATAAGGTTGTACATTAGGCTATAAAATTATTTCCAAGAGTAAGAATTTCCAGCCTTTATAAACTGTTGTTCAGTATTCTTTGACCTACTGCACCTGAAAGTCCAACGAGATACCCATTTTAGTTCCTTAATACTATAATTAGGCTTCCCCTATAAGGATAGGAGATTCTGGGTCCCGTGACTAACCCAATAAGGTTGTACATTAGGCTATAAAATTATTTCCCAGAGTAAGAATTTCCAGCCTTTATAAACTGTTGTTCAGTATTCTTTGACCTACTACACCTGAAAGTCCAACGAGATACCCATTTTAGTTCCTTAATACTATAATTAGGATTCCACTATAAGGATAGGAGATTCTGGGTCCCGTGACTAACCCAATAAGGGTGTACATTAGGATATAAAATTATTTCCAAGAGTAAGAATTTTCAGCCTTTATAAACTGTTGTTCAGTATTCTTTGACCTACTGCACCTGAAAGTCCAACGAGATACCCATTTTAGTTCCTTAATACTATAATTAGGCTTCCACTATAAGGATAGGAGATTCTGGGTCCCGTGACTAACCCAATAAGGGTGTACATTAGGCTATAAAATTATTTCCAAGAGTAAGAATTTCCAGCCTTTATAAACTGTTGTTCAGTATTCTTTGACCTACTGCACCTGAAAGTCCAACGAGATACCCATTTTAGTTCCTTAATACTATAATTAGGCTTCCCCTATAAGGATAAGAGATTCTGGGTCCCGTGACTAACCCAATAAGGTTGTACATTAGGCTATAAAATTATTTCCAAGAGTAAGAATTTCCAGCCTTTATAAACTGTTGTTCAGTATTCTTTGACCTACTGCACCTGAAAGTCCAACGAGATACCCATTTTAGTTCCTTAATACTATAATTAGGCTTCCCCTATAAGGATAGGAGATTCTGGGTCCCGTGACTAACCCAATAAGGTTGTACATTAGGCTATAAAATTATTTCCCAGAGTAAGAATTTCCAGCCTTTATAAACTGTTGTTCAGTATTCTTTGACCTACTACACCTGAAAGTCCAACGAGATACCCATTTTAGTTCCTTAATACTATAATTAGGATTCCACTATAAGGATAGGAGATTCTGGGTCCCGTGACTAACCCAATAAGGGTGTACATTAGGATATAAAATTATTTCCAAGAGTAAGAATTTTCAGCCTTTATAAACTGTTGTTCAGTATTCTTTGACCTACTGCACCTGAAAGTCCAACGAGATACCCATTTTAGTTCCTTAATACTATAATTAGGCTTCCACTATAAGGATAGGAGATTCTGGGTCCCGTGACTAACCCAATAAGGGTGTACATTAGGCTATAAAATTATTTCCAAGAGTAAGAATTTCCAGCCTTTATAAACTGTTGTTCAGTATTCTTTGACCTACTGCACCTGAAAGTCCAACGAGATACCCATTTTAGTTCCTTAATACTATAATTAGGCTTCCCCTATAAGGATAAGAGATTCTGGGTCCCGTGACTAACCCAATAAGGTTGTACATTAGGCTATAAAATTATTTCCAAGAGTAAGAATTTCCAGCCTTTATAAACTGTTGTTCAGTATTCTTTGACCTACTGCACCTGAAAGTCCAACGAGATACCCATTTTAGTTCCTTAATACTATAATTAGGCTTCCCCTATAAGGATAGGAGATTCTGGGTCCCGTGACTAACCCAATAAGGTTGTACATTAGGCTATAAAATTATTTCCCAGAGTAAGAATTTCCAGCCTTTATAAACTGTTGTTCAGTATTCTTTGACCTACTACACCTGAAAGTCCAACGAGATACCCATTTTAGTTCCTTAATACTATAATTAGGCTTCCCCTTTAAGGATAGGAGATTCTGGGTCCCGTGACTAACCCAATAAGGTTGTACATTAGGCTATAAAATTATTTCCAAGAGTAAGAATTTCCAGCCTTTATAAACTGTTGTTCAGTATTCTTTGACCTACTACACCTGAAAGTCCAACGAGATACCCATTTTAGTTCCTTAATACTATAATTAGGCTTCCCCTATAAGGATAGGAGATTCTGGGTCCCGTGACTAACCCAATAAGGTTGTACATTAGGCTATAAAATTATTTCCAAGAGTAAGAATTTCCAGCCTTTATAAACTGTTGTTCAGTATTCTTTGACCTACTGCACCTGAAAGTCCAACGAGATACCCATTTTAGTTCCTTAATACTATAATTAGGCTTCCCCTATAAGGATAGGAGATTCTGGGTCCCGTGACTAACCCAATAAGGGTGTACATTAGGCTATAAAATTATTTCCAAGAGTAAGAATTTCCAGCCTTTATAAACTGTTGTTCAGTATTCTTTGACCTACTGCACCTGAAAGTCCAACGAGATACCCATTTTAGTTCCTTAATACTATAATTAGGATTCCACTATAAGGATAGGAGATTCTGGGTCCCGTGACTAACCCAATAAGGGTGTACATTAGGATATAAATATATTTCCAAGAGTAAGAATTTCCAGCCTTTATAAACTGTTGTTCAGTATTCTTTGACCTACTGCACCTGAAAGTCCAACGAGATACCCATTTTAGTTCCTTAATACTATAATTAGGCTTCCACTATAAGGATAGGAGATTCTGGGTCCCGTGACTAACCCAATAAGGGTGTACATTAGGCTATAAAATTATTTCCAAGAGTAAGAATTTCCAGCCTTTATAAACTGTTGTTCAGTATTCTTTGACCTACTGCACCTGAAAGTCCAACGAGATACCCATTTTAGTTCCTTAATACTATAATTAGGCTTCCCCTATAAGGATAGGAGATTCTGGGTCCCGTGACTAACCCAATAAGGTTGTACATTAGGCTATAAAATTATTTCCAAGAGTAAGAATTTCCAGCCTTTATAAACTGTTGTTCAGTATTCTTTGACCTACTGCACCTGAAAGTCCAACAAGATACCCATTTTAGTTCCTTAATACTATAATTAGGCTTCCCCTATAAGGATAGGAGATTCTGGGTCCCGTGACTAACCCAATAAGGGTGTACATTAGGCTATAAAATTATTTCCAAGAGTAAGAATTTCCAGCCTTTATAAACTGTTGTTCAGTATTCTTTGACCTACTGCACCTGAAAGTCCAACGAGATACCCATTTTAGTTCCTTAATACTATAATTAGGCTTCCACTATAAGGATAGGAGATTCTGGGTCCCGTGACTAACCCAATAAGGGTGTACATTAGGCTATAAAATTATTTCCAAGAGTAAGAATTTCCAGCCTTTATAAACTGTTGTTCAGTATTCTTTGACCTACTGCACCTGAAAGTCCAACGAGATACCCATTTTAGTTCCTTAATACTATAATTAGGCTTCCACTATAAGGATAAGAGATTCTGGGTCCCGTGACTAACCCAATAAGGTTCTACATTAGGCTATAAAATTATTTCCAAGAGTAAGAATTTCCAGCCTTTATAAACCGTTGTTCAGTATTCTTTGACCTACTGCACCTGAAAGTCCAACGAGATACCCATTTTAGTTCCTTAATACTATAATTAGGCTTCCCCTATAAGGACAGGAGATTCTGGGTCCGTGACTAACCCAATAAGGGTGTACATTAGGCTATAAAATTATTTCCAAGAGTAAGAATTTCCAGCTTTTATAAACTGTTGTTCAGTATTCTTTGACCTACTGCACCTGAAAGTCCAACGAGATACCCATTTTAGTTCCTTAATACTATAATTAGGCTTCCCCTATAAGGATAGGAGATTCTGGGTCCCGTGACTAACCCAATAAGGTTGTACATTAGGCTATAAAATTATTTCCCAGAGTAAGAATTTCCAGCCTTTATAAACTGTTGTTCAGTATTCTTTGACCTACTGCACCTGAAAGTCCAACGAGATACCCATTTTAGTTCCTTAATACTATAATTAATCTTCCACTATAAGGATAGGAGATTCTGGGTCCCGTGACTAACCCAATAAGGGTGTACATTAGGCTATAAAATTATTTCCAAGAGTAAGAATTTCCAGCCTTTATAAACTGTTGTTCAGTATTCTTTGACCTACTGCACCTGAAAGTCCAACGAGATACCCATTTTAGTTCATTAATACTATAATTAGGCTTCCCCTATAAGGATAGGAGATTCTGGGTCCCGTGACTAACCCAATAAGGTTGTACATTAGGCTATAAAATTATTTCCCAGAGTAAGAATTTCCAGCCTTTATAAACTGTTGTTCAGTATTCTTTGACCTACTGCACCTGAAAGTCCAACGAGATACCCATTTTAGTTCCTTAATACTATAATTAGGCTTCCCCTATAAGGATAGGAGATTCTGGGTCCCGTGACTAACCCAATAAGGTTGTACATTAGGCTATAAAATTATTTCCAAGAGTAAGAATTTCCAGCCTTTATAAACTGTTGTTCAGTATTCTTTGACCTACTGCACCTGAAAGTCCAACGAGATACCCATTTTAGTTCCTTAATACTATAATTAGGCTTCCACTATAAGGATAGGAGATTCTGGGTCCCGTGACTAACCCAATAAGGGTGTACATTAGGCTATAAAGGCTGGAAAGAGTAAGAATTTCCAGCCTTTATAAACTGTTGTTCAGTATTCTTTGAGCTACTGCACCTGAAAGTCCAACGAGATACCCATTTTAGTTCCTTAATACTATAATTAGGCATTCCCTATAAGGATAGGAGAATCTGGGTCCCAAGACTAACCCAATAAGGGTGTACATTAGGCTATAAAATTATTTCCAAGAGTAAGAATTTCCAGCCTTTATAAACCGTTGTTCAGTATTCTTTGACCTACTGCACCTGAAAGTCCAACGAGATACCCATTTTAGTTCCTTAATACTATAATTAGGCTTCCCCTATAAGGATAGGAGAATCTGGGTCCCGTGACTAACCCAATAAGGGTGTACATTAGGCTATAAAATTATTTCCAAGAGTAAGAATTTCCAGCCTTTATAAACCGTTGTTCAGTATTCTTTGACCTACTGCACCTGAAAGTCCAACGAGATACCCATTTTAGTTTCTTAATACTATAATTAGGCTTCCCCTATAAGGATAGGAGATTCTGGGTCCCGTGACTAACCCAATAAGGTTGTACATTAGGCTATAAAATTATTTCCAAGAGTAAGAATTTCCAGCCTTTATAAACTGTTGTTCAGTATTCTTTGACCTACTACACCTGAAAGTCCAACGAGATACCCATTTTAGTTCCTTAATACTATAATTAGGCTTCCCCTATAAGGATAGGAGATTCTGGGTCCCGTGACTAACCCAATAAGGGTGTACATTAGGCTATAAAATTATTTCCAAGAGTAAGAATTTCCAGCCTTTATAAACTGTTGTTCAGTATTCTTTGAGCTACTGCACCTGAAAGTCCAACGAGATACCCATTTTAGTTCCTTAATACTATAATCAGGCTTTCCCTATAAGGATAGGAGAATCTGGGTCCCAAGACTAACCCAATAAGGGTGTACATTAGGCTATAAAATTATTTCCAAGAGTAAGAATTTCCAGCCTTTATAAACCGTTGTTCAGTATTCTTTGACCTACTGCACCTGAAAGTCCAACGAGATACCCATTTTAGTTCCTTAATACTATAATTAGGCTTCCCCTATAAGGATAGGAGATTCTGGGTCCGTGACTAACCCAATAAGGGTGTACATTAGGCTATAAAATTATTTCCAAGAGTAAGAATTTCCAGCCTTTATAAACTGTTGTTCAGTATTCTTTGACCTACTGCACCTGAAAGTCCAACGAGATACCCATTTTAGTTCCTTAATACTATAATTAGGCTTTCCCTATAAGGATAGGAGAATCTGGGTCCCAAGACTAACCCAATAAGGGTGTACATTAGGCTATAAAATTATTTCCAAGAGTAAGAATTTCCAGCCTTTATAAACTGTTGTTCAGTATTCTTTGAGCTACTGCACCTGAAAGTCCAACGAGATACCCATTTTAGTTCCTTAATACTATAATTAGGCATTCCCTATAAGGATAGGAGAATCTGGGTCCCAAGACTAACCCAATAAGGGTGTACATTAGGCTATAAAATTATTTCCAAGAGTAAGAATTTCCAGCCTTTATAAACCGTTGTTCAGTATTCTTTGACCTACTGCACCTGAAAGTCCAACGAGATACCCATTTTAGTTCCTTAATACTATAATTAGGCTTCCCCTATAAGGATAGGAGAATCTGGGTCCCGTGACTAACCCAATAAGGGTGTACATTAGGCTATAAAATTATTTCCAAGAGTAAGAATTTCCAGCCTTTATAAACCGTTGTTCAGTATTCTTTGACCTACTGCACCTGAAAGTCCAACGAGATACCCATTTTAGTTCCTTAATACTATAATTAGGCTTCCCCTATAAGGATAGGAGATTCTGGGTCCCGTGACTAACCCAATAAGGTTGTACATTAGGCTATAAAATTATTTCCAAGAGTAAGAATTTCCAGCCTTTATAAACTGTTGTTCAGTATTCTTTGACCTACTACACCTGAAAGTCCAACGAGATACCCATTTTAGTTCCTTAATACTATAATTAGGCTTCCCCTATAAGGATAGGAGATTCTGGGTCCCGTGACTAACCCAATAAGGGTGTACATTAGGCTATAAAATTATTTCCAAGAGTAAGAATTTCCAGCCTTTATAAACTGTTGTTCAGTATTCTTTGAGCTACTGCACCTGAAAGTCCAACGAGATACCCATTTTAGTTCCTTAATACTATAATCAGGCTTTCCCTATAAGGATAGGAGAATCTGGGTCCCAAGACTAACCCAATAAGGGTGTACATTAGGCTATAAAATTATTTCCAAGAGTAAGAATTTCCAGCCTTTATAAACCGTTGTTCAGTATTCTTTGACCTACTGCACCTGAAAGTCCAACGAGATACCCATTTTAGTTCCTTAATACTATAATTAGGCTTCCCCTATAAGGATAGGAGATTCTGGGTCCGTGACTAACCCAATAAGGGTGTACATTAGGCTATAAAATTATTTCCAAGAGTAAGAATTTCCAGCCTTTATAAACTGTTGTTCAGTATTCTTTGACCTACTGCACCTGAAAGTCCAACGAGATACCCATTTTAGTTCCTTAATACTATAATTAGGCTTTCCCTATAAGGATAGGAGAATCTGGGTCCCAAGACTAACCCAATAAGGGTGTACATTAGGCTATAAAATTATTTCAAAGAGTAAGAATTTCCAGCCTTTATAAACTGTTGTTCAGTATTCTTTGACCTACTGCACCTGAAAGTCCAACGAGATACCCATTTTAGTTCCTTAATACTATAATTAGGCTTCCCCTATAAGGATAGTAGATTCTGGGTCCCGTGACTAACCCAATAAGGGTGTACATTAGGCTATAAAATTATTTCCAAGAGTAAGAATTTCCAGCCTTTATAAACTGTTGTTCAGTATTCTTTGACCTACTGCACCTGAAAGTCCAACGAGATACTCATTTTAGTTCCTTAATACTATAATTAGGCTTCCCCTATAAGGATAGGAGATTCTGGGTCCCGTGACTAACCCAATAAGGGTGTACATTAGGCTATAAAATTATTTCCAAGAGTAAGAATTTCCAGCCTTTATAAACTGTTGTTCAGTATTCTTTGACCTACTGCACCTGAAAGTCCAACGAGATACCCATTTTAGTTCCTTAATACTATAATTAGGCTTCCACTATAAGGATAGGAGATTCTGGGTCCCGTGACTAACCCAATAAGGGTGTACATTAGGCTATAAAATTATTTCCAAGAGTAAGAATTTCCAGCCTTTATAAACCGTTGTTCAGTATTCTTTGACCTACTGCACCTGAAAGTCCAACGAGATACCCATTTTAGTTCCTTAATACTATAATTAGGCTTCCCCTATATGGATAGGAGATTCTGGGTCCGTGACTAACCCAATTAGGGTGTACATTAGGCTATAAAATTATTTCCAAGAGTAAGAATTTCCAGCTTTTATAAACTGTTGTTCAGTATTCTTTGACCTACTGCACCTGAAAGTCCAACGAGATACCCATTTTAGTTCCTTAATACTATAATTAGGCTTCCCCTATAAGGATAGGAGATTCTGGGTCCCGTGACTAACCCAATAAGGTTGTACATTAGGCTATAAAATTATTTCCCAGAGTAAGAATTTCCAGCCTTTATAAACTGTTGTTCAGTATTCTTTGACCTACTACACCTGAAAGTCCAACGAGATACCCATTTTAGTTCCTTAATACTATAATTAGGCTTCCCCTATAAGGATAGGAGATTCTGGGTCCCGTGACTAACCCAATAAGGTTGTACATTAGGCTATAAAATTATTTCCCAGAGTAAGAATTTCCAGCCTTTATAAACTGTTGTTCAGTATTCTTTGACCTACTGCACCTGAAAGTCCAACGAGATACCCATTTTAGTTCCTTAATACTATAATTAATCTTCCACTATAAGGATAGGAGATTCTGGGTCCCGTGACTAACCCAATAAGGGTGTACATTAGGCTATAAAATTATTTCCAAGAGTAAGAATTTCCAGCCTTTATAAACTGTTGTTCAGTATTCTTTGACCTACTGCACCTGAAAGTCCAACGAGATACCCATTTTAGTTCATTAATACTATAATTAGGCTTCCCCTATAAGGATAGGAGATTCTGGGTCCCGTGACTAACCCAATAAGGTTGTACATTAGGCTATAAAATTATTTCCCAGAGTAAGAATTTCCAGCCTTTATAAACTGTTGTTCAGTATTCTTTGACCTACTGCACCTGAAAGTCCAACGAGATACCCATTTTAGTTCCTTAATACTATAATTAGGCTTCCCCTATAAGGATAGGAGATTCTGGGTCCCGTGACTAACCCAATAAGGTTGTACATTAGGCTATAAAATTATTTCCAAGAGTAAGAATTTCCAGCCTTTATAAACTGTTGTTCAGTATTCTTTGACCTACTGCACCTGAAAGTCCAACGAGATACCCATTTTAGTTCCTTAATACTATAATTAGGCTTCCACTATAAGGATAGGAGATTCTGGGTCCCGTGACTAACCCAATAAGGGTGTACATTAGGCTATAAAGGCTGGAAAGAGTAAGAATTTCCAGCCTTTATAAACTGTTGTTCAGTATTCTTTGAGCTACTGCACCTGAAAGTCCAACGAGATACCCATTTTAGTTCCTTAATACTATAATTAGGCATTCCCTATAAGGATAGGAGAATCTGGGTCCCAAGACTAACCCAATAAGGGTGTACATTAGGCTATAAAATTATTTCCAAGAGTAAGAATTTCCAGCCTTTATAAACCGTTGTTCAGTATTCTTTGACCTACTGCACCTGAAAGTCCAACGAGATACCCATTTTAGTTCCTTAATACTATAATTAGGCTTCCCCTATAAGGATAGGAGAATCTGGGTCCCGTGACTAACCCAATAAGGGTGTACATTAGGCTATAAAATTATTTCCAAGAGTAAGAATTTCCAGCCTTTATAAACCGTTGTTCAGTATTCTTTGACCTACTGCACCTGAAAGTCCAACGAGATACCCATTTTAGTTCCTTAATACTATAATTAGGCTTCCCCTATGAGGATAGGAGATTCTGGGTCCCGTGACTAACCCAATAAGGTTGTACATTAGGCTATAAAATTATTTCCAAGAGTAAGAATTTCCAGCCTTTATAAACTGTTGTTCAGTATTCTTTGACCTACTACACCTGAAAGTCCAACGAGATACCCATTTTAGTTCCTTAATACTATAATTAGGCTTCCCCTATAAGGATAGGAGATTCTGGGTCCCGTGACTAACCCAATAAGGGTGTACATTAGGCTATAAAATTATTTCCAAGAGTAAGAATTTCCAGCCTTTATAAACTGTTGTTCAGTATTCTTTGAGCTACTGCACCTGAAAGTCCAACGAGATACCCATTTTAGTTCCTTAATACTATAATCAGGCTTTCCCTATAAGGATAGGAGAATCTGGGTCCCAAGACTAACCCAATAAGGGTGTACATTAGGCTATAAAATTATTTCCAAGAGTAAGAATTTCCAGCCTTTATAAACCGTTGTTCAGTATTCTTTGACCTACTGCACCTGAAAGTCCAACGAGATACCCATTTTAGTTCCTTAATACTATAATTAGGCTTCCCCTATAAGGATAGGAGATTCTGGGTCCGTGACTAACCCAATAAGGGTGTACATTAGGCTATAAAATTATTTCCAAGAGTAAGAATTTCCAGCCTTTATAAACTGTTGTTCAGTATTCTTTGACCTACTGCACCTGAAAGTCCAACGAGATACCCATTTTAGTTCCTTAATACTATAATTAGGCTTTCCCTATAAGGATAGGAGAATCTGGGTCCCAAGACTAACCCAATAAGGGTGTACATTAGGCTATAAAATTATTTCCAAGAGTAAGAATTTCCAGCCTTTATAAACTGTTGTTCAGTATTCTTTGAGCTACTGCACCTGAAAGTCCAACGAGATACCCATTTTAGTTCCTTAATACTATAATTAGGCATTCCCTATAAGGATAGGAGAATCTGGGTCCCAAGACTAACCCAATAAGGGTGTACATTAGGCTATAAAATTATTTCCAAGAGTAAGAATTTCCAGCCTTTATAAACCGTTGTTCAGTATTCTTTGACCTACTGCACCTGAAAGTCCAACGAGATACCCATTTTAGTTCCTTAATACTATAATTAGGCTTCCCCTATAAGGATAGGAGAATCTGGGTCCCGTGACTAACCCAATAAGGGTGTACATTAGGCTATAAAATTATTTCCAAGAGTAAGAATTTCCAGCCTTTATAAACCGTTGTTCAGTATTCTTTGACCTACTGCACCTGAAAGTCCAACGAGATACCCATTTTAGTTCCTTAATACTATAATTAGGCTTCCCCTATAAGGATAGGAGATTCTGGGTCCCGTGACTAACCCAATAAGGTTGTACATTAGGCTATAAAATTATTTCCAAGAGTAAGAATTTCCAGCCTTTATAAACCGTTGTTCAGTATTCTTTGACCTACTGCACCTGAAAGTCCAACGAGATACCCATTTTAGTTCCTTAATACTATAATTAGGCTTCCCCTATAAGGATAGTAGATTCTGGGTCCCGTGACTAACCCAATAAGGGTGTACATTAGGCTATAAAATTATTTCCAAGAGTAAGAATTTCCAGCCTTTATAAACTGTTGTTCAGTATTCTTTGAGCTACTGCACCTGAAAGTCCAACGAGATACCCATTTTAGTTCCTTAATACTATAATCAGGCTTTCCTATAAGGATAGGAGAATCTGGGTCCCAAGACTAACCCAATAAGGGTGTACATTAGGCTATAAAATTATTTCCAAGAGTAAGAATTTCCAGCCTTTATAAACCGTTGTTCAGTATTCTTTGACCTACTGCACCTGAAAGTCCAACGAGATACCCATTTTAGTTCCTTAATACTATAATTAGGCTTCCCCTATAAGGATAGGAGATTCTGGGTCCGTGACTAACCCAATAAGGGTGTACATTAGGCTATAAAATTATTTCCAAGAGTAAGAATTTCCAGCCTTTATAAACTGTTGTTCAGTATTCTTTGACCTACTGCACCTGAAAGTCCAACGAGATACCCATTTTAGTTCCTTAATACTATAATTAGGCTTTCCCTATAAGGATAGGAGAATCTGGGTCCCAAGACTAACCCAATAAGGGTGTACATTAGGCTATAAAATTATTTCAAAGAGTAAGAATTTCCAGCCTTTATAAACTGTTGTTCAGTATTCTTTGACCTACTGCACCTGAAAGTCCAACGAGATACCCATTTTAGTTCCTTAATACTATAATTAGGCTTCCCCTATAAGGATAGTAGATTCTGGGTCCCGTGACTAACCCAATAAGGGTGTACATTAGGCTATAAAATTATTTCCAAGAGTAAGAATTTCCAGCCTTTATAAACTGTTGTTCAGTATTCTTTGACCTACTGCACCTGAAAGTCCAACGAGATACCCATTTTAGTTCCTTAATACTATAATTAGGCTTCCCCTATAAGGATAGGAGATTCTGGGTCCGTGACTAACCCAATAAGGGTGTACATTAGGCTATAAAATTATTTCCAAGAGTAAGAATTTCCAGCCTTTATAAACTGTTGTTCAGTATTCTTTGACCTACTGCACCTGAAAGTCCAACGAGATACCCATTTTAGTTCCTTAATACTATAATTAGGCTTTCCCTATAAGGATAGGAGAATCTGGGTCCCAAGACTAACCCAATAAGGGTGTACATTAGGCTATAAAATTATTTCAAAGAGTAAGAATTTCCAGCCTTTATAAACTGTTGTTCAGTATTCTTTGACCTACTGCACCTGAAAGTCCAACGAGATACCCATTTTAGTTCCTTAATACTATAATTAGGCTTCCCCTATAAGGATAGTAGATTCTGGGTCCCGTGACTAACCCAATAAGGGTGTACATTAGGCTATAAAATTATTTCCAAGAGTAAGAATTTCCAGCCTTTATAAACTGTTGTTCAGTATTCTTTGACCTACTGCACCTGAAAGTCCAACGAGATACCCATTTTAGTTCCTTAATACTATAATTAGGCTTCCCCTATAAGGATAGGAGATTCTGGGTCCCGTGACTAACCCAATAAGGGTGTACATTAGGCTATAAAATTATTTCCAAGAGTAAGAATTTCCAGCCTTTATAAACTGTTGTTCAGTATTCTTTGACCTACTGCACCTGAAAGTCCAACGAGATACCCATTTTAGTTCCTTAATACTATAATTAGGCTTTCCCTATAAGGATAGGAGAATCTGGGTCCCAAGACTAACCCAATAAGGGTGTACATTAGGCTATAAAATTATTTCCAAGAGTAAGAATTTCCAGCCTTTATAAACCGTTGTTCAGTATTCTTTGACCTACTGCACCTGAAAGTCCAACGAGATACCCATTTTAGTTCCTTAATACTATAATTAGGCTTTCCCTATAAGGATAGGAGATTCTGGGTCCGTGACTAACCCAATAAGGGTGTACATTAGGCTATAAATTATTTCCAAGAGTAAGAATTTCCAGCCTTTATAAACTGTTGTTCAGTATTCTTTGACCTACTGCACCTGAAAGTCCAACGAGATACCCATTTTAGTTACTTAATACTATAATTAGGCTTCCCCTATAAGGATAGGAGATTCTGGGTCCCGTGACTAACCCAATAAGGGTGTACATTAGGCTATAAAATTATTTCCAAGAGTAAGAATTTCCAGCCTTTATAAACTGTTGTTCAGTATTCTTTGACCTACTGCACCTGAAAGTCCAACGCGATACCCATATTAGTTCCTTAATACTATAATTAGGCTTCCACTATAAGGATAGGAGATTCTGGGTCCCGTGACTAACCCAATAAGGGTGTACATTAGGCTATAAAATTATTTCCAAGAATAAGAATTTCCAGCCTTTATAAACTGTTGTTCAGTATTCTTTGACCTACTGCACCTGAAAGTCCAACGAGATACCCATTTTAGTTCCTTAATACTATAATTAGGCTTTCCCTATAAGGATAGGAGAATCTGGGTCCCAAGACTAACCCAATAAGGGTGTACATTAGGCTATAAAATTATTTCGAAGAGTAAGAATTTCCAGCCTTTATAAACTGTTGTTCAGTATTCTTTGACCTACTGCACCTGAAAGTCCAACGAGATACCCATTTTAGTTCCTTAATACTATAATTAGGCTTCCCCTATAAGTATAGGAGATTCTGGGTCCCATGACTAACCCAATAAGGGTGTACATTAGGCTATAAAATTATTTCCAAGAGTAAGAATTTCCAGCCTTTATAAACTGTTGTTCAGTATTCTTTGACCTACTGCACCTGAAAGTCCAACGAGATACCCATTTTAGTTCGTTAATACGATAATTAGGCTTCCCCTATAAGGATAGGAGATTCTGGGTCCCGTGACTAACCCAATAAGGGTGTACATTAGGCTATAAAATTATTTTCAAGAGTAAGAATTTCCAGCCTTTATAAACCGTTGTTCAGTATTCTTTGACCTACTGCACCTGAAAGTCCAACGAGATACCCATTTTAGTTCCTTAATACTATAATTAGGCTTCCCCTATAAGTATAGGAGATTCTGGGTCCCATGACTAACCCAATAAGGGTGTACATTAGGCTATAAAATTATTTCCAAGAGTAAGAATTTCCAGCCTTTATAAACTGTTGTTCAGTATTCTTTGACCTACTGCACCTGAAAGTCCAACGAGATACCCATTTTAGTTCGTTAATACGATAATTAGGCTTCCCCTATAAGGATAGGAGATTCTGGGTCCCGTGACTAACCCAATAAGGGTGTACATTAGGCTATAAAATTATTTCGAAGAGTAAGAATTTCCAGCCTTTATAAACTGTTGTTCAGTATTCTTTGACCTACTGCACCTGAAAGTCCAACGAGATACCCATTTTAGTTCGTTAATACGATAATTAGGCTTCCCCTATAAGGATAGGAGATTCTGGGTCCCGTGACTAACCCAATAAGGGTGTACATTAGGCTATAAAATTATTTTCAAGAGTAAGAATTTCCAGCCTTTATAAACCGTTGTTCAGTATTCTTTGACCTACTACACCTGAAAGTCCAACGAGATACCCATTTTAGTTCCTTAATACTATAATTAGGCTTCCCCTATAAGGATAGGAGATTCTGGGTCCGTGACTAACCCAATAAGGGTGTACATTAGGCTATAAATTTATTTCCAAGAGTAAGAATTTCCAGCCTTTATAAACTGTTGTTCAGTATTCTTTGACCTACTGCACCTGAAAGTCCAACGAGATACCCATTTTAGTTCCTTAATACTATAATTAGGCTTTCCCTATAAGGATAGGAGAATCTGGGTCCCAAGACTAACCCAATAAGGGTGTACATTAGGCTATAAAATTATTTCAAAGAGTAAGAATTTCCAGCCTTTATAAACTGTTGTTCAGTATTCTTTGACCTACTGCACCTGAAAGTCCAACGAGATACCCATTTTAGTTCCTTAATACTATAATTAGGCTTCCCCTATAAGTATAGGAGATTCTGGGTCCCGTGACTAACCCAATAAGGGTGTACATTAGGCTATAAAATTATTTCCAAGAGTAAGAATTTCCAGCCTTTATAAACTGTTGTTCAGTATTCTTTGACCTACTGCACCTGAAAGTCCAACGAGATACCCATTTTAGTTCCTTAATACTATAATTAGGCTTCCCCTATAAGGATAGGAGATTCTGGGTCCCGTGACTAACCCAATAAGAGTGTACATTAGGCTATAAAATTATTTCCAAGAGTAAGAATTTCCTGCCTTTATAAACTGTTGTTCAGTATTCTTTGACCTACTGCACCTGAAAGTCCAACGAGATACCCATTTTAGTTCCTTAATACTATAATTAGGCTTTCCCTATAAGGATAGGAGAATCTGGGTCCCAAGACTAACCCAATAAGGGTGTACATTAGGCTATAAAATTATTTCAAAGAGTAAGAATTTCCAGCCTTTATAAACTGTTGTTCAATATTCTTTGACCTACTGCACCTGAAAGTCCAACGAGATACCCATTTTAGTTCCTTAATACTATAATTAGGCTTCCCCTATAAGGATAGGAGATTCTGGGTCCCGTGACTAACCCAATAAGGGTGTACATTAGGCTATAAAATTATTTCCAAGAGTAAGAATTTCCAGCCTTTATAAACCGTTGTTCAGTATTCTTTGACCAACTGCACCTGAAAGTCCAACGAGATACCCATTTTAGTTCCTTAATACTATAATTAGGCTTCCCCTATAAGGATAGGAGATTCTGGGTCCGTGACTAACCCAATAAGGGTGTACATTAGGATATAAAATTATTTCCAAGAGTAAGAATTTCCAGCCTTTATAAACTGTTGTTCAGTATTCTTTGACCTACTGCACCTGAAAGTCCAACGAGATACCCATTTTAGTTCCTTAATACTATAATTAGGCTTCCCCTATAAGGATAGGAGATTCTGGGTCCCGTGACTAACCCAATAAGGGTGTACATTAGGCTATAAAATTATTTCCAAGAGTAAGAATTTCCAGCCTTTATAAACCGTTGTTCAGTATTCTTTGACCTACTGCACCTGAAAGTCCAACGAGATACCCATTTTAGTTCCTTAATACTATAATTAGGCTTTCCCTATAAGGATAGGAGAATCTGGGTCCCAAGACTAACCCAATAAGGGTGTACATTAGGCTATAAAATTATTTCAAAGAGTAAGAATTTCCAGCCTTTATAAACTGTTGTTCAGTATTCTTTGACCTACTGCACCTGAAAGTCCAACGAGATACCCATTTTAGTTCCTTAATACTATAATTAGGCTTCCCCTATAAGGATAGGAGATTCTGGGTCCCGCGACTAACCCAATAAGGGTGTACATTAGGCTATAAAATTATTTCCAAGAGTAAGAATTTCCAGCCTTTATAAACCGTTGTTCAGTATTCTTTGACCTACTGCACCTGAAAGTCCAACGAGATACCCATTTTAGTTCCTTAATACTATAATTAGGCTTCCCCTATAAGGATAGGAGATTCTGGGTCCGTGACTAACCCAATAAGGGTGTACATTAGGCTATAAATTTATTTCCCAGAGTAAGAATTTCCAGCCTTTATAAACTGTTGTTCAGTATTCTTTGACCTACTGCACCTGAAAGTCCAACGAGATACCCATTTTAGTTCCTTAATACTATAATTAGGCTTCCCCTATAAGGATAGGAGATTCTGGGTCCGTGACTAACCCAATAAGGGTGTACATTAGGCTATAAAATTATTTTCAAGAGTAAGAATTTCCAGCCTTTATAAACTGTTGTTCAGTATTCTTTGACCTACTGCACCTGAAAGTCCAACGAGATACCCATTTTAGTTCCTTAATACTATAATTAGGCTTCCCCTATAAGTATAGGAGATTCTGGGTCCCATGACTAACCCAATAAGGGTGTACATTAGGCTATAAAATTATTTCCAAGAGTAAGAATTTCCAGCCTTTATAAACTGTTGTTCAGTATTCTTTGACCTACTGCACCTGAAAGTCCAACGAGATACCCATTTTAGTTCCTTAATACTATAATTAGGCTTCCCCTATAAGGATAGGAGATTCTGGGTCCCGTGACTAACCCAATAAGAGTGTACATTAGGCTATAAAATTATTTCCAAGAGTAAGAATTTCCTGCCTATATAAACTGTTGTTCAGTATTCTTTGACCTACTGCACCTGAAAGTCCAACGAGATACCCATTTTAGTTCCTTAATACTATAATTAGGCTTTCCCTATAAGGATAGGAGAATCTGGGTCCCAAGACTAACCCAATAAGGGTGTACATTAGGCTATAAAATTATTTCCAAGAGTAAGAATTTCCAGCCTTTATAAACTGTTGTTCAGTATTCTTTGACCTACTGCACCTGAAAGTCCAACGAGATACCCATTTTAGTTCCTTAATACTATAATTAGGCTTTCCCTATAAGGATAGGAGAATCTGGGTCCCAAGACTAACCCAATAAGGGTGTACATTAGGCTATAAAATTATTTCAAAGAGTAAGAATTTCCAGCCTTTATAAACTGTTGTTCAGTATTCTTTGACCTACTGCACCTGAAAGTCCAACGAGATACCCATTTTAGTTCCTTAATACTATAATTAGGCTTCCCCTATAAGGATAGGAGATTCTGGGTCCCGTGACTAACCCAATAAGAGTGTACATTAGGCTATAAAATTATTTCCAAGAGTAAGAATTTCCTGCCTATATAAACTGTTGTTCAGTATTCTTTGACCTACTGCACCTGAAAGTCCAACGAGATACCCATTTTAGTTCCTTAATACTATAATTAGGCTTTCCCTATAAGGATAGGAGAATCTGGGTCCCAAGACTAACCCAATAAGGGTGTACATTAGGCTATAAAATTATTTCCAAGAGTAAGAATTTCCAGCCTTTATAAACTGTTGTTCAGTATTCTTTGACCTACTGCACCTGAAAGTCCAACGAGATACCCATTTTAGTTCCTTAATACTATAATTAGGCTTCCCCTATAAGGATAGGAGATTCTGGGTCCCGTGACTAACCCAATAAGGGTGTACATTAGGCTATAAAATTATTTCCAAGAGTAAGAATTTCCAGCCTTTATAAACCGTTGTTCAGTATTCTTTGACCTACTGCACCTGAAAGTCCAACGAGATACCCATTTTAGTTCCTTAATACTATAATTAGGCTTTCCCTATAAGGATAGGAGAATCTGGGTCCCAAGACTAACCCAATAAGGGTGTACATTAGGCTATAAAATTATTTCAAAGAGTAAGAATTTCCAGCCTTTATAAACTGTTGTTCAGTATTCTTTGACCTACTGCACCTGAAAGTCCAACGAGATACCCATTTTAGTTCCTTAATACTATAATTAGGCTTCCCCTATAAGGATAGGAGATTCTGGGTCCCGTGACTAACCCAATAAGGGTGTACATTAGGCTATAAAATTATTTCCAAGAGTAAGAATTTCCAGCCTTTATAAACCGTTGTTCAGTATTCTTTGACCTACTGCACCTGAAAGTCCAACGAGATACCCATTTTAGTTCCTTAATACTATAATTAGGCTTCCCCTATAAGGATAGGAGATTCTGGGTCCGTGACTAACCCAATAAGGGTGTACATTAGGCTATAAATTTATTTCCCAGAGTAAGAATTTCCAGCCTTTATAAACTGTTGTTCAGTATTCTTTGACCTACTGCACCTGAAAGTCCAACGAGATACCCATTTTAGTTCCTTAATACTATAATTAGGCTTCCCCTATAAGGATAGGAGATTCTGGGTCCGTGACTAACCCAATAAGGGTGTACATTAGGCTATAAAATTATTTTCAAGAGTAAGAATTTCCAGCCTTTATAAACTGTTGTTCAGTATTCTTTGACCTACTGCACCTGAAAGTCCAACGAGATACCCATTTTAGTTCCTTAATACTATAATTAGGCTTCCCCTATAAGTATAGGAGATTCTGGGTCCCATGACTAACCCAATAAGGGTGTACATTAGGCTATAAAATTATTTCCAAGAGTAAGAATTTCCAGCCTTTATAAACTGTTGTTCAGTATTCTTTGACCTACTGCACCTGAAAGTCCAACGAGATACCCATTTTAGTTCCTTAATACTATAATTAGGCTTCCCCTATAAGGATAGGAGATTCTGGGTCCCGTGACTAACCCAATAAGAGTGTACATTAGGCTATAAAATTATTTCCAAGAGTAAGAATTTCCTGCCTATATAAACTGTTGTTCAGTATTCTTTGACCTACTGCACCTGAAAGTCCAACGAGATACCCATTTTAGTTCCTTAATACTATAATTAGGCTTTCCCTATAAGGATAGGAGAATCTGGGTCCCAAGACTAACCCAATAAGGGTGTACATTAGGCTATAAAATTATTTCAAAGAGTAAGAATTTCCAGCCTTTATAAACTGTTGTTCAGTATTCTTTGACCTACTGCACCTGAAAGTCCAACGAGATACCCATTTTAGTTCCTTAATACTATAATTAGGCTTCCCCTATAAGGATAGGAGATTCTGGGTCCCGTGACTAACCCAATAAGGGTGTACATTAGGCTATAAAATTATTTCCAAGAGTAAGAATTTCCAGCCTTTATAAACCGTTGTTCAGTATTCTTTGACCTACTGCACCTGAAAGTCCAACGAGATACCCATTTTAGTTCCTTAATACTATAATTAGGCTTCCCCTATAAGGATAGGAGATTCTGGGTCCGTGACTAACCCAATAAGGGTGTACATTAGGCTATAAAATTATTTCCAAGAGTAAGAATTTCCAGCCTTTATAAACCGTTGTTCAGTATTCTTTGACCTACTGCACCTGAAAGTCCAACGAGATACCCATTTTAGTTCCTTAATACTATAATTAGGCTTCCCCTATAAGGATAGGAGATTCTGGGTCCGTGACTAACCCAATAAGGGTGTACATTAGGCTATAAAATTATTTCCAAGAGTAAGAATTTCCAGCCTTTATAAACTGTTGTTCAGTATTCTTTGACCTACTGCACCTGAAAGTCCAACGAGATACCCATTTTAGTTCCTTAATACTATAATTAGGCTTCCCCTATAAGTATAGGAGATTCTGGGTCCCATGACTAACCCAATAAGGGTGTACATTAGGCTATAAAATTATTTCCAAGAGTAAGAATTTCCAGCCTTTATAAACTGTTGTTCAGTATTCTTTGACCTACTGCACCTGAAAGTCCAACGAGATACCCATTTTAGTTCCTTAATACTATAATTAGGCTTCCCCTATAAGGATAGGAGATTCTGGGTCCCGTGACTAACCCAATAAGAGTGTACATTAGGCTATAAAATTATTTCCAAGAGTAAGAATTTCCTGCCTATATAAACTGTTGTTCAGTATTCTTTGACCTACTGCACCTGAAAGTCCAACGAGATACCCATTTTAGTTCCTTAATACTATAATTAGGCTTTCCCTATAAGGATAGGAGAATCTGGGTCCCAAGACTAACCCAATAAGGGTGTACATTAGGCTATAAAATTATTTCAAAGAGTAAGAATTTCCAGCCTTTATAAACTGTTGTTCAGTATTCTTTGACCTACTGCACCTGAAAGTCCAACGAGATACCCATTTTAGTTCATTAATACTATAATTAGGCTTCCCCTATAAGGATAGGAGATTCTGGGTCCCGTGACTAACCCAATAAGGGTGTACATTAGGCTATAAAATTATTTCCAAGAGTAAGAATTTCCAGCCTTTATAAACCGTTGTTCAGTATTCTTTGACCTACTGCACCTGAAAGTCCAACGAGATACCCATTTTAGTTCCTTAATACTATAATTAGGCTTCCCCTATAAGGATAGGAGATTCTGGGTCCGTGACTAACCCAATAAGGGTGTACATTAGGCTATAAAATTATTTCCAAGAGTAAGAATTTCCAGCCTTTATAAACTGTTGTTCAGTATTCTTTGACCTACTGCACCTGAAAGTCCAACGAGATACCCATTTTAGTTCCTTAATACTATAATTAGGCTTTCCCTATAAGGATAGGAGAATCTGGGTCCCAAGACTAACCCAATAAGGGTGTACATTAGGCTATAAAATTATTTCAAAGAGTAAGAATTTCCAGCCTTTATAAACTGTTGTTCAGTATTCTTTGACCTACTGCACCTGAAAGTCCAACGAGATACCCATTTTAGTTCCTTAATACTATAATTAGGCTTCCCCTATAAGGATAGGAGATTCTGGGTCCCGTGACTAACCCAATAAGGGTGTACATTAGGCTATAAAATTATTTCCAAGAGTAAGAATTTCCTGCCTTTATAAACTGTTGTTCAGTATTCTTTGACCTACTGCACCTGAAAGTCCAACGAGATACCCATTTTAGTTCCTTAATACTATAATTAGGCTTTCCCTATAAGGATAGGAGAATCTGGGTCCCAAGACTAACCCAATAAGGGTGTACATTAGGCTATAAAATTATTTCAAAGAGTAAGAATTTCCAGCCTTTATAAACTGTTGTTCAGTATTCTTTGACCTACTGCACCTGAAAGTCCAACGAGATACCCATTTTAGTTCCTTAATACTATAATTAGGCTTCCCCTATAAGGATAGGAGATTCTGGGTCCCGTGACTAACCCAATAAGGGTGTACATTAGGCTATAAAATTATTTCCAAGAGTAAGAATTTCCAGCCTTTATAAACCGTTGTTCAGTATTCTTTGACCTACTGCACCTGAAAGTCCAACGAGATACCCATTTTAGTTCCTTAATACTATAATTAGGCTTCCCCTATAAGGATAGGAGATTCTGGGTCCGTGACTAACCCAATAAGGGTGTACATTAGGATATAAAATTATTTCCAAGAGTAAGAATTTCCAGCCTTTATAAACTGTTGTTCAGTATTCTTTGACCTACTGCACCTGAAAGTCCAACGAGATACCCATTTTAGTTCCTTAATACTATAATTAGGCTTCCCCTATAAGGATAGGAGATTCTGGGTCCCGTGACTAACCCAATAAGGGTGTACATTAGGCTATAAAATTATTTCCAAGAGTAAGAATTTCCAGCCTTTATAAACCGTTGTTCAGTATTCTTTGACCTACTGCACCTGAAAGTCCAACGAGATACCCATTTTAGTTCCTTAATACTATAATTAGGCTTTCCCTATAAGGATAGGAGAATCTGGGTCCCAAGACTAACCCAATAAGGGTGTACATTAGGCTATAAAATTATTTCAAAGAGTAAGAATTTCCAGCCTTTATAAACTGTTGTTCAGTATTCTTTGACCTACTGCACCTGAAAGTCCAACGAGATACCCATTTTAGTTCCTTAATACTATAATTAGGCTTCCCCTATAAGGATAGGAGATTCTGGGTCCCGTGACTAACCCAATAAGGGTGTACATTAGGCTATAAAATTATTTCCAAGAGTAAGAATTTCCAGCCTTTATAAACCGTTGTTCAGTATTCTTTGACCTACTGCACCTGAAAGTCCAACGAGATACCCATTTTAGTTCCTTAATACTATAATTAGGCTTCCCCTATAAGGATAGGAGATTCTGGGTCCGTGACTAACCCAATAAGGGTGTACATTAGGCTATAAATTTATTTCCCAGAGTAAGAATTTCCAGCCTTTATAAACTGTTGTTCAGTATTCTTTGACCTACTGCACCTGAAAGTCCAACGAGATACCCATTTTAGTTCCTTAATACTATAATTAGGCTTCCCCTATAAGGATAGGAGATTCTGGGTCCGTGACTAACCCAATAAGGGTGTACATTAGGCTATAAAATTATTTCCAAGAGTAAGAATTTCCAGCCTTTATAAACTGTTGTTCAGTATTCTTTGACCTACTGCACCTGAAAGTCCAACGAGATACCCATTTTAGTTCCTTAATACTATAATTAGGCTTCCCCTATAAGTATAGGAGATTCTGGGTCCCATGACTAACCCAATAAGGGTGTACATTAGGCTATAAAATTATTTCCAAGAGTAAGAATTTCCAGCCTTTATAAACTGTTGTTCAGTATTCTTTGACCTACTGCACCTGAAAGTCCAACGAGATACCCATTTTAGTTCCTTAATACTATAATTAGGCTTCCCCTATAAGGATAGGAGATTCTGGGTCCCGTGACTAACCCAATAAGAGTGTACATTAGGCTATAAAATTATTTCCAAGAGTAAGAATTTCCTGCCTATATAAACTGTTGTTCAGTATTCTTTGACCTACTGCACCTGAAAGTCCAACGAGATACCCATTTTAGTTCCTTAATACTATAATTAGGCTTTCCCTATAAGGATAGGAGAATCTGGGTCCCAAGACTAACCCAATAAGGGTGTACATTAGGCTATAAAATTATTTCAAAGAGTAAGAATTTCCAGCCTTTATAAACTGTTGTTCAGTATTCTTTGACCTACTGCACCTGAAAGTCCAACGAGATACCCATTTTAGTTCCTTAATACTATAATTAGGCTTCCCCTATAAGGATAGGAGATTCTGGGTCCCGTGACTAACCCAATAAGGGTGTACATTAGGCTATAAAATTATTTCCAAGAGTAAGAATTTCCAGCCTTTATAAACCGTTGTTCAGTATTCTTTGACCTACTGCACCTGAAAGTCCAACGAGATACCCATTTTAGTTCCTTAATACTATAATTAGGCTTCCCCTATAAGGATAGGAGATTCTGGGTCCGTGACTAACCCAATAAGGGTGTACATTAGGCTATAAAATTATTTCCAAGAGTAAGAATTTCCAGCCTTTATAAACCGTTGTTCAGTATTCTTTGACCTACTGCACCTGAAAGTCCAACGAGATACCCATTTTAGTTCCTTAATACTATAATTAGGCTTCCCCTATAAGGATAGGAGATTCTGGGTCCGTGACTAACCCAATAAGGGTGTACATTAGGCTATAAAATTATTTCCAAGAGTAAGAATTTCCAGCCTTTATAAACTGTTGTTCAGTATTCTTTGACCTACTGCACCTGAAAGTCCAACGAGATACCCATTTTAGTTCCTTAATACTATAATTAGGCTTCCCCTATAAGTATAGGAGATTCTGGGTCCCATGACTAACCCAATAAGGGTGTACATTAGGCTATAAAATTATTTCCAAGAGTAAGAATTTCCAGCCTTTATAAACTGTTGTTCAGTATTCTTTGACCTACTGCACCTGAAAGTCCAACGAGATACCCATTTTAGTTCCTTAATACTATAATTAGGCTTCCCCTATAAGGATAGGAGATTCTGGGTCCCGTGACTAACCCAATAAGAGTGTACATTAGGCTATAAAATTATTTCCAAGAGTAAGAATTTCCAGCCTTTATAAACTGTTGTTCAGTATTCTTTGACCTACTGCACCTGAAAGTCCAACGAGATACCCATTTTAGTTCCTTAATACTATAATTAGGCTTCCCCTATAAGTATAGGAGATTCTGGGTCCCATGACTAACCCAATAAGGGTGTACATTAGGCTATAAAATTATTTCCAAGAGTAAGAATTTCCAGCCTTTATAAACTGTTGTTCAGTATTCTTTGACCTACTGCACCTGAAAGTCCAACGAGATACCCATTTTAGTTCCTTAATACTATAATTAGGCTTCCCCTATAAGGATAGGAGATTCTGGGTCCCGTGACTAACCCAATAAGAGTGTACATTAGGCTATAAAATTATTTCCAAGAGTAAGAATTTCCTGCCTATATAAACTGTTGTTCAGTATTCTTTGACCTACTGCACCTGAAAGTCCAACGAGATACCCATTTTAGTTCCTTAATACTATAATTAGGCTTTCCCTATAAGGATAGGAGAATCTGGGTCCCAAGACTAACCCAATAAGGGTGTACATTAGGCTATAAAATTATTTCAAAGAGTAAGAATTTCCAGCCTTTATAAACTGTTGTTCAGTATTCTTTGACCTACTGCACCTGAAAGTCCAACGAGATACCCATTTTAGTTCCTTAATACTATAATTAGGCTTCCCCTATAAGGATAGGAGATTCTGGGTCCCGTGACTAACCCAATAAGGGTGTACATTAGGCTATAAAATTATTTCCAAGAGTAAGAATTTCCAGCCTTTATAAACCGTTGTTCAGTATTCTTTGACCTACTGCACCTGAAAGTCCAACGAGATACCCATTTTAGTTCCTTAATACTATAATTAGGCTTCCCCTATAAGGATAGGAGATTCTGGGTCCGTGACTAACCCAATAAGGGTGTACATTAGGCTATAAAATTATTTCCAAGAGTAAGAATTTCCAGCCTTTATAAACCGTTGTTCAGTATTCTTTGACCTACTGCACCTGAAAGTCCAACGAGATACCCATTTTAGTTCCTTAATACTATAATTAGGCTTCCCCTATAAGGATAGGAGATTCTGGGTCCGTGACTAACCCAATAAGGGTGTACATTAGGCTATAAAATTATTTCCAAGAGTAAGAATTTCCAGCCTTTATAAACTGTTGTTCAGTATTCTTTGACCTACTGCACCTGAAAGTCCAACGAGATACCCATTTTAGTTCCTTAATACTATAATTAGGCTTCCCCTATAAGGATAGGAGATTCTGGGTCCCGTGACTAACCCAATAAGGGTGTACATTAGGCTATAAAATTATTTCCAAGAGTAAGAATTTCCAGCCTTTATAAACTGTTGTTCAGTATTCTTTGACCTACTGCACCTGAAAGTCCAACGAGATACCCATTTTAGTTCCTTAATACTATAATTAGGCTTCCCCTATAAGGATAGGAGATTCTGGGTCCCGTGACTAACCCAATAAGAGTGTACATTAGGCTATAAAATTATTTCCAAGAGTAAGAATTTCCTGCCTATATAAACTGTTGTTCAGTATTCTTTGACCTACTGCACCTGAAAGTCCAACGAGATACCCATTTTAGTTCCTTAATACTATAATTAGGCTTTCCCTATAAGGATAGGAGAATCTGGGTCCCAAGACTAACCCAATAAGGGTGTACATTAGGCTATAAAATTATTTCAAAGAGTAAGAATTTCCAGCCTTTATAAACTGTTGTTCAGTATTCTTTGACCTACTGCACCTGAAAGTCCAACGAGATACCCATTTTAGTTCCTTAATACTATAATTAGGCTTCCCCTATAAGGATAGGAGATTCTGGGTCCCGTGACTAACCCAATAAGGGTGTACATTAGGCTATAAAATTATTTCCAAGAGTAAGAATTTCCAGCCTTTATAAACCGTTGTTCAGTATTCTTTGACCTACTGCACCTGAAAGTCCAACGAGATACCCATTTTAGTTCCTTAATACTATAATTAGGCTTCCCCTATAAGGATAGGAGATTCTGGGTCCGTGACTAACCCAATAAGGGTGTACATTAGGCTATAAAATTATTTCCAAGAGTAAGAATTTCCAGCCTTTATAAACCGTTGTTCAGTATTCTTTGACCTACTGCACCTGAAAGTCCAACGAGATACCCATTTTAGTTCCTTAATACTATAATTAGGCTTCCCCTATAAGGATAGGAGATTCTGGGTCCGTGACTAACCCAATAAGGGTGTACATTAGGCTATAAAATTATTTCCAAGAGTAAGAATTTCCAGCCTTTATAAACTGTTGTTCAGTATTCTTTGACCTACTGCACCTGAAAGTCCAACGAGATACCCATTTTAGTTCCTTAATACTATAATTAGGCTTCCCCTATAAGTATAGGAGATTCTGGGTCCCATGACTAACCCAATAAGGGTGTACATTAGGCTATAAAATTATTTCCAAGAGTAAGAATTTCCAGCCTTTATAAACTGTTGTTCAGTATTCTTTGACCTACTGCACCTGAAAGTCCAACGAGATACCCATTTTAGTTCCTTAATACTATAATTAGGCTTCCCCTATAAGTATAGGAGATTCTGGGTCCCATGACTAACCCAATAAGGGTGTACATTAGGCTATAAAATTATTTCCAAGAGTAAGAATTTCCAGCCTTTATAAACTGTTGTTCAGTATTCTTTGACCTACTGCACCTGAAAGTCCAACGAGATACCCATTTTAGTTCCTTAATACTATAATTAGGCTTCCCCTATAAGGATAGGAGATTCTGGGTCCCGTGACTAACCCAATAAGAGTGTACATTAGGCTATAAAATTATTTCCAAGAGTAAGAATTTCCTGCCTATATAAACTGTTGTTCAGTATTCTTTGACCTACTGCACCTGAAAGTCCAACGAGATACCCATTTTAGTTCCTTAATACTATAATTAGGCTTTCCCTATAAGGATAGGAGAATCTGGGTCCCAAGACTAACCCAATAAGGGTGTACATTAGGCTATAAAATTATTTCAAAGAGTAAGAATTTCCAGCCTTTATAAACTGTTGTTCAGTATTCTTTGACCTACTGCACCTGAAAGTCCAACGAGATACCCATTTTAGTTCCTTAATACTATAATTAGGCTTCCCCTATAAGGATAGGAGATTCTGGGTCCCGTGACTAACCCAATAAGGGTGTACATTAGGCTATAAAATTATTTCCAAGAGTAAGAATTTCCAGCCTTTATAAACCGTTGTTCAGTATTCTTTGACCTACTGCACCTGAAAGTCCAACGAGATACCCATTTTAGTTCCTTAATACTATAATTAGGCTTCCCCTATAAGGATAGGAGATTCTGGGTCCGTGACTAACCCAATAAGGGTGTACATTAGGCTATAAAATTATTTCCAAGAGTAAGAATTTCCAGCCTTTATAAACCGTTGTTCAGTATTCTTTGACCTACTGCACCTGAAAGTCCAACGAGATACCCATTTTAGTTCCTTAATACTATAATTAGGCTTCCCCTATAAGGATAGGAGATTCTGGGTCCGTGACTAACCCAATAAGGGTGTACATTAGGCTATAAAATTATTTCCAAGAGTAAGAATTTCCAGCCTTTATAAACTGTTGTTCAGTATTCTTTGACCTACTGCACCTGAAAGTCCAACGAGATACCCATTTTAGTTCCTTAATACTATAATTAGGCTTCCCCTATAAGGATAGGAGATTCTGGGTCCCGTGACTAACCCAATAAGGGTGTACATTAGGCTATAAAATTATTTCCAAGAGTAAGAATTTCCAGCCTTTATAAACTGTTGTTCAGTATTCTTTGACCTACTGCACCTGAAAGTCCAACGAGATACCCATTTTAGTTCCTTAATACTATAATTAGGCTTCCCCTATAAGGATAGGAGATTCTGGGTCCCGTGACTAACCCAATAAGAGTGTACATTAGGCTATAAAATTATTTCCAAGAGTAAGAATTTCCTGCCTATATAAACTGTTGTTCAGTATTCTTTGACCTACTGCACCTGAAAGTCCAACGAGATACCCATTTTAGTTCCTTAATACTATAATTAGGCTTTCCCTATAAGGATAGGAGAATCTGGGTCCCAAGACTAACCCAATAAGGGTGTACATTAGGCTATAAAATTATTTCAAAGAGTAAGAATTTCCAGCCTTTATAAACTGTTGTTCAGTATTCTTTGACCTACTGCACCTGAAAGTCCAACGAGATACCCATTTTAGTTCCTTAATACTATAATTAGGCTTCCCCTATAAGGATAGGAGATTCTGGGTCCCGTGACTAACCCAATAAGGGTGTACATTAGGCTATAAAATTATTTCCAAGAGTAAGAATTTCCAGCCTTTATAAACCGTTGTTCAGTATTCTTTGACCTACTGCACCTGAAAGTCCAACGAGATACCCATTTTAGTTCCTTAATACTATAATTAGGCTTCCCCTATAAGGATAGGAGATTCTGGGTCCGTGACTAACCCAATAAGGGTGTACATTAGGCTATAAAATTATTTCCAAGAGTAAGAATTTCCAGCCTTTATAAACCGTTGTTCAGTATTCTTTGACCTACTGCACCTGAAAGTCCAACGAGATACCCATTTTAGTTCCTTAATACTATAATTAGGCTTCCCCTATAAGGATAGGAGATTCTGGGTCCGTGACTAACCCAATAAGGGTGTACATTAGGCTATAAAATTATTTCCAAGAGTAAGAATTTCCAGCCTTTATAAACTGTTGTTCAGTATTCTTTGACCTACTGCACCTGAAAGTCCAACGAGATACCCATTTTAGTTCCTTAATACTATAATTAGGCTTCCCCTATAAGTATAGGAGATTCTGGGTCCCATGACTAACCCAATAAGGGTGTACATTAGGCTATAAAATTATTTCAAAGAGTAAGAATTTCCAGCCTTTATAAACTGTTGTTCAGTATTCTTTGACCTACTGCACCTGAAAGTCCAACGAGATACCCATTTTAGTTCCTTAATACTATAATTAGGCTTCCCCTATAAGGATAGGAGATTCTGGGTCCCGTGACTAACCCAATAAGGGTGTACATTAGGCTATAAAATTATTTCCAAGAGTAAGAATTTCCAGCCTTTATAAACCGTTGTTCAGTATTCTTTGACCTACTGCACCTGAAAGTCCAACGAGATACCCATTTTAGTTCCTTAATACTATAATTAGGCTTCCCCTATAAGGATAGGAGATTCTGGGTCCGTGACTAACCCAATAAGGGTGTACATTAGGCTATAAAATTATTTCCAAGAGTAAGAATTTCCAGCCTTTATAAACCGTTGTTCAGTATTCTTTGACCTACTGCACCTGAAAGTCCAACGAGATACCCATTTTAGTTCCTTAATACTATAATTAGGCTTCCCCTATAAGGATAGGAGATTCTGGGTCCGTGACTAACCCAATAAGGGTGTACATTAGGCTATAAAATTATTTCCAAGAGTAAGAATTTCCAGCCTTTATAAACTGTTGTTCAGTATTCTTTGACCTACTGCACCTGAAAGTCCAACGAGATACCCATTTTAGTTCCTTAATACTATAATTAGGCTTCCCCTATAAGTATAGGAGATTCTGGGTCCCATGACTAACCCAATAAGGGTGTACATTAGGCTATAAAATTATTTCCAAGAGTAAGAATTTCCAGCCTTTATAAACTGTTGTTCAGTATTCTTTGACCTACTGCACCTGAAAGTCCAACGAGATACCCATTTTAGTTCCTTAATACTATAATTAGGCTTCCCCTATAAGGATAGGAGATTCTGGGTCCCGTGACTAACCCAATAAGAGTGTACATTAGGCTATAAAATTATTTCCAAGAGTAAGAATTTCCTGCCTATATAAACTGTTGTTCAGTATTCTTTGACCTACTGCACCTGAAAGTCCAACGAGATACCCATTTTAGTTCCTTAATACTATAATTAGGCTTTCCCTATAAGGATAGGAGAATCTGGGTCCCAAGACTAACCCAATAAGGGTGTACATTAGGCTATAAAATTATTTCAAAGAGTAAGAATTTCCAGCCTTTATAAACTGTTGTTCAGTATTCTTTGACCTACTGCACCTGAAAGTCCAACGAGATACCCATTTTAGTTCCTTAATACTATAATTAGGCTTCCCCTATAAGGATAGGAGATTCTGGGTCCCGTGACTAACCCAATAAGGGTGTACATTAGGCTATAAAATTATTTCCAAGAGTAAGAATTTCCAGCCTTTATAAACCGTTGTTCAGTATTCTTTGACCTACTGCACCTGAAAGTCCAACGAGATACCCATTTTAGTTCCTTAATACTATAATTAGGCTTCCCCTATAAGGATAGGAGATTCTGGGTCCGTGACTAACCCAATAAGGGTGTACATTAGGCTATAAAATTATTTCCAAGAGTAAGAATTTCCAGCCTTTATAAACTGTTGTTCAGTATTCTTTGACCTACTGCACCTGAAAGTCCAACGAGATACCCATTTTAGTTCCTTAATACTATAATTAGGCTTTCCCTATAAGGATAGGAGAATCTGGGTCCCAAGACTAACCCAATAAGGGTGTACATTAGGCTATAAAATTATTTCAAAGAGTAAGAATTTCCAGCCTTTATAAACTGTTGTTCAGTATTCTTTGACCTACTGCACCTGAAAGTCCAACGAGATACCCATTTTAGTTCCTTAATACTATAATTAGGCTTCCCCTATAAGGATAGGAGATTCTGGGTCCCGTGACTAACCCAATAAGGGTGTACATTAGGCTATAAAATTATTTCCAAGAGTAAGAATTTCCAGCCTTTATAAACCGTTGTTCAGTATTCTTTGACCTACTGCACCTGAAAGTCCAACGAGATACCCATTTTAGTTCCTTAATACTATAATTAGGCTTTCCCTATAAGGATAGGAGAATCTGGGTCCCAAGACTAACCCAATAAGGGTGTACATTAGGCTATAAAATTATTTCAAAGAGTAAGAATTTCCAGCCTTTATAAACTGTTGTTCAGTATTCTTTGACCTACTACACCTGAAAGTCCAACGAGATACCAATTTTAGTTCCTTAATACTATAATTAGGCTTTCCCTATAAGGATAGGGTAATCTGGGTCCTAAGACTAACCCAATAAGGGTGTACATTAGGCTATAAAATTATTTCCAAGAGTAAGAATTTCCAGCCTTTATAAACCGTTGTTCAGTATTCTTTGACCTACTGCACCTGAAAGTCCAACGAGATACCCATTTTAGTTCCTTAATACTATAATTAGGCTTCCCCTATAAGGATAGGAGATTCTGGGTCCGTGACTACCCCAATAAGTGTGTACATTAGGCTATAAAATTATTTCCAAAAGTAAGAATTTCCAGCCTTTATAAACTGTTGTTCAGTATTCTTTGACCTACTGCACCTGAAAGTCCAACGAGATACCAATTTTAGTTCCTTAATACTATAATTAGGCTTTCCCTATAAGGATAGGGTAATCTGGGTCCCAAGACTAACCCAATAAGGGTGTACATTAGGCTATAAAATTATTTCCAAGAGTAAGAATTTCCAGCCTTTATAAACCGTTGTTCAGTATTCTTTGACCTACTGCACCTGAAAGTCCAACGAGATACCCATTTTAGTTCCTTAATACTATAATTAGGCTTTCCCTATAAGGATAGGAGAATCTGGGTCCCAAGACTAACCCAATAAGGGTGTACATTAGGCTATAAAATTATTTCAAAGAGTAAGAATTTCCAGCCTTTATAAACTGTTGTTCAGTATTCTTTGACCTACTGCACCTGAAAGTCCAACGAGATACCCATTTTAGTTCCTTAATACTATAATTAGGCTTCCCCTATAAGGATAGGAGATTCTGGGTCCCGTGACTAACCCAATAAGGGTGTACATTAGGCTATAAAATTATTTCCAAGAGTAAGAATTTCCAGCCTTTATAAACCGTTGTTCAGTATTCTTTGACCTACTGCACCTGAAAGTCCAACGAGATACCCATTTTAGTTCCTTAATACTATAATTAGGCTTCCCCTATAAGGATAGGAGATTCTGGGTCCGTGACTAACCCAATAAGGGTGTACATTAGGCTATAAAATTATTTCCAAGAGTAAGAATTTCCAGCCTTTATAAACTGTTGTTCAGTATTCTTTGACCTACTGCACCTGAAAGTCCAACGAGATACCCATTTTAGTTCCTTAATACTATAATTAGGCTTTCCCTATAAGGATAGGAGAATCTGGGTCCCAAGACTAACCCAATAAGGGTGTACATTAGGCTATAAAATTATTTCAAAGAGTAAGAATTTCCAGCCTTTATAAACTGTTGTTCAGTATTCTTTGACCTACTGCACCTGAAAGTCCAACGAGATACCCATTTTAGTTCCTTAATACTATAATTAGGCTTCCCCTATAAGGATAGGAGATTCTGGGTCCCGTGACTAACCCAATAAGGGTGTACATTAGGCTATAAAATTATTTCCAAGAGTAAGAATTTCCAGCCTTTATAAACCGTTGTTCAGTATTCTTTGACCTACTGCACCTGAAAGTCCAACGAGATACCCATTTTAGTTCCTTAATACTATAATTAGGCTTTCCCTATAAGGATAGGAGAATCTGGGTCCCAAGACTAACCCAATAAGGGTGTACATTAGGCTATAAAATTATTTCAAAGAGTAAGAATTTCCAGCCTTTATAAACTGTTGTTCAGTATTCTTTGACCTACTGCACCTGAAAGTCCAACGAGATACCCATTTTAGTTCCTTAATACTATAATTAGGCTTCCCCTATAAGGATAGGAGATTCTGGGTCCCGTGACTAACCCAATAAGGGTGTACATTAGGCTATATAATTATTTCCAAGAGTAAGAATTTCCAGCCTTTATAAACCGTTGTTCAGTATTCTTTGACCTACTGCACCTGAAAGTCCAACGAGATACCCATTTTAGTTCCTTAATACTATAATTAGGCTTTCCCTATAAGGATAGGAGAATCTGGGTCCCAAGACTAACCCAATAAGGGTGTACATTAGGCTATAAAATTATTTCAAAGAGTAAGAATTTCCAGCCTTTATAAACTGTTGTTCAGTATTCTTTGACCTACTACACCTGAAAGTCCAACGAGATACCCATTTTAGTTCCTTAATACTATAATTAGGCTTTCCCTATAAGGATAGGAGAATCTGGGTCCCAAGACTAACCCAATAAGGGTGTACATTAGGCTATAAAATTATTTCAAAGAGTAAGAATTTCCAGCCTTTATAAACTGTTGTTCAGTATTCTTTGACCTACTGCACGTGAAAGTCCAACGAGATACCCATTTTAGTTCCTTAATACTATAATTAGGCTTCCCCTATAAGGATAGGAGATTCTGGGTCCCGTGACTAACCCAATAAGGGTGTACATTAGGCTATAAAATTATTTCCAAGAGTAAGAATTTCCAGCCTTTATAAACCGTTGTTCAGTATTCTTTGACCTACTGCACCTGAAAGTCCAACGAGATACCCATTTTAGTTCCTTAATACTATAATTAGGCTTCCCCTATAAGGATAGGAGATTCTGGGTCCGTGACTAACCCAATAAGGGTGTACATTAGGCTATAAAATTATTTCCAAGAGTAAGAATTTCCAGCCTTTATAAACTGTTGTTCAGTATTCTTTGACCTACTGCACCTGAAAGTCCAACGAGATACCCATTTTAGTTCCTTAATACTATAATTAGGCTTCCCCTATAAGGATAGGAGATTCTGGGTCCCGTGACTAACCCAATAAGGGTGTACATTAGGCTATAAAATTATTTCCAAGAGTAAGAATTTCCAGCCTTTATAAACTGTTGTTCAGTATTCTTTGACCTACTGCACGTGAAAGTCCAACGAGATACCCATTTTAGTTCCTTAATACTATAATTAGGCTTCCCCTATAAGGATAGGAGATTCTGGGTCCCGTGACTAACCCAATAAGGGTGTACATTAGGCTATAAAATTATTTCCAAGAGTAAGAATTTCCAGCCTTTATAAACCGTTGTTCAGTATTCTTTGACCTACTGCACCTGAAAGTCCAACGAGATACCCATTTTAGTTCCTTAATACTATAATTAGGCTTCCCCTATAAGGATAGGAGATTCTGGGTCCGTGACTAACCCAATAAGGGTGTACATTAGGCTATAAAATTATTTCCAAGAGTAAGAATTTCCAGCCTTTATAAACTGTTGTTCAGTATTCTTTGACCTACTGCACCTGAAAGTCCAACGAGATACCCATTTTAGTTCCTTAATACTATAATTAGGCTTCCCCTATAAGGATAGGAGATTCTGGGTCCCGTGACTAACCCAATAAGGGTGTACATTAGGCTATAAAATTATTTCCAAGAGTAAGAATTTCCAGCCTTTATAAACTGTTGTTCAGTATTCTTTGACCTACTGCACCTGAAAGTCCAACGAGATACCCATTTTAGTTCCTTAATACTATAATTAGGCTTCCCCTATAAGGATAGGAGATTCTGGGTCCCGTGACTAACCCAATAAGAGTGTACATTAGGCTATAAAATTATTTCCAAGAGTAAGAATTTCCTGCCTATATAAACTGTTGTTCAGTATTCTTTGACCTACTGCACCTGAAAGTCCAACGAGATACCCATTTTAGTTCCTTAATACTATAATTAGGCTTTCCCTATAAGGATAGGAGAATCTGGGTCCCAAGACTAACCCAATAAGGGTGTACATTAGGCTATAAAATTATTTCAAAGAGTAAGAATTTCCAGCCTTTATAAACTGTTGTTCAGTATTCTTTGACCTACTGCACCTGAAAGTCCAACGAGATACCCATTTTAGTTCCTTAATACTATAATTAGGCTTCCCCTATAAGGATAGGAGATTCTGGGTCCCGTGACTAACCCAATAAGGGTGTACATTAGGCTATAAAATTATTTCCAAGAGTAAGAATTTCCAGCCTTTATAAACCGTTGTTCAGTATTCTTTGACCTACTGCACCTGAAAGTCCAACGAGATACCCATTTTAGTTCCTTAATACTATAATTAGGCTTCCCCTATAAGGATAGGAGATTCTGGGTCCGTGACTAACCCAATAAGGGTGTACATTAGGCTATAAAATTATTTCCAAGAGTAAGAATTTCCAGCCTTTATAAACCGTTGTTCAGTATTCTTTGACCTACTGCACCTGAAAGTCCAACGAGATACCCATTTTAGTTCCTTAATACTATAATTAGGCTTCCCCTATAAGGATAGGAGATTCTGGGTCCGTGACTAACCCAATAAGGGTGTACATTAGGCTATAAAATTATTTCCAAGAGTAAGAATTTCCAGCCTTTATAAACTGTTGTTCAGTATTCTTTGACCTACTGCACCTGAAAGTCCAACGAGATACCCATTTTAGTTCCTTAATACTATAATTAGGCTTCCCCTATAAGTATAGGAGATTCTGGGTCCCATGACTAACCCAATAAGGGTGTACATTAGGCTATAAAATTATTTCCAAGAGTAAGAATTTCCAGCCTTTATAAACTGTTGTTCAGTATTCTTTGACCTACTGCACCTGAAAGTCCAACGAGATACCCATTTTAGTTCCTTAATACTATAATTAGGCTTCCCCTATAAGTATAGGAGATTCTGGGTCCCATGACTAACCCAATAAGGGTGTACATTAGGCTATAAAATTATTTCCAAGAGTAAGAATTTCCAGCCTTTATAAACTGTTGTTCAGTATTCTTTGACCTACTGCACCTGAAAGTCCAACGAGATACCCATTTTAGTTCCTTAATACTATAATTAGGCTTCCCCTATAAGGATAGGAGATTCTGGGTCCCGTGACTAACCCAATAAGAGTGTACATTAGGCTATAAAATTATTTCCAAGAGTAAGAATTTCCTGCCTATATAAACTGTTGTTCAGTATTCTTTGACCTACTGCACCTGAAAGTCCAACGAGATACCCATTTTAGTTCCTTAATACTATAATTAGGCTTTCCCTATAAGGATAGGAGAATCTGGGTCCCAAGACTAACCCAATAAGGGTGTACATTAGGCTATAAAATTATTTCAAAGAGTAAGAATTTCCAGCCTTTATAAACTGTTGTTCAGTATTCTTTGACCTACTGCACCTGAAAGTCCAACGAGATACCCATTTTAGTTCCTTAATACTATAATTAGGCTTCCCCTATAAGGATAGGAGATTCTGGGTCCCGTGACTAACCCAATAAGGGTGTACATTAGGCTATAAAATTATTTCCAAGAGTAAGAATTTCCAGCCTTTATAAACCGTTGTTCAGTATTCTTTGACCTACTGCACCTGAAAGTCCAACGAGATACCCATTTTAGTTCCTTAATACTATAATTAGGCTTCCCCTATAAGGATAGGAGATTCTGGGTCCGTGACTAACCCAATAAGGGTGTACATTAGGCTATAAAATTATTTCCAAGAGTAAGAATTTCCAGCCTTTATAAACCGTTGTTCAGTATTCTTTGACCTACTGCACCTGAAAGTCCAACGAGATACCCATTTTAGTTCCTTAATACTATAATTAGGCTTCCCCTATAAGGATAGGAGATTCTGGGTCCGTGACTAACCCAATAAGGGTGTACATTAGGCTATAAAATTATTTCCAAGAGTAAGAATTTCCAGCCTTTATAAACTGTTGTTCAGTATTCTTTGACCTACTGCACCTGAAAGTCCAACGAGATACCCATTTTAGTTCCTTAATACTATAATTAGGCTTCCCCTATAAGGATAGGAGATTCTGGGTCCCGTGACTAACCCAATAAGGGTGTACATTAGGCTATAAAATTATTTCCAAGAGTAAGAATTTCCAGCCTTTATAAACTGTTGTTCAGTATTCTTTGACCTACTGCACCTGAAAGTCCAACGAGATACCCATTTTAGTTCCTTAATACTATAATTAGGCTTCCCCTATAAGGATAGGAGATTCTGGGTCCCGTGACTAACCCAATAAGAGTGTACATTAGGCTATAAAATTATTTCCAAGAGTAAGAATTTCCTGCCTATATAAACTGTTGTTCAGTATTCTTTGACCTACTGCACCTGAAAGTCCAACGAGATACCCATTTTAGTTCCTTAATACTATAATTAGGCTTTCCCTATAAGGATAGGAGAATCTGGGTCCCAAGACTAACCCAATAAGGGTGTACATTAGGCTATAAAATTATTTCAAAGAGTAAGAATTTCCAGCCTTTATAAACTGTTGTTCAGTATTCTTTGACCTACTGCACCTGAAAGTCCAACGAGATACCCATTTTAGTTCCTTAATACTATAATTAGGCTTCCCCTATAAGGATAGGAGATTCTGGGTCCCGTGACTAACCCAATAAGGGTGTACATTAGGCTATAAAATTATTTCCAAGAGTAAGAATTTCCAGCCTTTATAAACCGTTGTTCAGTATTCTTTGACCTACTGCACCTGAAAGTCCAACGAGATACCCATTTTAGTTCCTTAATACTATAATTAGGCTTCCCCTATAAGGATAGGAGATTCTGGGTCCGTGACTAACCCAATAAGGGTGTACATTAGGCTATAAAATTATTTCCAAGAGTAAGAATTTCCAGCCTTTATAAACCGTTGTTCAGTATTCTTTGACCTACTGCACCTGAAAGTCCAACGAGATACCCATTTTAGTTCCTTAATACTATAATTAGGCTTCCCCTATAAGGATAGGAGATTCTGGGTCCGTGACTAACCCAATAAGGGTGTACATTAGGCTATAAAATTATTTCCAAGAGTAAGAATTTCCAGCCTTTATAAACTGTTGTTCAGTATTCTTTGACCTACTGCACCTGAAAGTCCAACGAGATACCCATTTTAGTTCCTTAATACTATAATTAGGCTTCCCCTATAAGTATAGGAGATTCTGGGTCCCATGACTAACCCAATAAGGGTGTACATTAGGCTATAAAATTATTTCAAAGAGTAAGAATTTCCAGCCTTTATAAACTGTTGTTCAGTATTCTTTGACCTACTGCACCTGAAAGTCCAACGAGATACCCATTTTAGTTCCTTAATACTATAATTAGGCTTCCCCTATAAGGATAGGAGATTCTGGGTCCCGTGACTAACCCAATAAGGGTGTACATTAGGCTATAAAATTATTTCCAAGAGTAAGAATTTCCAGCCTTTATAAACCGTTGTTCAGTATTCTTTGACCTACTGCACCTGAAAGTCCAACGAGATACCCATTTTAGTTCCTTAATACTATAATTAGGCTTCCCCTATAAGGATAGGAGATTCTGGGTCCGTGACTAACCCAATAAGGGTGTACATTAGGCTATAAAATTATTTCCAAGAGTAAGAATTTCCAGCCTTTATAAACCGTTGTTCAGTATTCTTTGACCTACTGCACCTGAAAGTCCAACGAGATACCCATTTTAGTTCCTTAATACTATAATTAGGCTTCCCCTATAAGGATAGGAGATTCTGGGTCCGTGACTAACCCAATAAGGGTGTACATTAGGCTATAAAATTATTTCCAAGAGTAAGAATTTCCAGCCTTTATAAACTGTTGTTCAGTATTCTTTGACCTACTGCACCTGAAAGTCCAACGAGATACCCATTTTAGTTCCTTAATACTATAATTAGGCTTCCCCTATAAGTATAGGAGATTCTGGGTCCCATGACTAACCCAATAAGGGTGTACATTAGGCTATAAAATTATTTCCAAGAGTAAGAATTTCCAGCCTTTATAAACTGTTGTTCAGTATTCTTTGACCTACTGCACCTGAAAGTCCAACGAGATACCCATTTTAGTTCCTTAATACTATAATTAGGCTTCCCCTATAAGGATAGGAGATTCTGGGTCCCGTGACTAACCCAATAAGAGTGTACATTAGGCTATAAAATTATTTCCAAGAGTAAGAATTTCCTGCCTATATAAACTGTTGTTCAGTATTCTTTGACCTACTGCACCTGAAAGTCCAACGAGATACCCATTTTAGTTCCTTAATACTATAATTAGGCTTTCCCTATAAGGATAGGAGAATCTGGGTCCCAAGACTAACCCAATAAGGGTGTACATTAGGCTATAAAATTATTTCAAAGAGTAAGAATTTCCAGCCTTTATAAACTGTTGTTCAGTATTCTTTGACCTACTGCACCTGAAAGTCCAACGAGATACCCATTTTAGTTCCTTAATACTATAATTAGGCTTCCCCTATAAGGATAGGAGATTCTGGGTCCCGTGACTAACCCAATAAGGGTGTACATTAGGCTATAAAATTATTTCCAAGAGTAAGAATTTCCAGCCTTTATAAACCGTTGTTCAGTATTCTTTGACCTACTGCACCTGAAAGTCCAACGAGATACCCATTTTAGTTCCTTAATACTATAATTAGGCTTCCCCTATAAGGATAGGAGATTCTGGGTCCGTGACTAACCCAATAAGGGTGTACATTAGGCTATAAAATTATTTCCAAGAGTAAGAATTTCCAGCCTTTATAAACTGTTGTTCAGTATTCTTTGACCTACTGCACCTGAAAGTCCAACGAGATACCCATTTTAGTTCCTTAATACTATAATTAGGCTTTCCCTATAAGGATAGGAGAATCTGGGTCCCAAGACTAACCCAATAAGGGTGTACATTAGGCTATAAAATTATTTCAAAGAGTAAGAATTTCCAGCCTTTATAAACTGTTGTTCAGTATTCTTTGACCTACTGCACCTGAAAGTCCAACGAGATACCCATTTTAGTTCCTTAATACTATAATTAGGCTTCCCCTATAAGGATAGGAGATTCTGGGTCCCGTGACTAACCCAATAAGGGTGTACATTAGGCTATAAAATTATTTCCAAGAGTAAGAATTTCCAGCCTTTATAAACCGTTGTTCAGTATTCTTTGACCTACTGCACCTGAAAGTCCAACGAGATACCCATTTTAGTTCCTTAATACTATAATTAGGCTTTCCCTATAAGGATAGGAGAATCTGGGTCCCAAGACTAACCCAATAAGGGTGTACATTAGGCTATAAAATTATTTCAAAGAGTAAGAATTTCCAGCCTTTATAAACTGTTGTTCAGTATTCTTTGACCTACTACACCTGAAAGTCCAACGAGATACCAATTTTAGTTCCTTAATACTATAATTAGGCTTTCCCTATAAGGATAGGGTAATCTGGGTCCTAAGACTAACCCAATAAGGGTGTACATTAGGCTATAAAATTATTTCCAAGAGTAAGAATTTCCAGCCTTTATAAACCGTTGTTCAGTATTCTTTGACCTACTGCACCTGAAAGTCCAACGAGATACCCATTTTAGTTCCTTAATACTATAATTAGGCTTCCCCTATAAGGATAGGAGATTCTGGGTCCGTGACTACCCCAATAAGTGTGTACATTAGGCTATAAAATTATTTCCAAAAGTAAGAATTTCCAGCCTTTATAAACTGTTGTTCAGTATTCTTTGACCTACTGCACCTGAAAGTCCAACGAGATACCAATTTTAGTTCCTTAATACTATAATTAGGCTTTCCCTATAAGGATAGGGTAATCTGGGTCCCAAGACTAACCCAATAAGGGTGTACATTAGGCTATAAAATTATTTCCAAGAGTAAGAATTTCCAGCCTTTATAAACCGTTGTTCAGTATTCTTTGACCTACTGCACCTGAAAGTCCAACGAGATACCCATTTTAGTTCCTTAATACTATAATTAGGCTTTCCCTATAAGGATAGGAGAATCTGGGTCCCAAGACTAACCCAATAAGGGTGTACATTAGGCTATAAAATTATTTCAAAGAGTAAGAATTTCCAGCCTTTATAAACTGTTGTTCAGTATTCTTTGACCTACTGCACCTGAAAGTCCAACGAGATACCCATTTTAGTTCCTTAATACTATAATTAGGCTTCCCCTATAAGGATAGGAGATTCTGGGTCCCGTGACTAACCCAATAAGGGTGTACATTAGGCTATAAAATTATTTCCAAGAGTAAGAATTTCCAGCCTTTATAAACCGTTGTTCAGTATTCTTTGACCTACTGCACCTGAAAGTCCAACGAGATACCCATTTTAGTTCCTTAATACTATAATTAGGCTTCCCCTATAAGGATAGGAGATTCTGGGTCCGTGACTAACCCAATAAGGGTGTACATTAGGCTATAAAATTATTTCCAAGAGTAAGAATTTCCAGCCTTTATAAACTGTTGTTCAGTATTCTTTGACCTACTGCACCTGAAAGTCCAACGAGATACCCATTTTAGTTCCTTAATACTATAATTAGGCTTTCCCTATAAGGATAGGAGAATCTGGGTCCCAAGACTAACCCAATAAGGGTGTACATTAGGCTATAAAATTATTTCAAAGAGTAAGAATTTCCAGCCTTTATAAACTGTTGTTCAGTATTCTTTGACCTACTGCACCTGAAAGTCCAACGAGATACCCATTTTAGTTCCTTAATACTATAATTAGGCTTCCCCTATAAGGATAGGAGATTCTGGGTCCCGTGACTAACCCAATAAGGGTGTACATTAGGCTATAAAATTATTTCCAAGAGTAAGAATTTCCAGCCTTTATAAACCGTTGTTCAGTATTCTTTGACCTACTGCACCTGAAAGTCCAACGAGATACCCATTTTAGTTCCTTAATACTATAATTAGGCTTTCCCTATAAGGATAGGAGAATCTGGGTCCCAAGACTAACCCAATAAGGGTGTACATTAGGCTATAAAATTATTTCAAAGAGTAAGAATTTCCAGCCTTTATAAACTGTTGTTCAGTATTCTTTGACCTACTGCACCTGAAAGTCCAACGAGATACCCATTTTAGTTCCTTAATACTATAATTAGGCTTCCCCTATAAGGATAGGAGATTCTGGGTCCCGTGACTAACCCAATAAGGGTGTACATTAGGCTATATAATTATTTCCAAGAGTAAGAATTTCCAGCCTTTATAAACCGTTGTTCAGTATTCTTTGACCTACTGCACCTGAAAGTCCAACGAGATACCCATTTTAGTTCCTTAATACTATAATTAGGCTTTCCCTATAAGGATAGGAGAATCTGGGTCCCAAGACTAACCCAATAAGGGTGTACATTAGGCTATAAAATTATTTCAAAGAGTAAGAATTTCCAGCCTTTATAAACTGTTGTTCAGTATTCTTTGACCTACTACACCTGAAAGTCCAACGAGATACCCATTTTAGTTCCTTAATACTATAATTAGGCTTTCCCTATAAGGATAGGAGAATCTGGGTCCCAAGACTAACCCAATAAGGGTGTACATTAGGCTATAAAATTATTTCAAAGAGTAAGAATTTCCAGCCTTTATAAACTGTTGTTCAGTATTCTTTGACCTACTGCACGTGAAAGTCCAACGAGATACCCATTTTAGTTCCTTAATACTATAATTAGGCTTCCCCTATAAGGATAGGAGATTCTGGGTCCCGTGACTAACCCAATAAGGGTGTACATTAGGCTATAAAATTATTTCCAAGAGTAAGAATTTCCAGCCTTTATAAACTGTTGTTCAGTATTCTTTGAGCTACTGCACCTGAAAGTCCAACGAGATACCCATTTTAGTTCCTTAATACTATAATTAGGCTTCCCCTATAAGGATAGGAGATTCTGGGTCCGTGACTAACCCAATAAGGGTGTACATTAGGCTATAAAATTATTTCCAAGAGTAAGAATTTCCAGCCTTTATAAACTGTTGTTCAGTATTCTTTGACCTACTGCACCTGAAAGTCCAACGAGATACCCATTTTAGTTCCTTAATACTATAATTAGGCTTCCCCTATAAGTATAGGAGATTCTGGGTCCCATGACTAACCCAATAAGGGTGTACATTAGGCTATAAAATTATTTCCAAGAGTAAGAATTTCCAGCCTTTATAAACTGTTGTTCAAAATTCTTTGACCTACTGCACCTGAAAGTCCAACGAGATACCCATTTTAGTTCCTTAATACTATAATTAGGCTTCCCCTCTAAGGATAGGAGATTCTGGGTCCCGTGACTAACCCAATAAGAGTGTACATTAGGCTATAAAATTATTTCCAAGAGTAAGAATTTCCTGCCTTTATAAACTGTTGTTCAGTATTCTTTGACCTACTGCACCTGAAAGTCCAACGAGATACCCATTTTAGTTCCTTAATACTATAATTAGGCTTTCCCTATAAGGATAGGAGAATCTGGGTCCCAAGACTAACCCAATAAGGGTGTACATTAGGCTATAAAATTATTTCAAAGAGTAAGAATTTCCAGCCTTTATAAACTGTTGTTCAGTATTCTTTGACCTACTGCACCTGAAAGTCCAACGAGATACCCATTTTAGTTCCTTAATACTATAATTAGGCTTCCCCTATAAGGATAGGAGATTCTGGGTCCCGTGACTAACCCAATAAGGGTGTACATTAGGCTATAAAATTATTTCCAAGAGTAAGAATTTCCAGCCTTTATAAACCGTTGTTCAGTATTCTTTGACCTACTGCACCTGAAAGTCCAACGAGATACCCATTTTAGTTCCTTAATACTATAATTAGGCTTCCCCTATAAGGATAGGAGATTCTGGGTCCGTGACTAACCCAATAAGGGTGTACATTAGGCTATAAAATTATTTCCAAGAGTAAGAATTTCCAGCCTTTATAAACTGTTGTTCAGTATTCTTTGACCTACTGCACCTGAAAGTCCAACGAGATACCCATTTTAGTTCCTTAATACTATAATTAGGCTTTCCCTATAAGGATAGGAGAATCTGGGTCCCAAGACTAACCCAATAAGGGTGTACATTAGGCTATAAAATTATTTCAAAGAGTAAGAATTTCCAGCCTTTATAAACTGTTGTTCAGTATTCTTTGACCTACTGCACCTGAAAGTCCAACGAGATACCCATTTTAGTTCCTTAATACTATAATTAGGCTTCCCCTATAAGGATAGGAGATTCTGGGTCCCGTGACTAACCCAATAAGGGTGTACATTAGGCTATAAAATTATTTCCAAGAGTAAGAATTTCCAGCCTTTATAAACCGTTGTTCAGTATTCTTTGACCTACTGCACCTGAAAGTCCAACGAGATACCCATTTTAGTTCCTTAATACTATAATTAGGCTTTCCCTATAAGGATAGGAGAATCTGGGTCCCAAGACTAACCCAATAAGGGTGTACATTAGGCTATAAAATTATTTCAAAGAGTAAGAATTTCCAGCCTTTATAAACTGTTGTTCAGTATTCTTTGACCTACTACACCTGAAAGTCCAACGAGATACCAATTTTAGTTCCTTAATACTATAATTAGGCTTTCCCTATAAGGATAGGGTAATCTGGGTCCTAAGACTAACCCAATAAGGGTGTACATTAGGCTATAAAATTATTTCCAAGAGTAAGAATTTCCAGCCTTTATAAACCGTTGTTCAGTATTCTTTGACCTACTGCACCTGAAAGTCCAACGAGATACCCATTTTAGTTCCTTAATACTATAATTAGGCTTCCCCTATAAGGATAGGAGATTCTGGGTCCGTGACTACCCCAATAAGTGTGTACATTAGGCTATAAAATTATTTCCAAAAGTAAGAATTTCCAGCCTTTATAAACTGTTGTTCAGTATTCTTTGACCTACTGCACCTGAAAGTCCAACGAGATACCAATTTTAGTTCCTTAATACTATAATTAGGCTTTCCCTATAAGGATAGGGTAATCTGGGTCCCAAGACTAACCCAATAAGGGTGTACATTAGGCTATAAAATTATTTCCAAGACTAAGAATTTCCAGCCTTTATAAACCGTTGTTCAGTATTCTTTGACCTACTGCACCTGAAAGTCCAACGAGATACCCATTTTAGTTCCTTAATACTATAATTAGGCTTTCCCTATAAGGATAGGAGAATCTGGGTCCCAAGACTAACCCAATAAGGGTGTACATTAGGCTATAAAATTATTTCAAAGAGTAAGAATTTCCAGCCTTTATAAACTGTTGTTCAGTATTCTTTGACCTACTGCACCTGAAAGTCCAACGAGATACCCATTTTAGTTCCTTAATACTATAATTAGGCTTCCCCTATAAGGATAGGAGATTCTGGGTCCCGTGACTAACCCAATAAGGGTGTACATTAGGCTATAAAATTATTTCCAAGAGTAAGAATTTCCAGCCTTTATAAACCGTTGTTCAGTATTCTTTGACCTACTGCACCTGAAAGTCCAACGAGATACCCATTTTAGTTCCTTAATACTATAATTAGGCTTCCCCTATAAGGATAGGAGATTCTGGGTCCGTGACTAACCCAATAAGGGTGTACATTAGGCTATAAAATTATTTCCAAGAGTAAGAATTTCCAGCCTTTATAAACTGTTGTTCAGTATTCTTTGACCTACTGCACCTGAAAGTCCAACGAGATACCCATTTTAGTTCCTTAATACTATAATTAGGCTTTCCCTATAAGGATAGGAGAATATGGGTCCCAAGACTAACCCAATAAGGGTGTACATTAGGCTATAAAATTATTTCAAAGAGTAAGAATTTCCAGCCTTTATAAACTGTTGTTCAGTATTCTTTGACCTACTGCACCTGAAAGTCCAACGAGATACCCATTTTAGTTCCTTAATACTATAATTAGGCTTCCCCTATAAGGATAGGAGATTCTGGGTCCCGTGACTAACCCAATAAGGGTGTACATTAGGCTATAAAATTATTTCCAAGAGTAAGAATTTCCAGCCTTTATAAACCGTTGTTCAGTATTCTTTGACCTACTGCACCTGAAAGTCCAACGAGATACCCATTTTAGTTCCTTAATACTATAATTAGGCTTTCCCTATAAGGATAGGAGAATCTGGGTCCCAAGACTAACCCAATAAGGGTGTACATTAGGCTATAAAATTATTTCAAAGAGTAAGAATTTCCAGCCTTTATAAACTGTTGTTCAGTATTCTTTGACCTACTGCACCTGAAAGTCCAACGAGATACCCATTTTAGTTCCTTAATACTATAATTAGGCTTCCCCTATAAGGATAGGAGATTCTGGGTCCCGTGACTAACCCAATAAGGGTGTACATTAGGCTATATAATTATTTCCAAGAGTAAGAATTTCCAGCCTTTATAAACCGTTGTTCAGTATTCTTTGACCTACTGCACCTGAAAGTCCAACGAGATACCCATTTTAGTTCCTTAATACTATAATTAGGCTTTCCCTATAAGGATAGGAGAATCTGGGTCCCAAGACTAACCCAATAAGGGTGTACATTAGGCTATAAAATTATTTCAAAGAGTAAGAATTTCCAGCCTTTATAAACTGTTGTTCAGTATTCTTTGACCTACTACACCTGAAAGTCCAACGAGATACCCATTTTAGTTCCTTAATACTATAATTAGGCTTTCCCTATAAGGATAGGAGAATCTGGGTCCCAAGACTAACCCAATAAGGGTGTACATTAGGCTATAAAATTATTTCAAAGAGTAAGAATTTCCAGCCTTTATAAACTGTTGTTCAGTATTCTTTGACCTACTGCACGTGAAAGTCCAACGAGATACCCATTTTAGTTCCTTAATACTATAATTAGGCTTCCCCTATAAGGATAGGAGATTCTGGGTCCCGTGACTAACCCAATAAGGGTGTACATTAGGCTATAAAATTATTTCCAAGAGTAAGAATTTCCAGCCTTTATAAACTGTTGTTCAGTATTCTTTTACCTACTGCACCTGAAAGTCCAACGAGATACCCATTTCAGTTCCTTAATACTATAATTAGGCTTCCCCTATAAGGATAGGAGATTCTGGGTCCGTGACTAACCCAATAAGTGTGTACATTAGGCTATAAAATTATTTCTAAGAGTAAGAATTTCCAGCCTTTATAAACTGTTGTTCAGTATTCTTTGACCTACTGCACCTGAAAGTCCAACGAGATACCCATTTTAGTTCCTTAATACTATAATTAGGCTTTCCCTATAAGGATAGGAGAATCTGGGTCCCAAGACTAACCCAATAAGGGTGTACATTAGGCTATAAAATTATTTCAAAGAGTAAGAATTTCCAGCCTTTATAAACTGTTGTTCAGTATTCTTTGACCTACTGCACCTGAAAGTCCAACGAGATACCCATTTTAGTTCCTTAATACTATAATTAGGCTTCCCCTATAAGGATAGGAGATTCTGGGTCCCGTGACTAACCCAATAAGGGTGTACATTAGGCTATAAAATTATTTCCAAGAGTAAGAATTTCCAGCCTTTATAAACTGTTGTTCAGTATTCTTTGACCTACTGCACCTGAAAGTCCAACGAGATACCCATTTTAGTTCCTTAATACTATAATTAGGCTTCCCCTATAAGGATAGGAGATTCTGGGTCCCGTGACTAACCCAATAAGGGTGTACATTAGGCTATAAAATTATTTCCAAGAGTAAGAATTTCCAGCCTTTATAAACTGTTGTTCAGTATTCTTTGACCTACTGCACCTGAAAGTCCAACGAGATACCCATTTTAGTTCCTTAATACTATAATTAGGCTTCCCCTATAAGGATAGGAGATTCTGGGTCCGTGACTAACCCAATAAGTGTGTACATTAGGCTATAAAATTATTTCCAAGAGTAAGAATTTCCAGCCTTTATAAACTGTTGTTCAGTATTCTTTGACCTACTGCACCTGAAAGTCCAACGAGATACCCATTTTAGTTCCTTAATACTATAATTAGGCTTTCCCTATAAGGATAGGAGAATCTGGGTCCCAAGACTAACCCAATAAGGGTGTACATTAGGCTATAAAATTATTTCAAAGAGTAAGAATTTCCAGCCTTTATAAACTGTTGTTCAGTATTCTTTGACCTACTGCACCTGAAAGTCCAACGAGATACCCATTTTAGTTCCTTAATACTATAATTAGGCTTCCCCTATAAGGATAGGAGATTCTGGGTCCCGTGACTAACCCAATAAGGGTGTACATTAGGCTATAAAATTATTTCCAAGAGTAAGAATTTCCAGCCTTTATAAACTGTTGTTCAGTATTCTTTGACCTACTGCACCTGAAAGTCCAACGAGATACCCATTTTAGTTCCTTAATACTATAATTAGGCTTCCCCTATAAGGATAGGAGATTCTGGGTCCCGTGACTAACCCAATAAGGGTGTACATTAGGCTATATAATTATTTCCAAGAGTAAGAATTTCCAGCCTTTATAAACCGTTGTTCAGTATTCTTTGACCTACTGCACCTGAAAGTCCAACGAGATACCCATTTTAGTTCCTTAATACTATAATTAGGCTTTCCCTATAAGGATAGGAGAATCTGGGTCCCAAGACTAACCCAATAAGGGTGTACATTAGGCTATAAAATTATTTCAAAGAGTAAGAATTTCCAGCCTTTATAAACTGTTGTTCAGTATTCTTTGACCTACTACACCTGAAAGTCCAACGAGATACCCATTTTAGTTCCTTAATACTATAATTAGGCTTTCCCTATAAGGATAGGAGAATCTGGGTCCCAAGACTAACCCAATAAGGGTGTACATTAGGCTATAAAATTATTTCAAAGAGTAAGAATTTCCAGCCTTTATAAACTGTTGTTCAGTATTCTTTGACCTACTGCACCTGAAAGTCCAACGAGATACCCATTTTAGTTCCTTAATACTATAATTAGGCTTCCCCTATAAGGATAGGAGATTCTGGGTCCCGTGACTAACCCAATAAGGGTGTACATTAGGCTATAAAATTATTTCCAAGAGTAAGAATTTCCAGCCTTTATAAACTGTTGTTCAGTATTCTTTGACCTACTGCACCTGAAAGTCCAACGAGATACCCATTTCAGTTCCTTAATACTATAATTAGGCTTCCCCTATAAGGATAGGAGATTCTGGGTCCGTGACTAACCCAATAAGTGTGTACATTAGGCTATAAAATTATTTCTAAGAGTAAGAATTTCCAGCCTTTATAAACTGTTGTTCAGTATTCTTTGACCTACTGCACCTGAAAGTCCAACGAGATACCCATTTTAGTTCCTTAGTACTATAATTAGGCTTTCCCTATAAGGATAGGAGAATCTGGGTCCCAAGACTAACCCAATAAGGGTGTACATTAGGCTATAAAATTATTTCAAAGAGTAAGAATTTCCAGCCTTTATAAACTGTTGTTCAGTATTCTTTGACCTACTGCACCTGAAAGTCCAACGAGATACCCATTTTAGTTCCTTAATACTATAATTAGGCTTCCCCTATAAGGATAGGAGATTCTGGGTCCCGTGACTAACCCAATAAGGGTGTACATTAGGCTATAAAATTATTTCCAAGAGTAAGAATTTCCAGCCTTTATAAACTGTTGTTCAGTATTCTTTGACCTACTGCACCTGAAAGTCCAACGAGATACCCATTTTAGTTCCTTAATACTATAATTAGGCTTCCCCTATAAGGATAGGAGATTCTGGGTCCCGTGACTAACCCAATAAGGGTGTACATTAGGCTATAAAATTATTTCCAAGAGTAAGAATTTCCAGCCTTTATAAACTGTTGTTCAGTATTCTTTGACCTACTGCACCTGAAAGTCCAACGAGATACCCATTTTAGTTCCTTAATACTATAATTAGGCTTCCCCTATAAGGATAGGAGATTCTGGGTCCGTGACTAACCCAATAAGTGTGTACATTAGGCTATAAAATTATTTCCAAGAGTAAGAATTTCCAGCCTTTATAAACTGTTGTTCAGTATTCTTTGACCTACTGCACCTGAAAGTCCAACGAGATACCCATTTTAGTTCCTTAATACTATAATTAGGCTTTCCCTATAAGGATAGGAGAATCTGGGTCCCAAGACTAACCCAATAAGGGTGTACATTAGGCTATAAAATTATTTCAAAGAGTAAGAATTTCCAGCCTTTATAAACTGTTGTTCAGTATTCTTTGACCTACTGCACCTGAAAGGCCAACGAGATACCCATTTTAGTTCCTTAATACTATAATTAGGCTTCCCCTATAAGGATAGGAGATTCTGGGTCCCGTGACTAACCCAATAAGGGTGTACATTAGGCTATAAAATTATTTCCAAGAGTAAGAATTTCCAGCCTTTATAAACTGTTGTTCAGTATTCTTTGACCTACTGCACCTGAAAGTCCAACGAGATACCCATTTTAGTTCCTTAATACTATAATTAGGCTTCCCCTATAAGGATAGGAGATTCTGGGTCCCGTGACTAACCCAATAAGGGTGTACATTAGGCTATAAAATTATTTCCAAGAGAAAGAATTTCCAGCCTTTATAAACTGTTGTTCAGTATTCTTTGACCTACTGCACCTGAAAGTCCAACGAGATACCCATTTTAGTTCCTTAATACTATAATTAGGCTTTCCCTATAAGGATAGGAGAATCTGGGTCCCAAGACTAACCCAATAAGGGTGTACATTAGGCTATAAAATTATTTCAAAGAGTAAGAATTTCCAGCCTTTATAAACTGTTGTTCAGTATTCTTTGACCTACTGCACCTGAAAGTCCAACGAGATACCCATTTTAGTTCCTTAATACTATAATTAGGCTTCCCCTATAAGTATAGGAGATTCTGGGTCCCGTGACTAACCCAATAAGGGTGTACATTAGGCTATAAAATTATTTCCAAGAGTAAGAATTTCCAGCCTTTATAAACTGTTGTTCAGTATTCTTTGACCTACTGCACCTGAAAGTCCAACGAGATACCCATTTTAGTTCCTTAATACTATAATTAGGCTTCCTCTATAAGGATAGGAGATTCTGGGTCCCGTGACTAACCCAATAAGAGTGTACATTAGGCTATAAAATTATTTCCAAGAGTAAGAATTTCCTGCCTTTATAAACTGTTGTTCAGTATTCTTTGACCTACTGCACCTGAAAGTCCAACGAGATACCCATTTGAGTTACTTAATACTATAATTAGGCTTTCCCTATAAGGATAGGAGAATCTGGGTCCCAAGACTAACCCAATAAGGGTGTACATTAGGCTATAAAATTATTTCAAAGAGTAAGAATTTCCAGCCTTTATAAACTGTTGTTCAGTATTCTTTGACCTACTGCACCTGAAAGTCCAACGAGATACCCATTTTAGTTCCTTAATACTATAATTAGGCTTTCCCTATAAGGATAGGAGAATCTGGGTCCCAAGACTAACCCAATAAGGGTGTACATTAGGCTATAAAATTATTTCAAAGAGTAAGAATTTCCAGCCTTTATAAACTGTTGTTCAGTATTCTTTGACCTACTGCACCTGAAAGTCCAACGAGATACCCATTTTAGTTCCTTAATACTATAATTAGGCTTCCCCTATAAGGATAGGAGATTCTGGGTCCCGTGACTAACCCAATAAGAGTGTACATTAGGCTATAAAATTATTTCCAAGAGTAAGAATTTCCTGCCTTTATAAACTGTTGTTCAGTATTCGTTGACCTACTGCACCTGAAAGTCCAACGAGATACCCATTTTAGTTCCTTAATACTATAATTAGGCTTTCCCTATAAGGATAGGAGAATCTGGGTCCCAAGACTAACTCAACAAGGGTGTACATTAGGCTATAAAATTATTTCAAAGAGTAAGAATTTCCAGCCTTTATAAACTGTTGTTCAGTATTCTTTGACCTACTGCACCTGAAAGACCAACGAGATACCCATTTTAGTTCCATAATACTATAATTAGGCTTTCCCTATAAGGATAGGAGAATCTGGGTCCCAAGACTAACCCAATAAGGGTGTACATTAGGCTATAAAATTATTTCAAAGAGTAAGAATTTCCAGCCTTTATAAACTGTTGTTCAGTATTCTTTGACCTACTGCACCTGAAAGTCCAACGAGATACCCATTTTAGTTCCTTAATACTATAATTAGGCTTCCCCTATAAGTATAGGAGATTCTGGGTCCCGTGACTAACCCAATAAGGGTGTACATTAGGCTATAAAATTATTTCCAAGAGTAAGAATTTCCAGCCTTTATAAACTGTTGTTCAGTATTCTTTGACCTACTGCACCTGAAAGTCCAACGAGATACCCATTTTAGTTCCTTAATACTATAATTAGGCTTCCCCTATAAGGATAGGAGATTCTGGGTCCCGTGACTAACCCAATAAGAGTGTACATTAGGCTATAAAATTATTTCCAAGAGTAAGAATTTCCTGCCTTTATAAACTGTTGTTCAGTATTCTTTGACCTACTGCACCTGAAAGTCCAACGAGATACCCATTTTAGTTCCTTAATACTATAATTAGGCTTTCCCTATAAGGATAGGAGAATCTGGGTCCCAAGACTAACCCAATAAGGGTGTACATTAGGCTATAAAATTATTTCAAAGAGTAAGAATTTCCAGCCTTTATAAACTGTTGTTCAGTATTCTTTGACCTACTGCACCTGAAAGTCCAACGAGATACCCATTTTAGTTCCTTAATACTATAATTAGGCTTCCCCTATAAGGATAGGAGATTCTGGGTCCCGTGACTAACCCAATAAGGGTGTACATTAGGCTATAAAATTATTTCCAAGAGTAAGAATTTCCAGCCTTTATAAACTGTTGTTCAGTATTCTTTGACCTACTGCACCTGAAAGTCCAACGAGATACCCATTTTAGTTCCTTAATACTATAATTAGGCTTTCCCTATAAGGATAGGAGAATCTGGGTCCCAAGACTAACCCAATAAGGGTGTACATTAGGCTATAAAATTATTTCAAAGAGTAAGAATTTCCAGCTTTTATAAACTGTTGTTCAGTATTCTTTGACCTACTACACCTGAAAGTCCAACGAGATACCCATTTTAGTTCCTTAATACTATAATTAGGCTTTCCCTATAAGGATAGGAGAATCTGGGTCCCAAGACTAACCCAATAAGGGTGTACATTAGGCTATAAAATTATTTCAAAGAGTAAGAATTTCCAGCTTTTATAAACTGTTGTTCAGTATTCTTTGACCTACTACACCTGAAAGTCCAACGAGATACCCATTTTAGTTCCTTAATACTATAATTAGGCTTTCCCTATAAGGATAGGAGAATCTGGGTCCCAAGACTAACCCAATAAGGGTGTACATTAGGCTATAAAATTATTTCAAAGAGTAAGAATTTCCAGCCTTTATAAACTGTTGTTCAGTATTCTTTGACCTACTGCACCTGAAAGTCCAACGAGATACCCATTTTAGTTCCTTAATACTATAATTAGGCTTTCCCTATAAGGATAGGAGATTCTGGGTCCCGTGACTAACCCAATAAGGGTGTACATTAGGCTATAAAATTATTTCCAAGAGTAAGAATTTCCAGCCTTTATAAACTGTTGTTCAGTATTCTTTGACCTACTACACCTGAAAGTCCAACGAGATACCCATTTTAGTTCCTTAATACTATAATTAGGCTTCCCCTATAAGGATAGTAGATTCTGGGTCCCGTGACTAACCCAATAAGGGTGTACATTAGGCTATAAAATTATTTCCAAGAGTAAGAATTTCCAGCCTTTATAAACTGTTGTTCAGTATTCTTTGACCTACTGCACCTGAAAGTCCAACGAGATACCCATTTTAGTTCCTTAATACTATAATTAGGCTTTCCCTATAAGGATAGGAGAATCTGGGTCCCAAGACTAACCCAATAAGGGTGTACATTAGGCTATAAAATTATTTCAAAGAGTAAGAATTTCCAGCCTTTATAAACTGTTGTTCAGTATTCTTTGACCTACTGCACCTGAAAGTCCAACGAGATACCCATTTTAGTTCCTTAATACTATAATTAGGCTTTCCCTATAAGGATAGGAGAATCTGGGTCCCAAGACTAACCCAATAAGGGTGTACATTAGGCTATAAAATTATTTCAAAGAGTAAGAATTTCCAGCCTTTATAAACTGTTGTTCAGTATTCTTTGACCTACTGCACCTGAAAGTCCAACGAGATACCCATTTTAGTTCCTTAATACTATAATTAGGCTTCCCCTATAAGGATAGGAGATTCTGGGTCCCAAGACTAACCCAACAAGGGTGTACATTAGGCTATAAAATTATTTCAAAGAGTAAGAATTTCCAGCCTTTATAAACTGTTGTTCAGTATTCTTTGACCTACTGCACCTGAAAGTCCAACGAGATACCCATTTTAGTTCCTTAATACTATAATTAGGCTTTCCCTATAAGGATAGGAGAATCTGGGTCCCAAGACTAACCCAATAAGGGTGTACATTAGGCTATAAAATTATTTCAAAGAGTAAGAATTTCCAGCCTTTATAAACTGTTGTTCAGTATTCTTTGACCTACTGCACCTGAAAGTCCAACGAGATACCCATTTTAGTTCCTTAATACTATAATTAGGCTTCCCCTATAAGTATAGGAGATTCTGGGTCCCGTGACTAACCCAATAAGGGTGTACATTAGGCTATAAAATTATTTCCAAGAGTAAGAATTTCCAGCCTTTATAAACTGTTGTTCAGTATTCTTTGACCTACTGCACCTGAAAGTCCAACGAGATACCCATTTTAGTTCCTTAATACTATAATTAGGCTTCCCCTATAAGGATAGGAGATTCTGGGTCCCGTGACTAACCCAATAAGAGTGTACATTAGGCTATAAAATTATTTCCAAGAGTAAGAATTTCCTGCCTTTATAAACTGTTGTTCAGTATTCTTTGACCTACTGCACCTGAAAGTCCAACGAGATACCCATTTTAGTTCCTTAATACTATAATTAGGCTTTCCCTATAAGGATAGGAGAATCTGGGTCCCAAGACTAACCCAATAAGGGTGTACATTAGGCTATAAAATTATTTCAAAGAGTAAGAATTTCCAGCCTTTATAAACTGTTGTTCAGTATTCTTTGACCTACTGCACCTGAAAGTCCAACGAGATACCCATTTTAGTTCCTTAATACTATAATTAGGCTTCCCCTATAAGGATAGGAGATTCTGGGTCCCGTGACTAACCCAATAAGGGTGTACATTAGGCTATAAAATTATTTCCAAGAGTAAGAATTTCCAGCCTTTATAAACTGTTGTTCAGTATTCTTTGACCTACTGCACCTGAAAGTCCAACGAGATACCCATTTTAGTTCCTTAATACTATAATTAGGCTTTCCCTATAAGGATAGGAGAATCTGGGTCCCAAGACTAACCCAATAAGGGTGTACATTAGGCTATAAAATTATTTCAAAGAGTAAGAATTTCCAGCTTTTATAAACTGTTGTTCAGTATTCTTTGACCTACTACACCTGAAAGTCCAACGAGATACCCATTTTAGTTCCTTAATACTATAATTAGGCTTTCCCTATAAGGATAGGAGAATCTGGGTCCCAAGACTAACCCAATAAGGGTGTACATTAGGCTATAAAATTATTTCAAAGAGTAAGAATTTCCAGCCTTTATAAACTGTTGTTCAGTATTCTTTGACCTACTGCACCTGAAAGTCCAACGAGATACCCATTTTAGTTCCTTAATACTATAATTAGGCTTCCCCTATAAGGATAGGAGATTCTGGGTCCCGTGACTAACCCAATAAGGGTGTACATTAGGCTATAAAATTATTTCCAAGAGTAAGAATTTCCAGCCTTTATAAACTATTGTTCAGTATTCTTTGACCTACTGCACCTGAAAGTCCAACGAGATACCCATTTTAGTTCCTTAATACTATAATTAGGCTTCCCCTATAAGGATAGGAGATTCTGGGTCCCGTGACTAACCCAATAAGGGTGTACATTAGGCTATAAAATTATTTCCAAGAGTAAGAATTTCCAGCCTTTATAAACTGTTGTTCAGTATTCTTTGACCTACTGCACCTGAAAGTCCAACGAGATACCCATTGTAGTTCCTTAATACTATAATTAGGCTTTCCCTATAAGGATAGGAGAATCTGGGTCCCAAGACTAACCCAATAAGGGTGTACATTAGGCTATAAAATTATTTCAAAGAGTAAGAATTTCCAGCCTTTATAAACTGTTGTTCAGTATTCTTTGACCTACTGCACCTGAAAGTCCAACGAGATACCCATTTTAGTTCCTTAATACTATAATTAGGCTTCCCCTATAAGTATAGGAGATTCTGGGTCCCGTGACTAACCCAATAAGGGTGTACATTAGGCTATAAAATTATTTCCAAGAGTGAGAATTTCCAGCCTTTATAAACTGTTGTTCAGTATTCTTTGACCTACTGCACCTGAAAGTCCAACGAGATACCCATTTTAGTTCCTTAATACTATAATTAGGCTTCCCCTATAAGGATAGGAGATTCTGGGTCCCGTGACTAACCCAATAAGGGTGTACATTAGGCTATAAAATTATTTCCAAGAGTGAGAATTTCCAGCCTTTATAAACTGTTGTTCAGTATTCTTTGACCTACTGCACCTGAAAGTCCAACGAGATACCCATTTTAGTTCCTTAATACTATAATTAGGCTTCCCCTATAAGGATAGGAGATTCTGGGTCCCGTGACTAACCCAATAGGGGTGTACATTAGGCTATAAAATTATTTCCAAGAGTAAGAATTTCCAGCCTTTATAAACCGTTGTTCAGTATTCTTTGACCTACTGCACCTGAAAGTCCAACGAGATACCCATTTTAGTTCCTTAATACTATAATTAGGCTTTCCCTATAAGGATAGGAGAATCTGGGTCCCAAGACTAACCCAATAAGGGTGTACATTAGGCTATAAAATTATTTCAAAGAGTAAGAATTTCCAGCCTTTATAAACTGTTGTTCAGTATTCTTTGACCTACTGCACCTGAAAGTCCAACGAGATACCCATTTTAGTTCCTTAATACTATAATTAGGCTTCCCCTATAAGGATAGGAGATTCTGGGTCCCGTGACTAACCCAATAAGGGTGTATATTAGGCTATAAAATTATTTCCAAGAGTAAGAATTTCCAGCCTTTATAAACTATTGTTCAGTATTCTTTGACCTACTGCACCTGAAAGTCCAACGAGATACCCATTTTAGTTCCTTAATACTATAATTAGGCTTCCCCTATAAGGATAGGAGATTCTGGGTCCCGTGACTAACCCAATAAGGGTGTACATTAGGCTATAAAATTATTTCCAAGAGTAAGAATTTCCAGCCTTTATAAACTGTTGTTCAGTATTCTTTGACCTACTGCACCTGAAAGTCCAACGAGATACCCATTTTAGTTCCTTAATACTATAATTAGGCTTTCCCTATAAGGATAGGAGAATCTGGGTCCCAAGACTAACCCAATAAGGGTGTACATTAGGCTATAAAATTATTTCAAAGAGTAAGAATTTCCAGCCTTTATAAACTGTTGTTCAGTATTCTTTGACCTACTGCACCTGAAAGTCCAACGAGATACCCATTTTAGTTCCTTAATACTATAATTAGGCTTCCCCTATAAGTATAGGAGATTCTGGGTCCCGTGACTAACCCAATAAGGGTGTACATTAGGCTATAAAATTATTTCCAAGAGTGAGAATTTCCAGCCTTTATAAACTGTTGTTCAGTATTCTTTGACCTACTGCACCTGAAAGTCCAACGAGATACCCATTTTAGTTCCTTAATACTATAATTAGGCTTCCCCTATAAGGATAGGAGATTCTGGGTCCCGTGACTAACCCAATAAGAGTGTACATTAGGCTATAAAATTATTTCCAAGAGTAAGAATTTCCTGCCTTTATAAACTGTTGTTCAGTATTCTTTGACCTACTACACCTGAAAGTCTAACGAGATACCCATTTTAGTTCCTTAATACTATAATTAGGCTTTCCCTATAAGGATAGGAGAATCTGGGTCCCAAGACTAACCCAATAAGGGTGTACATTAGGCTATAAAATTATTTCAAAGAGTAAGAATTTCCAGCCTTTATAAACTGTTGTTCAGTATTCTTTGACCTACTGCACCTGAAAGTCCAACGAGATACCCATTTTAGTTCCTTAATACTATAATTAGGCTTTCCCTATAAGGATAGGAGAATCTGGGTCCCAAGACTAACCCAATAAGGGTGTACATTAGGCTATAAAATTATTTCAAAGAGTAAGAATTTCCAGCCTTTATAAACTGTTGTTCAGTATTCTTTGACCTACTGCACCTGAAAGTCCAACGAGATACCCATTTTAGTTCCTTAATACTATAATTAGGCTTTCCCTATAAGGATAGGAGAATCTGGGTCCCAAGACTAACCCAATAAGGGTGTACATTAGGCTATAAAATTATTTCAAAGAGTAAGAATTTCCAGCCTTTATAAACTGTTGTTCAGTATTCTTTGACCTACTGCACCTGAAAGTCCAACGAGATACCCATTTTAGTTCCTTAATACTATAATTAGGCTTCCCCTATAAGGATAGGAGATTCTGGGTCCCGTGACTAACCCAATAAGGGTGTATATTAGGCTATAAAATTATTTCCAAGAGTAAGAATTTCCAGCCTTTATAAACTATTGTTCAGTATTCTTTGACCTACTGCACCTGAAAGTCCAACGAGATACCCATTTTAGTTCCTTAATACTATAATTAGGCTTCCCCTATAAGGATAGGAGATTCTGGGTCCCGTGACTAACCCAATAAGGGTGTACATTAGGCTATAAAATTATTTCCAAGAGTAAGAATTTCCAGCCTTTATAAACTGTTGTTCAGTATTCTTTGACCTACTGCACCTGAAAGTCCAACGAGATACCCATTTTAGTTCCTTAATACTATAATTAGGCTTTCCCTATAAGGATAGGAGAATCTGGGTCCCAAGACTAACCCAATAAGGGTGTACATTAGGCTATAAAATTATTTCAAAGAGTAAGAATTTCCAGCCTTTATAAACTGTTGTTCAGTATTCTTTGACCTACTGCACCTGAAAGTCCAACGAGATACCCATTTTAGTTCCTTAATACTATAATTAGGCTTCCCCTATAAGTATAGGAGATTCTGGGTCCCGTGACTAACCCAATAAGGGTGTACATTAGGCTATAAAATTATTTCCAAGAGTGAGAATTTCCAGCCTTTATAAACTGTTGTTCAGTATTCTTTGACCTACTGCACCTGAAAGTCCAACGAGATACCCATTTTAGTTCCTTAATACTATAATTAGGCTTCCCCTATAAGGATAGGAGATTCTGGGTCCCGTGACTAACCCAATAAGAGTGTACATTAGGCTATAAAATTATTTCCAAGAGTAAGAATTTCCTGCCTTTATAAACTGTTGTTCAGTATTCTTTGACCTACTACACCTGAAAGTCCAACGAGATACCCATTTTAGTTCCTTAATACTATAATTAGGCTTTCCCTATAAGGATAGGAGAATCTGGGTCCCAAGACTAACCCAATAAGGGTGTACATTAGGCTATAAAATTATTTCAAAGAGTAAGAATTTCCAGCCTTTATAAACTGTTGTTCAGTATTCTTTGACCTACTGCACCTGAAAGTCCAACGAGATACCCATTTTAGTTCCTTAATACTATAATTAGGCTTTCCCTATAAGGATAGGAGAATCTGGGTCCCAAGACTAACCCAATAAGGGTGTACATTAGGCTATAAAATTATTTCAAAGAGTAAGAATTTCCAGCCTTTATAAACTGTTGTTCAGTATTCTTTGACCTACTGCACCTGAAAGTCCAACGAGATACCCATTTTAGTTCCTTAATACTATAATTAGGCTTCCCCTATAAGTATAGGAGATTCTGGGTCCCGTGACTAACCCAATAAGGGTGTACATTAGGCTATAAAATTATTTCCAAGAGTGAGAATTTCCAGCCTTTATAAACTGTTGTTCAGTATTCTTTGACCTACTGCACCTGAAAGTCCAACGAGATACCCATTTTAGTTCCTTAATACTATAATTAGGCTTCCCCTATAAGGATAGGAGATTCTGGGTCCCGTGACTAACCCAATAGGGGTGTACATTAGGCTATAAAATTATTTCCAAGAGTAAGAATTTCCAGCCTTTATAAACCGTTGTTCAGTATTCTTTGACCTACTGCACCTGAAAGTCCAACGAGATACCCATTTTAGTTCCTTAATACTATAATTAGGCTTTCCCTATAAGGATAGGAGAATCTGGGTCCCAAGACTAACCCAGTAAGGGTGTACATTAGGCTATAAAATTATTTCAAAGAGTAAGAATTTCCAGCCTTTATAAACTGTTGTTCAGTATTCTTTGACCTACTGCACCTGAAAGTCCAACGAGATACCCATTTTAGTTCCTTAATACTATAATTAGGCTTCCCCTATAAGGATAGGAGATTCTGGGTCCCGTGACTAACCCAATAAGGGTGTATATTAGGCTATAAAATTATTTCCAAGAGTAAGAATTTCCAGCCTTTATAAACTATTGTTCAGTATTCTTTGACCTACTGCACCTGAAAGTCCAACGAGATACCCATTTTAGTTCCTTAATACTATAATTAGGCTTCCCCTATAAGGATAGGAGATTCTGGGTCCCGTGACTAACCCAATAAGGGTGTACATTAGGCTATAAAATTATTTCCAAGAGTAAGAATTTCCAGCCTTTATAAACTGTTGTTCAGTATTCTTTGACCTACTGCACCTGAAAGTCCAACGAGATACCCATTTTAGTTCCTTAATACTATAATTAGGCTTTCCCTATAAGGATAGGAGAATCTGGGTCCCAAGACTAACCCAATAAGGGTGTACATTAGGCTATAAAATTATTTCAAAGAGTAAGAATTTCCAGCCTTTATAAACTGTTGTTCAGTATTCTTTGACCTACTGCACCTGAAAGTCCAACGAGATACCCATTTTAGTTCCTTAATACTATAATTAGGCTTCCCCTATAAGTATAGGAGATTCTGGGTCCCGTGACTAACCCAATAAGGGTGTACATTAGGCTATAAAATTATTTCCAAGAGTGAGAATTTCCAGCCTTTATAAACTGTTGTTCAGTATTCTTTGACCTACTGCACCTGAAAGTCCAACGAGATACCCATTTTAGTTCCTTAATACTATAATTAGGCTTCCCCTATAAGGATAGGAGATTCTGGGTCCCGTGACTAACCCAATAAGAGTGTACATTAGGCTATAAAATTATTTCCAAGAGTAAGAATTTCCAGCCTTTATAAACTGTTGTTCAGTATTCTTTGACCTACTGCACCTGAAAGTCCAACGAGATACCCATTTTAGTTCCTTAATACTATAATTAGGCTTCCCCTATAAGGATAGGAGATTCTGGGTCCCGTGACTAACCCAATAAGGGTGTATATTAGGCTATAAAATTATTTCCAAGAGTAAGAATTTCCAGCCTTTATAAACTATTGTTCAGTATTCTTTGACCTACTGCACCTGAAAGTCCAACGAGATACCCATTTTAGTTCCTTAATACTATAATTAGGCTTCCCCTATAAGGATAGGAGATTCTGGGTCTCGTGACTAACCCAATAAGGGTGTACATTAGGCTATAAAATTATTTCCAAGAGTAAGAATTTCCAGCCTTTATAAACTGTTGTTCAGTATTCTTTGACCTACTGCACCTGAAAGTCCAACGAGATACCCATTTTAGTTCCTTAATACTATAATTAGGCTTTCCCTATAAGGATAGGAGAATCTGGGTCCCAAGACTAACCCAATAAGGGTGTACATTAGGCTATAAAATTATTTCAAAGAGTAAGAATTTCCAGCCTTTATAAACTGTTGTTCAGTATTCTTTGACCTACTGCACCTGAAAGTCCAACGAGATACCCATTTTAGTTCCTTAATACTATAATTAGGCTTCCCCTATAAGTATAGGAGATTCTGGGTCCCGTGACTAACCCAATAAGGGTGTACATTAGGCTATAAAATTATTTCCAAGAGTGAGAATTTCCAGCCTTTATAAACTGTTGTTCAGTATTCTTTGACCTACTGCACCTGAAAGTCCAACGAGATACCCATTTTAGTTCCTTAATACTATAATTAGGCTTCCCCTATAAGGATAGGAGATTCTGGGTCCCGTGACTAACCCAATAAGAGTGTACATTAGGCTATAAAATTATTTCCAAGAGTAAGAATTTCCTGCCTTTATAAACTGTTGTTCAGTATTCTTTGACCTACTACACCTGAAAGTCCAACGAGATACCCATTTTAGTTCCTTAATACTATAATTAGGCTTTCCCTATAAGGATAGGAGAATCTGGGTCCCAAGACTAACCCAATAAGGGTGTACATTAGGCTATAAAATTATTTCAAAGAGTAAGAATTTCCAGCCTTTATAAACTGTTGTTCAGTATTCTTTGACCTACTGCACCTGAAAGTCCAACGAGATACCCATTTTAGTTCCTTAATACTATAATTAGGCTTTCCCTATAAGGATAGGAGAATCTGGGTCCCAAGACTAACCCAATAAGGGTGTACATTAGGCTATAAAATTATTTCAAAGAGTAAGAATTTCCAGCCTTTATAAACTGTTGTTCAGTATTCTTTGACCTACTGCACCTGAAAGTCCAACGAGATACCCATTTTAGTTCCTTAATACTATAATTAGGCTTCCCCTATAAGTATAGGAGATTCTGGGTCCCGTGACTAACCCAATAAGGGTGTACATTAGGCTATAAAATTATTTCCAAGAGTGAGAATTTCCAGCCTTTATAAACTGTTGTTCAGTATTCTTTGACCTACTGCACCTGAAAGTCCAACGAGATACCCATTTTAGTTCCTTAATACTATAATTAGGCTTCCCCTATAAGGATAGGAGATTCTGGGTCCCGTGACTAACCCAATAGGGGTGTACATTAGGCTATAAAATTATTTCCAAGAGTAAGAATTTCCAGCCTTTATAAACCGTTGTTCAGTATTCTTTGACCTACTGCACCTGAAAGTCCAACGAGATACCCATTTTAGTTCCTTAATACTATAATTAGGCTTTCCCTATAAGGATAGGAGAATCTGGGTCCCAAGACTAACCCAGTAAGGGTGTACATTAGGCTATAAAATTATTTCAAAGAGTAAGAATTTCCAGCCTTTATAAACTGTTGTTCAGTATTCTTTGACCTACTGCACCTGAAAGTCCAACGAGATACCCATTTTAGTTCCTTAATACTATAATTAGGCTTCCCCTATAAGGATAGGAGATTCTGGGTCCCGTGACTAACCCAATAAGGGTGTATATTAGGCTATAAAATTATTTCCAAGAGTAAGAATTTCCAGCCTTTATAAACTATTGTTCAGTATTCTTTGACCTACTGCACCTGAAAGTCCAACGAGATACCCATTTTAGTTCCTTAATACTATAATTAGGCTTCCCCTATAAGGATAGGAGATTCTGGGTCCCGTGACTAACCCAATAAGGGTGTACATTAGGCTATAAAATTATTTCCAAGAGTAAGAATTTCCAGCCTTTATAAACTGTTGTTCAGTATTCTTTGACCTACTGCACCTGAAAGTCCAACGAGATACCCATTTTAGTTCCTTAATACTATAATTAGGCTTTCCCTATAAGGATAGGAGAATCTGGGTCCCAAGACTAACCCAATAAGGGTGTACATTAGGCTATAAAATTATTTCAAAGAGTAAGAATTTCCAGCCTTTATAAACTGTTGTTCAGTATTCTTTGACCTACTGCACCTGAAAGTCCAACGAGATACCCATTTTAGTTCCTTAATACTATAATTAGGCTTCCCCTATAAGTATAGGAGATTCTGGGTCCCGTGACTAACCCAATAAGGGTGTACATTAGGCTATAAAATTATTTCCAAGAGTGAGAATTTCCAGCCTTTATAAACTGTTGTTCAGTATTCTTTGACCTACTGCACCTGAAAGTCCAACGAGATACCCATTTTAGTTCCTTAATACTATAATTAGGCTTCCCCTATAAGGATAGGAGATTCTGGGTCCCGTGACTAACCCAATAAGAGTGTACATTAGGCTATAAAATTATTTCCAAGAGTAAGAATTTCCTGCCTTTATAAACTGTTGTTCAGTATTCTTTGACCTACTACACCTGAAAGTCCAACGAGATACCCATTTTAGTTCCTTAATACTATAATTAGGCTTTCCCTATAAGGATAGGAGAATCTGGGTCCCAAGACTAACCCAATAAGGGTGTACATTAGGCTATAAAATTATTTCAAAGAGTAAGAATTTCCAGCCTTTATAAACTGTTGTTCAGTATTCTTTGACCTACTGCACCTGAAAGTCCAACGAGATACCCATTTTAGTTCCTTAATACTATAATTAGGCTTTCCCTATAAGGATAGGAGAATCTGGGTCCCAAGACTAACCCAATAAGGGTGTACATTAGGCTATAAAATTATTTCAAAGAGTAAGAATTTCCAGCCTTTATAAACTGTTGTTCAGTATTCTTTGACCTACTGCACCTGAAAGTCCAACGAGATACCCATTTTAGTTCCTTAATACTATAATTAGGCTTCCCCTATAAGGATAGGAGATTCTGGGTCCCGTGACTAACCCAATAATAGTGTACATTAGGCTATAAAATTATTTCCAAGAGTAAGAATTTCCTGCCTTTATAAACTGTTGTTCAGTATTCTTTGACCTACTGCACCTGAAAGTCCAACGAGATACCCATTTTAGTTCCTTAATACTATAATTAGGCTTTCCCTATAAGGATAGGAGAATCTGGGTCCCAAGACTAACCCAATAAGGGTGTACATTAGGCTATAAAATTATTTCAAAGAGTAAGAATTTCCAGCCTTTATAAACTGTTGTTCAGTATTCTTTGACCTACTGCACCTGAAAGTCCAACGAGATACCCATTTTAGTTCCTTAATACTATAATTAGGCTTTCCCTATAAGGATAGGAGAATCTGGGTCCCAAGACTAACCCAATAAGGGTGTACATTAGGCTATAAAATTATTTCAAAGAGTAAGAATTTCCAGCCTTTATAAACTGTTGTTCAGTATTCTTTGACCTACTGCACCTGAAAGTCCAACGAGATACCCATTTTAGTTCCTTAATACTATAATTAGGCTTCCCCTATAAGTATAGGAGATTCTGGGTCCCGTGACTAACCCAATAAGGGTGTACATTAGGCTATAAAATTATTTCCAAGAGTAAGAATTTCCAGCCTTTATAAACTGTTGTTCAGTATTCTTTGACCTACTGCACCTGAAAGTCCAACGAGATACCCATTTTAGTTCCTTAATACTATAATTAGGCTTCCCCTATAAGGATAGGAGATTCTGGGTCCCGTGACTAACCCAATAAGAGTGTACATTAGGCTATAAAATTATTTCCAAGAGTAAGAATTTCCTGCCTTTATAAACTGTTGTTCAGTATTCTTTGACCTACTGCACCTGAAAGTCCAACGAGATACCCATTTTAGTTCCTTAATACTATAATTAGGCTTTCCCTATAAGGATAGGAGAATCTGGGTCCCAAGACTAACCCAATAAGGGTGTACATTAGGCTATAAAATTATTTCAAAGAGTAAGAATTTCCAGCCTTTATAAACTGTTGTTCAGTATTCTTTGACCTACTGCACCTGAAAGTCCAACGAGATACCCATTTTAGTTCTTTAATACTATAATTAGGCTTCCCCTATAAGGATAGGAGATTCTGGGTCCCGTGACTAACCCAATAAGGGTGTACATTAGGCTATAAAATTATTTCCAAGAGTAAGAATTTCCAGCCTTTATAAACCGTTGTTCAGTATTCTTTGACCTACTGCACATGAAAGTCCAACGAGATACCCATTTTAGTTCCTTAATACTATAATTAGGCTTTCCCTATAAGGATAGGAGAATCTGGGTCCCAAGACTAACCCAATAAGGGTGTACATTAGGCTATAAAATTATTTCAAAGAGTAAGAATTTCCAGCCTTTATAAACTGTTGTTCAGTATTCTTTGACCTACTACACCTGAAAGTCCAACGAGATACCCATTTTAGTTCCTTAATACTATAATTAGGCTTTCCCTATAAGGATAGGAGAATCTGGGTCCCAAGACTAACCCAATAAGGGTGTACATTAGGCTATAAAATTATTTCAAAGAGTAAGAATTTCCAGCCTTTATAAACTGTTGTTCAGTATTCTTTGACCTACTGCACCTGAAAGTCCAACGAGATACCCATTTTAGTTCCTTAATACTATAATTAGGCTTCCCCTATAAGGATAGGAGATTCTGGGTCCCGTGACTAACCCAATAAGGGTGTACATTAGGCTATAAAATTATTTCCAAGAGTAAGAATTTCCAGCCTTTATAAACTGTTGTTCAGTATTCTTTGACCTACTGCACCTGAAAGTCCAACGAGATACCCATTTTAGTTCCTTAATACTATAATTAGGCTTCCCCTATAAGGATAGGAGATTCTGGGTCCGTGACTAACCCAATAAGTGTGTACATTAGGCTATAAAATTATTTCCAAGAGTAAGAATTTCCAGCCTTTATAAACTGTTGTTCAGTATTCTTTGACCTACTGCACCTGAAAGTCCAACGAGATACCCATTTTAGTTCCTTAATACTATAATTAGGCTTTCCCTATAAGGATAGGAGAATCTGGGTCCCAAGACTAACCCAATAAGGGTGTACATTAGGCTATAAAATTATTTCAAAGAGTAAGAATTTCCAGCCTTTATAAACTGTTGTTCAGTATTCTTTGACCTACTGCACCTGAAAGTCCAACGAGATACCCATTTTAGTTCCTTAATACTATAATTAGGCTTCCCCAATAAGGATAGGAGATTCTGGGTCCCGTGACTAACCCAATAAGGGTGTACATTAGGCTATAAAATTATTTCCAAGAGTAAGAATTTCCAGCCTTTATAAACTGTTGTTCAGTATTCTTTGACCTACTGCACCTGAAAGTCCAACGAGATACCCATTTTAGTTCCTTAATACTATAATTAGGCTTCCCCTATAAGGATAGAAGATTCTGGGTCCCGTGACTAACCCAATAAGGGTGTACATTAGGCTATAAAATTATTTCCAAGAGTAAGAATTTCCAGCCTTTATAAACTGTTGTTCAATATTCTTTGACCTACTGCACCTGAAAGTCCAACGAGATACCCATTTTAGTTCCTTAATACTATAATTAGGCTTCCCCTATAAGGATAGGAGATTCTGGGTCCCGTGACTAACCCAATAAGAGTGTACATTAGGCTATAAAATTATTTCCAAGAGTAAGAATTTCCTGCCTTTATAAACTGTTGTTCAGTATTCTTTGACCTACTGCACCTGAAAGTCCAACGAGATACCCATTTTAGTTCCTTAATACTATAATTAGGCTTTCCCTATAAGGATAGGAGAATCTGGGTCCCAAGACTAACCCAATAAGGGTGTACATTAGGCTATAAAATTATTTCAAAGAGTAAGAATTTCCAGCCTTTATAAACTGTTGTTCAGTATTCTTTGACCTACTGCACCTGAAAGTCCAACGAGATACCCATTTTAGTTCCTTAATACTATAATTAGGCTTTCCCTATAAGGATAGGAGAATCTGGGTCCCAAGACTAACCCAATAAGGGTGTACATTAGGCTATAAAATTATTTCAAAGAGTAAGAATTTCCAGCCTTTATAAACTGTTGTTCAGTATTCTTTGACCTACTGCACCTGAAAGTCCAACGTGATACCCATTTTAGTTCTTTAATACTATAATTAGGCTTCCCCTATAAGGATAGGAGATTCTGGGTCCCGTGACTAACCCAATAAGGGTGTACATTAGGCTATAAAATTATTTCCAAGAGTAAGAATTTCCAGCCTTTATAAACCGTTGTTCAGTATTCTTTGACCTACTGCACATGAAAGTCCAACGAGATACCCATTTTAGTTCCTTAATACTATAATTAGGCTTTCCCTATAAGGATAGGAGAATCTGGGTCCCAAGACTAACCCAATAAGGGTGTACATTAGGCTATAAAATTATTTCAAAGAGTAAGAATTTCCAGCCTTTATAAACTGTTGTTCAGTATTCTTTGACCTACTACACCTGAAAGTCCAACGAGATACCCATTTTAGTTCCTTAATACTATAATTAGGCTTTCCCTATAAGGATAGGAGAATCTGGGTCCCAAGACTAACCCAATAAGGGTGTACATTAGGCTATAAAATTATTTCAAAGAGTAAGAATTTCCAGCCTTTATAAACTGTTGTTCAGTATTCTTTGACCTACTGCACCTGAAAGTCCAACGAGATACCCATTTTAGTTCCTTAATACTATAATTAGGCTTCCCCTATAAGGATAGGAGATTCTGGGTCCCGTGACTAACCCAATAAGGGTGTACATTAGGCTATAAAATTATTTCCAAGAGTAAGAATTTCCAGCCTTTATAAACTGTTGTTCAGTATTCTTTGACCTACTGCACCTGAAAGTCCAACGAGATACCCATTTTAGTTCCTTAATACTATAATTAGGCTTCCCCTATAAGGATAGGAGATTCTGGGTCCGTGACTAACCCAATAAGTGTGTACATTAGGCTATAAAATTATTTCCAAGAGTAAGAATTTCCAGCCTTTATAAACTGTTGTTCAGTATTCTTTGACCTACTGCACCTGAAAGTCCAACGAGATACCCATTTTAGTTCCTTAATACTATAATTAGGCTTTCCCTATAAGGATAGGAGAATCTGGGTCCCAAGACTAACCCAATAAGGGTGTACATTAGGCTATAAAATTATTTCAAAGAGTAAGAATTTCCAGCCTTTATAAACTGTTGTTCAGTATTCTTTGACCTACTGCACCTGAAAGTCCAACGAGATACCCATTTTAGTTCCTTAATACTATAATTAGGCTTCCCCAATAAGGATAGGAGATTCTGGGTCCCGTGACTAACCCAATAAGGGTGTACATTAGGCTATAAAATTATTTCCAAGAGTAAGAATTTCCAGCCTTTATAAACTGTTGTTCAGTATTCTTTGACCTACTGCACCTGAAAGTCCAACGAGATACCCATTTTAGTTCCTTAATACTATAATTAGGCTTCCCCTATAAGGATAGAAGATTCTGGGTCCCGTGACTAACCCAATAAGGGTGTACATTAGGCTATAAAATTATTTCCAAGAGTAAGAATTTCCAGCCTTTATAAACTGTTGTTCAGTATTCTTTGACCTACTGCACCTGAAAGTCCAACGAGATACCCATTTTAGTTCCTTAATACTATAATTAGGCTTCCCCTATAAGGATAGGAGATTCTGGGTCCCGTGACTAACCCAATAAGAGTGTACATTAGGCTATAAAATTATTTCCAAGAGTAAGAATTTCCTGCCTTTATAAACTGTTGTTCAGTATTCTTTGACCTACTGCACCTGAAAGTCCAACGAGATACCCATTTTAGTTCCTTAATACTATAATTAGGCTTTCCCTATAAGGATAGGAGAATCTGGGTCCCAAGACTAACCCAATAAGGGTGTACATTAGGCTATAAAATTATTTCAAAGAGTAAGAATTTCCAGCCTTTATAAACTGTTGTTCAGTATTCTTTGACCTACTGCACCTGAAAGTCCAACGAGATACCCATTTTAGTTCCTTAATACTATAATTAGGCTTTCCCTATAAGGATAGGAGAATCTGGGTCCCAAGACTAACCCAATAAGGGTGTACATTAGGCTATAAAATTATTTCAAAGAGTAAGAATTTCCAGCCTTTATAAACTGTTGTTCAGTATTCTTTGACCTACTGCACCTGAAAGTCCAACGAGATACCCATTTTAGTTCCTTAATACTATAATTAGGCTTCCCCTATAAGTATAGGAGATTCTGGGTCCCGTGACTAACCCAATAAGGGTGTACATTAGGCTATAAAATTATTTCCAAGAGTAAGAATTTCCAGCCTTTATAAACTGTTGTTCAGTATTCTTTGACCTACTGCACCTGAAAGTCCAACGAGATACCCATTTTAGTTCCTTAATACTATAATTAGGCTTCCCCTATAAGGATAGGAGATTCTGGGTCCCGTGACTAACCCAATAAGAGTGTACATTAGGCTATAAAATTATTTCCAAGAGTAAGAATTTCCTGCCTTTATAAACTGTTGTTCAGTTTTCTTTGACCTACTGCACCTGAAAGTCCAACGAGATACCCATTTTAGTTCCTTAATACTATAATTAGGCTTTCCCTATAAGGATAGGAGAATCTGGGTCCCAAGACTAACCCAATAAGGGTGTACATTAGGCTATAAAATTATTTCAAAGAGTAAGAATTTCCAGCCTTTATAAACTGTTGTTCAGTATTCTTTGACCTACTGCACCTGAAAGTCCAACGAGATACCCATTTTAGTTCCTTAATACTATAATTAGGCTTCCCCTATAAGGATAGGAGATTCTGGGTCCCGTGACTAACCCAATAAGGGTGTACATTAGGCTATAAAATTATTTCCAAGAGTAAGAATTTCCAGCCTTTATAAACCGTTGTTCAGTATTCTTTGACCTACTGCACCTGAAAGTCCAACGAGATACCCATTTTAGTTCCTTAATACTATAATTAGGCTTTCCCTATAAGGATAGGAGAATCTGGGTCCCAAGACTAACCCAATAAGGGTGTACATTAGGCTATAAAATTATTTCAAAGAGTAAGAATTTCCAGCCTTTATAAACTGTTGTTCAGTATTCTTTGACCTACTACACCTGAAAGTCCAACGAGATACCCATTTTAGTTCCTTAATACTATAATTAGGCTTTCCCTATAAGGATAGGAGAATCTGGGTCCCAAGACTAACCCAATAAGGGTGTACATTAGGCTATAAAATTATTTCAAAGAGTAAGAATTTCCTGTTCAGTATTCTTTGACCTACTGCACCTGAAAGTCCAACGAGATACCCATTTTAGTTCCTTAATACTATAATTAGGCTTCCCCTATAAGGATAGGAGATTCTGGGTCCCGTGACTAACCCAATAAGGGTGTACATTAGGCTATAAAATTATTTCCAAGAGTAAGAATTTCCAGCCTTTATAAACTGTTGTTCAGTATTCTTTGACCTACTGCACCTGAAAGTCCAACGAGATACCCATTTTAGTTCCTTAATACTATAATTAGGCTTCCCCTATAAGGATAGGAGATTCTGGGTCCGTGACTAACCCAATAAGTGTGTACATTAGGCTATAAAATTATTTCCAAGAGTAAGAATTTCCAGCCTTTATAAACTGTTGTTCAGTATTCTTTGACCTACTGCACCTGAAAGTCCAACGAGATACCCATTTTAGTTCCTTAATACTATAATTAGGCTTTCCCTATAAGGATAGGAGAATCTGGGTCCCAAGACTAACCCAATAAGGGTGTACATTAGGCTATAAAATTATTTCAAAGAGTAAGAATTTCCAGCCTTTATAAACTGTTGTTCAGTATTCTTTGACCTACTGCACCTGAAAGTCCAACGAGATACCCATTTTAGTTCCTTAATACTATAATTAGGCTTCCCCTATAAGGATAGAAGATTCTGGGTCCCGTGACTAACCCAATAAGGGTGTACATTAGGCTATAAAATTATTTCCAAGAGTAAGAATTTCCAGCCTTTATAAACTGTTGTTCAGTATTCTTTGACCTACTGCACCTGAAAGTCCAACGAGATACCCATTTTAGTTCCTTAATACTATAATTAGGCTTCCCCTATAAGGATAGGAGAATCTGGGTCCCGTGACTAACCCAATAAGGGTGTACATTAGGCTATAAAATTATTTCCAAGAGTAAGAATTTCCAGCCTTTATAAACTGTTGTTCAGTATTCTGTGACCTACTGCACCTGAAAGTCCAACGAGATACCCATTTTAGTTCCTTAATACTATAATTAGGATTCCCCTATAAGGATAGGAGATTCTGGTTCCGTGACTAACCCAATAAGTGTGTACATTAGGCTAGAAAATTATTTCCAAGAGTAAGAATTTCCAGCCTTTATAAACTGTTGTTCAGTATTCTTTGACCTACTGCACCTGAAAGTCCAACGAGATACCCATTTTAGTTCCTTAATACTATAATTAGGCTTTCCCTATAAGGATAGGAGAATCTGGGTCCCAAGACTAACCCAATAAGGGTGTACATTAGGCTATAAAATTATTTCCAAGAGTAAGAATTTCCAGCCTTTATAAACTGTTGTTCAGTATTCTTTGACCTACTGCACCTGAAAGTCCAACGAGATACCCATTTTAGTTCCTTAATACTATAATTAGGCTTCCCCTATAAGTATAGGAGATTCTGGGTCCCGTGACTAACCCAATAAGGGTGTACATTAGGCTATAAAATTATTTCCAAGAGTAAGAATTTCCTGCCTTTATAAACTGTTGTTCAGTATTCTTTGACCTACTGCACCTGAAAGTCCAACGAGATACCCATTTTAGTTCCTTAATACTATAATTAGGCTTTCCCTATAAGGATAGGAGAATCTGGGTCCCAAGACTAACCCAATAAGGGTGTACATTAGGCTATAAAATTATTTCAAAGAGTAAGAATTTCCAGCCTTTATAAACTGTTGTTCAGTATTCTTTGACCTACTGCACCTGAAAGTCCAACGAGATACCCATTTTAGTTCCTTAATACTATAATTAGGCTTCCCCTATAAGGATAGGAGATTCTGGGTCCCGTGACTAACCCAATAAGGGTGTACATTAGGCTATAAAATTATTTCCAAGAGTAAGAATTTCCAGCCTTTATAAACCGTTGTTCAGTATTCTTTGACCTACTGCACCTGAAAGTCCAACGAGATACCCATTTTAGTTCCTTAATACTATAATTAGGCTTTCCCTATAAGGATAGGAGAATCTGGGTCCCAAGACTAACCCAATAAGGGTGTACATTAGGCTATAAAATTATTTCAAAGAGTAAGAATTTCCAGCCTTTATAAACTGTTGTTCAGTATTCTTTGACCTACTACACCTGAAAGTCCAACGAGATACCCATTTTAGTTCCTTAATACTATAATTAGGCTTTCCCTATAAGGATAGGAGAATCTGGGTCCCAAGACTAACCCAATAAGGGTGTACATTAGGCTATAAAATTATTTCAAAGAGTTAGAATTTCCAGCCTTTATAAACTGTTGTTCAGTATTCTTTGACCTACTGCACCTGAAAGTCCAACGAGATACCCATTTTAGTTCCTTAATACTATAATTAGGCTTCCCCTATAAGGATAGGAGATTCTGGGTCCCGTGACTAACCCAATAAGGGTGTACATTAGGCTATAAAATTATTTCCAAGAGTAAGAATTTCCAGCCTTTATAAACTGTTGTTCAGTATTCTTTGACCTACTGCACCTGAAAGTCCAACGAGATACCCATTTTAGTTCCTTAATACTATAATTAGGCTTCCCCTATAAGGATAGGAGATTCTGGGTCCGTGACTAACCCAATAAGTGTGTACATTAGGCTATAAAATTATTTCCAAGAGTAAGAATTTCCAGCCTTTATAAACTGTTGTTCAGTATTCTTTGACCTACTGCACCTGAAAGTCCAACGAGATACCCATTTTAGTTCCTTAATACTATAATTAGGCTTTCCCTATAAGGATAGGAGAATCTGGGTCCCAAGACTAACCCAATAAGGGTGTACATTAGGCTATAAAATTATTTCAAAGAGTAAGAATTTCCAGCCTTTATAAACTGTTGTTCAGTATTCTTTGACCTACTGCACCTGAAAGTCCAACGAGATACCCATTTTAGTTCCTTAATACTATAATTAGGCTTCCCCTATAAGGATAGAAGATTCTGGGTCCCGTGACTAACCCAATAAGGGTGTACATTAGGCTATAAAATTATTTCCAAGAGTAAGAATTTCCAGCCTTTATAAACTGTTGTTCAGTATTCTTTGACCTACTGCACCTGAAAGTCCAACGAGATACCCATTTTAGTTCCTTAATACTATAATTAGGCTTCCCCTATAAGGATAGGAGAATCTGGGTCCCGTGACTAACCCAATAAGGGTGTACATTAGGCTATAAAATTATTTCCAAGAGTAAGAATTTCCAGCCTTTATAAACTGTTGTTCAGTATTCTGTGACCTACTGCACCTGAAAGTCCAACGAGATACCCATTTTAGTTCCTTAATACTATAATTAGGCTTCCCCTATAAGGATAGGAGATTCTGGGTCCGTGACTAACCCAATAAGTGTGTACATTAGGCTATAAAATTATTTCAAAGAGTAAGAATTTCCAGCCTTTATAAACTGTTGTTCAGTATTCTTTGACCTACTGCACCTGAAAGTCCAACGAGATACCCATTTTAGTTCCTTAATACTATAATTAGGCTTCCCCAATAAGGATAGGAGATTCTGGGTCCCGTGACTAACCCAATAAGGGTGTACATTAGGCTATAAAATTATTTCCAAGAGTAAGAATTTCCAGCCTTTATAAACTGTTGTTCAGTATTCTTTGACCTACTGCACCTGAAAGTCCAACGAGATACCCATTTTAGTTCCTTAATACTATAATTAGGCTTCCCCTATAAGTATAGGAGATTCTGGGTCCCGTGACTAACCCAATAAGGGTGTACATTAGGCTATAAAATTATTTCCAAGAGTAAGAATTTCCAGCCTTTATAAACTGTTGTTCAGTATTCTTTGACCTACTGCACCTGAAAGTCCAACGAGATACCCATTTTAGTTCCTTAATACTATAATTAGGCTTCCCCTATAAGGATAGGAGATTCTGGGTCCCGTGACTAACCCAATAAGAGTGTACATTAGGCTATAAAATTATTTCCAAGAGTAAGAATTTCCTGCCTTTATAAACTGTTGTTCAGTATTCTTTGACCTACTGCACCTGAAAGTCCAACGAGATACCCATTTTAGTTCCTTAATACTATAATTAGGCTTTCCCTATAAGGATAGGAGAATCTGGGTCCCAAGACTAACCCAATAAGGGTGTACATTAGGCTATAAAATTATTTCAAAGAGTAAGAATTTCCAGCCTTTATAAACTGTTGTTCAGTATTCTTTGACCTACTGCACCTGAAAGTCCAACGAGATACCCATTTTAGTTCCTTAATACTATAATTAGGCTTTCCCTATAAGGATAGGAGAATCTGGGTCCCAAGACTAACCCAATAAGGGTGTACATTAGGCTATAAAATTATTTCAAAGAGTAAGAATTTCCAGCCTTTATAAACTGTTGTTCAGTATTCTTTGACCTACTGCACCTGAAAGTCCAACGAGATACCCATTTTAGTTCCTTAATACTATAATTAGGCTTTCCCTATAAGGATAGGAGAATCTGGGTCCCAAGACTAACCCAATAAGGGTGTACATTAGGCTATAAAATTATTTCAAAGAGTAAGAATTTTCAGCCTTTATAAACTGTTGTTCAGTATTCTTTGACCTACTGCACCTGAAAGTCCAACGAGATACCCATTTTAGTTCCTTAATACTATAATTAGGCTTCCCCTATAAGGATAGGAGATTCTGGGTCCCGTGACTAACCCAATAAGAGTGTACATTAGGCTATAAAATTATTTCCAAGAGTAAGAATTTCCTGCCTTTATAAACTGTTGTTCAGTATTCTTTGACCTACTGCACCTGAAAGTCCAACGAGATACCCATTTTAGTTCCTTAATACTATAATTAGGCTTTCCCTATAAGGATAGGAGAATCTGGGTCCCAAGACTAACCCAATAAGGGTGTACATTAGGCTATAAAATTATTTCAAAGAGTAAGAATTTCCAGCCTTTATAAACTGTTGTTCAGTATTCTTTGACCTACTGCACCTGAAAGTCCAACGAGATACCCATTTTAGTTCCTTAATACTATAATTAGGCTTTCCCTATAAGGATAGGAGAATCTGGGTCCCAAGACTAACCCAATAAGGGTGTACATTAGGCTATAAAATTATTTCAAAGAGTAAGAATTTCCAGCCTTTATAAACTGTTGTTCAGTATTCTTTGACCTACTGCACCTGAAAGTCCAACGAGATACCCATTTTAGTTCCTTAATACTATAATTAGGCTTCCCCTATAAGGATAGGAGATTCTGGGTCCCGTGACTAACCCAATAAGGGTGTACATTAGGCTATAAAATTATTTCCAAGAGTAAGAATTTCCTGCCTTTATAAACTGTTGTTCAGTATTCTTTGACCTACTGCACCTGAAAGTCCAACGAGATACCCATTTTAGTTCCTTAATACTATAATTAGGCTTTCCCTATAAGGATAGGAGAATCTGGGTCCCAAGACTAACCCAATAAGGGTGTACATTAGGCTATAAAATTATTTCAAAGAGTAAGAATTTCCAGCCTTTATAAACTGTTGTTCAGTATTCTTTGACCTACTGCATCTGAAAGTCCAACGAGATACCCATTTTAGTTCCTTAATACTATAATTAGGCTTCCCCTATAAGGATAGGAGATTCTGGGTCCCGTGACTAACCCAATAAGGGTGTACATTAGGCTATAAAATTATTTCCAAGAGTAAGAATTTCCAGCCTTTATAAACTGTTGTTCAGTATTCTTTGACCTACTGCACCTGAAAGTCCAACGAGATACCCATTTTAGTTCCTTAATACTATAATTAGGCTTTCCCTATAAGGATAGGAGAATCTGGGTCCCAAGACTAACCCAATAAGGGTGTACATTAGGCTATAAAATTATTTCAAAGAGTAAGAATTTCCAGCCTTTATAAACTGTTGTTCAGTATTCTTTGACCTACTGCACCTGAAAGTCCAACGAGATACCCATTTTAGTTCCTTAATACTATAATTAGGCTTTCCCTATAAGGATAGGAGAATCTGGGTCCCAAGACTAACCCAATAAGGGTGTACATTAGGCTATAAAATTATTTCAAAGAGTAAGAATTTCCAGCCTTTATAAACTGTTGTTCAGTATTCTTTGACCTACTGCACCTGAAAGTCCAACGAGATACCCATTTTAGTTCCTTAATACTATAATTAGGCTTCCCCTATAAGGATAGGAGATTCTGGGTCCCGTGACTAACCCAATAAGAGTGTACATTAGGCTATAAAATTATTTCCAAGAGTAAGAATTTCCTGCCTTTATAAACTGTTGTTCAGTATTCTTTGACCTACTGCACCTGAAAGTCCAACGAGACACCCATTTTAGTTTGTTAATACTATAATTAGGCTTCTCCTATAAGGATAGGAGATTCGGGGTCCTGTGACTAACCCAATAAGGGTGTACATTAGGCTATAAAATTATTTCCAAGAGTAAGAATTTCCAGCCTTTATAAACTGTTGTTCAGTATTCTTTGACCTACACCACCTGAATGTCCAATGAGACGCCCATTTTAGTTTGTTAATACTATAATTAGGCTTCTCCTATAAGGATAGGAGATTCGGGGTCCTGTGACTAACCCAGTAAGGGTGTACATTAGGCCATAAAATTATTTCCAAGAGTAAGAATTTCCATCCTTTATAAACTGTTGTTCAGTATTCTTTGACCTAAAGCACCTGAATGTCCAACGAGACACCCATTTTAGTTTGTTAATACTATAATTAGGCTTCTCCTATAAGGATAGGAGATTCGGGGTCCTGTGACTAACCAACCCAATAAGGGTGTACATTAGGCTATAAAATTATTTCCAAGAGTAAGAATTTCCAGCCTTTATAAACTGTTATTCAGTATTATTTGACCTACAGTACCTGAATGTCCAACGAGATACCCATTTTTGTTTGTTAATACTATAATTAGGCTTCTCCTATAAGGGTAGGAGATTCGGGGTCCTGTGACTAACCAACCCAATAAGGGTGTACATTAGGCTATAAAATTATTTCCAAGAGTAAGAATTTCCAGCCTTTATAAACTGTTGTTCAGTATTCTTTGACCTACAGCACCTGAATGTCCAACGAGACACCCATTTTAGTTTGTTAATACTATAATTAGGCTTCTCCTATAAGGATAGGAGATTCGGGGTCCTGTGACTAACCCAATAAGGGTGTACATTAGGCTATAAAATTATTTCCAAGAGTAAGAATTTCCAGCCTTTATAAACTGTTGTTCAGTATTCTTTGACCTACACCACCTGAATGTCCAACGAGACACCCATTTTAGTTTGTTAATACTATAATTAGGCTTCTCCTATAAGGATAGGAGATTCGGGGTCCTGTGACTAACCCAGTAAGGGTGTACATTAGGCCATAAAATTATTTCCAAGAGTAAGAATTTCCAGCCTTTATAAACTGTTGTTCAGTATTCTTTGACCTAAAGCACCTGAATGTCCAACGAGACACCCATTTTAGTTTGTTAATACTATAATTAGGCTTCTCCTATAAGGATAGGAGATTCGGGGTCCTGTGACTAACCAACCCAATAAGGGTGTACATTAGGCTATAAAATTATTTCCAAGAGTAAGAATTTCCAGCCTTTATAAACTGTTATTCAGTATTATTTGACCTACAGTACCTGAATGTCCAACGAGATACCCATTTTTGTTTGTTAATACTATAATTAGGCTTCTCCTATAAGGGTAGGAGATTCGGGGTCCTGTGACTAACCAACCCAATAAGGGTGTACATTAGGCTATAAAATTATTTCCAAGAGTAAGAATTTCCTGCCTTTATAAACTGTTGTTCAGTATTCTTTGACCTACTGCACCTGAAAGTCCAACGAGACACCCATTTTAGTTTGTTAATACTATAATTAGGCTTCTCCTATAAGGATAGGAGATTCGGGGTCCTGTGACTAACCCAATAAGGGTGTACATTAGGCTATAAAATTATTTCCAAGAGTAAGAATTTCCAGCCTTTATAAACTGTTGTTCAGTATTCTTTGACCTACACCACCTGAATGTCCAATGAGACGCCCATTTTAGTTTGTTAATACTATAATTAGGCTTCTCCTATAAGGATAGGAGATTCGGGGTCCTGTGACTAACCCAGTAAGGGTGTACATTAGGCCATAAAATTATTTCCAAGAGTAAGAATTTCCAGCCTTTATAAACTGTTGTTCAGTATTCTTTGACCTAAAGCACCTGAATGTCCAACGAGACACCCATTTTAGTTTGTTAATACTATAATTAGGCTTCTCCTATAAGGATAGGAGATTCGGGGTCCTGTGACTAACCAACCCAATAAGGGTGTACATTAGGCTATAAAATTATTTCCAAGAGTAAGAATTTCCAGCCTTTATAAACTGTTATTCAGTATTATTTGACCTACAGTACCTGAATGTCCAACGAGATACCCATTTTTGTTTGTTAATACTATAATTAGGCTTCTCCTATAAGGGTAGGAGATTCGGGGTCCTGTGACTAACCAACCCAATAAGGGTGTACATTAGGCTATAAAATTATTTCCAAGAGTAAGAATTTCCAGCCTTTATAAACTGTTGTTCAGTATTCTTTGACCTACAGCACCTGAATGTCCAACGAGACACCCATTTTAGTTTGTTAATACTATAATTAGGCTTCTCCTATAAGGATAGGAGATTCGGGGTCCTGTGACTAACCCAATAAGGGTGTACATTAGGCTATAAAATTATTTCCAAGAGTAAGAATTTCCAGCCTTTATAAACTGTTGTTCAGTATTCTTTGACCTACACCACCTGAATGTCCAACGAGACACCCATTTTAGTTTGTTAATACTATAATTAGGCTTCTCCTATAAGGATAGGAGATTTGGGGTCCTGTGACTAACCCAATAAGGGTGTACATTAGGCTATAAAATTATTTCCAAGTGTAAGAATTTCCAGCCTTTATAAACTGTTGTTCAGTATTCTTTGACCTACAGCACCTGAATGTCCAACGAGACACCCATTTTAGTTTGTTAATACTATAATTAGGCTTCTCCTATAAGGATAGGAGATTCGGGGTCCTGTGACTAACCCAATAAAGGTGTACATTAGGCTATAAAATTATTTCCAAGAGTAAGAATTTCCAGCCTTTATAAACTGTTGTTCAGTATTCTTTGACCTACCGCACATGAATGTCCAACGAGACACCCATTTTAGTTTGTTAATACTATAATTAGGCTTCTCCTATACGGATAGGAGATTCGGGGTCCTGTGACTAACCCAATAAGGGTGTACATTAGGCTATAAAATTATTTCCAAGAGTAAGAATTTCCAGCCTTTATAAACTGTTATTCAGTATTATTTGACCTACAGTACCTGAATGTCCAACGAGATACCCATTTTTGTTTGTTAATACTATAATTAGGCTTCTCCTATAAGGGTAGGAGATTCGGGGTCCTGTGACTAACCAACCCAATAAGGGTGTACATTAGGCTATAAAATTATTTCCAAGAGTAAGAATTTCCTGCCTTTATAAACTGTTGTTCAGTATTCTTTGACCTACTGCACCTGAAAGTCCAACGAGACACCCATTTTAGTTTGTTAATACTATAATTAGGCTTCTCCTATAAGGATAGGAGATTCGGGGTCCTGTGACTAACCCAATAAGGGTGTACATTAGGCTATAAAATTATTTCCAAGAGTAAGAATTTCCAGCCTTTATAAACTGTTGTTCAGTATTCTTTGACCTACACCACCTGAATGTCCAATGAGACGCCCATTTTAGTTTGTTAATACTATAATTAGGCTTCTCCTATAAGGATAGGAGATTCGGGGTCCTGTGACTAACCCAGTAAGGGTGTACATTAGGCCATAAAATTATTTCCAAGAGTAAGAATTTCCAGCCTTTATAAACTGTTGTTCAGTATTCTTTGACCTAAAGCACCTGAATGTCCAACGAGACACCCATTTTAGTTTGTTAATACTATAATTAGGCTTCTCCTATAAGGATAGGAGATTCGGGGTCCTGTGACTAACCAACCCAATAAGGGTGTACATTAGGCTATAAAATTATTTCCAAGAGTAAGAATTTCCAGCCTTTATAAACTGTTATTCAGTATTATTTGACCTACAGTACCTGAATGTCCAACGAGATACCCATTTTTGTTTGTTAATACTATAATTAGGCTTCTCCTATAAGGGTAGGAGATTCGGGGTCCTGTGACTAACCAACCCAATAAGGGTGTACATTAGGCTATAAAATTATTTCCAAGAGTAAGAATTTCCAGCCTTTATAAACTGTTGTTCAGTATTCTTTGACCTACAGCACCTGAATGTCCAACGAGACACCCATTTTAGTTTGTTAATACTATAATTAGGCTTCTCCTATAAGGATAGGAGATTCGGGGTCCTGTGACTAACCCAATAAGGGTGTACATTAGGCTATAAAATTATTTCCAAGAGTAAGAATTTCCAGCCTTTATAAACTGTTGTTCAGTATTCTTTGACCTACACCACCTGAATGTCCAACGAGACACCCATTTTAGTTTGTTAATACTATAATTAGGCTTCTCCTATAAGGATAGGAGATTTGGGGTCCTGTGACTAACCCAATAAGGGTGTACATTAGGCTATAAAATTATTTCCAAGTGTAAGAATTTCCAGCCTTTATAAACTGTTGTTCAGTATTCTTTGACCTACAGCACCTGAATGTCCAACGAGACACCCATTTTAGTTTGTTAATACTATAATTAGGCTTCTCCTATAAGGATAGGAGATTCGGGGTCCTGTGACTAACCCAATAAAGGTGTACATTAGGCTATAAAATTATTTCCAAGAGTAAGAATTTCCAGCCTTTATAAACTGTTGTTCAGTATTCTTTGACCTACCGCACATGAATGTCCAACGAGACACCCATTTTAGTTTGTTAATACTATAATTAGGCTTCTCCTATACGGATAGGAGATTCGGGGTCCTGTGACTAACCCAATAAGGGTGTACATTAGGCTATAAAATTATTTCCAAGAGGTAAGAATTTCCAGCCTTTATAAACTGTTGTTCAGTATTCTTTGACCTACACCACCTGAATGTCCAATGAGACACCCATTTTAGTTTGTTAATACTATAATTAGGCTTCTCCTATAAGGATAGGAGATTCGGGGTCCTGTGACTAACCCAGTAAGGGTGTACATTAGGCTATAAAATTATTTCCAAGAGTAAGAATTTCCAGCCTTTATAAACTGTTGTTCAGTATTCTTTGACCTAAAGCACCTGAATGTCCAACGAGACACCCATTTTAGTTTGTTAATACTATAATTAGGCTTCTCCTATAAGGATAGGAGATTCGGGGTCCTGTGACTAACCAACCCAATAAGGGTGTACATTAGGCTATAAAATTATTTCCAAGAGTAAGAATTTCCAGCCTTTATAAACTGTTGTTCAGTATTCTTTGAACTACAGCACCTGAATGTCCAACGAGACACCCATTTTAGTTTGTTAATACTATAATTAGGCTTCTCCTATAAGGATAGGAGATTCGGGGTCCTGTGACTAACCAACCCAATAAGGGTGTACATTAGGCTATAAAATTATTTCCAAGAGTAAGAATTTCCAGCCTTTATAAACTGTTATTCAGTATTATTTGACCTACAGTACCTGAATGTCCAACGAGATACCCATTTTTGTTTGTTAATACTATAATTAGGCTTCTCCTATAAGGGTAGGAGATTCGGGGTCCTGTGACTAACCAACCCAATAAGGGTGTACATTAGGCTATAAAATTATTTCCAAGAGTAAGAATTTCCAGCCTTTATAAACTGTTGTTCAGTATTCTTTGACCTACAGCACCTGAATGTCCAACGAGACACCCATTTTAGTTTGTTAATACTATAATTAGGCTTCTCCTATAAGGATAGGAGATTCGGGGTCCTGTGACTAACCCAATAAGGGTGTACATTAGGCTATAAAATTATTTCCAAGAGTAAGAATTTCCAGCCTTTATAAACTGTTGTTCAGTATTCTTTGACCTACACCACCTGAATGTCCAACGAGACACCCATTTTAGTTTGTTAATACTATAATTAGGCTTCTCCTATAAGGATAGGAGATTTGGGGTCCTGTGACTAACCCAATAAGGGTGTACATTAGGCTATAAAATTATTTCCAAGTGTAAGAATTTCCAGCCTTTATAAACTGTTGTTCAGTATTCTTTGACCTACAGCACCTGAATGTCCAACGAGACACCCATTTTAGTTTGTTAATACTATAATTAGGCTTCTCCTATAAGGATAGGAGATTCGGGGTCCTGTGACTAACCCAATAAAGGTGTACATTAGGCTATAAAATTATTTCCAAGAGTAAGAATTTCCAGCCTTTATAAACTGTTGTTCAGTATTCTTTGACCTACCGCACATGAATGTCCAACGAGACACCCATTTTAGTTTGTTAATACTATAATTAGGCTTCTCCTATACGGATAGGAGATTCGGGGTCCTGTGACTAACCCAATAAGGGTGTACATTAGGCTATAAAATTATTTCCAAGAGGTAAGAATTTCCAGCCTTTATAAACTGTTGTTCAGTATTCTTTGACCTACACCACCTGAATGTCCAATGAGACACCCATTTTAGTTTGTTAATACTATAATTAGGCTTCTCCTATAAGGATAGGAGATTCGGGGTCCTGTGACTAACCCAGTAAGGGTGTACATTAGGCTATAAAATTATTTCCAAGAGTAAGAATTTCCAGCCTTTATAAACTGTTGTTCAGTATTCTTTGACCTAAAGCACCTGAATGTCCAACGAGACACCCATTTTAGTTTGTTAATACTATAATTAGGCTTCTCCTATAAGGATAGGAGATTCGGGGTCCTGTGACTAACCAACCCAATAAGGGTGTACATTAGGCTATAAAATTATTTCCAAGAGTAAGAATTTCCAGCCTTTATAAACTGTTGTTCAGTATTCTTTGAACTACAGCACCTGAATGTCCAACGAGACACCCATTTTAGTTTGTTAATACTATAATTAGGCTTCTCCTATAAGGATAGGAGATTCGGGGTCCTGTGACTAACCCAATAAAGGTGTACATTAGGCTATAAAATTATTTCCAAGAGTAAGAATTTCCAGCCTTTATAAACTGTTGTTCAGTATTCTTTGACCTACAACACATGAATGTCCAACGAGACACCCATTTTAGTTTGTTAATACTATAATTAGGCTTCTCCTATAAGGATAGGAGATTCGGGGTCCTGTGACTAACCCAATAAGGGTGTACATTAGGCTATAAAATTATTTCCAAGAGTAAGAATTTCCAGCCTTTATAAACTGTTGTTCAGTATTCTTTGACCTACACCACCTGAATGTCCAATGAGACACCCATTTTAGTTTGTTAATACTATAATTAGGCTTCTCCTATAAGGATAGGAGATTTGGGGTCCTGTGACTAACCCAATAAGGGTGTACATTAGGCTATAAAATTATTTTCCAAGAGTAAGAATTTCCAGCCTTTATAAACTGTTGTTCAGTATTCTTTGACCTACAGCACCTGAATGTCCAACGAGACACCCATTTTAGTTTGTTAATACTAGAATTAGGCTTCTCCTATAAGGATAGGAGATTCGGGGTCCTGTGACTAACCCAATAAAGGTGTACATTAGGCTTTAAAATTATTTCCAAGAGTAAGAATTTCCAGCCTTTATAAACTGTTGTTCAGTATTCTTTGACCTACAGCACATGAATGTCCAACGAGACACCCATTTTAGTTTGTTAATACTATAATTAGGCTTCTCCTATACGGATAGGAGATTCGGGGTCCTGTGACTAACCCAATAAGGGTGTACATTAGGCTATAAAATTATTTCCAAGAGGTAAGAATTTCCAGCCTTTATAAACTGTTGTTCAGTATTCTTTGACCTACACCACCTGAATGTCCAATGAGACACCCATTTTAGTTTGTTAATACTATAATTAGGCTTCTCCTATAAGGATAGGAGATTCGGGGTCCTGTGACTAACCCAGTAAGGGTGTACATTAGGCTATAAAATTATTTCCAAGAGTAAGAATTTCCAGCCTTTATAAACTGTTGTTCAGTATTCTTTGACCTAAAGCACCTGAATGTCCAACGAGACACCCATTTTAGTTTGTTAATACTATAATTAGGCTTCTCCTATAAGGATAGGAGATTCGGGGTCCTGTGACTAACCAACCCAATAAGGGTGTACATTAGGCTATAAAATTATTTCCAAGAGTAAGAATTTCCAGCCTTTATAAACTGTTGTTCAGTATTCTTTGACCTACACCACCTGAATGTCCAATGAGACACCCATTTTAGTTTGTTAATACTATAATTAGGCTTCTCCTATAAGGATAGGAGATTTGGGGTCCTGTGACTAACCCAATAAGGGTGTACATTAGGCTATAAAATTATTTCCAAGAGTAAGAATTTCCAGCCTTTATAAACTGTTGTTCAGTATTCTTTGACCTACAGCACCTGAATGTCCAACGAGACACCCATTTTAGTTTGTTAATACTATAATTAGGCTTCTCCTATAAGGATAGGAGATTCGGGGTCCTGTGACTAACCCAATAAAGGTGTACATTAGGCTTTAAAATTATTTCCAAGAGTAAGAATTTCCAGCCTTTATAAACTGTTGTTCAGTATTCTTTGACCTACAGCACATGAATGTCCAACGAGACACCCATTTTAGTTTGTTAATACTATAATTAGGCTTCTCCTATACGGATAGGAGATTCGGGGTCCTGTGACTAACCCAATAAGGGTGTACATTAGGCTATAAAATTATTTCCAAGAGGTAAGAATTTCCAGCCTTTATAAACTGTTGTTCAGTATTCTTTGACCTACACCACCTGAATGTCCAATGAGACACCCATTTTAGTTTGTTAATACTATAATTAGGCTTCTCCTATAAGGATAGGAGATTCGGGGTCCTGTGACTAACCCAGTAAGGGTGTACATTAGGCTATAAAATTATTTCCAAGAGTAAGAATTTCCAGCCTTTATAAACTGTTGTTCAGTATTCTTTGACCTAAAGCACCTGAATGTCCAACGAGACACCCATTTTAGTTTGTTAATACTATAATTAGGCTTCTCCTATAAGGATAGGAGATTCGGGGTCCTGTGACTAACCAACCCAATAAGGGTGTACATTAGGCTATAAAATTATTTCCAAGAGTAAGAATTTCCAGCCTTTATAAACTGTTGTTCAGTATTCTTTGACCTACAGCACCTGAATGTCCAACGAGACACCCATTTTAGTTTGTTAATACTATAATTAGGCTTCTCCTATAAGGATAGGAGATTCGGGGTCCTGTGACTAACCCAATAAAGGTGTACATTAGGCTATAAAATTATTTCCAAGAGTAAGAATTTCCAGCCTTTATAAACTGTTGTTCAGTATTCTTTGACCTACAGCACATGAATGTCCAACGAGACACCCATTTTAGTTTGTTAATACTATAATTAGGCTTCTCCTATACGGATAGGAGATTCGGGGTCCTGTGACTAACCCAATAAGGGTGTACATTAGGCTATAAAATTATTTCCAAGAGGTAAGAATTTCCAGCCTTTATAAACTGTTGTTCAGTATTCTTTGACCTACACCACCTGAATGTCCAATGAGACACCCATTTTAGTTTGTTAATACTATAATTAGGCTTCTCCTATAAGGATAGGAGATTCGGGGTCCTGTGACTAACCCAGTAAGGGTGTACATTAGGCTATAAAATTATTTCCAAGAGTAAGAATTTCCAGCCTTTATAAACTGTTGTTCAGTATTCTTTGACCTACAACACATGAATGTCCAACGAGACACCCATTTTAGTTTGTTAATACTATAATTAGGCTTCTCCTATAAGGATAGGAGATTCGGGGTCCTGTGACTAACCCAATAAGGGTGTACATTAGGCTATAAAATTATTTCCAAGAGTAAGAATTTCCAGCCTTTATAAACTGTTGTTCAGTATTCTTTGACCTACAGCACCTGAATGTCCAACGAGACACCCATTTTAGTTTGTTAATACTATAATTAGGCTTCTCCTATAAGGATAGGAGATTCGGGGTCCTGTGACTAACCCAATAAAGGTGTACATTAGGCTATAAAATTATTTCCAAGAGTAAGAATTTCCAGCCTTTATAAACTGTTGTTCAGTATTCTTTGACCTACAGCACATGAATGTCCAACGAGACACCCATTTTAGTTTGTTAATACTATAATTAGGCTTCTCCTATACGGATAGGAGATTCGGGGTCCTGTGACTAACCCAATAAGGGTGTACATTAGGCTATAAAATTATTTCCAAGAGGTAAGAATTTCCAGCCTTTATAAACTGTTGTTCAGTATTCTTTGACCTACACCACCTGAATGTCCAATGAGACACCCATTTTAGTTTGTTAATACTATAATTAGGCTTCTCCTATAAGGATAGGAGATTCGGGGTCCTGTGACTAACCCAGTAAGGGTGTACATTAGGCTATAAAATTATTTCCAAGAGTAAGAATTTCCAGCCTTTATAAACTGTTGTTCAGTATTCTTTGACCTACAACACATGAATGTCCAACGAGACACCCATTTTAGTTTGTTAATACTATAATTAGGCTTCTCCTATAAGGATAGGAGATTCGGGGTCCTGTGACTAACCCAATAAGGGTGTACATTAGGCTATAAAATTATTTCCAAGAGTAAGAATTTCCAGCCTTTATAAACTGTTGTTCAGTATTCTTTGACCTACACCACCTGAATGTCCAATGAGACACCCATTTTAGTTTGTTAATACTATAATTAGGCTTCTCCTATAAGGATAGGAGATTTGGGGTCCTGTGACTAACCCAATAAGGGTGTACATTAGGCTATAAAATTATTTCCAAGAGTAAGAATTTCCAGCCTTTATAAACTGTTGTTCAGTATTCTTTGACCTACAGCACCTGAATGTCCAACGAGACACCCATTTTAGTTTGTTAATACTATAATTAGGCTTCTCCTATAAGGATAGGAGATTCGGGGTCCTGTGACTAACCCAATAAAGGTGTACATTAGGCTTTAAAATTATTTCCAAGAGTAAGAATTTCCAGCCTTTATAAACTGTTGTTCAGTATTCTTTGACCTACAGCACATGAATGTCCAACGAGACACCCATTTTAGTTTGTTAATACTATAATTAGGCTTCTCCTATACGGATAGGAGATTCGGGGTCCTGTGACTAACCCAATAAGGGTGTACATTAGGCTATAAAATTATTTCCAAGAGGTAAGAATTTCCAGCCTTTATAAACTGTTGTTCAGTATTCTTTGACCTACACCACCTGAATGTCCAATGAGACACCCATTTTAGTTTGTTAATACTATAATTAGGCTTCTCCTATAAGGATAGGAGATTCGGGGTCCTGTGACTAACCCAGTAAGGGTGTACATTAGGCTATAAAATTATTTCCAAGAGTAAGAATTTCCAGCCTTTATAAACTGTTGTTCAGTATTCTTTGACCTAAAGCACCTGAATGTCCAACGAGACACCCATTTTAGTTTGTTAATACTATAATTAGGCTTCTCCTATAAGGATAGGAGATTCGGGGTCCTGTGACTAACCAACCCAATAAGGGTGTACATTAGGCTATAAAATTATTTCCAAGAGTAAGAATTTCCAGCCTTTATAAACTGTTGTTCAGTATTCTTTGACCTACAGCACCTGAATGTCCAACGAGACACCCATTTTAGTTTGTTAATACTATAATTAGGCATCTCCTATAAGGATAGGAGATTCGGGGTCCTGTGACTAACCCAATAAAGGTGTACATTAGGCTATAAAATTATTTCCAAGAGTAAGAATTTCCAGCCTTTATAAACTGTTGTTCAGTATTCTTTGACCTACAGCACATGAATGTCCAACGAGACACCCATTTTAGTTTGTTAATACTATAATTAGGCTTCTCCTATACGGATAGGAGATTCGGGGTCCTGTGACTAACCCAATAAGGGTGTACATTAGGCTATAAAATTATTTCCAAGAGGTAAGAATTTCCAGCCTTTATAAACTGTTGTTCAGTATTCTTTGACCTACACCACCTGAATGTCCAATGAGACACCCATTTTAGTTTGTTAATACTATAATTAGGCTTCTCCTATAAGGATAGGAGATTCGGGGTCCTGTGACTAACCCAGTAAGGGTGTACATTAGGCTATAAAATTATTTCCAAGAGTAAGAATTTCCAGCCTTTATAAACTGTTGTTCAGTATTCTTTGACCTACAACACATGAATGTCCAACGAGACACCCATTTTAGTTTGTTAATACTATAATTAGGCTTCTCCTATAAGGATAGGAGATTCGGGGTCCTGTGACTAACCCAATAAGGGTGTACATTAGGCTATAAAATTATTTCCAAGAGTAAGAATTTCCAGCCTTTATAAACTGTTGTTCAGTATTCTTTGACCTACACCACCTGAATGTCCAATGAGACACCCATTTTAGTTTGTTAATACTATAATTAGGCTTCTCCTATAAGGATAGGAGATTTGGGGTCCTGTGACTAACCCAATAAGGGTGTACATTAGGCTATAAAATTATTTCCAAGAGTAAGAATTTCCAGCCTTTATAAACTGTTGTTCAGTATTCTTTGACCTACAGCACCTGAATGTCCAACGAGACACCCATTTTAGTTTGTTAATACTATAATTAGGCTTCTCCTATAAGGATAGGAGATTCGGGGTCCTGTGACTAACCCAATAAAGGTGTACATTAGGCTTTAAAATTATTTCCAAGAGTAAGAATTTCCAGCCTTTATAAACTGTTGTTCAGTATTCTTTGACCTACAGCACATGAATGTCCAACGAGACACCCATTTTAGTTTGTTAATACTATAATTAGGCTTCTCCTATACGGATAGGAGATTCGGGGTCCTGTGACTAACCCAATAAGGGTGTACATTAGGCTATAAAATTATTTCCAAGAGGTAAGAATTTCCAGCCTTTATAAACTGTTGTTCAGTATTCTTTGACCTACACCACCTGAATGTCCAATGAGACACCCATTTTAGTTTGTTAATACTATAATTAGGCTTCTCCTATAAGGATAGGAGATTCGGGGTCCTGTCACTAACCCAATAAAGGTGTACATTAGGCTATAAAATTATTTCCAAGAGTAAGAATTTCCAGCCTTTATAAACTGTTGTTCAGTATTCTTTGACCTACAGCACATGAATGTCCAACGAGACACCCATTTTAGTTTGTTAATACTATAATTAGGCTTCTCCTATACGGATAGGAGATTCGGGGTCCTGTGACTAACCCAATAAGGGTGTACATTAGGCTATAAAATTATTTCCAAGAGGTAAGAATTTCCAGCCTTTATAAACTGTTGTTCAGTATTCTTTGACCTACACCACCTGAATGTCCAATGAGACACCCATTTTAGTTTGTTAATACTATAATTAGGCTTCTCCTATAAGGATAGGAGATTCGGGGTCCTGTGACTAACCCAGTAAGGGTGTACATTAGGCTATAAAATTATTTCCAAGAGTAAGAATTTCCAGCCTTTATAAACTGTTGTTCAGTATTCTTTGACCTAAAGCACCTGAATGTCCAACGAGACACCCATTTGAGTTTGTTAATACTATAATTAGGCTTCTCCTATAAGGATAGGAGATTCGGGGTCCTGTGACTAACCAACCCAATAAGGGTGTACATTAGGCTATAAAATTATTTCCAAGAGTAAGAATTTCCAGCCTTTATAAACTGTTGTTCAGTATTCTTTGAACTACAGCACCTGAATGTCCAACGAGACACCCATTTTAGTTTGTTAATACTATAATTAGGCTTCTCCTATAAGGATAGGAGATTCGGGGTCCTGTGACTAACCCAATAAAGGTGTACATTAGGCTATAAAATTATTTCCAAGAGTAAGAATTTCCAGCCTTTATAAACTGTTGTTCAGTATTCTTTGACCTACAACACATGAATGTCCAACGAGACACCCATTTTAGTTTGTTAATACTATAATTAGGCTTCTCCTATAAGGATAGGAGATTCGGGGTCCTGTGACTAACCCAATAAGGGTGTACATTAGGCTATAAAATTATTTCCAAGAGTAAGAATTTCCAGCCTTTATAAACTGTTGTTCAGTATTCTTTGACCTACACCACCTGAATGTCCAATGAGACACCCATTTTAGTTTGTTAATACTATAATTAGGCTTCTCCTATAAGGATATGAGATTTGGGGTCCTGTGACTAACCCAATAAGGGTGTACATTAGGCTATAAAATTATTTCCAAGAGTAAGAATTTCCAGCCTTTATAAACTGTTGTTCAGTATTCTTTGACCTACAGCACCTGAATGTCCAACGAGACACCCATTTTAGTTTGTTAATACTATAATTAGGCTTCTCCTATAAGGATAGGAGATTCGGGGTCCTGTGACTAACCCAATAAAGGTGTACATTAGGCTTTAAAATTATTTCCAAGAGTAAGAATTTCCAGCCTTTATAAACTGTTGTTCAGTATTCTTTGACCTACAGCACATGAATGTCCAACGAGACACCCATTTTAGTTTGTTAATACTATAATTAGGCTTCTCCTATACGGATAGGAGATTCGGGGTCCTGTGACTAACCCAATAAGGGTGTACATTAGGCTATAAAATTATTTCCAAGAGGTAAGAATTTCCAGCCTTTATAAACTGTTGTTCAGTATTCTTTGACCTACACCACCTGAATGTCCAATGAGACACCCATTTTAGTTTGTTAATACTATAATTAGGCTTCTCCTATAAGGATAGGAGATTCGGGGTCCTGTGACTAACCCAGTAAGGGTGTACATTAGGCTATAAAATTATTTCCAAGAGTAAGAATTTCCAGCCTTTATAAACTGTTGTTCAGTATTCTTTGACCTAAAGCACCTGAATGTCCAACGAGACACCCATTTTAGTTTCTTAATACTATAATTAGGCTTCTCCTATAAGGATAGGAGATTCGGGGTCCTGTGACTAACCAACCCAATAAGGGTGTACATTAGGCTATAAAATTATTTCCAAGAGTAAGAATTTCCAGCCTTTATAAACTGTTGTTCAGTATTCTTTGACCTACAGCACCTGAATGTCCAACGAGACACCCATTTTAGTTTGTTAATACTATAATTAGGCTTCTCCTATAAGGATAGGAGATTCGGGGTCCTGTGACTAACCCAATAAAGGTGTACATTAGGCTATAAAATTATTTCCAAGAGTAAGAATTTCCAGCCTTTATAAACTGTTGTTCAGTATTCTTTGACCTACAGCACATGAATGTCCAACGAGACACCCATTTTAGTTTGTTAATACTATAATTAGGCTTCTCCTATACGGATAGGAGATTCGGGGTCCTGTGACTAACCCAATAAGGGTGTACATTAGGCTATAAAATTATTTCCAAGAGGTAAGAATTTCCAGCCTTTATAAACTGTTGTTCAGTATTCTTTGACCTACACCACCTGAATGTCCAATGAGACACCCATTTTAGTTTGTTAATACTATAATTAGGCTTCTCCTATAAGGATAGGAGATTCGGGGTCCTGTGACTAACCCAGTAAGGGTGTACATTAGGCTATAAAATTATTTCCAAGAGTAAGAATTTCCAGCCTTTATAAACTGTTGTTCAGTATTCTTTGACCTAAAGCACCTGAATGTCCAACGAGACACCCATTTGAGTTTGTTAATACTATAATTAGGCTTCTCCTATAAGGATAGGAGATTCGGGGTCCTGTGACTAACCAACCCAATAAGGGTGTACATTAGGCTATAAAATTATTTCCAAGAGTAAGAATTTCCAGCCTTTATAAACTGTTGTTCAGTATTCTTTGAACTACAGCACCTGAATGTCCAACGAGACACCCATTTTAGTTTGTTAATACTATAATTAGGCTTCTCCTATAAGGATAGGAGATTCGGGGTCCTGTGACTAACCCAATAAAGGTGTACATTAGGCTATAAAATTATTTCCAAGAGTAAGAATTTCCAGCCTTTATAAACTGTTGTTCAGTATTCTTTGACCTACAACACATGAATGTCCAACGAGACACCCATTTTAGTTTGTTAATACTATAATTAGGCTTCTCCTATAAGGATAGGAGATTCGTGGTCCTGTGACTAACCCAATAAGGGTGTACATTAGGCTATAAAATTATTTCCAAGAGTAAGAATTTCCAGCCTTTATAAACTGTTGTTCAGTATTCTTTGACCTACACCACCTGAATGTCCAATGAGACACCCATTTTAGTTTGTTAATACTATAATTAGGCTTCTCCTATAAGGATAGGAGATTTGGGGTCCTGTGACTAACCCAATAAGGGTGTACATTAGGCTATAAAATTATTTCCAAGAGTAAGAATTTCCAGCCTTTATAAACTGTTGTTCAGTATTCTTTGACCTACAGCACCTGAATGTCCAACGAGACACCCATTTTAGTTTGTTAATACTATAATTAGGCTTCTCCTATAAGGATAGGAGATTCGGGGTCCTGTGACTAACCCAATAAAGGTGTACATTAGGCTTTAAAATTATTTCCAAGAGTAAGAATTTCCAGCCTTTATAAACTGTTGTTCAGTATTCTTTGACCTACAGCACATGAATGTCCAACGAGACACCCATTTTAGTTTGTTAATACTATAATTAGGCTTCTCCTATACGGATAGGAGATTCGGGGTCCTGTGACTAACCCAATAAGGGTGTACATTAGGCTATAAAATTATTTCCAAGAGGTAAGAATTTCCAGCCTTTAAAAACTGTTGTTCAGTATTCTTTGACCTACACCACCTGAATGTCCAATGAGACACCCATTTTAGTTTGTTAATACTATAATTAGGCTTCTCCTATAAGGATAGGAGATTCGGGGTCCTGTGACTAACCCAGTAAGGGTGTACATTAGGCTATAAAATTATTTCCAAGAGTAAGAATTTCCAGCCTTTATAAACTGTTGTTCAGTATTCTTTGACCTAAAGCAGCTGAATGTCCAACGAGACACCCATTTTAGTTTGTTAATACTATAATTAGGCTTCTCCTAAAAGGATAGGAGATTCGGGGTCCTGTGACTAACCAACCCAATAAGGGTGTACATTAGGCTATAAAATTATTTCCAAGAGTAAGAATTTCCAGCCTTTATAAACTGTTGTTCAGTATTCTTTGACCTACAGCACCTGAATGTCCAACGAGACACCCATTTTAGTTTGTTAATACTATAATTAGGCTTCTCCTATAAGGATAGGAGATTCGGGGTCCTGTGACTAACCCAATAAAGGTGTACATTAGGCTATAAAATTATTTCCAAGAGTAAGAATTTCCAGCCTTTATAAACTGTTGTTCAGTATTCTTTGACCTACAGCACATGAATGTCCAACGAGACACCCATTTTAGTTTGTTAATACTATAATTAGGCTTCTCCTATACGGATAGGAGATTCGGGGTCCTGTGACTAACCCAATAAGGGTGTACATTAGGCTATAAAATTATTTCCAAGAGGTAAGAATTTCCAGCCTTTATAAACTGTTGTTCAGTATTCTTTGACCTACACCACCTGAATGTCCAATGAGACACCCATTTTAGTTTGTTAATACTATAATTAGGCTTCTCCTATAAGGATAGGAGATTCGGGGTCCTGTGACTAACCCAGTAAGGGTGTACATTAGGCTATAAAATTATTTCCAAGAGTAAGAATTTCCAGCCTTTATAAACTGTTGTTCAGTATTCTTTGACCTAAAGCACCTGAATGTCCAACGAGACACCCATTTTAGTTTGTTAATACTATAATTAGGCTTCTCCTATAAGGATAGGAGATTCGGGGTCCTGTGACTAACCAACCCAATAAGGGTGTACATTAGGCTATAAAATTATTTCCAAGAGTAAGAATTTCCAGCCTTTATAAACTGTTGTTCAGTATTCTTTGACCTACAGCACCTGAATGTCCAACGAGACACCCATTTTAGTTTGTTAATACTATAATTAGGCTTCTCCTATAAGGATAGGAGATTCGGGGTCCTGTGACTAACCCAGTAAGGGTGTACATTAGGCTATAAAATTATTTCCAAGAGTAAGAATTTCCAGCCTTTATAAACTGTTGTTCAGTATTCTTTGACCTAAAGCACCTGAATGTCCAACGAGACACCCATTTTAGTTTGTTAATACTATAATTAGGCTTCTCCTATAAGGATAGGAGATTCGGGGTCCTGTGACTAACCAACCCAATAAGGGTGTACATTAGGCTATAAAATTATTTCCAAGAGTAAGAATTTCCAGCCTTTATAAACTGTTGTTCAGTATTCTTTGAACTACAGCACCTGAATGTCCAACGAGACACCCATTTTAGTTTGTTAATACTATAATTAGGCTTCTCCTATAAGGATAGGAGATTCGGGGTCCTGTGACTAACCCAATAAAGGTGTACATTAGGCTATAAAATTATTTCCAAGAGTAAGAATTTCCAGCCTTTATAAACTGTTGTTCAGTATTCTTTGACCTACAACACATGAATGTCCAACGAGACACCCATTTTAGTTTGTTAATACTATAATTAGGCTTCTCCTATAAGGATAGGAGATTCGGGGTCCTGTGACTAACCCAATAAGGGTGTACATTAGGCTATAAAATTATTTCCAAGAGTAAGAATTTCCAGCCTTTATAAACTGTTGTTCAGTATTCTTTGACCTACACCACCTGAATGTCCAATGAGACACCCATTTTAGTTTGTTAATACTATAATTAGGCTTCTCCTATAAGGATAGGAGATTTGGGGTCCTGTGACTAACCCAATAAGGGTGTACATTAGGCTATAAAATTATTTCCAAGAGTAAGAATTTCCAGCCTTTATAAACTGTTGTTCAGTATTCTTTGACCTACAGCACCTGAATGTCCAACGAGACACCCATTTTAGTTTGTTAATACTATAATTAGGCTTCTCCTATAAGGATAGGAGATTCGGGGTCCTGTGACTAACCCAATAAAGGTGTACATTAGGCTTTAAAATTATTTCCAAGAGTAAGAATTTCCAGCCTTTATAAACTGTTGTTCAGTATTCTTTGACCTACAGCACATGAATGTCCAACGAGACACCCATTTTAGTTTGTTAATACTATAATTAGGCTTCTCCTATACGGATAGGAGATTCGGGGTCCTGTGACTAACCCAATAAGGGTGTACATTAGGCTATAAAATTATTTCCAAGAGGTAAGAATTTCCAGCCTTTATAAACTGTTGTTCAGTATTCTTTGACCTACACCACCTGAATGTCCAATGAGACACCCATTTTAGTTTGTTAATACTATAATTAGGCTTCTCCTATAAGGATAGGAGATTCGGGGTCCTGTGACTAACCCAGTAAGGGTGTACATTAGGCTATAAAATTATTTCCAAGAGTAAGAATTTCCAGCCTTTATAAACTGTTGTTCAGTATTCTTTGACCTAAAGCACCTGAATGTCCAACGAGACACCCATTTTAGTTTGTTAATACTATAATTAGGCTTCTCCTATAAGGATAGGAGATTCGGGGTCCTGTGACTAACCAACCCAATAAGGGTGTACATTAGGCTATAAAATTATTTCCAAGAGTAAGAATTTCCAGCCTTTATAAACTGTTGTTCAGTATTCTTTGACCTACAGCACCTGAATGTCCAACGAGACACCCATTTTAGTTTGTTAATACTATAATTAGGCTTCTCCTATAAGGATAGGAGATTCGGGGTCCTGTGACTAACCCAATAAAGGTGTACATTAGGCTATAAAATTATTTCCAAGAGTAAGAATTTCCAGCCTTTATAAACTGTTGTTCAGTATTCTTTGACCTACAGCACATGAATGTCCAACGAGACACCCATTTTAGTTTGTTAATACTATAATTAGGCTTCTCCTATACGGATAGGAGATTCGGGGTCCTGTGACTAACCCAATAAGGGTGTACATTAGGCTATAAAATTATTTCCAAGAGTAAGAATTTCCAGCCTTTATAAACTGTTGTTCAGTATTCTTTGACCTACAGCACCTGAATGTCCAACGAGACACCCATTTTAGTTTGTTAATACTATAATTAGGCTTCTCCTATAAGGATAGGAGATTCGGGGTCCTGTGACTAACCCAATAAAGGTGTACATTAGGCTATAAAATTATTTCCAAGAGTAAGAATTTCCAGCCTTTATAAACTGTTGTTCAGTATTCTTTGACCTACAGCACATGAATGTCCAACGAGACACCCATTTTAGTTTGTTAATACTATAATTAGGCTTCTCCTATACGGATAGGAGATTCGGGGTCCTGTGACTAACCCAATAAGGGTGTACATTAGGCTATAAAATTATTTCCAAGAGTAAGAATTTCCAGCCTTTATAAACTGTTGTTCAGTATTCTTTGACCTACAGCACCTGAATGTCCAACGAGACACCCATTTTAGTTTGTTAATACTATAATTAGGCTTCTCCTATAAGGATAGGAGATTCGGGGTCCTGTGACTAACCCAATAAAGGTGTACATTAGGCTTTAAAATTATTTCCAAGAGTAAGAATTTCCAGCCTTTATAAACTGTTGTTCAGTATTCTTTGACCTACAGCACATGAATGTCCAACGAGACACCCATTTTAGTTTGTTAATACTATAATTAGGCTTCTCCTATACGGATAGGAGATTCGGGGTCCTGTGACTAACCCAATAAGGGTGTACATTAGGCTATAAAATTATTTCCAAGAGGTAAGAATTTCCAGCCTTTATAAACTGTTGTTCAGTATTCTTTGACCTACACCACCTGAATGTCCAATGAGACACCCATTTTAGTTTGTTAATACTATAATTAGGCTTCTCCTATAAGGATAGGAGATTCGGGGTCCTGTGACTAACCCAGTAAGGGTGTACATTAGGCTATAAAATTATTTCCAAGAGTAAGAATTTCCAGCCTTTATAAACTGTTGTTCAGTATTCTTTGACCTAAAGCACCTGAATGTCCAACGAGACACCCATTTTAGTTTGTTAATACTATAATTAGGCTTCTCCTATAAGGATAGGAGATTCGGGGTCCTGTGACTAACCAACCCAATAAGGGTGTACATTAGGCTATAAAATTATTTCCAAGAGTAAGAATTTCCAGCCTTTATAAACTGTTGTTCAGTATTCTTTGACCTACAGCACCTGAATGTCCAACGAGACACCCATTTTAGTTTGTTAATACTATAATTAGGCTTCTCCTATAAGGATAGGAGATTCGGGGTCCTGTGACTAACCCAATAAAGGTGTACATTAGGCTATAAAATTATTTCCAAGAGTAAGAATTTCCAGCCTTTATAAACTGTTGTTCAGTATTCTTTGACCTACAGCACATGAATGTCCAACGAGACACCCATTTTAGTTTGTTAATACTATAATTAGGCTTCTCCTATACGGATAGGAGATTCGGGGTCCTGTGACTAACCCAATAAGGGTGTACATTAGGCTATAAAATTATTTCCAAGAGTAAGAATTTCCAGCCTTTATAAACTGTTGTTCAGTATTCTTTGACCTACAGCACCTGAATGTCCAACGAGACACCCATTTTAGTTTGTTAATACTATAATTAGGCTTCTCCTATAAGGATAGGAGATTCGGGGTCCTGTGACTAACCCAGTAAGGGTGTACATTAGGCTATAAAATTATTTCCAAGAGTAAGAATTTCCAGCCTTTATAAACTGTTGTTCAGTATTCTTTGACCTAAAGCACCTGAATGTCCAACGAGACACCCATTTTAGTTTGTTAATACTATAATTAGGCTTCTCCTATAAGGATAGGAGATTCGGGGTCCTGTGACTAACCAACCCAATAAGGGTGTACATTAGGCTATAAAATTATTTCCAAGAGTAAGAATTTCCAGCCTTTATAAACTGTTGTTCAGTATTCTTTGAACTACAGCACCTGAATGTCCAACGAGACACCCATTTTAGTTTGTTAATACTATAATTAGGCTTCTCCTATAAGGATAGGAGATTCGGGGTCCTGTGACTAACCCAATAAAGGTGTACATTAGGCTATAAAATTATTTCCAAGAGTAAGAATTTCCAGCCTTTATAAACTGTTGTTCAGTATTCTTTGACCTACAACACATGAATGTCCAACGAGACACCCATTTTAGTTTGTTAATACTATAATTAGGCTTCTCCTATAAGGATAGGAGATTCGGGGTCCTGTGACTAACCCAATAAGGGTGTACATTAGGCTATAAAATTATTTCCAAGAGTAAGAATTTCCAGCCTTTATAAACTGTTGTTCAGTATTCTATGACCTACACCACCTGAATGTCCAATGAGACACCCATTTTAGTTTGTTAATACTATAATTAGGCTTCTCCTATAAGGATAGGAGATTTGGGGTCCTGTGACTAACCCAATAAGGGTGTACATTAGGCTATAAAATTATTTCCAAGAGTAAGAATTTCCAGCCTTTATAAACTGTTGTTCAGTATTCTTTGACCTACAGCACCTGAATGTCCAACGAGACACCCATTTTAGTTTGTTAATACTATAATTAGGCTTCTCCTATAAGGATAGGAGATTCGGGGTCCTGTGACTAACCCAATAAAGGTGTACATTAGGCTTTAAAATTATTTCCAAGAGTAAGAATTTCCAGCCTTTATAAACTGTTGTTCAGTATTCTTTGACCTACAGCACATGAATGTCCAACGAGACACCCATTTTAGTTTGTTAATACTATAATTAGGCTTCTCCTATACGGATAGGAGATTCGGGGTCCTGTGACTAACCCAATAAGGGTGTACATTAGGCTATAAAATTATTTCCAAGAGGTAAGAATTTCCAGCCTTTATAAACTGTTGTTCAGTATTCTTTGACCTACACCACCTGAATGTCCAATGAGACACCCATTTTAGTTTGTTAATACTATAATTAGGCTTCTCCTATAAGGATAGGAGATTCGGGGTCCTGTGACTAACCCAGTAAGGGTGTACATTAGGCTATAAAATTATTTCCAAGAGTAAGAATTTCCAGCCTTTATAAACTGTTGTTCAGTATTCTTTGACCTAAAGCACCTGAATGTCCAACGAGACACCCATTTTAGTTTGTTAATACTATAATTAGGCTTCTCCTATAAGGATAGGAGATTCGGGGTCCTGTGACTAACCAACCCAATAAGGGTGTACATTAGGCTATAAAATTATTTCCAAGAGTAAGAATTTCCAGCCTTTATAAACTGTTGTTCGGTATTCTTTGACCTACAGCACCTGAATGTCCAACGAGACACCCATTTTAGTTTGTTAATACTATAATTAGGCTTCTCCTATAAGGATAGGAGATTCGGGGTCCTGTGACTAACCCAATAAAGGTGTACATTAGGCTATAAAATTATTTCCAAGAGTAAGAATTTCCAGCCTTTATAAACTGTTGTTCAGTATTCTTTGACCTACAGCACATGAATGTCCAACGAGACACCCATTTTAGTTTGTTAATACTATAATTAGGCTTCTCCTATACGGATAGGAGATTCGGGGTCCTGTGACTAACCCAATAAGGGTGTACATTAGGCTATAAAATTATTTCCAAGAGGTAAGAATTTCCAGCCTTTATAAACTGTTGTTCAGTATTCTTTGACCTACACCACCTGAATGTCCAATGAGACACCCATTTTAGTTTGTTAATACTATAATTAGGCTTCTCCTATAAGGATAGGAGATTCGGGGTCCTGTGACTAACCCAGTAAGGGTGTACATTAGGCTATAAAATTATTTCCAAGAGTAAGAATTTCCAGCCTTTATAAACTGTTGTTCAGTATTCTTTGACCTAAAGCACCTGAATGTCCAACGAGACACCCATTTTAGTTTGTTAATACTATAATTAGGCTTCTCCTATAAGGATAGGAGATTCGGGGTCCTGTGACTAACCAACCCAATAAGGGTGTACATTAGGCTATAAAATTATTTCCAAGAGTAAGAATTTCCAGCCTTTATAAACTGTTGTTCAGTATTCTTTGACCTACAGCACCTGAATGTCCAACGAGACACCCATTTTAGTTTGTTAATACTATAATTAGGCTTCTCCTATAAGGATAGGAGATTCGGGGTCCTGTGACTAACCCAATAAAGGTGTACATTAGGCTATAAAATTATTTCCAAGAGTAAGAATTTCCAGCCTTTATAAACTGTTGTTCAGTATTCTTTGACCTACAACAAATGAATGTCCAACGAGACACCCATTTTAGTTTGTTAATACTATAATTAGGCTTCTCCTATAAGGATAGGAGATTCGGGGTCCTGTGACTAACCCAATAAGGGTGTACATTAGGCTATAAAATTATTTCCAAGAGTAAGAATTTCCAGCCTTTATAAACTGTTGTTCAGTATTCTTTGACCTACACCACCTGAATGTCCAATGAGACACCCATTTTAGTTTGTTAATACTATAATTAGGCTTCTCCTATAAGGATAGGAGATTTGGGGTCCTGTGACTAACCCAATAAGGGTGTACATTAGGCTATAAAATTATTTCCAAGAGTAAGAATTTCCAGCCTTTATAAACTGTTGTTCAGTATTCTTTGACCTACAGCACCTGAATGTCCAACGAGACACCCATTTTAGTTTGTTAATACTATAATTAGGCTTCTCCTATAAGGATAGGAGATTCGGGGTCCTGTGACTAACCTAATAAAGGTGTACATTAGGCTATAAAATTATTTCCAAGAGTAAGAATTTCCAGCCTTTATAAACTGTTGTTCAGTATTCTTTGACCTACAGCACATGAATGTCCAACGAGACACCCATTTTAGTTTGTTAATACTATAATTAGGCTTCTCCTATACGGATAGGAGATTCGGGGTCCTGTGACTAACCCAATAAGGGTGTACATTAGGCTATAAAATTATTTCCAAGAGGTAAGAATTTCCAGCCTTTATAAACTGTTGTTCAGTATTCTTTGACCTACACCACCTGAATGTCCAATGAGACACCCATTTTAGTTTGTTAATACTATAATTAGGCTTCTCCTATAAGGATAGGAGATTCGGGGTCCTGTGACTAACCCAGTAAGGGTGTACATTAGGCTATAAAATTATTTCCAAGAGTAAGAATTTCCAGCCTTTATAAACTGTTGTTCAGTATTCTTTGACCTAAAGCACCTGAATGTCCAACGAGACACCCATTTTAGTTTGTTAATACTATAATTAGGCTTCTCCTATAAGGATAGGAGATTCGGGGTCCTGTGACTAACCAACCCAATAAGGGTGTACATTAGGCTATAAAATTATTTCCAAGAGTAAGAATTTCCAGCCTTTATAAACTGTTGTTCAGTATTCTTTGACCTACAGCACCTGAATGTCCAACGAGACACCCATTTTAGTTTGTTAATACTATAATTAGGCTTCTCCTATAAGGATAGGAGATTCGGGGTCCTGTGACTAACCCAATAAAGGTGTACATTAGGCTATAAAATTATTTCCAAGAGTAAGAATTTCCAGCCTTTATAAACTGTTGTTCAGTATTCTTTGACCTACAACACATGAATGTCCAACGAGACACCCATTTTAGTTTGTTAATACTATAATTAGGCTTCTCCTATAAGGATAGGAGATTCGGGGTCCTGTGACTAACCCAATAAGGGTGTACATTAGGCTATAAAATTATTTCCAAGAGTAAGAATTTCCAGCCTTTATAAACTGTTGTTCAGTATTCTTTGACCTACACCACCTGAATGTCCAATGAGACACCCATTTTAGTTTGTTAATACTATAATTAGGCTTCTCCTATAAGGATAGGAGATTCGGGGTCCTGTGACTAACCCAATAAGGGTGTACATTAGGCTATAAAATTATTTCCAAGAGTAAGAATTTCCAGCCTTTATAAACTGTTGTTCAGTATTCTTTGACCTACACCACCTGAATGTCCAATGAGACACCCATTTTAGTTTGTTAATACTATAATTAGGCTTCTCCTATAAGGATAGGAGATTCGGGGTCCTGTGACTAACCCAGTAAGGGTGTACATTAGGCTATAAAATTATTTCCAAGATTAAGAATTTCCAGCCTTTATAAACTGTTGTTCAGTATTCTTTGACCTAAAGCACCTGAATGTCCAACGAGACACCCATTTTAGTTTGTTAATACTATAATTAGGCTTCTCCTATAAGGATAGGAGATTCGGGGTCCTGTGACTAACCAACCCAATAAGGGTGTACATTAGGCTATAAAATTATTTCCAAGAGTAAGAATTTCCAGCCTTTATAAACTGTTATTCAGTATTATTTGACCTACAGTACCTGAATGTCCAACGAGATACCCATTTTTCTTTGTTAATACTATAATTAGGCTTCTCCTATAAGGATAGGAGATTCGGGGTCCTGTGACTAACCAACCCAATAAGGGTGTACATTAGGCTATAAAATTATTTCCAAGAGTAAGAATTTCCAGCCTTTATAAACTGTTGTTCAGTATTCTTTGACCTACAGCACCTGAATGTCCAACGAGACACCCATTTTAGTTTGTTAATACTATAATTAGGCTTCTCCTATAAGGATAGGAGATTCGGGGTCCTGTGACTAACCCAATAAAGGTGTACATTAGGCTATAAAATTATTTCCAAGAGTAAGAATTTCCAGCCTTTATAAACTGTTGTTCAGTATTCTTTGACCTACAACACATGAATGTCCAACGAGACACCCATTTTAGTTTGTTAATACTATAATTAGGCTTCTCCTATAAGGATAGGAGATTCGGGGTCCTGTGACTAACCCAATAAGGGTGTACATTAGGCTATAAAATTATTTCCAAGAGTAAGAATTTCCAGCCTTTATAAACTGTTGTTCAGTATTCTTTGACCTACACCACATGAATGTCCAATGAGACACCCATTTTAGTTTGTTAATACTATAATTAGGCTTCTCCTATAAGGATAGGAGATTTGGGGTCCTGTGACTAACCCAATAAGGGTGTACATTAGGCTATAAAATTATTTCCAAGAGTAAGAATTTCCAGCCTTTATAAACTGTTGTTCAGTATTCTTTGACCTACAGCACCTGAATGTCCAATGAGACACCCATTTTAGTTTGTTAATACTATAATTAGGCTTCTCCTATAAGGATAGGAGATTCGGGGTCCTGTGACTAACCCAATAAAGGTGTACATTAGGCTATAAAATTATTTCCAAGAGTAAGAATTTCCAGCCTTTATAAACTGTTGTTCAGTATTCTTTGACCTACAGCACATGAATGTCCAACGAGACACCCATTTTAGTTTGTTAATACTATAATTAGGCTTCTCCTATACGGATAGGAGATTCGGGGTCCTGTGACTAACCCAATAAGGGTGTACATTAGGCTATAAAATTATTTCCAAGAGGTAAGAATTTCCAGCCTTTATAAACTGTTGTTCAGTATTCTTTGACCTACACCACCTGAATGTCCAATGAGACACCCATTTTAGTTTGTTAATACTATAATTAGGCTTCTCCTATAAGGATAGGAGATTCGGGGTCCTGTGACTAACCCAGTAAGGGTGTACATTAGGCTATAAAATTATTTCCAAGAGTAAGAATTTCCAGCCTTTATAAACTGTTGTTCAGTATTCTTTGACCTAAAGCACCTGAATGTCCAACGAGACACCCATTTTAGTTTGTTAATACTATAATTAGGCTTCTCCTATAAGGATAGGAGATTCGGGGTCCTGTGACTAACCAACCCAATAAGGGTGTACATTAGGCTATAAAATTATTTCCAAGAGTAAGAATTTCCAGCCTTTATAAACTGTTGTTCAGTATTCTTTGACCTACAGCACCTGAATGTCCAACGAGACACCCATTTTAGTTTGTTAATACTATAATTAGGCTTCTCCTATAAGGATAGGAGATTCGGGGTCCTGTGACTAACCCAATAAAGGTGTACATTAGGCTATAAAATTATTTCCAAGAGTAAGAATTTCCAGCCTTTATAAACTGTTGTTCAGTATTCTTTGACCTACAACACATGAATGTCCAACGAGACACCCATTTTAGTTTGTTAATACTATAATTAGGCTTCTCCTATAAGGATAGGAGATTCGGGGTCCTGTGACTAACCCAATAAGGGTGTACATTAGGCTATAAAATTATTTCCAAGAGTAAGAATTTCCAGCCTTTATAAACTGTTGTTCAGTATTCTTTGACCTACACCACCTGAATGTCCAATGAGACACCCATTTTAGTTTGTTAATACTATAATTAGGCTTCTCCTATAAGGATAGGAGATTCGGGGTCCTGTGACTAACCCAATAAGGGTGTACATTAGGCTATAAAATTATTTCCAAGAGTAAGAATTTCCAGCCTTTATAAACTGTTGTTCAGTATTCTTTGACCTACACCACCTGAATGTCCAATGAGACACCCATTTTAGTTTGTTAATACTATAATTAGGCTTCTCCTATAAGGATAGGAGATTCGGGGTCCTGTGACTAACCCAGTAAGGGTGTACATTAGGCTATAAAATTATTTCCAAGATTAAGAATTTCCAGCCTTTATAAACTGTTGTTCAGTATTCTTTGACCTAAAGCACCTGAATGTCCAACGAGACACCCATTTTAGTTTGTTAATACTATAATTAGGCTTCTCCTATAAGGATAGGAGATTCGGGGTCCTGTGACTAACCAACCCAATAAGGGTGTACATTAGGCTATAAAATTATTTCCAAGAGTAAGAATTTCCAGCCTTTATAAACTGTTATTCAGTATTATTTGACCTACAGTACCTGAATGTCCAACGAGATACCCATTTTTCTTTGTTAATACTATAATTAGGCTTCTCCTATAAGGATAGGAGATTCGGGGTCCTGTGACTAACCAACCCAATAAGGGTGTACATTAGGCTATAAAATTATTTCCAAGAGTAAGAATTTCCAGCCTTTATAAACTGTTGTTCAGTATTCTTTGACCTACAGCACCTGAATGTCCAACGAGACACCCATTTTAGTTTGTTAATACTATAATTAGGCTTCTCCTATAAGGATAGGAGATTCGGGGTCCTGTGACTAACCCAATAAAGGTGTACATTAGGCTATAAAATTATTTCCAAGAGTAAGAATTTCCAGCCTTTATAAACTGTTGTTCAGTATTCTTTGACCTACAACACATGAATGTCCAACGAGACACCCATTTTAGTTTGTTAATACTATAATTAGGCTTCTCCTATAAGGATAGGAGATTCGGGGTCCTGTGACTAACCCAATAAGGGTGTACATTAGGCTATAAAATTATTTCCAAGAGTAAGAATTTCCAGCCTTTATAAACTGTTGTTCAGTATTCTTTGACCTACACCACATGAATGTCCAATGAGACACCCATTTTAGTTTGTTAATACTATAATTAGGCTTCTCCTATAAGGATAGGAGATTTGGGGTCCTGTGACTAACCCAATAAGGGTGTACATTAGGCTATAAAATTATTTCCAAGAGTAAGAATTTCCAGCCTTTATAAACTGTTGTTCAGTATTCTTTGACCTACAGCACCTGAATGTCCAACGAGACACCCATTTTAGTTTGTTAATACTATAATTAGGCTTCTCCTATAAGGATAGGAGATTCGGGGTCCTGTGACTAACCCAATAAAGGTGTACATTAGGCTATAAAATTATTTCAAAGAGTAAGAATTTCCAGCCTTTATAAACTGTTGTTCAGTATTCTTTGACCTACAGCACATGAATGTCCAACGAGACACCCATTTTAGTTTGTTAATACTATAATTAGGCTTCTCCTATACGGATAGGAGATTCGGGGTCCTGTGACTAACCCAATAAGGGTGTACATTAGGCTATAAAATTATTTCCAAGAGGTAAGAATTTCCAGCCTTTATAAACTGTTGTTCAGTATTCTTTGACCTACACCACCTGAATGTCCAATGAGACACCCATTTTAGTTTGTTAATACTATAATTAGGCTTCTCCTATAAGGATAGGAGATTCGGGGTCCTGTGACTAACCCAGTAAGGGTGTACATTAGGCTATAAAATTATTTCCAAGAGTAAGAATTTCCAGCCTTTATAAACTGTTGTTCAGTATTCTTTGACCTAAAGCACCTGAATGTCCAACGAGACACCCATTTTAGTTTGTTAATACTATAATTAGGCTTCTCCTATAAGGATAGGAGATTCGGGGTCCTGTGACTAACCAACCCAATAAGGGTGTACATTAGGCTATAAAATTATTTCCAAGAGTAAGAATTTCCAGCCTTTATAAACTGTTATTCAGTATTATTTGACCTACAGTACCTGAATGTCCAGCGAGATACCCATTTTTGTTTGTTAATACTATAATTAGGCTTCTCCTATAAGGATAGGAGATTCGGGGTCCTGTGACTAACCAACCCAATAAGGGTGTACATTAGGCTATAAAATTATTTCCAAGAGTAAGAATTTCCAGCCTTTATAAACTGTTGTTCAGTATTCTTTGACCTACAGCACCTGAATGTCCAACGAGACACCCATTTTAGTTTGTTAATACTATAATTAGGCTTCTCCTATAAGGATAGGAGATTCGGGGTCCTGTGACTAACCAACCCAATAAGGGTGTACATTAGGCTATAAAATTATTTCCAAGAGTAAGAATTTCCAGCCTTTATAAACTGTTATTCAGTATTATTTGACCTACAGTACCTGAATGTCCAACGAGATACCCATTTTTGTTTGTTAATACTATAATTAGGCTTCTCCTATAAGGATAGGAGATTCGGGGTCCTGTGACTAACCCAATAAGGGTGTACATTAGGCTATAAAATTATTTCCAAGAGTAAGAATTTCCAGCCTTTATAAACTGTTGTTCAGTATTCTTTGACCTACACCACCTGAATGTCCAATGAGACCCCATTTTAGTTTGTTAATACTATAATTAGGTTTCTCCTATAAGGATAGGAGATTCGGGGTCCTGTGACTAACCCAGTAAGGGTGTACATTAGGCTATAAAATTATTTCCAAGAGTAAGAATTTCCAGCCTTTATAAACTGTTGTTCAGTATTCTTTGACCTAAAGCACCTGAATGTCCAACGAGACACCCATTTTAGTTTGTTAATACTATAATTAGGCTTCTCCTATAAGGATAGGAGATTCGGGGTCCTGTGACTAACCAACCCAATAAGGGTGTACATTAGGCTATAAAATTATTTCCAAGAGTAAGAATTTCCAGCCTTTATAAACTGTTATTCAGTATTATTTGACCTACAGTACCTGAATGTCCAACGAGATACCCATTTTTGTTTGTTAATACTATAATTAGGCTTCTCCTATAAGGATAGGAGATTCGGGGTCCTGTGACTAACCAACCCAATAAGGGTGTACATTAGGCTATAAAATTATTTCCAAGACTAAGAATTTCCAGCCTTTATAAACTGTTGTTCAGTATTCTTTGACCTACAGCACCTGAATGTCCAACGAGACACCCATTTTAGTTTGTTAATACTATAATTAGGCTTCTCCTATAAGGATAGGAGATTCGGGGTCCTGTGACTAACCCAATAAAGGTGTACATTAGGCTATAAAATTATTTCCAAGAGTAAGAATTTCCAGCCTTTATAAACTGTTGTTCAGTATTCTTTGACCTACAACACATGAATGTCCAACGAGACACCCATTTTAGTTTGTTAATACTATAATTAGGCTTCTCCTATAAGGATAGGAGATTCGGGGTCCTGTGACTAACCCAATAAGGGTGTACATTAGGCTATAAAATTATTTCCAAGAGTAAGAATTTCCAGCCTTTATAAACTGTTGTTCAGTATTCTTTGACCTACACCACCTGAATGTCCAATGAGACACCCATTTTAGTTTGTTAATACTATAATTAGGCTTCTCCTATAAGGATAGGAGATTTGGGGTCCTGTGACTAACCCAATAAGGGTGTACATTAGGCTATAAAATTATTTCCAAGAGTAAGAATTTCCAGCCTTTATAAACTGTTGTTCAGTATTCTTTGACCTACAGCACCTGAATGTCCAACGAGACACCCATTTTAGTTTGTTAATACTATAATTAGGCTTCTCCTATAAGGATAGGAGATTCGGGGTCCTGTGACTAACCCAATAAAGGTGTACATTAGGCTATAAAATTATTTCAAAGAGTAAGAATTTCCAGCCTTTATAAACTGTTGTTCAGTATTCTTTGACCTACAGCACATGAATGTCCAACGAGACACCCATTTTAGTTTGTTAATACTATAATTAGGCTTCTCCTATACGGATAGGAGATTCGGGGTCCTGTGACTAACCCAATAAGGGTGTACATTAGGCTATAAAATTATTTCCAAGAGGTAAGAATTTCCAGCCTTTATAAACTGTTGTTCAGTATTCTTTGACCTACACCACCTGAATGTCCAATGAGACACCCATTTTAGTTTGTTAATACTATAATTAGGCTTCTCCTATAAGGATAGGAGATTCGGGGTCCTGTGACTAACCCAGTAAGGGTGTACATTAGGCTATAAAATTATTTCCAAGAGTAAGAATTTCCAGCCTTTATAAACTGTTGTTCAGTATTCTTTGACCTAAAGCACCTGAATGTCCAACGAGACACCCATTTTAGTTTGTTAATACTATAATTAGGCTTCTCCTATAAGGATAGGAGATTCGGGGTCCTGTGACTAACCAACCCAATAAGGGTGTACATTAGGCTATAAAATTATTTCCAAGAGTAAGAATTTCCAGCCTTTATAAACTGTTATTCAGTATTATTTGACCTACAGTACCTGAATGTCCAACGAGATACCCATTTTTGTTTGTTAATACTATAATTAGGCTTCTCCTATAAGGATAGGAGATTCGGGGTCCTGTGACTAACCAACCCAATAAGGGTGTACATTAGGCTATAAAATTATTTCCAAGAGTAAGAATTTCCAGCCTTTATAAACTGTTGTTCAGTATTCTTTGACCTACAGCACCTGAATGTCCAACGAGACACCCATTTTAGTTTGTTAATACTATAATTAGGCTTCTCCTATAAGGATAGGAGATTCGGGGTCCTGTGACTAACCAACCCAATAAGGGTGTACATTAGGCTATAAAATTATTTCCAAGAGTAAGAATTTCCAGCCTTTATAAACTGTTATTCAGTATTATTTGACCTACAGTACCTGAATGTCCAACGAGATACCCATTTTTGTTTGTTAATACTATAATTAGGCTTCTCCTATAAGGATAGGAGATTCGGGGTCCTGTGACTAACCCAATAAGGGTGTACATTAGGCTATAAAATTATTTCCAAGAGTAAGAATTTCCAGCCTTTATAAACTGTTGTTCAGTATTCTTTGACCTACACCACCTGAATGTCCAATGAGACCCCATTTTAGTTTGTTAATACTATAATTAGGCTTCTCCTATAAGGATAGGAGATTCGGGGTCCTGTGACTAACCCAGTAAGGGTGTACATTAGGCTATAAAATTATTTCCAAGAGTAAGAATTTCTAGCCTTTATAAACTGTTGTTCAGTATTCTTTGACCTAAAGCACCTGAATGTCCAACGAGACACCCATTTTAGTTTGTTAATACTATAATTAGGCTTCTCCTATAAGGATAGGAGATTCGGGGTCCTGTGACTAACCAACCCAATAAGGGTGTACATTAGGCTATAAAATTATTTCCAAGAGTAAGAATTTCCAGCCTTTATAAACTGTTATTCAGTATTATTTGACCTACAGTACCTGAATGTCCAACGAGATACCCATTTTTGTTTGTTAATACTATAATTAGGCTTCTCCTATAAGGATAGGAGATTCGGGGTCCTGTGACTAACCAACCCAATAAGGGTGTACATTAGGCTATAAAATTATTTCCAAGAGTAAGAATTTCCAGCCTTTATAAACTGTTGTTCAGTATTCTTTGACCTACAGCACCTGAATGTCCAACGAGACACCCATTTTAGTTTGTTAATACTATAATTAGGCTTCTCCTATAAGGATAGGAGATTCGGGGTCCTGTGACTAACCCAATAAAGGTGTACATTAGGCTATAAAATTATTTCCAAGAGTAAGAATTTCCAGCCTTTATAAACTGTTGTTCAGTATTCTTTGACCTACAACACATGAATGTCCAACGAGACACCCATTTTAGTTTGTTAATACTATAATTAGGCTTCTCCTATAAGGATAGGAGATTCAGGGTCCTGTGACTAACCCAATAAGGGTGTACATTAGGCTATAAAATTATTTCCAAGAGTAAGAATTTCCAGCCTTTATAAACTGTTGTTCAGTATTCTTTGACCTACACCACCTGAATGTCCAATGAGACACCCATTTTAGTTTGTTAATACTATAATTAGGCTTCTCCTATAAGGATAGGAGATTTGGGGTCCTGTGACTAACCCAATAAGGGTGTACATTAGGCTATAAAATTATTTCCAAGAGTAAGAATTTCCAGCCTTTATAAACTGTTGTTCAGTATTCTTTGACCTACAGCACCTGAATGTCCAACGAGACACCCATTTTAGTTTGTTAATACTATAATTAGGCTTCTCCTATAAGGATAGGAGATTCGGGGTCCTGTGACTAACCAACCCAATAAGGGTGTACATTAGGCTATAAAATTATTTCCAAGAGTAAGAATTTCCAGCCTTTATAAACTGTTATTCAGTATTATTTGACCTACAGTACCTGAATGTCCAACGAGATACCCATTTTTGTTTGTTAATACTATAATTAGGCTTCTCCTATAAGGATAGGAGATTCGGGGTCCTGTGACTAACCAACCCAATAAGGGTGTACATTAGGCTATAAAATTATTTCCAAGAGTAAGAATTTCCAGCCTTTATAAACTGTTGTTCAGTATTCTTTGACCTACAGCACCTGAATGTCCAACGAGACACCCATTTTAGTTTGTTAATACTATAATTAGGCTTCTCCTATAAGGATAGGAGATTCGGGGTCCTGTGACTAACCAACCCAATAAGGGTGTACATTAGGCTATAAAATTATTTCCAAGAGTAAGAATTTCCAGCCTTTATAAACTGTTATTCAGTATTATTTGACCTACAGTACCTGAATGTCCAACGAGATACCCATTTTTGTTTGTTAATACTATAATTAGGCTTCTCCTATAAGGATAGGAGATTCGGGGTCCTGTGACTAACCCAATAAGGGTGTACATTAGGCTATAAAATTATTTCCAAGAGTAAGAATTTCCAGCCTTTATAAACTGTTGTTCAGTATTCTTTGACCTACACCACCTGAATGTCCAATGAGACCCCATTTTAGTTTGTTAATACTATAATTAGGCTTCTCCTATAAGGATAGGAGATTCGGGGTCCTGTGACTAACCCAGTAAGGGTGTACATTAGGCTATAAAATTATTTCCAAGAGTAAGAATTTCCAGCCTTTATAAACTGTTGTTCAGTATTCTTTGACCTAAAGCACCTGAATGTCCAACGAGACACCCATTTTAGTTTGTTAATACTATAATTAGGCTTCTCCTATAAGGATAGGAGATTCAGGGTCCTGTGACTAACCAACCCAATAAGGGTGTACATTAGGCTATAAAATTATTTCCAAGAGTAAGAATTTCCAGCCTTTATAAACTGTTATTCAGTATTATTTGACCTACAGTACCTGAATGTCCAACGAGATACCCATTTTTGTTTGTTAATACTATAATTAGGCTTCTCCTATAAGGATAGGAGATTCGGGGTCCTGTGACTAACCAACCCAATAAGGGTGTACATTAGGCTATAAAATTTTTTCCAAGAGTAAGAATTTCCAGCCTTTATAAACTGTTGTTCAGTGTTCTTTGACCTACAGCACCTGAATGTCCAACGAGACACCCATTTTAGTTTGTTAATACTATAATTAGGCTTCTCCTATAAGGATAGGAGATTCGGGGTCCTGTGACTAACCCAATAAAGGTGTACATTAGGCTATAAAATTATTTCCAAGAGTAAGAATTTCCAGCCTTTATAAACTGTTGTTCAGTATTCTTTGACCTACAACACATGAATGTCCAACGAGACACCCATTTTAGTTTGTTAATACTATAATTAGGCTTCTCCTATAAGGATAGGAGATTCGGGGTCCTGTGACTAACCCAATAAGGGTGTACATTAGGCTATAAAATTATTTCCAAGAGTAAGAATTTCCAGCCTTTATAAACTGTTGTTCAGTATTCTTTGACCTACACCACCTGAATGTCCAATGAGACACCCATTTTAGTTTGTTAATACTATAATTAGGCTTCTCCTATAAGGATAGGAGATTTGGGGTCCTGTGACTAACCCAATAAGGGTGTACATTAGGCTATAAAATTATTTCCAAGAGTAAGAATTTCCAGCCTTTATAAACTGTTGTTCAGTATTCTTTGACCTACAGCACCTGAATGTCCAACGAGACACCCATTTTAGTTTGTTAATACTATAATTAGGCTTCTCCTATAAGGATAGGAGATTCGGGGTCCTGTGACTAACCCAATAAAGGTGTACATTAGGCTATAAAATTATTTCAAAGAGTAAGAATTTCCAGCCTTTATAAACTGTTGTTCAGTATTCTTTGACCTACAGCACATGAATGTCCAACGAGACACCCATTTTAGTTTGTTAATACTATAATTAGGCTTCTCCTATACGGATAGGAGATTCGGGGTCCTGTGACTAACCCAATAAGGGTGTACATTAGGCTATAAAATTATTTCCAAGAGGTAAGAATTTCCAGCCTTTATAAACTGTTGTTCAGTATTCTTTGACCTACACCACCTGAATGTCCAATGAGACACCCATTTTAGTTTGTTAATACTATAATTAGGCTTCTCCTATAAGGATAGGAGATTCGGGGTCCTGTGACTAACCCAGTAAGGGTGTACATTAGGCTATAAAATTATTTCCAAGAGTAAGAATTTCCAGCCTTTATAAACTGTTGTTCAGTATTCTTTGACCTAAAGCACCTGAATGTCCAACGAGACACCCATTTTAGTTTGTTAATACTATAATTAGGCTTCTCCTATAAGGATAGGAGATTCGGGGTCCTGTGACTAACCAACCCAATAAGGGTGTACATTAGGCTATAAAATTATTTCCAAGAGTAAGAATTTCCAGCCTTTATAAACTGTTATTCAGTATTATTTGACCTACAGTACCTGAATGTCCAACGAGATACCCATTTTTGTTTGTTAATACTATAATTAGGCTTCTCCTATAAGGATAGGAGATTCGGGGTCCTGTGACTAACCAACCCAATAAGGGTGTACATTAGGCTATAAAATTATTTCCAAGAGTAAGAATTTCCAGCCTTTATAAACTGTTGTTCAGTATTCTTTGACCTACAGCACCTGAATGTCCAACGAGACACCCATTTTAGTTTGTTAATACTATAATTAGGCTTCTCCTATAAGGATAGGAGATTCGGGGTCCTGTGACTAACCCAATAAAGGTGTACATTAGGCTATAAAATTATTTCCAAGAGTAAGAATTTCCAGCCTTTATAAACTGTTGTTCAGTATTCTTTGACCTACAACACATGAATGTCCAACGAGACACCCATTTTAGTTTGTTAATACTATAATTAGGCTTCTCCTATAAGGATAGGAGATTCGGGGTCCTGTGACTAACCCAATAAGGGTGTACATTAGGCTATAAAATTATTTCCAAGAGTAAGAATTTCCAGCCTTTATAAACTGTTGTTCAGTATTCTTTGACCTACACCACCTGAATGTCCAATGAGACACCCATTTTAGTTTGTTAATACTATAATTAGGCTTCTCCTATAAGGATAGGAGATTTGGGGTCCTGTGACTAACCCAATAAGGGTGTACATTAGGCTATAAAATTATTTCCAAGAGTAAGAATTTCCAGCCTTTATAAACTGTTGTTCAGTATTCTTTGACCTACAGCACCTGAATGTCCAACGAGACACCCATTTTAGTTTGTTAATACTATAATTAGGCTTCTCCTATAAGGATAGGAGATTCGGGGTCCTGTGACTAACCCAATAAAGGTGTACATTAGGCTATAAAATTATTTCAAAGAGTAAGAATTTCCAGCCTTTATAAACTGTTGTTCAGTATTCTTTGACCTACAGCACATGAATGTCCAACGAGACACCCATTTTAGTTTGTTAATACTATAATTAGGCTTCTCCTATACGGATAGGAGATTCGGGGTCCTGTGACTAACCCAATAAGCGTGTACATTAGGCTATAAAATTATTTCCAAGAGGTAAGAATTTCCAGCCTTTATAAACTGTTGTTCAGTATTCTTTGACCTACACCACCTGAATGTCCAATGAGACACCCATTTTAGTTTGTTAATACTATAATTAGGCTTCTCCTATAAGGATAGGAGATTCGGGGTCCTGTGACTAACCCAGTAAGGGTGTACATTAGGCTATAAAATTATTTCCAAGAGTAAGAATTTCCAGCCTTTATAAACTGTTGTTCAGTATTCTTTGACCTAAAGCACCTGAATGTCCAACGAGACACCCATTTTAGTTTGTTAATACTATAATTAGGCTTCTCCTATAAGGATAGGAGATTCGGGGTCCTGTGACTAACCAACCCAATAAGGGTGTACATTAGGCTATAAAATTATTTCCAAGAGTAAGAATTTCCAGCCTTTATAAACTGTTATTCAGTATTATTTGACCTACAGTACCTGAATGTCCAACGAGATACCCATTTTTGTTTGTTAATACTATAATTAGGCTTCGCCTATAAGGATAGGAGATTCGGGGTCCTGTGACTAACCAACCCAATAAGGGTGTACATTAGGCTATAAAATTATTTCCAAGAGTAAGAATTTCCAGCCTTTATAAACTGTTGTTCAGTATTCTTTGACCTACAGCACCTGAATGTCCAACGAGACACCCATTTTAGTTTGTTAATACTATAATTAGGCTTCTCCTATAAGGATAGGAGATTCGGGGTCCTGTGACTAACCCAATAAAGGTGTACATTAGGCTATAAAATTATTTCCAAGAGTAAGAATTTCCAGCCTTTATAAACTGTTGTTCAGTATTCTTTGACCTACAACACATGAATGTCCAACGAGACACCCATTTTAGTTTGTTAATACTATAATTAGGCTTCTCCTATAAGGATAGGAGATTCGGGGTCCTGTGACTAACCCAATAAGGGTGTACATTAGGCTATAAAATTATTTCCAAGAGTAAGAATTTCCAGCCTTTATAAACTGTTGTTCAGTATTCTTTGACCTACACCACCTGAATGTCCAATGAGACACCCATTTTAGTTTGTTAATACTATAATTAGGCTTCTCCTATAAGGATAGGAGATTTGGGGTCCTGTGACTAACCCAATAAGGGTGTACATTAGGCTATAAAATTATTTCCAAGAGTAAGAATTTCCAGCCTTTATAAACTGTTGTTCAGTATTCTTTGACCTACAGCACCTGAATGTCCAACGAGACACCCATTTTAGTTTGTTAATACTATAATTAGGCTTCTCCTATAAGGATAAGAGATTCGGGGTCCTGTGACTAACCCAATAAAGGTGTACATTAGGCTATAAAATTATTTCAAAGAGTAAGAATTTCCAGCCTTTATAAACTGTTGTTCAGTATTCTTTGACCTACAGCACATGAATGTCCAACGAGACACCCATTTTAGTTTGTTAATACTATAATTAGGCTTCTCCTATACGGATAGGAGATTCGGGGTCCTGTGACTAACCCAATAAGGGTGTACATTAGGCTATAAAATTATTTCCAAGAGGTAAGAATTTCCAGCCTTTATAAACTGTTGTTCAGTATTCTTTGACCTACACCACCTGAATGTCCAATGAGACACCCATTTTAGTTTGTTAATACTATAATTAGGCTTCTCCTATAAGGATAGGAGATTCGGGGTCCTGTGACTAACCCAGTAAGGGTGTACATTAGGCTATAAAATTATTTCCAAGAGTAAGAATTTCCAGCCTTTATAAACTGTTGTTCAGTATTCTTTGACCTAAAGCACCTGAATGTCCAACGAGACACCCATTTTAGTTTGTTAATACTATAATTAGGCTTCTCCTATAAGGATAGGAGATTCGGGGTCCTGTGACTAACCCAATAAGGGTGTACATTAGGCTATAAAATTATTTCCAAGAGTAAGAATTTCCAGCCTTTATAAACTGTTGTTCAGTATTCTTTGACCTAAACCACCTGAATGTCCAAATGAGACACCCATTTTAGTTTGTTAATACTATAATTAGGCTTCTCCTATAAGGATAGGAGATTCGGGGTCCTGTGACTAACCCAATAAGGGTGTACATTAGGCTATAAAATTATTTACAAGAGTAAGAATTTCCAGCCTTTATAAACTGTTGTTCAGTATTCTTTGACCTACACCACCTGAATGTCCAATGAGACACCCATTTTAGTTTGTTAATACTATAATTAGGCTTCTCCTATAAGGATAGGAGATTCGGGGTCCTGTGACTAACCCAGTAAGGGTGTACATTAGGCTATAAAATTATTTCCAAGAGTAAGAATTTCCAGCCTTTATAAACTGTTGTTCAGTATTCTTTGACCTAAAGCACCTGAATGTCTAACGAGACACCCATTTTAGTTTGTTAATACTATAATTAGGCTTCTCCTATAAGGATAGGAGATTCGGGGTCCTGTGACTAACCAACCCAATAAGGGTGTACATTAGGCTATAAAATTATTTCCAAGAGTAAGAATTTCCAGCCTTTATAAACTGTTATTCAGTATTATTTGACCTACAGTACCTGAATGTCCAACGAGATACCCATTTTTGTTTGTTAATACTATAATTAGGCTTCTCCTATAAGGATAGGAGATTCGGGGTCCTGTGACTAACCAACCCAATAAGGGTGTACATTAGGCTATAAAATTATTTCCAAGAGTAAGAATTTCCAGCCTTTATAAACTGTTGTTCAGTATTCTTTGACCTACAGCACCTGAATGTCCAACGAGACACCCATTTTAGTTTGTTAATACTATAATTAGGCTTCTCCTATAAGGATAGGAGATTCGGGGTCCTGTGACTAACCCAATAAGGGTGTACATTAGGCTATAAAATTATTTACAAGAGTAAGAATTTCCAGCCTTTATAAACTGTTGTTCAGTATTCTTTGACCTACACCACCTGAATGTCCAATGAGACACCCATTTTAGTTTGTTAATACTATAATTAGGCTTCTCCTATAAGGATAGGAGATTCGGGGTCCTGTGACTAACCCAGTAAGGGTGTACATTAGGCTATAAAATTATTTCCAAGAGTAAGAATTTCCAGCCTTTATAAACTGTTGTTCAGTATTCTTTGACCTAAAGCACCTGAATGTCTAACGAGACACCCATTTTAGTTTGTTAATACTATAATTAGGCTTCTCCTATAAGGATAGGAGATTCGGGGTCCTGTGACTAACCAACCCAATAAGGGTGTACATTAGGCTATAAAATTATTTCCAAGAGTAAGAATTTCCAGCCTTTATAAACTGTTATTCAGTATTATTTGACCTACAGTACCTGAATGTCCAACGAGATACCCATTTTTGTTTGTTAATACTATAATTAGGCTTCTCCTATAAGGATAGGAGATTCGGGGTCCTGTGACTAACCAACCCAATAAGGGTGTACATTAGGCTATAAAATTATTTCCAAGAGTAAGAATTTCCAGCCTTTATAAACTGTTGTTCAGTATTCTTTGACCTACAGCACCTGAATGTCCAACGAGACACCCATTTTAGTTTGTTAATACTATAATTAGGCTTCTCCTATAAGGATAGGAGATTCGGGGTCCTGTGACTAACCCAATAAGGGTGTACATTAGGCTATAAAATTATTTCCAAGAGTAAGAATTTCCAGCCTTCATAAACTGTTGTTCAGAATTCTTTGACCTACACCACCTGAATGTCCAATGAGACACCCATTTTAGTTTGTTAATACTATAATTAGGCTTCTCCTATAAGGATAGGAGATTCGGGGTCCTGTGACTAACCCAGTAAGGGTGTACATTAGGCCATAAAATTATTTCCAAGAGTAAGAATTTACAGCCTTTATAAACTGTTGTTCAGTATTCTTTGACCTAAAGCACCTGAATGTCCAACGAGACACCCATTTTAGTTTGTTAATACTATAATTAGGCTTCTCCTATAAGGATAGGAGATTCGGGGTCCTGTGACTAACCAACCCAATAAGGGTGTACATTAGGCTATAAAATTATTTCCAAGAGTAAGAATTTCCAGCCTTTATAAACTGTTATTCAGTATTATTTGACCTACAGTACCTGAATGTCCAACGAGATACCCATTTTTGTTTGTTAATACTATAATTAGGCTTCTCCTATAAGGGTAGGAGATTCGGGGTCCTGTGACTAACCAACCCAATAAGGGTGTACATTAGGCTATAAAATTATTTCCAAGAGTAAGAATTTCCAGCCTTTATAAACTGTTGTTCAGTATTCTTTGACCTACAGCACCTGAATGTCCAACGAGACACCCATTTTAGTTTGTTAATACTATAATTAGGCTTCTCCTATAAGGATAGGAGATTCGGGGTCCAGTGACTAACCCAATAAGGGTGTACATTAGGCTATAAAATTATTTCCAAGAGTAAGAATTTCCAGCCTTTATAAACTGTTGTTCAGTATTCTTTGACCTACACCACCTGAATGTCCAACGAGACACCCATTTTAGTTTGTTAATACTATAATTAGGCTTCTCCTATAAGGATAGGAGATTTGGGGTCCTGTGACTAACCCAATAAGGGTGTACATTAGGCTATAAAATTATTTCCAAGAGTAAGAATTTCCAGCCATTATAAACTGTTGTTCAGTATTCTTTGACCTACACCACCTGAATGTCCAACGAGACACCCATTTTAGTTTGTTAATACTATAATTAGGCTTCTCCTATAAGGATATGAGATTCGGGGTCCTGTGACTAACCAACCCAATAAGGGTGTACATTAGGCTATAAAATTATTTCCAAGAGTAAGAATTTCCAGCCTTTATAAACTGTTATTCAGTATTATTTGACCTACAGTACCTGAATGTCCAACGAGATACCCATTTTTGTTTGTTAATACAATAATTAGGCTTCTCCTATAAGGATAGGAGATTCGGGGTCCTGTGACTAACCCAATAAGGGTGTACATTAGGCTATAAAATTATTTCCAAGAGTAAGAATTTCCAGCCTTTATAAACTGTTGTTCAGTATTCTTTGACCTACACCACCTGAATGTCCAATGAGACACCCATTTTAGTTTGTTAATACTATAATTAGGCTTCTCCTATAAGGATAGGAGATTCGGGGTCCTGTGACTAACCCAATAAGGGTGTACATTAGGCTATAAAATTATTTCCAAGAGTAAGAATTTCCAGCCTTTATAAACTGTTGTTCAGTATTCTTTGACCTACAGCACCTGAATGTCCAACGAGACACCCATTTTAGTTTGTTAATACTATAATTAGGCTTCTCCTATAAGGATAGGAGATTCGGGGTCCTGTGACTATCCCAATAAGGGTGTACATTAGGCTATAAAATTATTTCCAAGAGTAAGAATTTCCAGCCTTCATAAACTGTTGTTCAGTATTCTTTGACCTACACCACCTGAATGTCCAATGAGACACCCATTTTAGTTTGTTAATACTATAATTAGGCTTCTCCTATAAGGATAGGAGATTCGGGGTCCTGTGACTAACCCAGTAAGGGTGTACATTAGGCTATAAAATTATTTCCAAGAGTAAGAATTTCCAGCCTTTATAAACTGTTGTTCAGTATTCTTTGACCTAAAGCACCTGAATGTCCAACGAGACACCCATTTTAGTTTGTTAATACTATAATTAGGCTTCTCCTATAAGGATAGGAGATTCGAGGTCCTGTGACTAACCAACCCAATAAGGGTGTACATTAGGCTATAAAATTATTTCCAAGAGTAAGAATTTCCAGCCTTTATAAACTGTTATTCAGTATTATTTGACCTACAGTACCTGAATGTCCAACGAGATACCCATTTTTGTTTGTTAATACTATAATTAGGCTTCTCCTATAAGGATAGGAGATTCGGGGTCCTGTGACTAACCAACCCAATAAGGGTGTACATTAGGCTATAAAATTATTTCCAAGAGTAAGAATTTCCAGCCTTTATAAACTGTTGTTCAGTATTCTTTGACCTACAGCACCTGAATGTCCAACGAGACACCCATTTTAGTTTGTTAATACTATAATTAGGCTTCTCCTATAAGGATAGGAGATTCGGGGTCCTGTGACTAACCCAATAAAGGTGTACATTAGGCTATAAAATTATTTCCAAGAGTAAGAATTTCCAGCCTTTATAAACTGTTGTTCAGTATTCTTTGACCTACAACACATGAATGTCCAACGAGACACCCATTTTAGTTTGTTAATACTATAATTAGGCTTCTCCTATAAGGATAGGAGATTCGGGGTCCTGTGACTAACCCAATAAGGGTGTACATTAGGCTATAAAATTATTTCCAAGAGTAAGAATTTCCAGCCTTTATAAACTGTTGTTCAGTATTCTTTGACCTACACCACCTGAATGTCCAATGAGACACCCATTTTAGTTTGTTAATACTATAATTAGGCTTCTCCTATAAGGATAGGAGATTTGGGGTCCTGTGACTAACCCAATAAGGGTGTACATTAGGCTATAAAATTATTTCCAAGAGTAAGAATTTCCAGCCTTTATAAACTGTTGTTCAGTATTCTTTGACCTACAGCACCTGAATGTCCAACGAGACACCCATTTTAGTTTGTTAATACTATAATTAGGCTTCTCCTATAAGGATAGGAGATTCGGGGTCCTGTGACTAACCCAATAAAGGTGTACATTAGGCTATAAAATTATTTCAAAGAGTAAGAATTTCCAGCCTTTATAAACTGTTGTTCAGTATTCTTTGACCTACAGCACATGAATGTCCAACGAGACACCCATTTTAGTTTGTTAATACTATAATTAGGCTTCTCCTATACGGATAGGAGATTCGGGGTCCTGTGACTAACCCAATAAGGGTGTACATTAGGCTATAAAATTATTTCCAAGAGGTAAGAATTTCCAGCCTTTATAAACTGTTGTTCAGTATTCTTTGACCTACACCACCTGAATGTCCAATGAGACACCCATTTTAGTTTGTTAATACTATAATTAGGCTTCTCCTATAAGGATAGGAGATTCGGGGTCCTGTGACTAACCCAGTAAGGGTGTACATTAGGCTATAAAATTATTTCCAAGAGTAAGAATTTCCAGCCTTTATAAACTGTTGTTCAGTATTCTTTGACCTAAAGCACCTGAATGTCCAACGAGACACCCATTTTAGTTTGTTAATACTATAATTAGGCTTCTCCTATAAGGATAGGAGATTCGGGGTCCTGTGACTAACCCAATAAGGGTGTACATTAGGCTATAAAATTATTTCCAAGAGTAAGAATTTCCAGCCTTTATAAACTGTTGTTCAGTATTCTTTGACCTACACCACCTGAATGTCCAATGAGACACCCATTTTAGTTTGTTAATACTATAATTAGGCTTCTCCTATAAGGATAGGAGATTCGGGGTCCTGTGACTAACCCAATAAGGGTGTACATTAGGCTATAAAATTATTTCCAAGAGTAAGAATTTCCAGCCTTTATAAACTGTTGTTCAGTATTCTTTGACCTACACCACCTGAATGTCCAATGAGACACCCATTTTAGTTTGTTAATACTATAATTAGGCTTCTCCTATAAGGATAGGAGATTCGGGGTCCTGTGACTAACCCAGTAAGGGTGTACATTACGCTATAAAATTATTTCCAAGAGTAAGAATTTCCAGCCTTTATAAACTGTTGTTCAGTATTCTTTGACCTAAAGCACCTGAATGTCCAACGAGACACCCATTTTAGTTTGTTAATACTATAATTAGGCTTCTCCTATAAGGATAGGAGATTCGGGGTCCTGTGACTAACCAACCCAATAAGGGTGTACATTAGGCTATAAAATTATTTCCAAGAGTAAGAATTTCCAGCCTTTATAAACTGTTATTCAGTATTATTTGACCTACAGTACCTGAATGTCCAACGAGATACCCATTTTTGTTTGTTAATACTATAATTAGGCTTCTCCTATAAGGATAGGAGATTCGGGGTCCTGTGACTAACCAACCCAATAAGGGTGTACATTAGGCTATAAAATTATTTCCAGGAGTAAGAATTTCCAGCCTTTATAAACTGTTGTTCAGTATTCTTTGACCTACAGCACCTGAATGTCCAACGAGACACCCATTTTAGTTTGTTAATACTATAATTAGGCTTCTCCTATAAGGATAGGAGATTCGGGGTCCTGTGACTAACCCAATAAGGGTGTACATTAGGCTATAAAATTATTTCCAAGAGTAAGAATTTCCAGCCTTCATAAACTGTTGTTCAGTATTCTTTGACCTACACCACCTGAATGTCCAATGAGACACCCATTTTAGTTTGTTAATACTATAATTAGGCTTCTCCTATAAGGATAGGAGATTCGGGGTCCTGTGACTAACCCAGTAAGGGTGTACATTAGGCCATAAAATTATTTCCAAGAGTAAGAATTTACAGCCTTTATAAACTGTTGTTCAGTATTCTTTGACCTAAAGCACCTGAATGTCCAACGAGACACCCATTTTAGTTTGTTAATACTATAATTAGGCTTCTCCTATAAGGATAGGAGATTCGGGGTCCTGTGACTAACCAACCCAATAAGGGTGTACAGTAGGCTATAAAATTATTTCCAAGAGTAAGAATTTCCAGCCTTTATAAACTGTTATTCAGTATTATTTGACCTACAGTACCTGAATGTCCAACGAGATACCCATTTTTGTTTGTTAATACTATAATTAGGCTTCTCCTATAAGGGTAGGAGATTCGGGGTCCTGTGACTAACCAACCCAATAAGGGTGTACATTAGGCTATAAAATTATTTCCAAGAGTAAGAATTTCCAGCCTTTATAAACTGTTGTTCAGTATTCTTTGACCTACAGCACCTGAATGTCCAACGAGACACCCATTTTAGTTTGTTAATACTATAATTAGGCTTCTCCTATAAGGATAGGAGATTCGGGGTCCAGTGACTAACCCAATAAGGGTGTACATTAGGCTATAAAATTATTTACAAGAGTAAGAATTTCCAGCCTTTATAAACTGTTGTTCAGTATTCTTTGACCTACACCACCTGAATGTCCAACGAGACACCCATTTTAGTTTGTTAATACTATAATTAGGCTTCTCCTATAAGGATAGGAGATTTGGGGTCCTGTGACTAACCCAATAAGGGTGTACATTAGGCTATAAAATTATTTCCAAGAGTAAGAATTTCCAGCCATTATAAACTGTTGTTCAGTATTCTTTGACCTACACCACCTGAATGTCCAACGAGACACCCATTTTAGTTTGTTAATACTATAATTAGGCTTCTCCTATAAGGATAGGAGATTCGGGGTCCTGTGACTAACCAACCCAATAAGGGTGTACATTAGGCTATAAAATTATTTCCAAGAGTAAGAATTTCCAGCCTTTATAAACTGTTATTCAGTATTATTTGACCTACAGTACCTGAATGTCCAACGAGATACCCATTTTTGTTTGTTAATACTATAATTAGGCTTCTCCTATAAGGATAGGAGATTCGGGGTCCTGTGACTAACCAACCCAATAAGGGTGTACATTAGGCTATAAAATTATTTCCAGCCTTTATAAACTGTTGTTCAGTATTCTTTGACCTACAGCACCTGAATGTCCAACGAGACACCCATTTTAGTTTGTTAATACTATAATTAGGCTTCTCCTATAAGGATAGGAGATTCGGGGTCCTGTGACTAACCCAATAAGGGTGTACATTAGGCTATAAAATTATTTCCAAGAGTAAGAATTTCCAACCTTCATAAACTGTTGTTCAGTATTCTTTGACCTACACCACCTGAATGTCCAATGAGACACCCATTTTAGTTTGTTAATACTATAATTAGGCTTCTCCTATAAGGATAGGAGATTCGGGGTCCTGTGACTAACCCAGTAAGGGTGTACATTAGGCCATAAAATTATTTCCAAGAGTAAGAATTTACAGCCTTTATAAACTGTTGTTCAGTATTCTTTGACCTAAAGCACCTGAATGTCCAACGAGACACCCATTTTAGTTTGTTAATACTATAATTAGGCTTCTCCTATAAGGATAGGAGATTCGGGGTCCTGTGACTAACCAACCCAATAAGGGTGTACATTAGGCTATAAAATTATTTCCAAGAGTAAGAATTTCCAGCCTTTATAAACTGTTGTTCAGTATTCTTTGACCTACACCACCTGAATGTCCAACGAGACACCCATTTTAGTTTGTTAATACTATAATTAGGCTTCTCCTATAAGGATAGGAGATTTGGGGTCCTGTGACTAACCCAATAAGGGTGTACATTAGGCTATAAAATTATTTCCAAGAGTAAGAATTTCCAGCCATTATAAACTGTTGTTCAGTATTCTTTGACCTACACCACCTGAATGTCCAACGAGACACCCATTTTAGTTTGTTAATACTATAATTAGGCTTCTCCTATAAGGATAGGAGATTCGGGGTCCTGTGACTAACCAACCCAATAAGGGTGTACATTAGGCTATAAAATTATTTCCAAGAGTAAGAATTTCCAGCCTTTATAAACTGTTATTCAGTATTATTTGACCTACAGTACCTGAATGTCCAACGAGATACCCATTTTTGTTTGTTAATACTATAATTAGGCTTCTCCTATAAGGATAGGAGATTCGGGGTCCTGTGACTAACCAACCCAATAAGGGTGTACATTAGGCTATAAAATTATTTCCAGCCTTTATAAACTGTTGTTCAGTATTCTTTGACCTACAGCACCTGAATGTCCAACGAGACACCCATTTTAGTTTGTTAATACTATAATTAGGCTTCTCCTATAAGGATAGGAGATTCGGGGTCCTGTGACTAACCCAATAAGGGTGTACATTAGGCTATAAAATTATTTCCAAGAGTAAGAATTTCCAACCTTCATAAACTGTTGTTCAGTATTCTTTGACCTACACCACCTGAATGTCCAATGAGACACCCATTTTAGTTTGTTAATACTATAATTAGGCTTCTCCTATAAGGATAGGAGATTCGGGGTCCTGTGACTAACCCAGTAAGGGTGTACATTAGGCCATAAAATTATTTCCAAGAGTAAGAATTTACAGCCTTTATAAACTGTTGTTCAGTATTCTTTGACCTAAAGCACCTGAATGTCCAACGAGACACCCATTTTAGTTTGTTAATACTATAATTAGGCTTCTCCTATAAGGATAGGAGATTCGGGGTCCTGTGACTAACCAACCCAATAAGGGTGTACATTAGGCTATAAAATTATTTCCAAGAGTAAGAATTTCCAGCCTTTATAAACTGTTATTCAGTATTATTTGACCTACAGTACCTGAATGTCCAACGAGATACCCATTTTTGTTTGTTAATACTATAATTAGGCTTCTCCTATAAGGGTAGGAGATTCGGGGTCCTGTGACTAACCAACCCAATAAGGGTGTACATTAGGCTATAAAATTATTTTCAAGAGTAAGAATTTCCAGCCTTTATAAACTGTTGTTCAGTATTCTTTGACCTACAGCACCTGAATGTCCAACGAGACACCCATTTTAGTTTGTTAATACTATAATTAGGCTTCTCCTATAAGGATAGGAGATTCGGGGTCCAGTGACTAACCCAATAAGGGTGTACATTAGGCTATAAAATTATTTCCAAGAGTAAGAATTTCCAGCCTTTATAAACTGTTGTTCAGTATTCTTTGACCTACACCACCTGAATGTCCAACGAGACACCCATTTTAGTTTGTTAATACTATAATTAGGCTTCTCCTATAAGGATAGGAGATTTGGGGTCCTGTGACTAACCCAATAAGGGTGTACATTAGGCTATAAAATTATTTCCAAGAGTAAGAATTTCCAGCCATTATAAACTGTTGTTCAGTATTCTTTGACCTACACCACCTGAATGTCCAACGAGACACCCATTTTAGTTTGTTAATACTATAATTAGGCTTCTCCTATAAGGATAGGAGATTCGGGGTCCTGTGACTAACCAACCCAATAAGGGTGTACATTAGGCTATAAAATTATTTCCAAGAGTAAGAATTTCCAGCCTTTATAAACTGTTATTCAGTATTATTTGACCTACAGTACCTGAATGTCCAACGAGATACCCATTTTTGTTTGTTAATACTATAATTAGGCTTCTCCTATAAGGATAGGAGATTCGGGGTCCTGTGACTAACCCAATAAGGGTGTACATTAGGCTATAAAATTATTTCCAAGAGTAAGAATTTACAGCCTTTATAAACTGTTGTTCAGTATTCTTTGACCTAAAGCACCTGAATGTCCAACGAGACACCCATTTTAGTTTGTTAATACTATAATTAGGCTTCTCCTATAAGGATAGGAGATTCGGGGTCCTGTGACTAACCAACCCAATAAGGGTGTACATTAGGCTATAAAATTATTTCCAAGTGTAAGAATTTCCAGCCTTTATAAACTGTTATTCAGTATTATTTGACCTACAGTACCTGAATGTCCAACGAGATACCCATTTTTGTTTGTTAATACTATAATTAGGCTTCTCCTATAAGGGTAGGAGATTCGGGGTCCTGTGACTAACCAACCCAATAAGGGTGTACATTAGGCTATAAAATTATTTTCAAGAGTAAGAATTTCCAGCCTTTATAAACTGTTGTTCAGTATTCTTTGACCTACAGCACCTGAATGTCCAACGAGACACCCATTTTAGTTTGTTAATACTATAATTAGGCTTCTCCTATAAGGATAGGAGATTCGGGGTCCTGTGACTAACCCAATAAGGGTGTACATTAGGCTATAAAATTATTTCCAAGAGTAAGAATTTCCAGCCTTCATAAACTGTTGTTCAGTATTCTTTGACCTACACCACCTGAATGTCCAATTTGACACCCATTTTAGTTTGTTAATACTATAATTAGGCTTCTCCTATAAGGATAGGAGATTCGGGGTCCTGTGACTAACCCAGTAAGGGTGTACATTAGGCCATAAAATTATTTCCAAGAGTAAGAATTTACAGCCTTTATAAACTGTTGTTCAGTATTCTTTGACCTAAAGCACCTGAATGTCCAACGAGACACCCATTTTAGTTTGTTAATACTATAATTAGGCTTCTCCTATAAGGATAGGAGATTCGGGGTCCTGTGACTAACCAACCCAATAAGGGTGTACAGTAGGCTATAAAATTATTTCCAAGAGTAAGAATTTCCAGCCTTTATAAACTGTTATTCAGTATTATTTGACCTACAGTACCTGAATGTCCAACGAGATACCCATTTTTGTTTGTTAATACTATAATTAGGCTTCTCCTATAAGGGTAGGAGATTCGGGGTCCTGTGACTAACCAACCCAATAAGGGTGCACATTAGGCTATAAAATTATTTCCAAGAGTAAGAATTTCCAGCCTTTATAAACTGTTGTTCAGTATTCTTTGACCTACAGCACCTGAATGTCCAACGAGACACCCATTTTAGTTTGTTAATACTATAATTAGGCTTCTCCTATAAGGATAGGAGATTCGGGGTCCAGTGACTAACCCAATAAGGGTGTACATTAGGCTATAAAATTATTTCCAAGAGTAAGAATTTCCAGCCTTTATAAACTGTTGTTCAGTATTCTTTGACCTACACCACCTGAATGTCCAACGAGACACCCATTTTAGTTTGTTAATACTATAATTAGGCTTCTCCTATAAGGATAGGAGATTTGGGGTCCTGTGACTAACCCAATAAGGGTGTACATTAGGCTATAAAATTATTTCCAAGAGTAAGAATTTCCAGCCATTATAAACTGTTGTTCAGTATTCTTTGACCTACACCACCTGAATGTCCAACGAGACACCCATTTTAGTTTGTTAATACTATAATTAGGCTTCTCCTATAAGGATAGGAGATTCGGGGTCCTGTGACTAACCAACCCAATAAGGGTGTACATTAGGCTATAAAATTATTTCCAAGAGTAAGAATTTCCAGCCTTTATAAACTGTTATTCAGTATTATTTGACCTACAGTACCTGAATGTCCAACGAGATACCCATTTTTGTTTGTTAATACTATAATTAGGCTTCTCCTATAAGGATAGGAGATTCGGGGTCCTGTGACTAACCAACCCAATAAGGGTGTACATTAGGCTATAAAATTATTTCCAAGAGTAAGAATTTCCAGCCTTTATAAACTGTTGTTCAGTATTCTTTGACCTACAGCACCTGAATGTCCAACGAGACACCCATTTTAGTTTGTTAATACTATAATTAGGCTTCTCCTATAAGGATAGGAGATTCGGGGTCCTGTGACTAACCCAATAAGGGTGTACATTAGGCTATAAAATTATTTCCAAGAGTAAGAATTTCCAACCTTCATAAACTGTTGTTCAGTATTCTTTGACCTACACCACCTGAATGTCCAATGAGACACCCATTTTAGTTTGTTAATACTATAATTAGGCTTCTCCTATAAGGATAGGAGATTCGGGGTCCTGTGACTAACCCAGTAAGGGTGTACATTAGGCCATAAAATTATTTCCAAGAGTAAGAATTTACAGCCTTTATAAACTGTTGTTCAGTATTCTTTGACCTAAAGCACCTGAATGTCCAACGAGACACCCATTTTAGTTTGTTAATACTATAATTAGGCTTCTCCTATAAGGATAGGAGATTCGGGGTCCTGTGACTAACCAACCCAATAAGGGTGTACATTAGGCTATAAAATTATTTCCAAGAGTAAGAATTTCCAGCCTTTATAAACTGTTATTCAGTATTATTTGACCTACAGTACCTGAATGTCCAACGAGATACCCATTTTTGTTTGTTAATACTATAATTAGGCTTCTCCTATAAGGGTAGGAGATTCGGGGTCCTGTGACTAACCAACCCAATAAGGGTGTACATTAGGCTATAAAATTATTTTCAAGAGTAAGAATTTCCAGCCTTTATAAACTGTTGTTCAGTATTCTTTGACCTACAGCACCTGAATGTCCAACGAGACACCCATTTTAGTTTGTTAATACTATAATTAGGCTTCTCCTATAAGGATAGGAGATTCGGGGTCCAGTGACTAACCCAATAAGGGTGTACATTAGGCTATAAAATTATTTCCAAGAGTAAGAATTTCCAGCCTTTATAAACTGTTGTTCAGTATTCTTTGACCTACACCACCTGAATGTCCAACGAGACACCCATTTTAGTTTGTTAATACTATAATTAGACTTCTCCTATAAGGATAGGAGATTTGGGGTCCTGTGACTAACCCAATAAGGGTGTACATTAGGCTATAAAATTATTTCCAAGAGTAAGAATTTCCAGCCATTATAAACTGTTGTTCAGTATTCTTTGACCTACACCACCTGAATGTCCAACGAGACACCCATTTTAGTTTGTTAATACTATAATTAGGCTTCTCCTATAAGGATAGGAGATTCGGGGTCCTGTGACTAACCAACCCAATAAGGGTGTACATTAGGCTATAAAATTATTTCCAAGAGTAAGAATTTCCAGCCTTTATAAACTGTTATTCAGTATTATTTGACCTACAGTACCTGAATGTCCAACGAGATACCCATTTTTGTTTGTTAATACTATAATTAGGCTTCTCCTATAAGGATAGGAGATTCGGGGTCCTGTGACTAACCCAATAAGGGTGTACATTAGGCTATAAAATTATTTCCAAGAGTAAGAATTTCCAGCCTTTATAAACTGTTGTTCAGTATTCTTTGACCTACACCACCTGAATGTCCAATGAGACACCCATTTTAGTTTGTTAATACTATAATTAGGCTTCTCCTATAAGGATAGGAGATTCGGGGTCCTGTGACTAACCCAATAAGGGTGTACATTAGGCTATAAAATTATTTCCAAGAGTAAGAATTTCCAGCCTTTATAAACTGTTGTTCAGTATTCTTTGACCTACACCACCTGAATGTCCAATGAGACACCCATTTTAGTTTGTTAATACTATAATTAGGCTTCTCCTATAAGGATAGGAGATTCGGGGTCCTGTGACTAACCCAGTAAGGGTGTACATTAGGCTATAAAATTATTTCCAAGAGTAAGAATTTCCAGCCTTTATAAACTGTTGTTCAGTATTCTTTGACCTACACCACCTGAATGTCCAATGAGACACCCATTTTAGTTTGTTAATACTATAATTAGGCTTCTCCTATAAGGATAGGAGATTCGGGGTCCTGTGACTAACCCAGTAAGGGTGTACATTAGGCTATAAAATTATTTCCAAGAGTAAGAATTTCCAGCCTTTATAAACTGTTATTCAGTATTATTTGACCTACAGTACCTGAATGTCCAACGAGATACCCATTTTTGTTTGTTAATACTATAATTAGGCTTCTCCTATAAGGGTAGGAGATTCGGGGTCCTGTGACTAACCAACCCAATAAGGGTGTACATTAGGCTATAAAATTATTTCCAAGAGTAAGAATTTCCAGCCTTTATAAACTGTTGTTCAGTATTCTTTGACCTACAGCACCTGAATGTCCAACGAGACACCCATTTTAGTTTGTTAATACTATAATTAGGCTTCTCCTATAAGGATAGGAGATTCGGGGTCCAGTGACTAACCCAATAAGGGTGTACATTAGGCTATAAAATTATTTCCAAGAGTAAGAATTTCCAGCCTTTATAAACTGTTGTTCAGTATTCTTTGACCTACACCACCTGAATGTCCAACGAGACACCCATTTTAGTTTGTTAATACTATAATTAGGCTTCTCCTATAAGGATAGGAGATTTGGGGTCCTGTGACTAACCCAATAAGGGTGTACATTAGGCTATAAAATTATTTCCAAGAGTAAGAATTTCCAGCCATTATAAACTGTTGTTCAGTATTCTTTGACCTACACCACCTGAATGTCCAACGAGACACCCATTTTAGTTTGTTAATACTATAATTAGGCTTCTCCTATAAGGATAGGAGATTCGGGGTCCTGTGACTAACCAACCCAATAAGGGTGTACATTAGGCTATAAAATTATTTCCAAGAGTAAGAATTTCCAGCCTTTATAAACTGTTATTCAGTATTATTTGACCTACAGTACCTGAATGTCCAACGAGATACCCATTTTTGTTTGTTAATACTATAATTAGGCTTCTCCTATAAGGATAGGAGATTCGGGGTCCTGTGACTAACCAACCCAATAAGGGTGTACATTAGGCTATAAAATTATTTCCAAGAGTAAGAATTTCCAGCCTTTATAAACTGTTGTTCAGTATTCTTTGACCTACAGCACCTGAATGTCCAACGAGACACCCATTTTAGTTTGTTAATACTATAATTAGGCTTCTCCTATAAGGATAGGAGATTCGGGGTCCTGTGACTAACCCAATAAAGGTGTACATTAGGCTATAAAATTATTTCCAAGAGTAAGAATTCCAGCCTTTATAAACTGTTGTTCAGTATTCTTTGACCTACCGCACATGAATGTCCAACGAGACACCCATTTTAGTTTGTTAATACTATAATTAGGCTTCTCCTATACGGATAGGAGATTCGGGGTCCTGTGACTAACCCAGTAAGGGTGTACATTAGGCTATAAAATTATTTCCAAGAGTAAGAATTTCCAGCCTTTATAAACTGTTGTTCAGTATTCTTTGACCTAAAGCACCTGAATGTCCAACGAGACACCCATTTTAGTTTGTTAATACTATAATTAGGCTTCTCCTATAAGGATAGGAGATTCGGGGTCCTGTGACTAACCAACCCAATAAGGGTGTACATTAGGCTATAAAATTATTTCCAAGAGTAAGAATTTCCAGCCTTTATAAACTGTTATTCAGTATTATTTGACCTACAGTACCTGAATGTCCAACGAGATACCCATTTTTGTTTGTTAATACTATAATTAGGCTTCTCCTATAAGGATAGGAGATTCGGGGTCCTGTGACTAACCAACCCAATAAGGGTGTACATTAGGCTATAAAATTATTTCCAAGAGTAAGAATTTCCAGGCATTATAAACTGTTGTTCAGTATTCTTTGACCTACACCACCTGAATGTCCAACGAGACACCCATTTTAGTTTGTTAATACTATAATTAGGCTTCTCCTATAAGGATAGGAGATTCGGGGTCCTGTGACTAACCAACCCAATAAGGGTGTACATTAGGCTATAAAATTATTTCCAAGAGTAAGAATTTCCAGCCTTTATAAACTGTTGTTCAGTATTCTTTGACCTAAAGCACCTGAATGTCCAACGAGACACCCATTTTAGTTTGTTAATACTATAATTAGGCTTCTCCTATAAGGATAGGAGATTTGGGGTCCTGTGACTAACCCAATAAGGGTGTACATTAGGCTATAAAATTATTTCCAAGAGTAAGAATTTCCAGCCTTTATAAACTGTTGTTCAGTATTCTTTGACCTACACCACCTGAATGTCCAATGAGACACCCATTTTAGTTTGTTAATACTATAATTAGGCTTCTCCTATAAGGATAGGAGATTCGGGGTCCTGTGACTAACCCAATAAGGGTGTACATTAGGCTATAAAATTATTTCCAAGAGTAAGAATTTCCAGCCTTTATAAACTGTTGTTCAGTATTCTTTGACCTACACCACCTGAATGTCCAATGAGACACCCATTTTAGTTTGTTAATACTATAATTAGGCTTCTCCTATAAGGATAGGAGATTCGGGGTCCTGTGACTAACCCAGTAAGGGTGTACATTAGGCTATAAAATTATTTCCAAGAGTAAGAATTTCCAGCCTTTATAAACTGTTGTTCAGTATTCTTTGACCTAAAGCACCTGAATGTCCAACGAGACACCCATTTTAGTTTGTTAATACGATAATTAGGCTTCTCCTATAAGGATAGGAGATTCGGGGTCCTGTGACTAACCCAGTAAGGGTGTACATTAGGCTATAAAATTATTTCCAAGAGTAAGAATTTCCAGCCTTTATAAACTGTTGTTCAGTATTCTTTGACCTAAAGCACCTGAATGTCCAACGAGACACCCATTTTAGTTTGTTAATACTATAATTAGGCTTCTCCTATAAGGATAGGAGATTCGGGGTCCTGTGACTAACCCAATAAGGGTGTACATTAGGCTATAAAATTATTTCCAAGAGTAAGAATTTCCAGCCTTTATAAACTGTTGTTCAGTATTCTTTGACCTACACCACCTGAATGTCCAATGAGACACCCATTTTAGTTTGTTAATACTATAATTAGGCTTCTCCTATAAGGATAGGAGATTCGGGGTCCTGTGACTAACCCAATAAGGGTGTACATTAGGCTATAAAATTATTTCCAAGAGTAAGAATTTCCAGCCTTTATAAACTGTTGTTCAGTATTCTTTGACCTACACCACCTGAATGTCCAATGAGACACCCATTTTAGTTTGTTAATACTATAATTAGACTTCTCCTATAAGGATAGGAGATTCGGGGTCCTGTGACTAACCCAGTAAGGGTGTACATTAGGCTATAAAATTATTTCCAAGAGTAAGAATTTCCAGCCTTTATAAACTGTTGTTCAGTATTCTTTGACCTAAAGCACCTGAATGTCCAACGAGACACACATTTTAGTTTATTAATACTATAATTAGGCTTCTCCTATAAGGATAGGAGATTCGGGGTCCTGTGACTAACCAACCCAATAAGGGTGTACATTAGGCTATAAAATTATTTCCAAGAGTAAGAATTTCCAGCCTTTATAAACTGTTATTCAGTATTATTTGACCTACAGTACCTGAATGTCCAACGAGATACCCATTTTTGTTTGTTAATACTATAATTAGGCTTCTCCTATAAGGATAGGAGATTCGGGGTCCTGTGACTAACCAACCCAATAAGGGTGTACATTAGCCTATAAAATTATTTCCAAGAGTAAGAATTTCCAGCCTTTATAAACTGTTGTTCAGTATTCTTTGACCTACAGCACCTGAATGTCCAACGAGACACCCATTTTAGTTTGTTAATACTATAATTAGGCTTCTCCTATAAGGATAGGAGATTCGGGGTCCTGTGACTAACCCAATAAGGGTGTACATTAGGCTATAAAATTATTTCCAAGAGTAAGAATTTCCAGCCTTCATAAACTGTTGTTCAGCATTCTTTGACCTACACCACCTGAATGTCCAATGAGACACCCATTTTAGTTTGTTAATACTATAATTAGGCTTCTCCTATAAGGATAGGAGATTCGGGGTCCTGTGACTAACCCAGTAAGGGTGTACATTAGGCCATAAAATTATTTCCAAGAGTAAGAATTTACAGCCTTTATAAACTGTTGTTCAGTATTCTTTGACCTAAAGCACATGAATGTCCAACGAGACACCCATTTTAGTTTGTTAATACTATAATTAGGCTTCTCCTATAAGGATAGGAGATTCGGGGTCCTGTGACTAACCAACCCAATAAGGGTGTACATTAGGCTATAAAATTATTTCCAAGAGTAAGAATTTCCAGCCTTTATAAACTGTTATTCAGTATTATTTGACCTACAGTACCTGAATGTCCAACGAGATACCCATTTTTGTTTGTTAATACTATAATTAGGCTTCTCCTATAAGGGTAGGAGATTCGGGGTCCTGTGACTAACCAACCCAATAAGGGTGTACATTAGGCTATAAAATTACTTCCAAGAGTAAGAATTTCCAGCCTTTATAAACTGTTGTTCAGTATTCTTTGACCTACAGCACCTGAATGTCCAACGAGACACCCATTTTAGTTTGTTAATATTATAATTAGGCTTCTCCTATAAGGATAGGAGATTCGGGGTCCAGTGACTAACCCAATAAGGGTGTACATTAGGCTATAAAATTATTTCCAACAGTAAGAATTTCCAGCCTTTATAAACTGTTGTTCAGTATTCTTTGACCTACACCCCCTGAATGTCCAACGAGACACCCATTTTAGTTTGTTAATACTATAATTAGGCTTCTCCTATAAGGATAGGAGATTTGGGGTCCTGTGACTAACCCAATAAGGGTGTACATTAGGCTATAAAATTATTTCCAAGAGTAAGAATTTCCAGCCATTATAAACTGTTGTTCAGTATTCTTTGACCTACAGCACCTGAATGTCCAACGAGACACCCATTTTAGTTTGTTAATACTATAATTAGGCTTCTCCTATAAGGATAGGAGATTCGGGGTCCAGTGACTAACCCAATAAGGGTGTACATTAGGCTATAAAATTATTTCCAAGAGTAAGAATTTCCAGCCTTTATAAACTGTTGTTCAGTATTCTTTGACCTACACCACCTGAATGTCCAACGAGACACCCATTTTAGTTTGTTAATACTATAATTAGGCTTCTCCTATAAGGATAGGAGATTTGGGGTCCTGTGACTAACCCAATTAGGGTGTACATTAGGCTATAAAATTATTTCCAAGAGTAAGAATTTCCAGCCATTATAAACTGTTGTTCAGTATTCTTTGACCTACACCACCTGAATGTCCAACGAGACACCCATTTTAGTTTGTTAATACTATAATTAGGCTTCTCCTATAAGGATAGGAGATTCGGGGTCCTGTGACTAACCAACCCAATAAGGGTGTACATTAGGCTATAAAATTATTTCCAAGAGTAAGAATTTCCAGCCTTTATAAACTGTTATTCAGTATTATTTGACCTACAGTACCTGAATGGCCAACGAGATACCCATTTTTGTTTGTTAATACTATAATTAGGCTTCTCCTGTAAGGATAGGAGATTCGGGGTCCTGTGACTAACCCAATAAGGGTGTACATTAGGCTATAAAATTATTTCCAAGAGTAAGAATTTCCAGCCTTTATAAACTGTTGTTCAGTATTCTTTGACCTACACCACCTGAATGTCCAATGAGACACCCATTTTAGTTTGTTAATACTATAATTAGGCTTCTCCTATAAGGATAGGAGATTCGGGGTCCTGTGACTAACCCAGTAAGGGTGTACATTAGGCTATAAAATTATTTCCAAGAGTAAGAATTTCCAGCCTTTATAAACTGTTGTTCAGTATTCTTTGACCTAAAGCACCTGAATGTCCAACGAGACACCCATTTTAGTTTGTTAATACTATAATTAGGCTTCTCCTATAAGGATAGGAGATTCGGGGTCCTGTGACTAACCAACCCAATAAGGGTGTACATTAGGCTATAAAATTATTTCCAAGAGTAAGAATTTCCAGCCTTTATAAACTGTTATTCAGTATTATTTGACCTACAGTACCTGAATGTCCAACGAGATACCCATTTTTGTTTGTTAATACTATAATTAGGCTTCTCCTATAAGCATAGGAGATTCGGGGTCCTGTGACTAACCAACCCAATAAGGGTGTACATTAGGCTATAAAATTATTTCCAAGAGTAAGAATTTCCAGCCTTTATAAACTGTTGTTCAGTATTCTTTGACCTACAGCACCTGAATGTCCAACGAGACACCCATTTTAGTTTGTTAATACTATAATTAGGCTTCTCCTATAAGGATAGGAGATTCGGGGTCCTGTGACTAACCCAATAAGGGTGTACATTAGGCTATAAAATTATTTCCAAGAGTAAGAATTTCCAGCCTTCATAAACTGTTGTTCAGTATTCTTTGACCTACACCACCTGAATGTCCAATGAGACACCCATTTTAGTTTGTTAATACTATAATTAGGCTTCTCCTATAAGGATAGGAGATTCGGGGTCCTGTGACTAACCCAGTAAGGGTGTACATTAGGCCATAAAATTATTTCCAAGAGTAAGAATTTACAGCCTTTATAAACTGTTGTTCAGTATTCTTTGACCTAAAGCACCTGAATGTCCAACGAGACACCCATTTTAGTTTGTTAATACTATAATTAGGCTTCTCCTATAAGGATAGGAGATTCGGGGTCCTGTGACTAACCCAATAAGGGTGTACATTAGGCTATAAAATTATTTCCAAGAGTAAGAATTTCCAGCCTTCATAAACTGTTGTTCAGTATTCTTTGACCTACACCACCTGAATGTCCAATGAGACACCCATTTTAGTTTGTTAATACTATAATTAGGCTTCTCCTATAAGGATAGGAGATTCGGGGTCCAGTGACTAACCCAATAAGGGTGTACATTAGGCTATAAAATTATTTCCAAGAGTAAGAATTTCCAGCCTTTATAAACTGTTGTTCAGTATTCTTTGACCTACACCACCTGAATGTCCAACGAGACACCCATTTTAGTTTGTTAATACTATAATTAGGCTTCTCCTATAAGGATAGGAGATTTGGGGTCCTGTGACTAACCCAATAAGGGTGTACATTAGGCTATAAAATTATTTCCAAGAATAAGAATTTCCAGCCATTATAAACTGTTGTTCAGTATTCTTTGACCTACAGCACCTGAATGTCCAACGAGACACCCATTTTAGTTTGTTAATACTATAATTAGGCTTCTCCTATAAGGATAGGAGATTCGGGGTCCAGTGACTAACCCAATAAGGGTGTACATTAGGCTATAAAATTATTTCCAAGAGTAAGAATTTCCAGCCTTTATAAACTATTGTTCAGTATTCTTTGACCTACACCACCTGAATGTCCAACGAGACACCCATTTTAGTTTGTTAATACTATAATTAGGCTTCTACTATAAGGATAGGAGATTTGGGGTCCTGTGACTAACCCAATAAGGGTGTACATTAGGCTATAAAATTATTTCCAAGAGTAAGAATTTCCAGCCATTATAAACTGTTGTTCAGTATTCTTTGACCTACACCACCTGAATGTCCAACGAGACACCCATTTTAGTTTGTTAATACTATAATTAGGCTTCTCCTATAAGGATAGGAGATTCGGGGTCCTGTGACTAACCAACCCAATAAGGGTGTACATTAGGCTATAAAATTATTTCCAAGAGTAAGAATTTCCAGCCTTTATAAACTGTTATTCAGTATTATTTGACCTACAGTACCTGAATGTCCAACGAGATACCCATTTTTGTTTGTTAATACTATAATTAGGCTTCTCCTATAAGGATAGGAGATTCGGGGTCCTGTGACTAACCCAATAAGGGTGTACATTAGGCTATAAAATTATTTCCAAGAGTAAGAATTTCCAGCCTTTATAAACTGTTGTTCAGTATTCTTTGACCTACACCACCTGAATGTCCAATGAGACACCCATTTTAGTTTGTTAATACTATAATTAGGCTTCTCCTATAAGGATAGGAGATTCGGGGTCCTGTGACTAACCCAGTAAGGGTGTACATTAGGCTATAAAATTATTTCCAAGAGTAAGAATTTCCAGCCTTTATAAACTGTTGTTCAGTATTCTTTGACCTAAAGCACCTGAATGTCCAACGAGACACCCATTTTAGTTTGTTAATACTATAATTAGGCTTCTCCTATAAGGATAGGAGATTCGGGGTCCTGTGACTAACCAACCCAATAAGGGTGTACATTAGGCTATAAAATTATTTCCAAGAGTAAGAATTTCCAGCCTTTATAAACTGTTATTCAGTATTATTTGACCTACAGTACCTGAATGTCCAACGAGATACCCATTTTTGTTTGTTAATACTATAATTAGGCTTCTCCTATAAGCATAGGAGATTCGGGGTCCTGTGACTAACCAACCCAATAAGGGTGTACATTAGGCTATAAAATTATTTCCAAGAGTAAGAATTTCCAGCCTTTATAAACTGTTGTTCAGTATTCTTTGACCTACAGCACCTGAATGTCCAACGAGACACCCATTTTAGTTTGTTAATACTATAATTAGGCTTCTCCTATAAGGATAGGAGATTCGGGGTCCTGTGACTAACCCAATAAGGGTGTACATTAGGCTATAAAATTATTTCCAAGAGTAAGAATTTCCAGCCTTCATAAACTGTTGTTCAGTATTCTTTGACCTACACCACCTGAATGTCCAATGAGACACCCATTTTAGTTTGTTAATACTATAATTAGGCTTCTCCTATAAGGATAGGAGATTCGGGGTCCTGTGACTAACCCAGTAAGGGTGTACATTAGGCCATAAAATTATTTCCAAGAGTAAGAATTTACAGCCTTTATAAACTGTTGTTCAGTATTCTTTGACCTAAAGCACCTGAATGTCCAACGAGACACCCATTTTAGTTTGTTAATACTATAATTAGGCTTCTCCTATAAGGATAGGAGATTCGGGGTCCTGTGACTAACCAACCCAATAAGGGTGTACATTAGGCTATAAAATTATTTCCAAGAGTAAGAATTTCCAGCCTTTATAAACTGTTATTCAGTATTATTTGACCTACAGTACCTGAATGTCCAACGAGATACCCATTTTTCTTTGTTAATACTATAATTAGGCTTCTCCTATAAGGGTAGGAGATTCGGGGTCATGTGACTAACCAACCCAATAAGGGTGTACATTAGGCTATAAAATTATTTCCAAGAGTAAGAATTTCCAGCCTTTATAAACTGTTGTTCAGTATTCTTTGACCTACAGCACCTGAATGTCCAACGAGACACCCATTTTAGTTTGTTAATACTATAATTAGGCTTCTCCTATAAGGATAGGAGATTCGGGGTCCAGTGACTAACCCAATAAGGGTGTACATTAGGCTATAAAATTATTTCCAAGAGTAAGAATTTCCAGCCTTTATAAACTGTTGTTCAGTATTCTTTGACCTACACCACCTGAATGTCCAACGAGACACCCATTTTAGTTTGTTAATACTATAATTAGGCTTCTCCTATAAGGATAGGAGAGTTGGGGTCCTGTGACTAACCCAATAAGGGTGTACATTAGGCTATAAAATTATTTCCAAGAGTAAGAATTTCCAGCCATTATAAACTGTTGTTCAGTATTCTTTGACCTACACCACCTGAATGTCCAACGAGACACCCATTTTAGTATGTTAATACTATAATTAGGCTTCTCCTATAAGGATAGGAGATTCGGGGTCCTGTGACTAACCCAGTAAGGGTGTACATTAGGCTATAAAATTATTTCCAAGAGTAAGAATTTCCAGCCTTTATAAACTGTTGTTCAGTATTCTTTGACCTAAAGCACCTGAATGTCCAACGAGACACCCATTTTAGTTTGTTAATACTATAATTAGGCTTCTCCTATAAGGATAGGAGATTCGGGGTCCTGTGACTAACCAACCCAATAAGGGTGTACATTAGGCTATAAAATTATTTCCAAGAGTAAGAATTTCCAGCCTTTATAAACTGTTGTTCAGTATTCTTTGACCTAAAGCACCTGAATGTCCAACGAGACACCCATTTTAGTTTGTTAATACTATAATTAGGCTTCTCCTATAAGGATAGGAGATTCGGGGTCCTGTGACTAACCAACCCAATAAGGGTGTACATTAGGCTATAAAATTATTTCCAAGAGTAAGAATTTCCAGCCTTTATAAACTGTTATTCAGTATTATTTGACCTACAGTACCTGAATGTCCAACGAGATACCCATTTTTGTTTGTTAATACTATAATTAGGCTTCTCCTATAAGGGTAGGAGATTCGGGGTCCTGTGACTAACCAACCCAATAAGGGTGTACATTAGGCTATAAAATTATTTCCAAGAGTAAGAATTTCCAGCCTTTATAAACTGTTGTTCAGTATTCTTTGACCTACAGCACCTGAATGTCCAACGAGACACCCATTTTAGTTTGTTAATACTATAATTAGGCTTCTCCTATAAGGATAGGAGATTCGGGGTCCTGTGACTAACCCAATAAAGGTGTACATTAGGCTATAAAATTATTTCCAAGAGTAAGAATTTCCAGCCTTTATAAACTGTTGTTCAGTATTCTTTGACCTACAGCACATGAATGTCCAACGAGACACCCATTTTAGTTTGTTAATACTATAATTAGGCTTCTCCTATAAGGATAGGAGATTCTGGGTCCTGTGACTAACCCAATAAGGGTGTACATTAGGCTATAAAATTATTTCCAAGAGGTAAGAATTTCCAGCCTTTATAAACTGTTGTTCAGTATTCTTTGACCTACACCACCTGAATGTCCAATGAGACACCCATTTTAGTTTTAATACTATAATTAGGCTTCTCCTATAAGGATAGGAGATTCGGGGTCCTGTGACTAACCCAGTAAGGGTGTACATTAGGCTATAAAATTATTTCCAAGAGTAAGAATTTCCAGCCTTTATAAACTGTTGTTCAGTATTCTTTGACCTAAAGCACCTGAATGTCCAACGAGACACCCATTTTAGTTTGTTAATACTATAATTAGGCTTCTCCTATAAGGATAGGAGATTCGGGGTCCTGTGACTAACCAACCCAATAAGGGTGTACATTAGGCTATAAAATTATTTCCAAGAGTAAGAATTTCCAGCCTTTATAAACTGTTGTTCAGTATTCTTTGACCTACAGCACCTGAATGTCCAACGAGACACCCATTTTAGTTTGTTAATACTATAATTAGGCTTCTCCTATAAGGATAGGAGATTCGGGGTCCTGTGACTAACCCAATAAAGGTGTACATTAGGCTATAAAATTATTTCCAAGAGTAAGAATTTCCAGCCTTTATAAACTGTTGTTCAGTATTCTTTGACCTACAACACATGAATGTCCAACGAGACACCCATTTTAGTTTGTTAATACTATAATTAGGCTTCTCCTATAAGGATAGGAGATTCGGGGTCTTGTGACTAACCCAATAAGGGTGTACATTAGGCTATAAAATTATTTCCAAGAGTAAGAATTTCCAGCCTTTATAAACTGTTGTTCAGTATTCTTTGACCTACACCACCTGAATGTCCAATGAGACACCCATTTTAGTTTGTTAATACTATAATTAGGCTTCTCCTATAAGGATAGGAGATTCGGGGTCCTGTGACTAACCCAATAAGGGTGTACATTAGGCTATAAAATTATTTCCAAGAGTAAGAATTTCCAGCCTTTATAAACTGTTGTTCAGTATTCTTTGACCTACACCACCTGAATGTCCAATGAGACACCCATTTTAGTTTGTTAATACTATAATTAGGCTTCTCCTATAAGGATAGGAGATTCGGGGTCCTGTGACTAACCCAATAAGGGTGTACATTAGGCTATAAAATTATTTCCAAGAGTAAGAATTTCCAGCCTTTATAAACTGTTGTTCAGTATTCTTTGACCTACACCACCTGAATGTCCAATGAGACACCCATTTTAGTTTGTTAATACTATAATTAGGCTTCTCCTATAAGGATAGGAGATTCGGGGTCCTGTGACTAACCCAGTAAGGGTGTACATTAGGCTATAAAATTATTTCCAAGAGTAAGAATTTCCAGCCTTTATAAACTGTTGTTCAGTATTCTTTGACCTAAAGCACCTGAATGTCCAACGAGACACCCATTTTAGTTTGTTAATACTATAATTAGGCTTCTCCTATAAGGATAGGAGATTCGGGGTCCTGTGACTAACCAACCCAATAAGGGTGTACATTAGGCTATAAAATTATTTCCAAGAGTAAGAATTTCCAGCCTTTATAAACTGTTATTCAGTATTATTTGACCTACAGTACCTGAATGTCCAACGAGATATCCATTTTTGTTTGTTAATACTATAATTAGGCTTCTCCTATAAGGATAGGAGATTCGGGGTCCTGTGACTAACCAACCCAATAAGGGTGTACATTAGGCTATAAAATTATTTCCAAGAGTAAGAATTTCCAGCCTTTATAAACTGTTGTTCAGTATTCTTTGACCTACAGCACCTGAATGTCCAGCGAGACACCCATTTTAGTTTGTTAATACTATAATTAGGCTTCTCCTATAAGGATAGGAGATTCGGGGTCCTGTGACTAACCCAATAAGGGTGTACATTAGGCTATAAAATTATTTCCAAGAGTAAGAATTTCCAGCCTTTATAAACTGTTGTTCAGTATTCTTTGACCTACACCACCTGAATGTCCAACGAGACACCCATTTTAGTTTGTTAATACTATAATTAGGCTTCTCCTATAAGGATAGGAGATTCGGGGTCCTGTGACTAACCCAATAAGGGTGTACATTAGGCTATAAAATTATTTCCAAGAGTAAGAATTTCCAGCCATTATAAACTGTTGTTCAGTATTCTTTGACCTACACCACCTGAATGTCCAACGAGACACCCATTTTAGTTTGTTATTACTATAATTAGGCTTCTCCTATAAGGATAGGAGATTCGGGGTCCTGTGACTAACCCAATAAAGGTGTACATTAGGCTATAAAATTATTTCCAAGAGTAAGAATTTCCAGCCTTTATAAACTGTTGTTCAGTATTCTTTGACCTACAACACATGAATGTCCAACGAGACACCCATTTTAGTTTGTTAATACTATAATTAGGCTTCTCCTATAAGGATAGGAGATTCGGGGTCCTGTGACTAACCCAATAAGGGTGTACATTAGGCTATAAAATTATTTCCAAGAGTAAGAATTTCCAGCCTTTATAAACTGTTGTTCAGTATTCTTTGACCTACACCACCTGAATGTCCAATGAGACACCCATTTTAGTTTGTTAATACTATAATTAGGCTTCTCCTATAAGGATAGGAGATTCGGGGTCCTGTGACTAACCCAATAAGGGTGTACATTAGGCTATAAAATTATTTCCAAGAGTAAGAATTTCCAGCCTTTATAAACTGTTGTTCAGTATTCTTTGACCTACACCACCTGAATGTCCAATGAGACACCCATTTTAGTTTGTTAATACTATAATTAGGCTTCTCCTATAAGGATAGGAGATTCGGGGTCCTGTGACTAACCCAATAAGGGTGTACATTAGGCTATAAAATTATTTCCAAGAGTAAGAATTTCCAGCCTTTATAAACTGTTGTTCAGTATTCTTTGACCTACACCACCTGAATGTCCAATGAGACACCCATTTTAGTTTGTTAATACTATAATTAGGCTTCTCCTATAAGGATAGGAGATTCGGGGTCCTGTGACTAACCCAGTAAGGGTGTACATTAGGCTATAAAATTATTTCCAAGAGTAAGAATTTCCAGCCTTTATAAACTGTTGTTCAGTATTCTTTGACCTAAAGCACCTGAATGTCCAACGAGACACCCATTTTAGTTTGTTAATACTATAATTAGGCTTCTCCTATAAGGATAGGAGATTCGGGGTCCTGTGACTAACCAACCCAATAAGGGTGTACATTAGGCTATAAAATTATTTCCAAGAGTAAGAATTTCCAGCCTTTATAAACTGTTATTCAGTATTATTTGACCTACAGTACCTGAATGTCCAACGAGACATCCATTTTTGTTTGTTAATACTATAATTAGGCTTCTCCTATAAGGATAGGAGATTCGGGGTCCTGTGACTAACCAACCCAATAAGGGTGTACATTAGGCTATAAAATTATTTCCAAGAGTAAGAATTTCCAGCCTTTATAAACTGTTGTTCAGTATTCTTTGACCTACAGCACCTGAATGTCCAGCGAGACACCCATTTTAGTTTGTTAATACTATAATTAGGCTTCTCCTATAAGGATAGGAGATTCGGGGTCCTGTGACTAACCCAATAAGGGTGTACATTAGGCTATAAAATTATTTCCAAGAGTAAGAATTTCCAGCCTTTATAAACTGTTGTTCAGTATTCTTTGACCTACACCACCTGAATGTCCAACGAGACACCCATTTTAGTTTGTTAATACTATAATTAGGCTTCTCCTATAAGGATAGGAGATTCGGGGTCCTGTGACTAACCCAATAAGGGTGTACATTAGGCTATAAAATTATTTCCAAGAGTAAGAATTTCCAGCCATTATAAACTGTTGTTCAGTATTCTTTGACCTACACCACCTGAATGTCCAACGAGACACCCATTTTAGTTTGTTAATACTATAATTAGGCTTCTCCTATAAGGATAGGAGATTCGGGGTCCTGTGACTAACCCAGTAAGGGTGTACATTAGGCTATAAAATTATTTCCAAGAGTAAGAATTTCCAGCCTTTATAAACTGTTGTTCAGTATTCTTTGACCTACAGCACCTGAATGTCCAACGAGACACCCATTTTAGTTTGTTAATACTATAATTAGGCTTCTCCTATAAGGATAGGAGATTCGGGGTCCTGTGACTAACCCAATAAAGGTGTACATTAGGCTATAAAATTATTTCCAAGAGTAAGAATTTCCAGCCTTTATAAACTGTTGTTCAGTATTCTTTGACCTACAGCACCTGAATGTCCAACGAGACACCCATTTTAGTTTGTTAATACTATAATTAGGCTTCTCCTATAAGGATAGGAGATTCGGGGTCCTGTGACTAACCCAATAAGGGTGTACATTAGGCTATAAAATTATTTCCAAGAGTAAGAATTTCCAGCCTTCATAAACTGTTGTTCAGTATTCTTTGACCTACACCACCTGAATGTCCAATGAGACACCCATTTTAGTTTGTTAATACTATAATTAGGCTTCTCCTATAAGGATAGGAGATTCGGGGTCCTGTGACTAACCCAGTAAGGGTGTACATTAGGCCATAAAATTATTTCCAAGAGTAAGAATTTACAGCCTTTATAAACTGTTGTTCAGTATTCTTTGACCTAAAGCACCTGAATGTCCAACGAGACACCCATTTTAGTTTGTTAATACTATAATTAGGCTTCTCCTTTAAGGATAGGAGATTCGGGGTCCTGTGACTAACCAACCCAATAAGGGTGTACATTAGGCTATAAAATTATTTCCAAGAGTAAGAATTTCCAGCCTTTATAAACTGTTATTCAGTATTATTTGACCTACAGTACCTGAATGTCCAACGAGATACCCATTTTTGTTTGTTAATACTATAATTAGGCTTCTCCTATAAGGGTAGGAGATTCAGGGTCATGTGACTAACCAACCCAATAAGGGTGTACATTAGGCTATAAAATTATTTCCAAGAGTAAGAATTCCAGCCTTTATAAACTGTTGTTCAGTATTCTTTGACCTACAGCACCTGAATGTCCAACGAGACACCCATTTTAGTTTGTTAATACTATAATTAGGCTTCTCCTATAAGGATAGGAGATTCGGGGTCCAGTGACTAACCCAATAAGGGTGTACATTAGGCTATAAAATTATTTCCAAGAGTAAGAATTTCCAGCCTTTATAAACTGTTGTTCAGTATTCTTTGACCTAAAGCACCTGAATGTCCAACGAGACACCCATTTTAGTTTGTTAATACTATAATTAGGCTTCTCCTATAAGGATAGGAGATTCGGGGTCCTGTGACTAACCAACCCAATAAGGGTGTACATTAGGCTATAAAATTATTTCCAAGAGTAAGAATTTCCAGCCTTTATAAACTGTTGTTCAGTATTCTTTGACCTACAGCACCTGAATGTCCAACGAGACACCCATTTTAGTTTGTTAATACTATAATTAGGCTTCTCCTATAAGGATAGGAGATTCGGGGTCCTGTGACTAACCCAATAAAGGTGTACATTAGGCTATAAAATTATTTCCAAGAGTAAGAATTTCCAGCCTTTATAAACTGTTGTTCAGTATTCTTTGACCTACAACACATGAATGTCCAACGAGACACCCATTTTAGTTTGTTAATACTATAATTAGGCTTCTCCTATAAGGATAGGAGATTCGGGGTCCTGTGACTAACCCAATAAGGGTGTACATTAGGCTATAAAATTATTTCCAAGAGTAAGAATTTCCAGCCTTTATAAACTGTTGTTCAGTATTCTTTGACCTACACCACCTGAATGTCCAATGAGACACCCATTTTAGTTTGTTAATACTATAATTAGGCTTCTCCTATAAGGATAGGAGATTCGGGGTCCTGTGACTAACCCAATAAGGGTGTACATTAGGCTATAAAATTATTTCCAAGAGTAAGAATTTCCAGCCTTTATAAACTGTTGTTCAGTATTCTTTGACCTACACCACCTGAATGTCCAATGAGACACCCATTTTAGTTTGTTAATACTATAATTAGGCTTCTCCTATAAGGATAGGAGATTCGGGGTCCTGTGACTAACCCAATAAGGGTGTACATTAGGCTATAAAATTATTTCCAAGAGTAAGAATTTCCAGCCTTTATAAACTGTTGTTCAGTATTCTTTGACCTACACCACCTGAATGTCCAATGAGACACCCATTTTAGTTTGTTAATACTATAATTAGGCTTCTCCTATAAGGATAGGAGATTCGGGGTCCTGTGACTAACCCAGTAAGGGTGTACATTAGGCTATAAAATTATTTCCAAGAGTAAGAATTTCCAGCGTTTATAAACTGTTGTTCAGTATTCTTTGACCTAAAGCACCTGAATGTCCAACGAGACACCCATTTTAGTTTGTTAATACTATAATTAGGCTTCTCCTATAAGGATAGGAGATTCGGGGTCCTGTGACTAACCAACCCAATAAGGGTGTACATTAGGCTATAAAATTATTTCCAAGAGTAAGAATTTCCAGCCTTTATAAACTGTTATTCAGTATTATTTGACCTACAGTACCTGAATGTCCAACGAGATACCCATTTTTGTTTGTTAATACTATAATTAGGCTTCTCCTATAAGGATAGGAGATTCGGGGTCCTGTGACTAACCAACCCAATAAGGGTGTACATTAGGCTATAAAATTATTTCCAAGAGTAAGAATTTCCAGCCTTTATAAACTGTTGTTCAGTATTCTTTGACCTACAGCACCTGAATGTCCAGCGAGACACCCATTTTAGTTTGTTAATACTATAATTAGGCTTCTCCTATAAGGATAGGAGATTCGGGGTCCTGTGACTAACCCAATAAGGGTGTACATTAGGCTATAAAATTATTTCCAAGAGTAAGAATTTCCAGCCTTTATAAACTGTTGTTCAGTATTCTTTGACCTACACCACCTGAATGTCCAACGAGACACCCATTTTAGTTTGTTAATACTATAATTAGGCTTCTCCTATAAGGATAGGAGATTCGGGGTCCTGTGACTAACCCAATAAGGGTGTACATTAGGCTATAAAATTATTTCCAAGAGTAAGAATTTCCAGCCATTATAAACTGTTGTTCAGTATTCTTTGACCTACACCACCTGAATGTCCAACGAGACACCCATTTTAGTTTGTTAATACTATAATTAGGCTTCTCCTATAAGGATAGGAGATTCGGGGTCCTGTGACTAACCCAGTAAGGGTGTACATTAGGCTATAAAATTATTTCCAAGAGTAAGAATTTCCAGCCTTTATAAACTGTTGTTCAGTATTCTTTGACCTACAGCACCTGAATGTCCAACGAGACACCCATTTTAGTTTGTTAATACTATAATTAGGCTTCTCCTATAAGGATAGGAGATTCGGGGTCCTGTGACTAACCCAATAAAGGTGTACATTAGGCTATAAAATTATTTCCAAGAGTAAGAATTTCCAGCCTTTATAAACTGTTGTTCAGTATTCTTTGACCTAAAGCACCTGAATGTCCAACGAGACACCCATTTTAGTTTGTTAATACTATAATTAGGCTTCTCCTATAAGGATAGGAGATTCGGGGTCCTGTGACTAACCCAATAAGGGTGTACATTAGGCTATAAAATTATTTCCAAGAGTAAGAATTTCCAGCCTTCATAAACTGTTGTTCAGTATTCTTTGACCTACACCACCTGAATGTCCAATGAGACACCCATTTTAGTTTGTTAATACTATAATTAGGCTTCTCCTATAAGGATAGGAGATTCGGGGTCCTGTGACTAACCCAGTAAGGGTGTACATTAGGCCATAAAATTATTTCCAAGAGTAAGAATTTACAGCCTTTATAAACTGTTGTTCAGTATTCTTTGACCTAAAGCACCTGAATGTCCAACGAGACACCCATTTTAGTTTGTTAATACTATAATTAGGCTTCTCCTTTAAGGATAGGAGATTCGGGGTCCTGTGACTAACCAACCCAATAAGGGTGTACATTAGGCTATAAAATTATTTCCAAGAGTAAGAATTTCCAGCCTTTATAAACTGTTATTCAGTATTATTTGACCTACAGTACCTGAATGTCCAACGAGATACCCATTTTTGTTTGTTAATACTATAATTAGGCTTCTCCTATAAGGGTAGGAGATTCGGGGTCATGTGACTAACCAACCCAATAAGGGTGTACATTAGGCTATAAAATTATTTCCAAGAGTAAGAATTTCCAGCCTTTATAAACTGTTGTTCAGTATTCTTTGACCTACAGCACCTGAATGTCCAACGAGACACCCATTTTAGTTTGTTAATACTATAATTAGGCTTCTCCTATAAGGATAGGAGATTCGGGGTCCAGTGACTAACCCAATAAGGGTGTACATTAGGCTATAAAATTATTTCCAAGAGTAAGAATTTCCAGCCTCTATAAACTGTTGTTCAGTATTCTTTGACCTACACCACCTGAATGTCCAACGAGACACCCATTTTAGTTTGTTAATACTATAATTAGGCTTCTCCTATAAGGATAGGAGATTTGGGGTCCTGTGACTAACCCAATAAGGGTGTACATTAGGCTATAAAATTATTTCCAAGAGTAAGAATTTCCAGCCATTATAAACTGTTGTTCAGTATTCTTTGACCTACACCACCTGAATGTCCAACGAGACACCCATTTTAGTTTGTTAATACTATAATTAGGCTTCTCCTATAAGGATAGGAGATTCGGGGTCCTGTGACTAACCCAGTAAGGGTGTACATTAGGCTATAAAATTATTTCCAAGAGTAAGAATTTCCAGCCTTTATAAACTGTTGTTCAGTATTCTTTGACCTAAAGCACCTGAATGTCCAACGAGACACCCATTTTAGTTTGTTAATACTATAATTAGGCTTCTCCTATAAGGATAGGAGATTCGGGGTCCTGTGACTAACCAACCCAATAAGGGTGTACATTAGGCTATAAAATTATTTCCAAGAGTAAGAATTTCCAGCCTTTATAAACTGTTGTTCAGTATTCTTTGACCTAAAGCACCTGAATGTCCAACGAGACACCCATTTTAGTTTGTTAATACTATAATTAGGCTTCTCCTATAAGGATAGGAGATTCGGGGTCCTGTGACTAACCAACCCAATAAGGGTGTACATTAGGCTATAAAATTATTTCCAAGAGTAAGAATTTCCAGCCTTTATAAACTGTTATTCAGTATTATTTGACCTACAGTACCTGAATGTCCAACGAGATACCCATTTTTGTTTGTTAATACTATAATTAGGCTTCTCCTATAAGGGTAGGAGATTCGGGGTCCTGTGACTAACCAACCCAATAAGGGTGTACATTAGGCTATAAAATTATTTCCAAGAGTAAGAATTTCCAGCCTTTATAAACTGTTGTTCAGTATTCTTTGACCTACAGCACCTGAATGTCCAACGAGACACCCATTTTAGTTTGTTAATACTATAATTAGGCTTCTCCTATAAGGATAGGAGATTCGGGGTCCTGTGACTAACCCAATAAGGGTGTACATTAGGCTATAAAATTATTTCCAAGAGTAAGAATTTCCAGCCTTTATAAACTGTTGTTCAGTATTCTTTGACCTACAGCACCTGAATGTCCAACGAGACACCCATTTTAGTTTGTTAATACTATAATTAGGCTTCTCCTATAAGGATAGGAGATTTGGGGTCCTGTGACTAACCCAATAAGGGTGTACATTAGGCTATAAAATTATTTCCAAGAGTAAGAATTTCCAGCCATTATAAACTGTTGTTCAGTATTCTTTGACCTACACCACCTGAATGTCCAACGAGACACCCATTTTAGTTTGTTAATACTATAATTAGGCTTCTCCTATAAGGATAGGAGATTCGGGGTCCTGTGACTAACCCAGTAAGGGTGTACATTAGGCTATAAAATTATTTCCAAGAGTAAGAATTTCCAGCCTTTATAAACTGTTGTTCAGTATTCTTTGACCTAAAGCACCTGAATGTCCAACGAGACACCCATTTTAGTTTGTTAATACTATAATTAGGCTTCTCCTATAAGGATAGGAGATTCGGGGTCCTGTGACTAACCAACCCAATAAGGGTGTACATTAGGCTATAAAATTATTTCCAAGAGTAAGAATTTCCAGCCTTTATAAACTGTTGTTCAGTATTCTTTGACCTAAAGCACCTGAATGTCCAACGAGACACCCATTTTAGTTTGTTAATACTATAATTAGGCTTCTCCTATAAGGATAGGAGATTCGGGGTCCTGTGACTAACCAACCCAATAAGGGTGTACATTAGGCTATAAAATTATTTCCAAGAGTAAGAATTTCCAGCCTTTATAAACTGTTATTCAGTATTATTTGACCTACAGTACCTGAATGTCCAACGAGATACCCATTTTTGTTTGTTAATACTATAATTAGGCTTCTCCTATAAGGGTAGGAGATTCGGGGTCCTGTGACTAACCAACCCAATAAGGGTGTACATTAGGCTATAAAATTATTTCCAAGAGTAAGAATTTCCAGCCTTTATAAACTGTTGTTCAGTATTCTTTGACCTACAGCACCTGAATGTCCAACGAGACACCCATTTTAGTTTGTTAATACTATAATTAGGCTTCTCCTATAAGGATAGGAGATTCGGGGTCCTGTGACTAACCCAATAAAGGTGTACATTAGGCTATAAAATTATTTCCAAGAGTAAGAATTTCCAGCCTTTATAAACTGTTGTTCAGTATTCTTTGACCTACAGCACATGAATGTCCAACGAGACACCCATTTTAGTTTGTTAATACTATAATTAGGCTTCTCCTATAAGGATAGGAGATTCGGGGTCCTGTGACTAACCCAATAAGGGTGTACATTAGGCTATAAAATTATTTCCAAGAGGTAAGAATTTCCAGCCTTTATAAACTGTTGTTCAGTATTCTTTGACCTACACCACCTGAATGTCCAATGAGACACCCATTTTAGTTTGTTAATACTATAATTAGGCTTCTCCTATAAGGATAGGAGATTCGGGGTCCTGTGACTAACCCAGTAAGGGTGTACATTAGGCTATAAAATTATTTCCAAGAGTAAGAATTTCCAGCCTTTATAAACTGTTGTTCAGTATTCTTTGACCTAAAGCACCTGAATGTCCAACGAGACACCCATTTTAGTTTGTTAATACTATAATTAGGCTTCTCATATAAGGATAGGAGATTCGGGGTCCTGTGACTAACCAACCCAATAAGGGTGTACATTAGGCTATAAAATTATTTCCAAGAGTAAGAATTTCCAGCCTTTATAAACTGTTGTTCAGTATTCTTTGACCTACAGCACCTGAATGTCCAACGAGACACCCATTTTAGTTTGTTAATACTATAATTAGGCTTCTCCTATAAGGATAGGAGATTCGGGGTCCTGTGACTAACCCAATAAAGGTGTACATTAGGCTATAAAATTATTTCCAAGAGTAAGAATTTCCAGCCTTTATAAACTGTTGTTCAGTATTCTTTGACCTACAACACATGAATGTCCAACGAGACACCCATTTTAGTTTGTTAATACTATAATTAGGCTTCTCCTATAAGGATAGGAGATTCGGGGTCCTGTGACTAACCCAATAAGGGTGTACATTAGGCTATAAAATTATTTCCAAGAGTAAGAATTTCCAGCCTTTATAAACTGTTGTTCAGTATTCTTTGACCTACACCACCTGAATGTCCAATGAGACACCCATTTTAGTTTGTTAATACTATAATTAGGCTTCTCCTATAAGGATAGGAGATTCGGGGTCCTGTGACTAACCCAATAAGGGTGTATATTAGGCTATAAAATTATTTCCAAGAGTAAGAATTTCCAGCCTTTATAAACTGTTGTTCAGTATTCTTTGACCTACACCACCTGAATGTCCAATGAGACACCCATTTTAGTTTGTTAATACTATAATTAGGCTTCTCCTATAAGGATAGGAGATTCGGGGTCCTGTGACTAACCCAATAAGGGTGTACATTAGGCTATAAAATTATTTCCAAGAGTAAGAATATCCAGCCTTTATAAACTGTTGTTCAGTATTCTTTGACCTACACCACCTGAATGTCCAATGAGACACCCATTTTAGTTTGTTAATACTATAATTAGGCTTCTCCTATAAGGATAGGAGATTCGGGGTCCTGTGACTAACCCAGTAAGGGTGTACATTAGGCTATAAAATTATTTCCAAGAGTAAGAATTTCCAGCCTTTATAAACTGTTGTTCAGTATTCTTTGACCTAAAGCACCTGAATGTCCAACGAGACACCCATTTTAGTTTGTTAATACTATAATTAGGCTTCTCCTATAAGGATAGGAGATTCGGGGTCCTGTGACTAACCCAATAAGGGTGTACATTAGGCTATAAAATTATTTCCAAGAGTAAGAATTTCCAGCCTTTATAAACTGTTGTTCAGTATTCTTTGACCTACACCACCTGAATGTCCAATGAGACACCCATTTTAGTTTGTTAATACTATAATTAGGCTTCTCCTATAAGGATAGGAGATTCGGGGTCCTGTGACTAACCCAGTAAGGGTGTACATTAGGCTATAAAATTATTTCCAAGAGTAAGAATTTCCAGCCTTTATAAACTGTTGTTCAGTATTCTTTGACCTAAAGCACCTGAATGTCCAACGAGACACCCATTTTAGTTTGTTAATACTATAATTAGGCTTCTCCTATAAGGATAGGAGATTCGGGGTCCTGTGACTAACCAACCCAATAAGGGTGTACATTAGGCTATAAAATTATTTCCAAGAGTAAGAATTTCCAGCCTTTATAAACTGTTGTTCAGTATTCTTTGACCTAAAGCACCTGAATGTCCAACGAGACACCCATTTTAGTTTGTTAATACTATAATTAGGCTTCTCCTATAAGGATAGGAGATTCGGGGTCCTGTGACTAACCAACCCAATAAGGGTGTACATTAGGCTATAAAATTATTTCCAAGAGTAAGAATTTCCAGCCTTTATAAACTGTTATTCAGTATTATTTGACCTACAGTACCTGAATGTCCAACGAGATACCCATTTTTGTTTGTTAATACTATAATTAGGCTTCTCCTATAAGGGTAGGAGATTCGGGGTCCTGTGACTAACCAACCCAATAAGGGTGTACATTAGGCTATAAAATTATTTCCAAGAGTAAGAATTTCCAGCCTTTATAAACTGTTGTTCAGTATTCTTTTACCTACAGCACCTGAATGTCCAACGAGACACCCATTTTAGTTTGTTAATACTATAATTAGGCTTCTCCTATAAGGATAGGAGATTCGGGGTCCTGTGACTAACCCAATAAAGGTGTACATTAGGCTATAAAATTATTTCCAAGAGTAAGAATTTCCAGCCTTTATAAACTGTTGTTCAGTATTCTTTGACCTACAGCACATGAATGTCCAACGAGACACCCATTTTAGTTTGTTAATACTATAATTAGGCTTCTCCTATAAGGATAGGAGATTCGGGGTCCTGTGACTAACCCAATAAGGGTGTACATTAGGCTATAAAATTATTTCCAAGAGGTAAGAATTTCCAGCCTTTATAAACTGTTGTTCAGTATTCTTTGACCTACACCACCTGAATGTCCAATGAGACACCCATTTTAGTTTGTTAATACTATAATTAGGCTTCTCCTATAAGGATAGGAGATTCGGGGTCCTGTGACTAACCCAGTAAGGGTGTACATTAGGCTATAAAATTATTTCCAAGAGTAAGAATTTCCAGCCTTTATAAACTGTTGTTCAGTATTCTTTGACCTAAAGCACCTGAATGTCCAACGAGACACCCATTTTAGTTTGTTAATACTATAATTAGGCTTCTCATATAAGGATAGGAGATTCGGGGTCCTGTGACTAACCAACCCAATAAGGGTGTACATTAGGCTATAAAATTATTTCCAAGAGTAAGAATTTCCAGCCTTTATAAACTGTTGTTCAGTATTCTTTGACCTACAGCACCTGAATGTCCAACGAGACACCCATTTTAGTTTGTTAATACTATAATTAGGCTTCTCCTATAAGGATAGGAGATTCGGGGTCCTGTGACTAACCCAATAAAGGTGTACATTAGGCTATAAAATTATTTCCAAGAGTAAGAATTTCCAGCCTTTATAAACTGTTGTTCAGTATTCTTTGACCTACAACACATGAATGTCCAACGAGACACCCATTTTAGTTTGTTAATACTATAATTAGGCTTCTCCTATAAGGATAGGAGATTCGGGGTCCTGTGACTAACCCAATAAGGGTGTACATTAGGCTATAAAATTATTTCCAAGAGTAAGAATTTCCAGCCTTTATAAACTGTTGTTCAGTATTCTTTGACCTACACCACCTGAATGTCCAATGAGACACCCATTTTAGTTTGTTAATACTATAATTAGGCTTCTCCTATAAGGATAGGAGATTCGGGGTCCTGTGACTAACCCAATAAGGGTGTATATTAGGCTATAAAATTATTTCCAAGAGTAAGAATTTCCAGCCTTTATAAACTGTTGTTCAGTATTCTTTGACCTACACCACCTGAATGTCCAATGAGACACCCATTTTAGTTTGTTAATACTATAATTAGGCTTCTCCTATAAGGATAGGAGATTCGGGGTCCTGTGACTAACCCAATAAGGGTGTACATTAGGCTATAAAATTATTTCCAAGAGTAAGAATTTCCAGCCTTTATAAACTGTTGTTCAGTATTCTTTGACCTACACCACCTGAATGTCCAATTAGACACCCATTTTAGTTTGTTAATACTATAATTAGGCTTCTCCTATAAGGATAGGAGATTCGGGGTCCTGTGACTAACCCAATAAGGGTGTATATTAGGCTATAAAATTATTTCCAAGAGTAAGAATTTCCAGCCTTTATAAACTGTTGTTCAGTATTCTTTGACCTACACCACCTGAATGTCCAATGAGACACCCATTTTAGTTTGTTAATACTATAATTAGGCTTCTCCTATAAGGATAGGAGATTCGGGGTCCTGTGACTAACCCAATAAGGGTGTACATTAGGCTATAAAATTATTTCCAAGAGTAAGAATTTCCAGCCTTTATAAACTGTTGTTCAGTATTCTTTGACCTACACCACCTGAATGTCCAATGAGACACCCATTTTAGTTTGTTAATACTATAATTAGGCTTCTCCTATAAGGATAGGAGATTCGGGGTCCTGTGACTAACCCAGTAAGGGTTACATTAGGCTATAAAATTATTTCCAAGAGTAAGAATTTCCAGCCTTTATAAACTGTTGTTCAGTATTCTTTGACCTAAAGCACCTGAATGTCCAACGAGACACCCATTTTAGTTTGTTAATACTATAATTAGGCTTCTCCTATAAGGATAGGAGATTCGGGGTCCTGTGACTAACCCAATAAGGGTGTACATTAGGCTATAAAATTATTTCCAAGAGTAAGAATTTCCAGCCTTTATAAACTGTTGTTCAGTATTCTTTGACCTACACCACCTGAATGTCCAATGAGACACCCATTTTAGTTTGTTAATACTATAATTAGGCTTCTCCTATAAGGATAGGAGATTCGGGGTCCTGTGACTAACCCAGTAAGGGTGTACATTAGGCTATAAAATTATTTCCAAGAGTAAGAATTTCCAGCCTTTATAAACTGTTGTTCAGTATTCTTTGACCTAAAGCACCTGAATGTCCAACGAGACACCCATTTTAGTTTGTTAATACTATAATTAGGCTTCTCCTATAAGGATAGGAGATTCGGGGTCCTGTGACTAACCAACCCAATAAGGGTGTACATTAGGCTATAAAATTATTTCCAAGAGTAAGAATTTCCAGCCTTTATAAACTGTTGTTCAGTATTCTTTGACCTAAAGCACCTGAATGTCCAACGAGACACCCATTTTAGTTTGTTAATACTATAATTAGGCTTCTCCTATAAGGATAGGAGATTCGGGGTCCTGTGACTAACCAACCCAATAAGGGTGTACATTAGGCTATAAAATTATTTCCAAGAGTAAGAATTTCCAGCCTTTATAAACTGTTATTCAGTATTATTTGACCTACAGTACCTGAATGTCCAACGAGATACCCATTTTTGTTTGTTAATACTATAATTAGGCTTCTCCTATAAGGGTAGGAGATTCGGGGTCCTGTGACTAACCAACCCAATAAGGGTGTACATTAGGCTATAAAATTATTTCCAAGAGTAAGAATTTCCAGCCTTTATAAACTGTTGTTCAGTATTCTTTGACCTACACCACCTGAATGTCCAATGAGACACCCATTTTAGTTTGTTAATACTATAATTAGGCTTCTCCTATAAGGATAGGAGATTCGGGGTCCTGTGACTAACCCAGTAAGGGTGTACATTAGGCTATAAAATTATTTCCAAGAGTAAGAATTTCCAGCCTTTATAAACTGTTGTTCAGTATTCTTTGACCTAAAGCACCTGAATGTCCAACGAGACACCCATTTTAGTTTGTTAATACTATAATTAGGCTTCTCCTATAAGGATAGGAGATTCGGGGTCCTGTGACTAACCAACCCAATAAGGGTGTACATTAGGCTATAAAATTATTTCCAAGAGTAAGAATTTCCAGCCTTTATAAACTGTTGTTCAGTATTCTTTGACCTAAAGCACCTGAATGTCCAACGAGACACCCATTTTAGTTTGTTAATACTATAATTAGGCTTCTCCTATAAGGATAGGAGATTCGGGGTCCTGTGACTAACCAACCCAATAAGGGTGTACATTAGGCTATAAAATTATTTCCAAGAGTAAGAATTTCCAGCCTTTATAAACTGTTATTCAGTATTATTTGACATACAGTACCTGAATGTCCAACGAGATACCCATTTTTGTTTGTTAATACTATAATTAGGCTTCTCCTATAAGGGTAGGAGATTCGGGGTCCTGTGACTAACCAACCCAATAAGGGTGTACATTAGGCTATAAAATTATTTCCAAGAGTAAGAATTTCCAGCCTTTATAAACTGTTATTCAGTATTATTTGACCTACAGTACCTGAATGTCCAACGAGATACCCATTTTTGTTTGTTAATACTATAATTAGGCTTCTCCTATAAGGGTAGGAGATTCGGGGTCCTGTGACTAACCCAATAAGGGTGTACATTAGGCTATAAAATTATTTCCAAGAGTAAGAATTTCCAGCCTTTATAAACTGTTGTTCAGTATTCTTTGACCTACACCACCTGAATGTCCAATGAGACACCCATTTTAGTTTGTTAATACTATAATTAGGCTTCTCCTATAAGGATAGGAGATTCGGGGTCCTGTGACTAACCCAGTAAGGGTGTACATTAGGCTATAAAATTATTTCCAAGAGTAAGAATTTCCAGCCTTTATAAACTGTTGTTCAGTATTCTTTGACCTAAAGCACCTGAATGTCCAACGAGACACCCATTTTAGTTTGTTAATACTATAATTAGGCTTCTCCTATAAGGATAGGAGATTCGGGGTCCTGTGACTAACCAACCCAATAAGGGTGTACATTAGGCTATAAATTTATTTCCAAGAGTAAGAATTTCCAGCCTTTATAAACTGTTGTTCAGTATTCTTTGACCTAAAGCACCTGAATGTCCAACGAGACACCCATTTTAGTTTGTTAATACTATAATTAGGCTTCTCCTATAAGGATAGGAGATTCGGGGTCCTGTGACTAACCAACCCAATAAGGGTGTACATTAGGCTATAAAATTATTTCCAAGAGTAAGAATTTCCAGCCTTTATAAACTGTTATTCAGTATTATTTGACCTACAGTACCTGAATGTCCAACGAGATACCCATTTTTGTTTGTTAATACTATAATTAGGCTTCTCCTATAAGGGTAGGAGATTCGGGGTCCTGTGACTAACCAACCCAATAAGGGTGTACATTAGGCTATAAAATTATTTCCAAGAGTAAGAATTTCCAGCCTTTATAAACTGTTGTTCAGTATTCTTTGACCTACACCACCTGAATGTCCAATGAGACACCCATTTTAGTTTGTTAATACTATAATTAGGCTTCTCCTATAAGGATAGGAGATTCGGGGTCCTGTGACTAACCCAGTAAGGGTGTACATTAGGCTATAAAATTATTTCCAAGAGTAAGAATTTCCAGCCTTTATAAACTGTTGTTCAGTATTCTTTGACCTAAAGCACCTGAATGTCCAACGAGACACCCATTTTAGTTTGTTAATACTATAATTAGGCTTCTCCTATAAGGATAGGAGATTCGGGGTCCTGTGACTAACCCAATAAGGGTGTACATTAGGCTATAAAATTATTTCCAAGAGTAAGAATTTCCAGCCTTTATAAACTGTTGTTCAGTATTCTTTGACCTACACCACCTGAATGTCCAATGAGACACCCATTTTAGTTTGTTAATACTATAATTAGGCTTCTCCTATAAGGATAGGAGATTCGGGGTCCTGTGACTAACCCAGTAAGGGTTACATTAGGCTATAAAATTATTTCCAAGAGTAAGAATTTCCAGCCTTTATAAACTGTTGTTCAGTATTCTTTGACCTAAAGCACCTGAATGTCCAACGAGACACCCATTTTAGTTTGTTAATACTATAATTAGGCTTCTCCTATAAGGATAGGAGATTCGGGGTCCTGTGACTAACCCAATAAGGGTGTACATTAGGCTATAAAATTATTTCCAAGAGTAAGAATTTCCAGCCTTTATAAACTGTTGTTCAGTATTCTTTGACCTACACCACCTGAATGTCCAATGAGACACCCATTTTAGTTTGTTAATACTATAATTAGGCTTCTCCTATAAGGATAGGAGATTCGGGGTCCTGTGACTAACCCAGTAAGGGTGTACATTAGGCTATAAAATTATTTCCAAGAGTAAGAATTTCCAGCCTTTATAAACTGTTGTTCAGTATTCTTTGACCTAAAGCACCTGAATGTCCAACGAGACACCCATTTTAGTTTGTTAATACTATAATTAGGCTTCTCCTATAAGGATAGGAGATTCGGGGTCCTGTGACTAACCAACCCAATAAGGGTGTACATTAGGCTATAAAATTATTTCCAAGAGTAAGAATTTCCAGCCTTTATAAACTGTTGTTCAGTATTCTTTGACCTAAAGCACCTGAATGTCCAACGAGACACCCATTTTAGTTTGTTAATACTATAATTAGGCTTCTCCTATAAGGATAGGAGATTCGGGGTCCTGTGACTAACCAACCCAATAAGGGTGTACATTAGGCTATAAAATTATTTCCAAGAGTAAGAATTTCCAGCCTTTATAAACTGTTATTCAGTATTATTTGACCTACAGTACCTGAATGTCCAACGAGATACCCATTTTTGTTTGTTAATACTATAATTAGGCTTCTCCTATAAGGGTAGGAGATTCGGGGTCCTGTGACTAACCAACCCAATAAGGGTGTACATTAGGCTATAAAATTATTTCCAAGAGTAAGAATTTCCAGCCTTTATAAACTGTTGTTCAGTATTCTTTGACCTACAGCACCTGAATGTCCAACGAGACACCCATTTTAGTTTGTTAATACTATAATTAGGCTTCTCCTATAAGGATAGGAGATTCGGGGTCCTGTGACTAACCCAATAAAGGTGTACATTAGGCTATAAAATTATTTCCAAGAGTAAGAATTTCCAGCCTTTATAAACTGTTGTTCAGTATTCTTTGACCTACAGCACATGAATGTCCAACGAGACACCCATTTTAGTTTGTTAATACTATAATTAGGCTTCTCCTATAAGGATAGGAGATTCGGGGTCCTGTGACTAACCAACCCAATAAGGGTGTACATTAGGCTATAAAATTATTTCCAAGAGTAAGAATTTCCAGCCTTTATAAACTGTTGTTCAGTATTCTTTGACCTACACCACCTGAATGTCCAATGAGACACCCATTTTAGTTTGTTAATACTATAATTAGGCTTCTCCTATAAGGATAGGAGATTCGGGGTCCTGTGACTAACCCAGTAAGGGTGTACATTAGGCTATAAAATTATTTCCAAGAGTAAGAATTTCCAGCCTTTATAAACTGTTGTTCAGTATTCTTTGACCTAAAGCACCTGAATGTCCAACGAGACACCCATTTTAGTTTGTTAATACTATAATTAGGCTTCTCCTATAAGGATAGGAGATTCGGGGTCCTGTTACTAACCCAGTAAGGGTGTACATTAGGCTATAAAATTATTTCCAAGAGTAAGAATTTCCAGCCTTTATAAACTGTTGTTCAGTATTCTTTGACCTACAGCACCTGAATGTCCAACGAGACACCCATTTTAGTTTGTTAATACTATAATTAGGCTTCTCCTATAAGGATAGGAGATTCGGGGTCCTGTGACTAACCCAATAAAGGTGTACATTAGGCTATAAAATTATTTCCAAGAGTAAGAATTTCCAGCCTTTATAAACTGTTGTTCAGTATTCTTTGACCTACACCACCTGAATGTCCAATGAGACACCCATTTTAGTTTGTTAATACTATAATTAGGCTTCTCCTATAAGGATAGGAGATTCGGGGTCCTGTGACTAACCCAGTAAGGGTGTACATTAGGCTATAAAATTATTTCCAAGAGTAAGAATTTCCAGCCTTTATAAACTGTTGACCTAAAGCACCTGAATGTCCAACGAGACACCCATTTTAGTTTGTTAATACTATAATTAGGCTTCTCCTATAAGGATAGGAGATTCGGGGTCCTGTGACTAACCAACCCAATAAGGGTGTACATTAGGCTATAAAATTATTTCCAAGAGTAAGAATTTCCAGCCTTTATAAACTGTTGTTCAGTATTCTTTGACCTACAGCACCTGAATGTCCAACGAGACACCCATTTTAGTTTGTTAATACTATAATTAGGCTTCTCCTATAAGGATAGGAGATTCGGGGTCCTGTGACTAACCCAATAAAGGTGTACATTAGGCTATAAAATTATTTCCAAGAGTAAGAATTTCCAGCCTTTATAAACTGTTGTTTAGTATTCTTTGACCTACAACACATGAATGTCCAACGAGACACCCATTTTAGTTTGTTAATACTATAATTAGGCTTCTCCTATAAGGATAGGAGATTCGGGGTCCTGTGACTAACCCAATAAGGGTGTACATTAGGCTATAAAATTATTTCCAAGAGTAAGAATTTCCAGCCTTTATAAACTGTTGTTCAGTATTCTTTGACCTACACCACCTGAATGTCCAATGAGACACCCATTTTAGTTTGTTAATACTATAATTAGGCTTCTCCTATAAGGATAGGAGATTCGGGGTCCTGTGACTAACCCAATAAGGGTGTATATTAGGCTATAAAATTATTTCCAAGAGTAAGAATTTCCAGCCTTTATAAACTGTTGTTCAGTATTCTTTGACCTACACCACCTGAATGTCCAATGAGACACCCATTTTAGTTTGTTAATACTATAATTAGGCTTCTCCTATAAGGATAGGAGATTCGGGGTCCTGTGACTAACCCAATAAGGGTGTACATTAGGCTATAAAATTATTTCCAAGAGTAAGAATTTCCAGCCTTTATAAACTGTTGTTCAGTATTCTTTGACCTACACCACCTGAATGTCCAATGAGACACCCATTTTAGTTTGTTAATACTATAATTAGGCTTCTCCTATAAGGATAGGAGATTCGGGGTCCTGTGACTAACCCAGTAAGGGTGTACATTAGGCTATAAAATTATTTCCAAGAGTAAGAATTTCCAGCCTTTATAAACTGTTGTTCAGTATTCTTTGACCTAAAGCACCTGAATGTCCAACGAGACACCCATTTTAGTTTGTTAATACTATAATTAGGCTTCTCCTGTAAGGATAGGAGATTCGGGGTCCTGTGACTAACCAACCCAATAAGGGTGTACATTAGGCTATAAAATTATTTCCAAGAGTAAGAATTTCCAGCCTTTATAAACTGTTATTCAGTATTATTTGACCTACAGTACCTGAATGTCCAACGAGATACCCATTTTTGTTTGTTAATACTATAATTAGGCTTCTCCTATAAGGATAGGAGATTCGGGGTCCTGTGACTAACCAACCCAATAAGGGTGTACATTAGGCTATAAAATTATTTCCAAGAGTAAGAATTTCCAGCCTTTATAAACTGTTGTTCAGTATTCTTTGACCTACAGCACCTGAATGTCCAGCGAGACACCCATTTTAGTTTGTTAATACTATAATTAGGCTTCTCCTATAAGGATAGGAGATTCGGGGTCCTGTGACTAACCCAATAAGGGTGTACATTAGGCTATAAAATTATTTCCAAGAGTAAGAATTTCCAGCCTTTATAAACTGTTGTTCAGTATTCTTTGACCTACACCACCTGAATGTCCAACGAGACACCCATTTTAGTTTGTTAATACTATAATTAGGCTTCTCCTATAAGGATAGGAGATTCGGGGTCCTGTGACTAACCCAATAAGGGTGTACATTAGGCTATAAAATTATTTCCAAGAGTAACAATTTCCAGCCATTATAAACTGTTGTTCAGTATTCTTGACCTACACCACCTGAATGTCCAACGAGACACCCATTTTAGTTTGTTAATACTATAATTAGGCTTCTCCTATAAGGATAGGAGATTCGGGGTCCTGTGACTAACCCAATAAGGGTGTACATTAGGCTATAAAATTATTTCCAAGAGTAAGAATTTCCAGCCATTATAAACCGTTGTTCAGTATTCTTGACCTACACCACCTGAATGTCCAACGAGACACCCATTTTAGTTTGTTAATACTATAATTAGGCTTCTCCTATAAGGATAGGAGATTCGGGGTCCTGTGACTAACCCAATAAGGGTGTACATAAGGCTATAAAATTATTTCCAAGAGTAAGAATTTCCAGCCTTTATAAACTGTTGTTCAGTATTCTTTGACCTACAGCACCTGAATGTCCAACGAGACACCCATTTTAGTTTGTTAATACTATAATTAGGCTTCTCCTATAAGGATAGGAGATTCGGGGTCCTGTGACTAACCCAATAAAGGTGTACATTAGGCTATAAAATTATTTCCAAGAGTAAGAATTTCCAGCCTTTATAAACTGTTGTTCAGTATTCTTTGACCTACAGCACATGAATGTCCAACGAGACACCCATTTAATTTGTTAATACTATAATTAGGCTTCTCCTATAAGGATAGGAGATTCGGGGTCCTGTGACTAACCCAATAAGGGTGTACATTAGGCTATAAAATTATTTCCAAGAGTAAGAATTTCCAGCCTTTATAAACTGTTGTTCAGTATTCTTTGACCTAAAGCACCTGAATGTCCAACGAGACACCCATTTTAGTTTGTTAATACTATAATTAGGCTTCTCCTATAAGGATAGGAGATTCGGGGTCCTGTGACTAACCAACCCAATAAGGGTGTACATTAGGCTATAAAATTATTTCCAAGAGTAAGAATTTCCAGCCTTTATAAACTGTTATTCAGTATTATTTGACCTACAGTACCTGAATGTCCAACGAGATACCCATTTTTGTTTGTTAATACTATAATTAGGCTTCTCCTATAAGGATAGGAGATTCGGGGTCCTGTGACTAACCAACCCAATAAGGGTGTACATTAGGCTATAAAATTATTTCCAAGAGTAAGAATTTCCAGCCTTTATAAACTGTTGTTCAGTATTCTTTGACCTACAGCACCTGAATGTCCAACGAGACACCCATTTTAGTTTGTTAATACTATAATTAGGCTTCTCCTATAAGGATAGGAGATTCGGGGTCCTGTGACTAACCCAATAAGGGTGTACATTAGGCTATAAAATTATTTCCAAGAGTAAGAATTTCCAGCCTTTATAAACTGTTGTTCAGTATTCTTTGACCTACACCACCTGAATGTCCAACGAGACACCCATTTTAGTTTGTTAATACTATAATTAGGCTTCTCCTATAAGGATAGGAAATTCGGGGTCCTGTGACTAACCCAATAAGGGTGTACATTAGGCTATAAAATTATTTCCAAGAGTAAGAATTTCCAGCCATTATAAACTGTTGTTCAGTATTCTTTGACCTACACCACCTGAATGTCCAACGAGACACCCATTTTAGTTTGTTAATACTATAATTAGGCTTCTCCTATAAGGATAGGAGATTCGGGGTCCTGTGACTAACCCAGTAAGGGTGTACATTAGGCTATAAAATTATTTCCAAGAGTAAGAATTTCCAGCCTTTATAAACTGTTGTTCAGTATTCTTTGACCTAAAGCACCTGAATGTCCAACGAGACACCCATTTTAGTTTGTTAATACTATAATTAGGCTTCTCCTATAAGGATAGGAGATTCGGGGTCCTGTGACTAACAAACCCAATAAGGGTGTACATTAGGCTATAAAATTATTTCCAAGAGTAAGAATTTCCAGCCTTTATAAACTGTTATTCAGTATTATTTGACCTACAGTACCTGAATGTCCAACGAGATACCCATTTTTGTTTGTTAATACTATAATTAGGCTTCTCCTATAAGGATAGGAGATTCGGGGTCCTGTGACTAACCAACCCAATAAGGGTGTACATTAGGCTATAAAATTATTTCCAAGAGTAAGAATTTCCAGCCTTTATAAACTGTTATTCAGTATTATTTGACCTACAGTACCTGAATGTCCAACGAGATACCCATTTTTGTTTGTTAATACTATAATTAGGCTTCTCCTATAAGGATAGGAGATTCGGGGTCCTGTGACTAACCAACCCAATAAGGGTGTACATTAGGCTATAAAATTATTTCCAAGAGTAAGAATTTCCAGCCTTTATAAACTGTTGTTCAGTATTCTTTGACCTAAAGCACCTGAATGTCCAACGAGACACCCATTTTAGTTTGTTAATACTATAATTAGGCTTCTCCTATAAGGATAGGAGATTCGGGGTCCTGTGACTAACCAACCCAATAAGGGTGTACATTAGGCTATAAAATTATTTCCAAGAGTAAGAATTTCCAGCCTTTATAAACTGTTATTCAGTATTATTTGACCTACAGTACCTGAATGTCCAACGAGATACCCATTTTTGTTTGTTAATACTATAATTAGGCTTCTCCTATAAGGATAGGAGATTCGGGGTCCTGTGACTAACCAACCCAATAAGGGTGTACATTAGGCTATAAAATTATTTCCAAGAGTAAGAATTTCCAGCCTTTATAAACTGTTGTTCAGTATTCTTTGACCTACAGCACCTGAATGTCCAACGAGACACCCATTTTAGTTTGTTAATACTATAATTAGGCTTCTCCTATAAGGATAGGAGATTCGGGGTCCTGTGACTAACCAACCCAATAAGGGTGTACATTAGGCTATAAAATTATTTCCAAGAGTAAGAATTTCCAGCCTTTATAAACTGTTGTTCAGTATTCTTTGACCTACACCACCTGAATGTCCAACGAGACACCCATTTTAGTTTGTTAATACTATAATTAGGCTTCTCCTATAAGGATAGGAGATTCGGGGTCCTGTGACTAACCAACCCAATAAGGGTGTACATTAGGCTATAAAATTATTTCCAAGAGTAAGAATTTCCAGCCTTTATAAACTGTTATTCAGTATTATTTGACCTACAGTACCTGAATGTCCAACGAGATACCCATTTTTGTTTGTTAATACTATAATTAGGCTTCTCCTATAAGGATAGCAGATTCGGGGTCCTGTGACTAACCAACCCAATAAGGGTGTACATTAGGCTATAAAATTATTTTCAAGAGTAAGAATTTCCAGCCTTTATAAACTGTTGTTCAGTATTCTTTGACCTACAGCACCTGAATGTCCAACGAGACACCCATTTTAGTTTGTTAATACTATAATTAGGCTTCTCCTATAAGGATAGGAGATTCGGGGTCCTGTGACTAACCCAATAAGGGTGTACATTAGGCTATAAAATTATTTCCAAGAGTAAGAATTTCCAGCCTTTATAAACTGTTGTTCAGTATTCTTTGACCTACACCACCTGAATGTCCAACGAGACACCCATTTTAGTTTGTTAATACTATAATTAGGCTTCTCCTATAAGGATAGGAGATTCGGGGTCCTGTGACTAACCCAATAAGGGTGTACATTAGGCTATAAAATTATTTCCAAGAGTAAGAATTTCCAGCCATTATAAACTGTTGTTCAGTATTCTTTGACCTACACCACCTGAATGTCCAACGAGACACCCATTTTAGTTTGTTAATACTATAATTAGGCTTCTCCTATAAGGATAGGAGATTCGGGGTCCTGTGACTAACCCAGTAAGGGTGTACATTAGGCTATAAAATTATTTCCAAGAGTAAGATTTTCCAGCCTTTATAAACTGTTGTTCAGTATTCTTTGACCTAAAGCACCTGAATGTCCAACGAGACACCCATTTTAGTTTGTTAATACTATAATTAGGCTTCTCCTATAAGGATAGGAGATTCGGGGTCCTGTGACTAACCAACCCAATAAGGGTGTACATTAGGCTATAAAATTATTTCCAAGAGTAAGAATTTCCAGCCTTTATAAACTGTTATTCAGTATTATTTGACCTACAGTACCTGAATGTCCAACGAGATACCCATTTTTGTTTGTTAATACTATAATTAGGCTTCTCCTATAAGGATAGGAGATTCGGGGTCCTGTGACTAACCAACCCAATAAGGGTGTACATTAGGCTATAAAATTATTTCCAAGAGTAAGAATTTCCAGCCTTTATAAACTGTTGTTCAGTATTCTTTGACCTACAGCACCTGAATGTCCAACGAGACACCCATTTTAGTTTGTTAATACTATAATTAGGCTTCTCCTATAAGGATAGGAGATTCGGGGTCCTGTGACTAACCAACCCAATAAGGGTGTACATTAGGCTATAAAATTATTTCCAAGAGTAAGAATTTCCAGCCTTTATAAACTGTTGTTCAGTATTCTTTGACCTACACCACCTGAATGTCCAACGAGACACCCATTTTAGTTTGTTAATACTATAATTAGGCTTCTCCTATAAGGATAGGAGATTCGGGGTCCTGTGACTAACCAACCCAATAAGGGTGTACATTAGGCTATAAAATTATTTCCAAGAGTAAGAATTTCCAGCCTTTATAAACTGTTATTCAGTATTATTTGACCTACAGTACCTGAATGTCCAACGAGATACCCATTTTTGTTTGTTAATACTATAATTAGGCTTCTCCTATAAGGATAGGAGATTCGGGGTCCTGTGACTAACCAACCCAATAAGGGTGTACATTAGGCTATAAAATTATTTTCAAGAGTAAGAATTTCCAGCCTTTATAAACTGTTGTTCAGTATTCTTTGACCTACAGCACCTGAATGTCCAACGAGACACCCATTTTAGTTTGTTAATACTATAATTAGGCTTCTCCTATAAGGATAGGAGATTCGGGGTCCTGTGACTAACCAACCCAATAAGGGTGTACATTAGGCTATAAAATTATTTCCAAGAGTAAGAATTTCCAGCCTTTATAAACTGTTATTCAGTATTATTTGACCTACAGTACCTGAATGTCCAACGAGATACCCATTTTTGTTTGTTAATACTATAATTAGGCTTCTCCTATAAGGATAGGAGATTCGGGGTCCTGTGACTAACCAACCCAATAAGGGTGTACATTAGGCTATAAAATTATTTCCAAGAGTAAGAATTTCCAGCCTTTATAAACTGTTGTTCAGTATTCTTTGACCTAAAGCACCTGAATGTCCAACGAGACACCCATTTTAGTTTGTTAATACTATAATTAGGCTTCTCCTATAAGGATAGGAGATTCGGGGTCCTGTGACTAACCAACCCAATAAGGGTGTACATTAGGCTATAAAATTATTTCCAAGAGTAAGAATTTCCAGCCTTTATAAACTGTTATTCAGTATTATTTGACCTACAGTACCTGAATGTCCAACGAGATACCCATTTTTGTTTGTTAATACTATAATTAGGCTTCTCCTATAAGGATAGGAGATTCGGGGTCCTGTGACTAACCAACCCAATAAGGGTGTACATTAGGCTATAAAATTATTTCCAAGAGTAAGAATTTCCAGCCTTTATAAACTGTTGTTCAGTATTCTTTGACCTACAGCACCTGAATGTCCAACGAGACACCCATTTTAGTTTGTTAATACTATAATTAGGCTTCTCCTATAAGGATAGGAGATTCGGGGTCCTGTGACTAACCAACCCAATAAGGGTGTACATTAGGCTATAAAATTATTTCCAAGAGTAAGAATTTCCAGCCTTTATAAACTGTTATTCAGTATTATTTGACCTACAGTACCTGAATGTCCAACGAGATACCCATTTTTGTTTGTTAATACTATAATTAGGCTTCTCCTATAAGGATAGGAGATTCGGGGTCCTGTGACTAACCAACCCAATAAGGGTGTACATTAGGCTATAAAATTATTTTCAAGAGTAAGAATTTCCAGCCTTTATAAACTGTTGTTCAGTATTCTTTGACCTACAGCACCTGAATGTCCAACGAGACACCCATTTTAGTTTGTTAATACTATAATTAGGCTTCTCCTATAAGGATAGGAGATTCGGGGTCCTGTGACTAACCCAATAAGGGTGTACATTAGGCTATAAAATTATTTCCAAGAGTAAGAATTTCCAGCCTTTATAAACTGTTGTTCAGTATTCTTTGACCTACACCACCTGAATGTCCAACGAGACACCCATTTTAGTTTGTTAATACTATAATTAGGCTTCTCCTATAAGGATAGGAGATTCGGGGTCCTGTGACTAACCCAATAAGGGTGTACATTAGGCTATAAAATTATTTCCAAGAGTAAGAATTTCCAGCCTTTATAAACTGTTGTTCAGTATTCTTTGACCTACACCACCTGAATGTCCAACGAGACACCCATTTTAGTTTGTTAATACTATAATTAGGCTTCTCCTATAAGGATAGGAGATTCGGGGTCCTGTGACTAACCAACCCAATAAGGGTGTACATTAGGCTATAAAATTATTTCCAAGAGTAAGAATTTCCAGCCTTTATAAACTGTTATTCAGTATTATTTGACCTACAGTACCTGAATGTCCAACGAGATACCCATTTTTGTTTGTTAATACTATAATTAGGCTTCTCCTATAAGGATAGGAGATTCGGGGTCCTGTGACTAACCAACCCAATAAGGGTGTACATTAGGCTATAAAATTATTTTCAAGAGTAAGAATTTCCAGCCTTTATAAACTGTTGTTCAGTATTCTTTGACCTACAGCACCTGAATGTCCAACGAGACACCCATTTTAGTTTGTTAATACTATAATTAGGCTTCTCCTATAAGGATAGGAGATTCGGGGTCCTGTGACTAACCAACCCAATAAGGGTGTACATTAGGCTATAAAATTATTTCCAAGAGTAAGAATTTCCAGCCTTTATAAACTGTTGTTCAGTATTCTTTGACCTACACCACCTGAATGTCCAACGAGACACCCATTTTAGTTTGTTAATACTATAATTAGGCTTCTCCTATAAGGATAGGAGATTCGGGGTCCTGTGACTAACCCAATAAGGGTGTACATTAGGCTATAAAATTATTTCCAAGAGTAAGAATTTCCAGCCTTTATAAACTGTTGTTCAGTATTCTTTGACCTACACCACCTGAATGTCCAACGAGACACCCATTTTAGTTTGTTAATACTATAATTAGGCTTCTCCTATAAGGATAGGAGATTCGGGGTCCTGTGACTAACCAACCCAATAAGGGTGTACATTAGGCTATAAAATTATTTCCAAGAGTAAGAATTTCCAGCCTTTATAAACTGTTATTCAGTATTATTTGACCTACAGTACCTGAATGTCCAACGAGATACCCATTTTTGTTTGTTAATACTATAATTAGGCTTCTCCTATAAGGATAGGAGATTCGGGGTCCTGTGACTAACCAACCCAATAAGGGTGTACATTAGGCTATAAAATTATTTTCAAGAGTAAGAATTTCCAGCCTTTATAAACTGTTGTTCAGTATTCTTTGACCTACAGCACCTGAATGTCCAACGAGACACCCATTTTAGTTTGTTAATACTATAATTAGGCTTCTCCTATAAGGATAGGAGATTCGGGGTCCTGTGACTAACCAACCCAATAAGGGTGTACATTAGGCTATAAAATTATTTCCAAGAGTAAGAATTTCCAGCCTTTATAAACTGTTGTTCAGTATTCTTTGACCTACACCACCTGAATGTCCAACGAGACACCCATTTTAGTTTGTTAATACTATAATTAGGCTTCTCCTATAAGGATAGGAGATTCGGGGTCCTGTGACTAACCCAATAAGGGTGTACATTAGGCTATAAAATTATTTCCAAGAGTAAGAATTTCCAGCCATTATAAACTGTTGTTCAGTATTCTTTGACCTACACCACCTGAATGTCCAATGAGACACCCATTTTAGTTTGTTAATACTATAATTAGGCTTCTCCTATAAGGATAGGAGATTCGGGGTCCTGTGACTAACCCAGTAAGGGTGTACATTAGGCTATAAAATTATTTCCAAGAGTAAGAATTTCCAGCCTTTATAAACTGTTGTTCAGTATTCTTTGACCTACACCACCTGAATGTCCAACGAGACACCCATTTTAGTTTGTTAATACTATAATTAGGCTTCTCCTATAAGGATAGGAGATTCGGGGTCCTGTGACTAACCAACCCAATAAGGGTGTACATTAGGCTATAAAATTATTTCCAAGAGTAAGAATTTCCAGCCTTTATAAACTGTTATTCAGTATTATTTGACCTACAGTACCTGAATGTCCAACGAGATACCCATTTTTGTTTGTTAATACTATAATTAGGCTTCTCCTATAAGGATAGGAGATTCGGGGTCCTGTGACTAACCAACCCAATAAGGGTGTACATTAGGCTATAAAATTATTTCCAAGAGGAAGAATTTCCAGCCTTTATAAACTGTTATTCAGTATTATTTGACCTACAGTACCTGAATGTCCAACGAGATACCCATTTTTGTTTGTTAATACTATAATTAGGCTTCTCCTATAAGGATAGGAGATTCGGGGTCCTGTGACTAACCAACCCAATAAGGGTGTACATTAGGCTATAAAATTATTTCCAAGAGTAAGAATTTCCAGCCTTTATAAACTGTTGTTCAGTATTCTTTGACCTACAGCACCTGAATGTCCAACGAGACACCCATTTTAGTTTGTTAATACTATAATTAGGCTTCTCCTATAAGGATAGGAGATTCGGGGTCCTGTGACTAACCCAATAAGGGTGTACATTAGGCTATAAAATTATTTCCAAGAGTAAGAATTTCCAGCCTTTATAAACTGTTGTTCAGTATTCTTTGACCTACACCACCTGAATGTCCAGCGAGACACCCATTTTAGTTTGTTAATACTATAATTAGGCTTCTCCTATAAGGATAGGAGATTCGGGGTCCTGTGACTAACCCAATAAGGGTGTACATTAGGCTATAAAATTATTTCCAAGAGTAAGAATTTCCAGCCTTTATAAACTGTTGTTCAGTATTCTTTGACCTACAGCACCTGAATGTCCAACGAGACACCCATTTTAGTTTGTTAATACTATAATTAGGCTTCTCCTATAAGGATAGGAGATTCGGGGTCCTGTGACTAACCCAATAAGGGTGTACATTAGGCTATAAAATTATTTCCAAGAGTAAGAATTTCCAGCCTTTATAAACTGTTGTTCAGTATTCTTTGACCTACACCACCTGAATGTCCAACGAGACACCCATTTTAGTTTGTTAATACTATAATTAGGCTTCTCCTATAAGGATAGGAGATTCGGGGTCCTGTGACTAACCCAATAAGGGTGTACATTAGGCTATAAAATTATTTCCAAGAGTAAGAATTTCCAGCCATTATAAACTGTTGTTTAGTATTCTTTGACCTACACCACCTGAATGTCCAACGAGACACCCATTTTAGTTTGTTAATACTATAATTAGGCTTCTCCTATAAGGATAGGAGATTCGGGGTCCTGTGACTAACCCAGTAAGGGTGTACATTAGGCTATAAAATTATTTCCAAGAGTAAGAATTTCCAGCCTTTATAAACTGTTGTTCAGTATTCTTTGACCTACAGCACCTGAATGTCCAACGAGACACCCATTTTAGTTTGTTAATACTATAATTAGGCTTCTCCTATAAGGATAGGAGATTCGGGGTCCTGTGACTAACCCAATAAAGGTGTACATTAGGCTATAAAATTATTTCCAAGAGTAAGAATTTCCAGCCTTTATAAACTGTTGTTCAGTATTCTTTGACCTACAGCACATGAATGTCCAACGAGACACCCATTTAATTTGTTAATACTATAATTAGGCTTCTCCTATAAGGATAGGAGATTCGGGGTCCTGTGACTAACCCAATAAGGGTGTACATTAGGCTATAAAATTATTTCCAAGAGTAAGAATTTCCAGCCTTTATAAACTGTTGTTCAATATTCTTTGACCTACACCACCTGAATGTCCAACGAGACACCCATTTTAGTTTGTTAATACTATAATTAGGCTTCTCCTATAAGGATAGGAGATTCGGGGTCCTGTGACTAACCCAGTAAGGGTGTACATTAGGCTATAAAATTATTTCCAAGAGTAAGAATTTCCAGCCATTATAAACTGTTGTTTAGTATTCTTTGACCTACACCACCTGAATGTCCAACGAGACACCCATTTTAGTTTGCTAATACTATAATTAGGCTTCTCCTATAAGGATAGGAGATTCGGGGTCCTGTGACTAACCCAGTAAGGGTGTACATTAGGCTATAAAATTATTTCCAAGAGTAAGAATTTCCAGCCTTTATAAACTGTTGTTCAGTATTCTTTGACCTACAGCACCTGAATGTCCAACGAGACACCCATTTTAGTTTGTTAATACTATAATTAGGCTTCTCCTATAAGGATAGGAGATTCGGGGTCCTGTGACTAACCCAATAAAGGTGTACATTAGGCTATAAAATTATTTCCAAGAGTAAGAATTTCCAGCCTTTATAAACTGTTGTTCAGTATTCTTTGACCTACACCACCTGAATGTCCAACGAGACACCCATTTTAGTTTGTTAATACTATAATTAGGCTTCTCCTATAAGGATAGGAGATTCGGGGTCCTGTGACTAACCCAATAAGGGTGTACATTAGGCTATAAAATTATTTCCAAGAGTAAGAATTTCCAGCCTTTATAAACTGTTGTTCAGTATTCTTTGACCTACAGCACCTGAATGTCCATCGAGACACCCATTTTAGTTTGTTAATACTATAATTAGGCTTCTCCTATAAGGATAGGAGATTCGGGGTCCTGTGACTAACCCAATAAAGGTGTACATTAGGCTATAAAATTATTTCCAAGAGTAAGAATTTCCAGCCTTTATAAACTGTTGTTCAGTATTCTTTGACCTACAGCACATGAATGTCCAACGAGACACCCATTTAATTTGTTAATACTATAATTAGGCTTCTCCTATAAGGATAGGAGATTCGGGGTCCTGTGACTAACCCAATAAGGGTGTACATTAGGCTATAAAATTATTTCCAAGAGTAAGAATTTCCAGCCTTTATAAACTGTTGTTCAGTATTCTTTGACCTAAAGCACCTGAATGTCCAACGAGACACCCATTTTAGTTTGTTAATACTATAATTAGGCTTCTCCTATAAGGATAGGAGATTCGGGGTCCTGTGACTAACCAACCCAATAAGGGTGTACATTAGGCTATAAAATTATTTCCAAGAGTAAGAATTTCCAGCCTTTATAAACTGTTGTTCAGTATTCTTTGACCTACACCACCTGAATGTCCAACGAGACACCCATTTTAGTTTGTTAATACTATAATTAGGCTTCTCCTATAAGGATAGGAGATTCGGGCTCCTGTGACTAACCCAATAAAGGTGTACATTAGGCTATAAAATTATTTCCAGGAGTAAGAATTTCCAGCCTTTATAAACTGTTGTTCAGTATTCTTTGACCTACAGCACCTGAATGTCCAACGAGAAACCCATTTTAGTTTGTTAATACTATAATTAGGCTTCTCCTATAAGGATAGGAGATTCGGGGTCCTGTGACTAACCCAATAAGGGTGTACATTAGGCTATAAAATTATTTCCAAGAGTAAGAATTTCCAGCCTTTATAAACTGTTGTTCAGTATTCTTTGACCTACACCACCTGAATGTCCAACGAGACACCCATTTTAGTTTGTTAATACTATAATTAGGCTTCTCCTATAAGGATAGGAGATTCGGGGTCCTGTGACTAACCCAATAAGGGTGTACATTAGGCTATAAAATTATTTCCAAGAGTAAGAATTTCCAGCCATTATAAACTGTTGTTCAGTATTCTTTGACCTACACCACCTGAATGTCCAACGAGACACCCATTTTAGTTTGTTAATACTATAATTAGGCTTCTCCTATAAGGATAGGAGATTCGGGGTCCTGTGACTAACCCAGTAAGGGTGTACATTAGGCTATAAAATTATTTCCAAGAGTAAGAATTTCCAGCCTTTATAAACTGTTGTTCAGTATTCTTTGACCTACAGCACCTGAATGTCCAACGAGACACCCATTTTAGTTTGTTAATACTATAATTAGGCTTCTCCTATAAGGATAGGAGATTCGGGGTCCTGTGACTAACCCAATAAAGGTGTACATTAGGCTACAAAATTATTTCCAAGAGTAAGAATTTCCAGCCTTTATAAACTGTTGTTCAGTATTCTTTGACCTACAGCACATGAATGTCCAACGAGACACCCATTTTAGTTTGTTCATACTATAATTAGGCTTCTCCTATAAGGATAGGAGATTCGGGGTCCTGTGACTAACCCAATAAGGGTGTACATTAGGCTATAAAATTATTTCCAAGAGTAAGAATTTCCAGCCTTTATAAACTGTTGTTCAGTATTCTTTGACCTACACCACCTGAATGTCCAATGAGACACCCATTTTAGTTTGTTAATACTATAATTAGGCTTCTCCTATAAGGATAGGATATTCGGGGTCCTGTGACTAACCCAGTAAGGGTGTACATTAGGCTATAAAATTATTTCCAAGAGTAAGAATTTCCAGCCTTTATAAACTGTTGTTCAGTATTCTTTGACCTAAAGCACCTGAATGTCCAACGAGACACCCATTTTAGTTTGTTAATACTATAATTAGGCTTCTCCTATAAGGATAGGAGATTCGGGGTCCTGTGACTAACCAACCCAATAAGGGTGTACATTAGGCTATAAAATTATTTCCAAGAGTAAGAATTTCCAGCCTTTATAAACTGTTGTTCAGTATTCTTTGACCTACACCACCTGAATGTCCAACGAGACACCCATTTTAGTTTGTTAATACTATAATTAGGCTTCTCCTATAAGGATAGGAGATTCGGGGTCCTGTGACTAACCCAATAAGGGTGTACATTAGGCTATAAAATTATTTCCAAGAGTAAGAATTTCCAGCCTTTATAAACTGTTGATCAGTATTCTTTGACCTACACCACCTGAATGTCCAACGAGACACCCATTTTAGTTTGTTAATACTATAATTAGGCTTCTCCTATAAGGATAGGAGATTCGGGATCCTGTGACTATCCCAGTAAGGGTGTACATTAGGCTATAAAATTATTTCCAAGAGTAAGAATTTCCAGCCTTTATAAACTGTTGTTCAGTATTCTTTGACCTACACCACCTGAATGTCCAACGAGACACCCATTTTAGTTTGTTAATACTATAATTAGGCTTCTCCTATAAGGATAGGAGATTCGGGGTCCTGTGACTAACCCAATAAGGGTGTACATTAGGCTATAAAATTATTTCCAAGAGTAAGAATTTCCAGCCTTTATAAACTGTTGTTCAGTATTCTTTGACCTAAAGCACCTGAATGTCCAACGAGACACCCATTTTAGTTTGTTAATACTATAATTAGGCTTCTCCTATAAGGATAGGAGATTCGGGGTCCTGTGACTAACCAACCCAATAAGGGTGTACATTAGGCTATAAAATTATTTCCAAGAGTAAGAATTTCCAGCCTTTATAAATTGTTGTTCAGTATTCTTTGACCTACACCACCTGAATGTCCAACGAGACACCCATTTTAGTTTGTTAATACTATAATTAGGCTTCTCCTAGAAGGATAGGAGATTCGGGGTCCTGTGACTAACCCAATAAGGGTGTACATTAGGCTATAAAATTATTTCCAAGAGTAAGAATTTCCAGCCTTTATAAACTGTTGTTCAGTATTCTTTGACCTACACCACCTGAATGTCCAACGAGACACCCATTTTAGTTTGTTAATACTATAATTAGGCTTCTCCTATAAGGATAGGAGATTCGGGATCCTGTGACTATCCCAGTAAGGGTGTACATTAGGCTATAAAATTATTTCCAAGAGTAAGAATTTCCAGCCTTTATAAACTGTTGTTCAGTATTCTTTGACCTACACCACCTGAATGTCCAACGAGACACCCATTTTAGTTTGTTAATACTATAATTAGGCTTCTCCAATAAGGATAGGAGATTCGGGGTCCTGTGACTAACCCAATAAGGGTGTACATTAGGCTATAAAATTATTTCCAAGAGTAAGAATTTCCAGCCTTTATAAACTGTTGTTCAGTATTCTTTGACCTAAAGCACCTGAATGTCCAACGAGACACCCATTTTAGTTTGTTAATACTATAATTAGGCTTCTCCTATAAGGATAGGAGATTCGGGGTCCTGTGACTAACCCAGTAAGGGTGTACATTAGGCTATAAAATTATTTCCAAGAGTAAGAATTTCCAGCCTTTATAAACTGTTGTTGAGTATTCTTTGACCTAAAGCACCTGAATGTCCAACGAGACACCCATTTTAGTTTGTTAATACTATAATTAGGCTTCTCCTATAAGGATAGGAGATTCGGGGTCCTGTGACTAACCAACGCAATAAGAGTGTACATTAGGCTATAAAATTATTTCCATGAGTAAGAATTTCCAGCCTTTATAAACTGTTGTTCAGTATTCTTTGACCTACAGCACCTGAATGTCCAACGAGACACCCATTTTAGTTTGTTAATACTATAATTAGGCTTCTCCTATAAGGATAGGAGATTCGGGGTCCTGTGACTAACCCAATAAGGGTGTATATTAGGCTATAAAATTATTTCCAAGAGTAAGAATTTCCAGCCTTTATAAACTGTTGTTCAGAATTCTTTGACCTACACCACCTGAATGTCCAACGAGACACCCATTTTAGTTTGTTAATACTATAATTAGGCTTCTCCTATAAGGATAGGAGATTCGGGGTCCTGTGACTAACCCAATAAGGGTGTACATTAGGCTATAAAATTATTTCCAAGAGTAAGAATTTCCAGCCTTTATAAACTGTTGTTCAGTATTCTTTGACCTACACCACCTGAATGTCCAACGAGACACCCATTTTAGTTTGTTAATACTATAATTAGGCTTCTCCTATAAGGATAGGAGATTCGGGATCCTGTGACTATCCCAGTAAGGGTGTACATTAGGCTATAAAATTATTTCCAAGAGTAAGAATTTCCAGCCTTTATAAACTGTTGTTCAGTATTCTTTGACCTACACCACCTGAATGTCCAACGAGACACCCATTTTAGTTTGTTAATACTATAATTAGGCTTCTCCTATAAGGATAGGAGATTCGGGGTCCTGTGACTAACCCAATAAGGGTGTACATTAGGCTATAAAATTATTTCCAAGAGTAAGAATTTCCAGCCTTTATAAACTGTTGTTCAGTATTCTTTGACCTAAAGCACCTGAATGTCCAACGAGACACCCATTTTAGTTTGTTAATACTATAATTAGGCTTCTCCTATAAGGATAGGAGATTCGGGATCCTGTGACTATCCCAGTAAGGGTGTACATTAGGCTATAAAATTATTTCCAAGAGTAAGAATTTCCAGCCTTTATAAACTGTTGTTCAGTATTCTTTGACCTACACCACCTGAATGTCCAACGAGACACCCATTTTAGTTTGTTAATACTATAATTAGGCTTCTCCTATAAGGATAGGAGATTCGGGGTCCTGTGACTAACCAACCCAATAAGGTTGTACATTAGGCTATAAAATTATTTCCAAGAGTAAGAATTTCCAGCCTTTATAAACTGTTGTTCAGTATTCTTTGACCTACACCACCTGAATGTCCAACGAGACACACATTTTAGTTTGTTAATACTATAATTAGGCTTCTCCTATAAGGATAGGAGATTCGGGGTCCTGTGACTAACCCAATAAGGGTGTACATTAGGCTATAAAATTATTTCCAAGAGTAAGAATTTCCAGCCTTTATAAACTGTTGTTCAGTATTCTTTGACCTACACCACCTGAATGTCCAACGAGACACCCATTTTAGTTTGTTAATACTATAATTAGGCTTCTCCTATAAGGATAGGAGATTCGGGATCCTGTGACTATCCCAGTAAGGGTGTACATTAGGCTATAAAATTATTTCCAAGAGTAAGAATTTCCAGCCTTTATAAACTGTTGTTCAGTATTCTTTGACCTACACCACCTGAATGTCCAACGAGACACCCATTTTAGTTTGTTAATACTATAATTAGGCTTCTCCTATAAGGATAGGAGATTCGGGGTCCTGTGACTAACCCAATAAGGGTGTACATTAGGCTATAAAATTATTTCCAAGAGTAAGAATTTCCAGCCTTTATAAACTGTTGTTCAGTATTCTTTGACCTAAAGCACCTGAATGTCCAACGAGACACCCATTTTAGTTTGTTAATACTATAATTAGGCTTCTCCTATAAGGATAGGAGATTCGGGGTCCTGTGACTAACCCAGTAAGGGTGTACATTAGGCTATAAAATTATTTCCAAGAGTAAGAATTTCCAGCCTTTATAAACTGTTGTTGAGTATTCTTTGACCTAAAGCACCTGAATGTCCAACGAGACACCCATTTTAGTTTGTTAATACTATAATTAGGCTTCTCCTATAAGGATAGGAGATTCGGGGTCCTGTGACTAACCAACGCAATAAGAGTGTACATTAGGCTATAAAATTATTTCCAAGAGTAAGAATTTCCAGCCTTTATAAACTGTTGTTCAGTATTCTTTGACCTACAGCACCTGAATGTCCAACGAGACACCCATTTTAGTTTGTTAATACTATAATTAGGCTTCTCCTATAAGGATAGGAGATTCGGGGTCCTGTGACTAACCCAATAAGGGTGTACATTAGGCTATAAAATTATTTCCAAGAGTAAGAATTTCCAGCCTTTATAAACTGTTGTTCAGTATTCTTTGACCTACAGCACCTGAATGTCCAACGAGACACCCATTTTAGTTTGTTAATACTATAATTAGGCTTCTCCTATAAGGATAGGAGATTCGGGGTCCTGTGACTAACCCAGTAAGGCTGTACATTAGGCTATAAAACTATTTCCAAGAGTAAGAATTTCCAGCCTTTATAAACTGTTGTTCAGTATTCTTTGACCTAAAGCACCTGAATGTCCAACGAGACACCCATTTTAGTTTGTTAATACAATAATTAGGCTTCTCCTATAAGGATAGGAGATTCGGGGTCCTGTGACTAACCAACCCAATAAGGGTGTACATTAGGCTATAAAATTATTTCCAAGAGTAAGAATTTCCAGCCTTTATAAACTGTTGTTCAGTATTCTTTGACCTAAAGCACCTGAATGTCCAACGAGACACCCATTTTAGTTTGTTAATACTATAATTAGGCTTCTCCTATAAGGATAGGAGATTCGGGGTCCTGTGACTAACCCAGTAAGGGTGTACATTAGGCTATAAAATTATTTCCAAGAGTAAGAATTTCCAGCCTTTATAAACTGGTGTTCAGTATTCTTTGACCTACACCACCTGAATGTCCAATGAGACACCCATTTTAGTTTGTTAATACTATAATTAGGCTTCTCCTATAAGGATAGGAGATTCGGGGTCCTGTGACTAACCCAGTAAGGCTGTACATTAGGCTATAAAATTATTTCCAAGAGTAAGAATTTCCAGCCTTTATAAACTGTTGTTCAGTATTCTTTGACCTAAAGCACCTGAATGTCCAACGAGACACCCATTTTAGTTTGTTAATACAATAATTAGGCTTCTCCTATAAGGATAGGAGATTCGGGGTCCTGTGACTAACCAACCCAATAAGGGTGTACATTAGGCTATAAAATTATTTCCAAGAGTAAGAATTTCCAGCCTTTATAAACTGTTGTTCAGTATTCTTTGACCTAAAGCACCTGAATGTCCAACGAGACACCCATTTTAGTTTGTTAATACTATAATTAGGCTTCTCCTATAAGGATAGGAGATTCGGGGTCCTGTGACTAACCCAGTAAGGGTGTACATTAGGCTATAAAATTATTTCCAAGAGTAAGAATTTCCAGCCTTTATAAACTGTTGTTCAGTATTCTTTGACCTAAAGCACCTGAATGTCCAACGAGACACCCATTTTAGTTTGTTAATACTATAATTAGGCTTCTCCTATAAGGATAGGAGATTCGGGGTCCTGTGACTAACCCAGTAAGGGTGTACATTAGGCTATAAAATTATTTCCAAGAGTAAGAATTTCCAGCCTTTATAAACTGTTGTTGAGTATTCTTTGACCTAAAGCACCTGAATGTCCAACGAGACACCCATTTTAGTTTGTTAATACTATAATTAGGCTTCTCCTATAAGGATAGGAGATTCGGGGTCCTGTGACTAACCAACGCAATAAGAGTGTACATTAGGCTATAAAATTATTTCCAAGAGTAAGAATTTCCAGCCTTTATAAACTGTTGTTCAGTATTCTTTGACCTACAGCACCTGAATGTCCAACGAGACACCCATTTTAGTTTGTTAATACTATAATTAGGCTTCTCCTATAAGGATAGGAGATTCGGGGTCCTGTGACTAACCCAATAAGGGTGTACATTAGGCTATAAAATTATTTCCAAGAGTAAGAATTTCCAGCCTTTATAAACTGTTGTTCAGTATTCTTTGACCTACAGCACCTGAATGTCCAACGAGACACCCATTTTAGTTTGTTAATACTATAATTAGGCTTCTCCTATAAGGATAGGAGATTCGGGGTCCTGTGACTAACCCAGTAAGGCTGTACATTAGGCTATAAAACTATTTCCAAGAGTAAGAATTTCCAGCCTTTATAAACTGTTGTTCAGTATTCTTTGACCTAAAGCACCTGAATGTCCAACGAGACACCCATTTTAGTTTGTTAATACAATAATTAGGCTTCTCCTATAAGGATAGGAGATTCGGGGTCCTGTGACTAACCAACCCAATAAGGGTGTACATTAGGCTATAAAATTATTTCCAAGAGTAAGAATTTCCAGCCTTTATAAACTGTTGTTCAGTATTCTTTGACCTAAAGCACCTGAATGTCCAACGAGACACCCATTTTAGTTTGTTAATACTATAATTAGGCTTCTCCTATAAGGATAGGAGATTCGGGGTCCTGTGACTAACCCAGTAAGGGTGTACATTAGGCTATAAAATTATTTCCAAGAGTAAGAATTTCCAGCCTTTATAAACTGGTGTTCAGTATTCTTTGACCTACACCACCTGAATGTCCAATGAGACACCCATTTTAGTTTGTTAATACTATAATTAGGCTTCTCCTATAAGGATAGGAGATTCGGGGTCCTGTGACTAACCCAGTAAGGCTGTACATTAGGCTATAAAATTATTTCCAAGAGTAAGAATTTCCAGCCTTTATAAACTGTTGTTCAGTATTCTTTGACCTAAAGCACCTGAATGTCCAACGAGACACCCATTTTAGTTTGTTAATACAATAATTAGGCTTCTCCTATAAGGATAGGAGATTCGGGGTCCTGTGACTAACCAACCCAATAAGGGTGTACATTAGGCTATAAAATTATTTCCAAGAGTAAGAATTTCCAGCCTTTATAAACTGTTGTTCAGTATTCTTTGACCTAAAGCACCTGAATGTCCAACGAGACACCCATTTTAGTTTGTTAATACTATAATTAGGCTTCTCCTATAAGGATAGGAGATTCGGGGTCCTGTGACTAACCCAGTAAGGGTGTACATTAGGCTATAAAATTATTTCCAAGAGTAAGAATTTCCAGCCTTTATAAACTGTTGCTCAGTATTCTTTGACCTACACCACCTGAATGTCCAACGAGACACCCATTTTAGTTTGTTAATACTATAATTAGGCTTCTCCTATAAGGATAGGAGATTCGGGGTCCTGTGACTAACCCAATAAGGGTGTACATTAGGCTATAAAATTATTTCCAAGAGTAAGAATTTCCAGCCTTTATAAACTGGTGTTCAGTATTCTTTGACCTACACCACCTGAATGTCCAATGAGACACCCATTTTAGTTTGTTAATACTATAATTAGGCTTCTCCTATAAGGATAGGAGATTCGGGGTCCTGTGACTAACCCAGTAAGGCTGTACATTAGGCTATAAAACTATTTCCAAGAGTAAGAATTTCCAGCCTTTATAAACTGTTGTTCAGTATTCTTTGACCTAAAGCACCTGAATGTCCAACGAGACACCCATTTTAGTTTGTTAATACAATAATTAGGCTTCTCCTATAAGGATAGGAGATTCGGGGTCCTGTGACTAACCAACCCAATAAGGGTGTACATTAGGCTATAAAATTATTTCCAAGAGTAAGAATTTCCAGCCTTTATAAACTGTTGTTCAGTATTCTTTGACCTAAAGCACCTGAATGTCCAACGAGACACCCATTTTAGTTTGTTAATACTATAATTAGGCTTCTCCTATAAGGATAGGAGATTCGGGGTCCTGTGACTAACCCAGTAAGGGTGTACATTAGGCTATAAAATTATTTCCAAGAGTAAGAATTTCCAGCCTTTATAAACTGGTGTTCAGTATTCTTTGACCTACACCACCTGAATGTCCAATGAGACACCCATTTTAGTTTGTTAATACTATAATTAGGCTTCTCCTATAAGGATAGGAGATTCGGGGTCCTGTGACTAACCCAGTAAGGCTGTACATTAGGCTATAAAATTATTTCCAAGAGTAAGAATTTCCAGCCTTTATAAACTGTTGTTCAGTATTCTTTGACCTAAAGCACCTGAATGTCCAACGAGACACCCATTTTAGTTTGTTAATACAATAATTAGGCTTCTCCTATAAGGATAGGAGATTCGGGGTCCTGTGACTAACCAACCCAATAAGGGTGTACATTAGGCTATAAAATTATTTCCAAGAGTAAGAATTTCCAGCCTTTATAAACTGTTGTTCAGTATTCTTTGACCTAAAGCACCTGAATGTCCAACGAGACACCCATTTTAGTTTGTTAATACTATAATTAGGCTTCTCCTATAAGGATAGGAGATTCGGGGTCCTGTGACTAACCCAGTAAGGGTGTACATTAGGCTATAAAATTATTTCCAAGAGTAAGAATTTCCAGCCTTTATAAACTGTTGCTCAGTATTCTTTGACCTACACCACCTGAATGTCCAACGAGACACCCATTTTAGTTTGTTAATACTATAATTAGGCTTCTCCTATAAGGATAGGAGATTCGGGGTCCTGTGACTAACCCAATAAGGGTGTACATTAGGCTATAAAATTATTTCCAAGAGTAAGAATTTCCAGCCTTTATAAACTGTTGTTCAGTATTCTTTGACCTACACCACCTGAATGTCCAACGAGACACCCATTTTAGTTTGTTAATACTATAATTAGGCTTCTCCTATAAGGATAGGAGATTCGGGGTCCTGTGACTAACCAACCCAATAAGGGTGTACATTAGGCTATAAAATTATTTCCAAGAGTAAGAATTTCCAGCCTTTATAAACTGTTGTTCAGTATTCTTTGACCTACAGCACCTGAATGTCCAACGAGACACCCATTTTAGTTTGTTAATACTATAATTAGGCTTCTCCTATAAGGATAGGAGATTCGGGGTCCTGTGACTAACCAACGCAATAAGAGTGTACATTAGGCTATAAAATTATTTCCAAGAATAAGAATTTCCAGCCTTTATAAACTGTTGTTCAGTATTCTTTGACCTACAGCACCTGAATGTCCAACGAGACACCCATTTTAGTTTGTTAATACTATAATTAGGCTTCTCCTATAAGGATAGGAGATTCGGGGTCCTGTGACTAACCCAATAAGGGTGTACATTAGGCTATAAAATTATTTCCAAGAGTAAGAATTTCCAGCCTTTATAAACTGTTGTTCAGTATTCTTTGACCTACAGCACCTGAATGTCCAACGAGACACCCATTTTAGTTTGTTAATACTATAATTAGGCTTCTCCTATAAGGATAGGAGATTCGGGGTCCTGTGACTAACCAACCCAATAAGGGTGTACATTAGGCTATAAAATTATTTCCAAGAGTAAGAATTTCCAGCCTTTATAAACTGTTGTTCAGTATTCTTTGACCTACAGCACCTGAATGTCCAACGAGACACCCATTTTAGTTTGTTAATACTATAATTAGGCTTCTCCTATAAGGATAGGAGATTCGGGGTCCTGTGACTAACCCAATAAGGGTGTACATTAGGCTATAAAATTATTTCCAAGAGTAAGAATTTCCAGCCTTTATAAACTGTTGTTCAGTATTCTTTGACCTACAGCACCTGAATGTCCAACGAGACACCCATTTTAGTTTGTTAATACTATAATTAGGCTTCTCCTATAAGGATAGGAGATTCGGGGTCCTGTGACTAACCAACACAATAAGAGTGTACATTAGGCTATAAAATTATTTCCAAGAGTAAGAATTTCCAGCCTTTATAAACTGTTGTTCAGTATTCTTTGACCTACAGCACCTGAATTTTCAACGAGACACCCATTTTAGTTTGTTAATACTATAATTAGGCTTCTCCTATAAGGATAGGAGATTCGGGGTCCTGTGACTAACCCAATAAGGGTGTACATTAGGCTATAAAATTATTTCCAAGAGTAAGAATTTCCAGCCTTTATAAACTGTTGTTCAGTATTCTTTGACCTACACCACCTGAATGTCCCACGAGACACCCATTTTAGTTTGTTAATACTATAATTAGGCTTCTCCTATAAGGATAGGAGATTCGGGGTCCTGTGACTAACCCAATAAGGGTGTACATTAGGCTATAAAATTATTTCCAAGAGTAAGAATTTCCAGCCTTTATAAACTGTTGTTCAGTATTCTTTGACCTACAGCACCTGAATGTCCAACGAGACACCCATTTTAGTTTGTTAATACTATAATTAGGCTTCTCCTATAAGGATAGGAGATTCGGGGTCCTGTGACTAACCAACCCAATAAGGGTGTACATTAGGCTATAAAATTATTTCCAAGAGTAAGAATTTCCAGCCTTTATAAACTGTTGTTCAGTATTCTTTGACCTACAGCACCTGAATGTCCAACGAGACACCCATTTTAGTTTGTTAATACTATAATTAGGCTTCTCCTATAAGGATAGGAGATTCGGGGTCCTGTGACTAACCCAATAAGGGTGTACATTAGGCTATAAAATTATTTCCAAGAGTAAGAATTTCCAGCCTTTATAAACTGTTGTTCAGTATTCTTTGACCTACAGCACCTGAATGTCCAACGAGACACCCATTTTAGTTTGTTAATACTATAATTAGGCTTCTCCTATAAGGATAGGAGATTCGGGGTCCTGTGACTAACCAACACAATAAGAGTGTACATTAGGCTATAAAATTATTTCCAAGAGTAAGAATTTCCAGCCTTTATAAACTGTTGTTCAGTATTCTTTGACCTACAGCACCTGAATTTTCAACGAGACACCCATTTTAGTTTGTTAATACTATAATTAGGCTTCTCCTATAAGGATAGGAGATTCGGGGTCCTGTGACTAACCCAATAAGGGTGTACATTAGGCTATAAAATTATTTCCAAGAGTAAGAATTTCCAGCCTTTATAAACTGTTGTTCAGTATTCTTTGACCTACACCACCTGAATGTCCCACGAGACACCCATTTTAGTTTGTTAATACTATAATTAGGCTTCTCCTATAAGGATAGGAGATTCGGGGTCCTGTGACTAACCAACCCAATAAGGGTGTACATTAGGCTATAAAATTATTTCCAAGAGTAAGAATTTCCAGCCTTTATAAACTGTTGTTCAGTATTCTTTGACCTACAGCACCTGAATGTCTAACGAGACACCCATTTTAGTTTGTTAATACTATAATTAGGCTTCTCCTATAAGGATAGGAGATTCGGGGTCCTGTGACTAACCCAATAAAGGTGTACATTAGGCTATAAAATTATTTCCAAGAGTAAGAATTTCCAGCCTTTATAAACTGTTGTTCAGTATTCTTTGACCTACACCACCTGAATGTCCAATGAGACACCCATTTTAGTTTGTTAATACTATAATTAGGCTTCTCCAATAAGGATAGGAGATTCGGGGTCCTGTGACTAACCCAGTAAGGCTGTACATTAGGCTATAAAATTATTTCCAAGAGTAAGAATTTCCAGCCTTTATAAACTGTTGTTCAGTATTCTTTGACCTAAAGCACCTGAATGTCCAACGAGACACCCATTTTAGTTTGTTAATACAATAATTAGGCTTCTCCTATAAGTATAGGAGATTCGGGGTCCTGTGACTAACCAACCCAATAAGGGTGTACATTAGGCTATAAAATTATTTCCAAGAGTAAGAATTTCCAGCCTTTATAAACTGTTGTTCAGTATTCTTTGACCTAAACCACCTGAATGTCCAACGAGACACCCATTTTAGTTTGTTAATACTATAATTAGGCTTCTCCTATAAGGATAGGAGATTCGAGGTCCTGTGACTAACCCAGTAAGGGTGTACATTAGGCTATAAAATTATTTCCAAGAGTAAGAATTTCCAGCCTTTATAAACTGTTGTTCAGTATTCTTTGACCTACACCACCTGAATGTCCAATGAGACACCCATTTTAGTTTGTTAATACTATAATTAGGCTTCTCCAATAAGGATAGGAGATTCGGGGTCCTGTGACTAACCCAGTAAGGCTGTACATTAGGCTATAAAATTATTTCCAAGAGTAAGAATTTCCAGCCTTTATAAACTGTTGTTCAGTATTCTTTGACCTAAAGCACCTGAATGTCCAACGAGACACCCATTTTAGTTTGTTAATACAATAATTAGGCTTCTCCTATAAGTATAGGAGATTCGGGGTCCTGTGACTAACCAACCCAATAAGGGTGTACATTAGGCTATAAAATTATTTCCAAGAGTAAGAATTTCCAGCCTTTATAAACTGTTGTTCAGTATTCTTTGACCTAAACCACCTGAATGTCCAACGAGACACCCATTTTAGTTTGTTAATACTATAATTAGGCTTCTCCTATAAGGATAGGAGATTCGAGGTCCTGTGACTAACCCAGTAAGGGTGTACATTAGGCTATAAAATTATTTCCAAGAGTAAGAATTTCCAGCCTTTATAAACTGTTGTTCAGTATTCTTTGACCTACACCACCTGAATGTCCAATGAGACACCCATTTTAGTTTGTTAATACTATAATTAGGCTTCTCCAATAAGGATAGGAGATTCGGGGTCCTGTGACTAACCCAGTAAGGCTGTACATTAGGCTATAAAATTATTTCCAAGAGTAAGAATTTCCAGCCTTTATAAACTGTTGTTCAGTATTCTTTGACCTAAAGCACCTGAATGTCCAACGAGACACCCATTTTAGTTTGTTAATACAATAATTAGGCTTCTCCTATAAGTATAGGAGATTCGGGGTCCTGTGACTAACCAACCCAATAAGGGTGTACATTAGGCTATAAAATTATTTCCAAGAGTAAGAATTTCCAGCCTTTATAAACTGTTGTTCAGTATTCTTTGACCTACACCACCTGAATGTCCAATGAGACACCCATTTTAGTTTGTTAATACTATAATTAGGCTTCTCCAATAAGGATAGGAGATTCGGGGTCCTGTGACTAACCCAGTAAGGCTGTACATTAGGCTATAAAATTATTTCCAAGAGTAAGAATTTCCAGCCTTTATAAACTGTTGTTCAGTATTCTTTGACCTAAAGCACCTGAATGTCCAACGAGACACCCATTTTAGTTTGTTAATACAATAATTAGGCTTCTCCTATAAGTATAGAAGATTCGGGGTCCTGTGACTAACCAACCCAATAAGGGTGTACATTAGGCTATAAAATTATTTCCAAGAGTAAGAATTTCCAGCCTTTATAAACTGTTGTTCAGTATTCTTTGACCTAAACCACCTGAATGTCCAACGAGACACCCATTTTAGTTTGTTAATACTATAATTAGGCTTCCCCTATAAGGATAGGAGATTCGAGGTCCTGTGACTAACCCAGTAAGGGTGTACATTAGGCTATAAAATTATTTCCAAGAGTAAGAATTTCCAGCCTTTATAAACTGTTGTTCAGTATTCTTTGACCTACACCACCTGAATGTCCAATGAGACACCCATTTTAGTTTGTTAATACTATAATTAGGCTTCTCCAATAAGGATAGGAGATTCGGGGTCCTGTGACTAACCCAGTAAGGCTGTACATTAGGCTATAAAATTATTTCCAAGAGTAAGAATTTCCAGCCTTTATAAACTGTTGTTCAGTATTCTTTGACCTAAAGCACCTGAATGTCCAACGAGACACCCATTTTAGTTTGTTAATACAATAATTAGGCTTCTCCTATAAGTATAGGAGATTCGGGGTCCTGTGACTAACCAACCCAATAAGGGTGTACATTAGGCTATAAAATTATTTCCAAGAGTAAGAATTTCCAGCCTTTATAAACTGTTGTTCAGTATTCTTTGACCTAAACCACCTGAATGTCCAACGAGACACCCATTTTAGTTTGTTAATACTATAATTAGGCTTCTCCTATAAGGATAGGAGATTCGAGGTCCTGTGACTAACCCAGTAAGGGTGTACATTAGGCTATAAAATTATTTCCAAGAGTAAGAATTTCCAGCCTTTATAAACTGTTGTTCAGTATTCTTTGACCTACACCACCTGAATGTCCAATGAGACACCCATTTTAGTTTGTTAATACTATAATTAGGCTTCTCCAATAAGGATAGGAGATTCGGGGTCCTGTGACTAACCCAGTAAGGCTGTACATTAGGCTATAAAATTATTTCCAAGAGTAAGAATTTCCAGCCTTTATAAACTGTTGTTCAGTATTCTTTGACCTAAAGCACCTGAATGTCCAACGAGACACCCATTTTAGTTTGTTAATACAATAATTAGGCTTCTCCTATAAGTATAGGAGATTCGGGGTCCTGTGACTAACCAACCCAATAAGGGTGTACATTAGGCTATAAAATTATTTCCAAGAGTAAGAATTTCCAGCCTTTATAAACTGTTGTTCAGTATTCTTTGACCTAAACCACCTGAATGTCCAACGAGACACCCATTTTAGTTTGTTAATACTATAATTAGGCTTCTCCTATAAGGATAGGAGATTCGAGGTCCTGTGACTAACCCAGTAAGGGTGTACATTAGGCTATAAAATTATTTCCAAGAGTAAGAATTTCCAGCCTTTATAAACTGTTGTTCAGTATTCTTTGACCTACACCACCTGAATGTCCAATGAGACACCCATTTTAGTTTGTTAATACTATAATTAGGCTTCTCCAATAAGGATAGGAGATTCGGGGTCCTGTGACTAACCCAGTAAGGCTGTACATTAGGCTATAAAATTATTTCCAAGAGTAAGAATTTCCAGCCTTTATAAACTGTTGTTCAGTATTCTTTGACCTAAAGCACCTGAATGTCCAACGAGACACCCATTTTAGTTTGTTAATACAATAATTAGGCTTCTCCTATAAGTATAGGAGATTCGGGGTCCTGTGACTAACCAACCCAATAAGGGTGTACATTAGGCTATAAAATTATTTCCAAGAGTAAGAATTTCCAGCCTTTATAAACTGTTGTTCAGTATTCTTTGACCTACACCACCTGAATGTCCAATGAGACACCCATTTTAGTTTGTTAATACTATAATTAGGCTTCTCCAATAAGGATAGGAGATTCGGGGTCCTGTGACTAACCCAGTAAGGCTGTACATTAGGCTATAAAATTATTTCCAAGAGTAAGAATTTCCAGCCTTTATAAACTGTTGTTCAGTATTCTTTGACCTAAAGCACCTGAATGTCCAACGAGACACCCATTTTAGTTTGTTAATACAATAATTAGGCTTCTCCTATAAGTATAGGAGATTCGGGGTCCTGTGACTAACCAACCCAATAAGGGTGTACATTAGGCTATAAAATTATTTCCAAGAGTAAGAATTTCCAGCCTTTATAAACTGTTGTTCAGTATTCTTTGACCTAAACCACCTGAATGTCCAACGAGACACCCATTTTAGTTTGTTAATACTATAATTAGGCTTCTCCTATAAGGATAGGAGATTCGAGGTCCTGTGACTAACCCAGTAAGGGTGTACATTAGGCTATAAAATTATTTCCAAGAGTAAGAATTTCCAGCCTTTATAAACTGTTGTTCAGTATTCTTTGACCTACACCACCTGAATGTCCAATGAGACACCCATTTTAGTTTGTTAATACTATAATTAGGCTTCTCCAATAAGGATAGGAGATTCGGGGTCCTGTGACTAACCCAGTAAGGCTGTACATTAGGCTATAAAATTATTTCCAAGAGTAAGAATTTCCAGCCTTTATAAACTGTTGTTTAGTATTCTTTGACCTAAAGCACCTGAATGTCCAACGAGACACCCATTTTAGTTTGTTAATACAATAATTAGGCTTCTCCTATAAGTATAGGAGATTCGGGGTCCTGTGACTAACCAACCCAATAAGGGTGTACATTAGGCTATAAAATTATTTCCAAGAGTAAGAATTTCCAGCCTTTATAAACTGTTGTTCAGTATTCTTTGACCTAAACCACCTGAATGTCCAACGAGACACCCATTTTAGTTTGTTAATACTATAATTAGGCTTCTCCTATAAGGATAGGAGATTCGAGGTCCTGTGACTAACCCAGTAAGGGTGTACATTAGGCTATAAAATTATTTCCAAGAGTAAGAATTTCCAGCCTTTATAAACTGTTGTTCAGTATTCTTTGACCTACACCACCTGAATGTCCAATGAGACACCCATTTTAGTTTGTTAATACTATAATTAGGCTTCTCCAATAAGGATAGGAGATTCGGGGTCCTGTGACTAACCCAGTAAGGCTGTACATTAGGCTATAAAATTATTTCCAAGAGTAAGAATTTCCAGCCTTTATAAACTGTTGTTCAGTATTCTTTGACCTAAAGCACCTGAATGTCCAACGAGACACCCATTTTAGTTTGTTAATACAATAATTAGGCTTCTCCTATAAGTATAGGAGATTCGGGGTCCTGTGACTAACCAACCCAATAAGGGTGTACATTAGGCTATAAAATTATTTCCAAGAGTAAGAATTTCCAGCCTTTATAAACTGTTGTTCAGTATTCTTTGACCTAAACCACCTGAATGTCCAACGAGACACCCATTTTAGTTTGTTAATACTATAATTAGGCTTCTCCTATAAGGATAGGAGATTCGAGGTCCTGTGACTAACCCAGTAAGGGTGTACATTAGGCTATAAAATTATTTCCAAGAGTAAGAATTTCCAGCCTTTATAAACTGTTGTTGAGTATTCTTTGACCTAAAGCACCTGAATGTCCAACGAGACACCCATTTTAGTTTGTTAATACTATAATTAGGCTTCTCCTATAAGGATAGGAGATTCGGGATCCTGTGACTATCCCAGTAAGGGTGTACATTAGGCTATAAAATTATTTCCAAGAGTAAGAATTTCCAGCCTTTATAAACTGTTGTTCAGTATTCTTTGACCTACACCACCTGACTGTCCAACGAGACACCCATTTTAGTTTGTTAATACTATAATTAGGCTTCTCCTATAAGGATAGGAGATTCGGGCTCCTGTGACTAACCCAATAAAGGTGTACATTAGGCTATAAAATTATTTCCAGGAGTAAGAATTTCCAGCCTTTATAAACTGTTGTTCAGTATTCTTTGACCTACACCACCTGAATGTCCAACGAGACACCCATTTTAGTTTGTTAATACTATAATTAGGCTTCTCCTATAAGGATAGGAGATTCGGGGTCCTGTGACTAACCAACCCAATAAGGGTGTACATTAGGCTATAAAATTATTTCCAAGAGTAAGAATTTCCAGCCTTTATAAACTGTTGTTCAGTATTCTTTGACCTACAGCACATGAATGTCCAACGAGACACCCATTTTAGTTTGTTAATACTATAATTAGGCTTCTCCTATAAGGATAGGAGATTCGGGGTCCTGTGACTAACCCAATAAGGGTGTACATTAGGCTATAAAATTATTTCCAAGAGTAAGAATTTCCAGCCTTTATAAACTGTTGTTCAGTATTCTTTGACCTACACCACCTGAATGTCCAATGAGACACCCATTTTAGTTTGTTAATACTATAATTAGGCTTCTCCTATAAGGATAGGAGATTCGGGGTCCTGTGACTAACCCAATAAAGGTGTACATTAGGCTATAAAATTATTTCCAAGAGTAAGAATTTCCAGCCTTTATAAACTGTTGTTCAGTATTCTTTGACCTAAACCACCTGAATGTCCAACGAGACACCCATTTTAGTTTGTTAATACTATAATTAGGCTTCTCCTATATGGATAGGAGATTCGGGGTCCTGTGACTAACCCAGTAAGGGTGTACATTAGGCTATAAAATTATTTCCAAGAGTAAGAATTTCCAGCCTTTATAAACTGTTGTTGAGTATTCTTTGACCTACACCACCTGAATGTCCAACGAGACACCCATTTTAGTTTGTTAATACTATAATTAGGCTTCTCCTATAAGGATAGGAGATTCGGGGTCCTGTGACTAACCAACCCAATAAGGGTGTACATTAGGCTATAAAATTATTTCCAAGAGTAAGAATTTCCAGCCTTTATAAACTGTTGTTCAGTATTCTTTGACCTACAGCACATGAATGTCCAACGAGACACCCATTTTAGTTTGTTAATACTATAATTAGGCTTCTCCAATAAGGATAGGAGATTCGGGGTCCTGTGACTAACCCAGTAAGGCTGTACATTAGGCTATAAAATTATTTCCAAGAGTAAGAATTTCCAGCCTTTATAAACTGTTGTTCAGTATTCTTTGACCTAAAGCACCTGAATGTCCAACGAGACACCCATTTTAGTTTGTTAATACAATAATTAGGCTTCTCCTATAAGTATAGGAGATTCGGGGTCCTGTGACTAACCAACCCAATAAGGGTGTACATTAGGCTATAAAATTATTTCCAAGAGTAAGAATTTCCAGCCTTTATAAACTGTTGTTCAGTATTCTTTGACCTAAACCACCTGAATGTCCAACGAGACACCCATTTTAGTTTGTTAATACTATAATTAGGCTTCTCCTATAAGGATAGGAGATTCGGGGTCCTGTGACTAACCCAGTAAGGGTGTACATTAGGCTATAAAATTATTTCCAAGAGTAAGAATTTCCAGCCTTTATAAACTGTTGTTGAGTATTCTTTGACCTAAAGCACCTGAATGTCCAACGAGACACCCATTTTAGTTTGTTAATATTATAATTAGGCTTCTCCTATAAGGATAGGAGATTCGGGATCCTGTGACTATCCCAGTAAGGGTGTACATTAGGCTATAAAATTATTTCCAAGAGTAAGAATTTCCAGCCTTTATAAACTGTTGTTCAGTATTCTTTGACCTACACCACCTGAATGTCCAACGAGACACCCATTTTTGTTTGTTAATACTATAATTAGGCTTCTCCTATAAGGATAGGAGATTCGGGCTCCTGTGACTAACCCAATAAAGGTGTACATTAGGCTATAAAATTATTTCCAGGAGTAAGAATTTCCAGCCTTTATAAACTGTTGTTCAGTATTCTTTGACCTACACCACCTGAATGTCCAACGAGACACCCATTTTAGTTTGTTAATACTATAATTAGGCTTCTCCTATAAGGATAGGAGATTCGGGGTCCTGTGACTAACCAACCCAATAAGGGTGTACATTAGGCTATAAAATTATTTCCAAGAGTAAGAATTTCCAGCCTTTATAAACTGTTGTTCAGTATTCTTTGACCTACAGCACATGAATGTCCAACGAGACACCCATTTTAGTTTGTTAATTCTATAATTAGGCTTCTCCTATAAGGATAGGAGATTCGGGGTCCTGTGACTAACCCAATAAGGGTGTACATTAGGCTATAAAATTATTTCCAAGAGTAAGAATTTCCAGCCTTTATAAACTATTGTTCAGTATTCTTTGACCTACACCACCTGAATGTCCAATGAGACACCCATTTTAGTTTGTTAATACTATAATTAGGCTTCTCCTATAAGGATAGGAGATTCGGGGTCCTGTGACTAACCCAATAAGGGTGTACATTAGGCTATAAAATTATTTCCAAGAGTAAGAATTTCCAGCCTTTATAAACTGTTGTTCAGTATTCTTTGACCTACACCACCTGAATGTCCAACGAGACACCCATTTTAGTTTGTTAATACTATAATTAGGCTTCTCCTATAAGGATAGGAGATTCGGGATCCTGTGACTATCCCAGTAAGGGTGTACATTAGGCTATAAAATTATTTCCAAGAGTAAGAATTTCCAGCCTTTATAAACTGTTGTTCAGTATTCTTTGACCTACACCACCTGAATGTCCAACGAGACACCCATTTTAGTTTGTTAATACTATAATTAGGCTTCTCCTATAAGGATAGGAGATTCGGGCTCCTGTGACTAACCCAATAAAGGTGTACATTAGGCTATAAAATTATTTCCAGGAGTAAGAATTTCCAGCCTTTATAAACTGTTGTTCAGTATTCTTTGACCTACACCACCTGAATGTCCAACGAGACACCCATTTTAGTTTGTTAATACTATAATTAGGCTTCTCCTATAAGGATAGGAGATTCGGGGTCCTGTGACTAACCAACTCAATAAGGGTGTACATTAGGCTATAAAATTATTTCCAAGAGTAAGAATTTCCAGCCTTTATAAACTGTTGTTCAGTATTCTTTGACCTACAGCACATGAATGTCCAACGAGACACCCATTTTAGTTTGTTAATACTATAATTAGGCTTCTCCTATAAGGATAGGAGATTCGGGGTCCTGTGACTAACCCAATAAGGGTGTACATTAGGCTATAAAATTATTTCCAAGAGTAAGAATTTCCAGCCTTTATAAACTGTTGTTCAGTATTCTTTGACCTACAGCACATGAATGTCCAACGAGACACCCATTTTAGTTTGTTAATACTATAATTAGGCTTCTCCTATAAGGATAGGAGATTCGGGGTCCTGTGACTAACCCAATAAGGGTGTACATTAGGATATAAAATTATTTCCAAGAGTAAGAATTTCCAGCCTTTATAAACTATTGTTCAGTATTCTTTGACCTACACCACCTGAATGTCCAATGAGACACCCATTTTAGTTTGTTAATACTATAATTAGGCTTCTCCTATAAGGATAGGAGATTCGGGGTCCTGTGACTAACCCAATAAGGGTGTACATTAGGCTATAAAATTATTTCCAAGAGTAAGAATTTCCAGCCTTTATAAACTGTTGTTCAGTATTCTTTGACCTACACCACCTGAATGTCCAATGAGACACCCATTTTAGTTTGTTAATACTATAATTAGGCTTCTCCTATAAGGATAGGAGATTCGGGGTCCTGTGACTAACCAACCCAATAAGGGTGTACATTAGGCTATAAAATTATTTCCAAGAGTAAGAATTTCCAGCCTTTATAAACTGTTGTTCAGTATTCTTTGACCTACAGCACATGAATGTCCAACGAGACACCCATTTTAGTTTGTTAATACTATAATTAGGCTTCTCCAATAAGGATAGGAGATTCGGGGTCCTGTGACTAACCCAGTAAGGCTGTACATTAGGCTATAAAATTATTTCCAAGAGTAAGAATTTCCAGCCTTTATAAACTGTTGTTCAGTATTCTTTGACCTAAAGCACCTGAATGTCCAACGAGACACCCATTTTAGTTTGTTAATACAATAATTAGGCTTCTCCTATAAGTATAGGAGATTCGGGGTCCTGTGACTAACCAACCCAATAAGGGTGTACATTAGGCTATAAAATTATTTCCAAGAGTAAGAATTTCCAGCCTTTATAAACTGTTGTTCAGTATTCTTTGACCTACAGCACATGAATGTCCAACGAGACACCCATTTTAGTTTGTTAATACTATAATTAGGCTTCTCCAATAAGGATAGGAGATTCGGGGTCCTGTGACTAACCCAGTAAGGCTGTACATTAGGCTATAAAATTATTTCCAAGAGTAAGAATTTCCAGCCTTTATAAACTGTTGTTCAGTATTCTTTGACCTAAAGCACCTGAATGTCCAACGAGACACCCATTTTAGTTTGTTAATACAATAATTAGGCTTCTCCTATAAGTATAGGAGATTCGGGGTCCTGTGACTAACCAACCCAATAAGGGTGTACATTAGGCTATAAAATTATTTCCAAGAGTAAGAATTTCCAGCCTTTATAAACTGTTGTTCAGTATTCTTTGACCTAAACCACCTGAATGTCCAACGAGACACCCATTTTAGTTTGTTAATACTATAATTAGGCTTCTCCTATAAGGATAGGAGATTCGGGGTCCTGTGACTAACCAACCCAATAAGGGTGTACATTAGGCTATAAAATTATTTCCAAGAGTAAGAATTTCCAGCCTTTATAAACTGTTGTTCAGTATTCTTTGACCTACAGCACATGAATGTCCAACGAGACACCCATTTTAGTTTGTTAATACTATAATTAGGCTTCTCCAATAAGGATAGGAGATTCGGGGTCCTGTGACTAACCCAGTAAGGCTGTACATTAGGCTATAAAATTATTTCCAAGAGTAAGAATTTCCAGCCTTTATAAACTGTTGTTCAGTATTCTTTGACCTAAAGCACCTGAATGTCCAACGAGACACCCATTTTAGTTTGTTAATACAATAATTAGGCTTCTCCTATAAGTATAGGAGATTCGGGGTCCTGTGACTAACCAACCCAATAAGGGTGTACATTAGGCTATAAAATTATTTCCAAGAGTAAGAATTTCCAGCCTTTATAAACTGTTGTTCAGTATTCTTTGACCTACAGCACATGAATGTCCAACGAGACACCCATTTTAGTTTGTTAATACTATAATTAGGCTTCTCCAATAAGGATAGGAGATTCGGGGTCCTGTGACTAACCCAGTAAGGCTGTACATTAGGCTATAAAATTATTTCCAAGAGTAAGAATTTCCAGCCTTTATAAACTGTTGTTCAGTATTCTTTGACCTAAAGCACCTGAATGTCCAACGAGACACCCATTTTAGTTTGTTAATACAATAATTAGGCTTCTCCTATAAGTATAGGAGATTCGGGGTCCTGTGACTAACCAACCCAATAAGGGTGTACATTAGGCTATAAAATTATTTCCAAGAGTAAGAATTTCCAGCCTTTATAAACTGTTGTTCAGTATTCTTTGACCTAAACCACCTGAATGTCCAACGAGACACCCATTTTAGTTTGTTAATACTATAATTAGGCTTCTCCTATAAGGATAGGAGATTCGGGGTCCTGTGACTAACCCAGTAAGGGTGTACATTAGGCTATAAAATTATTTCCAAGAGTAAGAATTTCCAGCCTTTATAAACTGTTGTTGAGTATTCTTTGACCTAAAGCACCTGAATGTCCAACGAGACACCCATTTTAGTTTGTTAATATTATAATTAGGCTTCTCCTATAAGGATAGGAGATTCGGGATCCTGTGACTATCCCAGTAAGGGTGTACATTAGGCTATAAAATTATTTCCAAGAGTAAGAATTTCCAGCCTTTATAAACTGTTGTTCAGTATTCTTTGACCTACACCACCTGAATGTCCAACGAGACACCCATTTTAGTTTGTTAATACTATAATTAGGCTTCTCCTATAAGGATAGGAGATTCGGGCTCCTGTGACTAACCCAATAAAGGTGTACATTAGGCTATAAAATTATTTCCAGGAGTAAGAATTTCCAGCCTTTATAAACTGTTGTTCAGTATTCTTTGACCTACACCACCTGAATGTCCAACGAGACACCCATTTTAGTTTGTTTATACTATAATTAGGCTTCTCCTATAAGGATAGGAGATTCGGGGTCCTGTGACTAACCAACCCAATAAGGGTGTACATTAGGCTATAAAATTATTTCCAAGAGTAAGAATTTCCAGCCTTTATAAACTGTTGTTCAGTATTCTTTGACCTAAAGCACCTGAATGTCCAACGAGACACCCATTTTAGTTTGTTAATACAATAATTAGGCTTCTCCTATAAGTATAGGAGATTCGGGGTCCTGTGACTAACCAACCCAATAAGGGTGTACATTAGGCTATAAAATTATTTCCAAGAGTAAGAATTTCCAGCCTTTATAAACTGTTGTTCAGTATTCTTTGACCTACACCACCTGAATGTCCAATGAGACACCCATTTTAGTTTGTTAATACTATAATTAGGCTTCTCCTATAAGGATAGGAGATTCGGGGTCCTGTGACTAACCAACCCAATAAGGGTGTACATTAGGCTATAAAATTATTTCCAAGAGTAAGAATTTCCAGCCTTTATAAACTGTTGTTCAGTATTCTTTGACCTACAGCACATGAATGTCCAACGAGACACCCATTTTAGTTTGTTAATACTATAATTAGGCTTCTCCAATAAGGATAGGAGATTCGGGGTCCTGTGACTAACCCAGTAAGGCTGTACATTAGGCTATAAAATTATTTCCAAGAGTAAGAATTTCCAGCCTTTATAAACTGTTGTTCAGTATTCTTTGACCTAAAGCACCTGAATGTCCAACGAGACACCCATTTTAGTTTGTTAATACAATAATTAGGCTTCTCCTATAAGTATAGGAGATTCGGGGTCCTGTGACTAACCAACCCAATAAGGGTGTACATTAGGCTATAAAATTATTTCCAAGAGTAAGAATTTCCAGCCTTTATAAACTGTTGTTCAGTATTCTTTGACCTACAGCACATGAATGTCCAACGAGACACCCATTTTAGTTTGTTAATACTATAATTAGGCTTCTCCAATAAGGATAGGAGATTCGGGGTCCTGTGACTAACCCAGTAAGGCTGTACATTAGGCTATAAAATTATTTCCAAGAGTAAGAATTTCCAGCCTTTATAAACTGTTGTTCAGTATTCTTTGACCTAAAGCACCTGAATGTCCAACGAGACACCCATTTTAGTTTGTTAATACAATAATTAGGCTTCTCCTATAAGTATAGGAGATTCGGGGTCCTGTGACTAACCAACCCAATAAGGGTGTACATTAGGCTATAAAATTATTTCCAAGAGTAAGAATTTCCAGCCTTTATAAACTGTTGTTCAGTATTCTTTGACCTAAACCACCTGAATGTCCAACGAGACACCCATTTTAGTTTGTTAATACTATAATTAGGCTTCTCCTATAAGGATAGGAGATTCGGGGTCCTGTGACTAACCCAGTAAGGGTGTACATTAGGCTATAAAATTATTTCCAAGAGTAAGAATTTCCAGCCTTTATAAACTGTTGTTGAGTATTCTTTGACCTAAAGCACCTGAATGTCCAACGAGACACCCATTTTAGTTTGTTAATATTATAATTAGGCTTCTCCTATAAGGATAGGAGATTCGGGATCCTGTGACTATCCCAGTAAGGGTGTACATTAGGCTATAAAATTATTTCCAAGAGTAAGAATTTCCAGCCTTTATAAACTGTTGTTCAGTATTCTTTGACCTACACCACCTGAATGTCCAACGAGACACCCATTTTAGTTTGTTAATACTATAATTAGGCTTCTCCTATAAGGATAGGAGATTCGGGCTCCTGTGACTAACCCAATAAAGGTGTACATTAGGCTATAAAATTATTTCCAGGAGTAAGAATTTCCAGCCTTTATAAACTGTTGTTCAGTATTCTTTGACCTACACCACCTGAATGTCCAACGAGACACCCATTTTAGTTTGTTTATACTATAATTAGGCTTCTCCTATAAGGATAGGAGATTCGGGGTCCTGTGACTAACCAACCCAATAAGGGTGTACATTAGGCTATAAAATTATTTCCAAGAGTAAGAATTTCCAGCCTTTATAAACTGTTGTTCAGTATTCTTTGACCTACAGCACATGAATGTCCAACGAGACACCCATTTTAGTTTGTTAATACTATAATTAGGCTTCTCCTATAAGGATAGGAGATTCGGGGTCCTGTGACTAACCCAATAAGGGTGTACATTAGGCTATAAAATTATTTCCAAGAGTAAGAATTTCCAGCCTTTATAAACTATTGTTCAGTATTCTTTGACCTACACCACCTGAATGTCCAATGAGACACCCATTTTAGTTTGTTAATACTATAATTAGGCTTCTCCTATAAGGATAGGAGATTCGGGGTCCTGTGACTAACCCAATAAGGGTGTACATTAGGCTATAAAATTATTTCCAAGAGTAAGAATTTCCAGCCTTTATAAACTGTTGTTCAGTATTCTTTGACCTACACCACCTGAATGTCCAACGAGACACCCATTTTAGTTTGTTAATACTATAATTAGGCTTCTCCTATAAGGATAGGAGATTCGGGATCCTGTGACTATCCCAGTAAGGGTGTACATTAGGCTATAAAATTATTTCCAAGAGTAAGAATTTCCAGCCTTTATAAACTGTTGTTCAGTATTCTTTGACCTACACCACCTGAATGTCCAACGAGACACCCATTTTAGTTTGTTAATACTATAATTAGGCTTCTCCTATAAGGATAGGAGATTCGGGCTCCTGTGACTAACCCAATAAAGGTGTACATTAGGCTATAAAATTATTTCCAGGAGTAAGAATTTCCAGCCTTTATAAACTGTTGTTCAGTATTCTTTGACCTACACCACCTGAATGTCCAACGAGACACCCATTTTAGTTTGTTAATACTATAATTAGGCTTCTCCTATAAGGATAGGAGATTCGGGGTCCTGTGACTAACCAACTCAATAAGGGTGTACATTAGGCTATAAAATTATTTCCAAGAGTAAGAATTTCCAGCCTTTATAAACTGTTGTTCAGTATTCTTTGACCTACAGCACATGAATGTCCAACGAGACACCCATTTTAGTTTGTTAATACTATAATTAGGCTTCTCCTATAAGGATAGGAGATTCGGGGTCCTGTGACTAACCCAATAAGGGTGTACATTAGGCTATAAAATTATTTCCAAGAGTAAGAATTTCCAGCCTTTATAAACTGTTGTTCAGTATTCTTTGACCTACAGCACATGAATGTCCAACGAGACACCCATTTTAGTTTGTTAATACTATAATTAGGCTTCTCCTATAAGGATAGGAGATTCGGGGTCCTGTGACTAACCCAATAAGGGTGTACATTAGGATATAAAATTATTTCCAAGAGTAAGAATTTCCAGCCTTTATAAACTATTGTTCAGTATTCTTTGACCTACACCACCTGAATGTCCAATGAGACACCCATTTTAGTTTGTTAATACTATAATTAGGCTTCTCCTATAAGGATAGGAGATTCGGGGTCCTGTGACTAACCCAATAAGGGTGTACATTAGGCTATAAAATTATTTCCAAGAGTAAGAATTTCCAGCCTTTATAAACTGTTGTTCAGTATTCTTTGACCTACACCACCTGAATGTCCAATGAGACACCCATTTTAGTTTGTTAATACTATAATTAGGCTTCTCCTATAAGGATAGGAGATTCGGGGTCCTGTGACTAACCAACCCAATAAGGGTGTACATTAGGCTATAAAATTATTTCCAAGAGTAAGAATTTCCAGCCTTTATAAACTGTTGTTCAGTATTCTTTGACCTACAGCACATGAATGTCCAACGAGACACCCATTTTAGTTTGTTAATACTATAATTAGGCTTCTCCAATAAGGATAGGAGATTCGGGGTCCTGTGACTAACCCAGTAAGGCTGTACATTAGGCTATAAAATTATTTCCAAGAGTAAGAATTTCCAGCCTTTATAAACTGTTGTTCAGTATTCTTTGACCTAAAGCACCTGAATGTCCAACGAGACACCCATTTTAGTTTGTTAATACAATAATTAGGCTTCTCCTATAAGTATAGGAGATTCGGGGTCCTGTGACTAACCAACCCAATAAGGGTGTACATTAGGCTATAAAATTATTTCCAAGAGTAAGAATTTCCAGCCTTTATAAACTGTTGTTCAGTATTCTTTGACCTAAACCACCTGAATGTCCAACGAGACACCCATTTTAGTTTGTTAATACTATAATTAGGCTTCTCCTATAAGGATAGGAGATTCGGGGTCCTGTGACTAACCCAGTAAGGGTGTACATTAGGCTATAAAATTATTTCCAAGAGTAAGAATTTCCAGCCTTTATAAACTGTTGTTGAGTATTCTTTGACCTAAAGCACCTGAATGTCCAACGAGACACCCATTTTAGTTTGTTAATATTATAATTAGGCTTCTCCTATAAGGATAGGAGATTCGGGATCCTGTGACTATCCCAGTAAGGGTGTACATTAGGCTATAAAATTATTTCCAAGAGTAAGAATTTCCAGCCTTTATAAACTGTTGTTCAGTATTCTTTGACCTACACCACCTGAATGTCCAACGAGACACCCATTTTAGTTTGTTAATACTATAATTAGGCTTCTCCTATAAGGATAGGAGATTCGGGCTCCTGTGACTAACCCAATAAGGGTGTACATTAGGCTATAAAATTATTTCCAGGAGTAAGAATTTCCAGCCTTTATAAACTGTTGTTCAGTATTCTTTGACCTACACCACCTGAATGTCCAACGAGACACCCATTTTAGTTTGTTAATACTATAATTAGGCTTCTCCTATAAGGATAGGAGATTCGGGGTCCTGTGACTAACCAACCCAATAAGGGTGTACATTAGGCTATAAAATTATTTCCAAGAGTAAGAATTTCCAGCCTTTATAAACTGTTGTTCAGTATTCTTTGACCTACAGCACATGAATGTCCAACGAGACACCCATTTTAGTTTGTTAATACTATAATTAGGCTTCTCCTATAAGGATAGGAGATTCGGGGTCCTGTGACTAACCCAATAAGGGTGTACATTAGGCTATAAAATTATTTCCAAGAGTAAGAATTTCCAGCCTTTATAAACTATTGTTCAGTATTCTTTGACCTACACCACCTGAATGTCCAATGAGACACCCATTTTAGTTTGTTAATACTATAATTAGGCTTCTCCTATAAGGATAGGAGATTCGGGGTCCTGTGACTAACCCAATAAGGGTGTACATTAGGCTATAAAATTATTTCCAAGAGTAAGAATTTCCAGCCTTTATAAACTGTTGTTCAGTATTCTTTGACCTACACCACCTGAATGTCCAACGAGACACCCATTTTAGTTTGTTAATACTATAATTAGGCTTCTCCTATAAGGATAGGAGATTCGAGATCCTGTGACTATCCCAGTAAGGGTGTACATTAGGCTATAAAATTATTTCCAAGAGTAAGAATTTCCAGCCTTTATAAACTGTTGTTCAGTATTCTTTGACCTACACCACCTGAATGTCCAACGAGACACCCATTTTAGTTTGTTAATACTATAATTAGGCTTCTCCTATAAGGATAGGAGATTCGGGCTCCTGTGACTAACCCAATAAAGGTGTACATTAGGCTATAAAATTATTTCCAGGAGTAAGAATTTCCAGCCTTTATAAACTGTTGTTCAGTATTCTTTGACCTACACCACCTGAATGTCCAACGAGACACCCATTTTAGTTTGTTAATACTATAATTAGGCTTCTCCTATAAGGATAGGAGATTCGGGGTCCTGTGACTAACCAACTCAATAAGGGTGTACATTAGGCTATAAAATTATTTCCAAGAGTAAGAATTTCCAGCCTTTATAAACTGTTGTTCAGTATTCTTTGACCTACAGCACATGAATGTCCAACGAGACACCCATTTTAGTTTGTTAATACTATAATTAGGCTTCTCCTATAAGGATAGGAGATTCGGGGTCCTGTGACTAACCCAATAAGGGTGTACATTAGGCTATAAAATTATTTCCAAGAGTAAGAATTTCCAGCCTTTATAAACTGTTGTTCAGTATTCTTTGACCTACAGCACATGAATGTCCAACGAGACACCCATTTTAGTTTGTTAATACTATAATTAGGCTTCTCCTATAAGGATAGGAGATTCGGGGTCCTGTGACTAACCCAATAAGGGTGTACATTAGGATATAAAATTATTTCCAAGAGTAAGAATTTCCAGCCTTTATAAACTATTGTTCAGTATTCTTTGACCTACACCACCTGAATGTCCAATGAGACACCCATTTTAGTTTGTTAATACTATAATTAGGCTTCTCCTATAAGGATAGGAGATTCGGGGTCCTGTGACTAACCCAATAAGGGTGTACATTAGGCTATAAAATTATTTCCAAGAGTAAGAATTTCCAGCCTTTATAAACTGTTGTTCAGTATTCTTTGACCTACACCACCTGAATGTCCAATGAGACACCCATTTTAGTTTGTTAATACTATAATTAGGCTTCTCCTATAAGGATAGGAGATTCGGGATCCTGTGACTATCCCAGTAAGGGTGTACATTAGGCTATAAAATTATTTCCAAGAGTAAGAATTTCCAGCCTTTATAAACTGTTGTTCAGTATTCTTTGACCTACACCACCTGAATGTCCAACGAGACACCCATTTTAGTTTGTTAATACTATAATTAGGCTTCTCCTATAAGGATAGGAGATTCGGGCTCCTGTGACTAACCCAATAAAGGTGTACATTAGGCTATAAAATTATTTCCAGGAGTAAGAATTTCCAGCCTTTATAAACTGTTGTTCAGTATTCTTTGACCTACACCACCTGAATGTCCAACGAGACACCCATTTTAGTTTGTTAATACTATAATTAGGCTTCTCCTATAAGGATAGGAGATTCGGGGTCCTGTGACTAACCAACTCAATAAGGGTGTACATTAGGCTATAAAATTATTTCCAAGAGTAAGAATTTCCAGCCTTTATAAACTGTTGTTCAGTATTCTTTGACCTACAGCACATGAATGTCCAACGAGACACCCATTTTAGTTTGTTAATACTATAATTAGGCTTCTCCTATAAGGATAGGAGATTCGGGGTCCTGTGACTAACCCAATAAGGGTGTACATTAGGCTATAAAATTATTTCCAAGAGTAAGAATTTCCAGCCTTTATAAACTGTTGTTCTGTATTCTTTGACCTACACCACCTGAATGTCCAATGAGACACCCATTTTAGTTTGTTAATACTATAATTAGGCTTCTCCTATAAGGATAGGATATTCGGGGTCCTGTGACTAACCCAGTAAGGGTGTACATTAGGCTATAAAATTATTTCCAAGAGTAAGAATTTCCAGCCTTTATAAACTGTTGTTCAGTATTCTTTGACCTAAAGCACCTGAATGTCCAACGAGACACCCATTTTAGTTTGTTAATACTATAATTAGGCTTCTCCTATAAGGATAGGAGATTCGGGGTCCTGTGACTAACCAACCCAATAAGGGTGTACATTAGGCTATAAAATTATTTCCAAGAGTAAGAATTTCCAGCCTTTATAAACTGTTGTTCAGTATTCTTTGACCTACACCACCTGAATGTCCAACGAGACACCCATTGTAGTTTGTTAATACTATAATTAGGCTTCTCCTATAAGGATAGGAGATTCGGGGTCCTGTGACTAACCCAATAAGGGTGTACATTAGGCTATAAAATTATTTCCAAGAGTAAGAATTTCCAGCCTTTATAAACTGTTGTTCAGTATTCTTTGACCTACACCACCTGAATGTCCAACGAGACACCCATTTTAGTTTGTTAATACTATAATTAGGCTTCTCCTATAAGGATAGGAGATTCGGGATCCTGTGACTATCCCAGTAAGGGTGTACATTAGGCTATAAAATTATTTCCAAGAGTAAGAATTTCCAGCCTTTATAAACTGTTGTTCAGTATTCTTTGACCTACACCACCTGAATGTCCAACGAGACACCCATTTTAGTTTGTTAATACTATAATTAGGCTTCTCCTATAAGGATAGGAGATTCGGGCTCCTGTGACTAACCCAATAAAGGTGTACATTAGGCTATAAAATTATTTCCAGGAGTAAGAATTTCCAGCCTTTATAAACTGTTGTTCAGTATTCTTTGACCTAAAGCACCTGAATGTCAAACGAGACACCCATTTTAGTTTGTTAATACTATAATTAGGCTTCTCCTATAAGGATAGGAGATTCGGGGTCCTGTGACTAACCCAGTAAGGGTGTACATTAGGCTATAAAATTATTTCCAAGAGTAAGAATTTCCAGCCTTTATAAACTATTGTTGAGTATTCTTTGACCTAAAGCACCTGAATGTCCAACGAGATACCCATTTTTGTTTGTTAATACTATAATTAGGCTTCTCCTATAAGGATAGGAGATTCGGGGTCCTGTGACTAACTAACGCAATAAGAGTGTACATTAGGCTATAAAATTATTTCCAAGAGTAAGAATTTCCAGCCTTTATAAACTGTTGTTCAGTATTCTTTGACCTACAGCACCTGAATGTCCAACGAGACACCCATTTTAGTTTGTTAATACTATAATTAGGCTTCTCCTATAAGGATAGGAGATTCGGGGTCCTGTGACTAACCCAATAAGGGTGTACATTAGGCTATAAAATTATTTCCAAGAGTAATGAATTTCCAGCCTTTATAAACTGTTGTTCAGTATTCTTTGACCTACACCACCTGAATGTCCAACGAGACACCCATTTTAGTTTGTTAATACTATAATTAGGCTTCTCCTATAAGGATAGGAGATTCGGGGTGCTGTGACTAACCAACCCAATAAGGGTGTACATTAGGCTATAAAATTATTTCCAAGAGTAAGAATTTCCAGCCTTTATAAACTGTTGTTCAGTATTCTTTGACCTACAGCACCTGAATGTCCAACGAGACACCCATTTTAGTTTGTTAATACTATTATTAGGCTTCTCCTATAAGGATAGGAGATTCGGGGTTCTGTGACAAACCCAATAAGGGTGTACATTAGGCTATAAAATTATTTCCAAGAGTAAGAATTTCCAGCCTTTATAAACTGTTGTTCAGTATTCTTTGACCTATAGCACCTGAATGTCCAACGAGACACCCATTTTTGTTTGTTAATACGATAATTAGGCTTCTCCTATAAGGATAGGAGATTCGGGGTCCTGTGACTGACCCAATAAGGGTGTACATTAGGCTATAAAATTATTTCCAAGAGTAAGAATTTCCAGCCTTTATAAACTGTTGTTCAGTATTCTTTGACCTACACTACCTGAATGTCCAACGAGACACCCATTTTAGTTTGTTAATACTATAATTAGGCTTCTCCTATAAGGATAGGAGATTCGGGGTCCTGTGACTAACCCAGTAAGGCTGTACATTAGGCTATAAAATTATTTCCAAGAGTAAGAATTTCCAGCCTTTATAAACTGTTGTTGAGTATTCTTTGACCTAAAGCACCTGAATGTCCAACGAGACACCCATTTTAGTTTGTTAATACTATAATTAGGCTTCTCCTATAAGGATAGGAGATTCGGGGTCCTGTGACTAACCAACGCAATAAGAGTGTACATTAGGCTATAAAATTATTTCCAAGAGTAAGAATTTCCAGCCTTTATAAACTGTTGTTCAGTATTCTTTGACCTACAGCACCTGAATGTCCAACGAGACACCCATTTTAGTTTGTTAATACTATAATTAGGCTTCTCCTATAAGGATAGGAGATTCGAGGTCCTGTGACTAACCCAATAAGGGTGTACATTAGGCTATAAAATTATTTCCAAGAGTAAGAATTTCCAGCCTTTATAAACTGTTGTTCAGTATTCTTTGACCTACACCACCTGAATGTCCAACGAGACACCCATTTTAGTTTGTTAATACTATAATTAGGCTTCTCCTATAAGGATAGGAGATTCGGGGTCTTGTGACTAACCAACCCAATAAGGGTGTACATTAGGCTATAAAATTATTTCCAAGAGTAAGAATTTCCAGCCTTTATAAACTGTTGTTCAGTATTCTTTGACCTACGGCATCTGAATGTCCAACGAGACACCCATTTTAGTTTGTTAATACTATAGTTAGGCTTCTCCTATAAGGATAGGAGATTCGGGGTCCTGTGACTAACCCAATAAGGGTGTACATTAGGCTATAAAATTATTTCCAAGAGTAAGAATTTCCAGCCTTTATAAACTGTTGTTCAGTATTCTTTGACCTACACCACCTGAATGTCCAATGAGACACCCATTTTAGTTTGTTAATACTATAATTAGGCTTCTCCTATAAGGATAGGAGATTCGGGGTCCTGTGACTAACCCAGTAAGGCTGTACATTAGGCTATAAAATTATTTCCAAGAGTAAGAATTTCCAGCCTTTATAAACTGTTGTTCAGTATTCTTTGACCTAAAGCACCTGAATGTCCAACGAGACACCCATTTTAGTTTGTTAATACAATAATTAGGCTTCTCCGATAAGGATAGGAGATTCGGGGTCCTGTGACTAACCAACCCAATAAGGGTGTACATTAGGCTATAAAATTATTTCCAAGAGTAAGAATTTCCAGCCTTTATAAACTGTTGTTCAGTATTCTTTGACCTACGGCATCTGAATGTCCAACGAGACACCCATTTTAGTTTGTTAATACTATAATTAGGCTTCTCCTATAAGGATAGGAGAATCGGGGTCCTGTGACTAACCCAATAAGGGTGTACATTAGGCTATAAAATTATTTCCAAGAGTAAGAATTTCCAGCCTTTATAAACTGTTGTTCAGTATTCTTTGACCTACACCACCTGAATGTCCAATGAGACACCCATTTTAGTTTGTTAATACTATAATTAGGCTTCTCCTATAAGGATAGGAGATTCGGGGTCCTGTGACTAACCCAGTAAGGCTGTACATTAGGCTATAAAATTATTTCCAAGAGTAAGAATTTCCAGCCTTTATAAACTGTTGTTCAGTATTCTTTGACCTAAAGCACCTGAATGTCCAACGAGACACCCATTTTAGTTTGTTAATACAATAATTAGGCTTCTCCGATAAGGATAGGAGATTCGGGGTCCTGTGACTAACCAACCCAATAAGGGTGTACATTAGGCTATAAAATTATTTCCAAGAGTAAGAATTTCCAGCCTTTATAAACTGTTGTTCAGTATTCTTTGACCTAAAGCACCTGAATGTCCAACGAGACACCCATTTTAGTTTGTTAATACTATAATTAGGCTTCTCCTATAAGGATAGGAGATTCGGGGTCCTGTGACTAACCCAGTAAGGGTGTACATTAGGCTATAAAATTATTTCCAAGAGTAAGAATTTCCAGCCTTTATAAACTGTTGTTCAGTATTCTTTGACCTACGGCATCTGAATGTCCAACGAGACACCCATTTTAGTTTGTTAATACTATAATTAGGCTTCTCCTATAAGGATAGGAGATTCGGGGTCCTGTGACTAACCAACCCAATAAGGGTGTACATTAGGCTATAAAATTATTTCCAAGAGTAAGAATTTCCAGCCTTTATAAACTGTTGTTCAGTATTCTTTGACCTACGGCATCTGAATGTCCAACGAGACACCCATTTTAGTTTGTTAATACTATAGTTAGGCTTCTCCTATAAGGATAGGAGATTCGGGGTCCTGTGACTAACCCAATAAGGGTGTACATTAGGCTATAAAATTATTTCCAAGAGTAAGAATTTCCAGCCTTTATAAACTGTTGTTAAGTATTCTTTGACCTACACCACCTGAATGTCCAATGAGACACCCATTTTAGTTTGTTAATACTATAATTAGGCTTCTCCTATAAGGATAGGAGATTCGGGGTCCTGTGACTAACCCAGTAAGGCTGTACATTAGGCTATAAAATTATTTCCAAGAGTAAGAATTTCCAGCCTTTATAAACTGTTGTTCAGTATTCTTTGACCTAAAGCACCTGAATGTCCAACGAGACACCCATTTTAGTTTGTTAATACAATAATTAGGCTTCTCCGATAAGGATAGGAGATTCGGGGTCCTGTGACTAACCAACCCAATAAGGGTGTACATTAGGCTATAAAATTATTTCCAAGAGTAAGAATTTCCAGCCTTTATAAACTGTTGTTCAGTATTCTTTGACCTACGGCATCTGAATGTCCAACGAGACACCCATTTTAGTTTGTTAATACTATAATTAGGCTTCTCCTATAAGGATAGGAGAATCGGGGTCCTGTGACTAACCCAATAAGGGTGTACATTAGGCTATAAAATTATTTCCAAGAGTAAGAATTTCCAGCCTTTATAAACTGTTGTTCAGTATTCTTTGACCTACACCACCTGAATGTCCAATGAGACACCCATTTTAGTTTGTTAATACTATAATTAGGCTTCTCCTATAAGGATAGGAGATTCGGGGTCCTGTGACTAACCCAGTAAGGTTGTACATTAGGCTATAAAATTATTTCCAAGAGTAAGAATTTCCAGCCTTTATAAACTGTTGTTCAGTATTCTTTGACCTAAAGCACCTGAATGTCCAACGAGACACCCATTTTAGTTTGTTAATACAATAATTAGGCTTCTCCGATAAGGATAGGAGATTCGGGGTCCTGTGACTAACCAACCCAATAAGGGTGTACATTAGGCTATAAAATTATTTCCAAGAGTAAGAATTTCCAGCCTTTATAAACTGTTGTTCAGTATTCTTTGACCTAAAGCACCTGAATGTCCAACGAGACACCCATTTTAGTTTGTTAATACTATAATTAGGCTTCTCCTATAAGGATAGGAGATTCGGGGTCCTGTGACTAACCCAGTAAGGGTGTACATTAGGCTATAAAATTATTTCCAAGAGTAAGAATTTCCAGCCTTTATAAACTGTTGTTGAGTATTCTTTGACCTAAAGCACCTGAATGTCCAACGAGACACCCATTTTAGTTTGTTAATACTATAATTAGGCTTCTCCTATAAGGATAGGAGAATCGGGGTCCTGTGACTAACCCAATAAGGGTGTACATTAGGCTATAAAATTATTTCCAAGAGTAAGAATTTCCAGCCTTTATAAACTGTTGTTCAGTATTCTTTGACCTAAAGCACCTGAATGTCCAACGAGACACCCATTTTAGTTTGTTAATACTATAATTAGGCTTCTCCTATAAGGATAGGAGATTCGGGGTCCTGTGACTAACCCAGTAAGGGTGTACATTAGGCTATAAAATTATTTCCAAGAGTAAGAATTTCCAGCCTTTATAAACTGTTGTTCAGTATTCTTTGACCTACACCACCTGAATGTCCAACGAGACACCCATTTTAGTTTGTTAATACTATAATTAGGCTTCTCCTATAAGGATAGGAGATTCGGGCTCCTGTGACTAACCCAATAAGGGTGTACATTAGGCTATAAAATTATTTCCAAAAGTAAGAATTTCCAGCCTTTATAAACTGTTGTTCAGTATTCTTTGACCTAAAGCACCTGAATGTCCAACGAGACACCCATTTTAGTTTGTTAATACTATAATTAGGCTTCTCCTATAAGGATAGGAGATTCGGGGTCCTGTGACTAACCCAGTAAGGGTGTACATTAGGCTATAAAATTATTTCCAAGAGTAAGAATTTCCAGCCTTTATAAACTGTTGTTGAGTATTCTTTGACCTAAAGCACCTGAATGTCCAACGAGACACCCATTTTAGTTTGTTAATACTATAATTAGGCTTCTCCTATAAGGATAGGATATTCGGGGTCCTGTGACTAACCAACCCAATAAGGGTGTACATTAGGCTATAAAATTATTTCCAAGAGTAAGAATTTCCAGCCTTTATAAACTGTTGTTCAGTATTCTTTGACCTACAGCACCTGAATGTCCAACGAGACACCCATTTTAGTTTGTTAATACTATAATTAGGCTTCTCCTATAAGGATAGGAGATTCGGGGTCCTGTGACTACCCCAATAAGGGTGTACATTAGGCTATAAAATTATTTTCAAGAGTAAGAATTTCCAGCCTTTATAAACTGTTGTTCAGTATTCTTTGACCTACACCACCTGAATGTCCAACGAGACACCCATTTTAGTTTGTTAATACTATAATTAGGCTTCTCCTATAAGGATAGGAGATTCGGGGTCCTGTGACAGTAAGGGTGTACATTAGGCTATAAAATTATTTCCATGAGTAAGAATTTCCAGCCTTTATAAACTGTTGTTGAGTATTCTTTGACCTAAAGCACCTGAATGTCCAACGAGACACCCATTTTAGTTTGTTAATACTATAATTAGGCTTCTCCTATAAGGATAGGAGATTCGGGGTCCTGTGACTAACCCAGTAAGGGTGTACATTAGGCTATAAAATTATTTCCAAGAGTAAGAATTTCCAGCCTTTATAAACTGTTGTTGAGTATTCTTTGACCTAAAGCACCTGAATGTCCAACGAGACACCCATTTTAGTTTGTTAATACTATAATTAGGCTTCTCCTATAAGGATAGGAGATTCGGGGTCCTGTGACTAACCAACCCAATAAGGGTGTACATTAGGCTATAAAATTATTTCCAAGAGTAAGAATTTCCAGCCTTTATAAACTGTTGTTCAGTATTCTATGACCTACAGCAACTGAATGTCCAACGAGACACCCATTTTAGTTTGTTAATACTATAATTAGGCTTCTCCTATAAGGATAGGAGATTCGGGGTCCTGTGACTAACCCAGTAAGGGTGTACATTAGGCTATAAAATTATTTCCAAGAGTAAGAATTTCCAGCCTTTATAAACTGTTGTTGAGTATTCTTTGACCTAAAGCACCTGAATGTCCAACGAGACACCCATTTTAGTTTGTTAATACTATAATTAGGCTTCTCCTATAAGGATAGGAGATTCGGGGTCCTGTGACTAACCCAGTAAGGGTGTACATTAGGCTATAAAATTATTTCCATGAGTAAGAATTTCCAGCCTTTATAAACTGTTGTTGAGTATTCTTTGACCTAAAGCACCTGAATGTCCAACGAGACACCCATTTTAGTTTGTTAATACTATAATTAGGCTTCTCCTATAAGGATAGGAGATTCGGGGTCCTGTGACTAACCCAGTAAGGGTGTACATTAGGCTATAAAATTATTTCCAAGAGTAAGAATTTCCAGCCTTTATAAACTGTTGTTGAGTATTCTTTGACCTAAAGCACCTGAATGTCCAACGAGACACCCATTTTAGTTTGTTAATACTATAATTAGGCTTCACCTATAAGGATAGGAGATTCGGGGTCCTGTGACTAACCAACCCAATAAGGGTGTACATTAGGCTATAAAATTATTTCCAAGAGTAAGAATTTCCAGCCTTTATAAACTGTTGTTCAGTATTCTATGACCTACAGCAACTGAATGTCCAACGAGACACCCATTTTAGTTTGTTAATACTATAATTAGGCTTCTCCTATAAGGATAGGAGATTCGGGGTCCTGTGACTAACCCAGTAAGGGTGTACATTAGGCTATAAAATTATTTCCAAGAGTAAGAATTTCCAGCCTTTATAAACTGTTGTTGAGTATTCTTTGACCTAAAGCACCTGAATGTCCAACGAGACACCCATTTTAGTTTGTTAATACTATAATTAGGCTTCTCCTATAAGGATAGGAGATTCGGGGTCCTGTGACTAACCAACCCAATAAGGGTGTACATTAGGCTATAAAATTATTTCCAAGAGTAAGAATTTCCAGCCTTTATAAACTGTTGTTCAGTATTCTATGACCTACAGCAACTGAATGTCCAACGAGACACCCATTTTAGTTTGTTAATACTATAATTAGGCTTCTCCTATAAGGATAGGAGATTCGGGCTCCTGTGACTAACCCAATAAGGGTGTACATTAGGCTATAAAATTATTTCCAAGAGTAAGAATTTCTAGCCTTTATAAACTGTTGTTGAGTATTCTTTGACCTAAAGCACCTGAATGTCCAACGAGACACCCATTTTAGTTTGTTAATACTATAATTAGGCTTCTCCTATAAGGATAGGAGATTCGGGGTCCTGTGACTAACCCAGTAAGGGTGTACATTAGGCTATAAAATTATTTCCAAGAGTAAGAATTTCTAGCCTTTATAAACTGTTGTTGAGTATTCTTTGACCTAAAGCACCTGAATGTCCAACGAGACACCCATTTTAGTTTGTTAATACTATAATTAGGCTTCTCCTATAAGGATAGGAGATTCGGGGTCCTGTGACTAACCCAGTAAGGGTGTACATTAGGCTATAAAATTATTTCCAAGAGTAAGAATTTCCAGCCTTTATAAACTGTTGTTGAGTATTCTTTGACCTAAAGCACCTGAATGTCCAACGAGACACCCATTTTAGTTTGTTAATACTATTATTAGGCTTCTCCTATAAGGATAGGAGATTCGGGGTCCTGTGACTAACCAACCCAATAAGGGTGTACATTAGGCTATAAAATTATTTCCAAGAGTAAGAATTTCCAGCCTTTATAAACTGTTGTTCAGTATTCTATGACCTACAGCAACTGAATGTCCAACGAGACACCCATTTTAGTTTGTTAATACTATAATTAGGCTTCTCCTATAAGGATAGGAGATTCGGGGTCCTGTGACTAACCCAGTAAGGGTGTACATTAGGCTATAAAATTATTTTCAAGAGTAAGAATTTCCAGCCTTTATAAACTGTTGTTGAGTATTCTTTGACCTAAAGCACCTGAATGTCCAACGAGACACCCATTTTAGTTTGTTAATACTATAATTAGGCTTCTCCTATAAGGATAGGAGATTCGGGGTCCTGTGACTAACCCAGTAAGGGTGTACATTAGGCTATAAAATTATTTCCAAGAGTAAGAATTTCCAGCCTTTATAAACTGTTGTTGAGTATTCTTTGACCTAAAGCACCTGAATGTCCAACGAGACACCCATTTTAGTTTGTTAATACTATAATTAGGCTTCTCCTATAAGGATAGGAGATTCGGGGTCCTGTGACTAACCAACCCAATAAGGGTGTACATTAGGCTATAAAATTATTTCCAAGAGTAAGAACTTCCAGCCTTTATAAACTGTTGTTCAGTATTCTATGACCTACAGCAACTGAATGTCCAACGAGATACCCATTTTAGTTTGTTAATACTATAATTAGGCTTCTCCTATAAGGATAGGAGATTCGGGCTCCTGTGACTAACCCAATAAGGGTGTACATTAGGCTATAAAATTATTTCCAAGAGTAAGAATTTCCAGCCTTTATAAACTGTTGTTTAGTATTCTTTGACCTAAAGCACCTGAATGTCCAACGAGACACCCATTTTAGTTTGTTAATACTATAATTAGGCTTCTCCTATAAGGATAGGAGATTCGGGGTCCTGTGACTAACCCAGTAAGGGTGTACATTAGGCTATAAAATTATTTCCTAGAGTAAGAATTTCCAGCCTTTATAAACTGTTGTTCAGTATTCTATGACCTACAACAACTGAATGTCCAACGAGACACCCATTTTAGTTTGTTAATACTATAATTAGGCTTCTCCTATAAGGATAGGAGATTCGGGCTCCTGTGACTAACCCAATAAGGGTGTACATTAGGCTATAAAATTATTTCCAAGAGTAAGAATTTCCAGCCTTTATAAACTGTTGTTCAGTATTCTTTGACCTAAAGCACCTGAATGTCCAACGAGACACCCATTTTAGTTTGTTAATACTATAATTAGGCTTCTCCTATAAGGATAGGAGATTCGAGGTCCTGTGACTAACCCAGTAAGGGTGTACATTAGGCTATAAAATTATTTCCAAGAGTAAGAATTTCCAGCCTTTATAAACTGTTGTTGAGTATTCTTTGACCTAAAGCACCTGAATGTCCAACGAGACACCCATTTTAGTTTGTTAATACTATAATTAGGCTTCTCCTATAAGGATAGGAGATTCGGGGTCCTGTGACTAACCCAGTAAGGGTGTACATTAGGCTATAAAATTATTTCCACGAGTAAGAATTTCCAGCCTTTATAAACTGTTGTTGAGTATTCTTTGCCTAAAGCACCCGAATGTCCAACGAGACACCCATTTTAGTTTGTTAATACTATAATTAGGCTTCTCCTATAAGGATAGGAGATTCGGGGTCCTGTGACTAACCAACCCAATAAGGGTGTACATTAGGCTATAAAATTATTTCCAAGAGTAAGAATTTCTAGCCTTTATAAACTGTTGTTCAGTATTCTATGACCTACAGCAACTGAATGTCCAACGAGACACCCATTTTAGTTTGTTAATACTATAATTAGGCTTCTCCTATAAGGATAGGAGATTCGGGGTCCTGTGACTAACCCAGTAAGGGTGTACATTAGGCTATAAAATTATTTCCAAGAGTAAGAATTTCCAGCCTTTATAAACTGTTGTTGAGTATTCTTTGACCTAAAGCACCTGAATGTCCAACGAGACACCCATTTTAGTTTGTTAATACTATAATTAGGCTTCTCCTATAAGGATAGGAGATTCGGGGTCCTGTGACTAACCCAGTAATGGTGTACATTAGGCTATAAAATTATTTCCAAGAGTAAGAATTTCCAGCCTTTATAAACTGTTGTTGAGTATTCTTTGACCTAAAGCACCTGAATGTCCAACGAGACACCCATTTTAGTTTGTTAATACTATAATTAGGCTTCTCCTATAAGGATAGGAGATTCGGGGTCCTGTGACTAACCAACCCAATAAGGGTGTACATTAGGCTATAAAATTATTTCCAAGAGTAAGAATTTCCAGCCTTTATAAACTGTTGTTCAGTATTCTATGACCTACAGCAACTGAATATCCAACGAGATACCCATTTTAGTTTGTTAATACTATAATTAGGCTTCTCCTATAAGGATAGGAGATTCGGGCTCCTGTGACTAACCCAATAAGGGTGTACATTAGGCTATAAAATTATTTCCAAGAGTAAGAATTTCCAGCCTTTATAAACTGTTGTTTAGTATTCTTTGACCTAAAGCACCTGAATGTCCAACGAGACACCCATTTTAGTTTGTTAATACTATAATTAGGCTTCTCCTATAAGGATAGGAGATTCGGGGTCCTGTGACTAACCCAGTAAGGGTGTACATTAGGCTATAAAATTATTTCCTAGAGTAAGAATTTCCAGCCTTTATAAACTGTTGTTCAGTATTCTATGACCTACAACAACTGAATGTCCAACGAGACACCCATTTTAGTTTGTTAATACTATAATTAGGCTTCACCTATAAGGATAGGAGATTCGGGCTCCTGTGACTAACCCAATAAGGGTGTACATTAGGCTATAAAATTATTTCCAAGAGTAAGAATTTCCAGCCTTTATAAACTGTTGTTCAGTATTCTTTGACCTAAAGCACCTGAATGTCCAACGAGACACCCATTTTAGTTTGTTAATACTATAATTAGGCTTCTCCTATAAGGATAGGAGATTCGAGGTCCTGTGACTAACCCAGTAAGGGTGTACATTAGGCTATAAAATTATTTCCAAGAGTAAGAATTTCCAGCCTTTATAAACTGTTGTTGAGTATTCTTTGACCTAAAGCACCTGAATGTCCAACGAGACACCCATTTTAGTTTGTTAATACTATTATTAGGCTTCTCCTATAAGGATAGGAGATTCGGGGTCCTGTGACTAACCCAGTAAGGGTGTACATTAGGCTATAAAATTATTTCCACGAGTAAGAATTTCCAGCCTTTATAAACTGTTGTTGAGTATTCTTTGCCTAAAGCACCCGAATGTCCAACGAGACACCCATTTTAGTTTGTTAATACTATAATTAGGCTTCTCCTATAAGGATAGGAGATTCGGGGTCCTGTGACTAACCAACCCAATAAGGGTGTACATTAGGCTATAAAATTATTTCCAAGAGTAAGAATTTCTAGCCTTTATAAACTGTTGTTCAGTATTCTATGACCTACAGCAACTGAATGTCCAACGAGACACCCATTTTAGTTTGTTAATACTATAATTAGGCTTCTCCTATAAGGATAGGAGATTCGGGGTCCTGTGACTAACCCAGTAAGGGTGTACATTAGGCTATAAAATTATTTCCAAGAGTAAGAATTTCCAGCCTTTATAAACTGTTGTTGAGTATTCTTTGACCTAAAGCACCTGAATGTCCAACGAGACACCCATTTTAGTTTGTTAATACTATAATTAGGCTTCTCCTATAAGGATAGGAGATTCGGGGTCCTGTGACTAACCCAGTAATGGTGTACATTAGGCTATAAAATTATTTCCAAGAGTAAGAATTTCCAGCCTTTATAAACTGTTGTTGAGTATTCTTTGACCTAAAGCACCTGAATGTCCAACGAGACACCCATTTTAGTTTGTTAATACTATAATTAGGCTTCTCCTATAAGGATAGGAGATTCGGGGTCCTGTGACTAACCAACCCAATAAGGGTGTACATTAGGCTATAAAATTATTTCCAAGAGTAAGAATTTCCAGCCTTTATAAACTGTTGTTCAGTATTCTATGACCTACAGCAACTGAATGTCCAACGAGACACCCATTTTAGTTTGTTAATACTATAATTAGGCTTCTCCTATAAGGATAGGAGATTCGGGCTCCTGTGACTAACCCAATAAGGGTGTACATTAGGCTATAAAATTATTTCCAAGAGTAAGAATTTCCAGCCTTTATAAACTGTTGTTCAGTATTCTTTGACCTAAAGCACCTGAATGTCCAACGAGACACCCATTTTAGTTTGTTAATACTATAATTAGGCTTCTCCTATAAGGATAGGAGATTCGGGGTCCTGTGACTAACCCAGTAAGGGTGTACATTAGGCTATAAAATTATTTCCAAGAGTAAGAATTTCCAGCCTTTATAAACTGTTGTTGAGTATTCTTTGACCTAAAGCACCTGAATGTCCAACGAGACACCCATTTTAGTTTGTTAATACTATAATTAGGCTTCTCCTATAAGGATAGGAGATTCGGGGTCCTGTGACTAACCAACCCAATAAGGGTGTACATTAGGCTATAAAATTATTTCCAAGAGTAAGAATTTCCAGCCTTTATAAACTGTTGTTCAGTATTCTATGACCTACAGCAACTGAATGTCCAACGAGACACCCATTTTAGTTTGTTAATACTATAATTAGGCTTCTCCTATAAGGATAGGAGATTCGGGGTCCTGTGACTAACCCAGTAAGGGTGTACATTAGGCTATAAAATTATTTCCAAGAGTAAGAATTTCCAGCCTTTATAAACTGTTGTTGAGTATTCTTTGACCTAAAGCACCTGAATGTCCAACGAGACACCCATTTTAGTTTGTTAATACTATAATTAGGCTTCTCCTATAAGGATAGGAGATTCGGGGTCCTGTGACTAACCAACCCAATAAGGGTGTACATTAGGCTATAAAATTATTTCCAAGAGTAAGAATTTCCAGCCTTTATAAACTGTTGTTGAGTATTCTTTGACCTAAAGCACCTGAATGTCCAACGAGACACCCATTTTAGTTTGTTAATACTATAATTAGGCTTCTCCTATAAGGATAGGAGATTCGGGGTCCTGTGACTAACCAACCCAATAAGGGTGTACATTAGGCTATAAAATTATTTCCAAGAGTAAGAATTTCCAGCCTTTATAAACTGTTGTTCAGTATTCTATGACCTACAGCAACTGAATGTCCAACGAGACACCCATTTTAGTTTGTTAATACTATAATTAGGCTTCTCCTATAAGGATAGGAGATTCGGGCTCCTGTGACTAACCCAATAAGGGTGTACATTAGGCTATAAAATTATTTCCAAGAGTAAGAATTTCCAGCCTTTATAAACCGTTGTTCAGTATTCTTTGACCTAAAGCACCTGAATGTCCAACGAGACACCCATTTTAGTTTGTTAATACTATAATTAGGCTTCTCCTATAAGGATAGGAGATTCGGGGTCCTGTGACTAACCCAGTAAGGGTGTACATTAGGCTATAAAATTATTTCCAAGAGTAAGAATTTCCAGCCTTTATAAACTGTTGTTGAGTATTCTTTAACCTAAAGCACCTGAATGTCCAACGAGACACCCATTTTAGTTTGTTAATACTATAATTAGGCTTCTCCTATAAGGATAGGAGATTCGGGGTCCTGTGACTAACCAACCCAATAAGGGTGTACATTAGGCTATAAAATTATTTCCAAGAGTAAGAATTTCCAGCCTTTATAAACTGTTGTTCAGTATTCTATGACCTACAGCAACTGAATGTCAAACGAGATACCCATTTTAGTTTGTTAATACTATAATTAGGCTTCTCCTATAAGGATAGGAGATTCGGGCTCCTGTGACTAACCCAATAAGGGTGTACATTAGGCTATAAAATTATTTCCAAGAGTAAGAATTTCCAGCCTTTATAAACTGTTGTTTAGTATTCTTTGACCTAAAGCACCTGAATGTCCAACGAGACACCCATTTTAGTTTGTTAATACTATAATTAGGCTTCTCCTATAAGGATAGGAGATTCGGGGTCCTGTGACTAACCCAGTAAGGGTGTACATTAGGCTATAAAATTATTTCCTAGAGTAAGAATTTCCAGCCTTTATAAACTGTTGTTCAGTATTCTATGACCTACAACAACTGAATGTCCAACGAGACACCCATTTTAGTTTGTTAATACTATAATTAGGCTTCTCCTATAAGGATAGGAGATTCGGGCTCCTGTGACTAACCCAATAAGGGTGTACATTAGGCTATAAAATTATTTCCAAGAGTAAGAATTTCCAGCCTTTATAAACTGTTGTTCAGTATTCTTTGACCTAAAGCACCTGAATGTCCAACGAGACACCCATTTTAGTTTGTTAATACTATAATTAGGCTTCTCCTATAAGGATAGGAGATTCGAGGTCCTGTGACTAACCCAGTAAGGGTGTACATTAGGCTATAAAATTATTTCCAAGAGTAAGAATTTCCAGCCTTTATAAACTGTTGTTGAGTATTCTTTGACCTAAAGCACCTGAATGTCCAACGAGACACCCATTTTAGTTTGTTAATACTATAATTAGGCTTCTCCTATAAGGATAGGAGATTCGGGGTCCTGTGACTAACCCAGTAAGGGTGTACATTAGGCTATAAAATTATTTCCACGAGTAAGAATTTCCAGCCTTTATAAACTGTTGTTGAGTATTCTTTGCCTAAAGCACCCGAATGTCCAACGAGACACCCATTTTAGTTTGTTAATACTATAATTAGGCTTCTCCTATAAGGATAGGAGATTCGGGGTCCTGTGACTAACCAACCCAATAAGGGTGTACATTAGGCTATAAAATTATTTCCAAGAGTAAGAATTTCTAGCCTTTATAAACTGTTGTTCAGTATTCTATGACCTACAGCAACTGAATGTCCAACGAGACACCCATTTTAGTTTGTTAATACTATAATTAGGCTTCTCCTATAAGGATAGGAGATTCGGGGTCCTGTGACTAACCCAGTAAGGGTGTACATTAGGCTATAAAATTATTTCCAAGAGTAAGAATTTCCAGCCTTTATAAACTGTTGTTGAGTATTCTTTGACCTAAAGCACCTGAATGTCCAACGAGACACCCATTTTAGTTTGTTAATACTATAATTAGGCTTCTCCTATAAGGATAGGAGATTCGGGGTCCTGTGACTAACCCAGTAATGGTGTACATTAGGCTATAAAATTATTTCCAAGAGTAAGAATTTCCAGCCTTTATAAACTGTTGTTGAGTATTCTTTGACCTAAAGCACCTGAATGTCCAACGAGACACCCATTTTAGTTTGTTAATACTATAATTAGGCTTCTCCTATAAGGATAGGAGATTCGGGGTCCTGTGACTAACCAACCCAATAAGGGTGTACATTAGGCTATAAAATTATTTCCAAGAGTAAGAATTTCCAGCCTTTATAAACTGTTGTTCAGTATTCTATGACCTACAGCAACTGAATGTCCAACGAGACACCCATTTTAGTTTGTTAATACTATAATTAGGCTTCTCCTATAAGGATAGGAGATTCGGGCTCCTGTGACTAACCCAATAAGGGTGTACATTAGGCTATAAAATTATTTCCAAGAGTAAGAATTTCCAGCCTTTATAAACTGTTGTTCAGTATTCTTTGACCTAAAGCACCTGAATGTCCAACGAGACACCCATTTTAGTTTGTTAATACTATAATTAGGCTTCTCCTATAAGGATAGGAGATTCGGGGTCCTGTGACTAACCCAGTAAGGGTGTACATTAGGCTATAAAATTATTTCCAAGAGTAAGAATTTCCAGCCTTTATAAACTGTTGTTGAGTATTCTTTGACCTAAAGCACCTGAATGTCCAACGAGACACCCATTTTAGTTTGTTAATACTATAATTAGGCTTCTCCTATAAGGATAGGAGATTCGGGGTCCTGTGACTAACCCAGTAAGGGTGTACATTAGGCTATAAAATTATTTCCTAGAGTAAGAATTTCCAGCCTTTATAAACTGTTGTTCAGTATTCTATGACCTACAACAACTGAATGTCCAACGAGACACCCATTTTAGTTTGTTAATACTATAATTAGGCTTCTCCTATAAGGATAGGAGATTCGGGGTCCTGTGACTAACCCAGTAAGGGTGTACATTAGGCTATAAAATTATTTCCAAGAGTAAGAATTTTCCAGCCTTTATAAACTGTTGTTGAGTATTCTTTGACCTAAAGCACCTGAATGTCCAACGAGACACCCATTTTAGTTTGTTAATACTATAATTAGGCTTCTCCTATAAGGATAGGAGATTCGGGGTCCTGTGACTAACCAACCCAATAAGGGTGTACATTAGGCTATAAAATTATTTCCAAGAGTAAGAATTTCCAGCCTTTATAAACTGTTGTTCAGTATTCTATGACCTACAGCAACTGAATGTCCAACGAGACACCCATTTTAGTTTGTTAATACTATAATTAGGCTTCTCCTATAAGGATAGGAGATTCGGGCTCCTGTGACTAACCCAATAAGGGTGTACATTAGGCTATAAAATTATTTCCAAGAGTAAGAATTTCCAGCCTTTATAAACTGTTGTTCAGTATTCTTTGACCTAAAGCACCTGAATGTCCAACGAGACACCCATTTTAGTTTGTTAATACTATAATTAGGCTTCTCCTATAAGGATAGGAGATTCGGGGTCCTGTGACTAACCCAGTAAGGGTGTACATTAGGCTATAAAATTATTTCCAAGAGTAAGAATTTCCAGCCTTTATAAACTGTTGTTGAGTATTCTTTGACCTAAAGCACCTGAATGTCCAACGAGACACCCATTTTAGTTTGTTAATACTATAATTAGGCTTCTCCTATAAGGATAGGAGATTCGGGGTCCTGTGACTAACCCAGTAAGGGTGTACATTAGGCTATAAAATTATTTCCTAGAGTAAGAATTTCCAGCCTTTATAAACTGTTGTTCAGTATTCTATGACCTACAACAACTGAATGTCCAACGAGACACCCATTTTAGTTTGTTAATACTATAATTAGGCTTCTCCTATAAGGATAGGAGATTCGGGCTCCTGTGACTAACCCAATAAGGGTGTACATTAGGCTATAAAATTATTTCCAAGAGTAAGAATTTCCAGCCTTTATAAACTGTTGTTCAGTATTCTTTGACCTAAAGCACCTGAATGTCCAACGAGACACCCATTTTAGTTTGTTAATACTATAATTAGGCTTCTCCTATAAGGATAGGAGATTCGAGGTCCTGTGACTAACCCAGTAAGGGTGTACATTAGGCTATAAAATTATTTCCAAGAGTAAGAATTTCCAGCCTTTATAAACTGTTGTTGAGTATTCTTTGACCTAAAGCACCTGAATGTCCAACGAGACACCCATTTTAGTTTGTTAATACTATAATTAGGCTTCTCCTATAAGGATAGGAGATTCGGGGTCCTGTGACTAACCCAGTAAGGGTGTACATTAGGCTATAAAATTATTTCCACGAGTAAGAATTTCCAGCCTTTATAAACTGTTGTTGAGTATTCTTTGCCTAAAGCACCCGAATGTCCAACGAGACACCCATTTTAGTTTGTTAATACTATAATTAGGCTTCTCCTATAAGGATAGGAGATTCGGGGTCCTGTGACTAACCAACCCAATAAGGGTGTACATTAGGCTATAAAATTATTTCCAAGAGTAAGAATTTCTAGCCTTTATAAACTGTTGTTCAGTATTCTATGACCTACAGCAACTGAATGTCCAACGAGACACCCATTTTAGTTTGTTAATACTATAATTAGGCTTCTCCTATAAGGATAGGAGATTCGGGGTCCTGTGACTAACCCAGTAAGGGTGTACATTAGGCTATAAAATTATTTCCAAGAGTAAGAATTTCCAGCCTTTATAAACTGTTGTTGAGTATTCTTTGACCTAAAGCACCTGAATGTCCAACGAGACACCCATTTTAGTTTGTTAATACTATAATTAGGCTTCTCCTATAAGGATAGGAGATTCGGGGTCCTGTGACTAACCCAGTAATGGTGTACATTAGGCTATAAAATTATTTCCAAGAGTAAGAATTTCCAGCCTTTATAAACTGTTGTTGAGTATTCTTTGACCTAAAGCACCTGAATGTCCAACGAGACACCCATTTTAGTTTGTTAATACTATAATTAGGCTTCTCCTATAAGGATAGGAGATTCGGGGTCCTGTGACTAACCAACCCAATAAGGGTGTACATTAGGCTATAAAATTATTTCCAAGAGTAAGAATTTCCAGCCTTTATAAACTGTTGTTCAGTATTCTATGACCTACAGCAACTGAATGTCCAACGAGACACCCATTTTAGTTTGTTAATACTATAATTAGGCTTCTCCTATAAGGATAGGAGATTCGGGGTCCTGTGACTAACCCAATAAGGGTGTACATTAGGCTATAAAATTATTTCCAAGAGTAAGAATTTCCAGCCTTTATAAACTGTTGTTCAGTATTCTTTGACCTAAAGCACCTGAATGTCCAACGAGACACCCATTTTAGTTTGTTAATACTATAATTAGGCTTCTCCTATAAGGATAGGAGATTCGGGGTCCTGTGACTAACCCAGTAAGGGTGTACATTAGGCTATAAAATTATTTCCAAGAGTAAGAATTTCCAGCCTTTATAAACTGTTGTTGAGTATTCTTTGACCTAAAGCACCTGAATGTCCAACGAGACACCCATTTTAGTTTGTTAATACTATAATTAGGCTTCTCCTATAAGGATAGGAGATTCGGGGTCCTGTGACTAACCCAGTAAGGGTGTACATTAGGCTATAAAATTATTTCCTAGAGTAAGAATTTCCAGCCTTTATAAACTGTTGTTCAGTATTCTATGACCTACAACAACTGAATGTCCAACGAGACACCCATTTTAGTTTGTTAATACTATAATTAGGCTTCTCCTATAAGGATAGGAGATTCGGGGTCCTGTGACTAACCCAGTAAGGGTGTACATTAGGCTATAAAATTATTTCCAAGAGTAAGAATTTTCCAGCCTTTATAAACTGTTGTTGAGTATTCTTTGACCTAAAGCACCTGAATGTCCAACGAGACACCCATTTTAGTTTGTTAATACTATAATTAGGCTTCTCCTATAAGGATAGGAGATTCGGGGTCCTGTGACTAACCAACCCAATAAGGGTGTACATTAGGCTATAAAATTATTTCCAAGAGTAAGAATTTCCAGCCTTTATAAACTGTTGTTCAGTATTCTATGACCTACAGCAACTGAATGTCCAACGAGACACCCATTTTAGTTTGTTAATACTATAATTAGGCTTCTCCTATAAGGATAGGAGATTCGGGCTCCTGTGACTAACCCAATAAGGGTGTACATTAGGCTATAAAATTATTTCCAAGAGTAAGAATTTCCAGCCTTTATAAACTGTTGTTCAGTATTCTTTGACCTAAAGCACCTGAATGTCCAACGAGACACCCATTTTAGTTTGTTAATACTATAATTAGGCTTCTCCTATAAGGATAGGAGATTCGGGGTCCTGTGACTAACCCAGTAAGGGTGTACATTAGGCTATAAAATTATTTCCAAGAGTAAGAATTTCCAGCCTTTATAAACTGTTGTTGAGTATTCTTTGACCTAAAGCACCTGAATGTCCAACGAGACACCCATTTTAGTTTGTTAATACTATAATTAGGCTTCTCCTATAAGGATAGGAGATTCGGGGTCCTGTGACTAACCCAGTAAGGGTGTACATTAGGCTATAAAATTATTTCCTAGAGTAAGAATTTCCAGCCTTTATAAACTGTTGTTCAGTATTCTATGACCTACAACAACTGAATGTCCAACGAGACACCCATTTTAGTTTGTTAATACTATAATTAGGCTTCTCCTATAAGGATAGGAGATTCGGGCTCCTGTGACTAACCCAATAAGGGTGTACATTAGGCTATAAAATTATTTCCAAGAGTAAGAATTTCCAGCCTTTATAAACTGTTGTTCAGTATTCTTTGACCTAAAGCACCTGAATGTCCAACGAGACACCCATTTTAGTTTGTTAATACTATAATTAGGCTTCTCCTATAAGGATAGGAGATTCGAGGTCCTGTGACTAACCCAGTAAGGGTGTACATTAGGCTATAAAATTATTTCCAAGAGTAAGAATTTCCAGCCTTTATAAACTGTTGTTGAGTATTCTTTGACCTAAAGCACCTGAATGTCCAACGAGACACCCATTTTAGTTTGTTAATACTATAATTAGGCTTCTCCTATAAGGATAGGAGATTCGGGGTCCTGTGACTAACCCAGTAAGGGTGTACATTAGGCTATAAAATTATTTCCACGAGTAAGAATTTCCAGCCTTTATAAACTGTTGTTGAGTATTCTTTGCCTAAAGCACCCGAATGTCCAACGAGACACCCATTTTAGTTTGTTAATACTATAATTAGGCTTCTCCTATAAGGATAGGAGATTCGGGGTCCTGTGACTAACCAACCCAATAAGGGTGTACATTAGGCTATAAAATTATTTCCAAGAGTAAGAATTTCTAGCCTTTATAAACTGTTGTTCAGTATTCTATGACCTACAGCAACTGAATGTCCAACGAGACACCCATTTTAGTTTGTTAATACTATAATTAGGCTTCTCCTATAAGGATAGGAGATTCGGGGTCCTGTGACTAACCCAGTAAGGGTGTACATTAGGCTATAAAATTATTTCCAAGAGTAAGAATTTCCAGCCTTTATAAACTGTTGTTGAGTATTCTTTGACCTAAAGCACCTGAATGTCCAACGAGACACCCATTTTAGTTTGTTAATACTATAATTAGGCTTCTCCTATAAGGATAGGAGATTCGGGGTCCTGTGACTAACCCAGTAATGGTGTACATTAGGCTATAAAATTATTTCCAAGAGTAAGAATTTCCAGCCTTTATAAACTGTTGTTGAGTATTCTTTGACCTAAAGCACCTGAATGTCCAACGAGACACCCATTTTAGTTTGTTAATACTATAATTAGGCTTCTCCTATAAGGATAGGAGATTCGGGGTCCTGTGACTAACCAACCCAATAAGGGTGTACATTAGGCTATAAAATTATTTCCAAGAGTAAGAATTTCCAGCCTTTATAAACTGTTGTTCAGTATTCTATGACCTACAGCAACTGAATGTCCAACGAGACACCCATTTTAGTTTGTTAATACTATAATTAGGCTTCTCCTATAAGGATAGGAGATTCGGGGTCCTGTGACTAACCCAATAAGGGTGTACATTAGGCTATAAAATTATTTCCAAGAGTAAGAATTTCCAGCCTTTATAAACTGTTGTTCAGTATTCTTTGACCTAAAGCACCTGAATGTCCAACGAGACACCCATTTTAGTTTGTTAATACTATAATTAGGCTTCTCCTATAAGGATAGGAGATTCGGGGTCCTGTGACTAACCCAGTAAGGGTGTACATTAGGCTATAAAATTATTTCCAAGAGTAAGAATTTCCAGCCTTTATAAACTGTTGTTGAGTATTCTTTGACCTAAAGCACCTGAATGTCCAACGAGACACCCATTTTAGTTTGTTAATACTATAATTAGGCTTCTCCTATAAGGATAGGAGATTCGGGGTCCTGTGACTAACCCAGTAAGGGTGTACATTAGGCTATAAAATTATTTCCTAGAGTAAGAATTTCCAGCCTTTATAAACTGTTGTTCAGTATTCTATGACCTACAACAACTGAATGTCCAACGAGACACCCATTTTAGTTTGTTAATACTATAATTAGGCTTCTCCTATAAGGATAGGAGATTCGGGGTCCTGTGACTAACCCAGTAAGGGTGTACATTAGGCTATAAAATTTTTTCCAAGAGTAAGAATTTTCCAGCCTTTATAAACTGTTGTTGAGTATTCTTTGACCTAAAGCACCTGAATGTCCAACGAGACACCCATTTTAGTTTGTTAATACTATAATTAGGCTTCTCCTATAAGGATAGGAGATTCGGGGTCCTGTGACTAACCAACCCAATAAGGGTGTACATTAGGCTATAAAATTATTTCCAAGAGTAAGAATTTCCAGCCTTTATAAACTGTTGTTCAGTATTCTATGACCTACAGCAACTGAATGTCCAACGAGACACCCATTTTAGTTTGTTAATACTATAATTAGGCTTCTCCTATAAGGATAGGAGATTCGGGCTCCTGTGACTAACCCAATAAGGGTGTACATTAGGCTATAAAATTATTTCCAAGAGTAAGAATTTCCAGCCTTTATAAACTGTTGTTCAGTATTCTTTGACCTAAAGCACCTGAATGTCCAACGAGACACCCATTTTAGTTTGTTAATACTATAATTAGGCTTCTCCTATAAGGATAGGAGATTCGGGGTCCTGTGACTAACCCAGTAAGGGTGTACATTAGGCTATAAAATTATTTCCAAGAGTAAGAATTTCCAGCCTTTATAAACTGTTGTTGAGTATTCTTTGACCTAAAGCACCTGAATGTCCAACGAGACACCCATTTTAGTTTGTTAATACTATAATTAGGCTTCTCCTATAAGGATAGGAGATTCGGGGTCCTGTGACTAACCCAGTAAGGGTGTACATTAGGCTATAAAATTATTTCCTAGAGTAAGAATTTCCAGCCTTTATAAACTGTTGTTCAGTATTCTATGACCTACAACAACTGAATGTCCAACGAGACACCCATTTTAGTTTGTTAATACTATAATTAGGCTTCTCCTATAAGGATAGGAGATTCGGGCTCCTGTGACTAACCCAATAAGGGTGTACATTAGGCTATAAAATTATTTCCAAGAGTAAGAATTTCCAGCCTTTATAAACTGTTGTTCAGTATTCTTTGACCTAAAGCACCTGAATGTCCAACGAGACACCCATTTTAGTTTGTTAATACTATAATTAGGCTTCTCCTATAAGGATAGGAGATTCGAGGTCCTGTGACTAACCCAGTAAGGGTGTACATTAGGCTATAAAATTATTTCCAAGAGTAAGAATTTCCAGCCTTTATAAACTGTTGTTGAGTATTCTTTGACCTAAAGCACCTGAATGTCCAACGAGACACCCATTTTAGTTTGTTAATACTATAATTAGGCTTCTCCTATAAGGATAGGAGATTCGGGGTCCTGTGACTAACCCAGTAAGGGTGTACATTAGGCTATAAAATTATTTCCACGAGTAAGAATTTCCAGCCTTTATAAACTGTTGTTGAGTATTCTTTGCCTAAAGCACCCGAATGTCCAACGAGACACCCATTTTAGTTTGTTAATACTATAATTAGGCTTCTCCTATAAGGATAGGAGATTCGGGGTCCTGTGACTAACCAACCCAATAAGGGTGTACATTAGGCTATAAAATTATTTCCAAGAGTAAGAATTTCTAGCCTTTATAAACTGTTGTTCAGTATTCTATGACCTACAGCAACTGAATGTCCAACGAGACACCCATTTTAGTTTGTTAATACTATAATTAGGCTTCTCCTATAAGGATAGGAGATTCGGGGTCCTGTGACTAACCCAGTAAGGGTGTACATTAGGCTATAAAATTATTTCCAAGAGTAAGAATTTCCAGCCTTTATAAACTGTTGTTGAGTATTCTTTGACCTAAAGCACCTGAATGTCCAACGAGACACCCATTTTAGTTTGTTAATACTATAATTAGGCTTCTCCTATAAGGATAGGAGATTCGGGGTCCTGTGACTAACCCAGTAATGGTGTACATTAGGCTATAAAATTATTTCCAAGAGTAAGAATTTCCAGCCTTTATAAACTGTTGTTGAGTATTCTTTGACCTAAAGCACCTGAATGTCCAACGAGACACCCATTTTAGTTTGTTAATACTATAATTAGGCTTCTCCTATAAGGATAGGAGATTCGGGGTCCTGTGACTAACCAACCCAATAAGGGTGTACATTAGGCTATAAAATTATTTCCAAGAGTAAGAATTTCCAGCCTTTATAAACTGTTGTTCAGTATTCTATGACCTACAGCAACTGAATGTCCAACGAGACACCCATTTTAGTTTGTTAATACTATAATTAGGCTTCTCCTATAAGGATAGGAGATTCGGGCTCCTGTGACTAACCCAATAAGGGTGTACATTAGGCTATAAAATTATTTCCAAGAGTAAGAATTTCCAGCCTTTATAAACTGTTGTTCAGTATTCTTTGACCTAAAGCACCTGAATGTCCAACGAGACACCCATTTTAGTTTGTTAATACTATAATTAGGCTTCTCCTATAAGGATAGGAGATTCGGGGTCCTGTGACTAACCCAGTAAGGGTGTACATTAGGCTATAAAATTATTTCCAAGAGTAAGAATTTCCAGCCTTTATAAACTGTTGTTGAGTATTCTTTGACCTAAAGCACCTGAATGTCCAACGAGACACCCATTTTAGTTTGTTAATACTATAATTAGGCTTCTCCTATAAGGATAGGAGATTCGGGGTCCTGTGACTAACCAACCCAATAAGGGTGTACATTAGGCTATAAAATTATTTCCAAGAGTAAGAATTTCCAGCCTTTATAAACTGTTGTTCAGTATTCTATGACCTACAGCAACTGAATGTCCAACGAGACACCCATTTTAGTTTGTTAATACTATAATTAGGCTTCTCCTATAAGGATAGGAGATTCGGGGTCCTGTGACTAACCCAGTAAGGGTGTACATTAGGCTATAAAATTATTTCCAAGAGTAAGAATTTCCAGCCTTTATAAACTGTTGTTGAGTATTCTTTGACCTAAAGCACCTGAATGTCCAACGAGACACCCATTTTAGTTTGTTAATACTATAATTAGGCTTCTCCTATAAGGATAGGAGATTCGGGGTCCTGTGACTAACCAACCCAATAAGGGTGTACATTAGGCTATAAAATTATTTCCAAGAGTAAGAATTTCCAGCCTTTATAAACTGTTGTTGAGTATTCTTTGACCTAAAGCACCTGAATGTCCAACGAGACACCCATTTTAGTTTGTTAATACTATAATTAGGCTTCTCCTATAAGGATAGGAGATTCGGGGTCCTGTGACTAACCAACCCAATAAGGGTGTACATTAGGCTATAAAATTATTTCCAAGAGTAAGAATTTCCAGCCTTTATAAACTGTTGTTCAGTATTCTATGACCTACAGCAACTGAATGTCCAACGAGACACCCATTTTAGTTTGTTAATACTATAATTAGGCTTCTCCTATAAGGATAGGAGATTCGGGCTCCTGTGACTAACCCAATAAGGGTGTACATTAGGCTATAAAATTATTTCCAAGAGTAAGAATTTCCAGCCTTTATAAACTGTTGTTCAGTATTCTTTGACCTAAAGCACCTGAATGTCCAACGAGACACCCATTTTAGTTTGTTAATACTATAATTAGGCTTCTCCTATAAGGATAGGAGATTCGGGGTCCTGTGACTAACCCAGTAAGGGTGTACATTAGGCTATAAAATTATTTCCAAGAGTAAGAATTTCCAGCCTTTATAAACTGTTGTTGAGTATTCTTTGACCTAAAGCACCTGAATGTCCAACGAGACACCCATTTTAGTTTGTTAATACTATAATTAGGCTTCTCCTATAAGGATAGGAGATTCGGGGTCCTGTGACTAACCAACCCAATAAGGGTGTACATTAGGCTATAAAATTATTTCCAAGAGTAAGAATTTCCAGCCTTTATAAACTGTTGTTCAGTATTCTATGACCTACAGCAACTGAATGTCCAACGAGACACCCATTTTAGTTTGTTAATACTATAATTAGGCTTCTCCTATAAGGATAGGAGATTCGGGGTCCTGTGACTAACCCAGTAAGGGTGTACATTAGGCTATAAAATTATTTCCAAGAGTAAGAATTTCCAGCCTTTATAAACTGTTGTTGAGTATTCTTTGACCTAAAGCACCTGAATGTCCAACGAGACACCCATTTTAGTTTGTTAATACTATAATTAGGCTTCTCCTATAAGGATAGGAGATTCGGGGTCCTGTGACTAACCAACCCAATAAGGGTGTACATTAGGCTATAAAATTATTTCCAAGAGTAAGAATTTCCAGCCTTTATAAACTGTTGTTGAGTATTCTTTGACCTAAAGCACCTGAATGTCCAACGAGACACCCATTTTAGTTTGTTAATACTATAATTAGGCTTCTCCTATAAGGATAGGAGATTCGGGGTCCTGTGACTAACCCAGTAATGGTGTACATTAGGCTATAAAATTATTTCCAAGAGTAAGAATTTCCAGCCTTTATAAACTGTTGTTGAGTATTCTTTGACCTAAAGCACCTGAATGTCCAACGAGACACCCATTTTAGTTTGTTAATACTATAATTAGGCTTCTCCTATAAGGATAGGAGATTCGGGGTCCTGTGACTAACCAACCCAATAAGGGTGTACATTAGGCTATAAAATTATTTCCAAGAGTAAGAATTTCCAGCCTTTATAAACTGTTGTTCAGTATTCTATGACCTACAGCAACTGAATGTCCAACGAGACACCCATTTTAGTTTGTTAATACTATAATTAGGCTTCTCCTATAAGGATAGGAGATTCGGGCTCCTGTGACTAACCCAATAAGGGTGTACATTAGGCTATAAAATTATTTCCAAGAGTAAGAATTTCCAGCCTTTATAAACTGTTGTTCAGTATTCTTTGACCTAAAGCACCTGAATGTCCAACGAGACACCCATTTTAGTTTGTTAATACTATAATTAGGCTTCTCCTATAAGGATAGGAGATTCGGGGTCCTGTGACTAACCCAGTAAGGGTGTACATTAGGCTATAAAATTATTTCCAAGAGTAAGAATTTCCAGCCTTTATAAACTGTTGTTGAGTATTCTTTGACCTCAAGCACCTGAATGTCCAACGAGACACCCATTTTAGTTTGTTAATACTATAATTAGGCTTCTCCTATAAGGATAGGAGATTCGGGGTCCTGTGACTAACCAACCCAATAAGGGTGTACATTAGGCTATAAAATTATTTCCAAGAGTAAGAATTTCCAGCCTTTATAAACTGTTGTTGAGTATTCTTTGACCTAAAGCACCTGAATGTCCAACGAGACACCCATTTTAGTTTGTTAATACTATAATTAGGCTTCTCCTATAAGGATAGGAGATTCGGGGTCCTATGACTAACCCAGTAATGGTGTACATTAGGCTATAAAATTATTTCCAAGAGTAAGAATTTCCAGCCTTTATAAACTGTTGTTGAGTATTCTTTGACCTAAAGCACCTGAATGTCCAACGAGACACCCATTTTAGTTTGTTAATACTATAATTAGGCTTCTCCTATAAGGATAGGAGATTCGGGGTCCTGTGACTAACCAACCCAATAAGGGTGTACATTAGGCTATAAAATTATTTCCAAGAGTAAGAATTTCCAGCCTTTATAAACTGTTGTTCAGTATTCTATGACCTACAGCAACTGAATGTCCAACGAGACACCCATTTTAGTTTGTTAATACTATAATTAGGCTTCTCCTATAAGGATAGGAGATTCGGGCTCCTGTGACTAACCCAATAAGGGTGTACATTAGGCTATAAAATTATTTCCAAGAGTAAGAATTTCCAGCCTTTATAAACTGTTGTTCAGTATTCTTTGACCTAAAGCACCTGAATGTCCAACGAGACACCCATTTTAGTTTGTTAATACTATAATTAGGCTTCTCCTATAAGGATAGGAGATTCGGGGTCCTGTGACTAACCCAGTAAGGGTGTACATTAGGCTATAAAATTATTTCCAAGAGTAAGAATTTCCAGCCTTTATAAACTGTTGTTGAGTATTCTTTGACCTAAAGCACCTGAATGTCCAACGAGACACCCATTTTAGTTTGTTAATACTATAATTAGGCTTCTCCTATAAGGATAGGAGATTCGGGGTCCTGTGACTAACCAACCCAATAAGGGTGTACATTAGGCTATAAAATTATTTCCAAGAGTAAGAATTTCCAGCCTTTATAAACTGTTGTTCAGTATTCTATGACCTACAGCAACTGAATGTCCAACGAGACACCCATTTTAGTTTGTTAATACTATAATTAGGCTTCTCCTATAAGGATAGGAGATTCGGGGTCCTGTGACTAACCCAGTAAGGGTGTACATTAGGCTATAAAATTATTTCCAAGAGTAAGAATTTCCAGCCTTTATAAACTGTTGTTGAGTATTCTTTGACCTAAAGCACCTGAATGTCCAACGAGACACCCATTTTAGTTTGTTAATACTATAATTAGGCTTCTCCTATAAGGATAGGAGATTCGGGGTCCTGTGACTAACCAACCCAATAAGGGTGTACATTAGGCTATAAAATTATTTCCAAGAGTAAGAATTTCCAGCCTTTATAAACTGTTGTTGAGTATTCTTTGACCTAAAGCACCTGAATGTCCAACGAGACACCCATTTTAGTTTGTTAATACTATAATTAGGCTTCTCCTATAAGGATAGGAGATTCGGGGTCCTGTGACTAACCAACCCAATAAGGGTGTACATTAGGCTATAAAATTATTTCCAAGAGTAAGAATTTCCAGCCTTTATAAACTGTTGTTCAGTATTCTATGACCTACAGCAACTGAATGTCCAACGAGACACCCATTTTAGTTTGTTAATACTATAATTAGGCTTCTCCTATAAGGATAGGAGATTCGGGCTCCTGTGACTAACCCAATAAGGGTGTACATTAGGCTATAAAATTATTTCCAAGAGTAAGAATTTCCAGCCTTTATAAACCGTTGTTCAGTATTCTTTGACCTAAAGCACCTGAATGTCCAACGAGACACCCATTTTAGTTTGTTAATACTATAATTAGGCTTCTCCTATAAGGATAGGAGATTCGGGGTCCTGTGACTAACCCAGTAAGGGTGTACATTAGGCTATAAAATTATTTCCAAGAGTAAGAATTTCCAGCCTTTATAAACTGTTGTTGAGTATTCTTTGACCTAAAGCACCTGAATGTCCAACGAGACACCCATTTTAGTTTGTTAATACTATAATTAGGCTTCTCCTATAAGGATAGGAGATTCGGGGTCCTGTGACTAACCCAGTAAGGGTGTACATTAGGCTATAAAATTATTTCCAAGAGTAAGAATTTCCAGCCTTTATAAACTGTTGTTGAGTATTCTTTGACCTCAAGCACCTGAATGTCCAACGAGACACCCATTTTAGTTTGTTAATACTATAATTAGGCTTCTCCTATAAGGATAGGAGATTCGGGGTCCTGTGACTAACCAACCCAATAAGGGTGTACATTAGGCTATAAAATTATTTCCAAGAGTAAGAATTTCCAGCCTTTATAAACTGTTGTTGAGTATTCTTTGACCTAAAGCACCTGAATGTCCAACGAGACACCCATTTTAGTTTGTTAATACTATAATTAGGCTTCTCCTATAAGGATAGGAGATTCGGGGTCCTGTGACTAACCCAGTAATGGTGTACATTAGGCTATAAAATTATTTCCAAGAGTAAGAATTTCCAGCCTTTATAAACTGTTGTTGAGTATTCTTTGACCTAAAGCACCTGAATGTCCAACGAGACACCCATTTTAGTTTGTTAATACTATAATTAGGCTTCTCCTATAAGGATAGGAGATTCGGGGTCCTGTGACTAACCCAGTAAGGGTGTACATTAGGCTATAAAATTATTTCCAAGAGTAAGAATTTCCAGCCTTTATAAACTGTTGTTGAGTATTCTTTGACCTAAAGCACCTGAATGTCCAACGAGACACCCATTTTAGTTTGTTAATACTATAATTAGGCTTCTCCTATAAGGATAGGAGATTCGGGGTCCTGTGACTAACCAACCCAATAAGGGTGTACATTAGGCTATAAAATTATTTCCAAGAGTAAGAATTTCCAGCCTTTATAAACTGTTGTTCAGTATTCTATGACCTACAGCAACTGAATGTCCAACGAGACACCCATTTTAGTTTGTTAATACTATAATTAGGCTTCTCCTATAAGGATAGGAGATTCGGGCTCCTGTGACTAACCCAATAAGGGTGTACATTAGGCTATAAAATTATTTCCAAGAGTAAGAATTTCCAGCCTTTATAAACCGTTGTTCAGTATTCTTTGACCTAAAGCACCTGAATGTCCAACGAGACACCCATTTTAGTTTGTTAATACTATAATTAGGCTTCTCCTATAAGGATAGGAGATTCGGGGTCCTGTGACTAACCCAATAAGGGTGTACATTAGGCTATAAAATTATTTCCAAGAGTAAGAATTTCCAGCCTTTATAAACTGTTGTTCAGTATTCTTTGACCTAAAGCACCTGAATGTCCAACGAGACACCCATTTTAGTTTGTTAATACTATAATTAGGCTTCTCCTATAAGGATAGGAGATTCGGGGTCCTGTGACTAACCCAGTAAGGGTGTACATTAGGCTATAAAATTATTTCCAAGAGTAAGAATTTCCAGCCTTTATAAACTGTTGTTGAGTATTCTTTGACCTAAAGCACCTGAATGTCCAACGAGACACCCATTTTAGTTTGTTAATACTATAATTAGGCTTCTCCTATAAGGATAGGAGATTCGGGGTCCTGTGACTAACCCAGTAATGGTGTACATTAGGCTATAAAATTATTTCCAAGAGTAAGAATTTCCAGCCTTTATAAACTGTTGTTGAGTATTCTTTGACCTAAAGCACCTGAATGTCCAACGAGACACCCATTTTAGTTTGTTAATACTATAATTAGGCTTCTCCTATAAGGATAGGAGATTCGGGGTCCTGTGACTAACCAACCCAATAAGGGTGTACATTAGGCTATAAAATTATTTCCAAGAGTAAGAATTTCCAGCCTTTATAAACTGTTGTTCAGTATTCTATGACCTACAGCAACTGAATGTCCAACGAGACACCCATTTTAGTTTGTTAATACTATAATTAGGCTTCTCCTATAAGGATAGGAGATTCGGGCTCCTGTGACTAACCCAATAAGGGTGTACATTAGGCTATAAAATTATTTCCAAGAGTAAGAATTTCCAGCCTTTATAAACCGTTGTTCAGTATTCTTTGACCTAAAGCACCTGAATGTCCAACGAGACACCCATTTTAGTTTGTTAATACTATAATTAGGCTTCTCCTATAAGGATAGGAGATTCGGGGTCCTGTGACTAACCCAGTAAGGGTGTACATTAGGCTATAAAATTATTTCCAAGAGTAAGAATTTCCAGCCTTTATAAACTGTTGTTGAGTATTCTTTGACCTAAAGCACCTGAATGTCCAACGAGACACCCATTTTAGTTTGTTAATACTATAATTAGGCTTCTCCTATAAGGATAGGAGATTCGGGGTCCTGTGACTAACCCAGTAAGGGTGTACATTAGGCTATAAAATTATTTCCAAGAGTAAGAATTTCCAGCCTTTATAAACTGTTGTTGAGTATTCTTTGACCTCAAGCACCTGAATGTCCAACGAGACACCCATTTTAGTTTGTTAATACTATAATTAGGCTTCTCCTATAAGGATAGGAGATTCGGGGTCCTGTGACTAACCAACCCAATAAGGGTGTACATTAGGCTATAAAATTATTTCCAAGAGTAAGAATTTCCAGCCTTTATAAACTGTTGTTCAGTATTCTTTGACCTACAGCACCTGAATGTCCAACGAGACACCCATTTTAGTTTGTTAATACTATAATTAGGCTTCTCCTATAAGGATAGGAGATTCGGGGTCCTGTGACTAACCAACCCAATAAGGGTGTAAATTAGGCTATAAAATTATTTCCAAGAGTAAGAATTTCCAGCCTTTATAAACTGTTGTTGAGTATTCTTTGACCTAAAGCACCTGAATGTCCAACGAGACACCCATTTTAGTTTGTTAATACTATAATTAGGCTTCTCCTATAAGGATAGGAGATTCGGGGTCCTGTGACTAACCCAGTAAGGGTGTACATTAGGCTATAAAATTATTTCCAAGAGTAAGAATTTCCAGCCTTTATAAACTGTTGTTCAGTATTCTATGACCTACAGCAACTGAATGTCCAACGAGACACCCATTTTAGTTTGTTAATACTATAATTAGGCTTCTCCTATAAGGATAGGAGATTCGGGGTCCTGTGACTAACCCAATAAGGGTGTACATTAGGCTATAAAATTATTTCCAAGAGTAAGAATTTCCAGCCTTTATAAACTGTTGTTCAGTATTCTTTGACCTAAAGCACCTGAATGTCCAACGAGACACCCATTTTAGTTTGTTAATACTATAATTAGGCTTCTCCTATAAGGATAGGAGATTCGGGGTCCTGTGACTAACCCAGTAAGGGTGTACATTAGGCTATAAAATTATTTCCAAGAGTAAGAATTTCCAGCCTTTATAAACTGTTGTTGAGTATTCTTTGACCTAAAGCACCTGAATGTCCAACGAGACACCCATTTTAGTTTGTTAATACTATAATTAGGCTTCTCCTATAAGGATAGGAGATTCGGGGTCCTGTGACTAACCCAGTACGGGTGTACATTAGGCTATAAAATTATTTCCAAGAGTAAGAATTTCCAGCCTTTATAAACTGTTGTTCAGTATTCTTTGACCTAAAGCACCTGAATGTCCAACGAGACACCCATTTTAGTTTGTTAATACTATAATTAGGCTTCTCCTATAAGGATAGGAGATTCGGGGTCCTGTGACTAACCAACCCAATAAGGGTGTACATTAGGCTATAAAATTATTTCCAAGAGTAAGAATTTCCAGCCTTTATAAACTGTTGTTGAGTATTCTTTGACCTAAAGCACCTGAATGTCCAACGAGACACCCATTTTAGTTTGTTAATACTATAATTAGGCTTCTCCTATAAGGATAGGAGATTCGGGGTCCTGTGACTAACCCAGTAATGGTGTACATTAGGCTATAAAATTATTTCCAAGAGTAAGAATTTCCAGCCTTTATAAACTGTTGTTGAGTATTCTTTGACCTAAAGCACCTGAATGTCCAACGAGACACCCATTTTAGTTTGTTAATACTATAATTAGGCTTCTCCTATAAGGATAGGAGATTCGGGGTCCTGTGACTAACCCAGTAAGGGTGTACATTAGGCTATAAAATTATTTCCAAGAGTAAGAATTTCCAGCCTTTATAAACTGTTGTTGAGTATTCTTTGACCTAAAGCACCTGAATGTCCAACGAGACACCCATTTTAGTTTGTTAATACTATAATTAGGCTTCTCCTATAAGGATAGGAGATTCGGGGTCCTGTGACTAACCAACCCAATAAGGGTGTACATTAGGCTATAAAATTATTTCCAAGAGTAAGAATTTCCAGCCTTTATAAACTGTTGTTCAGTATTCTATGACCTACAGCAACTGAATGTCCAACGAGACACCCATTTTAGTTTGTTAATACTATAATTAGGCTTCTCCTATAAGGATAGGAGATTCGGGCTCCTGTGACTAACCCAATAAGGGTGTACATTAGGCTATAAAATTATTTCCAAGAGTAAGAATTTCCAGCCTTTATAAACCGTTGTTCAGTATTCTTTGACCTAAAGCACCTGAATGTCCAACGAGACACCCATTTTAGTTTGTTAATACTATAATTAGGCTTCTCCTATAAGGATAGGAGATTCGGGGTCCTGTGACTAACCCAATAAGGGTGTACATTAGGCTATAAAATTATTTCCAAGAGTAAGAATTTCCAGCCTTTATAAACTGTTGTTCAGTATTCTTTGACCTAAAGCACCTGAATGTCCAACGAGACACCCATTTTAGTTTGTTAATACTATAATTAGGCTTCTCCTATAAGGATAGGAGATTCGGGGTCCTGTGACTAACCCAGTAAGGGTGTACATTAGGCTATAAAATTATTTCCAAGAGTAAGAATTTCCAGCCTTTATAAACTGTTGTTGAGTATTCTTTGACCTAAAGCACCTGAATGTCCAACGAGACACCCATTTTAGTTTGTTAATACTATAATTAGGCTTCTCCTATAAGGATAGGAGATTCGGGGTCCTGTGACTAACCCAGTAATGGTGTACATTAGGCTATAAAATTATTTCCAAGAGTAAGAATTTCCAGCCTTTATAAACTGTTGTTGAGTATTCTTTGACCTAAAGCACCTGAATGTCCAACGAGACACCCATTTTAGTTTGTTAATACTATAATTAGGCTTCTCCTATAAGGATAGGAGATTCGGGGTCCTGTGACTAACCAACCCAATAAGGGTGTACATTAGGCTATAAAATTATTTCCAAGAGTAAGAATTTCCAGCCTTTATAAACTGTTGTTCAGTATTCTATGACCTACAGCAACTGAATGTCCAACGAGACACCCATTTTAGTTTGTTAATACTATAATTAGGCTTCTCCTATAAGGATAGGAGATTCGGGCTCCTGTGACTAACCCAATAAGGGTGTACATTAGGCTATAAAATTATTTCCAAGAGTAAGAATTTCCAGCCTTTATAAACCGTTGTTCAGTATTCTTTGACCTAAAGCACCTGAATGTCCAACGAGACACCCATTTTAGTTTGTTAATACTATAATTAGGCTTCTCCTATAAGGATAGGAGATTCGGGGTCCTGTGACTAACCCAGTAAGGGTGTACATTAGGCTATAAAATTATTTCCAAGAGTAAGAATTTCCAGCCTTTATAAACTGTTGTTGAGTATTCTTTGACCTAAAGCACCTGAATGTCCAACGAGACACCCATTTTAGTTTGTTAATACTATAATTAGGCTTCTCCTATAAGGATAGGAGATTCGGGGTCCTGTGACTAACCCAGTAAGGGTGTACATTAGGCTATAAAATTATTTCCAAGAGTAAGAATTTCCAGCCTTTATAAACTGTTGTTGAGTATTCTTTGACCTCAAGCACCTGAATGTCCAACGAGACACCCATTTTAGTTTGTTAATACTATAATTAGGCTTCTCCTATAAGGATAGGAGATTCGGGGTCCTGTGACTAACCAACCCAATAAGGGTGTACATTAGGCTATAAAATTATTTCCAAGAGTAAGAATTTCCAGCCTTTATAAACTGTTGTTCAGTATTCTTTGACCTACAGCACCTGAATGTCCAACGAGACACCCATTTTAGTTTGTTAATACTATAATTAGGCTTCTCCTATAAGGATAGGAGATTCGGGGTCCTGTGACTAACCAACCCAATAAGGGTGTAAATTAGGCTATAAAATTATTTCCAAGAGTAAGAATTTCCAGCCTTTATAAACTGTTGTTGAGTATTCTTTGACCTAAAGCACCTGAATGTCCAACGAGACACCCATTTTAGTTTGTTAATACTATAATTAGGCTTCTCCTATAAGGATAGGAGATTCGGGGTCCTGTGACTAACCCAGTAAGGGTGTACATTAGGCTATAAAATTATTTCCAAGAGTAAGAATTTCCAGCCTTTATAAACTGTTGTTCAGTATTCTATGACCTACAGCAACTGAATGTCCAACGAGACACCCATTTTAGTTTGTTAATACTATAATTAGGCTTCTCCTATAAGGATAGGAGATTCGGGGTCCTGTGACTAACCCAATAAGGGTGTACATTAGGCTATAAAATTATTTCCAAGAGTAAGAATTTCCAGCCTTTATAAACTGTTGTTCAGTATTCTTTGACCTAAAGCACCTGAATGTCCAACGAGACACCCATTTTAGTTTGTTAATACTATAATTAGGCTTCTCCTATAAGGATAGGAGATTCGGGGTCCTGTGACTAACCCAGTAAGGGTGTACATTAGGCTATAAAATTATTTCCAAGAGTAAGAATTTCCAGCCTTTATAAACTGTTGTTGAGTATTCTTTGACCTAAAGCACCTGAATGTCCAACGAGACACCCATTTTAGTTTGTTAATACTATAATTAGGCTTCTCCTATAAGGATAGGAGATTCGGGGTCCTGTGACTAACCCAGTACGGGTGTACATTAGGCTATAAAATTATTTCCAAGAGTAAGAATTTCCAGCCTTTATAAACTGTTGTTGAGTATTCTTTGACCTAAAGCACCTGAATGTCCAACGAGACACCCATTTTAGTTTGTTAATACTATAATTAGGCTTCTCCTATAAGGATAGGAGATTCGGGGTCCTGTGACTAACCAACCCAATAAGGGTGTACATTAGGCTATAAAATTATTTCCAAGAGTAAGAATTTCCAGCCTTTATAAACTGTTGTTCAGTATTCTATGACCTACAGCACCTGAATGTCCAACGAGACACCCATTTTAGTTTGTTAATACTATAATTAGGCTTCTCCTATAAGGATAGGAGATTCGGGGTCCTGTGACTAACCCAATAAGGGTGTACATTAGGCTATAAAATTATTTCCAAGAGTAAGAATTTCCAGCCTTTATAAACTGTTGTTCAGTATTCTTTGACCTAGACCACCTGAATGTCCAACGAGACACCCATTTTAGTTTGTTAATACTATAATTAGGCTTCTCCTATAAGCATAGGAGATTCGGGGTCCTGTGACTAACCCAGTAAGGGTGTACATTAGGCTATAAAATTATTTCCAAGAGTAAGAATTTCCAGCCTTTATAAACTGTTGTTCAGTATTCTTTGACCTACAGCACCTGAATGTCCAACGAGACACCCATTTAAGTTTGTTAATACTATAATTAGGCTTCTCCTATAAGGATAGGAGATTCGGGGTCCTGTGACTAACCCAATAAGGGTGTACATTAGGCTATAAAATTATTTCCAAGAGTAAGAATTTCCAGCCTTTATAAACTGTTGTTCAGTATTCTTTGACCTACACCACCTGAATGTCCAACGAGACACCCATTTTAGTTTGTTAATACTATAATTAGGCTTCTCCTATAAGGATAGGAGATTCGGGGTCCTGTGACTAACCAACCCAATAAGGGTGTACATTAGGCTATAAAATTATTTCCAAGAGTAAGAATTTCCAGCCTTTATAAACTGTTGTTCAGTATTCTTTGACCTACAGCACCTGAATGTCCAACGAGACACCCATTTTAGTTTGTTAATACTATAATTAGGCTTCTCCTATAAGGATAGGAGATTCGGGGTCCTGTGACTAACCCAATAAGGGTGTACATTAGGCTATAAAATTATTTCCAAGAGTAAGAATTTCCAGCCTTTATAAACTGTTGTTCAGTATTCTTTGACCTACACCACCTGAATGTCCAACGAGACACCCATTTTAGTTTGTTAATACTATAATTAGGCTTCTCCTATAAGGATAGGAGATTCGGGGTCCTGTGACTAACCCAGTAAGGGTGTACATTAGGCTATAAAATTATTTCCAAGAGTAAGAATTTCCAGCCTTTATAAACTGTTGTTCAGTATTCTTTGACCTAAAGCACCTGAATGTCCAACGAGACACCCATTTTAGTTTGTTAATACTATAATTAGGCTTCTCCTATAAGGATAGGAGATTCGGGGTCCTGTGACTAACCCAGTAAGGGTGTACATTAGGCTATAAAATTATTTCCAAGAGTAAGAATTTCCAGCCTTTATAAACTGTTGTTGAGTATTCTTTGACCTAAAGCACCTGAATGTCCAACGAGACACCCATTTTAGTTTGTTAATACTATAATTAGGCTTCTCCTATAAGGATAGGAGATTCGGGGTCCTGTGACTAACCAACCCAATAAGGGTGTACATTAGGCTATAAAATTATTTCCAAGAGTAAGAATTTCCAGCCTTTATAAACTGTTGTTCAGTATTCTTTGACCTACAGCACCTGAATGTCCAACGAGACACCCATTTTAGTTTGTTAATACTATAATTAGGCTTCTCCTATAAGGATAGGAGATTCGGGGTCCTGTGACTAACCCAATAAGGGTGTACATTAGGCTATAAAATTATTTCCAAGAGTAAGAATTTCCAGCCTTTATAAACTGTTGTTCAGTATTCTTTGACCTACACCACCTGAATGTCCAACGAGACACCCATTTTAGTTTGTTAATACTATAATTAGGCTTCTCCTATAAGCATAGGAGATTCGGGGTCCTGTGACTAACCCAGTAAGGGTGTACATTAGGCTATAAAATTATTTCCAAGAGTAAGAATTTCCAGCCTTTATAAACTGTTGTTCAGTATTCTTTGACCTAAAGCACCTGAATGTCCAACAAGACACCCATTTTAGTTTGTTAATACTATAATTAGGCTTCTCCTATAAGGACAGGAGATTCGGGGTCCTGTGACTAACCCAATAAGGGTGTACATTAGGCTATAAAATTATTTCCAAGAGTAAGAATTTCCAGCCTTTATAAACTGTTGTTCAGTATTCTTTGACCTACACCACCTGAATGTCCAACGAGACACCCATTTTAGTTTGTTAATACTATAATTAGGCTTCTCCTATAAGGATAGGAGATTCGAGGTCCTGTGACTAACCCAGTAAGGGTGTACATTAGGCTATAAAATTATTTCCAAGAGTAAGAATTTCCAGCCTTTATAAACTGTTGTTGAGTATTCTTTGACCTAAAGCACCTGAATGTCCAACGAGACACCCATTTTAGTTTGTTAATACTATAATTAGGCTTCTCCTATAAGGATAGGAGATTCGGGGTCCTGTGACTAACCCAATAAGGGTGTACATTAGGCTATAAAATTATTTCCAAGAGTAAGAATTTCCAGCCTTTATAAACTGTTGTTGAGTATTCTTTGACCTAAAGCACCTGAATGTCCAACGAGACACCCATTTTAGTTTGTTAATACTATAATTAGGCTTCTCCTATAAGGATAGGAGATTCGGGGTCCTGTGACTAACCAACCCAATAAGGGTGTACATTAGGCTATAAAATTATTTCCAAGAGTAAGAATTTCCAGCCTTTATAAACTGTTGTTCAGTATTCTTTGACCTACAGCACCTGAATGTCCAACGAGACACCCATTTTAGTTTGTTAATACTATAATTAGGCTTCTCCTATAAGGATAGGAGATTCGGGGTCCTGTGACTAACCCAATAAGGGTGTACATTAGGCTATAAAATTATTTCCAAGAGTAAGAATTTCCAGCCTTTATAAACTGTTGTTCAGTATTCTTTGACCTACACCACCTGAATGTCCAACGAGACACCCATTTTAGTTTGTTAATACTATAATTAGGCTTCTCCTATAAGCATAGGAGATTCGGGGTCCTGTGACTAACCCAGTAAGGGTGTACATTAGGCTATAAAATTATTTCCAAGAGTAAGAATTTCCAGCCTTTATAAACTGTTGTTCAGTATTCTTTGACCTAAAGCACCTGAATGTCCAACAAGACACCCATTTTAGTTTGTTAATACTATAATTAGGCTTCTCCTATAAGGACAGGAGATTCGGGGTCCTGTGACTAACCCAATAAGGGTGTACATTAGGCTATAAAATTATTTCCAAGAGTAAGAATTTCCAGCCTTTATAAACTGTTGTTCAGTATTCTTTGACCTACACCACCTGAATGTCCAACGAGACACCCATTTTAGTTTGTTAATACTATAATTAGGCTTCTCCTATAAGGATAGGAGATTCGAGGTCCTGTGACTAACCCAGTAAGGGTGTACATTAGGCTATAAAATTATTTCCAAGAGTAAGAATTTCCAGCCTTTATAAACTGTTGTTGAGTATTCTTTGACCTAAAGCACCTGAATGTCCAACGAGACACCCATTTTAGTTTGTTAATACTATAATTAGGCTTCTCCTATAAGGATAGGAGATTCGGGGTCCTGTGACTAACCCAATAAGGGTGTACATTAGGCTATAAAATTATTTCCAAGAGTAAGAATTTCCAGCCTTTATAAACTGTTGTTCAGTATTCTTTGACCTACACCACCTGAATGTCCAACGAGACACCCATTTTAGTTTGTTAATACTATAATTAGGCTTCTCCTATAAGGATAGGAGATTCGGGGTCCTGTGACTAACCCAATAAGGGTGTACATTAGGCTATAAAATTATTTTCAAGAGTAAGAATTTCCAGCCTTTATAAACTGTTGTTCAGTATTCTTTGACCTACACCACCTGAATGTCCAACGAGACACCCATTTTAGTTTGTTAATACTATAATTAGGCTTCTCCTATAAGGATAGGAGATTCAGGGTCCTGTGACTAACCCAGTAAGGGTGTACATTAGGCTATAAAATTATTTCCAAGAGTAAGAATTTCCAGCCTTTATAAACTGTTGTTCAGTATTCTTTGACCTAAAGCACCTGAATGTCCAACGAGACACCCATTTTAGTTTGTTAATACTATAATTAGGCTTCTCCTATAAGGATAGGAGATTCGGGGTCCTGTGACTAACCCAGTAAGGGTGTACATTAGGCTATAAAATTATTTCCAAGAGTAAGAATTTCAGCCTTTATAAACTGTTGTTGAGTATTCTTTGACCTAAAGCACCTGAATGTCCAACGAGACACCCATTTTAGTTTGTTAATACTATAATTAGGCTTCTCCTATAAGGATAGGAGATTCGGGGTCCTGTGACTAACCAACCCAATAAGGGTGTACATTAGGCTATAAAATTATTTCCAAGAGTAAGAATTTCCAGCCTTTATAAACTGTTGTTCAGTATTCTATGACCTACAGCAACTGAATGTCCAATGAGACACCCATTTTAGTTTGTTAATACTATAATTAGGCTTCTCCTATAAGGATAGGAGATTCGGGGTCCTGTGACTAACCAACCCAATAAGGGTGTACATTAGGCTATAAAATTATTTCCAAGAGTAAGAATTTCCAGCCTTTATAAACTGTTGTTCAGTATTCTTTGACCTAAAGCACCTGAATGTCCAACAAGACACCCATTTTAGTTTGTTAATACTATAATTAGGCTTCTCCTATAAGGACAGGAGATTCGGGGTCCTGTGACTAACCCAATAAGGGTGTACATTAGGCTATAAAATTATTTCCAAGAGTAAGAATTTCCAGCCTTTATAAACTGTTGTTCAGTATTCTTTGACCTACACCACCTGAATGTCCAACGAGACACCCATTTTAGTTTGTTAATACTATAATTAGGCTTCTCCTATAAGGATAGGAGATTCGAGGTCCTGTGACTAACCCAGTAAGGGTGTACATTAGGCTATAAAATTATTTCCAAGAGTAAGAATTTCCAGCCTTTATAAACTGTTGTTGAGTATTCTTTGACCTAAAGCACCTGAATGTCCAACGAGACACCCATTTTAGTTTGTTAATACTATAATTAGGCTTCTCCTATAAGGATAGGAGATTCGGGGTCCTGTGACTAACCCAATAAGGGTGTACATTAGGCTATAAAATTATTTCCAAGAGTAAGAATTTCCAGCCTTTATAAACTGTTGTTCAGTATTCTTTGACCTACACCACCTGAATGTCCAACGAGACACCCATTTTAGTTTGTTAATACTATAATTAGGCTTCTCCTATAAGGATAGGAGATTCGGGGTCCTGTGACTAACCCAATAAGGGTGTACATTAGGCTATAAAATTATTTTCAAGAGTAAGAATTTCCAGCCTTTATAAACTGTTGTTCAGTATTCTTTGACCTACACCACCTGAATGTCCAACGAGACACCCATTTTAGTTTGTTAATACTATAATTAGGCTTCTCCTATAAGGATAGGAGATTCAGGGTCCTGTGACTAACCCAGTAAGGGTGTACATTAGGCTATAAAATTATTTCCAAGAGTAAGAATTTCCAGCCTTTATAAACTGTTGTTCAGTATTCTTTGACCTAAAGCACCTGAATGTCCAACGAGACACCCATTTTAGTTTGTTAATACTATAATTAGGCTTCTCCTATAAGGATAGGAGATTCGGGGTCCTGTGACTAACCCAGTAAGGGTGTACATTAGGCTATAAAATTATTTCCAAGAGTAAGAATTTCAGCCTTTATAAACTGTTGTTGAGTATTCTTTGACCTAAAGCACCTGAATGTCCAACGAGACACCCATTTTAGTTTGTTAATACTATAATTAGGCTTCTCCTATAAGGATAGGAGATTCGGGGTCCTGTGACTAACCAACCCAATAAGGGTGTACATTAGGCTATAAAATTATTTCCAAGAGTAAGAATTTCCAGCCTTTATAAACTGTTGTTCAGTATTCTATGACCTACAGCAACTGAATGTCCAATGAGACACCCATTTTAGTTTGTTAATACTATAATTAGGCTTCTCCTATAAGGATAGGAGATTCGGGGTCCTGTGACTAACCAACCCAATAAGGGTGTACATTAGGCTATAAAATTATTTCCAAGAGTAAGAATTTCCAGCCTTTATAAACTGTTGTTCAGTATTCTATGACCTACAGCAACTGAATGTCCAATGAGACACCCATTTTAGTTTGTTAATACTATAATTAGGCTTCTCCTATAAGGACAGGAGATTCGGGGTCCTGTGACTAACCCAATAAGGGTGTACATTAGGCTATAAAATTATTTCCAAGAGTAAGAATTTCCAGCCTTTATAAACTGTTGTTCAGTATTCTTTGACCTACACCACCTGAATGTCCAACGAGACACCCATTTTAGTTTGTTAATACTATAATTAGGCTTCTCCTATAAGGATAGGAGATTCGGGGTCCTGTGACTAACCAACCCAATAAGGGTGTACATTAGGCTATAAAATTATTTCCAAGAGTAAGAATTTCCAGCCTTTATAAACTGTTGTTCAGTATTCTTTGACCTACAGCACCTGAATGTCCAACGAGACACCCATTTTAGTTTGTTAATACTATAATTAGGCTTCTCCTATAAGGATAGGAGATTCGGGGTCCTGTGACTAACCCAATAAGGGTGTACATTAGGCTATAAAATTATTTCCAAGAGTAAGAATTTCCAGCCTTTATAAACAGTTGTTCAGTATTCTTTGACCTACACCACCTGAATGTCCAACGAGACACCCATTTTAGTTTGTTAATACTATAATTAGGCTTCTCCTATAAGGATAGGAGATTCAGGGTCCTGTGACTAACCCAGTAAGGGTGTACATTAGGCTATAAAATTATTTCCAAGAGTAAGAATTTCCAGCCTTTATAAACTGTTGTTCAGTATTCTTTGACCTAAAGCACCTGAATGTCCAACGAGACACCCATTTTAGTTTGTTAATACTATAATTAGGCTTCTCCTATAAGGATAGGAGATTCGGGGTCCTGTGACTAACCCAGTAAGGGTGTACATTAGGCTATAAAATTATTTCCAAGAGTAAGAATTTCCAGCCTTTATAAACTGTTGTTGAGTATTCTTTGACCTAAAGCACCTGAATGTCCAACGAGACACCCATTTTAGTTTGTTAATACTATAATTAGGCTTCTCCTATAAGGATAGGAGATTCGGGGTCCTGTGACTAACCAACCCAATAAGGGTGTACATTAGGCTATAAAATTATTTCCAAGAGTAAGAATTTCCAGCCTTTATAAACTGTTGTTCAGTATTCTATGACCTACAGCAACTGAATGTCCAATGAGACACCCATTTTAGTTTGTTAATACTATAATTAGGCTTCTCCTATAAGGATAGGAGATTCGGGGTCCTGTGACTAACCCAGTAAGGGTGTACATTAGGCTATAAAATTATTTCCAAGAGTAAGAATTTCCAGCCTTTATAAACTGTTGTTGAGTATTCTTTGACCTAAAGCACCTGAATGTCCAACGAGACACCCATTTTAGTTTGTTAAAACTATAATTAGGCTTCTCCTATAAGGATAGGAGATTCGGGGTCCTGTGACTAACCAACCCAATAAGGGTGTACATTAGGCTATAAAATTATTTCCAAGAGTAAGAATTTCCAGCCTTTATAAACTGTTGTTCAGTATTCTTTGACCTACAGCACCTGAATGTCCAACGAGACACCCATTTTAGTTTGTTAATACTATAATTAGGCTTCTCCTATAAGGATAGGAGATTCGGGGTCCTGTGACTAACCAACCCAATAAGGGTGTACATTAGGCTATAAAATTATTTCCAAGAGTAAGAATTTCCAGCCTTTATAAACTGTTGTTCAGTATTCTTTGACCTACACCACCTGAATGTCCAACGAGACACCCATTTTAGTTTGTTAATACTATAATTAGGCTTCTCCTATAAGGATAGGAGATTCGGGGTCCTGTGACTAACCCAATAAGGGTGTACATTAGGCTATAAAATTATTTCCAAGAGTAAGAATTTCCAGCCTTTATAAACTGTTGTTCAGTATTCTTTGACCTACACCACCTGAATGTCCAACGAGACACCCATTTTAGTTTGTTAATACTATAATTAGGCTTCTCCTATAAGGATAGGAGATTCGGGGTCCTGTGACTAACCAACCCAATAAGGGTGTACATTAGGCTATAAAATTATTTCCAAGAGTAAGAATTTCCAGCCTTTATAAACTGTTGTTCAGTATTCTTTGACCTACAGCACCTGAATGTCCAACGAGACACCCATTTTAGTTTGTTAATACTATAATTAGGCTTCTCCTATAAGGATAGGAGATTCGGGGTCCTGTGACTAACCCAATAAGGGTGTACATTAGGCTATAAAATTATTTCCAAGAGTAAGAATTTCCAGCCTTTATAAACTGTTGTTCAGTATTCTTTGACCTACACCACCTGAATGTCCAACGAGACACCCATTTTAGTTTGTTAATACTATAATTAGGCTTCTCCTATAAGGATAGGAGATTCGAGGTCCTGTGACTAACCCAGTAAGGGTGTACATTAGGCTATAAAATTATTTCCAAGAGTAAGAATTTCCAGCCTTTATAAACTGTTGTTCAGTATTCTTTGACCTAAAGCACCTGAATGTCCAACGAGACACCCATTTTAGTTTGTTAATACTATAATTAGGCTTCTCCTATAAGGATAGGAGATTCGGGGTCCTGAGACTAACCCAGTAAGGGTGTACATTAGGCTATAAAATTATTTCCAAGAGTAAGAATTTCCAGCCTTTATAAACTGTTGTTGAGTATTCTTTGACCTAAAGCACCTGAATGTCCAACGAGACACCCATTTTAGTTTGTTAATACTATAATTAGGCTTCTCCTATAAGGATAGGAGATTCGGGGTCCTGTGACTAACCAACCCAATAAGGGTGTACATTAGGCTATAAAATTATTTCCAAGAGTAAGAATTTCCAGCCTTTATAAACTGTTGTTCAGTATTCTATGACCTACAGCAACTGAATGTCCAATGAGACACCCATTTTAGTTTGTTAATACTATAATTAGGCTTCTCCTATAAGGATAGGAGATTCGGGGTCCTGTGACTAACCCAATAAGGGTGTACATTAGGCTATAAAATTATTTCCAAGAGTAAGAATTTCCAGCCTTTATAAACTGTTGTTCAGTATTCTTTGACCTACACCACCTGAATGTCCAACGAGACACCCATTTTAGTTTGTTAATACTATAATTAGGCTTCTCCTATAAGCATAGGAGATTCGGGGTCCTGTGACTAACCCAGTAAGGGTGTACATTAGGCTATAAAATTATTTCCAAGAGTAAGAATTTCCAGCCTTTATAAACTGTTGTTCAGTATTCTTTGACCTACACCACCTGAATGTCCAACGAGACACCCATTTTAGTTTGTTAATACTTTAATTAGGCTTCTCCTATAAGGATAGGAGATTCGGGGTCCTGTGACTAACCCAGTAAGGGTGTACATTAGGCTATAAAATTATTTCCAAGAGTAAGAATTTCCAGCCTTTATAAACTGTTGTTGAGTATTCTTTGACCTAAAGCACCTGAATGTCCAACGAGACACCCATTTTAGTTTGTTAATACTATAATTAGGCTTCTCCTATAAGGATAGAAGATTCGGGGTCCTGTGACTAACCAACCCAATAAGGGTGTACATTAGGCTATAAAATTATTTCCAAGAGTAAGAATTTCCAGCCTTTATAAACTGTTGTTCAGTATTCTTTGACCTACAGCACCTGAATGTCCAACGAGACACCCATTTTAGTTTGTTAATACTATAATTAGGCTTCTCCTATAAGGATAGGAGATTCGGGGTCCTGTGACTAACCCAATAAGGGTGTACATTAGGCTATAAAATTATTTCCAAGAGTAAGAATTTCCAGCCTTTATAAACTGTTGTTCAGTATTCTTTGACCTACACCACCTGAATGTCCAACGAGACACCCATTTTAGTTTGTTAATACATAATTAGGCTTCTCCTATAAGCATAGGAGATTCGGGGTCCTGTGACTAACCCAGTAAGGGTGTACATTAGGCTATAAAATTATTTCCAAGAGTAAGAATTTCCAGCCTTTATAAACTGTTGTTCAGTATTCTTTGACCTAAAGCACCTGAATATCCAACAAGACACCCATTTTAGTTTGTTAATACTATAATTAGGCTTCTCCTATAAGGACAGGAGATTCGGGGTCCTGTGACTAACCCAATAAGGGTGTACATTAGGCTATAAAATTATTTCCAAGAGTAAGAATTTCCAGCCTTTATAAACTGTTGTTCAGTATTCTTTGACCTACACCACCTGAATGTCCAACGAGACACCCATTTTAGTTTGTTAATACTATAATTAGGCTTCTCCTATAAGGATAGGAGATTCGGGGTCCTGTGACTAACCAACCCAATAAGGGTGTACATTAGGCTATAAAATTATTTCCAAGAGTAAGAATTTCCAGCCTTTATAAACTGTTGTTCAGTATTCTTTGACCTACAGCACCTGAATGTCCAACGAGACACCCATTTTAGTTTGTAAATACTATAATTAGGCTTCTCCTATAAGGATAGGAGATTCGGGTCCTGTGACTAACCCAATAAGGGTGTACATTAGGCTATAAAATTATTTCCAAGAGTAAGAATTTACAGCCTTTATAAACTGTTGTTCAGTATTCTTTGACCTACACCACCTGAATGTCCAACGAGACACCCATTTTAGTTTGTTAATACTATAATTAGGCTTCTCCTATAAGGATAGGAGATTCGGGGTCCTGTGACTAACCCAGTAAGGGTGTACATTAGGCTATAAAATTATTTCCAAGAGTAAGAATTTCCAGCCTTTATAAACTGTTGTTCAGTATTCTTTGACCTAAAGCACCTGAATATCCAACAAGACACCCATTTTAGTTTGTTAATACTATAATTAGGCTTCTCCTATAAGGACAGGAGATTCGGGGTCCTGTGACTAACCCAATAAGGGTGTACATTAGGCTATAAAATTATTTCCAAGAGTAAGAATTTCCAGCCTTTATAAACTGTTGTTCAGTATTCTTTGACCTACACCACCTGAATGTCCAACGAGACACCCATTTTAGTTTGTTAATACTATAATTAGGCTTCTCCTATAAGGATAGGAGATTCGGGGTCCTGTGACTAACCAACCCAATAAGGGTGTACATTAGGCTATAAAATTATTTCCAAGAGTAAGAATTTCCAGCCTTTATAAACTGTTGTTCAGTATTCTTTGACCTACAGCACCTGAATGTCCAACGAGACACCCATTTTAGTTTGTAAATACTATAATTAGGCTTCTCCTATAAGGATAGGAGATTCGGGGTCCTGTGACTAACCCAATAAGGGTGTACATTAGGCTATAAAATTATTTCCAAGAGTAAGAATTTCCAGCCTTTATAAACTGTTGTTCAGTATTCTTTGACCTACACCACCTGAATGTCCAACGAGACACCCATTTTAGTTTGTTAATACTATAATTAGGCTTCTCCTATAAGGATAGGAGATTCGGGGTCCTGTGACTAACCAACCCAATAAGGGTGTACATTAGGCTATAAAATTATTTCCAAGAGTAAGAATTTCCAGCCTTTATAAACTGTTGTTGAGTATTCTTTGACCTCAAGCACCTGAATGTCCAACGAGACACCCATTTTAGTTTGTTAATACTATAATTAGGCTTCTCCTATAAGGATAGGAGATTCGGGGTCCTGTGACTAACCCAATAAGGGTGTACATTAGGCTATAAAATTATTTCCAAGAGTAAGAATTTCCAGCCTTTATAAACTGTTGTTCAGTATTCTTTGACCTACACCACCTGAATGTCCAACGAGACACCCATTTTAGTTTGTTAATACATAATTAGGCTTCTCCTATAAGCATAGGAGATTCGGGGTCCTGTGACTAACCCAGTAAGGGTGTACATTAGGCTATAAAATTATTTCCAAGAGTAAGAATTTCCAGCCTTTATAAACTGTTGTTCAGTATTCTTTGACCTAAAGCACCTGAATATCCAACAAGACACCCATTTTAGTTTGTTAATACTATAATTAGGCTTCTCCTATAAGGACAGGAGATTCGGGGTCCTGTGACTAACCCAATAAGGGTGTACATTAGGCTATAAAATTATTTCCAAGAGTAAGAATTTCCAGCCTTTATAAACTGTTGTTCAGTATTCTTTGACCTACACCACCTGAATGTCCAACGAGACACCCATTTTAGTTTGTTAATACTATAATTAGGCTTCTCCTATAAGGATAGGAGATTCGGGGTCCTGTGACTAACCAACCCAATAAGGGTGTACATTAGGCTATAAAATTATTTCCAAGAGTAAGAATTTCCAGCCTTTATAAACTGTTGTTCAGTATTCTTTGACCTACAGCACCTGAATGTCCAACGAGACACCCATTTTAGTTTGTAAATACTATAATTAGGCTTCTCCTATAAGGATAGGAGATTCGGGGTCCTGTGACTAACCCAATAAGGGTGTACATTAGGCTATAAAATTATTTCCAAGAGTAAGAATTTCCAGCCTTTATAAACTGTTGTTCAGTATTCTTTGACCTACACCACCTGAATGTCCAACGAGACACCCATTTTAGTTTGTTAATACTATAATTAGGCTTCTCCTATAAGGATAGGAGATTCGGGGTCCTGTGACTAACCCAGTAAGGGTGTACATTAGGCTATAAAATTATTTCCAAGAGTAAGAATTTCCAGCCTTTATAAACTGTTGTTCAGTATTCTTTGACCTAAAGCACCTGAATGTCCAACGAGACACCCATTTTAGTTTGTTAATACTATAATTAGGCTTCTCCTATAAGGATAGGAGATTCGGGGTCCTGTGACTAACCCAGTAAGGGTGTACATTAGGCTATAAAATTATTTCCAAGAGTAAGAATTTCCAGCCTTTATAAACTGTTGTTGAGTATTCTTTGACCTAAAGCACCTGAATGTCCAACGAGACACCTATTTTAGTTTGTTAATACTATAATTAGGCTTCTCCTATAAGGATAGAAGATTCGGGGTCCTGTGACTAACCAACCCAATAAGGGTGTACATTAGGCTATAAAATTATTTCCAAGAGTAAGAATTTCCAGCCTTTATAAACTGTTGTTCAGTATTCTTTGACCTACAGCACCTGAATGTCCAACGAGACACCCATTTTAGTTTGTTAATACTATAATTAGGCTTCTCCTATAAGGATAGGAGATTCGGGGTCCTGTGACTAACCCAATAAGGGTGTACATTAGGCTATAAAATTATTTCCAAGAGTAAGAATTTCCAGCCTTTATAAACTGTTGTTCAGTATTCTTTGACCTACACCACCTGAATGTCCAACGAGACACCCATTTTAGTTTGTTAATACATAATTAGGCTTCTCCTATAAGCATAGGAGATTCGGGGTCCTGTGACTAACCCAGTAAGGGTGTACATTAGGCTATAAAATTATTTCCAAGAGTAAGAATTTCCAGCCTTTATAAACTGTTGTTCAGTATTCTTTGACCTAAAGCACCTGAATATCCAACAAGACACCCATTTTAGTTTGTTAATACTATAATTAGGCTTCTCCTATAAGGACAGGAGATTCGGGGTCCTGTGACTAACCCAATAAGGGTGTACATTAGGCTATAAAATTATTTCCAAGAGTAAGAATTTCCAGCCTTTATAAACTGTTGTTCAGTATTCTTTGACCTACACCACCTGAATGTCCAACGAGACACCCATTTTAGTTTGTTAATACTATAATTAGGCTTCTCCTATAAGGATAGGAGATTCGGGGTCCTGTGACTAACCAACCCAATAAGGGTGTACATTAGGCTATAAAATTATTTCCAAGAGTAAGAATTTCCAGCCTTTATAAACTGTTGTTCAGTATTCTTTGACCTACAGCACCTGAATGTCCAACGAGACACCCATTTTAGTTTGTAAATACTATAATTAGGCTTCTCCTATAAGGATAGGAGATTCGGGTCCTGTGACTAACCCAATAAGGGTGTACATTAGGCTATAAAATTATTTCCAAGAGTAAGAATTTACAGCCTTTATAAACTGTTGTTCAGTATTCTTTGACCTACACCACCTGAATGTCCAACGAGACACCCATTTTAGTTTGTTAATACTATAATTAGGCTTCTCCTATAAGGATAGGAGATTCGGGGTCCTGTGACTAACCCAGTAAGGGTGTACATTAGGCTATAAAATTATTTCCAAGAGTAAGAATTTCCAGCCTTTATAAACTGTTGTTCAGTATTCTTTGACCTAAAGCACCTGAATATCCAACAAGACACCCATTTTAGTTTGTTAATACTATAATTAGGCTTCTCCTATAAGGACAGGAGATTCGGGGTCCTGTGACTAACCCAATAAGGGTGTACATTAGGCTATAAAATTATTTCCAAGAGTAAGAATTTCCAGCCTTTATAAACTGTTGTTCAGTATTCTTTGACCTACACCACCTGAATGTCCAACGAGACACCCATTTTAGTTTGTTAATACTATAATTAGGCTTCTCCTATAAGGATAGGAGATTCGGGGTCCTGTGACTAACCAACCCAATAAGGGTGTACATTAGGCTATAAAATTATTTCCAAGAGTAAGAATTTCCAGCCTTTATAAACTGTTGTTCAGTATTCTTTGACCTACAGCACCTGAATGTCCAACGAGACACCCATTTTAGTTTGTAAATACTATAATTAGGCTTCTCCTATAAGGATAGGAGATTCGGGGTCCTGTGACTAACCCAATAAGGGTGTACATTAGGCTATAAAATTATTTCCAAGAGTAAGAATTTCCAGCCTTTATAAACTGTTGTTCAGTATTCTTTGACCTACACCACCTGAATGTCCAACGAGACACCCATTTTAGTTTGTTAATACTATAATTAGGCTTCTCCTATAAGGATAGGAGATTCGGGGTCCTGTGACTAACCCAGTAAGGGTGTACATTAGGCTATAAAATTATTTCCAAGAGTAAGAATTTCCAGCCTTTATAAACTGTTGTTGAGTATTCTTTGACCTCAAGCACCTGAATGTCCAACGAGACACCCATTTTAGTTTGTTAATACTATAATTAGGCTTCTCCTATAAGGATAGGAGATTCGGGGTCCTGTGACTAACCCAATAAGGGTGTACATTAGGCTATAAAATTATTTCCAAGAGTAAGAATTTCCAGCCTTTATAAACTGTTGTTCAGTATTCTTTGACCTACACCACCTGAATGTCCAACGAGACACCCATTTTAGTTTGTTAATACATAATTAGGCTTCTCCTATAAGCATAGGAGATTCGGGGTCCTGTGACTAACCCAGTAAGGGTGTACATTAGGCTATAAAATTATTTCCAAGAGTAAGAATTTCCAGCCTTTATAAACTGTTGTTCAGTATTCTTTGACCTAAAGCACCTGAATATCCAACAAGACACCCATTTTAGTTTGTTAATACTATAATTAGGCTTCTCCTATAAGGACAGGAGATTCGGGGTCCTGTGACTAACCCAATAAGGGTGTACATTAGGCTATAAAATTATTTCCAAGAGTAAGAATTTCCAGCCTTTATAAACTGTTGTTCAGTATTCTTTGACCTACACCACCTGAATGTCCAACGAGACACCCATTTTAGTTTGTTAATACTATAATTAGGCTTCTCCTATAAGGATAGGAGATTCGGGGTCCTGTGACTAACCAACCCAATAAGGGTGTACATTAGGCTATAAAATTATTTCCAAGAGTAAGAATTTCCAGCCTTTATAAACTGTTGTTCAGTATTCTTTGACCTACAGCACCTGAATGTCCAACGAGACACCCATTTTAGTTTGTAAATACTATAATTAGGCTTCTCCTATAAGGATAGGAGATTCGGGGTCCTGTGACTAACCCAATAAGGGTGTACATTAGGCTATAAAATTATTTCCAAGAGTAAGAATTTCCAGCCTTTATAAACTGTTGTTCAGTATTCTTTGACCTACACCACCTGAATGTCCAACGAGACACCCATTTTAGTTTGTTAATACTATAATTAGGCTTCTCCTATAAGGATAGGAGATTCGGGGTCCTGTGACTAACCCAGTAAGGGTGTACATTAGGCTATAAAATTATTTCCAAGAGTAAGAATTTCCAGCCTTTATAAACTGTTGTTCAGTATTCTTTGACCTAAAGCACCTGAATGTCCAACGAGACACCCATTTTAGTTTGTTAATACTATAATTAGGCTTCTCCTATAAGGATAGGAGATTCGGGGTCCTGTGACTAACCCAGTAAGGGTGTACATTAGGCTATAAAATTATTTCCAAGAGTAAGAATTTCCAGCCTTTATAAACTGTTGTTGAGTATTCTTTGACCTAAAGCACCTGAATGTCCAACGAGACACCCATTTTAGTTTGTTAATACTATAATTAGGCTTCTCCTATAAGGATAGGAGATTCGGGGTCCTGTGACTAACCAACCCAATAAGGGTGTACATTAGGCTATAAAATTATTTCCAAGAGTAAGAATTTCCAGCCTTTATAAACTGTTGTTCAGTATTCTATGACCTACAGCAACTGAATGTCCAATGAGACACCCATTTTAGTTTGTTAATACTATAATTAGGCTTCTCCTATAAGGATAGGAGATTCGGGGTCCTGTGACTAACCCAATAAGGGTGTACATTAGGCTATAAAATTATTTCCAAGAGTAAGAATTTCCAGCCTTTATAAACTGTTGTTCAGTATTCTTTGACCTACACCACCTGAATGTCCAACGAGACACCCATTTTAGTTTGTTAATACTATAATTAGGCTTCTCCTATAAGCATAGGAGATTCGGGGTCCTGTGACTAACCCAGTAAGGGTGTACATTAGGCTATAAAATTATTTCCAAGAGTAAGAATTTCCAGCCTTTATAAACTGTTGTTCAGTATTCTTTGACCTAAAGCACCTGAATGTCCAACGAGACACCCATTTTAGTTTGTTAATACTATAATTAGGCTTCTCCTATAAGGATAGGAGATTCGGGGTCCTGTGACTAACCCAGTAAGGGTGTACATTAGGCTATAAAATTATTTCCAAGAGTAAGAATTTCCAGCCTTTATAAACTGTTGTTCAGTATTCTTTGACCTACACCACCTGAATGTCCAACGAGACACCCATTTTAGTTTGTTAATACTATAATTAGGCTTCTCCTATAAGGATAGGAGATTCGGGGTCCTGTGACTAACCCAGTAAGGGTGTACATTAGGCTATAAAATTATTTCCAAGAGTAAGAATTTCCAGCCTTTATAAACTGTTGTTGAGTATTCTTTGACCTAAAGCACCTGAATGTCCAACGAGACACCCATTTTAGTTTGTTAATACTATAATTAGGCTTCTCCTATAAGGATAGGAGATTCGGGGTCCTGTGACTAACCAACCCAATAAGGGTGTACATTAGGCTATAAAATTATTTCCAAGAGTAAGAATTTCCAGCCTTTATAAACTGTTGTTCAGTATTCTTGGACCTACAGCACCTGAATGTCCAACGAGACACCCATTTTAGTTTGTTAATACTATAATTAGGCTTCTCCTATAAGGATAGGAGATTCGGGGTCCTGTGACTAACCCAATAAGGGTGTACATTAGGCTATAAAATTATTTCCAAGAGTAAGAATTTCCAGCCTTTATAAACTGTTGTTCAGTATTCTTTGACCTACACCACCTGAATGTCCAACGAGACACCCATTTTAGTTTGTTAATACATAATTAGGCTTCTCCTATAAGCATAGGAGATTCGGGGTCCTGTGACTAACCCAGTAAGGGTGTACATTAGGCTATAAAATTATTTCCAAGAGTAAGAATTTCCAGCCTTTATAAACTGTTGTTCAGTATTCTTTGACCTAAAGCACCTGAATATCCAACAAGACACCCATTTTAGTTTGTTAATACTATAATTAGGCTTCTCCTATAAGGACAGGAGATTCGGGGTCCTGTGACTAACCCAATAAGGGTGTACATTAGGCTATAAAATTATTTCCAAGAGTAAGAATTTCCAGCCTTTATAAACTGTTGTTCAGTATTCTTTGACCTACACCACCTGAATGTCCAACGAGACACCCATTTTAGTTTGTTAATACTATAATTAGGCTTCTCCTATAAGGATAGGAGATTCGGGGTCCTGTGACTAACCAACCCAATAAGGGTGTACATTAGGCTATAAAATTATTTCCAAGAGTAAGAATTTCCAGCCTTTATAAACTGTTGTTCAGTATTCTTTGACCTACAGCACCTGAATGTCCAACGAGACACCCATTTTAGTTTGTTAATACTATAATTAGGCTTCTCCTATAAGGATAGGAGATTCGGGGTCCTGTGACTCACCCAATAAGGGTGTACATTAGGCTATAAAATTATTTCCAAGAGTAAGAATTTCCAGCCTTTATAAACTGTTGTTCAGTATTCTTTGACCTACACCACCTGAATGTCCAACGAGACACCCATTTTAGTTTGTTAATACTATAATTAGGCTTCTCCTATAAGGATAGGAGATTCGGGGTCCTGTGACTAACCCAGTAAGGGTGTACATTAGGCTATAAAATTATTTCCAAGAGTAAGAATTTCCAGCCTTTATAAACTGTTGTTCAGTATTCTTTGACCTAAAGCACCTGAATGTCCAACGAGACACCCATTTTAGTTTGTTAATACTATAATTAGGCTTCTCCTATAAGGATAGGAGATTCGGGGTCCTGTGACTAACCCAGTAAGGGTTACATTAGGCTATAAAATTATTTCCAAGAGTAAGAATTTCCAGCCTTTATAAACTGTTGTTGAGTATTCTTTGACCTAAAGCACCTGAATGTCCAACGAGACACCCATTTTAGTTTGTTAATACTATAATTAGGCTTCTCCTATAAGGATAGGAGATTCGGGGTCCTGTGACTAACCAACCCAATAAGGGTGTACATTAGGCTATAAAATTATTTCCAAGAGTAAGAATTTCCAGCCTTTATAAACTGTTGTTCAGTATTCTATGACCTACAGCAACTGAATGTCCAATGAGACACCCATTTTAGTTTGTTAATACTATAATTAGGCTTCTCCTATAAGGATAGGAGATTCGGGGTCCTGTGACTAACCCAATAAGGGTGTACATTAGGCTATAAAATTATTTCCAAGAGTAAGAATTTCCAGCCTTTATAAACTGTTGTTCAGTATTCTTTGACCTACACCACCTGAATGTCCAACGAGACACCCATTTTAGTTTGTTAATACTATAATTAGGCTTCTCCTATAAGCATAGGAGATTCGGGGTCCTGTGACTAACCCAGTAAGGGTGTACATTAGGCTATAAAATTATTTCCAAGAGTAAGAATTTCCAGCCTTTATAAACTGTTGTTCAGTATTCTTTGACCTACACCACCTGAATGTCCAACGAGACACCCATTTTAGTTTGTTAATACTATAATTAGGCTTCTCCTATAAGGATAGGAGATTCGGGGTCCTGTGACTAACCCAGTAAGGGTGTACATTAGGCTATAAAATTATTTCCAAGAGTAAGAATTTCCAGCCTTTATAAACTGTTGTTCAGTATTCTTTGACCTAAAGCACCTGAATGTCCAACGAGACACCCATTTTAGTTTGTTAATACTATAATTAGGCTTCTCCTATAAGGATAGGAGATTCGGGGTCCTGTGACTAACCCAGTAAGGGTGTACATTAGGCTATAAAATTATTTCCAAGAGTAAGAATTTCCACCCTTTATAAACTGTTGTTGAGTATTCTTTGACCTACAGCACCTGAATGTCCAACGAGACACCCATTTTAGTTTGTTAATACTATAATTAGGCTTCTCCTATAAGGATAGGAGATTCGGGGTCCTGTGACTAACCCAATAAGGGTGTACATTAGGCTATAAAATTATTTCCAAGAGTAAGAATTTCCAGCCTTTATAAACTGTTGTTCAGTATTCTTTGACCTACACCACCTGAATGTCCAACGAGACACCCATTTTAGTTTGTTAATACTATAATTAGGCTTCTCCTATAAGGATAGGAGATTCGGGGTCCTGTGACTAACCCAGTAAGGGTGTACATTAGGCTATAAAATTATTTCCAAGAGTAAGAATTTCCAGCCTTTATAAACTGTTGTTCAGTATTCTATGACCTACAACAACTGAATGTCCAACGAGACACCCATTTTAGTTTGTTAATACTATAATTAGGCTTCTCCTATAAGGATACGAGATTCGGGGTCCTGTGACTAACCAACCCAATAAGGGTGTTTATTAGGCTATAAAATTATTTCCAAGAGTAAGAATTTCCAGCCTTTATAAACTGTTGTTCAGTATTCTTTGACCTACACCACCTGAATGTCCAACGAGACACCCATTTTAGTTTGTTAATACTATAATTAGGCTTCTCCTATAAGGATAGGAGATTCGGGGTCCTGTGACTAACCAACCCAATAAGGGTGTACATTAGGCTATAAAATTATTTCCAAGAGTAAGAATTTCCACCCTTTATAAACTGTTGTTCAGTATTCTTTGACCTACAGCACCTGAATGTCCAACGAGACACCCATTTTAGTTTGTTAATACTATAATTAGGCTTCTCCTATAAGGATAGGTGATTCGGGGTCCTGTGACTAACCCAATAAGGGTGTACATTAGGCTATAAAATTATTTCCAAGAGTAAGAATTTCCAGCCTTTATAAACTGTTGTTCAGTATTCTTTGACCTACAGCACCTGAATGTCCAACGAGACACCCATTTTAGTTTGTTAATACTATAATTAGGCTTCTCCTATAAGCATAGGAGATTCGGGGTCCTGTGACTAACCCAGTAAGGGTGTACATTAGGCTATAAAATTATTTCCAAGAGTAAGAATTTCCAGCCTTTATAAACTGTTGTTCAGTATTCTTTGACCTACAGCACCTGAATGTCCAACGAGACACCTATTTTAGTTTGTTAATACTATAATTAGGCTTCTCCTATAAGGATAGGAGATTCGGGGTCCTGTGACTAACCCAATAAGGGTGTACATTAGGCTATAAAATTATTTCCAAGAGTAAGAATTTCCAGCCTTTATAAACTGTTGTTCAGTATTCTTTGACCTACACCACCTGAATGTCCAACGAGACACCCATTTTAGTTTGTTAATACTATAATTAGGCTTCTCCTATAAGGATAGGAGATTCGGGGTCCTGTGACTAACCCAGTAAGGGTGTACATTAGGCTATAAAATTATTTCCAAGAGTAAGAATTTCCAGCCTTTATAAACTGTTGTTCAGTATTCTTTGACCTAAAGCACCTGAATGTCCAACGAGACACCCATTTTAGTTTGTTAATACTATAATTAGGCTTCTCCTATAAGGATAGGAGATTCGGGGTCCTGCGACTAACCCAGTAAGGGTTACATTAGGCTATAAAATTATTTCCAAGAGTAAGAATTTCCAGCCTTTATAAACTGTTGTTGAGTATTCTTTGACCTAAAGCACCTGAATGTCCAACGAGACACCCATTTTAGTTTGTTAATACTATAATTAGGCTTCTCCTATAAGGATAGGAGATTCGGGGTCCTGTGACTAACCAACCCAATAAGGGTGTACATTAGGCTATAAAATTATTTCCAAGAGTAAGAATTTCCAGCCTTTATAAACTGTTGTTCAGTATTCTATGACCTACAGCAACTGAATGTCCAATGAGACACCCATTTTAGTTTGTTAATACTATAATTAGGCTTCTCCTATAAGGATAGGAGATTCGGGGTCCTGTGACTAACCCAATAAGGGTGTACATTAGGCTATAAAATTATTTCCAAGAGTAAGAATTTCCAGCCTTTATAAACTGTTGTTCAGTATTCTTTGACCTACACCACCTGAATGTCCAACGAGACACCCATTTTAGTTTGTTAATACTATAATTAGGCTTCTCCTATAAGCATAGGAGATTCGGGGTCCTGTGACTAACCCAGTAAGGGTGTACATTAGGCTATAAAATTATTTCCAAGAGTAAGAATTTCCAGCCTTTATAAACTGTTGTTCAGTATTCTTTGACCTACACCACCTGAATGTCCAACGAGACACCCATTTTAGTTTGTTAATACTATAATTAGGCTTCTCCTATAAGGATAGGAGATTCGGGGTCCTGTGACTAACCCAGTAAGGGTGTACATTAGGCTATAAAATTATTTCCAAGAGTAAGAATTTCCAGCCTTTATAAACTGTTGTTCAGTATTCTTTGACCTAAAGCACCTGAATGTCCAACGAGACACCCATTTTAGTTTGTTAATACTATAATTAGGCTTCTCCTATAAGGATAGGAGATTCGGGGTCCTGTGACTAACCCAGTAAGGGTGTACATTAGGCTATAAAATTATTTCCAAGAGTAAGAATTTCCAGCCTTTATAAACTGTTGTTGAGTATTCTTTGACCTACAGCACCTGAATGTCCAACGAGACACCCATTTTAGTTTGTTAATACTATAATTAGGCTTCTCCTATAAGGATAGGAGATTCGGGGTCCTGTGACTAACCCAATAAGGGTGTACATTAGGCTATAAAATTATTTCCAAGAGTAAGAATTTCCAGCCTTTATAAACTGTTGTTCAGTATTCTTTGACCTACACCACCTGAATGTCCAACGAGACACCCATTTTAGTTTGTTAATACTATAATTAGGCTTCTCCTATAAGGATAGGAGATTCGGGGTCCTGTGACTAACCCAGTAAGGGTGTACATTAGGCTATAAAATTATTTCCAAGAGTAAGAATTTCCAGCCTTTATAAACTGTTGTTCAGTATTCTATGACGTACAACAACTGAATGTCCAACGAGACACCCATTTTAGTTTGTTAATACTATAATTAGGCTTCTCCTATAAGGATACGAGATTCGGGGTCCTGTGACTAACCAACCCAATAAGGGTGTTTATTAGGCTATAAAATTATTTCCAAGAGTAAGAATTTCCAGCCTTTATAAACTGTTGTTCAGTATTCTTTGACCTACACCACCTGAATGTCCAACGAGACACCCATTTTAGTTTGTTAATACTATAATTAGGCTTCTCCTATAAGGATAGGAGATTCGGGGTCCTGTGACTAACCAACCCAATAAGGGTGTACATTAGGCTATAAAATTATTTCCAAGAGTAAGAATTTCCACCCTTTATAAACTGTTGTTCAGTATTCTTTGACCTACAGCACCTGAATGTCCAACGAGACACCCATTTTAGTTTGTTAATACTATAATTAGGCTTCTCCTATAAGGATAGGTGATTCGGGGTCCTGTGACTAACCCAATAAGGGTGTACATTAGGCTATAAAATTATTTCCAAGAGTAAGAATTTCCAGCCTTTATAAACTGTTGTTCAGTATTCTTTGACCTACAGCACCTGAATGTCCAACGAGACACCCATTTTAGTTTGTTAATACTATAATTAGGCTTCTCCTATAAGCATAGGAGATTCGGGGTCCTGTGACTAACCCAGTAAGGGTGTACATTAGGCTATAAAATTATTTCCAAGAGTAAGAATTTCCAGCCTTTATAAACTGTTGTTCAGTATTCTTTGACCTACAGCACCTGAATGTCCAACGAGACACCTATTTTAGTTTGTTAATACTATAATTAGGCTTCTCCTATAAGGATAGGAGATTCGGGGTCCTGTGACTAACCCAATAAGGGTGTACATTAGGCTATAAAATTATTTCCAAGAGTAAGAATTTCCAGCCTTTATAAACTGTTGTTCAATATTCTTTGACCTACACCACCTGAATGTCCAACGAGACACCCATTTTAGTTTGTTAATACTATAATTAGGCTTCTCCTATAAGGATAGGAGATTCGGGGTCCTGTGACTAACCAACCCAATAAGGGTGTACATTAGGCTATAAAATTATTTCCAAGAGTAAGAATTTCCACCCTTTATAAACTGTTGTTCAGTATTCTTTGACCTACAGCACCTGAATGTCCAACGAGACACCCATTTTAGTTTGTTAATACTATAATTTGGCTTCTCCTATAAGGATAGGAGATTCGGGGTCCTGTGACTAACCCAATAAGGGTGTACATTAGGCTATAAAATTATTTCCAAGAGTAAGAATTTCCAGCCTTTATAAACTGTTGTTCAGTATTCTTTGACCTACAGCACCTGAATGTCCAACGAGACACCCATTTTAGTTTGTTAATACTATAATTAGGCTTCTCCTATAAGGATAGGAGATTCGGGGTCCTATGACTAACCCAATAAGGGTGTACATTAGGCTATAAAATTATTTCCAAGAGTAAGAATTTCCAGCCTTTATAAACTGTTGTTCAGTATTCTTTGACCTACACCACCTGAATGTCCAACGAGACACCCATTTTAGTTTGTTAATACTATAATTAGGCTTCTCCTATAAGGATAGGAGATTCGGGGTCCTGTGACTAACCCAATAAGGGTGTACATTTGGCTATAAAATTATTTCCAAGAGTAAGAATTTCCAGCCTTTATAAACTGTTGTTCAGTATTCTTTGACCTACACGACCTGAATGTCCAACGAGACACCCATTTTAGTTTGTTAATACTATAATTAGGCTTCTCCTATAAGGATAGGAGATTCGGGGTCCTGTGACTAACCCAATAAGGGTGTACATTTGGCTATAAAATTATTTCCAAGAGTAAGAATTTCCAGCCTTTATAAACTGTTGTTCAGTATTCTTTGACCTACACCACCTGAATGTCCAACTAGACACCCATTTTAGTTTGTTAATACTATAATTAGGCTTCTCCTATAAGGATAGGAGATTCGGGGTCCTGTGACTAACCAACCCAATAAGGGTGTACATTAGGCTATAAAATTATTTCCAAGAGTAAGAATTTCCAGCCTTTATAAACTGTTGTTCAGTATTCCATGACCTACAGCAACTGAATGTCCAACGAGACACCCATTTTAGTTTGTTAATACTATAATTAGGCTTCTCCTATAAGGATAGGAGATTCGGGGTCCTGTGACTAACCCAATAAGGGTGTACATTAGGCTATAAAATTATTTCCAAGAGTAAGAATTTCCAGCCTTTATAAACTGTTGTTCAGTATTCTTTGACCTACACCACCTGAATGTCCAACGAGACACCCATTTTAGTTTGTTAATACTATAATTAGGCTTCTCCTATAATCATAGGAGATTCGGGGTCCTGTGACTAACCCAGTAAGGGTGTACATTAGGCTATAAAATTATTTCCAAGAGTAAGAATTTCCAGCATTTATAAACTGTTGTTCAGTATTCTTTGACCTACAGCACCTGAATGTCCAACGAGACACCCATTTTAGTTTGTTAATACTATAATTAGGCTTCTCCTATAAAGATAGGAGATTCGGGGTCCTGTGACTAACCCAATAAGGGTGTACATTAGGCTATAAAATTATTTCCAAGAGTAAGAATTTCCAGCCTTTATAAACTGTTGTTCAGTATTCTTTGACCTACACCACCTGAATGTCCAACGAGACACCCATTTTAGTTTGTTAATACTATAATTAGGATTCTCCTATAAGGATAGGAGATTCGGGGTCATGTGACTAACCAACCCAATAAGGGTGTACATTAGGCTATAAAATTATTTCCAAGAGTAAGAATTTCCAGCCTTTATAAACTGTTGTTCAGTATTCTTTGACCAACAGCACCTGAATGTCCAACGAGACACCCATTTTAGTTTGTTAATACTATAATTAGGCTTCTCCTATAAGGATAGGAGATTCGGGGTCCTGTGACTAACCCAATAAGGGTGTACATTAGGCTATAAAATTATTTCCAAGAGTAAGAATTTCCAGCCTTTATAAACTGTTGTTGAGTATTCTTTGAACTAAAGCACCTGAATGTCCAACGAGACACCCATTTTAGTTTGTTAATACTATAATTAGGCTTCTCCTATAAGGATAGGAGATTCGGGGTCCTGTGACTAACCAACCCAATAAGGGTGTACATTAGGCTATGAAATTATTTCCAAGAGTAAGAATTTCCAGCCTTTATAAACTGTTGTTCAGTATTCTATGACCTACAGCAACTGAATGTCCAACGAGACACCCATTTTAGTTTGTTAATACTATAATTAGGCTTCTCCTATAAGGATAGGAGATTCGGGGTCCTGTGACTAACCCAATAAGGGTGTACATTAGGCTATAAAATTATTTCCAAGAGTAAGAATTTCCAGCCTTTATAAACTATTGTTCAGTATTCTTTGACCTACACCACCTGAATGTCCAACGAGACACCCATTTTAGTTTGTTAATACTATAATTAGGCTTCTCCTATAAGGATAGGAGATTCGGGGTCCTGTGACTAACCCAATAAGTGTGTACATTAGGCTATAAAATTATTTCCAAGAGTAAGAATTTCCAGCCTTTATAAACTGTTGTTCAGTATTCTTTGACCTACACCACCTGAATGTCCAACGAGACACCCATTTTAGTTTGTTAATACTATAATTAGGCTTCTCCTATAAGGATAGGAGATTCGGGGTCCTGTGACTAACCAACCCAATAAGGGTGTACATTAGGCTATAAAATTATTTCCAAGAGTAAGAATTTCCAGCCTTTATAAACTGTTGTTGAGTATTCTTTGACCTACAGCACCTGAATGTCCAACGAGACACCCATTTTAGTTTGTTAATACTATAATTAGGCTTCTCCTATAAGGATAGGAGATTCGGGGTCCTCTGACTAACCCAATAAGGGTGTACATTAGGCTATAAAATTATTTCCAAGAGTAAGAATTTCTAGCCTTTATAAACTGTTGTTCAGTATTCTTTGACCTACACTACCTGAATGTCCAACGAGACACCCATTTTAGTTTGTTAATACTATAATTAGGCTTCTCCTATAAGGATAGGAGATTCGGGGTCCTGTGACTAACCAACCCAATAAGGGTGTACATTAGGCTATAAAATTATTTCCAAGAGTAAGAATTTCCAGCCTTTATAAACTGTTGTTCAGTATTCTTTGACCTACAGCACCTGAATGTCCAACGAGACACCCATTTTAGTTTGTTAATACTATAATTAGGCTTCTCCTATAAGGATAGGAGATTCGGGGTCCTGTGACTAACCCAATAAGGGTGTACATTAGACTATAAAATTATTTCCAAGAGTAAGAATTTCCAGCCTTTATAAACTGTTGTTCAGTATTCTATGACCTACAGCAACTGAATGTCCAATGAGACACCCATTTTAGTTTGTTAATACTATAATTAGGCTTCTCCTATAAGGATAGGAGATTCGGGGTCCTGTGACTAACCCAATAAGGGTGTACATTAGGCTATAAAATTATTTCCAAGAGTAAGAATTTCCAGCCTTTATAAACTGTTGTTCAGTATTCTTTGACCTACACTACCTGAATGTCCAACGAGACACCCATTTTAGTTTGTTAATACTATAATTAGGCTTCTCCTATAAGGATAGGAGATTCGGGGTCCTGTGACTAACCAACCCAATAAGGGTGTACATTAGGCTATAAAATTATTTCCAAGAGTAAGAATTTCCAGCCTTTATAAACTGTTGTTCAGTATTCTTTGACCTACAGCACCTGAATGTCCAACGAGACACCCATTTTAGTTTGTTAATACTATAATTAGGCTTCTCCTATAAGGATAGGAGATTCGGGGTCCTGTGACTAACCCAATAAGGGTGTACATTAGGCTATAAAATTATTTCCAAGAGTAAGAATTTCCAGCCTTTATAAACTGTTGTTCAGTATTCTTTGACCTACACTACCTGAATGTCCAACGAGACACCCATTTTAGTTTGTTAATACTATAATTAGGCTTCTCCAATAAGGATAGGAGATTCGGGGTCCTGTGACTAACCAACCCAATAAGGGTGTACATTAGGCTATAAAATTATTTCCAAGAGTAAGAATTTCCAGCCTTTATAAACTGTTGTTCAGTATTCTTTGACCTACAGCACCTGAATGTCCAACGAGACACCCATTTTAGTTTGTTAATACTATAATTAGGCTTCTCCTATAAGGATAGGAGATTCGGGGTCCTGTGACTAACCCAATAAGGGTGTACATTAGGCTATAAAATTATTTCCAAGAGTAAGAATTTCCAGCCTTTATAAACTGTTGTTCAGTATTCTTTGACCTACACCACCTGAATGTCCAACGAGACACCCATTTTAGTTTGTTAATACTATTATTAAGCTTCTCCTATAAGGATAGGAGATTCGGGGTCCTGTGACTAACCCAGTAAGGGTGTACATTAGGCTATAAAATTATTTCCAAGAGTAAGAATTTCCAGCCTTTATAAACTGTTGTTCAGTATTCTTTGACCTACAGCACCTGAATGTCCAACGAGACACCCATTTTAGTTTGTTAATACTATAATTAGGCTTCTCCTATAAGGATAGGAGATTCGGGGTCCTGTGACTAACCCAATAAGCGTGTACATTAGGCTATAAAATTATTTCCAAGAGTAAGAATTTCCAGCCTTTATAAACTGTTGTTCAGTATTCTTTGACCTACACCACCTGAATGTCCAACGAGACACCCATTTTAGTTTGTTAATACTATAATTAGGCTTCTCCTATAAGGATAGGAGATTCGGGGTCCTGTGACTAACCAACCCAATAAGGGTGTACATCAGGCTATAAAATTATTTCCAAGAGAAAGAATTTCCAGCCTTTATAAACTGTTGTTCAGTATTCTTTGACCTACAGCACCTGAATGTCCAACGAGACACCCATTTTAGTTTGTTAATACTATAATTAGGCTTCTCCTATAAGGATAGGAGATTCGGGGTCCTGTGACTAACCCAATAAGGGTGTACATTAGGCTATAAAATTATTTCCAAGAGTAAGAATTTCCAGCCTTTATAAACTGTTGTTCAGTATTCTTTGACCTACACCACCTGAATGTCCAACGAGACACCCATTTTAGTTTGTTAATACTATAATTAGGCTTCTCCTATAAGGATAGGAGATTCGGGGTCCTGTGACTAACCAACCCAATAAGGGTGTACATTAGGCTATAAAATTATTTCCAAGAGTAAGAATTTCCAGCCTTTATAAACTGTTGTTCAGTATTCTTTGACCTACACCACCTGAATGTCCAACGAGACACCCATTTTAGTTTGTTAATACTATAATTAGGCTTCTCCTATAAGGATAGGAGATTCGGGGTCCTGTGACTAACCCAATAAGGGTGTACATTAGGCTATAAAATTATTTCCAAGAGTAAGAATTTCCAGCCTTTATAAACTGTTGTTCAGTATTCTTTGACCTACACTACCTGAATGTCCAACGAGACACCCATTTTAGTTTGTTAATACTATAATTAGGCTTCTCCTATAAGGATAGGAGATTCGGGGTCCTGTGACTAACCAACCCAATAAGGGTGTACATTAGGCTATAAAATTATTTCCAAGAGTAAGAATTTCCAGCCTTTATAAACTGTTGTTCAGTATTCTTTGACCTACACTACCTGAATGTCCAACGAGACACCCATTTTAGTTTGTTAATACTATAATTAGGCTTCTCCAATAAGGATAGGAGATTCGGGGTCCTGTGACTAACCAACCCAATAAGGGTGTACATTAGGCTATAAAATTATTTCCAAGAGTAAGAATTTCCAGCCTTTATAAACTGTTGTTCAGTATTCTTTGACCTACAGCACCTGAATGTCCAACGAGACACCCATTTTAGTTTGTTAATACTATAATTAGGCTTCTCCAATAAGGATAGGAGATTCGGGGTCCTGTGACTAACCAACCCAATAAGGGTGTACATTAGGCTATAAAATTATTTCCAAGAGTAAGAATTTCCAGCCTTTATAAACTGTTGTTCAGTATTCTTTGACCTACAGCACCTGAATGTCCAACGAGACACCCATTTTAGTTTGTTAATACTATAATTAGGCTTCTCCTATAAGGATAGGAGATTCGGGGTCCTGTGACTAACCCAATAAGGGTGTACATTAGGCTATAAAATTATTTCCAAGAGTAAGAATTTCCAGCCTTTATAAACTGTTGTTCAGTATTCTTTGACCTACAGCACCTGAATGTCCAACGAGACACCCATTTTAGTTTGTTAATACTATAATTAGGCTTCTCCTATAAGGATAGGAGATTCGGGGTCCTGTGACTAACCAACCCAATAAGGGTGTACATTAGGCTATAAAATTATTTCCAAGAGTAAGAATTTCCAGCCTTTATAAACTGTTGTTCAGTATTCTTTGACCTACACCACCTGAATGTCCAACGAGACACCCATTTTAGTTTGTTAATACTATAATTAGGCTTCTCCTATAAGGATAGGAGATTCGGGTTCCTGTGACTAACCCAATAAGGGTGTACATTAGGCTATAAAATTATTTCCAAGAGTAAGAATTTCCAGCCTTTATAAACTGTTGTTCAGTATTCTTTGACCTACACTACCTGAATGTCCAACGAGACACCCATTTTAGTTTGTTAATACTATAATTAGGCTTCTCCTATAAGGATAGGAGATTCGGGGTCCTGTGACTAACCAACCCAATAAGGGTGTACATTAGGCTATAAAATTATTTCCAAGAGTAAGAATTTCCAGCCTTTATAAACTGTTGTTCAGTATTCTTTGACCTACACTACCTGAATGTCCAACGAGACACCCATTTTAGTTTGTTAATACTATAATTAGGCTTCTCCTATAAGGATAGGAGATTCGGGGTCCTGTGACTAACCCAATAAGGGTGTACATTAGGCTATAAAATTATTTCCAAGAGTAAGAATTTCCAGCCTTTATAAACTGTTGTTCAGTATTCTTTGACCTACACTACCTGAATGTCCAACGAGACACCCATTTTAGTTTGTTAATACTATAATTAGGCTTCTCCAATAAGGATAGGAGATTCGGGGTCCTGTGACTAACCAACCCAATAAGGGTGTACATTAGGCTATAAAATTATTTCCAAGAGTAAGAATTTCCAGCCTTTATAAACTGTTGTTCAGTATTCTTTGACCTACAGCACCTGAATGTCCAACGAGACACCCATTTTAGTTTGTTAATACTATAATTAGGCTTCTCCTATAAGGATAGGAGATTCGGGGTCCTGTGACTAACCCAATAAGGGTGTACATTAGGCTATAAAATTATTTCCAAGAGTAAGAATTTCCAGCCTTTATAAACTGTTGTTCAGTATTCTTTGACCTACACCACCTGAATGTCCAACGAGACACCCATTTTAGTTTGTTAATACTATAATTAAGCTTCTCCTATAAGGATAGGAGATTCGGGGTCCTGTGACTAACCCAGTAAGGGTGTACATTAGGCTATAAAATTATTTCCAAGAGTAAGAATTTCCAGCCTTTATAAACTGTTGTTCAGTATTCTTTGACCTACAGCACCTGAATGTCCAACGAGACACCCATTTTAGTTTGTTAATACTATAATTAGGCTTCTCCTATAAGGATAGGAGATTCGGGGTCCTGTGACTAACCCAATAAGCGTGTACATTAGGCTATAAAATTATTTCCAAGAGTAAGAATTTCCAGCCTTTATAAACTGTTGTTCAGTATTCTTTGACCTACACCACCTGAATGTCCAACGAGACACCCATTTTAGTTTGTTAATACTATAATTAGGCTTCTCCTATAAGGATAGGAGATTCGGGGTCCTGTGACTAACCAACCCAATAAGGGTGTACATCAGGCTATAAAATTATTTCCAAGAGAAAGAATTTCCAGCCTTTATAAACTGTTGTTCAGTATTCTTTGACCTACAGCACCTGAATGTCCAACGAGACACCCATTTTAGTTTGTTAATACTATAATTAGGCTTCTCCTATAAGGATAGGAGATTCGGGGTCCTGTGACTAACCCAATAAGGGTGTACATTAGGCTATAAAATTATTTCCAAGAGTAAGAATTTCCAGCCTTTATAAACTGTTGTTCAGTATTCTTTGACCTACACCACCTGAATGTCCAACGAGACACCCATTTTAGTTTGTTAATACTATAATTAGGCTTCTCCTATAAGGATAGGAGATTCGGGGTCCTGTGACTAACCAACCCAATAAGGGTGTACATTAGGCTATAAAATTATTTCCAAGAGTAAGAATTTCCAGCCTTTATAAACTGTTGTTCAGTATTCTTTGACCTACACCACCTGAATGTCCAACGAGACACCCATTTTAGTTTGTTAATACTATAATTAGGCTTCTCCTATAAGGATAGGAGATTCGGGGTCCTGTGACTAACCCAATAAGGGTGTACATTAGGCTATAAAATTATTTCCAAGAGTAAGAATTTCCAGCCTTTATAAACTGTTGTTCAGTATTCTTTGACCTACACTACCTGAATGTCCAACGAGACACCCATTTTAGTTTGTTAATACTATAATTAGGCTTCTCCTATAAGGATAGGAGATTCGGGGTCCTGTGACTAACCCAATAAGGGTGTACATTAGACTATAAAATTATTTCCAAGAGTAAGAATTTCCAGCCTTTATAAACTGTTGTTCAGTATTCTATGACCTACAGCAACTGAATGTCCAATGAGACACCCATTTTAGTTTGTTAATACTATAATTAGGCTTCTCCTATAAGGATAGGAGATTCGGGGTCCTGTGACTAACCCAATAAGGGTGTACATTAGGCTATAAAATTATTTCCAAGAGTAAGAATTTCCAGCCTTTATAAACTGTTGTTCAGTATTCTTTGACCTACACTACCTGAATGTCCAACGAGACACCCATTTTAGTTTGTTAATACTATAATTAGGCTTCTCCTATAAGGATAGGAGATTCGGGGTCCTGTGACTAACCAACCCAATAAGGGTGTACATTAGGCTATAAAATTATTTCCAAGAGTAAGAATTTCCAGCCTTTATAAACTGTTGTTCAGTATTCTTTGACCTACAGCACCTGAATGTCCAACGAGACACCCATTTTAGTTTGTTAATACTATAATTAGGCTTCTCCTATAAGGATAGGAGATTCGGGGTCCTGTGACTAACCCAATAAGGGTGTACATTAGGCTATAAAATTATTTCCAAGAGTAAGAATTTCCAGCCTTTATAAACTGTTGTTCAGTATTCTTTGACCTACACTACCTGAATGTCCAACGAGACACCCATTTTAGTTTGTTAATACTATAATTAGGCTTCTCCAATAAGGATAGGAGATTCGGGGTCCTGTGACTAACCAACCCAATAAGGGTGTACATTAGGCTATAAAATTATTTCCAAGAGTAAGAATTTCCAGCCTTTATAAACTGTTGTTCAGTATTCTTTGACCTACAGCACCTGAATGTCCAACGAGACACCCATTTTAGTTTGTTAATACTATAATTAGGCTTCTCCTATAAGGATAGGAGATTCGGGGTCCTGTGACTAACCCAATAAGGGTGTACATTAGGCTATAAAATTATTTCCAAGAGTAAGAATTTCCAGCCTTTATAAACTGTTGTTCAGTATTCTTTGACCTACACCACCTGAATGTCCAACGAGACACCCATTTTAGTTTGTTAATACTATAATTAAGCTTCTCCTATAAGGATAGGAGATTCGGGGTCCTGTGACTAACCCAGTAAGGGTGTACATTAGGCTATAAAATTATTTCCAAGAGTAAGAATTTCCAGCCTTTATAAACTGTTGTTCAGTATTCTTTGACCTACAGCACCTGAATGTCCAACGAGACACCCATTTTAGTTTGTTAATACTATAATTAGGCTTCTCCTATAAGGATAGGAGATTCGGGGTCCTGTGACTAACCCAATAAGCGTGTACATTAGGCTATAAAATTATTTCCAAGAGTAAGAATTTCCAGCCTTTATAAACTGTTGTTCAGTATTCTTTGACCTACACCACCTGAATGTCCAACGAGACACCCATTTTAGTTTGTTAATACTATAATTAGGCTTCTCCTATAAGGATAGGAGATTCGGGGTCCTGTGACTAACCAACCCAATAAGGGTGTACATCAGGCTATAAAATTATTTCCAAGAGAAAGAATTTCCAGCCTTTATAAACTGTTGTTCAGTATTCTTTGACCTACAGCACCTGAATGTCCAACGAGACACCCATTTTAGTTTGTTAATACTATAATTAGGCTTCTCCTATAAGGATAGGAGATTCGGGGTCCTGTGACTAACCCAATAAGGGTGTACATTAGGCTATAAAATTATTTCCAAGAGTAAGAATTTCCAGCCTTTATAAACTGTTGTTCAGTATTCTTTGACCTACACCACCTGAATGTCCAACGAGACACCCATTTTAGTTTGTTAATACTATAATTAGGCTTCTCCTATAAGGATAGGAGATTCGGGGTCCTGTGACTAACCAACCCAATAAGGGTGTACATTAGGCTATAAAATTATTTCCAAGAGTAAGAATTTCCAGCCTTTATAAACTGTTGTTCAGTATTCTTTGACCTACACCACCTGAATGTCCAACGAGACACCCATTTTAGTTTGTTAATACTATAATTAGGCTTCTCCTATAAGGATAGGAGATTCGGGGTCCTGTGACTAACCCAATAAGGGTGTACATTAGGCTATAAAATTATTTCCAAGAGTAAGAATTTCCAGCCTTTATAAACTGTTGTTCAGTATTCTTTGACCTACACTACCTGAATGTCCAACGAGACACCCATTTTAGTTTGTTAATACTATAATTAGGCTTCTCCTATAAGGATAGGAGATTCGGGGTCCTGTGACTAACCAACCCAATAAGGGTGTACATTAGGCTATAAAATTATTTCCAAGAGTAAGAATTTCCAGCCTTTATAAACTGTTGTTCAGTATTCTTTGACCTACAGCACCTGAATGTCCAACGAGACACCCATTTTAGTTTGTTAATACTATAATTAGGCTTCTCCTATAAGGATAGGAGATTCGGGGTCCTGTGACTAACCCAATAAGGGTGTACATTAGGCTATAAAATTATTTCCAAGAGTAAGAATTTCCAGCCTTTATAAACTGTTGTTCAGTATTCTTTGACCTACACCACCTGAATGTCCAACGAGACACCCATTTTAGTTTGTTAATACTATAATTAAGCTTCTCCTATAAGGATAGGAGATTCGGGGTCCTGTGACTAACCCAGTAAGGGTGTACATTAGGCTATAAAATTATTTCCAAGAGTAAGAATTTCCAGCCTTTATAAACTGTTGTTCAGTATTCTTTGACCTACAGCACCTGAATGTCCAACGAGACACCCATTTTAGTTTGTTAATACTATAATTAGGCTTCTCCTATAAGGATAGGAGATTCGGGGTCCTGTGACTAACCCAATAAGCGTGTACATTAGGCTATAAAATTATTTCCAAGAGTAAGAATTTCCAGCCTTTATAAACTGTTGTTCAGTATTCTTTGACCTACACCACCTGAATGTCCAACGAGACACCCATTTTAGTTTGTTAATACTATAATTAGGCTTCTCCTATAAGGATAGGAGATTCGGGGTCCTGTGACTAACCAACCCAATAAGGGTGTACATTAGGCTATAAAATTATTTCCAAGAGAAAGAATTTCCAGCCTTTATAAACTGTTGTTCAGTATTCTTTGACCTACAGCACCTGAATGTCCAACGAGACACCCATTTTAGTTTGTTAATACTATAATTAGGCTTCTCCTATAAGGATAGGAGATTCGGGGTCCTGTGACTAACCCAATAAGGGTGTACATTAGGCTATAAAATTATTTCCAAGAGTAAGAATTTCCAGCCTTTATAAACTGTTGTTCAGTATTCTTTGACCTACACCACCTGAATGTCCAACGAGACACCCATTTTAGTTTGTTAATACTATAATTAGGCTTCTCCTATAAGGATAGGAGATTCGGGGTCCTGTGACTAACCCAATAAGGGTGTACATTAGGCTATAAAATTATTTCCAAGAGTAAGAATTTCCAGCCTTTATAAACTGTTGTTCAGTATTCTTTGACCTACACTACCTGAATGTCCAACGAGACACCCATTTTAGTTTGTTAATACTATAATTAGGCTTCTCCAATAAGGATAGGAGATTCGGGGTCCTGTGACTAACCAACCCAATAAGGGTGTACATTAGGCTATAAAATTATTTCCAAGAGTAAGAATTTCCAGCCTTTATAAACTGTTGTTCAGTATTCTTTGACCTACAGCACCTGAATGTCCAACGAGACACCCATTTTAGTTTGTTAATACTATAATTAGGCTTCTCCTATAAGGATAGGAGATTCGGGGTCCTGTGACTAACCCAATAAGGGTGTACATTAGGCTATAAAATTATTTCCAAGAGTAAGAATTTCCAGCCTTTATAAACTGTTGTTCAGTATTCTTTGACCTACACCACCTGAATGTCCAACGAGACACCCATTTTAGTTTGTTAATACTATAATTAAGCTTCTCCTATAAGGATAGGAGATTCGGGGTCCTGTGACTAACCCAGTAAGGGTGTACATTAGGCTATAAAATTATTTCCAAGAGTAAGAATTTCCAGCCTTTATAAACTGTTGTTCAGTATTCTTTGACCTACAGCACCTGAATGTCCAACGAGACACCCATTTTAGTTTGTTAATACTATAATTAGGCTTCTCCTATAAGGATAGGAGATTCGGGGTCCTGTGACTAACCCAATAAGCGTGTACATTAGGCTATAAAATTATTTCCAAGAGTAAGAATTTCCAGCCTTTATAAACTGTTGTTCAGTATTCTTTGACCTACACCACCTGAATGTCCAACGAGACACCCATTTTAGTTTGTTAATACTATAATTAGGCTTCTCCTATAAGGATAGGAGATTCGGGGTCCTGTGACTAACCAACCCAATAAGGGTGTACATCAGGCTATAAAATTATTTCCAAGAGAAAGAATTTCCAGCCTTTATAAACTGTTGTTCAGTATTCTTTGACCTACAGCACCTGAATGTCCAACGAGACACCCATTTTAGTTTGTTAATACTATAATTAGGCTTCTCCTATAAGGATAGGAGATTCGGGGTCCTGTGACTAACCCAATAAGGGTGTACATTAGGCTATAAAATTATTTCCAAGAGTAAGAATTTCCAGCCTTTATAAACTGTTGTTCAGTATTCTTTGACCTACACCACCTGAATGTCCAACGAGACACCCATTTTAGTTTGTTAATACTATAATTAGGCTTCTCCTATAAGGATAGGAGATTCGGGGTCCTGTGACTAACCAACCCAATAAGGGTGTACATTAGGCTATAAAATTATTTCCAAGAGTAAGAATTTCCAGCCTTTATAAACTGTTGTTCAGTATTCTTTGACCTACACCACCTGAATGTCCAACGAGACACCCATTTTAGTTTGTTAATACTATAATTAGGCTTCTCCTATTAGGATAGGAGATTCGGGGTCCTGTGACTAACCCAATAAGGGTGTACATTAGGCTATAAAATTATTTCCAAGAGTAAGAATTTCCAGCCTTTATAAACTGTTGTTCAGTATTCTTTGACCTACACTACCTGAATGTCCAACGAGACACCCATTTTAGTTTGTTAATACTATAATTAGGCTTCTCCTATAAGGATAGGAGATTCGGGGTCCTGTGACTAACCAACCCAATAAGGGTGTACATTAGGCTATAAAATTATTTCCAAGAGTAAGAATTTCCAGCCTTTATAAACTGTTGTTCAGTATTCTTTGACCTACAGCACCTGAATGTCCAACGAGACACCCATTTTAGTTTGTTAATACTATAATTAGGCTTCTCCTATAAGGATAGGAGATTCGGGGTCCTGTGACTAACCCAATAAGGGTGTACATTAGGCTATAAAATTATTTCCAAGAGTAAGAATTTCCAGCCTTTATAAACTGTTGTTCAGTATTCTTTGACCTACACCACCTGAATGTCCAACGAGACACCCATTTTAGTTTGTTAATACTATAATTAAGCTTCTCCTATAAGGATAGGAGATTCGGGGTCCTGTGACTAACCCAGTAAGGGTGTACATTAGGCTATAAAATTATTTCCAAGAGTAAGAATTTCCAGCCTTTATAAACTGTTGTTCAGTATTCTTTGACCTACAGCACCTGAATGTCCAACGAGACACCCATTTTAGTTTGTTAATACTATAATTAGGCTTCTCCTATAAGGATAGGAGATTCGGGGTCCTGTGACTAACCCAATAAGCGTGTACATTAGGCTATAAAATTATTTCCAAGAGTAAGAATTTCCAGCCTTTATAAACTGTTGTTCAGTATTCTTTGACCTACACCACCTGAATGTCCAACGAGACACCCATTTTAGTTTGTTAATACTATAATTAGGCTTCTCCTATAAGGATAGGAGATTCGGGGTCCTGTGACTAACCAACCCAATAAGGGTGTACATTAGGCTATAAAATTATTTCCAAGAGAAAGAATTTCCAGCCTTTATAAACTGTTGTTCAGTATTCTTTGACCTACAGCACCTGAATGTCCAACGAGACACCCATTTTAGTTTGTTAATACTATAATTAGGCTTCTCCTATAAGGATAGGAGATTCGGGGTCCTGTGACTAACCCAATAAGGGTGTACATTAGGCTATAAAATTATTTCCAAGAGTAAGAATTTCCAGCCTTTATAAACTGTTGTTCAGTATTCTTTGACCTACACCACCTGAATGTCCAACGAGACACCCATTTTAGTTTGTTAATACTATAATTAAGCTTCTCCTATAAGGATAGGAGATTCGGGGTCCTGTGACTAACCCAGTAAGGGTGTACATTAGGCTATAAAATTATTTCCAAGAGTAAGAATTTCCAGCCATTATAAACTGTTGTTCAGTATTCTTTGACCTACAGCACCTGAATGTCCAACGAGACACCCATTTTAGTTTGTTAATACTATAATTAGGCTTCTCCTATAAGGATAGGAGATTCGGGGTCCTGTGACTAACCCAATAAGGGTGTACATTAGGCTATAAAATTATTTCCAAGAGTAAGAATTTCCAGCCTTTATAAACTGTTGTTCAGTATTCTTTGACCTACACCACCTGAATGTCCAACGAGACACCCATTTTAGTTTGTTAATACTATAATTAAGCTTCTCCTATAAGGATAGGAGATTCGGGGTCCTGTGACTAACCCAGTAAGGGTGTACATTAGGCTATAAAATTATTTCCAAGAGTAAGAATTTCCAGCCTTTATAAACTGTTGTTCAGTATTCTTTGACCTACAGCACCTGAATGTCCAACGAGACACCCATTTTAGTTTGTTAATACTATAATTAGGCTTCTCCTATAAGGATAGGAGATTCGGGGTCCTGTGACTAACCCAATAAGGGTGTACATTAGGCTATAAAATTATTTCCAAGAGTAAGAATTTCCAGCCTTTATAAACTGTTGTTCAGTATTCTTTGACCTACACCACCTGAATGTCCAACGAGACACCCATTTTAGTTTGTTAATACTATAATTAAGCTTCTCCTATAAGGATAGGAGATTCGGGGTCCTGTGACTAACCCAGTAAGGGTGTACATTAGGCTATAAAATTATTTCCAAGAGTAAGAATTTCCAGCCTTTATAAACTGTTGTTCAGTATTCTTTGACCTACAGCATCTGAATGTCCAACGAGACACCCATTTTAGTTTGTTAATACTATAATTAGGCTTCTCCTATAAGGATAGGAGATTCGGGGTCCTGTGACTAACCCAATAAGGGTGTACATTAGGCTATAAAATTATTTCCAAGAGTAAGAGTTTCCAGCCTTTATAAACTGTTGTTCAGTATTCTTTGACCTACACCACCTGAATGTCCAACGAGACACCCATTTAAGTTTGTTAATACTATAATTAGGCTTCTCCTATAAGGATAGGAGATTCGGGGTCCTGTGACTAACCAACCCAATAAGGGTGTACATTAGGCTATAAAATTATTTCCAAGAGTAAGAATTTCCAGCCTTTATAAACTGTTGTTCAGTATTCTTTGACCTACAGCACCTGAATGTCCAACGAGACACCCATTTTAGTTTGTTAATACTATAATTAGGCTTCTCCTATAAGGATAGGAGATTCGGGGTCCTGTGACTAACCCAATAAGGGTGTACATTAGGCTATAAAATTATTTCCAAGAGTAAGAATTTCCAGCCTTTATAAACTGTTGTTCAGTATTCTTTGACCTACACCACCTGAATGTCCAACGAGACACCCATTTTAGTTTGTTAATACTATAATTAAGCTTCTCCTATAAGGATAGGAGATTCGGGGTCCTGTGACTAACCCAGTAAGGGTGTACATTAGGCTATAAAATTATTTCCAAGAGTAAGAATTTCCAGCCTTTATAAACTGTTGTTCAGTATTCTTTGACCTACAGCATCTGAATGTCCAACGAGACACCCATTTTAGTTTGTTAATACTATAATTAGGCTTCTCCTATAAGGATAGGAGATTCGGGGTCCTGTGACTAACCCAATAAGGGTGTACATTAGGCTATAAAATTATTTCCAAGAGTAAGAGTTTCCAGCCTTTATAAACTGTTGTTCAGTATTCTTTGACCTACACCACCTGAATGTCCAACGAGACACCCATTTTAGTTTGTTAATACTATAATTAGGCGTCTCCTATAAGGATAGGAGATTCGGGGTCCTGTGACTAACCAACCCAATAAGGGTGTACATTAGGCTATAAAATTATTTCCAAGAGTAAGAATTTCCAGCCTTTATAAACTGTTGTTCAGTATTCTTTGACCTACAGCACCTGAATGTCCAACGAGACACCCATTTTAGTTTGTTAATACTATAATTAGGCTTCTCCTATAAGGATAGGAGATTCGGGGTCCTGTGACTAACCCAATAAGGGTGTACATTAGGCTATAAAATTATTTCCAAGAGTAAGAATTTCCAGCCTTTATAAACTGTTGTTCAGTATTCTTTGACCTACACCACCTGAATGTCCAACGAGACACCCATTTTAGTTTGTTAATACTATAATTAAGCTTCTCCTATAAGGATAGGAGATTCGGGGTCCTGTGACTAACCCAGTAAGGGTGTACATTAGGCTATAAAATTATTTCCAAGAGTAAGAATTTCCAGCCTTTATAAACTGTTGTTCAGTATTCTTTGACCTACAGCACCTGAATGTCCAACGAGACACCCATTTTAGTTTGTTAATACTATAATTAGGCTTCTCCTATAAGGATAGGAGATTCAGGGTCCTGTGACTAACCCAATAAGCGTGTACATTAGGCTATAAAATTATTTCCAAGAGTAAGAATTTCCAGCCTTTATAAACTGTTGTTCAGTATTCTTTGACCTACACCACCTGAATGTCCAACGAGACACCCATTTTAGTTTGTTAATACTATAATTAGGCTTCTCCTATAAGGATAGGAGATTCGGGGTCCTGTGACTAACCAACCCAATAAGGGTGTACATTAGGCTATAAAATTATTTCCAAGAGTAAGAATTTCCAGCCTTTATAAACTGTTGTTCAGTATTCTTTGACCTACAGCACCTGAATGTCCAACGAGACACCCATTTTAGTTTGTTAATACTATAATTAGGCTTCTCCTATAAGGATAGGAGATTCGGGGTCCTGTGACTAACCCAATAAGGGTGTACATTAGGCTATAAAATTATTTCCAAGAGTAAGACTTTCCAGCCTTTATAAACTGTTGTTCAGTATTCTTTGACCTACACCACCTGAATGTCCAACGAGACACCCATTTTAGTTTGTTAATACTATAATTAAGCTTCTCCTATAAGGATAGGAGATTCGGGGTCCTGTGACTAACCCAGTAAGGGTGTACATTAGGCTATAAAATTATTTCCAAGAGTAAGAATTTCCAGCCTTTATAAACTGTTGTTCAGTATTCTTTGACCTACAGCACCTGAATGTCCAACGAGACACCCATTTTAGTTTGTTAATACTATAATTAGGCTTCTCCTATAAGGATAGGAGATTCGGGGTCCTGTGACTAACCCAATAAGCGTGTACATTAGGCTATAAAATTATTTCCAAGAGTAAGAATTTCCAGCCTTTATAAACTGTTGTTCAGTATTCTTTGACCTACACCACCTGAATGTCCAACGAGACACCCATTTTAGTTTGTTAATACTATAATTAGGCTTCTCCTATAAGGATAGGAGATTCGGGGTCCTGTGACTAACCAACCCAATAAGGGTGTACATTAGGCTATAAAATTATTTCCAAGAGAAAGAATTTCCAGCCTTTATAAACTGTTGTTCAGTATTCTTTGACCTACAGCACCTGAATGTCCAACGAGACACCCATTTTAGTTTGTTAATACTATAATTAGGCTTCTCCTATAAGGATAGGAGATTCGGGGTCCTGTGACTAACCCAATAAGGGTGTACATTAGGCTATAAAATTATTTCCAAGAGTAAGAATTTCCAGCCTTTATAAACTGTTGTTCAGTATTCTTTGACCTACACCACCTGAATGTCCAAAGAGACACCCATTTTAGTTTGTTAATACTATAATTAAGCTTCTCCTATAAGGATAGGAGATTCGGGGTCCTGTGACTAACCCAGTAAGGGTGTACATTAGGCTATAAAATTATTTCCAAGAGTAAGAATTTCCAGCCATTATAAACTGTTGTTCAGTATTCTTTGACCTACAGCACCTGAATGTCCAACGAGACACCCATTTTAGTTTGTTAATACTATAATTAGGCTTCTCCTATAAGGATAGGAGATTCGGGGTCCTGTGACTAACCCAATAAGGGTGTACATTAGGCTATAAAATTATTTCCAAGAGTAAGAATTTCCAGCCTTTATAAACTGTTGTTCAGTATTCTTTGACCTACACCACCTGAATGTCCAACGAGACACCCATTTTAGTTTGTTAATACTATAATTAAGCTTCTCCTATAAGGATAGGAGATTCGGGGTCCTGTGACTAACCCAGTAAGGGTGTACATTAGGCTATAAAATTATTTCCAAGAGTAAGAATTTCCAGCCTTTATAAACTGTTGTTCAGTATTCTTTGACCTACAGCACCTGAATGTCCAACGAGACACCCATTTTAGTTTGTTAATACTATAATTAGGCTTCTCCTATAAGGATAGGAGATTCGGGGTCCTGTGACTAACCCAATAAGGGTGTACATTAGGCTATAAAATTATTTCCAAGAGTAAGAATTTCCAGCCTTTATAAACTGTTGTTCAGTATTCTTTGACCTACACCACCTGAATGTCCAACGAGACACCCATTTTAGTTTGTTAATACTATAATTAAGCTTCTCCTATAAGGATAGGAGATTCGGGGTCCTGTGACTAACCCAGTAAGGGTGTACATTAGGCTATAAAATTATTTCCAAGAGTAAGAATTTCCAGCCTTTATAAACTGTTGTTCAGTATTCTTTGACCTACAGCACCTGAATGTCCAACGAGACACCCATTTTAGTTTGTTAATACTATAATTAGGCTTCTCGTATAAGGATAGGAGATTCAGGGTCCTGTGACTAACCCAATAAGCGTGTACATTAGGCTATAAAATTATTTCCAAGAGTAAGAATTTCCAGCCTTTATAAACTGTTGTTCAGTATTCTTTGACCTACACCACCTGAATGTCCAACGAGACACCCATTTTAGTTTGTTAATACTATAATTAGGCTTCTCCTATAAGGATAGGAGATTCGGGGTCCTGTGACTAACCAACCCAATAAGGGTGTACATTAGGCTATAAAATTATTTCCAAGAGTAAGAATTTCCAGCCTTTATAAACTGTTGTTCAGTATTCTTTGACCTACAGCACCTGAATGTCCAACGAGACACCCATTTTAGTTTGTTAATACTATAATTAGGCTTCTCCTATAAGGATAGGAGATTCGGGGTCCTGTGACTAACCCAATAAGGGTGTACATTAGGCTATAAAATTATTTCCAAGAGTAAGACTTTCCAGCCTTTATAAACTGTTGTTCAGTATTCTTTGACCTACACCACCTGAATGTCCAACGAGACACCCATTTTAGTTTGTTAATACTATAATTAAGCTTCTCCTATAAGGATAGGAGATTCGGGGTCCTGTGACTAACCCAGTAAGGGTGTACATTAGGCTATAAAATTATTTCCAAGAGTAAGAATTTCCAGCCTTTATAAACTGTTGTTCAGTATTCTTTGACCTACAGCACCTGAATGTCCAACGAGACACCCATTTTAGTTTGTTAATACTATAATTAGGCTTCTCCTATAAGGATAGGAGATTCGGGGTCCTGTGACTAACCCAATAAGCGTGTACATTAGGCTATAAAATTATTTCCAAGAGTAAGAATTTCCAGCCTTTATAAACTGTTGTTCAGTATTCTTTGACCTACACCACCTGAATGTCCAACGAGACACCCATTTTAGTTTGTTAATACTATAATTAGGCTTCTCCTATAAGGATAGGAGATTCGGGGTCCTGTGACTAACCAACCCAATAAGGGTGTACATTAGGCTATAAAATTATTTCCAAGAGAAAGAATTTCCAGCCTTTATAAACTGTTGTTCAGTATTCTTTGACCTACAGCACCTGAATGTCCAACGAGACCCCCATTTTAGTTTGTTAATACTATAATTAGGCTTCTCCTATAAGGATAGGAGATTCGGGGTCCTGTGACTAACCCAATAAGGGTGTACATTAGGCTATAAAATTATTTCCAAGAGTAAGAATTTCCAGCCTTTATAAACTGTTGTTCAGTATTCTTTGACCTACACCACCTGAATGTCCAACGAGACACCCATTTTAGTTTGTTAATACTATAATTAAGCTTCTCCTATAAGGATAGGAGATTCGGGGTCCTGTGACTAACCCAGTAAGGGTGTACATTAGGCTATAAAATTATTTCCAAGAGTAAGAATTTCCAGCCTTTATAAACTGTTGTTCAGTATTCTTTGACCTACAGCACCTGAATGTCCAACGAGACACCCATTTTAGTTTGTTAATACTATAATTAGGCTTCTCCTATAAGGATAGGAGATTCGGGGTCCTGTGACTAACCCAATAAGCGTGTACATTAGGCTATAAAATTATTTCCAAGAGTAAGAATTTCCAGCCTTTATAAACTGTTGTTCAGTATTCTTTGACCTACACCACCTGAATGTCCAACGAGACACCCATTTTAGTTTGTTAATACTATAATTAGGCTTCTCCTATAAGGATAGGAGATTCGGGGTCCTGTGACTAACCAACCCAATAAGGGTGTACATTAGGCTATAAAATTATTTCCAAGAGAAAGAATTTCCAGCCTTTATAAACTGTTGTTCAGTATTCTTTGACCTACAGCACCTGAATGTCCAACGAGACACCCATTTTAGTTTGTTAATACTATAATTAGGCTTCTCCTATAAGGATAGGAGATTCGGGGTCCTGTGACTAACCCAATAAGGGTGTACATTAGGCTATAAAATTATTTCCAAGAGTAAGAATTTCCAGCCTTTATAAACTGTTGTTCAGTATTCTTTGACCTACACCACCTGAATGTCCAAAGAGACACCCATTTTAGTTTGTTAATACTATAATTAAGCTTCTCCTATAAGGATAGGAGATTCGGGGTCCTGTGACTAACCCAGTAAGGGTGTACATTAGGCTATAAAATTATTTCCAAGAGTAAGAATTTCCAGCCATTATAAACTGTTGTTCAGTATTCTTTGACCTACAGCACCTGAATGTCCAACGAGACACCCATTTTAGTTTGTTAATACTATAATTAGGCTTCTCCTATAAGGATAGGAGATTCGGGGTCCTGTGACTAACCCAATAAGGGTGTACATTAGGCTATAAAATTATTTCCAAGAGTAAGAATTTCCAGCCTTTATAAACTGTTGTTCAGTATTCTTTGACCTACACCACCTGAATGTCCAACGAGACACCCATTTTAGTTTGTTAATACTATAATTAAGCTTCTCCTATAAGGATAGGAGATTCGGGGTCCTGTGACTAACCCAGTAAGGGTGTACATTAGGCTATAAAATTATTTCCAAGAGTAAGAATTTCCAGCCTTTATAAACTGTTGTTCAGTATTCTTTGACCTACAGCACCTGAATGTCCAACGAGACACCCATTTTAGTTTGTTAATACTATAATTAGGCTTCTCCTATAAGGATAGGAGATTCGGGGTCCTGTGACTAACCCAATAAGGGTGTACATTAGGCTATAAAATTATTTCCAAGAGTAAGAATTTCCAGCCTTTATAAACTGTTGTTCAGTATTCTTTGACCTACACCACCTGAATGTCCAACGAGACACCCATTTTAGTTTGTTAATACTATAATTAAGCTTCTCCTATAAGGATAGGAGATTCGGGGTCCTGTGACTAACCCAGTAAGGGTGTACATTAGGCTATAAAATTATTTCCAAGAGTAAGAATTTCCAGCCTTTATAAACTGTTGTTCAGTATTCTTTGACCTACAGCACCTGAATGTCCAACGAGACACCCATTTTAGTTTGTTAATACTATAATTAGGCTTCTCCTATAAGGATAGGAGATTCAGGGTCCTGTGACTAACCCAATAAGCGTGTACATTAGGCTATAAAATTATTTCCAAGAGTAAGAATTTCCAGCCTTTATAAACTGTTGTTCAGTATTCTTTGACCTACACCACCTGAATGTCCAACGAGACACCCATTTTAGTTTGTTAATACTATAATTAGGCTTCTCCTATAAGGATAGGAGATTCGGGGTCCTGTGACTAACCAACCCAATAAGGGTGTACATTAGGCTATAAAATTATTTCCAAGAGTAAGAATTTCCAGCCTTTATAAACTGTTGTTCAGTATTCTTTGACCTACAGCACCTGAATGTCCAACGAGACACCCATTTTAGTTTGTTAATACTATAATTAGGCTTCTCCTATAAGGATAGGAGATTCGGGGTCCTGTGACTAACCCAATAAGGGTGTACATTAGGCTATAAAATTATTTCCAAGAGTAAGACTTTCCAGCCTTTATAAACTGTTGTTCAGTATTCTTTGACCTACACCACCTGAATGTCCAACGAGACACCCATTTTAGTTTGTTAATACTATAATTAAGCTTCTCCTATAAGGATAGGAGATTCGGGGTCCTGTGACTAACCCAGTAAGGGTGTACATTAGGCTATAAAATTATTTCCAAGAGTAAGAATTTCCAGCCTTTATAAACTGTTGTTCAGTATTCTTTGACCTACAGCACCTGAATGTCCAACGAGACACCCATTTTAGTTTGTTAATACTATAATTAGGCTTCTCCTATAAGGATAGGAGATTCGGGGTCCTGTGACTAACCCAATAAGCGTGTACATTAGGCTATAAAATTATTTCCAAGAGTAAGAATTTCCAGCCTTTATAAACTGTTGTTCAGTATTCTTTGACCTACACCACCTGAATGTCCAACGAGACACCCATTTTAGTTTGTTAATACTATAATTAGGCTTCTCCTATAAGGATAGGAGATTCGGGGTCCTGTGACTAACCAACCCAATAAGGGTGTACATTAGGCTATAAAATTATTTCCAAGAGAAAGAATTTCCAGCCTTTATAAACTGTTGTTCAGTATTCTTTGACCTACAGCACCTGAATGTCCAACGAGACACCCATTTTAGTTTGTTAATACTATAATTAGGCTTCTCCTATAAGGATAGGAGATTCGGGGTCCTGTGACTAACCCAATAAGGGTGTACATTAGGCTATAAAATTATTTCCAAGAGTAAGAATTTCCAGCCTTTATAAACTGTTGTTCAGTATTCTTTGACCTACAGCACCTGAATGTCCAACGAGACACCCATTTTAGTTTGTTAATACTATAATTAGGCTTCTCCTATAAGGATAGGAGATTCAGGGTCCTGTGACTAACCCAATAAGCGTGTACATTAGGCTATAAAATTATTTCCAAGAGTAAGAATTTCCAGCCTTTATAAACTGTTGTTCAGTATTCTTTGACCTACACCACCTGAATGTCCAACGAGACACCCATTTTAGTTTGTTAATACTATAATTAGGCTTCTCCTATAAGGATAGGAGATTCGGGGTCCTGTGACTAACCAACCCAATAAGGGTGTACATTAGGCTATAAAATTATTTCCAAGAGTAAGAATTTCCAGCCTTTATAAACTGTTGTTCAGTATTCTTTGACCTACACCACCTGAATGTCCAACGAGACACCCATTTTAGTTTGTTAATACTATAATTAAGCTTCTCCTATAAGGATAGGAGATTCGGGGTCCTGTGACTAACCCAGTAAGGGTGTACATTAGGCTATAAAATTATTTCCAAGAGTAAGAATTTCCAGCCTTTATAAACTGTTGTTCAGTATTCTTTGACCTACAGCACCTGAATGTCCAACGAGACACCCATTTTAGTTTGTTAATACTATAATTAGGCTTCTCCTATAAGGATAGGAGATTCGGGGTCCTGTGACTAACCCAATAAGGGTGTACATTAGGCTATAAAATTATTTCCAAGAGTAAGAATTTCCAGCCTTTATAAACTGTTGTTCAGTATTCTTTGACCTACACCACCTGAATGTCCAACGAGACACCCATTTTAGTTTGTTAATACTATAATTAAGCTTCTCCTATAAGGATAGGAGATTCGGGGTCCTGTGACTAACCCAGTAAGGGTGTACATTAGGCTATAAAATTATTTCCAAGAGTAAGAATTTCCAGCCTTTATAAACTGTTGTTCAGTATTCTTTGACCTACAGCACCTGAATGTCCAACGAGACACCCATTTTAGTTTGTTAATACTATAATTAGGCTTCTCCTATAAGGATAGGAGATTCAGGGTCCTGTGACTAACCCAATAAGCGTGTACATTAGGCTATAAAATTATTTCCAAGAGTAAGAATTTCCAGCCTTTATAAACTGTTGTTCAGTATTCTTTGACCTACACCACCTGAATGTCCAACGAGACACCCATTTTAGTTTGTTAATACTATAATTAGGCTTCTCCTATAAGGATAGGAGATTCGGGGTCCTGTGACTAACCAACCCAATAAGGGTGTACATTAGGCTATAAAATTATTTCCAAGAGTAAGAATTTCCAGCCTTTATAAACTGTTGTTCAGTATTCTTTGACCTACAGCACCTGAATGTCCAACGAGACACCCATTTTAGTTTGTTAATACTATAATTAGGCTTCTCCTATAAGGATAGGAGATTCGGGGTCCTGTGACTAACCCAATAAGGGTGTACATTAGGCTATAAAATTATTTCCAAGAGTAAGACTTTCCAGCCTTTATAAACTGTTGTTCAGTATTCTTTGACCTACACCACCTGAATGTCCAACGAGACACCCATTTTAGTTTGTTAATACTATAATTAAGCTTCTCCTATAAGGATAGGAGATTCGGGGTCCTGTGACTAACCCAGTAAGGGTGTACATTAGGCTATAAAATTATTTCCAAGAGTAAGAATTTCCAGCCTTTATAAACTGTTGTTCAGTATTCCTTGACCTACAGCACCTGAATGTCCAACGAGACACCCATTTTAGTTTGTTAATACTATAATTAGGCTTCTCCTATAAGGATAGGAGATTCGGGGTCCTGTGACTAACCCAATAAGCGTGTACATTAGGCTATAAAATTATTTCCAAGAGTAAGAATTTCCAGCCTTTATAAACTGTTGTTCAGTATTCTTTGACCTACACCACCTGAATGTCCAACGAGACACCCATTTTAGTTTGTTAATACTATAATTAGGCTTCTCCTATAAGGATAGGAGATTCGGGGTCCTGTGACTAACCAACCCAATAAGGGTGTACATTAGGCTATAAAATTATTTCCAAGAGAAAGAATTTCCAGCCTTTATAAACTGTTGTTCAGTATTCTTTGACCTACAGCACCTGAATGTCCAACGAGACACCCATTTTAGTTTGTTAATACTATAATTAGGCTTCTCCTATAAGGATAGGAGATTCGGGGTCCTGTGACTAACCCAATAAGGGTGTACATTAGGCTATAAAATTATTTCCAAGAGTAAGAATTTCCAGCCTTTATAAACTGTTGTTCAGTATTCTTTGACCTACACCACCTGAATGTCCAAAGAGACACCCATTTTAGTTTGTTAATACTATAATTAAGCTTCTCCTATAAGGATAGGAGATTCGGGGTCCTGTGACTAACCCAGTAAGGGTGTACATTAGGCTATAAAATTATTTCCAAGAGTAAGAATTTCCAGCCATTATAAACTGTTGTTCAGTATTCTTTGACCTACAGCACCTGAATGTCCAACGAGACACCCATTTTAGTTTGTTAATACTATAATTAGGCTTCTCCTATAAGGATAGGAGATTCGGGGTCCTGTGACTAACCCAATAAGGGTGTACATTAGGCTATAAAATTATTTCCAAGAGTAAGAATTTCCAGCCTTTATAAACTGTTGTTCAGTATTCTTTGACCTACACCACCTGAATGTCCAACGAGACACCCATTTTAGTTTGTTAATACTATAATTAAGCTTCTCCTATAAGGATAGGAGATTCGGGGTCCTGTGACTAACCCAGTAAGGGTGTACATTAGGCTATAAAATTATTTCCAAGAGTAAGAATTTCCAGCCTTTATAAACTGTTGTTCAGTATTCTTTGACCTACAGCACCTGAATGTCCAACGAGACACCCATTTTAGTTTGTTAATACTATAATTAGGCTTCTCCTATAAGGATAGGAGATTCGGGGTCCTGTGACTAACCCAATAAGGGTGTACATTAGGCTATAAAATTATTTCCAAGAGTAAGAATTTCCAGCCTTTATAAACTGTTGTTCAGTATTCTTTGACCTACACCACCTGAATGTCCAACGAGACACCCATTTTAGTTTGTTAATACTATAATTAAGCTTCTCCTATAAGGATAGGAGATTCGGGGTCCTGTGACTAACCCAGTAAGGGTGTACATTAGGCTATAAAATTATTTCCAAGAGTAAGAATTTCCAGCCTTTATAAACTGTTGTTCAGTATTCTTTGACCTACAGCATCTGAATGTCCAACGAGACACCCATTTTAGTTTGTTAATACTATAATTAGGCTTCTCCTATAAGGATAGGAGATTCGGGGTCCTGTGACTAACCCAATAAGGGTGTACATTAGGCTATAAAATTATTTCCAAGAGTAAGAGTTTCCAGCCTTTATAAACTGTTGTTCACTATTCTTTGACCTACACCACCTGAATGTCCAACGAGACACCCATTTTAGTTTGTTAATACTATAATTAGGCTTCTCCTATAAGGATAGGAGATTCGGGGTCCTGTGACTAACCAACCCAATAAGGGTGTACATTAGGCTATAAAATTATTTCCAAGAGTAAGAATTTCCAGCCTTTATAAACTGTTGTTCAGTATTCTTTGACCTACAGCACCTGAATGTCCAACGAGACACCCATTTTAGTTTGTTAATACTATAATTAGGCTTCTCCTATAAGGATAGGAGTTTCGGGGTCCTGTGACTAACCCAATAAGGGTGTACATTAGGCTATAAAATTATTTCCAAGAGTAAGAATTTCCAGCCTTTATAAACTGTTGTTCAGTATTCTTTGACCTACACCACCTGAATGTCCAACGAGACACCCATTTTAGTTTGTTAATACTATAATTAAGCTTCTCCTATAAGGATAGGAGATTCGGGGTCCTGTGACTAACCCAGTAAGGGTGTACATTAGGCTATAAAATTATTTCCAAGAGTAAGAATTTCCAGCCTTTATAAACTGTTGTTCAGTATTCTTTGACCTACAGCACCTGAATGTCCAACGAGACACCCATTTTAGTTTGTTAATACTATAATTAGGCTTCTCCTATAAGGATAGGAGATTCGGGGTCCTGTGACTAACCCAATAAGGGTGTACATTAGGCTATAAAATTATTTCCAAGATTAGAATTTCCAGCCTTTATAAACTGTTGTTCAGTATTCTTTGACCTACAGCACCTGAATGTCCAACGAGACACCCATTTTAGTTTGTTAATACTATAATTAGGCTTCTCCTATAAGGATAGGAGATTCGGGGTCCTGTGACTAACCCAATAAGGGTGTACATTAGGCTATAAAATTATTTCCAAGAGTAAGAATTTCCAGCCTTTATAAACTGTTGTTCAGTATTCTTTGACCTACACCACCTGAATGTCCAACGAGACACCCATTTTAGTTTGTTAATACTATAATTAAGCTTCTCCTATAAGGATAGGAGATTCGGGGTCCTGTGACTAACCCAGTAAGGGTGTACATTAGGCTATAAAATTATTTCCAAGAGTAAGAATTTCCAGCCTTTATAAACTGTTGTTCAGTATTCTTTGACCTACAGCACCTGAATGTCCAACGAGACACCCATTTTAGTTTGTTAATACTATAATTAGGCTTCTCCTATAAGGATAGGAGATTCGGGGTCCTGTGACTAACCCAATAAGCGTGTACATTAGGCTATAAAATTATTTCCAAGAGTAAGAATTTCCAGCCTTTATAAACTGTTGTTCAGTATTCTTTGACCTACACCACCTGAATGTCCAACGAGACACCCATTTTAGTTTGTTAATACTATAATTAGGCTTCTCCTATAAGGATAGGAGATTCGGGGTCCTGTGACTAACCAACCCAATAAGGGTGTACATTAGGCTATAAAATTATTTCCAAGAGAAAGAATTTCCAGCCTTTATAAACTGTTGTTCAGTATTCTTTGACCTACAGCACCTGAATGTCCAACGAGACACCCATTTTAGTTTGTTAATACTATAATTAGGCTTCTCCTATAAGGATAGGAGATTCGGGGTCCTGTGACTAACCCAATAAGGGTGTACATTAGGCTATAAAATTATTTCCAAGAGTAAGAATTTCCAGCCTTTATAAACTGTTGTTCAGTATTCTTTGACCTACACCACCTGAATGTCCAACGAGACACCCATTTTAGTTTGTTAATACTATAATTAAGCTTCTCCTATAAGGATAGGAGATTCGGGGTCCTGTGACTAACCCAGTAAGGGTGTACATTAGGCTATAAAATTATTTCCAAGAGTAAGAATTTCCAGCCTTTATAAACTGTTGTTCAGTATTCTTTGACCTACAGCACCTGAATGTCCAACGAGACACCCATTTTAGTTTGTTAATACTATAATTAGGCTTCTCCTATAAGGATAGGAGATTCGGGGTCCTGTGACTAACCCAATAAGGGTGTACATTAGGCTATAAAATTATTTCCAAGAGTAAGAATTTCCAGCCTTTATAAACTGTTGTTCAGTATTCTTTGACCTACACCACCTGAATGTCCAACGAGACACCCATTTTAGTTTGTTAATACTATAATTAAGCTTCTCCTATAAGGATAGGAGATTCGGGGGTCCTGTGACTAACCCAGTAAGGGTGTACATTAGGCTATAAAATTATTTCCAAGAGTAAGAATTTCCAGCCTTTATAAACTGTTGTTCAGTATTCTTTGACCTACAGCACCTGAATGTCCAACGAGACACCCATTTTAGTTTGTTAATACTATAATTAGGCTTCTCCTATAAGGATAGGAGATTCGGGGTCCTGTGACTAACCCAATAAGGGTGTACATTAGGCTATAAAATTATTTCCAAGAGTAAGAATTTCCAGCCTTTATAAACTGTTGTTCAGTATTCTTTGACCTACACCACCTGAATGTCCAACGAGACACCCATTTTAGTTTGTTAATACTATAATTAAGCTTCTCCTATAAGGATAGGAGATTCGGGGTCCTGTGACTAACCCAGTAAGGGTGTACATTAGGCTATAAAATTATTTCCAAGAGTAAGAATTTCCAGCCTTTATAAACTGTTGTTCAGTATTCTTTGACCTACAGCATCTGAATGTCCAACGAGACACCCATTTTAGTTTGTTAATACTATAATTAGGCTTCTCCTATAAGGATAGGAGATTCGGGGTCCTGTGACTAACCCAATAAGGGTGTACATTAGGCTATAAAATTATTTCCAAGAGTAAGAGTTTCCAGCCTTTATAAACTGTTGTTCAGTATTCTTTGACCTACACCACCTGAATGTCCAACGAGACACCCATTTTAGTTTGTTAATACTATAATTAGGCTTCTCCTATAAGGATAGGAGATTCGGGGTCCTGTGACTAACCAACCCAATAAGGGTGTACATTAGGCTATAAAATTATTTCCAAGAGTAAGAATTTCCAGCCTTTATAAACTGTTGTTCAGTATTCTTTGACCTACAGCACCTGAATGTCCAACGAGACACCCATTTTAGTTTGTTAATACTATAATTAGGCTTCTCCTATAAGGATAGGAGATTCGGGGTCCTGTGACTAACCCAATAAGGGTGTACATTAGGCTATAAAATTATTTCCAAGAGTAAGAATTTCCAGCCTTTATAAACTGTTGTTCAGTATTCTTTGACCTACACCACCTGAATGTCCAACGAGACACCCATTTTAGTTTGTTAATACTATAATTAAGCTTCTCCTATAAGGATAGGAGATTCGGGGTCCTGTGACTAACCCAGTAAGGGTGTACATTAGGCTATAAAATTATTTCCAAGAGTAAGAATTTCCAGCCTTTATAAACTGTTGTTCAGTATTCTTTGACCTACAGCACCTGAATGTCCAACGAGACACCCATTTTAGTTTGTTAATACTATAATTAGGCTTCTCCTATAAGGATAGGAGATTCGGGGTCCTGTGACTAACCCAATAAGGGTGTACATTAGGCTATAAAATTATTTCCAAGATTAGACTTTCCAGCCTTTATAAACTGTTGTTCAGTATTCTTTGACCTACAGCACCTGAATGTCCAACGAGACACCCATTTTAGTTTGTTAATACTATAATTAGGCTTCTCCTATAAGGATAGGAGATTCGGGGTCCTGTGACTAACCCAATAAGGGTGTACATTAGGCTATAAAATTATTTCCAAGAGTAAGAATTTCCAGCCTTTATAAACTGTTGTTCAGTATTCTTTGACCTACACCACCTGAATGTCCAACGAGACACCCATTTTAGTTTGTTAATACTATAATTAAGCTTCTCCTATAAGGATAGGAGATTCGGGGTCCTGTGACTAACCCAGTAAGGGTGTACATTAGGCTATAAAATTATTTCCAAGAGTAAGAATTTCCAGCCTTTATAAACTGTTGTTCAGTACTCTTTGACCTACAGCACCTGAATGTCCAACGAGACACCCATTTTAGTTTGTTAATACTATAATTAGGCTTCTCCTATAAGGATAGGAGATTCGGGGTCCTGTGACTAACCCAATAAGGGTGTACATTAGGCTATAAAATTATTTCCAAGAGTAAGAATTTCCAGCCTTTATAAACTGTTGTTCAGTATTCTTTGACCTACACCACCTGAATGTCCAACGAGACACCCATTTTAGTTTGTTAATACTATAATTAAGCTTCTCCTATAAGGATAGGAGATTCGGGGTCCTGTGACTAACCCAGTAAAGGTGTACATTAGGCTATAAAATTATTTCCAAGAGTAAGAATTTCCAGCCTTTATAAACTGTTGTTCAGTATTCTTTGACCTACAGCACCTGAATGTCCAACGAGACACCCATTTTAGTTTGTTAATACTATAATTAGGCTTCTCCTATAAGGATAGGAGATTCGGGGTCCTGTGACTAACCCAATAAGGGTGTACATTAGGCTATAAAATTATTTCCAAGAGTAAGAATTTCCAGCCTTTATAAACTGTTGTTCAGTATTCTTTGACCTACACCACCTGAATGTCCAACGAGACACCCATTTTAGTTTGTTAATACTATAATTAAGCTTCTCCTATAAGGATAGGAGATTCGGGGTCCTGTGACTAACCCAGTAAGGGTGTACATTAGGCTATAAAATTATTTCCAAGAGTAAGAATTTCCAGCCTTTATAAACTGTTGTTCAGTATTCTTTGACCTACAGCATCTGAATGTCCAACGAGACACCCATTTTAGTTTGTTAATACTATAATTAGGCTTCTCCTATAAGGATAGGAGATTCGGGGTCCTGTGACTAACCCAATAAGGGTGTACATTAGGCTATAAAATTATTTCCAAGAGTAAGAGTTTCCAGCCTTTATAAACTGTTGTTCAGTATTCTTTGACCTACACCACCTGAATGTCCAACGAGACACCCATTTTAGTTTGTTAATACTATAATTAGGCTTCTCCTATAAGGATAGGAGATTCGGGGTCCTGTGACTAACCAACCCAATAAGGGTGTACATTAGGCTATAAAATTATTTCCAAGAGTAAGAATTTCCAGCCTTTATAAACTGTTGTTCAGTATTCTTTGACCTACAGCACCTGAATGTCCAACGAGACACCCATTTTAGTTTGTTAATACTATAATTAGGCTTCTCCTATAAGGATAGGAGATTCGGGGTCCTGTGACTAACCCAATAAGGGTGTACATTAGGCTATAAAATTATTTCCAAGAGTAAGAATTTCCAGCCTTTATAAACTGTTGTTCAGTATTCTTTGACCTACACCACCTGAATGTCCAACGAGACACCCATTTTAGTTTGTTAATACTATAATTAAGCTTCTCCTATAAGGATAGGAGATTCGGGGTCCTGTGACTAACCCAGTAAGGGTGTACATTAGGCTATAAAATTATTTCCAAGAGTAAGAATTTCCAGCCTTTATAAACTGTTGTTCAGTATTTTTGACCTACAGCACCTGAATGTCCAACGAGACACCCATTTTAGTTTGTTAATACTATAATTAGGCTTCTCCTATAAGGATAGGAGATTCGGGGTCCTGTGACTAACCCAATAAGGGTGTACATTAGGCTATAAAATTATTTCCAAGAGTAAGAATTTCCAGCCTTTATAAACTGTTGTTCAGTATTCTTTGACCTACACCACCTGAATGTCCAACGAGACACCCATTTTAGTTTGTTAATACTATAATTAGGCTTCTCCTATAAGGATAGGAGATTCGGGGTCCTGTGACTAACCAACCCAATAAGGGTGTACATTAGGCTATAAAATTATTTCCAAGAGTAAGAATTTCCAGCCTTTATAAACTGTTGTTCAGTATTCTTTGACCTACAGCACCTGAATGTCCAACGAGACACCCATTTTAGTTTGTTAATACTATAATTAGGTTTCTCCTATAAGGATAGGAGATTCGGGGTCCTGTGACTAACCCAATAAGGGTGTACATTAGGCTATAAAATTATTTCCAAGAGTAAGAATTTCCAGCCTTTATAAACTGTTGTTCAGTATTCTTTGACCTACACCACCTGAATGTCCAACGAGACACCCATTTTAGTTTGTTAATACTATAATTAGGCTTCTCCTATATGGATAGGAGATTCGGGGTCCTGTGACTAACCAACCCAATAAGGGTGTACATTAGGCTATAAAATTATTTCCAAGAGTAAGAATTTCCAGCCTTTATAAACTGTTGTTTAGTATTCTTTGACCTACACCACCTGAATGTCCAACGAGACACCCATTTTAGTTTGTTAATACTATAATTAGGCTTCTCCTATAAGGATAGGAGATTCGGGGTCCTGTGACTAACCCAATAAGGGTGTACATTAGGCTATAAAATTATTTCCAAGAGTAAGAATTTCCAGCCTTTATAAACTGTTGTTGAGTATTCTTTGACCTAAAGCACCTGAATGTCCAACGAGACACCCATTTTAGTTTGTTAATACTATAATTAGGCTTCTCCTATAAGGATAGGAGATTCGGGGTCCTGTGACTAACCAACCCAATAAGGGTGTACATTAGGCTATAAAATTATTTCCAAGAGTAAGAATTTCCAGCCTTTATAAACTGTTGTTCAGTATTCTTTGACCTACACCACCTGAATGTCCAACGAGACACCCATTTTAGTTTGTTAATACTATAATTAGGCTTCTCCTATATGGATAGGAGATTCGGGGTCCTGTGACTAACCAACCCAATAAGGGTGTACATTAGGCTATAAAATTATTTCCAAGAGTAAGAATTTCCAGCCTTTATAAACTGTTGTTTAGTATTCTTTGACCTACACCACCTGAATGTCCAACGAGACACCCATTTTAGTTTGTTAATACTATAATTAGGCTTCTCCTATAAGGATAGGAGATTCGGGGTCCTGTGACTAACCCAATAAGGGTGTACATTAGGCTATAAAATTATTTCCAAGAGTAAGAATTTCCAGCCTTTATAAACTGTTGTTCAGTATTCTTTGACCTACACCACCTGAATGTCCAACGAGACACCCATTTTAGTTTGTTAATACTATAATTAGGCTTCTCCTATATGGATAGGAGATTCGGGGTCCTGTGACTAACCAACCCAATAAGGGTGTACATTAGGCTATAAAATTATTTCCAAGAGTAAGAATTTCCAGCCTTTATAAACTGTTGTTCAGTATTCTTTGACCTACACCACCTGAATGTCCAACGAGACACCCATTTTAGTTTGTTAATACTATAATTAGGCTTCTCCTATAAGGATAGGAGATTCGGGGTCCTGTGACTAACCCAGTAAGGGTGTACATTAGGCTATAAAATTATTTCCAAGAGTAAGAATTTCCAGCCTTTATAAAATGTTGTTCAGTATTCTTTGACCTAAAGCACCTGAATGTCCAACGAGACACCCATTTTAGTTTGTTAATACTATAATTTGGCTTCTCCTATATGGATAGGAGATTCGGGGTCCTGTGACTAACCCAGTAAGGGTGTACATTAGGCTATAAAATTATTTCCAAGAGTAAGAATTTCCAGCCTTTATAAACTGTTGTTCAGTATTCTTTTACCTACAGCACCTGAATGTCCAACGAGACACCCATTTTAGTTTGTTAATACTATAATTAGGCTTCTCCTATAAGGATAGGAGATTCGGGGTCCTGTGACTAACCCAATAAGGGTGTACATTAGGCTATAAAATTATTTCCAAGAGTAAGAATTTCCAGCCTTTATAAACTGTTGTTCAGTATTCTTTGACCTACACCACCTGAATGTCCAACGAGACACCCATTTTAGTTTGTTAATACTATAATTAGGCTTCTCCTATAAGGATAAGAGATTCGGGGTCCTGTGACTAACCAACCCAATAAGGGTGTACATTAGGCTATAAAATTATTTCCAAGAGTAAGAATTTCCAGCCTTTATAAACTGTTGTTCAGTATTCTTTGACCTACAGCACCTGATTGTCCAACGAGACACCCATTTTAGTTTGTTAATACTATAATTAGGCTTCTCCTATAAGGATAGGAGATTCGGGGTCCTGTGACTAACCCAATAAGGGTGTACATTAGGCTATAAAATTATTTCCAAGAGTAAGAATTTCCAGCCTTTATAAACTGTTGTTCAGTATTCTTTGACCTACACCACCTGAATGTCCAACGAGACACCCATTTTAGTTTGTTAATACTATAATTAGGCTTCTCCTATATGGATAGGAGATTCGGGGTCCTGTGACTAACCAACCCAATAAGGGTGTACATTAGGCTATAAAATTATTTCCAAGAGTAAGAATTTCCAGCCTTTATAAACTGTTGTTCAGTATTCTTTGACCTACACCACCTGAATGTCCAACGAGACACCCATTTTAGTTTGTTAATACTATAATTAGGCTTCTCCTATAAGGATAGGAGATTCGGGGTCCTGTGACTAACCCAGTAAGGGTGTACATTAGGCTATAAAATTATTTCCAAGAGTAAGAATTTCCAGCCTTTATAAAATGTTGTTCAGTATTCTTTGACCTAAAGCACCTGAATGTCCAACGAGACACCCATTTTAGTTTGTTAACACTATAATTTGGCTTCTCCTATAAGGATAGGAGATTCGGGGTCCTGTGACTAACCCAGTAAGGGTGTACATTAGGCTATAAAATTATTTCCAAGAGTAAGAATTTCCAGCCTTTATAAACTGTTGTTCAGTATTCTTTTACCTACAGCACCTGAATGTCCAACGAGACACCCATTTTAGTTTGTTAATACTATAATTAGGCTTCTCCTATAAGGATAGGAGATTCGGGGTCCTGTGACTAACCAACCCAATAAGGGTGTACATTAGGCTATAAAATTATTTCCAAGAGTAAGAATTTCCAGCCTTTATAAACTGTTGTTCAGTATTCTTTGACCTACACCACCTGAATGTCCAACGAGACACCCATTTTAGTTTGTTAATAATATAATTAGGCTTCTCCTATAAGGATAGGAGATTCGGGGTCCTGTGACTAACCAACCCAATAAGGGTGTACATTAGGCTATAAAATTATTTCCAAGAGTAAGAATTTCCAGCATTTATAAACTGTTGTTCAGTATTCTTTGACCTACAGCACCTGAATGTCCAACGAGACACCCATTTTAGTTTGTTAATACTATAATTAGGCTTCTCCTATAAGGATAGGAGATTCGGGGTCCTGTGACTAACCCAATAAGGGTGTACATTAGGCTATAAAATTATTTCCAAGAGTAAGAATTTCCAGCCTTTATAAACTGTTGTTCAGTATTCTTTGACCTACACCACCTGAATGTCCAACGAGACACCCATTTTAGTTTGTTAATACTATAATTAGGCTTCTCCTATAAGGATAGGAGATTCGGGGTCCTGTGACTAACCCAGTAAGGGTGTACATTAGGCTATAAAATTATTTCCAAGAGTAAGAATTTCCAGCCTTTATAAAATGTTGTTCAGTATTCTTTGACCTAAAGCACCTGAATGTCCAACGAGACACCCATTTTAGTTTGTTAATACTATAATTTGGCTTCTCCTATAAGGATAGGAGATTCGGGGTCCTGTGACTAACCCAGTAAGGGTGTACATTAGGCTATAAAATTATTTCCAAGAGTAAGAATTTCCAGCCTTTATAAACTGTTGTTCAGTATTCTTTTACCTACAGCACCTGAATGTCCAACGAGACACCCATTTTAGTTTGTTAATACTATAATTAGGCTTCTCCTATAAGGATAGGAGATTCGGGGTCCTGTGACTAACCAACCCAATAAGGGTGTACATTAGGCTATAAAATTATTTCCAAGAGTAAGAATTTCTAGCCTTTATAAACTGTTGTTCAGTATTCTTTGACCTACACCACCTGAATGTCCAACGAGACACCCATTTTAGTTTGTTAATACTATAATTAGGCTTCTCCTATAAGGATAGGAGATTCGGGGTCCTGTGACTAACCAACCCAATAAGGGTGTACATTAGGCTATAAAATTATTTCCAAGAGTAAGAATTTCCAGCCTTTATAAACTGTTGTTCAGTATTCTTTGACCTACACCACCTGAATGTCCAACGAGACACCCATTTTAGTTTGTTAATACTATAATTAGGCTTCTCCTATAAGGATAGGAGATTCGGGGTCCTGTGACTAACCCAGTAAGGGTGTACATTAGGCTATAAAATTATTTCCAAGAGTAAGAATTTCCAGCCTTTATAAAATGTTGTTCAGTATTCTTTGACCTAAAGCACCTGAATGTCCAACGAGACACCCATTTTAGTTTGTTAACACTATAATTTGGCTTCTCCTATAAGGATAGGAGATTCGGGGTCCTGTGACTAACCCAGTAAGGGTGTACATTAGGCTATAAAATTATTTCCAAGAGTAAGAATTTCCAGCCTTTATAAACTGTTGTTCAGTATTCTTTTACCTACAGCACCTGAATGTCCAACGAGACACCCATTTTAGTTTGTTAATACTATAATTAGGCTTCTCCTATAAGGATAGGAGATTCGGGGTCCTGTGACTAACCAACCCAATAAGGGTGTACATTAGGCTATAAAATTATTTCCAAGAGTAAGAATTTCCAGCCTTTATAAACTGTTGTTCAGTATTCTTTGACCTACACCACCTGAATGTCCAACGAGACACCCATTTTAGTTTGTTAATAATATAATTAGGCTTCTCCTATAAGGATAGGAGATTCGGGGTCCTGTGACTAACCAACCCAATAAGGGTGTACATTAGGCTATAAAATTATTTCCAAGAGTAAGAATTTCCAGCATTTATAAACTGTTGTTCAGTATTCTTTGACCTACAGCACTTGAATGTCCAACGAGACACCCATTTTAGTTTGTTAATACTATAATTAGGCTTCTCCTATAAGGATAGGAGATTCGGGGTCCTGTGACTAACCCAATAAGGGTGTACATTAGGCTATAAAATTATTTCCAAGAGTAAGAATTTCCAGCCTTTATAAACTGTTGTTCAGTATTCTTTGACCTACACCACCTGAATGTCCAACGAGACACCCATTTTAGTTTGTTAATACTATAATTAGGCTTCTCCTATATGGATAGGAGATTCGGGGTCCTGTGACTAACCAACCCAATAAGGGTGTACATTAGGCTATAAAATTATTTCCAAGAGTAAGAATTTCCAGCCTTTATAAACTGTTGTTCAGTATTCTTTGACCTACACCACCTGAATGTCCAACGAGACACCCATTTTAGTTTGTTAATACTATAATTAGGCTTCTCCTATAAGGATAGGAGATTCGGGGTCCTGTGACTAACCCAGTAAGGGTGTACATTAGGCTATAAAATTATTTCCAAGAGTAAGAATTTCCAGCCTTTATAAAATGTTGTTCAGTATTCTTTGACCTAAAGCACCTGAATGTCCAACGAGACACCCATTTTAGTTTGTTAATACTATAATTTGGCTTCTCCTATAAGGATAGGAGATTCGGGGTCCTGTGACTAACCCAGTAAGGGTGTACATTAGGCTATAAAATTATTTCCAAGAGTAAGAATTTCCAGCCTTTATAAACTGTTGTTCAGTATTCTTTTACCTACAGCACCTGAATGTCCAACGAGACACCCATTTTAGTTTGTTAATACTATAATTAGGCTTCTCCTATAAGGATAGGAGATTCGGGGTCCTGTGACTAACCAACCCAATAAGGGTGTACATTAGGCTATAAAATTATTTCCAAGAGTAAGAATTTCTAGCCTTTATAAACTGTTGTTCAGTATTCTTTGACCTACACCACCTGAATGTCCAACGAGACACCCATTTTAGTTTGTTAATACTATAATTAGGCTTCTCCTATAAGGATAGGAGATTCGGGGTCCTGTGACTAACCAACCCAATAAGGGTGTACATTAGGCTATAAAATTATTTCCAAGAGTAAGAATTTCCAGCCTTTATAAACTGTTGTTCAGTATTCTTTGACCTACAGCACCTGAATGTCCAACGAGACACCCATTTTAGTTTGTTAATACTATAATTAGGCTTCTCCTATAAGGATAGGAGATTCGGGGTCCTGTGACTAACCCAATAAGGGTGTACATTAGGCTATAATATTATTTCCAAGAGTAAGAATTTCCAGCCTTTATAAACTGTTGTTCAGTATTCTTTGACCTACACCACCTGAATGTCCAACGAGACACCCATTTTAGTTTGTTAATACTATAATTAAGCTTCTCCTATAAGGATAGGAGATTCGGGGTCCTGTGACTAACCCAGTAAGGGTGTACATTAGGCTATAAAATTATTTCCAAGAGTAAGAATTTCCAGCCTTTATATACTGTTGTTCAGTATTCTTTGACCTACAGCACCTGAATGTCCAACGAGACACCCATTTTAGTTTGTTAATACTATAATTAGGCTTCTCCTATAAGGATAGGAGATTCGGGGTCCTGTGACTAACCCAATAAGGGTGTACATTAGGCTATAAAATTATTTCCAAGAGTAAGAATTTCCAGCCTTTATAAACTGTTGTTTAGTATTCATTGACCTACACCACCTGAATGTCCAACGAGACACCCATTTTAGTTTGTTAATACTATAATTAGGCTTCTCCTATAAGGATAGGAGATTCGGGGTCCTGTGACTAACCAACCCAATAAGGGTGTACATTAGGCTATAAAATTATTTCCAAGAGTAAGAATTTCCAGCCTTTATAAACTGTTGTTCAGTATTCTTTGACCTACAGAACCTGAATGTCCAACGAGACACCCATTTTAGTTTGTTAATACTATAATTAGGCTTCTCCTATAAGGATAGGAGATTCGGGGTCCTGTGACTAACCCAATAAGGGTGTACATTAGGCTATAAAATTATTTCCAAGAGTAAGAATTTCCAGCCTTTATAAACTGTTGTTCAGTATTCTTTGACCTACACCACCTGAATGTCCAACGAGACACCCATTTTAGTTTGTTAATACTATAATTAGGCTTCTCCTATAAGGATAGGAGATTCTGGGTCCTGTGACTTACCCAGTAAGGGTGTACATTAGGCTATAAAATTATTTCCAAGAGTAAGAATTTCCAGCCTTTATAAACTGTTGTTCAGTATTCTTTGACCTACAGCACCTGAATGTCCAACGAGACACCCATTTTAGTTTGTTAATACTATAATTAGGCTTCTCCTATAAGGATAGGAGATTCGGGGTCCTGTGACTAACCAACCCAATAAGGGTGTACATTAGGCTATAAAATTATTTCCAAGAGTAAGAATTTCCAGCCTTTATAAACTGTTGTTCAGTATTCTTTGACCTACAGCACCTGAATGTCCAACGAGACACCCATTTTAGTTTGTTAATACTATAATTAGGCTTCTCCTATAAGGATAGGAGATTCGGGGTCCTGTGACTAACCCAATAAGGGTGTACATTAGGCTATAAAATTATTTCCAAGAGTAAGAATTTCCAGCCTTTATAAACTGTTGTTCAGTATTCTTTGACCTACACCACCTGAATGTCCAACGAGACACCCATTTTAGTTTGTTAATACTATAATTAAGCTTCTCCTATAAGGATAGGAGATTCGGGGTCCTGTGACTAACCCAGTAAGGGTGTACATTAGGCTATAAAATTATTTCCAAGAGTAAGAATTTCCAGCCTTTATAAACTGATGTTCAGTATTCTTTGACCTACAGCACCTGAATGTCCAACGAGACACCCATTTTAGTTTGTTAATACTATAATTAGGCTTCTCCTATAAGGATAGGAGATTCGGGGTCCTGTGACTAACCCAATAAGGGTGTACATTAGGCTATAAAATTATTTCCAAGAGTAAGAATTTCCAGCCTTTATAAACTGTTGTTCAGTATTCTTTGACCTACAGCACCTGAATGTCCAACGAGACACCCATTGTAGTTTGTTAATACTATAATTAGGCTTCTCCTATAAGGATAGGAGATTCGGGGTCCTGTGACTAACCCAATAAGGGTGTACATTAGGCTATAAAATTATTTCCAAGAGTAAGAATTTCCCGCCTTTATAAACTGTTGTTCAGTATTCTTTGACCTACACCACCTGAATGTCCAACGAGACACCCATTTTAGTTTGTTAATACTATAATTAGGCTTCTCCTATAAGGATAGGAGATTCGGGGTCCTGTGACTAACCAACCCAATAAGGGTGTACATTAGGCTATAAAATTATTTCCAAGAGTAAGAATTTCCAGCCTTTATAAACTGTTGTTCAGTATTCTTTGACCTACAGCACCTGAATGTCCAACGAGACACCCATTTTAGTTTGTTAATACTATAATTAGGCTTCTCCTATAAGGATAGGAGATTCGGGGTCCTGTGACTAACCCAATAAGGGTGTACATTAGGCTATAAAATTATTTCCAAGAGTAAGAATTTCCAGCCTTTATAAACTGTTGTTCAGTATTCTTTGACCTACACCACCTGAATGTCCAACGAGACACCCATTTTAGTTTGTTAATACTATAATTAGGCTTCTCCTATAAGGATAGGAGATTCGGGGTCCTGTGACTAACCAACCCAATAAGGGTGTACATTAGGCTATAAAATTATTTCCAAGAGTAAGAATTTCCAGCCTTTATAAACTGTTGTTCAGTATTCTTTGACCTACAGCACCTGAATGTCCAACGAGACACCCATTTTAGTTTGTTAATACTATAATTAGGCTTCTCCTATAAGGATAGGAGATTCGGGGTCCTGTGACTAACCCAATAAGGGTGTACATTAGGCTATAATATTATTTCCAAGAGTAAGAATTTCCAGCCTTTATAAACTGTTGTTCAGTATTCTTTGACCTACACCACCTGAATGTCCAACGAGACACCCATTTTAGTTTGTTAATACTATAATTAAGCTTCTCCTATAAGGATAGGAGATTCGGGGTCCTGTGACTAACCCAGTAAGGGTGTACATTAGGCTATAAAATTATTTCCAAGAGTAAGAATTTCCAGCCTTTATATACTGTTGTTCAGTATTCTTTGACCTACAGCACCTGAATGTCCAACGAGACACCCATTTTAGTTTGTTAATACTATAATTAGGCTTCTCCTATAAGGATAGGAGATTCGGGGTCCTGTGACTAACCCAATAAGGGTGTACATTAGGCTATAAAATTATTTCCAAGAGTAAGAATTTCTAGCCTTTATAAACTGTTGTTCAGTATTCTTTGACCTACACCACCTGAATGTCCAACGAGACACCCATTTTAGTTTGTTAATACTATAATTAGGCTTCTCCTATAAGGATAGGAGATTCGGGGTCCTGTGACTAACCAACCCAATAAGGGTGTACATTAGGCTATAAAATTATTTCCAAGAGTAAGAATTTCCAGCCTTTATAAACTGTTGTTCAGTATTCTTTGACCTACAGCACCTGAATGTCCAACGAGACACCCATTTTAGTTTGTTAATACTATAATTAGGCTTCTCCTATAAGGATAGGAGATTCGGGGTCCTGTGACTAACCCAATAAGGGTGTACATTAGGCTATAATATTATTTCCAAGAGTAAGAATTTCCAGCCTTTATAAACTGTTGTTCAGTATTCTTTGACCTACACCACCTGAATGTCCAACGAGACACCCATTTTAGTTTGTTAATACTATAATTAAGCTTCTCCTATAAGGATAGGAGATTCGGGGTCCTGTGACTAACCCAGTAAGGGTGTACATTAGGCTATAAAATTATTTCCAAGAGTAAGAATTTCCAGCCTTTATATACTGTTGTTCAGTATTCTTTGACCTACAGCACCTGAATGTCCAACGAGACACCCATTTTAGTTTGTTAATACTATAATTAGGCTTCTCCTATAAGGATAGGAGATTCGGGGTCCTGTGACTAACCCAATAAGGGTGTACATTAGGCTATAAAATTATTTCCAAGAGTAAGAATTTCCAGCCTTTATAAACTGTTGTTTAGTATTCATTGACCTACACCACCTGAATGTCCAACGAGACACCCATTTTAGTTTGTTAATACTATAATTAGGCTTCTCCTATAAGGATAGGAGATTCGGGGTCCTGTGACTAACCAACCCAATAAGGGTGTACATTAGGCTATAAAATTATTTCCAAGAGTAAGAATTTCCAGCCTTTATAAACTGTTGTTCAGTATTCTTTGACCTACAGAACCTGAATGTCCAACGAGACACCCATTTTAGTTTGTTAATACTATAATTAGGCTTCTCCTATAAGGATAGGAGATTCGGGGTCCTGTGACTAACCCAATAAGGGTGTACATTAGGCTATAAAATTATTTCCAAGAGTAAGAATTTCCAGCCTTTATAAACTGTTGTTCAGTATTCTTTGACCTACACCACCTGAATGTCCAACGAGACACCCATTTTAGTTTGTTAATACTATAATTAGGCTTCTCCTATAAGGATAGGAGATTCTGGGTCCTGTGACTTACCCAGTAAGGGTGTACATTAGGCTATAAAATTATTTCCAAGAGTAAGAATTTCCAGCCTTTATAAACTGTTGTTCAGTATTCTTTGACCTACAGCACCTGAATGTCCAACGAGACACCCATTTTAGTTTGTTAATACTATAATTAGGCTTCTCCTATAAGGATAGGAGATTCGGGGTCCTGTGACTAACCAACCCAATAAGGGTGTACATTAGGCTATAAAATTATTTCCAAGAGTAAGAATTTCCAGCCTTTATAAACTGTTGTTCAGTATTCTTTGACCTACAGCACCTGAATGTCCAACGAGACACCCATTTTAGTTTGTTAATACTATAATTAGGCTTCTCCTATAAGGATAGGAGATTCGGGGTCCTGTGACTAACCCAATAAGGGTGTACATTAGGCTATAAAATTATTTCCAAGAGTAAGAATTTCCAGCCTTTATAAACTGTTGTTCAGTATTCTTTGACCTACACCACCTGAATGTCCAACGAGACACCCATTTTAGTTTGTTAATACTATAATTAAGCTTCTCCTATAAGGATAGGAGATTCGGGGTCCTGTGACTAACCCAGTAAGGGTGTACATTAGGCTATAAAATTATTTCCAAGAGTAAGAATTTCCAGCCTTTATAAACTGATGTTCAGTATTCTTTGACCTACAGCACCTGAATGTCCAACGAGACACCCATTTTAGTTTGTTAATACTATAATTAGGCTTCTCCTATAAGGATAGGAGATTCGGGGTCCTGTGACTAACCCAATAAGGGTGTACATTAGGCTATAAAATTATTTCCAAGAGTAAGAATTTCCAGCCTTTATAAACTGTTGTTCAGTATTCTTTGACCTACAGCACCTGAATGTCCAACGAGACACCCATTGTAGTTTGTTAATACTATAATTAGGCTTCTCCTATAAGGATAGGAGATTCGGGGTCCTGTGACTAACCCAATAAGGGTGTACATTAGGCTATAAAATTATTTCCAAGAGTAAGAATTTCCCGCCTTTATAAACTGTTGTTCAGTATTCTTTGACCTACACCACCTGAATGTCCAACGAGACACCCATTTTAGTTTGTTAATACTATAATTAGGCTTCTCCTATAAGGATAGGAGATTCGGGGTCCTGTGACTAACCAACCCAATAAGGGTGTACATTAGGCTATAAAATTATTTCCAAGAGTAAGAATTTCCAGCCTTTATAAACTGTTGTTCAGTATTCTTTGACCTACAGCACCTGAATGTCCAACGAGACACCCATTTTAGTTTGTTAATACTATAATTAGGCTTCTCCTATAAGGATAGGAGATTCGGGGTCCTGTGACTAACCCAATAAGGGTGTACATTAGGCTATAAAATTATTTCCAAGAGTAAGAATTTCCAGCCTTTATAAACTGTTGTTCAGTATTCTTTGACCTACACCACCTGAATGTCCAACGAGACACCCATTTTAGTTTGTTAATACTATAATTAGGCTTCTCCTATAAGGATAGGAAATTCGGGGTCCTGTGACTAACCCAGTAAGGGTGTACATTAGGCTATAAAATTATTTCCAAGAGTAAGAATTTCCAGCCTTTATAAACTGTTGTTCAGTATTCTTTGACCTACAGCACCTGAATGTCCAACGAGACACCCATTTAGTTTGTTAATACTATAATTAGGCTTCTCCTATAAGGATAGGAGATTCGGGGTCCTGTGACTAACCCAATAAGGGTGTACATTAGGCTATAAAATTATTTCCAAGAGTAAGAATTTCCAGCCTTTATAAACTGTTGTTCAGTATTCTTTGACCTACACCACCTGAATGTCCAACGAGACACCCATTTTAGTTTGTTAATACTATAATTAGGCTTCTCCTATAAGGATAGGAGATTCGGGGTCCTGTGACTAACCAACCCAATAAGGGTGTACATTAGGCTATAAAATTATTTCCAAGAGTAAGAATTTCCAGCCTTTATAAACTGTTGTTCAGTATTCTTTGACCTACAGCACCTGAATGTCCAACGAGACACCCATTTTAGTTTGTTAATACTATAATTAGGCTTCTCCTATAAGGATAGGAGATTCGGGGTCCTGTGACTAACCCAATAAGGGTGTACATTAGGCTATAAAATTATTTCCAAGAGTAAGAATTTCCAGCCTTTATAAACTGTTGTTCAGTATTCTTTGACCTACACCACCTGAATGTCCAACGAGACACCCATTTTAGTTTGTTAATACTATAATTAGGCTTCTCCTATAAGGATAGGAGATTCGGGGTCCTGTGACTAACCCAATAAGGGTGTACATTAGGCTATAAAATTATTTCCAAGAGTAAGAATTTCCAGCCTTTATAAACTGTTGTTCAGTATTCTTTGACCTACAGCACCTGAATGTCCAACGAGACACCCATTTTAGTTTGTTAATACTATAATTAAGCTTCTCCTATAAGGATAGGAGATTCGGGGTCCTGTGACTAACCAACCCAATAAGGGTGTACATTAGGCTATAAAATTATTTCCAAGAGTAAGAATTTCCAGCCTTTATAAACTGTTGTTCAGTATTCTTTGACCTACAGCACCTGAATGTCCAACGAGACACCCATTTTAGTTTGTTAATACTATAATTAGGCTTCTCCTATAAGGATAGGAGATTCGGGGTCCTGTGACTAACCCAATAAGGGTGTACATTAGGCTATAAAATTATTTCCAAGAGTAAGAATTTCCAGCCTTTATAAACTGTTGTTCAGTATTCTTTGACCTACACCACCTGAATGTCCAACGAGACACCCATTTTAGTTTGTTAATACTATAATTAGGCTTCTCCTATAAGGATAGGAGATTCGGGGTCCTGTGACTAACCCAGTAAGGGTGTACATTAGGCTATAAAATTATTTCCAAGAGTAAGAATTTCCAGCCTTTATAAACTGTTGTTCAGTATTCTTTGACCTACAGCACCTGAATGTCCAACGAGACACCCATTTTAGTTTGTTAATACTATAATTAGGCTTCTCCTATAAGGATAGGAGATTCGGGGTCCTGTGACTAACCAAGTAAGGCTGTACATTAGGCTATAAAATTATTTCCAAGAGTAAGAATTTCCAACCTTTATAAAATGTTGTTCAGTATTCTTTGACCTACACCACCTGAATGTCCAACGAGACACCCATTTTAGTTTGTTAATACTATATTTAGGCTTCTCCTATAAGGATAGGAGATTCGGGGTCCTGTGACTAACCTAGTAAGGGTATACATTAGGCTATAAAATTATTTCCAAGAGTAAGAATTTCCAGCCTTTATAAACTGTTGTTCAGTATTCTTTGACCTACAGCACCTGAATGCCCAACAAGACACCCATTTTAGTTTGTTAATACTATAATTAGGCTTCTCCTATAAGGATAGGAGATTCGGGGTCCTGTGACTAACACAATAAGGGTGTACATTAGGCTATAAAATTATTTCCAAGAGTAAGAATTTCCAGCCTTTATAAACTGTTGTTCAGTATTCTTTGACCTAAAGCACCTGAATGTCCAACGAGACACCCATTTTAGTTTGTTAATACTATAATTAGGCTTCTCCTATAAGGATAGGAGATTCGGGGTCCTGTGACTAACCAACCCAATAAGGGTGTACATTAGGCTATAAAATTATTTCCAAGAGTAAGAATTTCCAGCCTTTAAAAACTGTTATTCAGTATTCTTTGACCTACAGTACCTGAATGTCCAACGAGATACCCATTTTTGTTTGTTAATACTATAATTAGGCTTCTCCTATAAGGATAGGAGATTCAGGGTCCTGTGACTAACCCAATAAGGGTGTACATTAGGCTATAAAATTATTTCCAAGAGTAAGAATTTCCAGCCTTTATAAACTGTTGTTCAGTATTCTTTGACCTACAGCACCTGAATGTCCAACGAGACACCCATTTTAGTTTGTTAATACTATAATTAGGCTTCTCCTATAAGGATAGGAGATTCGGGGTCCTGTGACTAACCCAATAAGGGTGTACATTAGGCTATAAAATTATTTCCAAGAGTAAGAATTTCCAGCCTTTATAAACTTATGTTCAGTATTCTTTGACCTACACCACCTGAATGTCCAACGAGACACCCATTTTAGTTTGTTAATACTATAATTAGGCTTCTCCTATAAGGATAGGAGATTCGGGGTCCTGTGACTAACCAACCCAATAAGGGTGTACATTAGGCTATAAAATTATTTCCAAGAGTAAGAATTTCCAGCCTTTATAAACTGTTGTTCAGTATTCTTTGACCTACAGCACCTGAATGTCCAACGAGACACCCATTTTAGTTTGTTAATACTATAATTAGGCTTCTCCTATAAGGATAGGAGATTCGGGGTCCTGTGACTAACCCAATAAGGGTGTACATTAGGCTATAAAATTATTTCCAAGAGTAAGAATTTCCAGCCTTTATAAACTGTTGTTCAGTATTCTTTGACCTACACCACCTGAATGTCCAACGAGACACCCATTTTAGTTTGTTAATACTATAATTAGGCTTCTCCTATAAGGATAGGAGATTCGGGGTCCTGTGACTAACCAAGTAAGGCTGTACATTAGGCTATAAAATTATTTCCAAGAGTAAGAATTTCCAACCTTTATAAAATGTTGTTCAGTATTCTTTGACCTACACTACCTGAATGTCCAACGAGACACCCATTTTAGTTTGTTAATACTATAATTAGGCTTCTCCTATAAGGATAGGAGATTCGGGGTCCTGTGACTAAGCCAGTAAGGGTGTACATTAGGCTATAAAATTATTTCCAAGAGTAAGAATTTCCAGCCTTTATAAACTGTTGTTCAGTATTCTTTGACCTACAGCACCTGAATGCCCAACTAGACACCCATTTTAGTTTGTTAATACTATAATTAGGCTTCTCCTATAAGGATAGGAGATTCGGGGTCCTGTGACTAACCAACCCAATAAGGGTGTACATTAGGCTATAAAATTATTTCCAAGAGTAAGAATTTCCAGCCTTTATAAACTGTTGTTCAGTATTCTTTGACCTAAAGCACCTGAATGTCCAACGAGACACCCATTTTAGTTTGTTAATACTATAATTAGGCTTCTCCTATAAGGATAGGAGATTCGGGGTCCTGTGACTAACCCAGTAAGGGTGTACATTAGGCTATAAAATTATTTCCAAGAGTAAGAATTTCCAGCCTTTATAAACTGTTGTTCAGTATTCTTTGACCTACAGCACCTGAATGTCCAACGAGACACCCATTTTAGTTTGTTAATACTATAATTAGGCTTCTCCTATAAGGATAGGAGATTCGGGGTCCTGTGACTAACCAAGTAAGGCTGTACATTAGGCTATAAAATTATTTCCAAGAGTAAGAATTTCCAACCTTTATAAAATGTTGTTCAGTATTCTTTGACCTACACCACCTGAATGTCCAACGAGACACCCATTTTAGTTTGTTAATACTATATTTAGGCTTCTCCTATAAGGATAGGAGATTCGGGGTCCTGTGACTAACCAACCCAATAAGGGTGTACATTAGGCTATAAAATTATTTCCAAGAGTAAGAATTTCCAGCCTTTATAAACTGTTGTTCAGTATTCTTTGACCTACAGCACCTGAATGCCCAACTAGACACCCATTTTAGTTTGTTAATACTATAATTAGGCTTCTCCTATAAGGATAGGAGATTCGGGGTCCTGTGACTAACACAATAAGGGTGTACATTAGGCTATAAAATTATTTCCAAGAGTAAGAATTTCCAGCCTTTATAAACTGTTGTTCAGTATTCTTTGACCTAAAGCACCTGAATGTCCAACGAGACACCCATTTTAGTTTGTTAATACTATAATTAGGCTTCTCCTATAAGGATAGGAGATTCGGGGTCCTGTGACTAACCAACCCAATAAGGGTGTACATTAGGCTATAAAATTATTTCCAAGAGTAAGAATTTCCAGCCTTTAAAAACTGTTATTCAGTATTCTTTGACCTACAGTACCTGAATGTCCAACGAGATACCCATTTTTGTTTGTTAATACTATAATTAGGCTTCTCCTATAAGGATAGGAGATTCAGGGTCCTGTGACTAACCCAATAAGGGTGTACATTAGGCTATAAAATTATTTCCAAGAGTAAGAATTTCCTGCCTTTATAAACTGTTGTTCAGTATTCTTTGACCTACAGCACCTGAATGTCCAACGAGACACCCATTTTAGTTTGTTAATACTATAATTAGGCTTCTCCTATAAGGATAGGAGATTCGGGGTCCTGTGACTAACCCAATAAGGGTGTACATTAGGCTATAAAATTATTTCCAAGAGTAAGAATTTCCAGCCTTTATAAACTTATGTTCAGTATTCTTTGACCTACACCACCTGAATGTCCAACGAGACACCCATTTTAGTTTGTTAATACTATAATTAGGCTTCTCCTATAAGGATAGGAGATTCGGGGTCCTGTGACTAACCAACCCAATAAGGGTGTACATTAGGCTATAAAATTATTTCCAAGAGTAAGAATTTCCAGCCTTTATAAACTGTTGTTCAGTATTCTTTGACCTACAGCACCTGAATGTCCAACGAGACACCCATTTTAGTTTGTTAATACTATAATTAGGCTTCTCCTATAAGGATAGGAGATTCGGGGTCCTGTGACTAACCCAATAAGGGTGTACATTAGGCTATAAAATTATTTCCAAGAGTAAGAATTTCCAGCCTTTATAAACTGTTGTTCAGTATTCTTTGACCTACACCACCTGAATGTCCAACGAGACACCCATTTTAGTTTGTTAATACTATAATTAGGCTTCTCCTATAAGGATAGGAGATTCGGGGTCCTGTGACTAACCAAGTAAGGCTGTACATTAGGCTATAAAATTATTTCCAAGAGTAAGAATTTCCAACCTTTATAAAATGTTGTTCAGTATTCTTTGACCTACACTACCTGAATGTCCAACGAGACACCCATTTTAGTTTGTTAATACTAGAATTAGGCTTCTCCTATAAGGATAGGAGATTCGGGGTCCTGTGACTAAGCCAGTAAGGGTGTACATTAGGCTATAAAATTATTTCCAAGAGTAAGAATTTCCAGCCTTTATAAACTGTTGTTCAGTATTCTTTGACCTACAGCACCTGAATGTCCAACGAGACACCCATTTTAGTTTGTTAATACTATAATTAGGCTTCTCCTATAAGGATAGGAGATTCGGGGTCCTGTGACTAACCCAATAAGGGTGTACATTAGGCTATAAAATTATTTCCAAGAGTAAGAATTTCCAGCCTTTATAAACTGTTGTTCAGTATTCTTTGACCTACAGCACCTGAATGTCCAACGAGACACCCATTTTAGTTTGTTAATACTATAATTAGGCTTCTCCTATAAGGATAGGAGATTCGGGGTCCTGTGACTAACCCAATAAGGGTGTACATTAGGCTATAAAATTATTTCCAAGAGTAAGAATTTCCAGCCTTTATAAACTTATGTTCAGTATTCTTTGACCTACACCACCTGAATGTCCAACGAGACACCCATTTTAGTTTGTTAATACTATAATTAGGCTTCTCCTATAAGGATAGGAGATTCGGGGTCCTGTGACTAACCAACCCAATAAGGGTGTACATTAGGCTATAAAATTATTTCCAAGAGTAAGAATTTCCAGCCTTTATAAACTGTTGTTCAGTATTCTTTGACCTACAGCACCTGAATGTCCAACGAGACACCCATTTTAGTTTGTTAATACTATAATTAGGCTTCTCCTATAAGGATAGGAGATTCGGGGTCCTGTGACTAACCCAATAAGGGTGTACATTAGGCTATAAAATTATTTCCAAGAGTAAGAATTTCCAGCCTTTATAAACTGTTGTTCAGTATTCTTTGACCTACACCACCTGAATGTCCAACGAGACACCCATTTTAGTTTGTTAATACTATAATTAGGCTTCTCCTATAAGGATAGGAGATTCGGGGTCCTGTGACTAACCAAGTAAGGCTGTACATTAGGCTATAAAATTATTTCCAAGAGTAAGAATTTCCAACCTTTATAAAATGTTGTTCAGTATTCTTTGACCTACACTACCTGAATGTCCAACGAGACACCCATTTTAGTTTGTTAATACTAGAATTAGGCTTCTCCTATAAGGATAGGAGATTCGGGGTCCTGTGACTAAGCCAGTAAGGGTGTACATTAGGCTATAAAATTATTTCCAAGAGTAAGAATTTCCAGCCTTTATAAACTGTTGTTCAGTATTCTTTGACCTACAGCACCTGAATGCCCAACTAGACACCCATTTTAGTTTGTTAATACTATAATTAGGCTTCTCCTATAAGGATAGGAGATTCGGGGTCCTGTGACTAACCAACCCAATAAGGGTGTACATTAGGCTATAAAATTATTTCCAAGAGTAAGAATTTCCAGCCTTTATAAACTGTTGTTCAGTATTCTTTGACCTAAAGCACCTGAATGTCCAACGAGACACCCATTTTAGTTTGTTAATACTATAATTAGGCTTCTCCTATAAGGATAGGAGATTCGGGGTCCTGTGACTAACCCAGTAAGGGTGTACATTAGGCTATAAAATTATTTCCAAGAGTAAGAATTTCCAGCCTTTATAAACTGTTGTTCAGTATTCTTTGACCTACAGCACCTGAATGTCCAACGAGACACCCATTTTAGTTTGTTAATACTATAATTAGGCTTCTCCTATAAGGATAGGAGATTCGGGGTCCTGTGACTAACCAAGTAAGGCTGTACATTAGGCTATAAAATTATTTCCAAGAGTAAGAATTTCCAACCTTTATAAAATGTTGTTCAGTATTCTTTGACCTACACCACCTGAATGTCCAACGAGACACCCATTTTAGTTTGTTAATACTATATTTAGGCTTCTCCTATAAGGATAGGAGATTCGGGGTCCTGTGACTAACCTAGTAAGGGTGTACATTAGGCTATAAAATTATTTCCAAGAGTAAGAATTTCCAGCCTTTATAAACTGTTGTTCAGTATTCTTTGACCTACAGCACCTGAATGCCCAACTAGACACCCATTTTAGTTTGTTAATACTATAATTAGGCTTCTCCTATAAGGATAGGAGATTCGGGGTCCTGTGACTAACACAATAAGGGTGTACATTAGGCTATAAAATTATTTCCAAGAGTAAGAATTTCCAGCCTTTATAAACTGTTGTTCAGTATTCTTTGACCTAAAGCACCTGAATGTCCAACGAGACACCCATTTTAGTTTGTTAATACTATAATTAGGCTTCTCCTATAAGGATAGGAGATTCGGGGTCCTGTGACTAACCAACCCAATAAGGGTGTACATTAGGCTATAAAATTATTTCCAAGAGTAAGAATTTCCAGCCTTTATAAACTGTTGTTCAGTATTCTTTGACCTACAGCACCTGAATGTCCAACGAGACACCCATTTTAGTTTGTTAATACTATAATTAGGCTTCTCCTATAAGGATAGGAGATTCGGGGTCCTGTGACTAACCAACCCAATAAGGGTGTACATTAGGCTATAAAATTATTTCCAAGAGTAAGAATTTCCAGCCTTTAAAAACTGTTATTCAGTATTCTTTGACCTACAGTACCTGAATGTCCAACGAGATACCCATTTTTGTTTGTTAATACTATAATTAGGCTTCTCCTATAAGGATAGGAGATTCAGGGTCCTGTGACTAACCCAATAAGGGTGTACATTAGGCTATAAAATTATTTCCAAGAGTAAGAATTTCCAGCCTTTATAAACTGTTGTTCAGTATTCTTTGACCTACAGCACCTGAATGTCCAACGAGACACCCATTTTAGTTTGTTAATACTATAATTAGGCTTCTCCTATAAGGATAGGAGATTCGGGGTCCTGTGACTAACCCAATAAGGGTGTACATTAGGCTATAAAATTATTTCCAAGAGTAAGAATTTCCAGCCTTTATAAACTTATGTTCAGTATTCTTTGACCTACACCACCTGAATGTCCAACGAGACACCCATTTTAGTTTGTTAATACTATAATTAGGCTTCTCCTATAAGGATAGGAGATTCGGGGTCCTGTGACTAACCAACCCAATAAGGGTGTACATTAGGCTATAAAATTATTTCCAAGAGTAAGAATTTCCAGCCTTTATAAACTGTTGTTCAGTATTCTTTGACCTACAGCACCTGAATGTCCAACGAGACACCCATTTTAGTTTGTTAATACTATAATTAGGCTTCTCCTATAAGGATAGGAGATTCGGGGTCCTGTGACTAACCCAATAAGGGTGTACATTAGGCTATAAAATTATTTCCAAGAGTAAGAATTTCCAGCCTTTATAAACTGTTGTTCAGTATTCTTTGACCTACACCACCTGAATGTCCAACGAGACACCCATTTTAGTTTGTTAATACTATAATTAGGCTTCTCCTATAAGGATAGGAGATTCGGGGTCCTGTGACTAACCAAGTAAGGCTGTACATTAGGCTATAAAATTATTTCCAAGAGTAAGAATTTCCAGCCTTTATAAACTGTTGTTCAGTATTCTTTGACCTACACCACCTGAATGTCCAACGAGACACCCATTTTAGTTTGTTAATACTATAATTAGGCTTCTCCTATAAGGATAGGAGATTCGGGGTCCTGTGACTAAGCCAGTAAGGGTGTACATTAGGCTATAAAATTATTTCCAAGAGTAAGAATTTCCAGCCTTTATAAACTGTTGTTCAGTATTCTTTGACCTACAGCACCTGAATGCCCAACTAGACACCCATTTTAGTTTGTTAATACTATAATTAGGCTTCTCCTATAAGGATAGGAGATTCGGGGTCCTGTGACTAACCAACCCAATAAGGGTGTACATTAGGCTATAAAATTATTTCCAAGAGTAAGAATTTCCAGCCTTTATAAACTGTTGTTCAGTATTCTTTGACCTAAAGCACCTGAATGTCCAACGAGACACCCATTTTAGTTTGTTAATACTATAATTAGGCTTCTCCTATAAGGATAGGAGATTCGGGGTCCTGTGACTAACCAACCCAATAAGGGTGTACATTGGGCTATAAAATTATTTCCAAGAGTAAGAATTTCCAGCCTTTAAAAACTGTTATTCAGTATTCTTTGACCTACAGTACCTGAATGTCCAACGAGATACCCATTTTTGTTTGTTAATACTATAATTAGGCTTCTCCTATAAGGATAGGAGATTCGGGGTCCTGTGACTAACCCAATAAGGGTGTACATTAGGCTATAAAATTATTTCCAAGAGTAAGAATTTCCAGCCTTTATAAACTGTTGTTCAGTATTCTTTGACCTACACCACCTGAATGTCCAACGAGACACCCATTTTAGTTTGTTAATACTATAATTAGGCTTCTCCTATAAGGATAGGAGATTCGGGGTCCTGTGACTAACCCAATAAGGGTGTACATTAGGCTATAAAATTATTTCCAAGAGTAAGAATTTCCAGCCTTTATAAACTGTTGTTCAGTATTATTTGACCTACACCACCTGAATGTCCAACGAGACACCCATTTTAGTTTGTTAATACTATAATTAGGCTTCTCCTATAAGGATAGGAGATTCGGGGTCCTGTGACTAACCAACCCAATAAGGGTGTACATTAGGCTATAAAATTATTTCCAAGAGTAAGAATTTCCAGCCTTTAAAAACTGTTATTCAGTATTCTTTGACCTACAGTACCTGAATGTCCAACGAGATACCCATTTTTGTTTGTTAATACTATAATTAGGCTTCTCCTATAAGGATAGGAGATTCAGGGTCCTGTGACTAACCCAATAAGGGTGTACATTAGGCTATAAAATTATTTCCAAGAGTAAGAATTTCCAGCCTTTATAAACTGTTGTTCAGTATTCTTTGACCTACAGCACCTGAATGTCCAACGAGACACCCATTTTAGTTTGTTAATACTATAATTAGGCTTCTCCTATAAGGATAGGAGATTCGGGGTCCTGTGACTAACCCAATAAGGGTGTACATTAGGCTATAAAATTATTTCCAAGAGTAAGAATTTCCAGCCTTTATAAACTTATGTTCAGTATTCTTTGACCTACACCACCTGAATGTCCAACGAGACACCCATTTTAGTTTGTTAATACTATAATTAGGCTTCTCCTATAAGGATAGGAGATTCGGGGTCCTGTGACTAACCAACCCAATAAGGGTGTACATTAGGCTATAAAATTATTTCCAAGAGTAAGAATTTCCAGCCTTTATAAACTGTTGTTCAGTATTCTTTGACCTACAGCACCTGAATGTCCAACGAGACACCCATTTTAGTTTGTTAATACTATAATTAGGCTTCTCCTATAAGGATAGGAGATTCGGGGTCCTGTGACTAACCAACCCAATAAGGGTGTACATTAGGCTATAAAATTATTTCCAAGAGTAAGAATTTCCAGCCTTTAAAAACTGTTATTCAGTATTCTTTGACCTACAGTACCTGAATGTCCAACGAGATACCCATTTTTGTTTGTTAATACTATAATTAGGCTTCTCCTATAAGGATAGGAGATTCAGGGTCCTGTGACTAACCCAATAAGGGTGTACATTAGGCTATAAAATTATTTCCAAGAGTAAGAATTTCCAGCCTTTATAAACTGTTGTTCAGTATTCTTTGACCTACAGCACCTGAATGTCCAACGAGACACCCATTTTAGTTTGTTAATACTATAATTAGGCTTCTCCTATAAGGATAGGAGATTCGGGGTCCTGTGACTAACCCAATAAGGGTGTACATTAGGCTATAAAATTATTTCCAAGAGTAAGAATTTCCAGCCTTTATAAACTTATGTTCAGTATTCTTTGACCTACAGCACCTGAATGCCCAACTAGACACCCATTTTAGTTTGTTAATACTATAATTAGGCTTCTCCTATAAGGATAGGAGATTCGGGGTCCTGTGACTAACCAACCCAATAAGGGTGTACATTAGGCTATAAAATTATTTCCAAGAGTAAGAATTTCCAGCCTTTATAAACTGTTGTTCAGTATTCTTTGACCTAAAGCACCTGAATGTCCAACGAGACACCCATTTTAGTTTGTTAATACTATAATTAGGCTTCTCCTATAAGGATAGGAGATTCGGGGTCCTGTGACTAACCAACCCAATAAGGGTGTACATTAGGCTATAAAATTATTTCCAAGAGTAAGAATTTCCAGCCTTTAAAAACTGTTATTCAGTATTCTTTGACCTACAGTACCTGAATGTCCAACGAGATACCCATTTTTGTTTGTTAATACTATAATTAGGCTTCTCCTATAAGGATAGGAGATTCGGGGTCCTGTGACTAACCCAATAAGGGTGTACATTAGGCTATAAAATTATTTCCAAGAGTAAGAATTTCCAGCCTTTATAAACTGTTGTTCAGTATTCTTTGACCTACACCACCTGAATGTCCAACGAGACACCCATTTTAGTTTGTTAATACTATAATTAGGCTTCTCCTATAAGGATAGGAGATTCGGGGTCCTGTGACTAACCCAATAAGGGTGTACATTAGGCTATAAAATTATTTCCAAGAGTAAGAATTTCCAGCCTTTATAAACTGTTGTTCAGTATTATTTGACCTACACCACCTGAATGTCCAACGAGACACCCATTTTAGTTTGTTAATACTATAATTAGGCTTCTCCTATAAGGATAGGAGATTCGGGGTCCTGTGACTAACCAACCCAATAAGGGTGTACATTAGGCTATAAAATTATTTCCAAGAGTAAGAATTTCCAGCCTTTATAAACTGTTGTTCAGTATTCTTTGACCTACAGCACCTGAATGTCCAACGAGACACCCAGTTTAGTTTGTTAATACTATAATTAGGCTTCTCCTATAAGGATAGGAGATTCGGGGTCCTGTGACTAACCCAATAAGGGTGTACATTAGGCTATAAAATTATTTCCAAGAGTAAGAATTTCCAGCCTTTATAAACTGTTGTTCAGTATTCTTTGACCTACACCACCTGAATGTCCAACGAGACACCCATTTTAGTTTGTTAATACTATAATTAGGCTTCTCCTATAAGGATAGGAGATTCGGGGTCCTGTGACTAACCCAGTAAGGGTGTACATTAGGCTATAAAATTATTTTCAAGAGTAAGAATTTCCAGCCTTTATAAACTGTTGTTCAGTATTCTTTGACCTACAGCACCTGAATGTCCAACGAGACACCCATTTTAGTTTGTTAATACTATAATTAGGCTTCTCCTATAAGGATAGGAGATTCGGGGTCCTGTGACTAACCAAGTAAGGCTGTACATTAGGCTATAAAATTATTTCCAAGAGTAAGAATTTCCAACCTTTATAAAATTTTGTTCAGTATTCTTTGACCTACACCACCTGAATGTCCAACGAGACACCCATTTTAGTTTGTTAATACTATAATTAGGCTTCTCCTATAAGGATAGGAGATTCGGGGTCCTGTGACTAACCAACCCAATAAGGGTGTACATTAGGCTATAAAATTATTTCCAAGAGTAAGAATTTCCAGCCTTTATAAACTGTTGTTCAGTATTCTTTGACCTACAGCACCTGAATGCCCAACTAGACACCCATTTTAGTTTGTTAATACTATAATTAGGCTTCTCCTATAAGGATAGGAGATTCGGGGTCCTGTGACTAACCCAGTAAGGGTGTACATTAGGCTATAAAATTATTTCCAAGAGTAAGAATTTCCAGCCTTTATAAACTGTTGTTCTGTATTCTTTGACCTACACCACCTGAATGTCCAACGAGACACCCATTTTAGTTTGTTAATACTATAATTAGGCTTCTCCTATAAGTATAGGAGATTCGGGGTCCTGTGACTAACCCAGTAAGGGTGTACATTAGGCTATAAAATTATTTCCAAGAGTAAGAATTTCCAGCCTTTATAAACCGTTGTTCAGTATTCTTTGACCTACAGCACCTGAATGTCCAACGAGACACCCATTTTAGTTTGTTAATACTATAATTAGGCTTCTCCTATAAGGATAGGAGATTCGGGGTCCTGTGACTAACCCAATAAGGGTGTACATTAGGCTATAAAATTATTTCCAAGAGTAAGAATTTCCAGCCTTTATAAACTGTTGTTCAGTATTCTTTGACCTACACCACCTGAATGTCCAACGAGACACCCATTTTAGTTTGTTAATACTATAATTAGGCTTCTCCTATAAGGATAGGAGATTCGGGGTCCTGTGACTAACCCAGTAATGGTGTACATTAGGCTATAAAATTATTTCCAAGAGTAAGAATTTCCAGCCTTTATAAACTGTTGTTCAGTATTCTTTGACCTACAGCACCTGAATGTCCAACGAGACACCCATTTTAGTTTGTTAATACTATAATTAGGCTTCTCCTATAAGGATAGGAGATTCGGGGTCCTGTGACTAACCAAGTAAGGCTGTACATTAGGCAATAAAATTATTTCCAAGAGTAAGAATTTCCAACCTTTATAAAATTTTGTTCAGTATTCTTTGACCTACACCACCTGAATGTCCAACGAGACACCCATTTTAGTTTGTTAATACTATAATTAGGCTTCTCCTATAAGGATAGGAGATTCGGGGTCCTGTGACTAACCCAGTAAGGGTGTACATTAGGCTATAAAATTATTTCCAAGAGTAAGAATTTCCAGCCTTTATAAACTGTTGTTCAGTATTCTTTGACCTACAGCACCTGAATGCCCAACTAGACACCCATTTTAGTTTGTTAATACTATAATTAGGCTTCTCCTATAAGGATAGGAGATTCGGGGTCCTGTGACTAACACAATAAGGGTGTACATTAGGCTATAAAATTATTTCCAAGAGTAAGAATTTCCAGCCTTTATAAACTGTTGTTCAGTATTCTTTGACCTAAAGCACCTGAATGTCCAACGAGACACCCATTTTAGTTTGTTAATACTATAATTAGGCTTCTCCTATAAGGATAGGAGATTCGGGGTCCTGTGACTAACCAACCCAATAAGGGTGTACATTAGGCTATAAAATTATTTCCAAGAGTAAGAATTTCCAGCCTTTAAAAACTGTTATTCAGTATTCTTTGACCTACAGTACCTGAATGTCCAACGAGATACCCATTTTTGTTTGTTAATACTATAATTAGGCTTCTCCTATAAGGATAGGAGATTCGGGGTCCTGTGACTAACCCAATAAGGGTGTACATTAGGCTATAAAATTATTTCCAAGAGTAAGAATTTCCAGCCTTTATAAACTGTTGTTCAGTATTCTTTGACCTACACCACCTGAATGTCCAACGAGACACCCATTTTAGTTTGTTAATACTATAATTAGGCTTCTCCTATAAGGATAGGAGATTCGGGGTCCTGTGACTAACCCAATAAGGGTGTACATTAGGCTATAAAATTATTTCCAAGAGTAAGAATTTCCAGCCTTTATAAACTGTTGTTCAGTATTATTTGACCTACACCACCTGAATGTCCAACGAGACACCCATTTTAGTTTGTTAATACTATAATTAGGCTTCTCCTATAAGGATAGGAGATTCGGGGTCCTGTGACTAACCAACCCAATAAGGGTGTACATTAGGCTATAAAATTATTTCCAAGAGTAAGAATTTCCAGCCTTTATAAACTGTTGTTCAGTATTCTTTGACCTACAGCACCTGAATGTCCAACGAGACACCCAGTTTAGTTTGTTAATACTATAATTAGGCTTCTCCTATAAGGATAGGAGATTCGGGGTCCTGTGACTAACCCAATAAGGGTGTACATTAGGCTATAAAATTATTTCCAAGAGTAAGAATTTCCAGCCTTTATAAACTGTTGTTCAGTATTCTTTGACCTACACCACCTGAATGTCCAACGAGACACCCATTTTAGTTTGTTAATACTATAATTAGGCTTCTCCTATAAGGATAGGAGATTCGGGGTCCTGTGACTAACCCAGTAAGGGTGTACATTAGGCTATAAAATTATTTTCAAGAGTAAGAATTTCCAGCCTTTATAAACTGTTGTTCAGTATTCTTTGACCTACAGCACCTGAATGTCCAACGAGACACCCATTTTAGTTTGTTAATACTATAATTAGGCTTCTCCTATAAGGATAGGAGATTCGGGGTCCTGTGACTAACCAAGTAAGGCTGTACATTAGGCTATAAAATTATTTCCAAGAGTAAGAATTTCCAACCTTTATAAAATTTTGTTCAGTATTCTTTGACCTACACCACCTGAATGTCCAACGAGACACCCATTTTAGTTTGTTAATACTATAATTAGGCTTCTCCTATAAGGATAGGAGATTCGGGGTCCTGTGACTAACCAACCCAATAAGGGTGTACATTAGGCTATAAAATTATTTCCAAGAGTAAGAATTTCCAGCCTTTATAAACTGTTGTTCAGTATTCTTTGACCTACAGCACCTGAATGCCCAACTAGACACCCATTTTAGTTTGTTAATACTATAATTAGGCTTCTCCTATAAGGATAGGAGATTCGGGGTCCTGTGACTAACCCAGTAAGGGTGTACATTAGGCTATAAAATTATTTCCAAGAGTAAGAATTTCCAGCCTTTATAAACTGTTGTTCTGTATTCTTTGACCTACACCACCTGAATGTCCAACGAGACACCCATTTTAGTTTGTTAATACTATAATTAGGCTTCTCCTATAAGTATAGGAGATTCGGGGTCCTGTGACTAACCCAGTAAGGGTGTACATTAGGCTATAAAATTATTTCCAAGAGTAAGAATTTCCAGCCTTTATAAACCGTTGTTCAGTATTCTTTGACCTACAGCACCTGAAGTTCCAACGAGACACCCATTTTAGTTTGTTAATACTATAATTAGGCTTCTCCTATAAGGATAGGAGATTCGGGGTCCTGTGACTAACCCAATAAGGGTGTACATTAGGCTATAAAATTATTTCCAAGAGTAAGAATTTCCAGCCTTTATAAACTGTTGTTCAGTATTCTTTGACCTACACCACCTGAATGTCCAACGAGACACCCATTTTAGTTTGTTAATACTATAATTAGGCTTCTCCTATAAGGATAGGAGATTCGGGGTCCTGTGACTAACCCAGTAATGGTGTACATTAGGCTATAAAATTATTTCCAAGAGTAAGAATTTCCAGCCTTTATAAACTGTTGTTCAGTATTCTTTGACCTACAGCACCTGAATGTCCAACGAGACACCCATTTTAGTTTGTTAATACTATAATTAGGCTTCTCCTATAAGGATAGGAGATTCGGGGTCCTGTGACTAACCAAGTAAGGCTGTACATTAGGCAATAAAATTATTTCCAAGAGTAAGAATTTCCAACCTTTATAAAATTTTGTTCAGTATTCTTTGACCTACACCACCTGAATGTCCAACGAGACACCCATTTTAGTTTGTTAATACTATAATTAGGCTTCTCCTATAAGGATAGGAGATTCGGGGTCCTGTGACTAACCCAGTAAGGGTGTACATTAGGCTATAAAATTATTTCCAAGAGTAAGAATTTCCAGCCTTTATAAACTGTTGTTCAGTATTCTTTGACCTACAGCACCTGAATGCCCAACTAGACACCCATTTTAGTTTGTTAATACTATAATTAGGCTTCTCCTATAAGGATAGGAGATTCGGGGTCCTGTGACTAACACAATAAGGGTGTACATTAGGCTATAAAATTATTTCCAAGAGTAAGAATTTCCAGCCTTTATAAACTGTTGTTCAGTATTCTTTGACCTAAAGCACCTGAATGTCCAACGAGACACCCATTTTAGTTTGTTAATACTATAATTAGGCTTCTCCTATAAGGATAGGAGATTCGGGGTCCTGTGACTAACCAACCCAATAAGGGTGTACATTAGGCTATAAAATTATTTCCAAGAGTAAGAATTTCCAGCCTTTAAAAACTGTTATTCAGTATTCTTTGACCTACAGTACCTGAATGTCCAACGAGATACCCATTTTTGTTTGTTAATACTATAATTAGGCTTCTCCTATAAGGATAGGAGATTCGGGGTCCTGTGACTAACCCAATAAGGGTGTACATTAGGCTATAAAATTATTTCCAAGAGTAAGAATTTCCAGCCTTTATAAACTGTTGTTCAGTATTCTTTGACCTACACCACCTGAATGTCCAACGAGACACCCATTTTAGTTTGTTAATACTATAATTAGGCTTCTCCTATAAGTATAGGAGATTCGGGGTCCTGTGACTAACCCAGTAAGGGTGTACATTAGGCTATATAATTATTTCCAAGAGTAAGAATTTCCAGCCTTTATAAACTGTTGTTCAGTATTCTTTGACCTACAGCACCTGAATGTCCAACGAGACACCCATTTTAGTTTGTTAATACTATAATTAGGCTTCTCCTATAAGGATAGGAGATTCGGGGTCCTGTGACTAACCCAATAAGGGTGTACATTAGGCTATAAAATTATTTCCAAGAGTAAGAATTTCCAGCCTTTATAAACTGTTGTTCAGTATTCTTTGACCTACACCACCTGAATGTCCAACGAGACACCCATTTTAGTTTGTTAATACTATAATTAGGCTTCTCCTATAAGGATAGGAGATTCGGGGTCCTGTGACTAACCCAGTAAGGGTGTACATTAGGCTATAAAATTATTTCCAAGAGTAAGAATTTCCAGCCTTTATAAACTGTTGTTCAGTATTCTTTGACCTACAGCACCTGAATGTCCAACGAGACACCCATTTTAGTTTGTTAATACTATAATTAGGCTTCTCCTATAAGGATAGGAGATTCGGGCTCCTGTGACTAATCCAATAAGGGTGTACATTAGGCTATAAAATTATTTCCAAGAGTAAGAATTTCCAGCCTTTATAAACTGTTGTTCAGTATTCTTTGACCTAAAGCACCTGAATGTCCAACGAGACACCCATTTTAGTTTGTTAATACTATAATTAGGCTTCTCCTATAAGGATAGGAGATTCGGGGTCCTGTGACTAACCCAGTAAGGGTGTACATTAGGCTGTAAAATTATTTCCAAGAGTAAGAATTTCCAGCCTTTATAAACTGTTGTTGAGTATTCTTTGACCTAAAGCATCTGAATGTCCAACGAGACACCCATTTTAGTTTGTTAATACTATAATTAGGCTTCTCCTATAAGGATAGGAGATTCGGGGTCCTGTGACTAACCAACCCAATAAGGGTGTACATTAGGCTATAAAATTATTTCCAAGAGTAAGAATTTCCAGCCTTTATAAACTGTTGTTCAGTATTCTTTGACCTACAGCACCTGAATGCCCAACTAGACACCCATTTTAGTTTGTTAATACTATAATTAGGCTTCTCCTATAAGGATAGGAGATTCGGGGTCCTGTGACTAACCCAGTAAGGGTGTACATTAGGCTATAAAATTATTTCCAAGAGTAAGAATTTCCAGCCTTTATAAACTGTTGTTCAGTATTCTTTGACCTACACCACCTGAATGTCCAACGAGACACCCATTTTAGTTTGTTAATACTATAATTAGGCTTCTCCTATAAGTATAGGAGATTCGGGGTCCTGTGACTAACCCAGTAAGGGTGTACATTAGGCTATAAAATTATTTCCAAGAGTAAGAATTTCCAGCCTTTATAAACCGTTGTTCAGTATTCTTTGACCTACAGCACCTGAATGTCCAACGAGACACCCATTTTAGTTTGTTAATACTATAATTAGGCTTCTCCTATAAGGATAGGAGATTCGGGGTCCTGTGACTAACCCAATAAGGGTGTACATTAGGCTATAAAATTATTTCCAAGAGTAAGAATTTCCAGCCTTTATAAACTGTTGTTCAGTATTCTTTGACCTACACCACCTGAATGTCCAACGAGACACCCATTTTAGTTTGTTAATACTATAATTAGGCTTCTCCTATAAGGATAGGAGATTCGGGGTCCTGTGACTAACCCAGTAAGGGTGTACATTAGGCTATAAAATTATTTCCAAGAGTAAGAATTTCCAGCCTTTATAAACTGTTGTTCAGTATTCTTTGACCTACACCACCTGAATGTCCAACGAGACACCCATTTTAGTTTGTTAATACTATAATTAGGCTTCTCCTATAAGTATAGGAGATTCGGGGTCCTGTGACTAACCCAGTAAGGGTGTACATTAGGCTATATAATTATTTCCAAGAGTAAGAATTTCCAGCCTTTATAAACTGTTGTTCAGTATTCTTTGACCTACAGCACCTGAATGTCCAACGAGACACCCATTTTAGTTTGTTAATACTATAATTAGGCTTCTCCTATAAGGATAGGAGATTCGGGGTCCTGTGACTAACCCAGTAAGGGTGTACATTAGGCTATAAAATTATTTCCAAGAGTAAGAATTTCCAGCCTTTATAAACTGTTGTTCAGTATTCTTTGACCTACACCACCTGAATGTCCAACGAGACACCCATTTTAGTTTGTTAATACTATAATTAGGCTTCTCCTATAAGGATAGGAGATTCGGGGTCCTGTGACTAACCCAGTAAGGGTGTACATTAGGCTATAAAATTATTTCCAAGAGTAAGAATTTCCAGCCTTTATAAACTGTTGTTCAGTATTCTTTGACCTACACCACCTGAATGTCCAACGAGACACCCATTTTAGTTTGTTAATACTATAATTAGGCTTCTCCTATAAGGATAGGAGATTCGGGCTCCTGTGACTAACCCAATAAGGGTGTGCATTAGGCTTTAAAATTATTTCCAAGAGTAAGAATTTCCAGCCTTTATAAACTGTTGTTCAGTATTCTTTGACCTACACCACCTGAATGTCCAACGAGACACCCATTTTAGTTTGTTAATACTATAATTAGGCTTCTCCTATAAGGATAGGAGATTCGGGCTCCTGTGACTAACCCAATAAGGGTGTACATTAGGCTATAAAATTATTTCCAAGAGTAAGAATTTCCAGCCTTTATAAACTGTTGTTCAGTATTCTTTGACCTAAAGCACCTGAATGTCCAACGAGACACCCATTTTAGTTTGTTAATACTATAATTAGGCTTCTCCTATAAGGATAGGCGATTCGGGGTCCTGTGACTAACCCAGTAAGGGTGTACATTAGGCTGTAAAATTATTTCCAAGAGTAAGAATTTCCAGCCTTTATAAACTGTTGTTGAGTATTCTTTGACCTAAAGCACCTGAATGTCCAACGAGACACCCATTTTAGTTTGTTAATACTATAATTAGGCTTCTCCTATAAGGACAGGAGATTCGGGGTCCTGTGACTAACCAACCCAATAAGGGTGTACATTAGGCTATAAAATTATTTCCAAGAGTAAGAATTTCCAGCCTTTATAAACTGTTGTTCAGTATTCTATGACCTACAACACCTGAATGTCCAACGAGACACCCATTTTAGTTTGTTAATACTATAATTAGGCTTCTCCTATAAGGATAGGAGATTCGGGGTCCTGTGACTAACCCAGTAAGGGTGTACATTAGGCTATAAAATTATTTCCAAGAGTAAGAATTTCCAGCCTTTATAAACTGTTGTTCAGTATTCTTTGACCTACACCACCTGAATGTCCAACGAGACACCCATTTTAGTTTGTTAATACTATAATTAGGCTTCTCCTATAAGGATAGGAGATTCGGGGTCCTGTGACTAACCCAGTAAGGGTGTACATTAGGCTATAAAATTATTTCCAAGAGTAAGAATTTCCAGCCTTTATAAACTGTTGTTCAGTATTCTTTGACCTACACCACCTGAATGTCTAACGAGACACCTATTTTAGTTTGTTAATACTATAATTAGGCTTCTCCTATAAGTATAGGAGATTCGGGGTCCTGTGACTAACCCAGTAAGGGTGTACATTAGGCTATAAAATTATTTCCAAGAGTAAGAATTTCCAGCCTTTATAAACCGTTGTTCAGTATTCTTTGACCTACAGCACCTGAATGTCCAACGAGACACCCATTTTAGTTTGTTAATACTATAATTAGGCTTCTCCTATAAGGATAGGAGATTCGGGGTCCTGTGACTAACCCAATAAGGGTGTACATTAGGCTATAAAATTATTTCCAAGAGTAAGAATTTCCAGCCTTTATAAACTGTTGTTCAGTATTCTTTGACCTACACCACCTGAATGTCCAACGAGACACCCATTTTAGTTTGTTAATACTATAATTAGGCTTCTCCTATAAGGATAGGAGATTCGGGGTCCTGTGACTAACCCAGTAAGGGTGTACATTAGGCTATAAAATTATTTCCAAGAGTAAGAATTTCCAGCCTTTATAAACTGTTGTTCAGTATTCTTTGACCTACACCACCTGAATGTCCAACGAGACACCCATTTTAGTTTGTTAATACTATAATTAGGCTTCTCCTATAAGGATAGGAGATTCGGGCTCCTGTGACTAACCCAATAAGGGTGTACATTAGGCTATAAAATTATTTCCAAGAGTAAGAATTTCCAGCCTTTATAAACTGTTGTTCAGTATTCTTTGACCTAAAGCACCTGAATGTCCAACGAGACACCCATTTTAGTTTGTTAATACTATAATTAGGCTTCTCCTATAAGGATAGGAGATTCAGGGTCCTGTGACTGACCCAGTAAGGGTGTACATTAGGCTGTAAAATTATTTCCAAGAGTAAGAATTTCCAGCCTTTATAAACTGTTGTTGAGTATTCTTTGACCTAAAGCACCTGAATGTCCAACGAGACACCCATTTTAGTTTGTTAATACTATAATTAGGCTTCTCCTATAAGGATAGGAGATTCGGGGTCCTGTGACTAACCAACCCAATAAGGGTGTACATTAGGCTATAAAATTATTTCCAAGAGTAAGAATTTCCAGCCTTTATAAACTGTTGTTCAGTATTCTTTGACCTACACCACCTGAATGTCCAACGAGACACCCATTTTAGTTTGTTAATACTATAATTAGGCTTCTCCTATAAGTATAGGAGATTCGGGGTCCTGTGACTAACCAACCCAATAAGGGTGTACATTAGGCTATAAAATTATTTCCAAGAGTAAGAATTTCCAGCCTTTATAAACTGTTGTTCAGTATTCTTTGACCTACACCACCTGAATGTCCAACGAGACACCCATTTTAGTTTGTTAATACTATAATTAGGCTTCTCCTATAAGTATAGGAGATTCGGGGTCCTGTGACTAACCCAGTAAGGGTGTACATTAGGCTATAAAATTATTTCCAAGAGTAAGAATTTCCAGCCTTTATAAACCGTTGTTCAGTATTCTTTGACCTACAGCACCTGAATGTCCAACGAGACACCCATTTTAGTTTGTTAATACTATAATTAGGCTTCTCCTATAAGGATAGGAGATTCGGGGTCCTGTGACTAACCCAATAAGGGTGTACATTAGGCTATAAAATTATTTCCAAGAGTAAGAATTTCCAGCCTTTATAAACTGTTGTTCAGTATTCTTTGACCTACACCACCTGAATGTCCAACGAGACACCCATTTTAGTTTGTTAATACTATAATTAGGCTTCTCCTATAAGGATAGGAGATTCGGGGTCCTGTGACTAACCCAGTAAGGGTGTACATTAGGCTATAAAATTATTTCCAAGAGTAAGAATTTCCAGCCTTTATAAACTGTTGTTCAGTATTCTTTGACCTACACCACCTGAATGTCCAACGAGACACCCATTTTAGTTTGTTAATACTATAATTAGGCTTCTCCTATAAGGATAGGAGATTCGGGCTCCTGTGACTAACCCAATAAGGGTGTACATTAGGCTATAAAATTATTTCCAAGAGTAAGAATTTCCAGCCTTTATAAACTGTTGTTCAGTATTCTTTGACCTAAAGCACCTGAATGTCCAACGAGACACCCATTTTAGTTTGTTAATACTATAATTAGGCTTCTCCTATAAGGATAGGCGATTCGGGGTCCTGTGACTAACCCAGTAAGGGTGTACATTAGGCTGTAAAATTATTTCCAAGAGTAAGAATTTCCAGCCTTTATAAACTGTTGTTGAGTATTCTTTGACCTAAAGCACCTGAATGTCCAACGAGACACCCATTTTAGTTTGTTAATACTATAATTAGGCTTCTCCTATAAGGACAGGAGATTCGGGGTCCTGTGACTAACCAACCCAATAAGGGTGTACATTAGGCTATAAAATTATTTCCAAGAGTAAGAATTTCCAGCCTTTATAAACTGTTGTTCAGTATTCTATGACCTACAACACCTGAATGTCCAACGAGACACCCATTTTAGTTTGTTAATACTATAATTAGGCTTCTCCTATAAGGATAGGAGATTCGGGGTCCTGTGACTAACCCAGTAAGGGTGTACATTAGGCTATAAAATTATTTCCAAGAGTAAGAATTTCCAGCCTTTATAAACTGTTGTTCAGTATTCTTTGACCTACACCACCTGAATGTCCAACGAGACACCCATTTTAGTTTGTTAATACTATAATTAGGCTTCTCCTATAAGGATAGGAGATTCGGGGTCCTGTGACTAACCCAGTAAGGGTGTACATTAGGCTATAAAATTATTTCCAAGAGTAAGAATTTCCAGCCTTTATAAACTGTTGTTCAGTATTCTTTGACCTACACCACCTGAATGTCCAACGAGACACCCATTTTAGTTTGTTAATACTATAATTAGGCTTCTCCTATAAGTATAGGAGATTCGGGGTCCTGTGACTAACCCAGTAAGGGTGTACATTAGGCTATAAAATTATTTCCAAGAGTAAGAATTTCCAGCCTTTATAAACCGTTGTTCAGTATTCTTTGACCTACAGCACCTGAATGTCCAACGAGACACCCATTTTAGTTTGTTAATACTATAATTAGGCTTCTCCTATAAGGATAGGAGATTCGGGGTCCTGTGACTAACCCAATAAGGGTGTACATTAGGCTATAAAATTATTTCCAAGAGTAAGAATTTCCAGCCTTTATAAACTGTTGTTCAGTATTCTTTGACCTACACCACCTGAATGTCCAACGAGACACCCATTTTAGTTTGTTAATACTATAATTAGGCTTCTCCTATAAGGATAGGAGATTCGGGGTCCTGTGACTAACCCAGTAAGGGTGTACATTAGGCTATAAAATTATTTCCAAGAGTAAGAATTTCCAGCCTTTATAAACTGTTGTTCAGTATTCTTTGACCTACACCACCTGAATGTCCAACGAGACACCCATTTTAGTTTGTTAATACTATAATTAGGCTTCTCCTATAAGGATAGGAGATTCGGGCTCCTGTGACTAACCCAATAAGGGTGTACATTAGGCTATAAAATTATTTCCAAGAGTAAGAATTTCCAGCCTTTATAAACTGTTGTTCAGTATTCTTTGACCTAAAGCACCTGAATGTCCAACGAGACACCCATTTTAGTTTGTTAATACTATAATTAGGCTTCTCCTATAAGGATAGGAGATTCGGGGTCCTGTGACTGACCCAGTAAGGGTGTACATTAGGCTGTAAAATTATTTCCAAGAGTAAGAATTTCCAGCCTTTATAAACTGTTGTTGAGTATTCTTTGACCTAAAGCACCTGAATGTCCAACGGACACCCATTTTAGTTTGTTAATACTATAATTAGGCTTCTCCTATAAGGATAGGAGATTCGGGGTCCTGTGACTAACCAACCCAATAAGGGTGTACATTAGGCTATAAAATTATTTCCAAGAGTAAGAATTTCCAGCCTTTATAAACTGTTGTTCAGTATTCTTTGACCTACACCACCTGAATGTCCAACGAGACACCCATTTTAGTTTGTTAATACTATAATTAGGCTTCTCCTATAAGGATAGGAGATTCGGGGTCCTGTGACTAACCCAGTAAGGGTGTACATTAGGCTATAAAATTATTTCCAAGAGTAAGAATTTCCAGCCTTTATAAACCGTTGTTCAGTATTCTTTGACCTACAGCACCTGAATGTCCAACGAGACACCCATTTTAGTTTGTTAATACTATAATTAGGCTTCTCCTATAAGGATAGGAGATTCGGGGTCCTGTGACTAACCCAATAAGGGTGTACATTAGGCTATAAAATTATTTCCAAGAGTAAGAATTTCCCGCCTTTATAAACCGTTGTTCAGTATTCTTTGACCTACAGCACCTGCATGTCCAACGAGACACCCATTTTAGTTTGTTAATACTATAATTAGGCTTCTCCTATAAGGATAGGAGATTCGGGGTCCTGTGACTAACCCAATAAGGGTGTACATTAGGCTATAAAATTATTTCCAAGAGTAAGAATTTCCAGCCTTTATAAACTGTTGTTCAGTATTCTTTGACCTACACCACCTGAATGTCCAACGAGACACCCATTTTAGTTTGTTAATACTATAATTAGGCTTCTCCTATAAGTATAGGAGATTCGGGGTCCTGTGACTAACCCAGTAAGGGTGTACATTAGGCTATAAAATTATTTCCAAGAGTAAGAATTTCCAGCCTTTATAAACCGTTGTTCAGTATTCTTTGACCTACAGCACCTGAATGTCCAACGAGACACCCATTTTAGTTTGTTAATACTATAATTATGCTTCTCCTATAAGGATAGGAGATTCGGGGTCCTGTGACTAACCCAATAAGGGTGTACATTAGGCTATAAAATTATTTCCAAGAGTAAGAATTTCCAGCCTTTATAAACTGTTGTTCAGTATTCTTTGACCTAAAGCACCTGAATGTCCAACGAGACACCCATTTTAGTTTGTTAATACTATAATTAGGCTTCTCCTATAAGGATAGGAGATTCGGGGTCCTGTGACTGACCCAGTAAGGGTGTACATTAGGCTGTAAAATTATTTCCAAGAGTAAGAATTTCCAGCCTTTATAAACTGTTGTTGAGTATTCTTTGACCTAAAGCACCTGAATGTCCAACGGACACCCATTTTAGTTTGTTAATACTATAATTAGGCTTCTCCTATAAGGATAGGAGATTCGGGGTCCTGTGACTAACCAACCCAATAAGGGTGTACATTAGGCTATAAAATTATTTCCAAGAGTAAGAATTTCCAGCCTTTATAAACTGTTGTTCAGTATTCTTTGACCTACACCACCTGAATGTCCAACGAGACACCCATTTTAGTTTGTTAATACTATAATTAGGCTTCTCCTATAAGGATAGGAGATTCGGGGTCCTGTGACTAACCCAGTAAGGGTGTACATTAGGCTATAAAATTATTTCCAAGAGTAAGAATTTCCAGCCTTTATAAACCGTTGTTCAGTATTCTTTGACCTACAGCACCTGAATGTCCAACGAGACACCCATTTTAGTTTGTTAATACTATAATTAGGCTTCTCCTATAAGGATAGGAGATTCGGGGTCCTGTGACTAACCCAATAAGGGTGTACATTAGGCTATAAAATTATTTCCAAGAGTAAGAATTTCCAGCCTTTATAAACCGTTGTTCAGTATTCTTTGACCTACAGCACCTGCATGTCCAACGAGACACCCATTTTAGTTTGTTAATACTATAATTAGGCTTCTCCTATAAGGATAGGAGATTCGGGGTCCTGTGACTAACCCAATAAGGGTGTACATTAGGCTATAAAATTATTTCCAAGAGTAAGAATTTCCAGCCTTTATAAACTGTTGTTCAGTATTCTTTGACCTACACCACCTGAATGTCCAACGAGACACCCATTTTAGTTTGTTAATACTATAATTAGGCTTCTCCTATAAGTATAGGAGATTCGGGGTCCTGTGACTAACCCAGTAAGGGTGTACATTAGGCTATAAAATTATTTCCAAGAGTAAGAATTTCCAGCCTTTATAAACCGTTGTTCAGTATTCTTTGACCTACAGCACCTGAATGTCCAACGAGACACCCATTTTAGTTTGTTAATACTATAATTATGCTTCTCCTATAAGGATAGGAGATTCGGGGTCCTGTGACTAACCCAATAAGGGTGTACATTAGGCTATAAAATTATTTCCAAGAGTAAGAATTTCCAGCCTTTATAAACTGTTGTTCAGTATTCTTTGACCTACACCACCTGAATGTCCAACGAGACACCCATTTTAGTTTGTTAATACTATAATTAGGCTTCTCCTATAAGGATAGGAGATTCGGGGTCCTGTGACTAACCCAGTAAGGGTGTACATTAGGCTATAAAATTATTTCCAAGAGTAAGAATTTCCCGCCTTTATAAACTGTTGTTCAGTATTCTTTGACCTACACCACCTGAATGTCCAACGAGACACCCATTTTAGTTTGTTAATACTATAATTAGGCTTCTCCTATAAGGATAGGAGATTCGGGCTCCTGTGACTAACCCAGTAAGGGTGTACATTAGGCTGTAAAATTATTTCCAAGAGTAAGAATTTCCAGCCTTTATAAACTGTTGTTCAGTATTCTTTGACCTAAAGCACCTGAATGTCCAACGAGACACCCATTTTAGTTTGTTAATACTATAATTAGGCTTCTCCTATAAGGATAGGAGATTCGGGGTCCTGTGACTAACCCAGTAAGGGTGTACATTAGGCTGTAAAATTATTTCCAAGAGTAAAATTTCCAGCCTTTATAAACTGTTGTTGAGTATTCTTTGACCTAAAGCACCTGAATGTCCAACGAGACACCCATTTTAGTTTGTTAATACTATAATTAGGCTTCTCCTATAAGGATAGGAGATTCGGGGTCCTGTGACTAACCAACCCAATAAGGGTGTACATTAGGCTATAAAATTATTTCCAAGAGTAAGAATTTCCAGCCTTTATAAACTGTTGTTCAGTATTCTTTGACCTACACCACCTGAATGTCCAACGAGACACCCATTTTAGTTTGTTAATACTATAATTAGGCTTCTCCTATAAGTATAGGAGATTCGGGGTCCTGTGACTAACCCAGTAAGGGTGTACATTAGGCTATAAAATTATTTCCAAGAGTAAGAATTTCCAGCCTTTATAAACCGTTGTTCAGTATTCTTTGACCTACAGCACCTGAATGTCCAACGAGACACCCATTTTAGTTTGTTAATACTATAATTAGGCTTCTCCTATAAGGATAGGAGATTCGGGGTCCTGTGACTAACCCAATAAGGGTGTACATTAGGCTATAAAATTATTTCCAAGAGTAAGAATTTCCAGCCTTTATAAACTGTTGTTCAGTATTCTTTGACCTACACCACCTGAATGTCCAACGAGACACCCATTTTAGTTTGTTAATACTATAATTAGGCTTCTCCTATAAGGATAGGAGATTCGGGGTCCTGTGACTAACCCAGTAAGGGTGTACATTAGGCTATAAAATTATTTCCAAGAGTAAGAATTTCCAGCCTTTATAAACTGTTGTTCAGTATTCTTTGACCTACACCACCTGAATGTCCAACGAGACACCCATTTTAGTTTGTTAATACTATAATTAGGATTCTCCTATAAGGATAGGAGATTCGGGCTCCTGTGACTAACCCAATAAGGGTGTACATTAGGCTATAAAATTATTTCCAAGAGTAAGAATTTCCAGCCTTTATAAACTGTTGTTCAGTATTCTTTGACCTAAAGCACCTGAATGTCCAACGAGACACCCATTTTAGTTTGTTAATACTATAATTAGGCTTCTCCTATAAGGATAGGAGATTCGGGGTCCTGTGACTAACGCAGTAAGGGTGTACATTAGGCTATAAAATTATTTCCAAGAGTAAAAATTTCCAGCCTTTATAAACTGTTGTTCAGTATTCTATGACCTACAGCACCTGAATGTCCAACGAGACACCCATTTTAGTTTGTTAATACTATAATTAGGCTTCTCCTATAAGGATAGGAGATTCGGGGTCCTGTGACTAACCCAATAAGGGTGTACATTAGGCTATAAAATTATTTCCAAGAGTAAGAATTTCCAGCCTTTATAAACTGTTGTTCAGTATTCTTTGACCTACACCACCTGAATGTCCAACGAGACACCCATTTTAGTTTGTTAATACTATAATTAGGCTTCTCCTATAAGGATAGGAGATTCGGGCTCCTGTGACTAACCCAATAAGGGTGTACATTAGGCTATAAAATTATTTCCAAGAGTAAGAATTTCCAGCCTTCATAAACTGTTGTTCAGTATTCTTTGACCTACACCATCTGAATGTCCAACGAGACACCCATTTTAGTTTGTTAATACTATAATTAGGCTTCTCCTATAAGGATAGGAGATTCGGGGTCCTGTGACTAACCCAATAAGGGTGTACATTAGGCTATAAAATTATTTCCAAGAGTAAGAATTTCCAGCCTTTATAAACTGTTGTTCAGTATTCTTTGACCTACACCACCTGAATGTCCAACGAGACACCCATTTTAGTTTGTTAATACTATAATTAGGCTTCTCCTATAAGTATAGGAGATTCGGGGTCCTGTGACTAACCCAGTAAGGGTGTACATTAGGCTATAAAATTATTTCCAAGAGTAAGAATTTCCAGCCTTTATAAACCGTTGTTCAGTATTCTTTGACCTACAGCACCTGAATGTCCAACGAGACACCCATTTTAGTTTGTTAATACTATAATTAGGCTTCTCCTATAAGGATAGGAGATTCGGGGTCCTGTGACTAACCCAATAAGGGTGTACATTAGGCTATAAAATTATTTCCAAGAGTAAGAATTTCCAGCCTTTATAAACTGTTGTTCAGTATTCTTTGACCTACACCACCTGAATGTCCAACGAGACACCCATTTTAGTTTGTTAATACTATAATTAGGCTTCTCCTATAAGGATAGGAGATTCGGGGTCCTGTGACTAACCCAGTAAGGGTGTACATTAGGCTATAAAATTATTTCCAAGAGTAAGAATTTCCAGCCTTTATAAACTGTTGTTCAGTATTCTTTGACCTACACCACCTGAATGTCCAACGAGACACCCATTTTAGTTTGTTAATACTATAATTAGGCTTCTCCTATAAGGATAGGAGATTCGGGCTCCTGTGACTAACCCAATAAGGGTGTACATTAGGCTATAAAATTATTTCCAAGAGTAAGAATTTCCAGCCTTTATAAACTGTTGTTCAGTATTCTTTGACCTAAAGCACCTGAATGTCCAACGAGACACCCATTTTAGTTTGTTAATACTATAATTAGGCTTCTCCTATAAGGATAGGAGATTCGGGGTCCTGTGACTAACGCAGTAAGGGTGTACATTAGGCTATAAAATTATTTCCAAGAGTAAGAATTTCCAGCCTTTATAAACTGTTGTTCAGTATTCTATGACCTACAGCACCTGAATGTCCAACGAGACACCCATTTTAGTTTGTTAATACTATAATTAGGCTTCTCCTATAAGGATAGGAGATTCGGGGTCCTGTGACTAACCCAATAAGGGTGTACATTAGGCTATAAAATTATTTCCAAGAGTAAGAATTTCCAGCCTTTATAAACTGTTGTTCAGTATTCTTTGACCTACACCACCTGAATGTCCAACGAGACACCCATTTTAGTTTGTTAATACTATAATTAGGCTTCTCCTATAAGGATAGGAGATTCGGGCTCCTGTGACTAACCCAATAAGGGTGTACATTAGGCTATAAAATTATTTCCAAGAGTAAGAATTTCCAGCCTTTATAAACTGTTGTTCAGTATTCTATGACCTACAGCACCTGAATGTCCAACGAGACACCCATTTTAGTTTGTTAATACTATAATTAGGCTTCTCCTATAAGGATAGGAGATTCGGGGTCCTGTGACTAACCCAATAAGGGTGTACATTAGGCTATAAAATTATTTCCAAGAGTAAGAATTTCCAGCCTTTATAAACTGTTGTTCAGTATTCTTTGACCTACACCACCTGAATGTCCAACGAGACACCCATTTTAGTTTGTTAATACTATAATTAGGCTTCTCCTATAAGTATAGGAGATTCGGGGTCCTGTGACTAACCCAGTAAGGGTGTACATTAGGCTATAAAATTATTTCCAAGAGTAAGAATTTCCAGCCTTTATAAACCGTTGTTCAGTATTCTTTGACCTACAGCACCTGAATGTCCAACGAGACACCCATTTTAGTTTGTTAATACTATATTTATGCTTCTCCTATAAGGATAGGAGATTCGGGGTCCTGTGACTAACCCAATAAGGGTGTACATTAGGCTATAAAATTATTTCCAAGAGTAAGAATTTCCAGCCTTTATAAACTGTTGTTCAGTATTCTTTGACCTACACCACCTGAATGTCCAACGAGACACCCATTTTAGTTTGTTAATACTATAATTAGGCTTCTCCTATAAGGATAGGAGATTCGGGCTCCTGTGACTAACCCAATAAGGGTGTACATTAGGCTATAAAATTATTTCCAAGAGTAAGAATTTCCAGCCTTTATAAACTGTTGTTCAGTATTCTTTGACCTAAAGCACCTGAATGTCCAACGAGACACCCATTTTAGTTTGTTAATACTATAATTAGGCTTCTCCTATAAGGATAGGAGATTCGGGGTCCTGTGACTAACCCAGTAAGGGTGTACATTAGGCTGTAAAATTATTTCCAAGAGTAAGAATTTCCAGCCTTTATAAACTGTTGTTGAGTATTCTTTGACCTAAAGCACCTGAATGTCCAACGAGACACCCATTTTAGTTTGTTAATACTATAATTAGGCTTCTCCTATAAGGATAGGAGATTCGGGGTCCTGTGACTAACCAACCCAATAAGGGTGTACATTAGGCTATAAAATTATTTCCAAGAGTAAGAATTTCCAGCCTTTATAAACTGTTGTTCAGTATTCTATGACCTACAGCACCTGAATGTCCAACGAGACACCCATTTTAGTTTGTTAATACTATAATTAGGCTTCTCCTATAAGGATAGGAGATTCGGGGTCCTGTGACTAACCCAATAAGGGTGTACATTAGGCTATAAAATTATTTCCAAGAGTAAGAATTTCCAGCCTTTATAAACTGTTGTTCAGTATTCTTTGACCTACACCCCCTGAATGTCCAACGAGACACCCATTTTAGTTTGTTAATACTATAATTAGGCTTCTCCTATAAGGATAGGAGATTCGGGGTCCTGTGACTAACCCAGTAAGGGTGTACATTAGGCTATAAAATTATTTCCAAGAGTAAGAATTTCCAGCCTTTATAAACTGTTGTTCAGTATTCTTTGACCTACACCACCTGAATGTCCAAGGAGACACCCATTTTAGTTTGTTAATACTATAATTAGGCTTCTCCTATAAGGATAGGAGATTCGGGCTCCTGTGACTAACCCAATAAGGGTGTACATTAGGCTATAAAATTATTTCCAAGAGTAAGAATTTCCAGCCTTTATAAACTGTTGTTCAGTATTCTTTGACCTAAAGCACCTGAATGTCCAACGAGACACCCATTTTAGTTTGTTAATACTATAATTAGGCTTCTCCTATAAGGATAGGAGATTCGGGGTCCTGTGACTAACCCAGTAAGGGTGTACATTAGGCTGTAAAATTATTTCCAAGAGTAAGAATTTCCAGCCTTTATAAACTGTTGTTGAGTATTCTTTGACCTAAAGCACCTGAATGTCCAACGAGACACCCATTTTAGTTTGTTAATACTATAATTAGGCTTCTCCTATAAGGATAGGAGATTCGGGGTCCTGTGACTAACCAACCCAATAAGGGTGTACATTAGGCTATAAAATTATTTCCAAGAGTAAGAATTTCCAGCCTTTATAAACTGTTGTTCAGTATTCTTTGACCTACACCACCTGAATGTCCAACGAGACACCCATTTTAGTTTGTTAATACTATAATTAGGCTTCTCCTATAAGTATAGGAGATTCGGGGTCCTGTGACTAACCCAGTAAGGGTGTACATTAGGCTATAAAATTATTTCCAAGAGTAAGAATTTCCAGCCTTTATAAACCGTTGTTCAGTATTCTTTGACCTACAGCACCTGAATGTCCAACGAGACACCCATTTTAGTTTGTTAATACTATAATTAGGCTTCTCCTATAAGGATAGGAGATTCGGGGTCCTGTGACTAACCCAATAAGGGTGTACATTAGGCTATAAAATTATTTCCAAGAGTAAGAATTTCCAGCCTTTATAAACTGTTGTTCAGTATTCTTTGACCTACACCACCTGAATGTCCAACGAGACACCCATTTTAGTTTGTTAATACTATAATTAGGCTTCTCCTATAAGGATAGGAGATTCGGGGTCCTGTGACTAACCCAGTAAGGGTGTACATTAGGCTATAAAATTATTTCCAAGAGTAAGAATTTCCAGCCTTTATAAACTGTTGTTCAGTATTCTTTGACCTACACCACCTGAATGTCCAACGAGACACCCATTTTAGTTTGTTAATACTATAATTAGGCTTCTCCTATAAGGATAGGAGATTCGGGGTCCTGTGACTAACGCAGTAAGGGTGTACATTAGGCTATAAAATTATTTCCAAGAGTAAGAATTTCCAGCCTTTATAAACTGTTGTTCAGTATTCTATGACCTACAGCACCTGAATGTCCAACGAGACACCCATTTTAGTTTGTTAATACTATAATTAGGCTTCTCCTATAAGGATAGGAGATTCGGGGTCCTGTGACTAACCCAATAAGGGTGTACATTAGGCTATAAAATTATTTCCAAGAGTAAGAATTTCCAGCCTTTATAAACTGTTGTTCAGTATTCTTTGACCTACACCACCTGAATGTCCAACGAGACACCCATTTTAGTTTGTTAATACTATAATTAGGCTTCTCCTATATGGATAGGAGATTCGGGGTCCTGTGACTAACCAACCCAATAAGGGTGTACATTAGGCTATAAAATTATTTCCAAGAGTAAGAATTTCCAGCCTTTATAAACTGTTGTTCAGTATTCTTTGACCTACACCACCTGAATGTCCAACGAGACACCCATTTTAGTTTGTTAATACTATAATTAGGCTTCTCCTATAAGGATAGGAGATTCGGGGTCCTGTGACTAACGCAGTAAGGGTGTACATTAGGCTATAAAATTATTTCCAAGAGTAAGAATTTCCAGCCTTTATAAACTGTTGTTCAGTATTCTATGACCTACAGCACCTGAATGTCCAACAAGACACCCATTTTAGTTTGTTAATACTATAATTAGGCTTCTCCTATAAGGATAGGAGATTCGGGGTCCTGTGACTAACCCAATAAGGGTGTACATTAGGCTATAAAATTATTTCCAAGAGTAAGAATTTCCAGCCTTTATAAACTGTTGTTCAGTATTCTTTGACCTACACCACCTGAATGTCCAACGAGACACCCATTTTAGTTTGTTAATACTATAATTAGGCTTCTCCTATAAGGATAGGAGATTCGGGCTCCTGTGACTAACCCAATAAGGGTGTACATTAGGCTATAAAATTATTTCCAAGAGTAAGAATTTCCAGCCTTTATAAACTGTTGTTCAGTATTCTTTGACCTAAAGCACCTGAATGTCCAACGAGACACCCATTTTAGTTTGTTAATACTATAGTTAGGCTTCTCCTATAAGGATAGGAGATTCGGGGTCCTGTGACTAACCCAGTAAGGGTGTACATTAGGCTGTAAAATTATTTCCAAAAGTAAGAATTTCCAGCCTTTATAAACTGTTGTTGAGTATTCTTTGACCTAAAGCACCTGAATGTCCAACGAGACACCCATTTTAGTTTGTTAATACTATAATTAGGCTTATCCTATAAGGATAGGAGATTCGGGGTCCTGTGACTAACCAACCCAATAAGGGTGTACATTAGGCTATAAAATTATTTCCAAGAGTAAGAATTTCCAGCCTTTATAAACTGTTGTTCAGTATTCTATGACCTACAGCACCTGAATGTCCAACGAGACACCCATTTTAGTTTGTTAATACTATAATTAGGCTTCTCCTATAAGGATAGGAGATTCGGGGTCCTGTGACTAACCCAATAAGGGTGTACATTAGGCTATAAAATTATTTCCAAGAGTAAGAATTTCCAGCCTTTATAAACTGTTGTTCAGTATTCTTTGACCTACACCACCTGAATGTCCAACGAGACACCCATTTTAGTTTGTTAATACTATAATTAGGCTTCTCCTATAAGGATAGGAGATTCGGGGTCCTGTGACTAACCCAGTAAGGGTGTAAATTAGGCTATAAAATTATTTCCAAGAGTAAGAATTTCCAGCCTTTATAAACTGTTGTTCAGTATTCTTTGACCTACAGCACCTGAATGTCCAACGAGACACCCATTTTAGTTTGTTAATACTATAATTAGGCTTCTCCTATAAGGATAGGAGATTCGGGGTCCTGTGACTAACCCAATAAGGGTGTACATTAGGCTATAAAATTATTTCCAAGAGTAAGAATTTCCAGCCTTTATAAACTGTTGTTCAGTATTCTTTGACCTACACCACCTGAATGTCCAACAAGACACCCATTTTAGTTTGTTAATACTATAATTAGGCTTCTCCTATATGGATAGGAGATTCGGGGTCCTGTGACTAACCAACCCAATAAGGGTGTACATTAGGCTATAAAATTATTTCCAAGAGTAAGAATTTCCAGCCTTTATAAACTGTTGTTCAGTATTCTTTGACCTACACCACCTGAATGTCCAACAAGACACCCATTTTAGTTTGTTAATACTATAATTAGGCTTCTCCTATATGGATAGGAGATTCGGGGTCCTGTGACTAACCAACCTAATAAGGGTGTACATTAGGCTATAAAATTATTTCCAAGAGTAAGAATTTCCAGCCTTTATAAACTGTTGTTCAGTATTCTTTGACCTACACCACCTGAATGTCCAACAAGACACCCATTTTAGTTTGTTAATACTATAATTAGGCTTCTCCTATAAGGATAGGAGATTCGGGGTCCTGTGACTAACCCAGTAAGGGTGTACATTAGGCTATAAAATTATTTCCAAGAGTAAGAATTTCCAACCTTTATAAAATGTTGTTCAGTATTCTTTGACCTACACCACCTGAATGTCCAACGAGACACCCATTTTAGTTTGTTAATACTATAATTAGGCTTCTCCTATAAGGATAGGAGATTCGGGGTCCTGTGACTAACCCAGTAAGGGTGTACATTAGGCTATAAAATTATTTCCAAGAGTAAGAATTTCCAGCCTTTATAAACTGTTGTTCAGTATTCGTTGACCTACAGCACCTGAATGCCCAACTAGACACCCATTTTAGTTTGTTAATACTATAATTAGGCTTCTCCTATAAGGATAGGAGATTCGGGGTCCTGTGACTAACACAATAAGGGTGTACATTAGGCTATAAAATTATTTCCAAGAGTAAGAATTTCCAGCCTTTATAAACTGTTGTTCAGTATTCTTTGACCTACAGCACCTGAATGTCCAACGAGACACCCATTTTAGTTTGTTAATACTATAATTAGGCTTCTCCTATAAGGATAGGAGATTCGGGGTCCTGTGACTAACCCAATAAGGGTGTACATTAGGCTATAAAATTATTTCCAAGAGTAAGAATTTCCAGCCTTTATAAACTGTTGTTCAGTATTCTTTGACCTACACCACCTGAATGTCCAACAAGACACCCATTTTAGTTTGTTAATACTATAATTAGGCTTCTCCTATATGGATAGGAGATTCGGGGTCCTGTGACTAACCAACCCAATAAGGGTGTACATTAGGCTATAAAATTATTTCCAAGAGTAAGAATTTCCAGCCTTTATAAACTGTTGTTCAGTATTCTTTGACCTACACCACCTGAATGTCCAACAAGACACCCATTTTAGTTTGTTAATACTATAATTAGGCTTCTCCTACATGGATAGGAGATTCGGGGTCCTGTGACTAACCAACCCAATAAGGGTGTACATTAGGCTATAAAATTATTTCCAAGAGTAAGAATTTCCAGCCTTTATAAACTGTTGTTCAGTATTCTTTGACCTACACCACCTGAATGTCCAACAAGACACCCATTTTAGTTTGTTAATACTATAATTAGGCTTCTCCTATATGGATAGGAGATTCGGGGTCCTGTGACTAACCAACCCAATAAGGGTGTACATTAGGCTATAAAATTATTTCCAAGAGTAAGAATTTCCAGCATTTATAAACTGTTGTTCAGTATTCTTTGTCCTACACCACCTGAATGTCCAACAAGACACCCATTTTAGTTTGTTAATACTATAATTAGGCTTCTCCTATATGGATAGGAGATTCGGGGTCCTGTGACTAACCAACCCAATAAGGGTGTACATTAGGCTATAAAATTATTTCCAAGAGTAAGAATTTCCAGCCTTTATAAATTGTTGTTCAGTATTCTTTGACCTACAGCACCTGAATGTCCAACGAGACACCCATTTTAGTTTGTTAATACTATAATTAGGCTTCTCCTATAAGGATAGGAGATTCGGGGTCCTGTGACTAACCCAATAAGGGTGTACATTAGGCTATAAAATTATTTCCAAGAGTAAGAATTTCCAGCCTTTATAAACTGTTGTTCAGTATTCTTTGACCTACACCACCTGAATGTCCAACAAGACACCCATTTTAGTTTGTTAATACTATAATTAGGCTTCTCCTATATGGATAGGAGATTCGGGGTCCTGTGACTAACCAACCCAATAAGGGTGTACATTAGGCTATAAAATTATTTCCAAGAGTAAGAATTTCCAGCCTTTATAAACTGTTGTTCAGTATTCTTTGACCTACACCACCTGAATGTCCAACAAGACACCCATTTTAGTTTGTTAATACTATAATTAGGCTTCTCCTACATGGATAGGAGATTCGGGGTCCTGTGACTAACCAACCCAATAAGGGTGTACATTAGGCTATAAAATTATTTCCAAGAGTAAGAATTTCCAGCCTTTATAAACTGTTGTTCAGTATTCTTTGACCTACACCACCTGAATGTCCAACAAGACACCCATTTTAGTTTGTTAATACTATAATTAGGCTTCTCCTATATGGATAGGAGATTCGGGGTCCTGTGACTAACCAACCCAATAAGGGTGTACATTAGGCTATAAAATTATTTCCAAGAGTAAGAATTTCCAGCATTTATAAACTGTTGTTCAGTATTCTTTGTCCTACACCACCTGAATGTCCAACAAGACACCCATTTTAGTTTGTTAATACTATAATTAGGCTTCTCCTATATGGATAGGAGATTCGGGGTCCTGTGACTAACCAACCCAATAAGGGTGTACATTAGGCTATAAAATTATTTCCAAGAGTAAGAATTTCCAGCCTTTATAAACTGTTGTTCAGTATTCTTTGACCTACACCACCTGAATGTCCAACAAGACACCCATTTTAGTTTGTTAATACTATAATTAGGCTTCTCCTACATGGATAGGAGATTCGGGGTCCTGTGACTAACCAACCCAATAAGGGTGTACATTAGGCTATAAAATTATTTCCAAGAGTAAGAATTTCCAGCCTTTATAAACTGTTGTTCAGTATTCTTTGACCTACACCACCTGAATGTCCAACAAGACACCCATTTTAGTTTGTTAATACTATAATTAGGCTTCTCCTATATGGATAGGAGATTCGGGGTCCTGTGACTAACCAACCCAATAAGGGTGTACATTAGGCTATAAAATTATTTCCAAGAGTAAGAATTTCCAGCCTTTATAAACTGTTGTTCAGTATTCTTTGACCTACACCACCTGAATGTCCAACAAGACACCCATTTTAGTTTGTTAATACTATAATTAGGCTTCTCCTATATGGATAGGAGATTCGGGGTCCTGTGACTAACCAACCCAATAAGGGTGTACATTAGGCTATAAAATTATTTCCAAGAGTAAGAATTTCCAGCCTTTATAAACTGTTGTTCAGTATTCTTTGACCTACACCACCTGAATGTCCAACAAGACACCCATTTTAGTTTGTTAATACTATAATTAGGCTTCTCCTACATGGATAGGAGATTCGGGGTCCTGTGACTAACCAACCCAATAAGGGTGTACATTAGGCTATAAAATTATTTCCAAGAGTAAGAATTTCCAGCCTTTATAAACTGTTGTTCAGTATTCTTTGACCTACACCACCTGAATGTCCAACAAGACACCCATTTTAGTTTGTTAATACTATAATTAGGCTTCTCCTATATGGATAGGAGATTCGGGGTCCTGTGACTAACCAACCCAATAAGGGTGTACATTAGGCTATAAAATTATTTCCAAGAGTAAGAATTTCCAGCCTTTATAAACTGTTGTTCAGTATTCTTTGACCTACACCACCTGAATGTCCAACAAGACACCCATTTTAGTTTGTTAATACTATAATTAGGCTTCTCCTATAAGGATAGGAGATTCGGGGTCCTGTGACTAACCTAGTAAGGGTGTACATTAGGCTATAAAATTATTTCCAAGAGTAAGAATTTCCAACCTTTATAAAATGTTGTTCAGTATTCTTTGACCTACACCACCTGAATGTCCAACGAGACACCCATTTTAGTTTGTTAATACTATAATTAGGCTTCTCCTATAAGGATAGGAGATTCGGGGTCCTGTGACTAACCCAGTAAGGGTGTACATTAGGCTATAAAATTATTTCCAAGAGTAAGAATTTCCAGCCTTTATAAACTGTTGTTCAGTATTCGTTGACCTACAGCACCTGAATGCCCAACTAGACACCCATTTTAGTTTGTTAATACTATAATTAGGCTTCTCCTATAAGGATAGGAGATTCGGGGTCCTGTGACTAACACAATAAGGGTGTACATTAGGCTATAAAATTATTTCCAAGAGTAAGAATTTCCAGCCTTTATAAACTGTTGTTCAGTATTCTTTGACCTAAAGCACCTGAATGTCCAACGAGACACCCATTTTAGTTTGTTAATACTATAATTAGGCTTCTCCTATAAGGATAGGAGATTCGGGGTCCTGTGACTAACCAACCCAATAAGGGTGTACATTAGGCTATAAAATTATTTCCAAGAGTAAGAATTTCCAGCCTTTATAAACTGTTGTTCAGTATTCTTTGACCTACACCACCTGAATGTCCAACGAGACACCCATTTTAGTTTGTTAATACTATAATTAGGCTTCTCCTATAAGGATAGGATATTCGGGGTCCTGTGACTAACCCAGTAAGGGTGTACATTAGGCTATAAAATTATTTCCAAGAGTAAGAATTTCCAGCCTTTATAAACTGTTGTTCAGTATTCTTTGACCTAAAGCACGTGAATGTCCAACGAGACACCCATTTTAGTTTGTTAATACTATAATTAGGCTTCTCCTATAAGGATAGGAGATTCGGGGTCCTGTGACTAACCAACCCAATAAGGGTGTACATTAGGCTATAAAATTATTTCCAAGAGTAAGAATTTCCAGCCTTTATAAACTGTTGTTCAGTATTCTTTGACCTACACCACCTGAATGTCCAACAAGACACCCATTTTAGTTTGTTAATACTATAATTAGGCTTCTCCTATATGGATAGGAGATTCGGGGTCCTGTGACTAACCAACCCAATAAAGGTGTACATTAGGCTATAAAATTATTTCCAAGAGTAAGAATTTCCAGCCTTTATAAACTGTTGTTCAGTATTCTTTGACCTACACCACCTGAATGTCCAACGAGACACCCATTTTAGTTTGTTAATACTATAATTAGGCTTCTCCTATAAGGATAGGAGATTCGGGGTCCTGTGACTAACCCAGTAAGGGTGTAAATTAGGCTATAAAATTATTTCCAAGAGTAAGAATTTCCAGCCTTTATAAACTGTTGTTCAGTATTCTTTGACCTACAGCACCTGAATGTCCAACGAGACACCCATTTTAGTTTGTTAATACTATAATTAGGCTTCTCCTATAAGGATAGGAGATTCGGGGTCCTGTGACTAACCCAATAAGGGTGTACATTAGGCTATAAAATTATTTCCAAGAGTAAGAATTTCCAGCCTTTATAAACTGTTGTTCAGTATTCTTTGACCTACACCACCTGAATGTCCAACAAGACACCCATTTTAGTTTGTTAATACTATAATTAGGCTTCTCCTATATGGATAGGAGATTCGGGGTCCTGTGACTAACCAACCCAATAAGGGTGTACATTAGGCTATAAAATTATTTCCAAGAGTAAGAATTTCCAGCCTTTATAAACTGTTGTTCAGTATTCTTTGACCTACACCACCTGAATGTCCAACAAGACACCCATTTTAGTTTGTTAATACTATAATTAGGCTTCTCCTATAAGGATAGGAGATTCGGGGTCCTGTGACTAACCCAGTAAGGGTGTACATTAGGCTATAAAATTATTTCCAAGAGTAAGAATTTCCAACCTTTATAAAATGTTGTTCAGTATTCTTTGACCTACACCACCTGAATGTCCAACGAGACACCCATTTTAGTTTGTTAATACTATAATTAGGCTTCTCCTATAAGGATAGGAGATTCGGGGTCCTGTGACTAACCCAGTAAGGGTGTACATTAGGCTATAAAATTATTTCCAAGAGTAAGAATTTCCAGCCTTTATAAACTGTTGTTCAGTATTCGTTGACCTACAGCACCTGAATGCCCAACTAGACACCCATTTTAGTTTGTTAATACTATAATTAGGCTTCTCCTATAAGGATAGGAGATTCGGGGTCCTGTGACTAACACAATAAGGGTGTACATTAGGCTATAAAATTATTTCCAAGAGTAAGAATTTCCAGCCTTTATAAACTGTTGTTCAGTATTCTTTGACCTAAAGCACCTGAATGTCCAACGAGACACCCATTTTAGTTTGTTAATACTATAATTAGGCTTCTCCTATAAGGATAGGAGATTCGGGGTCCTGTGACTAACCAACCCAATGAGGGTGTACATTAGGCTATAAAATTATTTCCAAGAGTAAGAATTTCCAGCCTTTATAAACTGTTGTTCAGTATTCTTTGACCTACACCACCTGAATGTCCAACGAGACACCCATTTTAGTTTGTTAATACTATAATTAGGCTTCTCCTATAAGGATAGGAGATTCGGGGTCCTGTGACTAACCCAGTAAGGGTGTACATTAGGCTATAAAATTATTTCCAAGAGTAAGAATTTCCAGCCTTTATAAACTGTTGTTCAGTATTCTTTGACCTAAAGCACCTGAATGTCCAACGAGACACCCATTTTAGTTTGTTAATACTATAAATAGGCTTCTCCTATAAGGATAGGAGATTCGGGGTCCTGTGACTAACCAACCCAATAAGGGTGTACATTAGGCTATAAAATTATTTCCAAGAGTAAGAATTTCCAGCCTTTATAAACTGTTGTTCAGTATTCTTTGACCTACACCACCTGAATGTCCAACGAGACACCCATTTTAGTTTGTTAATACTATAATTAGGCTTCTCCTATAAGGATAGGGTATTCGGGGTCCTGTGACTAACCCAGTAAGGGTGTACATTAGGCTATAAAATTATTTCCAAGAGTAAGAATTTCCAGCCTTTATAAACTGTTGTTCAGTATTCTTTGACCTAAAGCACGTGAATGTCCAACGAGACACCCATTTTAGTTTGTTAATACTATAATTAGGCTTCTCCTATAAGGATAGGAGATTCGGGGTCCTGTGACTAACCAACCCAATAAGGGTGTACATTAGGCTATAAAATTATTTCCAAGAGTAAGAATTTCCAGCCTTTATAAACTGTTGTTCAGTATTCTTTGACCTACACCACCTGAATGTCCAACAAGACACCCATTTTAGTTTGTTAATACTATAATTAGGCTTCTCCTATATGGATAGGAGATTCGGGGTCCTGTGACTAACCAACCCAATAAGGGTGTACATTAGGCTATAAAATTATTTCCAAGAGTAAGAATTTCCAGCCTTTATAAACTGTTGTTCAGTATTCTTTGACCTACACCACCTGAATGTCCAACGAGACACCCATTTTAGTTTGTTAATACTATAATTAGGCTTCTCCTATAAGGATAGGAGATTCGGGGTCCTGTGACTAACCCAGTAAGGGTGTAAATTAGGCTATAAAATTATTTCCAAGAGTAAGAATTTCCAGCCTTTATAAACTGTTGTTCAGTATTCTTTGACCTACAGCACCTGAATGTCCAACGAGACACCCATTTTAGTTTGTTAATACTATAATTAGGCTTCTCCTATAAGGATAGGAGATTCGGGGTCCTGTGACTAACCCAATAAGGGTGTACATTAGGCTATAAAATTATTTCCAAGAGTAAGAATTTCCAGCCTTTATAAACTGTTGTTCAGTATTCTTTGACCTACACCACCTGAATGTCCAACGAGACACCCATTTTAGTTTGTTAATACTATAATTAGGCTTCTCCTATAAGGATAGGGTATTCGGGGTCCTGTGACTAACCCAGTAAGGGTGTACATTAGGCTATAAAATTATTTCCAAGAGTAAGAATTTCCAGCCTTTATAAACTGTTGTTCAGTATTCTTTGACCTAAAGCACGTGAATGTCCAACGAGACACCCATTTTAGTTTGTTAATACTATAATTAGGCTTCTCCTATAAGGATAGGAGATTCGGGGTCCTGTGACTAACCAACCCAATAAGGGTGTACATTAGGCTATAAAATTATTTCCAAGAGTAAGAATTTCCAGCCTTTATAAACTGTTGTTCAGTATTCTTTGACCTACACCACCTGAATGTCCAACAAGACACCCATTTTAGTTTGTTAATACTATAATTAGGCTTCTCCTATATGGATAGGAGATTCGGGGTCCTGTGACTAACCAACCCAATAAGGGTGTACATTAGGCTATAAAATTATTTCCAAGAGTAAGAATTTCCAGCCTTTATAAACTGTTGTTCAGTATTCTTTGACCTACACCACCTGAATGTCCAACGAGACACCCATTTTAGTTTGTTAATACTATAATTAGGCTTCTCCTATAAGGATAGGAGATTCGGGGTCCTGTGACTAACCCAGTAAGGGTGTAAATTAGGCTATAAAATTATTTCCAAGAGTAAGAATTTCCAGCCTTTATAAACTGTTGTTCAGTATTCTTTGACCTACAGCACCTGAATGTCCAACGAGACACCCATTTTAGTTTGTTAATACTATAATTAGGCTTCTCCTATAAGGATAGGAGATTCGGGGTCCTGTGACTAACCCAATAAGGGTGTACATTAGGCTATAAAATTATTTCCAAGAGTAAGAATTTCCAGCCTTTATAAACTGTTGTTCAGTATTCTTTGACCTACACCACCTGAATGTCCAACAAGACACCCATTTTAGTTTGTTAATACTATAATTAGGCTTCTCCTATATGGATAGGAGATTCGGGGTCCTGTGACTAACCAACCCAATAAGGGTGTACATTAGGCTATAAAATTATTTCCAAGAGTAAGAATTTCCAGCCTTTATAAACTGTTGTTCAGTATTCTTTGACCTACACCACCTGAATGTCCAACAAGACACCCATTTTAGTTTGTTAATACTATAATTAGGCTTCTCCTATATGGATAGGAGATTCGGGGTCCTGTGACTAACCAACCCAATAAGGGTGTACATTAGGCTATAAAATTATTTCCAAGAGTAAGAATTTCCAGCCTTTATAAACTGTTGTTCAGTATTCTTTGACCTACACCACCTGAATGTCCAACAAGACACCCATTTTAGTTTGTTAATACTATAATTAGGCTTCTCCTATAAGGATAGGAGATTCGGGGTCCTGTGACTAACCCAGTAAGGGTGTACATTAGGCTATAAAATTATTTCCAAGAGTAAGAATTTCCAACCTTTATAAAATGTTGTTCAGTATTCTTTGACCTACACCACCTGAATGTCCAACGAGACACCCATTTTAGTTTGTTAATACTATAATTAGGCTTCTCCTATAAGGATAGGAGATTCGGGGTCCTGTGACTAACCCAGTAAGGGTGTACATTAGGCTATAAAATTATTTCCAAGAGTAAGAATTTCCAGCCTTTATAAACTGTTGTTCAGTATTCGTTGACCTACAGCACCTGAATGCCCAACTAGACACCCATTTTAGTTTGTTAATACTATAATTAGGCTTCTCCTATAAGGATAGGAGATTCGGGGTCCTGTGACTAACACAATAAGGGTGTACATTAGGCTATAAAATTATTTCCAAGAGTAAGAATTTCCAGCCTTTATAAACTGTTGTTCAGTATTCTTTGACCTAAAGCACCTGAATGTCCAACGAGACACCCATTTTAGTTTGTTAATACTATAATTAGGCTTCTCCTATAAGGATAGGAGATTCGGGGTCCTGTGACTAACCAACCCAATGAGGGTGTACATTAGGCTATAAAATTATTTCCAAGAGTAAGAATTTCCAGCCTTTATAAACTGTTGTTCAGTATTCTTTGACCTACACCACCTGAATGTCCAACGAGACACCCATTTTAGTTTGTTAATACTATAATTAGGCTTCTCCTATAAGGATAGGAGATTCGGGGTCCTGTGACTAACCCAGTAAGGGTGTACATTAGGCTATAAAATTATTTCCAAGAGTAAGAATTTCCAGCCTTTATAAACTGTTGTTCAGTATTCTTTGACCTAAAGCACCTGAATGTCCAACGAGACACCCATTTTAGTTTGTTAATACTATAATTAGGCTTCTCCTATAAGGATAGGAGATTCGGGGTCCTGTGACTAACCAACCCAATAAGGGTGTACATTAGGCTATAAAATTATTTCCAAGAGTAAGAATTTCCAGCCTTTATAAACTGTTGTTCAGTATTCTTTGACCTACACCACCTGAATGTCCAACAAGACACCCATTTTAGTTTGTTAATACTATAATTAGGCTTCTCCTATATGGATAGGAGATTCGGGGTCCTGTGACTAACCAACCCAATAAGGGTGTACATTAGGCTATAAAATTATTTCCAAGAGTAAGAATTTCAAGCCTTTATAAACTGTTGTTCAGTATTCTTTGACCTACACCACCTGAATGTCCAACAAGACACCCATTTTAGTTTGTTAATACTATAATTAGGCTTCTCCTATAAGGATAGGAGATTCGGGGTCCTGTGACTAACCTAGTAAGGGTGTACATTAGGCTATAAAATTATTTCCAAGAGTAAGAATTTCCAGCCTTTATAAACTGTTGTTCAGTATTCTTTGACCTACACCACCTGAATGTCCAACGAGACACCCATTTTAGTTTGTTAATACTATAATTAGGCTTCTCCTATAAGGATAGGAGATTCGGGGTCCTGTGACTAACCAACCCAATAAGGGTGTACATTAGGCTATAAAATTATTTCCAAGAGTAAGAATTTCCAACCTTTATAAAATGTTGTTCAGTATTCTTTGACCTACACCACCTGAATGTCCAACGAGACACCCATTTTAGTTTGTTAATACTATAATTAGGCTTCTCCTATAAGGATAGGAGATTCGGGGTCCTGTGACTAACCCAGTAAGGGTGTACATTAGGCTATAAAATTATTTCCAAGAGTAAGAATTTCCAGCCTTTATAAACTGTTGTTCAGTATTCGTTGACCTACAGCACCTGAATGCCCAACTAGACACCCATTTTAGTTTGTTAATACTATAATTAGGCTTCTCCTATAAGGATAGGAGATTCGGGGTCCTGTGACTAACACAATAAGGGTGTACATTAGGCTATAAAATTATTTCCAAGAGTAAGAATTTCCAGCCTTTATAAACTGTTGTTCAGTATTCTTTGACCTAAAGCACCTGAATGTCCAACGAGACACCCATTTTAGTTTGTTAATACTATAATTAGGCTTCTCCTATAAGGATAGGAGATTCGGGGTCCTGTGACTAACCAACCCAATGAGGGTGTACATTAGGCTATAAAATTATTTCCAAGAGTAAGAATTTCCAGCCTTTATAAACTGTTGTTCAGTATTCTTTGACCTACACCACCTGAATGTCCAACGAGACACCCATTTTAGTTTGTTAATACTATAATTAGGCTTCTCCTATAAGGATAGGAGATTCGGGGTCCTGTGACTAACCCAGTAAGGGTGTACATTAGGCTATAAAATTATTTCCAAGAGTAAGAATTTCCAGCCTTTATAAACTGTTGTTCAGTATTCTTTGACCTAAAGCACCTGAATGTCCAACGAGACACCCATTTTAGTTTGTTAATACTATAATTAGGCTTCTCCTATAAGGATAGGAGATTCGGGGTCCTGTGACTAACCAACCCAATAAGGGTGTACATTAGGCTATAAAATTATTTCCAAGAGTAAGAATTTCCAGCCTTTATAAACTGTTGTTCAGTATTCTTTGACCTACACCACCTGAATGTCCAACAAGACACCCATTTTAGTTTGTTAATACTATAATTAGGCTTCTCCTATATGGATAGGAGATTCGGGGTCCTGTGACTAACCAACCCAATAAGGGTGTACATTAGGCTATAAAATTATTTCCAAGAGTAAGAATTTCCAGCCTTTATAAACTGTTGTTCAGTATTCTTTGACCTACACCACCTGAATGTCCAACAAGACACCCATTTTAGTTTGTTAATACTATAATTAGGCTTCTCCTATATGGATAGGAGATTCGGGGTCCTGTGACTAACCTAGTAAGGGTGTACATTAGGCTATAAAATTATTTCCAAGAGTAAGAATTTCCAACCTTTATAAAATGTTGTTCAGTATTCTTTGACCTACACCACCTGAATGTCCAACGAGACACCCATTTTAGTTTGTTAATACTATAATTAGGCTTCTCCTATAAGGATAGGAGATTCGGGGTCCTGTGACTAACCCAGTAAGGGTGTACATTAGGCTATAAAATTATTTCCAAGAGTAAGAATTTCCAGCCTTTATAAACTGTTGTTCAGTATTCGTTGACCTACAGCACCTGAATGCCCAACTAGACACCCATTTTAGTTTGTTAATACTATAATTATGCTTCTCCTATAAGGATAGGAGATTCGGGGTCCTGTGACTAACACAATAAGGGTGTACATTAGGCTATAAAATTATTTCCAAGAGTAAGAATTTCCAGCCTTTATAAACTGTTGTTCAGTATTCTTTGACCTAAAGCACCTGAATGTCCAACGAGACACCCATTTTAGTTTGTTAATACTATAATTAGGCTTCTCCTATAAGGATAGGAGATTCGGGGTCCTGTGACTAACCAACCCAATAAGGGTGTACATTAGGCTATAAAATTATTTCCAAGAGTAAGAATTTCCAGCCTTTATAAACTGTTGTTCAGTATTCTTTGACCTACACCACCTGAATGTCCAACGAGACACCCATTTTAGTTTGTTAATACTATAATTAGGCTTCTCCTATAAGGATAGGAGATTCGGGGTCCTGTGACTAACCAACCCAATAAGGGTGTACATTAGGCTATAAAATTATTTCCAAGAGTAAGAATTTCCAGCCTTTATAAACTGTTGTTCAGTATTCTTTGACCTACACCACCTGAATGTCCAACGAGACACCCATTTTAGTTTGTTAATACTATAATTAGGCTTCTCCTATAAGGATAGGAGATTCGGGGTCCTGTGACTAACCCAGTAAGGGTGTACATTAGGCTATAAAATTATTTCCAAGAGTAAGAATTTCCAGCCTTTATAAACTGTTGTTCAGTATTCTTTGACCTAAAGCACCTGAATGTCCAACGAGACACCCATTTTAGTTTGTTAATACTATAATTAGGCTTCTCCTATAAGGATAGGAGATTCGGGGTCCTGTGACTAACCAACCCAATAAGGGTGTACATTAGGCTATAAAATTATTTCCAAGAGTAAGAATTTCCAGCCTTTATAAACTGTTGTTCAGTATTCTTTGACCTACACCACCTGAATGTCCAACAAGACACCCATTTTAGTTTGTTAATACTATAATTAGGCTTCTCCTATATGGATAGGAGATTCGGGGTCCTGTGACTAACCAACCCAATAAGGGTGTACATTAGGCTATAAAATTATTTCCAAGAGTAAGAATTTCCAGCCTTTATAAACTGTTGTTCAGTATTCTTTGACCTACACCACCTGAATGTCCAACAAGACACCCATTTTAGTTTGTTAATACTATAATTAGGCTTCTCCTATATGGATAGGGGATTCGGGGTCCTGTGACTAACCAACCCAATAAGGGTGTACATTAGGCTATAAAATTATTTCCAAGAGTAAGAATTTCCAGCCTTTATAAACTGTTGTTCAGTATTCTTTGACCTACACCACCTGAATGTCCAACAAGACACCCATTTTAGTTTGTTAATACTATAATTAGGCTTCTCCTATATGGATAGGAGATTCGGGGTCCTGTGACTAACCTAGTAAGGGTGTACATTAGGCTATAAAATTATTTCCAAGAGTAAGAATTTCCAACCTTTATAAAATGTTGTTCAGTATTCTTTGACCTACACCACCTGAATGTCCAACGAGACACCCATTTTAGTTTGTTAATACTATAATTAGGCTTCTCCTATAAGGATAGGAGATTCGGGGTCCTGTGACTAACCCAGTAAGGGTGTACATTAGGCTATAAAATTATTTCCAAGAGTAAGAATTTCCAGCCTTTATAAACTGTTGTTCAGTATTCGTTGACCTACAGCACCTGAATGCCCAACTAGACACCCATTTTAGTTTGTTAATACTATAATTATGCTTCTCCTATAAGGATAGGAGATTCGGGGTCCTGTGACTAACACAATAAGGGTGTACATTAGGCTATAAAATTATTTCCAAGAGTAAGAATTTCCAGCCTTTATAAACTGTTGTTCAGTATTCTTTGACCTAAAGCACCTGAATGTCCAACGAGACACCCATTTTAGTTTGTTAATACTATAATTAGGCTTCTCCTATAAGGATAGGAGATTCGGGGTCCTGTGACTAACCAACCCAATAAGGGTGTACATTAGGCTATAAAATTATTTCCAAGAGTAAGAATTTCCAGCCTTTATAAACTGTTGTTCAGTATTCTTTGACCTACACCACCTGAATGTCCAACGAGACACCCATTTTAGTTTGTTAATACTATAATTAGGCTTCTCCTATAAGGATAGGAGATTCGGGGTCCTGTGACTAACCCAGTAAGGGTGTACATTAGGCTATAAAATTATTTCCAAGAGTAAGAATTTCCAGCCTTTATAAACTGTTGTTCAGTATTCTTTGACCTAAAGCACCTGAATGTCCAACGAGACACCCATTTTAGTTTGTTAATACTATAATTAGGCTTCTCCTATAAGGATAGGAGATTCGGGGTCCTGTGACTAACCAACCCAATAAGGGTGTACATTAGGCTATAAAATTATTTCCAAGAGTAAGAATTTCCAGCCTTTATAAACTGTTGTTCAGTATTCTTTGACCTACACCACCTGAATGTCCAACAAGACACCCATTTTAGTTTGTTAATACTATAATTAGGCTTCTCCTATATGGATAGGAGATTCGGGGTCCTGTGACTAACCAACCCAATAAGGGTGTACATTAGGCTATAAAATTATTTCCAAGAGTAAGAATTTCCAGCCTTTATAAACTGTTGTTCAGTATTCTTTGACCTACACCACCTGAATGTCCAACAAGACACCCATTTTAGTTTGTTAATACTATAATTAGGCTTCTCCTATAAGGATAGGAGATTCGGGGTCCTGTGACTAACCCAGTAAGGGTGTACATTAGGCTATAAAATTATTTCCAAGAGTAAGAATTTCCAACCTTTATAAAATGTTGTTCAGTATTCTTTGACCTACACCACCTGAATGTCCAACGAGACACCCATTTTAGTTTGTTAATACTATAATTAGGCTTCTCCTATAAGGATAGGAGATTCGGGGTCCTGTGACTAACCCAGTAAGGGTGTACATTAGGCTATAAAATTATTTCCAAGAGAAAGAATTTCCAGCCTTTATAAACTGTTGTTCAGTATTCGTTGACCTACAGCACCTGAATGCCCAACTAGACACCCATTTTAGTTTGTTAATACTATAATTAGGCTTCTCCTATAAGGATAGGAGATTCGGGGTCCTGTGACTAACACAATAAGGGTGTACATTAGGCTATAAAATTATTTCCAAGAGTAAGAATTTCCAGCCTTTATAAACTGTTGTTCAGTATTCTTTGACCTAAAGCACCTGAATGTCCAACGAGACACCCATTTTAGTTTGTTAATACTATAATTAGGCTTCTCCTATAAGGATAGGAGATTCGGGGTCCTGTGACTAACCAACCCAATAAGGGTGTACATTAGGCTATAAAATTATTTCCAAGAGTAAGAATTTCCAGCCTTTATAAACTGTTGTTCAGTATTCTTTGACCTACACCACCTGAATGTCCAACGAGACACCCATTTTAGTTTGTTAATACTCTAATTAGGCTTCTCCTATAAGGATAGGAGATTCGGGGTCCTGTGACTAACCCAGTAAGGGTGTACATTAGGCTATAAAATTATTTCCAAGAGTAAGAATTTCCAGCCTTTATAAACTGTTGTTCAGTATTCTTTGACCTAAAGCACCTGAATGTCCAACGAGACAACCATTTTAGTTTGTTAATACTATAATTAGGCTTCTCCTATAAGGATAGGAGATTCGGGGTCCTGTGACTAACCAACCCAATAAGGGTGTACATTAGGCTATAAAATTATTTCCAAGAGTAAGAATTTCCAGCCTTTATAAACTGTTGTTCAGTATTCTTTGACCTACACCACCTGAATGTCCAACAAGACACCCATTTTAGTTTGTTAATACTATAATTAGGCTTCTCCTATATGGATAGGAGATTCGGGGTCCTGTGACTAACCAACCCAATAAGGGTGTACATTAGGCTATAAAATTATTTCCAAGAGTAAGAATTTCCAGCCTTTATAAACTGTTGTTCAGTATTCTTTGACCTACACCACCTGAATGTCCAACAAGACACCCATTTTAGTTTGTTAATACTATAATTAGGCTTCTCCTATATGGATAGGAGATTCGGGGTCCTGTGACTAACCAACCCAATAAGGGTGTACATTAGGCTATAAAATTATTTCCAAGAGTAAGAATTTCCAGCCTTTATAAACTGTTGTTCAGTATTCTTTGACCTACACCACCTGAATGTCCAACAAGACACCCATTTTAGTTTGTTAATACTATAATTAGGCTTCTCCTATATGGATAGGAGATTCGGGGTCCTGTGACTAACCAACCCAATAAGGGTGTACATTAGGCTATAAAATTATTTCCAAGAGTAAGAATTTCCAGCCTTTATAAACTGTTGTTCAGTATTTTTTGACCTACACCACCTGAATGTCCAACGAGACACCCATTTTAGTGTGTTAATACTATAATTAGGCTTCTCCTATAAGGATAGGAGATTCGGGGTCCTGTGACTAACCCAGTAAGGGTGTACATTAGGCTATAAAATTATTTCCAAGAGTAAGAATTTCCAGCCTTTATAAACTGTTGTTCAGTATTCGTTGACCTACAGCACCTGAATGCCCAACTAGACACCCATTTTAGTTTGTTAATACTATAATTAGGCTTCTCCTATAAGGATAGGAGATTCGGGGTCCTGTGACTAACCAACCCAATAAGGGTGTACATTAGGCTATAAAATTATTTCCAAGAGTAAGAATTTCCAGCCTTTATAAACTGTTGTTCAGTATTCTTTGACCTAAACCACCTGAATGTCCAACAAGACACCCATTTTAGTTTGTTAATACTATAATTAGGCTTCTCCTATATGGATAGGAGATTCGGGGTCCTGTGACTAACCAACCCAATAAGGGTGTACATTAGGCTATAAAATTATTTCCAAGAGTAAGAATTTCCAGCCTTTATAAACTGTTGTTCAGTATTCTTTGACCTACACCACCTGAATGTCCAACAAGACACCCATTTGAGTTTGTTAATACTATAATTAGGCTTCTCCTATATGGATAGGAGATTCGGGGTCCTGTGACTAACCAACCCAATAAGGGTGTACATTAGGCTATAAAATTATTTCCAAGAGTAAGAATTTCCAGCCTTTATAAACTGTTGTTCAGTATTCTTTGACCTACACCACCTGAATGTCCAACAAGACACCCATTTTAGTTTGTTAATACTATAATTAGGCTTCTCCTATATGGATAGGAGATTCGGGGTCCTGTGACTAACCAACCCAATAAGGGTGTACATTAGGCTATAAAATTATTTCCAAGAGTAAGAATTTCCAGCCTTTATAAACTGTTGTTCAGTATTCTTTGACCTACACCACCTGAATGTCCAACGAGACACCCATTTTAGTTTGTTAATACTATAATTAGGCTTCTCCTATAAGGATAGGAGATTCGGGGTCCTGTGACTAACCCAGTAAGGGTGTACATTAGGCTATAAAATTATTTCCAAGAGTAAGAATTTCCAGCCTTTATAAACTATTGTTCAGTATTCTTTGACCTACAGCACCTGAATGTCCAACGAGACACCCATTTTAGTTTGTTAATACTATAATTAGGCTTCTCCTATAAGGATAGGAGATTCGGGGTCCTGTGACTAACCCAATAAGGGTGTACATTAGGCTATAAAATTATTTCCAAGAGTAAGAATTTCCAACCTTTATAAAATGTTGTTCAGTATTCTTTGACCTACACCACCTGAATGTCCAACGAGACACCCATTTTAGTTTGTTAATACTATAATTAGGCTTCTCCTATAAGGATAGGAGATTCGGGGTCCTGTGACTAACCCAGTAAGGGTGTACATTAGGCTATAAAATTATTTCCAAGAGTAAGAATTTCCAGCCTTTATAAACTGTTGTTCAGTATTCGTTGACCTACAGCACCTGAATGCCCAACTAGACACCCATTTTAGTTTGTTAATACTATAATTAGGCTTCTCCTATAAGGATAGGAGATTCGGGGTCCTGTGACTAACACAATAAGGGTGTACATTAGGCTATAAAATTATTTCCAAGAGTAAGAATTTCCAGCCTTTATAAACTGTTGTTCAGTATTCTTTGACCTAAAGCACCTGAATGTCCAACGAGACACCCATTTTAGTTTGTTAATACTATAATTAGGCTTCTCCTATAAGAATAGGAGATTCGGGGTCCTGTGACTAACCAACCCAATAAGGGTGTACATTAGGCTATAAAATTATTTCCAAGAGTAAGAATTTCCAGCCTTTATAAACTGTTGTTCAGTATTCTTTGACCTACACCACCTGAATGTCCAACGAGACACCCATTTTAGTTTATTAATACTATAATTAGGCTTCTCCTATAAGGATAGGAGATTCGGGGTCTTGTGACTAACCCAGTAAGGGTGTACATTAGGCTATAAAATTATTTCCAAGAGTAAGAATTTCCAGCCTTTATAAACTGTTGTTCAGTATTCTTTGACCTACACCACCTGAATGTCCAACGAGACACCCATTTTAGTTTGTTAATACTATAATTAGGCTTCTCCTATAAGGATAGGAGATTCGGGGTCCTGTGACTAACCAACCCAATAAGGGTGTACATTAGGCTATAAAATTATTTCCAAGAGTAAGAATTTCCAGCCTTTATAAACTGTTATTCAGTATTCTTTGACCTACAGTACCTGAATGTCCAACGAGATACCCATTTTTGTTTGTTAATACTATAATTAGGCTTCTCCTATAAGGATAGGAGATTCGGGGTCCTGTGACTAACCCAGTAAGGGTGTACATTAGGCTATAAAATTATTTCCAAGAGTAAGAATTTCCAGCTTTTATAAACTGTTGTTCAGTATTCTTTGACCTACACCACCTGAATGTCCAACGAGACACCCATTTTAGTTTGTTAATACTATAATTAGGCTTCTCCTATAAGGATAGGAGATTCGGGGTCCTGTGACTAACCTAGTAAGGGTGTACATTAGGCTATAAAATTATTTCCAAGAGTAAGAATTTCCAACCTTTATAAAATGTTGTTTAGTATTCTTTGACCTACACCACCTGAATGTCCAACGAGACACCCATTTTAGTTTGTTAATACTATAATTAGGCTTCTCCTATAAGGATAGGAGATTCGGGGTCCTGTGACTAACCCAGTAAGGGTGTACATTAGGCTATAAAATTATTTCCAAGAGTAAGAATTTCCAGCCTTTATAAACTGTTGTTCAGTATTCTTTGACCTACAGCACTTGAATGCCCAACTAGACACCCATTTTAGTTTGTTAATACTATAATTAGGCTTCTCCTATAAGGATAGGAGATTCGGGGTCCTATGACTAACACAATAAGGGTGTACATTAGGCTATAAAATTATTTCCAAGAGTAAGAATTTCCAGCCTTTATAAACTGTTGTTCAGTATTCTTTGACCTAAAGCACCTGAATGTCCAACGAGACACCCATTTTAGTTTGTTAATACTATAATTAGGCTTCTCCTATAAGGATAGGAGATTCGGGGTCCTGTGACTAACCAACCCAATAAGGGTGTACATTAGGCTATAAAATTATTTCCAAGAGTAAGAATTTCCAGCCTTTATAAACTGTTGTTCAGTATTCTTTGACCTACACCACCTGAATGTCCAACGAGACACCCATTTTAGTTTGTTAATACTATAATTAGGCTTCTCCTATAAGGATAGGAGATTCGGGGTCCTGTGACTAACCCAGTAAGGGTGTACATTAGGCTATAAAATTATTTCCAAGAGTAAGAATTTCCAGCTTTTATAAACTGTTGTTCAGTATTCTTTGACCTACACCACCTGAATGTCCAACGAGACACCCATTTTAGTTTGTTAATACTATAATTAGGCTTCTCCTATAAGGATAGGAGATTCGGGGTCCTGTGACTAACCCAGTAAGGGTGTACATTAGGCTATAAAATTATTTCCAAGAGTAAGAATTTCCAACCTTTATAAAATGTTGTTTAGTATTCTTTGACCTACACCACCTGAATGTCCAACGAGACACCCATTTTAGTTTGTTAATACTATAATTAGGCTTCTCCTATAAGGATAGGAGATTCGGGGTCCTGTGACTAACCCAGTAAGGGTGTACATTAGGCTATAAAATTATTTCCAAGAGTAAGAATTTCCAGCCTTTATAAACTGTTGTTCAGTATTCTTTGACCTACACCACCTGAATGTCCAACGAGACACCCATTTTAGTTTGTTAATACTATAATTAGGCTTCTCCTATAAGTATAGGAGATTCGGGGTCCTGTGACTAACCCAGTAAGGGTGTACATTAGGCTATAAAATTATTTCCAAGAGTTAGAATTTCCAGCCTTTATAAACTGTTGTTCGGTATTCTTTGACCTACAGCACCTGAATGTCCAACGAGACACCCATTTTAGTTTGTTAATACTATAATTAGGCTTCTCCTATAAGGATAGGAGATTCGGGGTCCTGTGACTTACCCAATAAGGGTGTACATTAGGCTATAAAATTATTTCCAAGAGTAAGAATTTCCAACCTTTATAAAATGTTGTTCAGTATTCTTTGACCTACACCACCTGAATGTCCAACGAGACACCCATTTTAGTTTGTTAATACTATAATTAGGCTTCTCCTATAAGGATAGGAGATTCGGGGTCCTGTGACTAACCCAGTAAGGGTGTACATTAGGCTATAAAATTATTTCCAAGAGTAAGAATTTCCAGCCTTTATAAACTGTTGTTCAGTATTCTTTGACCTACACCACCTGAATGTCCAACGAGACACCCATTTTAGTTTGTTAATACTATAATTAGGCTTCTCCTATAAGGATAGGAGATTCGGGGTCCTGTGACTAACCCAGTAAGGGTGTACATTAGGCTATAAAATTATTTCCAAGAGTAAGAATTTCCAGCCTTTATAAACTGTTGTTCAGTATTCTTTGACCTAAAGCACCTGAATGTCCAACGAGACAACCATTTTAGTTTGTTAATACTATAATTAGGCTTCTCCTATAAGGATAGGAGATTCGGGGTCCTGTGACTAACCAACCCAATAAGGGTGTACATTAGGCTATAAAATTATTTCCAAGAGTAAGAATTTCCAGCCTTTATAAACTGTTGTTCAGTATTCTTTGACCTACACCACCTGAATGTCCAACAAGACACCCATTTTAGTTTGTTAATACTATAATTAGGCTTCTCCTATATGGATAGGAGATTCGGGGTCCTGTGACTAACCAACCCAATAAGGGTGTACATTAGGCTATAAAATTATTTCCAAGAGTAAGAATTTCCAGCCTTTATAAACTGTTGTTCAGTATTCTTTGACCTACACCACCTGAATGTCCAACGAGACACCCATTTTAGTTTGTTAATACTATAATTAGGCTTCTCCTATAAGGATAGGAGATTCGGGGTCCTGTGACTAACCCAGTAAGGGTGTACATTAGGCTATAAAATTATTTCCAAGAGTAAGAATTTCCAGCCTTTATAAACTATTGTTCAGTATTCTTTGACCTACAGCACCTGAATGTCCAACGAGACACCCATTTTAGTTTGTTAATACTATAATTAGGCTTCTCCTATATGGATAGGAGATTCGGGGTCCTGTGACTAACCAACCCAATAAGGGTGTACATTAGGCTATAAAATAATTTCCAAGAGTAAGAATTTCCAGCCTTTATAAACTGTTGTTCAGTATTCTTTGACCTACACCACCTGAATGTCCAACGAGACACCCATTTTAGTTTGTTAATACTATAATTAGGCTTCTCCTATAAGGATAGGAGATTCGGGGTCCTGTGACTAACCCAGTAAGGGTGTACATTAGGCTATAAAATTATTTCCAAGAGTAAGAATTTCCAGCCTTTATAAACTATTGTTCAGTATTCTTTGACCTACAGCACCTGAATGTCCAACGAGACACCCATTTTAGTTTGTTAATACTATAATTAGGCTTCTCCTATAAGGATAGGAGATTCGGGGTCCTGTGACTAACCCAGTAAGGGTGTACATTAGGCTATAAAATTATTTCCAAGAGTAAGAATTTCCAACCTTTATAAAATGTTGTTCAGTATTCTTTGACCTACACCACCTGAATGTCCAACGAGACACCCATTTTAGTTTGTTAATACTATAATTAGGCTTCTCCTATAAGGATAGGAGATTCGGGGTCCTGTGACTAACCCAGTAAGGGTGTACATTAGGCTATAAAATTATTTCCAAGAGTAAGAATTTCCAGCCTTTATAAACTGTTGTTCAGTATTCGTTGACCTACAGCACCTGAATGCCCAACTAGACACCCATTTTAGTTTGTTAATACTATAATTAGGCTTCTCCTATAAGGATAGGAGATTCGGGGTCCTGTGACTAACACAATAAGGGTGTACATTAGGCTATAAAATTATTTCCAAGAGTAAGAATTTCCAGCCTTTATAAACTGTTGTTCAGTATTCTTTGACCTAAAGCACCTGAATGTCCAACGAGACACCCATTTTAGTTTGTTAATACTATAATTAGGCTTCTCCTATAAGGATAGGAGATTCGGGGTCCTGTGACTAACCAACCCAATAAGGGTGTACATTAGGCTATAAAATTATTTCCAAGAGTAAGAATTTCCAGCCTTTATAAACTGTTGTTCAGTATTCTTTGACCTACACCACCTGAATGTCCAACGAGACACCCATTTTAGTTTGTTAATACTATAATTAGGCTTCTCCTATAAGGATAGGAGATTCGGGGTCTTGTGACTAACCCAGTAAGGGTGTACATTAGGCTATAAAATTATTTCCAAGAGTAAGAATTTCCAGCCTTTATAAACTGTTGTTCAGTATTCTTTGACCTACACCACCTGAATGTCCAACGAGACACCCATTTTAGTTTGTTAATACTATAATTAGGCTTCTCCTATAAGGATAGGAGATTCGGGGTCCTGTGACTAACCAACCCAATAAGGGTGTACATTAGGCTATAAAATTATTTCCAAGAGTAAGAATTTCCAGCCTTTATAAACTGTTATTTAGTATTCTTTGACCTACAGTACCTGAATGTCCAACGAGATACCCATTTTTGTTTGTTAATACTATAATTAGGCTTCTCCTATAAGGATAGGAGATTCGGGGTCCTGTGACTAACCCAGTAAGGGTGTACATTAGGCTATAAAATTATTTCCAAGAGTAAGAATTTCCAGCTTTTATAAACTGTTGTTCAGTATTCTTTGACCTACACCACCTGAATGTCCAACGAGACACCCATTTTAGTTTGTTAATACTATAATTAGGCTTCTCCTATAAGGATAGGAGATTCGGGGTCCTGTGACTAACCTAGTAAGGGTGTACATTAGGCTATAAAATTATTTCCAAGAGTAAGAATTTCCAACCTTTATAAAATGTTGTTTAGTATTCTTTGACCTACACCACCTGAATGTCCAACGAGACACCCATTTTAGTTTGTTAATACTATAATTAGGCTTCTCCTATATGGATAGGAGATTCGGGGTCCTGTGACTAACCCAGTAAGGGTGTACATTAGGCTATAAAATTATTTCCAAGAGTAAGAATTTCCAGCCTTTATAAACTGTTGTTCAGTATTCTTTGACCTACAGCACTTGAATGCCCAACTAGACACCCATTTTAGTTTGTTAATACTATAATTAGGCTTCTCCTATAAGGATAGGAGATTCGGGGTCCTATGACTAACACAATAAGGGTGTACATTAGGCTATAAAATTATTTCCAAGAGTAAGAATTTCCAGCCTTTATAAACTGTTGTTCAGTATTCTTTGACCTAAAGCACCTGAATGTCCAACGAGACACCCATTTTAGTTTGTTAATACTATAATTAGGCTTCTCCTATAAGGATAGGAGATTCGGGGTCCTGTGACTAACCAACCCAATAAGGGTGTACATTAGGCTATAAAATTATTTCCAAGAGTAAGAATTTCCAGCCTTTATAAACTGTTGTTCAGTATTCTTTGACCTACACCACCTGAATGTCCAACGAGACACCCATTTTAGTTTGTTAATACTATAATTAGGCTTCTCCTATAAGGATAGGAGATTCGGGGTCCTGTGACTAACCCAGTAAGGGTGTACATTAGGCTATAAAATTATTTCCAAGAGTAAGAATTTCCAGCTTTTATAAACTGTTGTTCAGTATTCTTTGACCTACACCACCTGAATGTCCAACGAGACACCCATTTTAGTTTGTTAATACTATAATTAGGCTTCTCCTATAAGGATAGGAGATTCGGGGTCCTGTGACTAACCCAGTAAGGGTGTACATTAGGCTATAAAATTATTTCCAAGAGTAAGAATTTCCAACCTTTATAAACTGTTGTTCAGTATTCTTTGACCTACACCACCTGAATGTCCAACGAGACACCCATTTTAGTTTGTTAATACTATAATTAGGCTTCTCCTATAAGTATAGGAGATTCGGGGTCCTGTGACTAACCCAGTAAGGGTGTACATTAGGCTATAAAATTATTTCCAAGAGTAAGAATTTCCAGCCTTTATAAACTGTTGTTCGGTATTCTTTGACCTACAGCACCTGAATGTCCAACGAGACACCCATTTTAGTTTGTTAATACTATAATTAGGCTTCTCCTATAAGGATAGGAGATTCGGGGTCCTGTGACTTACCCAATAAGGGTGTACATTAGGCTATAAAATTATTTCCAAGAGTAAGAATTTCCAACCTTTATAAAATGTTGTTTAGTATTCTTTGACCTACACCACCTGAATGTCCAACGAGACACCCATTTTAGTTTGTTAATACTATAATTAGGCTTCTCCTATAAGGATAGGAGATTCGGGGTCCTGTGACTAACCCAGTAAGGGTGTACATTAGGCTATAAAATTATTTCCAAGAGTAAGAATTTCCAGCCTTTATAAACTGTTGTTCAGTATTCTTTGACCTACACCACCTGAATGTCCAACGAGACACCCATTTTAGTTTGTTAATACTATAATTAGGCTTCTCCTATAAGGATAGGAGATTCGGGGTCTTGTGACTAACCCAGTAAGGGTGTACATTAGGCTATAAAATTATTTCCAAGAGTAAGAATTTCCAGCCTTTATAAACTGTTGTTCAGTATTCTTTGACCTACACCACCTGAATGTCCAACGAGACACCCATTTTAGTTTGTTAATACTATAATTAGGCTTCTCCTATAAGGATAGGAGATTCGGGGTCCTGTGACTAACCAACCCAATAAGGGTGTACATTAGGCTATAAAATTATTTCCAAGAGTAAGAATTTCCAGCCTTTTTAAACTGTTATTCAGTATTTTTTTGACCTACAGTACCTGAATGTCCAACGAGATACCCATTTTTGTTTGTTAATACTATAATTAGGCTTCTCCTATAAGGATAGGAGATTCGGGGTCCTGTGACTAACCCAGTAAGGGTGTACATTAGGCTATAAAATTATTTCCAAGAGTAAGAATTTCCAGCTTTTATAAACTGTTGTTCAGTATTCTTTGACCTACACCACCTGAATGTCCAACGAGACACCCATTTTAGTTTGTTAATACTATAATTAGGCTTCTCCTATAAGGATAGGAGATTCGGGGTCCTGTGACTAACCTAGTAAGGGTGTACATTAGGCTATAAAATTATTTCCAAGAGTAAGAATTTCCAACCTTTATAAAATGTTGTTTAGTATTCTTTGACCTACACCACCTGAATGTCCAACGAGACACCCATTTTAGTTTGTTAATACTATAATTAGGCTTCTCCTATAAGGATAGGAGATTCGGGGTCCTGTGACTAACCCAGTAAGGGTGTACATTAGGCTATAAAATTATTTCCAAGAGTAAGAATTTCCAGCCTTTATAAACTGTTGTTCAGTATTCTTTGACCTACAGCACCTGAATGCCCAACTAGACACCCATTTTAGTTTTTTAATACTATAATTAGGCTTCTCCTATAAGGATAGGAGATTCGGGGTCCTATGACTAACACAATAAGGGTGTACATTAGGCTATAAAATTATTTCCAAGAGTAAGAATTTCCAGCCTTTATAAACTGTTGTTCAGTATTCTTTGACCTAAAGCACCTGAATGTCCAACGAGACACCCATTTTAGTTTGTTAATACTATAATTAGGCTTCTCCTATAAGGATAGGAGATTCGGGGTCCTGTGACTAACACAATAAGGGTGTACATTAGGCTATAAAATTATTTCCAAGAGTAAGAATTTCCAGCTTTTATAAACTGTTGTTCAGTATTCTTTGACCTACACCACCTGAATGTCCAACGAGACACCCATTTTAGTTTGTTAATACTATAATTAGGCTTCTCCTATAAGGATAGGAGATTCGGGGTCTTGTGACTAACCCAGTAAGGGTGTACATTAGGCTATAAAATTATTTCCAAGAGTAAGAATTTCCAGCCTTTATAAACTGTTGTTCAGTATTCTTTGACCTACACCACCTGAATGTCCAACGAGACACCCATTTTAGTTTGTTAATACTATAATTAGGCTTCTCCTATAAGGATAGGAGATTCGGGGTCCTGTGACTAACCAACCCAATAAGGGTGTACATTAGGCTATAAAATTATTTCCAAGAGTAAGAATTTCCAGCCTTTTTAAACTGTTATTCAGTATTTTTTTGACCTACAGTACCTGAATGTCCAACGAGATACCCATTTTTGTTTGTTAATACTATAATTAGGCTTCTCCTATAAGGATAGGAGATTCGGGGTCCTGTGACTAACCCAGTAAGGGTGTACATTAGGCTATAAAATTATTTCCAAGAGTAAGAATTTCCAGCTTTTATAAACTGTTGTTCAGTATTCTTTGACCTACACCACCTGAATGTCCAACGAGACACCCATTTTAGTTTGTTAATACTATAATTAGGCTTCTCCTATAAGGATAGGAGATTCGGGGTCCTGTGACTAACCTAGTAAGGGTGTACATTAGGCTATAAAATTATTTCCAAGAGTAAGAATTTCCAACCTTTATAAAATGTTGTTTAGTATTCTTTGACCTACACCACCTGAATGTCCAACGAGACACCCATTTTAGTTTGTTAATACTATAATTAGGCTTCTCCTATAAGGATAGGAGATTCGGGGTCCTGTGACTAACCCAGTAAGGGTGTACATTAGGCTATAAAATTATTTCCAAGAGTAAGAATTTCCAGCCTTTATAAACTGTTGTTCAGTATTCTTTGACCTACAGCACCTGAATGCCCAACTAGACACCCATTTTAGTTTTTTAATACTATAATTAGGCTTCTCCTATAAGGATAGGAGATTCGGGGTCCTATGACTAACACAATAAGGGTGTACATTAGGCTATAAAATTATTTCCAAGAGTAAGAATTTCCAGCCTTTATAAACTGTTGTTCAGTATTCTTTGACCTAAAGCACCTGAATGTCCAACGAGACACCCATTTTAGTTTGTTAATACTATAATTAGGCTTCTCCTATAAGGATAGGAGATTCGGGGTCCTGTGACTAACACAATAAGGGTGTACATTAGGCTATAAAATTATTTCCAAGAGTAAGAATTTCCAGCTTTTATAAACTGTTGTTCAGTATTCTTTGACCTACACCACCTGAATGTCCAACGAGACACCCATTTTAGTTTGTTAATACTATAATTAGGCTTCTCCTATAAGGATAGGAGATTCGGGGTCCTGTGACTAACCCAGTAAGGGTGTACATTAGGCTATAAAATTATTTCCAAGAGTAAGAATTTCCAACCTTTATAAAATGTTGTTTAGTATTCTTTGACCTACACCACCTGAATGTCCAACGAGACACCCATTTAAGTTTGTTAATACTATAATTAGGCTTCTCCTATAAGGATAGGAGATTCGGGGTCCTGTGACTAACCCAGTAAGGGTGTACATTAGGCTATAAAATTATTTCCAAGAGTAAGAATTTCCAGCCTTTATAAACTGTTGTTCAGTATTCTTTGACCTACACCACCTGAATGTCCAACGAGACACCCATTTTAGTTTGTTAATACTATAATTAGGCTTCTCTTATAAGGATAGGAGATTCGGGGTCCTGTGACTAACCCAGTAAGGGTGTACATTAGGCTATAAAATTATTTCCAAGAGTAAAAATTTCCAACCTTTATAAAATGTTGTTTAGTATTCTTTGACCTACACCACCTGAATGTCCAACGAGACACCCATTTTAGTTTGTTAATACTATAATTAGGCTTCTCCTATAAGGATAGGAGATTCGGGGTCCTGTGACTAACCCAGTAAGGGTGTACATTAGGCTATAAAATTATTTCCAAGAGTAAGAATTTCCAGCCTTTATAAACTGTTGTTCAGTATTCTTTGACCTACACCACCTGAATGTCCAACGAGACACCCATTTTAGTTTGTTAATACTATAATTAGGCTTCTCCTATAAGGATAGGAGATTCGGGGTCCTGTGACTAACCCAGTAAGGGTGTACATTAGGCTATAAAATTATTTCCAAGAGTAAGAATTTCCAGCCTTTATAAACTGTTGTTCAGTATTCTTTGACCTACACCACCTGAATGTCCAACGAGACACCCATTTTAGTTTGTTAATACTATAATTAGGCTTCTCCTATAAGGATAGGAGATTCGGGGTCCTGTGACTAACACAATAAGGGTGTACATTAGGCTATAAAATTATTTCCAAGAGTAAGAATTTCCAGCTTTTATAAACTGTTGTTCAGTATTCTTTGACCTACACCACCTGAATGTCCAACGAGACACCCATTTTAGTTTGTTAATACTATAATTAGGCTTCTCCTATAAGGATAGGAGATTCGGGGTCCTGTGACTAACCCAGTAAGGGTGTACATTAGGCTATAAAATTATTTCCAAGAGTAAGAATTTCCAACCTTTATAAAATGTTGTTTAGTATTCTTTGACCTACACCACCTGAATGTCCAACGAGACACCCATTTAAGTTTGTTAATACTATAATTAGGCTTCTCCTATAAGGATAGGAGATTCGGGGTCCTGTGACTAACCCAGTAAGGGTGTACATTAGGCTATAAAATTATTTCCAAGAGTAAGAATTTCCATCCTTTATAAACTGTTGTTCAGTATTCTTTGACCTACACCACCTGAATGTCCAACGAGACACCCATTTTAGTTTGTTAATACTATAATTAGGCTTCTCCTATAAGGATAGGAGATTCGGGGTCCTGTGACTAACCCAGTAAGGGTGTACATTAGGCTATAAAATTATTTCCAAGAGTAAAAATTTCCAACCTTTATAAAATGTTGTTTAGTATTCTTTGACCTACACCACCTGAATGTCCAACGAGACACCCATTTTAGTTTGTTAATACTATAATTAGGCTTCTCCTATAAGGATAGGAGATTCGGGGTCCTGTGACTAACCCAGTAAGGGTGTACATTAGGCTATAAAATTATTTCCAAGAGTAAGAATTTCCAGCCTTTATAAACTGTTGTTCAGTATTCTTTGACCTACACCACCTGAATGTCCAACGAGACACCCATTTTAGTTTGTTAATACTATAATTAGGCTTCTCCTATAAGGATAGGAGATTCGGGGTCCTGTGACTAACCAACCCAATAAGGGTGTACATTAGGCTATAAAATTATTTCCAAGAGTAAGAATTTCCAGCCTTTATAAACTGTTGTTCAGTATTCTTTGACCTACACCACCTGAATGTCCAACGAGACACCCATTTTAGTTTGTTAATACTATAATTAGGATTCTCCTATAAGGATAGGAGATTCGGGGTCCTGTGACTAACACAATAAGGGTGTACATTAGGCTATAAAATTATTTCCAAGAGTAAGAATTTCCAGCTTTTATAAACTGTTGTTCAGTATTCTTTGACCTACACCACCTGAATGTCCAACGAGACACCCATTTTAGTTTGTTAATACTATAATTAGGCTTCTCCTATAAGGATAGGAGATTCGGGGTCCTGTGACTAACCCAGTAAGGGTGTACATTAGGCTATAAAATTATTTCCAAGAGTAAGAATTTCCAGCCTTTATAAACTGTTGTTCAGTATTCTTTGACCTACACCACCTGAATGTCCAACGAGACACCCATTTTAGTTTGTTAATACTATAATTAGGCTTCTCCTATAAGGATAGGAGATTCGGGGTCCTGTGACTAACCCAGTAAGGGTGTACATTAGGCTATAAAATTATTTCCAAGAGTAAAAATTTCCAACCTTTATAAAATGTTGTTTAGTATTCTTTGACCTACACCACCTGAATGTCCAACGAGACACCCATTTTAGTTTGTTAATACTATAATTAGGCTTCTCCTATAAGGATAGGAGATTCGGGGTCCTGTGACTAACCCAGTAAGGGTGTACATTAGGCTATAAAATTATTTCCAAGAGTAAGAATTTCCAGCCTTAATAAACTGTTGTTCAGTATTCTTTGACCTACAGCACTTGAATGCCCAACTAGACACCCATTTTAGTTTGTTAATACTATAATTAGGCTTCTCCTATAAGGATAGGAGATTCGGGGTCCTATGACTAACACAATAAGGGTGTACATTAGGCTATAAAATTATTTCCAAGAGTAAGAATTTCCAGCCTTTATAAACTGTTGTTCAGTATTCTTTGACCTAAAGCACCTGAATGTCCAACGAGACACCCATTTTAGTTTGTTAATACTATAATTAGGCTTTTCCTATAAGGATAGGAGATTCGGGGTCCTGTGACTAACCCAGTAAGGGTGTACATTAGGCTATAAAATTATTTCCAAGAGTAAAAATTTCCAACCTTTATAAAATGTTGTTCAGTATTCTTTGACCTACACCACCTGAATGTCCAACGAGACACCCATTTTAGTTTGTTAATACTATAATTAGGCTTCTCCTATAAGGATAGGAGATTCGGGGTCCTGTGACTAACCCAGTAAGGGTGTACATTAGGCTATAAAATTATTTCCAAGAGTAAGAATTTCCAGCTTTTATAAACTGTTGTTCAGTATTCTTTGACCTACACCACCTGAATGTCCAACGAGACACCCATTTTAGTTTGTTAATACTATAATTAGGCTTCTCCTATAAGGATAGGAGATTCGGGGTCCTGTGACTAACCCAGTAAGGGTGTACATTAGGCTATAAAATTATTTCCAAGAGTAAGAATTTCCAACCTTTATAAAATGTTGTTTAGTATTCTTTGACCTACACCACCTGAATGTCCAACGAGACACCCATTTTAGTTTGTTAATACTATAATTAGGCTTCTCCTATAAGGATAGGAGATTCGGGGTCCTGTGACTAACCCAGTAAGGGTGTACATTAGGCTATAAAATTATTTCCAAGAGTAAGAATTTCCAGCCTTTATAAACTGTTGTTCAGTATTCTTTGACCTACACCACCTGAATGTCCAACGAGACACCCATTTTAGTTTGTTAATACTATAATTAGGCTTCTCCTATAAGTATAGGAGATTCGGGGTCCTGTGACTAACCCAGTAAGGGTGTACATTAGGCTATAAAATTATTTCCAAGAGTAAGAATTTCCAGCCTTTATAAACTGTTGTTCGGTATTCTTTGACCTACAGCACCTGAATGTCCAACGAGACACCCATTTTAGTTTGTTAATACTATAATTAGGCTTCTCCTATAAGGATAGGAGATTCGGGGTCCTGTGACTAACACAATAAGGGTGTACATTAGGCTATAAAATTATTTCCAAGAGTAAGAATTTCCAGCTTTTATAAACTGTTGTTCAGTATTCTTTGACCTACACCACCTGAATGTCCAACGAGACACCCATTTTAGTTTGTTAATACTATAATTAGGCTTCTCCTATAAGGATAGGAGATTCGGGGTCCTGTGACTAACCCAGTAAGGGTGTACATTAGGCTATAAAATTATTTCCAAGAGTAAGAATTTCCAACCTTTATAAAATGTTGTTTAGTATTCTTTGACCTACACCACCTGAATGTCCAACGAGACACCCATTTAAGTTTGTTAATACTATAATTAGGCTTCTCCTATAAGGATAGGAGATTCGGGGTCCTGTGACTAACCCAGTAAGGGTGTACATTAGGCTATAAAATTATTTCCAAGAGTAAGAATTTCCAGCCTTTATAAACTGTTGTTCAGTATTCTTTGACCTACACCACCTGAATGTCCAACGAGACACCCATTTTAGTTTGTTAATACTATAATTAGGCTTCTCCTATAAGGATAGGAGATTCGGGGTCCTGTGACTAACCCAGTAAGGGTGTACATTAGGCTATAAAATTATTTCCAAGAGTAAAAATTTCCAACCTTTATAAAATGTTGTTTAGTATTCTTTGACCTACACCACCTGAATGTCCAACGAGACACCCATTTTAGTTTGTTAATACTATAATTAGGCTTCTCCTATAAGGATAGGAGATTCGGGGTCCTGTGACTAACCCAGTAAGGGTGTACATTAGGCTATAAAATTATTTCCAAGAGTAAGAATTTCCAGCCTTTATAAACTGTTGTTCAGTATTCTTTGACCTACACCACCTGAATGTCCAACGAGACACCCATTTTAGTTTGTTAATACTATAATTAGGCTTCTCCTATAAGGATAGGAGATTCGGGGTCCTGTGACTAACCAACCCAATAAGGGTGTACATTAGGCTATAAAATTATTTCCAAGAGTAAGAATTTCCAGCCTTTATAAACTGTTGTTCAGTATTCTTTGACCTACACCACCTGAATGTCCAACGAGACACCCATTTTAGTTTGTTAATACTATAATTAGGCTTCTCCTATAAGGATAGGAGATTCGGGGTCCTGTGACTAACACAATAAGGGTGTACATTAGGCTATAAAATTATTTCCAAGAGTAAGAATTTCCAGCTTTTATAAACTGTTGTTCAGTATTCTTTGACCTACACCACCTGAATGTCCAACGAGACACCCATTTTAGTTTGTTAATACTATAATTAGGCTTCTCCTATAAGGATAGGAGATTCGGGGTCCTGTGACTAACCCAGTAAGGGTGTACATTAGGCTATAAAATTATTTCCAAGAGTAAGAATTTCCAGCCTTTATAAACTGTTGTTCAGTATTCTTTGACCTACACCACCTGAATGTCCAACGAGACACCCATTTTAGTTTGTTAATACTATAATTAGGCTTCTCCTATAAGGATAGGAGATTCGGGGTCCTGTGACTAACCCAGTAAGGGTGTACATTAGGCTATAAAATTATTTCCAAGAGTAAAAATTTCCAACCTTTATAAAATGTTGTTTAGTATTCTTTGACCTACACCACCTGAATGTCCAACGAGACACCCATTTTAGTTTGTTAATACTATAATTAGGCTTCTCCTATAAGGATAGGAGATTCGGGGTCCTGTGACTAACCCAGTAAGGGTGTACATTAGGCTATAAAATTATTTCCAAGAGTAAGAATTTCCAGCCTTAATAAACTGTTGTTCAGTATTCTTTGACCTACAGCACTTGAATGCCCAACTAGACACCCATTTTAGTTTGTTAATACTATAATTAGGCTTCTCCTATAAGGATAGGAGATTCGGGGTCCTATGACTAACACAATAAGGGTGTACATTAGGCTATAAAATTATTTCCAAGAGTAAGAATTTCCAGCCTTTATAAACTGTTGTTCAGTATTCTTTGACCTAAAGCACCTGAATGTCCAACGAGACACCCATTTTAGTTTGTTAATACTATAATTAGGCTTTTCCTATAAGGATAGGAGATTCGGGGTCCTGTGACTAACCCAGTAAGGGTGTACATTAGGCTATAAAATTATTTCCAAGAGTAAAAATTTCCAACCTTTATAAAATGTTGTTCAGTATTCTTTGACCTACACCACCTGAATGTCCAACGAGACACCCATTTTAGTTTGTTAATACTATAATTAGGCTTCTCCTATAAGGATAGGAGATTCGGGGTCCTGTGACTAACCCAGTAAGGGTGTACATTAGGCTATAAAATTATTTCCAAGAGTAAGAATTTCCAGCTTTTATAAACTGTTGTTCAGTATTCTTTGACCTACACCACCTGAATGTCCAACGAGACACCCATTTTAGTTTGTTAATACTATAATTAGGCTTCTCCTATAAGGATAGGAGATTCGGGGTCCTGTGACTAACCCAGTAAGGGTGTACATTAGGCTATAAAATTATTTCCAAGAGTAAGAATTTCCAACCTTTATAAAATGTTGTTTAGTATTCTTTGACCTACACCACCTGAATGTCCAACGAGACACCCATTTTAGTTTGTTAATACTATAATTAGGCTTCTCCTATAAGGATAGGAGATTCGGGGTCCTGTGACTAACCCTGTAAGGGTGTACATTAGGCTATAAAATTATTTCCAAGAGTAAGAATTTCCAGCCTTTATAAACTGTTGTTCAGTATTCTTTGACCTACACCACCTGAATGTCCAACGAGACACCCATTTTAGTTTGTTAATACTATAATTAGGCTTCTCCTATAAGTATAGGAGATTCGGGGTCCTGTGACTAACCCAGTAAGGGTGTACATTAGGCTATAAAATTATTTCCAAGAGTAAGAATTTCCAGCCTTTATAAACTGTTGTTCGGTATTCTTTGACCTACAGCACCTGAATGTCCAACGAGACACCCATTTTAGTTTGTTAATACTATAATTAGGCTTCTCCTATAAGGATAGGAGATTCGGGGTCCTGTGACTTACCCAATAAGGGTGTACATTAGGCTATAAAATTATTTCCAAGAGTAAGAATTTCCAACCTTTATAAAATGTTGTTTAGTATTCTTTGACCTACACCACCTGAATGTCCAACGAGACACCCATTTTAGTTTGTTAATACTATAATTAGGCTTCTCCTATAAGGATAGGAGATTCGGGGTCCTGTGACTAACCCAGTAAGGGTGTACATTAGGCTATAAAATTATTTCCAAGAGTAAGAATTTCCAGCCTTTATAAACTGTTGTTCAGTATTCTTTGACCTACACCACCTGAATGTCCAACGAGACACCCATTTTAGTTTGTTAATACTATAATTAGGCTTCTCCTATAAGGATAGGAGATTCGGGGTCTTGTGACTAACCCAGTAAGGGTGTACATTAGGCTATAAAATTATTTCCAAGAGTAAGAATTTCCAGCCTTTATAAACTGTTGTTCAGTATTCTTTGACCTACACCACCTGAATGTCCAACGAGACACCCATTTTAGTTTGTTAATACTATAATTAGGCTTCTCCTATAAGGATAGGAGATTCGGGGTCCTGTGACTAACCAACCCAATAAGGGTGTACATTAGGCTATAAAATTATTTCCAAGAGTAAGAATTTCCAGCCTTTTTAAACTGTTATTCAGTATTTTTTTGACCTACAGTACCTGAATGTCCAACGAGATACCCATTTTTGTTTGTTAATACTATAATTAGGCTTCTCCTATAAGGATAGGAGATTCGGGGTCCTGTGACTAACCCAGTAAGGGTGTACATTAGGCTATAAAATTATTTCCAAGAGTAAGAATTTCCAGCTTTTATAAACTGTTGTTCAGTATTCTTTGACCTACACCACCTGAATGTCCAACGAGACACCCATTTTAGTTTGTTAATACTATAATTAGGCTTCTCCTATAAGGATAGGAGATTCGGGGTCCTGTGACTAACCTAGTAAGGGTGTACATTAGGCTATAAAATTATTTCCAAGAGTAAGAATTTCCAACCTTTATAAAATGTTGTTTAGTATTCTTTGACCTACACCACCTGAATGTCCAACGAGACACCCATTTTAGTTTGTTAATACTATAATTAGGCTTCTCCTATAAGGATAGGAGATTCGGGGTCCTGTGACTAACCCAGTAAGGGTGTACATTAGGCTATAAAATTATTTCCAAGAGTAAGAATTTCCAGCCTTTATAAACTGTTGTTCAGTATTCTTTGACCTACAGCACCTGAATGCCCAACTAGACACCCATTTTAGTTTGTTAATACTATAATTAGGCTTCTCCTATAAGGATAGGAGATTCGGGGTCCTATGACTAACACAATAAGGGTGTACATTAGGCTATAAAATTATTTCCAAGAGTAAGAATTTCCAGCCTTTATAAACTGTTGTTCAGTATTCTTTGACCTAAAGCACCTGAATGTCCAACGAGACACCCATTTTAGTTTGTTAATACTATAATTAGGCTTCTCCTATAAGGATAGGAGATTCGGGGTCCTGTGACTAACCAACCCAATAAGGGTGTACATTAGGCTATAAAATTATTTCCAAGAGTAAGAATTTCCAGCCTTTATAAACTGTTGTTCAGTATTCTTTGACCTACACCACCTGAATGTCCAACGAGACACCCATTTTAGTTTGTTAATACTATAATTAGGCTTCTCCTATAAGGATAGGAGATTCGGGGTCCTGTGACTAACACAATAAGGGTGTACATTAGGCTATAAAATTATTTCCAAGAGTAAGAATTTCCAGCTTTTATAAACTGTTGTTCAGTATTCTTTGACCTACACCACCTGAATGTCCAACGAGACACCCATTTTAGTTTGTTAATACTATAATTAGGCTTCTCCTATAAGGATAGGAGATTCGGGGTCCTGTGACTAACCCAGTAAGGGTGTACATTAGGCTATAAAATTATTTCCAAGAGTAAGAATTTCCAACCTTTATAAAATGTTGTTTAGTATTCTTTGACCTACACCACCTGAATGTCCAACGAGACACCCATTTTAGTTTGTTAATACTATAATTAGGCTTCTCCTATAAGGATAGGAGATTCGGGGTCCTGTGACTAACCCAGTAAGGGTGTACATTAGGCTATAAAATTATTTCCAAGAGTAAGAATTTCCAGCCTTTATAAACTGTTGTTCAGTATTCTTTGACCTACACCACCTGAATGTCCAACGAGACACCCATTTTAGTTTGTTAATACTATAATTAGGCTTCTCCTATAAGGATAGGAGATTCGGGGTCCTGTGACTAACCCAGTAAGGGTGTACATTAGGCTATAAAATTATTTCCAAGAGTAAGAATTTCCAACCTTTATAAAATGTTGTTTAGTATTCTTTGACCTACACCACCTGAATGTCCAACGAGACACCCATTTTAGTTTGTTAATACTATAATTAGGCTTCTCCTATAAGGATAGGAGATTCGGGGTCCTGTGACTAACCCAGTAAGGGTGTACATTAGGCTATAAAATTATTTCCAAGAGTAAGAATTTCCAGCCTTTATAAACTGTTGTTCAGTATTCTTTGACCTACACCACCTGAATGTCCAACGAGACACCCATTTTAGTTTGTTAATACTATAATTAGGCTTCTCCTATAAGGATAGGAGATTCGGGGTCCTGTGACTAACCCAGTAAGGGTGTACATTAGGCTATAAAATTATTTCCAAGAGTAAGAATTTCCAGCCTTTATAAACTGTTGTTCAGTATTCTTTGACCTACACCACCTGAATGTCCAACGAGACACCCATTTTAGTTTGTTAATACTATAATTAGGCTTCTCCTATAAGGATAGGAGATTCGGGGTCTTGTGACTAACCCAGTAAGGGTGTACATTAGGCTATAAAATTATTTCCAAGAGTAAGAATTTCCAGCCTTTATAAACTGTTGTTCAATATTCTTTGACCTACACCACCTGAATGTCCAACGAGACACCCATTTTAGTTTGTTAATACTATAATTAGGCTTCTCCTATAAGGATAGGAGATTCGGGGTCCTGTGACTAACCCAGTAAGGGTGTACATTAGGCTATAAAATTATTTCCAAGAGTAAGAATTTCCAGCCTTTATAAACTGTTGTTCAGTATTCTTTGACCTACAGCACCTGAATGCCCAACTAGACACCCATTTTAGTTTGTTAATACTATAATTAGGCTTCTCCTATAAGGATAGGAGATTCGGGGTCCTATGACTAACACAATAAGGGTGTACATTAGGCTATAAAATTATTTCCAAGAGTAAGAATTTCCAGCCTTTATAAACTGTTGTTCAGTATTCTTTGACCTAAAGCACCTGAATGTCCAACGAGACACCCATTTTAGTTTGTTAATACTATAATTAGGCTTCTCCTATAAGGATAGGAGATTCGGGGTCCTGTGACTAACCCAGTAAGGGTGTACATTAGGCTATAAAATTATTTCCAAGAGTAAGAATTTCCAGCCTTAATAAACTGTTGTTCAGTATTCTTTGACCTACAGCACTTGAATGCCCAACTAGACACCCATTTTAGTTTGTTAATACTATAATTAGGCTTCTCCTATAAGGATAGGAGATTCGGGGTCCTATGACTAACACAATAAGGGTGTACATTAGGCTATAAAATTATTTCCAAGAGTAAGAATTTCCAGCCTTTATAAACTGTTGTTCAGTATTCTTTGACCTACAGCACCTGAATGCCCAACGAGACACCCATTTTAGTTTGTTAATACTATAATTAGGCTTCTCCTATAAGGATAGGAGATTCGGGGTCCTGTGACTAACCCAATAAGGGTGTACATTAGGCTATAAAATTATTTCCAAGAGTAAGAATTTCCAGCCTTAATAAACTGTTGTTCAGTATTCTTTGACCTACAGCACTTGAATGCCCAACTAGACACCCATTTTAGTTTGTTAATACTATAATTAGGCTTCTCCTATTAGGATAGGAGATTCGGGGTCCTATGACTAACACAATAAGGGTGTACATTAGGCTATAAAATTATTTCCAAGAGTAAGAATTTCCAGCCTTTATAAACTGTTGTTCAGTATTCTTTGACCTAAAGCACCTGAATGTCCAACGAGACACCCATTTTAGTTTGTTAATACTATAATTAGGCTTCTCCTATAAGGATAGGAGATTCGGGGTCCTGTGACTAACCCAATAAGGGTGTACATTAGGCTATAAAATTATTTCCAAGAGTAAGAATTTCCAGCCTTAATAAACTGTTGTTCAGTATTCTTTGACCTACAGCACTTGAATGCCCAACTAGACACCCATTTTAGTTTGTTAATACTATAATTAGGCTTCTCCTATAAGGATAGGAGATTCGGGGTCCTATGACTAACACAATAAGGGTGCACATTAGGCTATAAAATTATTTCCAAGAGTAAGAATTTCCAGCCTTTATAAACTGTTGTTCAGTATTCTTTGACCTACAGCACCTGAATGCCCAACGAGACACCCATTTTAGTTTGTTAATACTATAATTAGGCTTCTCCTATAAGGATAGGAGATTCGGGGTCCTGTGACTAACCCAATAAGGGTGTACATTAGGCTATAAAATTATTTCCAAGAGTAAGAATTTCCAGCCTTAATAAACTGTTGTTCAGTATTCTTTGACCTACAGCACTTGAATGCCCAACTAGACACCCATTTTAGTTTGTTAATACTATAATTAGGCTTCTCCTATAAGGATAGGAGATTCGGGGTCCTATGACTAACACAATAAGGGTGTACATTAGGCTATAAAATTATTTCCAAGAGTAAGAATTTCCAGCCTTTATAAACTGTTGTTCAGTATTCTTTGACCTAAAGCACCTGAATGTCCAACGAGACACCCATTTTAGTTTGTTAATACTATAATTAGGCTTTTCCTATAAGGATAGGAGATTCGGGGTCCTGTGACTAACCCAGTAAGGGTGTACATTAGGCTATAAAATTATTTCCAAGAGTAAAAATTTCCAACCTTTATAAAATGTTGTTCAGTATTCTTTGACCTACACCACCTGAATGTCCAACGAGACACCCATTTTAGTTTGTTAATACTATAATTAGGCTTCTCCTATAAGGATAGGAGATTCGGGGTCCTGTGACTAACCCAGTAAGGGTGTACATTAGGCTATAAAATTATTTCCAAGAGTAAGAATTTCCAACCTTTATAAAATGTTGTTTAGTATTCTTTGACCTACACCACCTGAATGTCCAACGAGACACCCATTTTAGTTTGTTAATACTATAATTAGGCTTCTCCTATAAGGATAGGAGATTCGGGGTCCTGTGACTAACCCAGTAAGGGTGTACATTAGGCTATAAAATTATTTCCAAGAGTAAGAATTTCCAGCCTTTATAAACTGTTGTTCAGTATTCTTTGACCTACACCACCTGAATGTCCAACGAGACACCCATTTTAGTTTGTTAATACTATAATTAGGCTTCTCCTATAAGTATAGGAGATTCGGGGTCCTGTGACTAACCCAGTAAGGGTGTACATTAGGCTATAAAATTATTTCCAAGAGTAAGAATTTCCAGCCTTTATAAACTGTTGTTCGGTATTCTTTGACCTACAGCACCTGAATGTCCAACGAGACACCCATTTTAGTTTGTTAATACTATAATTAGGCTTCTCCTATAAGGATAGGAGATTCGGGGTCCTGTGACTTACCCAATAAGGGTGTACATTAGGCTATAAAATTATTTCCAAGAGTAAGAATTTCCAACCTTTATAAAATGTTGTTTAGTATTCTTTGACCTACACCACCTGAATGTCCAACGAGACACCCATTTTAGTTTGTTAATACTATAATTAGGCTTCTCCTATAAGGATAGGAGATTCGGGGTCCTGTGACTAACCCAGTAAGGGTGTACATTAGGCTATAAAATTATTTCCAAGAGTAAGAATTTCCAGCCTTTATAAACTGTTGTTCAGTATTCTTTGACCTACACCACCTGAATGTCCAACGAGACACCCATTTTAGTTTGTTAATACTATAATTAGGCTTCTCCTATAAGGATAGGAGATTCGGGGTCTTGTGACTAACCCAGTAAGGGTGTACATTAGGCTATAAAATTATTTCCAAGAGTAAGAATTTCCAGCCTTTATAAACTGTTGTTCAGTATTCTTTGACCTACACCACCTGAATGTCCAACGAGACACCCATTTTAGTTTGTTAATACTATAATTAGGCTTCTCCTATAAGGATAGGAGATTCAGGGTCCTGTGACTAACCCAGTAAGGGTGTACATTAGGCTATAAAATTATTTCCAAGAGTAAGAATTTCCAGCCTTTATAAACTGTTGTTCGGTATTCTTTGACCTACAGCACCTGAATGTCCAACGAGATACCCATTTTTGTTTGTTAATACTATAATTAGGCTTCTCCTATAAGGATAGGAGATTCGGGGTCCTGTGACTAACCCAGTAAGGGTGTACATTAGGCTATAAAATTATTTCCAAGAGTAAGAATTTCCAGCTTTTATAAACTGTTGTTCAGTATTCTTTGACCTACACCACCTGAATGTCCAACGAGACACCCATTTTAGTTTGTTAATACTATAATTAGGCTTCTCCTATAAGGATAGGAGATTCGGGGTCCTGTGACTAACCTAGTAAGGGTGTACATTAGGCTATAAAATTATTTCCAAGAGTAAGAATTTCCAACCTTTATAAAATGTTGTTTAGTATTCTTTGACCTACACCACCTGAATGTCCAACGAGACACCCATTTTAGTTTGTTAATACTATAATTAGGCTTCTCCTATAAGGATAGGAGATTCGGGGTCCTGTGACTAACCCAGTAAGGGTGTACATTAGGCTATAAAATTATTTCCAAGAGTAAGAATTTCCAGCCTTTATAAACTGTTGTTCAGTATTCTTTGACCTACAGCACCTGAATGCCCAACTAGACACCCATTTTAGTTTGTTAATACTATAATTAGGCTTCTCCTATAAGGATAGGAGATTCGGGGTCCTATGACTAACACAATAAGGGTGTACATTAGGCTATAAAATTATTTCCAAGAGTAAGAATTTCCAGCCTTTATAAACTGTTGTTCAGTATTCTTTGACCTAAAGCACCTGAATGTCCAACGAGACACCCATTTTAGTTTGTTAATACTATAATTAGGCTTCTCCTATAAGGATAGGAGATTCGGGGTCCTGTGACTAACCCAGTAAGGGTGTACATTAGGCTATAAAATTATTTCCAAGAGTAAGAATTTCCAACCTTTATAAAATGTTGTTCAGTATTCTTTGACCTACACCACCTGAATGTCCAACGAGACACCCATTTTAGTTTGTTAATACTATAATTAGGCTTCTCCTATAAGGATAGGAGATTCGGGGTCCTGTGACTAACCCAGTAAGGGTGTACATTAGGCTATAAAATTATTTCCAAGAGTAAGAATTTCCAGCTTTTATAAACTGTTGTTCAGTATTCTTTGACCTACACCACCTGAATGTCCAACGAGACACCCATTTTAGTTTGTTAATACTATAATTAGGCTTCTCCTATAAGGATAGGAGATTCGGGGTCTTGTGACTAACCCAGTAAGGGTGTACATTAGGCTATAAAATTATTTCCAAGAGTAAGAATTTCCAGCCTTTATAAACTGTTGTTCAGTATTCTTTGACCTACACCACCTGAATGTCCAACGAGACACCCATTTTAGTTTGTTAATACTATAATTAGGCTTCTCCTATAAGGATAGGAGATTCAGGGTCCTGTGACTAACCCAGTAAGGGTGTACATTAGGCTATAAAATTATTTCCAAGAGTAAGAATTTCCAACCTTTATAAAATGTTGTTCAGTATTCTTTGACCTACACCACCTGAATGTCCAACGAGACACCCATTTTAGTTTGTTAATACTATAATTAGGCTTCTCCTATAAGGATAGGAGATTCGGGGTCCTGTGACTAACCCAGTAAGGGTGTACATTAGGCTATAAAATTATTTCCAAGAGTAAGAATTTCCAGCCTTTATAAACTGTTGTTCAGTATTCTTTGACCTACACCACCTGAATGTCCAACGAGACACCCATTTTAGTTTGTTAATACTATAATTAGGCTTCTCCTATAAGGATAGGAGATTCGGGGTCTTGTGACTAACCCAGTAAGGGTGTACATTAGGCTATAAAATTATTTCCAAGAGTAAGAATTTCCAGCCTTTATAAACTGTTGTTCAGTATTCTTTGACCTACACCACCTGAATGTCCAACGAGACACCCATTTTAGTTTGTTAATACTATAATTAGGCTTCTCCTATAAGGATAGGAGATTCAGGGTCCTGTGACTAACCCAGTAAGGGTGTACATTAGGCTATAAAATTATTTCCAAGAGTAAGAATTTCCAGCCTTTATAAACTGTTGTTCGGTATTCTTTGACCTACAGCACCTGAATGTCCAACGAGATACCCATTTTTGTTTGTTAATACTATAATTAGGCTTCTCCTATAAGGATAGGAGATTCGGGGTCCTGTGACTAACCCAGTAAGGGTGTACATTAGGCTATAAAATTATTTCCAAGAGTAAGAATTTCCAGCTTTTATAAACTGTTGTTCAGTATTCTTTGACCTACACCACCTGAATGTCCAACGAGACACCCATTTTAGTTTGTTAATACTATAATTAGGCTTCTCCTATAAGGATAGGAGATTCGGGGTCCTGTGACTAACCTAGTAAGGGTGTACATTAGGCTATAAAATTATTTCCAAGAGTAAGAATTTCCAACCTTTATAAAATGTTGTTTAGTATTCTTTGACCTACACCACCTGAATGTCCAACGAGACACCCATTTTAGTTTGTTAATACTATAATTAGGCTTCTCCTATAAGGATAGGAGATTCGGGGTCCTGTGACTAACCCAGTAAGGGTGTACATTAGGCTATAAAATTATTTCCAAGAGTAAGAATTTCCAGCCTTTATAAACTGTTGTTCAGTATTCTTTGACCTACAGCACCTGAATGCCCAACTAGACACCCATTTTAGTTTGTTAATACTATAATTAGGCTTCTCCTATAAGGATAGGAGATTCGGGGTCCTATGACTAACACAATAAGGGTGTACATTAGGCTATAAAATTATTTCCAAGAGTAAGAATTTCCAGCCTTTATAAACTGTTGTTCAGTATTCTTTGACCTAAAGCACCTGAATGTCCAACGAGACACCCATTTTAGTTTGTTAATACTATAATTAGGCTTCTCCTATAAGGATAGGAGATTCGGGGTCCTGTGACTAACCCAGTAAGGGTGTACATTAGGCTATAAAATTATTTCCAAGAGTAAGAATTTCCAACCTTTATAAAATGTTGTTCAGTATTCTTTGACCTACACCACCTGAATGTCCAACGAGACACCCATTTTAGTTTGTTAATACTATAATTAGGCTTCTCCTATAAGGATAGGAGATTCGGGGTCCTGTGACTAACCCAGTAAGGGTGTACATTAGGCTATAAAATTATTTCCAAGAGTAAGAATTTCCAGCTTTTATAAACTGTTGTTCAGTATTCTTTGACCTACACCACCTGAATGTCCAACGAGACACCCATTTTAGTTTGTTAATACTATAATTAGGCTTCTCCTATAAGGATAGGAGATTCGGGGTCCTGTGACTAACCCAGTAAGGGTGTACATTAGGCTATAAAATTATTTCCAAGAGTAAGAATTTCCAACCTTTATAAAATGTTGTTTAGTATTCTTTGACCTACACCACCTGAATGTCCAACGAGACACCCATTTTAGTTTGTTAATACTATAATTAGGCTTCTCCTATAAGGATAGGAGATTCGGGGTCCTGTGACTAACCCAGTAAGGGTGTACATTAGGCTATAAAATTATTTCCAAGAGTAAGAATTTCCAGCCTTTATAAACTGTTGTTCAGTATTCTTTGACCTACACCACCTGAATGTCCAACGAGACACCCATTTTAGTTTGTTAATACTATAATTAGGCTTCTCCTATAAGTATAGGAGATTCGGGGTCCTGTGACTAACCCAGTAAGGGTGTACATTAGGCTATAAAATTATTTCCAAGAGTAAGAATTTCCAGCCTTTATAAACTGTTGTTCGGTATTCTTTGACCTACAGCACCTGAATGTCCAACGAGACACCCATTTTAGTTTGTTAATACTATAATTAGGCTTCTCCTATAAGGATAGGAGATTCGGGGTCCTGTGACTTACCCAATAAGGGTGTACATTAGGCTATAAAATTATTTCCAAGAGTAAGAATTTCCAACCTTTATAAAATGTTGTTTAGTATTCTTTGACCTACACCACCTGAATGTCCAACGAGACACCCATTTTAGTTTGTTAATACTATAATTAGGCTTCTCCTATAAGGATAGGAGATTCGGGGTCCTGTGACTAACCCAGTAAGGGTGTACATTAGGCTATAAAATTATTTCCAAGAGTAAGAATTTCCAGCCTTTATAAACTGTTGTTCAGTATTCTTTGACCTACACCACCTGAATGTCCAACGAGACACCCATTTTAGTTTGTTAATACTATAATTAGGCTTCTCCTATAAGTATAGGAGATTCGGGGTCTTGTGACTAACCCAGTAAGGGTGTACATTAGGCTATAAAATTATTTCCAAGAGTAAGAATTTCCAGCCTTTATAAACTGTTGTTCAGTATTGTTTGACCTACAGCACCTGAATGTCCAACGAGACACCCATTTTAGTTTGTTAATACTATAATTAGGCTTCTCCTATAAGGATAGGAGATTCGGGGTCCTGTGACTAACCCAATAAGGGTGTACATTAGGCTATAAAATTATTTCCAAGAGTAAGAATTTCCAGCCTTTATAAACTGTTGTTCAGTATTCTTTGACCTACACCACCTGAATGTCCAACGAGACACCCATTTTAGTTTGTTAATACTATAATTAGGCTTCTCCTATATGGATAGGAGATTCGGGGTCCTGTGACTAACCAACCCAATAAGGGTGTACATTAGGCTATAAAATTATTTCCAAGAGTAAGAATTTCCAGCCTTTATAAACTGTTGTTCAGTATTCTTTGACCTACAGCACCTGAATGTCCAACGAGACACCCATTTTAGTTTGTTAATACTATAATTAGGCTTCTCCTATAAGGATAGGAGATTTGGGGTCCTGTGACTAACCCAATAAGGGTGTACATTAGGCTATAAAATTATTTCCAAGAGTAAGAATTTCCAGCCTTTATAAACTGTTGTTCAGTATTCTTTGACCTACACCACCTGAATGTCCAACGAGACACCCATTTTAGTTTGTTAATACTATAATTAGGCTTCTCCTATAAGGATAGGAGATTCGGGGTCCTGTGACTAACCCAGTAAGGGTGTACATTAGGCTATAAAATTATTTCCAAGGGTAAGAATTTCCAGCCTTTATAAACTGTTGTTCAGTATTCTTTGACCTACAGCACCTGAATGTCCAACGAGACACCTATTTTAGTTTGTTAATACTATAATTAGGCTTCTCCTATAAGGATAGGAGATTCGGGGTCCTGTGACTAACCCAGTAAGGGTGTACATTAGGCTATAAAATTATTTCCAAGAGTAAGAATTTCCAACCTTTATAAAATGTTGTTCAGTATTCTTTGACCTACACCACCTGAATGTCCAACGAGACACCCATTTTAGTTTGTTAATACTATAATTAGGCTTCTCCTATAAGGATAGGAGATTCGGGGTCCTGTGACTAACCCAGTAAGGGTGTACATTAGGCTATAAAATTATTTCCAAGAGTAAGAATATCCAGCCTTTATAAACTGTTGTTCAGTATTCTTTGACCTACACCACCTGAAAGTCCAACGAGACACCCATTTTAGTTTGTTAATACTATAATTAGGCTTATCCTATAAGGATAGGAGATTCGGGGTCCTGTGACTAACCCAGTAAGGGTGTACATTAGGCTATAAAATTATTTCCAAGAGTAAGAATTTCCATCCTTTATAAACTGTTGTTCAGTATTCTTTGACCTACAGCACCTGAATGTCCAACGAGACACCCATTTTAGTTTGTTAATACTATAATTAGGCTTCTCCTATAAGGATAGGAGATTCGGGGTCCTGTGACTAACCCAGTAAGGGTGTACATTAGGCTTTAAAATTATTTCCAAGAGTAAGAATTTCCAACCTTTATAAAATGTTGTTCAGTATTCTTTGACCTACACCACCTGAATGTCCAACGAGACACCCATTTTAGTTTGTTAATACTATAATTAGGCTTCTCCTATAAGGATAGGAGATTCGGGGTCCTGTGACTAACCCAGTAAGGGTGTACATTAGGCTATAAAATTATTTCCAAGAGTAAGAATTTCCAGCCTTTATAAACTGTTGTTGAGTATTCTTTGACCTAAAGCACCTGAATGTCCAACGAGACACCCATTTTAGTTTGTTAATACTATAATTAGGCTTATCCTATAAGGATAGGAGATTCGGGGTCCTGTGACTAACCCAGTAAGGGTGTACATTAGGCTATAAAATTATTTCCAAGAGTAAGAATTTCCAACCTTTATAAAATGTTGTTCAGTATTCTTTGACCTACAGCACCTGAATGTCCAACGAGACACCCATTTTAGTTTGTTAATACTATAATTAGGCTTCTCCTATAAGGATAGGAGATTCGGGGTCCTGTGACTAACCCAGTAAGGGTGTACATTAGGCTATAAAATTATTTCCAAGAGTAAGAATTTCCAACCTTTATAAAATGTTGTTCAGTATTCTTTGACCTACACCACCTGAATGTCCAACGAGACACCCATTTTAGTTTGTTAATACTATAATTAGGCTTCTCCTATAAGGATAGGAGATTCGGGGTCCTGTGACTAACCCAGTAAGGGTGTACATTAGGCTATAAAATTATTTCCAAGAGTAAGAATTTCCAACCTTTATAAAATGTTGTTCAGTATTCTTTGACCTACACCACCTGAATGTCCAACGAGACACCCATTTTAGTTTTTTAATACTATAATTAGGCTTCTCCTATAAGGATAGGAGATTCGGGGTCCTGTGACTAACCCAGTAAGGGTGTACATTAGACTATAAAATTATTTCCAAGAGTAAGAATATCCAGCCTTTATAAACTGTTGTTCAGTATTCTTTGACCTACACCACCTGAAAGTCCAACGAGACACCCATTTTAGTTTTTTAATACTATAATTAGGCTTATCCTATAAGGATAGGAGATTCGGGGTCCTGTGACTAACCCAGTAAGGGTGTACATTAGGCTATAAAATTATTTCCAAGAGTAAGAATTTCCAGCCTTTATAAACTGTTGTTCAGTATTCTTTGACCTACAGCACCTGAATGTCCAACGAGACACCCATTTTAGTTTGTTAATACTATAATTAGGCTTCTCCTATAAGGATAGGAGATTCGGGGTCCTGTGACTAACCCAGTAAGGGTGTACATTAGGCTTTAAAATTATTTCCAAGAGTAAGAATTTCCAACCTTTATAAAATGTTGTTCAGTATTCTTTGACCTACACCACCTGAATGTCCAACGAGACACCCATTTTAGTTTGTTAATACTATAATTAGGCTTCTCCTATAAGGATAGGAGATTCGGGGTCCTGTGACTAACCCAGTAAGGGTGTACATTAGGCTATAAAATTATTTCCAAGAGTAAGAATTTCCAGCCTTTATAAACTGTTGTTGAGTATTCTTTGACCTAAAGCACCTGAATGTCCAACGAGACACCCATTTTAGTTTGTTAATACTATAATTAGGCTTATCCTATAAGGATAGGAGATTCGGGGTCCTGTGACTAACCCAGTAAGGGTGTACATTAGGCTATAAAATTATTTCCAAGAGTAAGAATTTCCAACCTTTATAAAATGTTGTTCAGTATTCTTTGACCTACACCACCTGAATGTCCAACGAGACACCCATTTTAGTTTGTTAATACTATAATTAGGCTTCTCCTATAAGGATAGGAGATTCGGGGTCCTGTGACTAACCCAGTAAGGGTGTACATTAGGCTATAAAATTATTTCCAAGAGTAAGAATTTCCAACCTTTATAAAATGTTGTTCAGTATTCTTTGACCTACACCACCTGAATGTCCAACGAGACACCCATTTTAGTTTGTTAATACTATAATTAGGCTTCTCCTATAAGGATAGGAGATTCGGGGTCCTGTGACTAACCCAGTAAGGGTGTACATTAGGCTATAAAATTATTTCCAAGAGTAAAAATTTCCAACCTTTATAAAATGTTGTTCAGTATTCTTTGACCTACACCACCTGAATGTCCAACGAGACACCCATTTTAGTTTGTTAATACTATAATTAGGCTTCTCCTATAAGGATAGGAGATTCGGGGTCCTGTGACTAACCCAGTAAGGGTGTACATTAGGCTATAAAATTATTTCCAAGAGTAAGAATTTCCAGCCTTTATAAACTGTTGTTCAGTATTCTTTGACCTACACCACCTGAATGTCCAATGAGACACCCATTTTAGTTTGTTAATACTATAATTAGGCTTCTCCTATAAGGATAGGAGATTCGGGGTCCTGTGACTAACCCAGTAAGGGTGTACATTAGGCTATAAAATTATTTCCAAGAGTAAGAATTTCCAGCCTTTATAAACTGTTGTTCAGTATTCTTTGACCTACACCACCTGAATGTCCAACGAGACACCCATTTTAGTTTGTTAATACTATAATTAGGCTTCTCCTATATGGATAGGAGATTCGGGGTCCTGTGACTAACCAACCCAATAAGGGTGTACATTAGGCTATAAAATTATTTCCAAGAGTAAGAATTTCCAGCCTTTATAAACTGTTGTTCAGTATTCTTTGACCTACACCACCTGAATGTCCAACGAGACACCCATTTTAGTTTGTTAATACTATAATTAGGCTTCTCCTATAAGGATAGGAGATTCGGGGTCCTGTGACTAACCCAGTAAGGGTGTACATTAGGCTATAAAATTATTTCCAAGAGTAAGAATTTCCAGCCTTTATAAACTGTTGTTGAGTATTCTTTGACCTAAAGCACCTGAATGTCCAACGAGACACCCATTTTAGTTTGTTAATACTATAATTAGGCTTATCCTATAAGGATAGGAGATTCGGGGTCCTGTGACTAACCCAGTAAGGGTGTACATTAGGCTATAAAATTATTTCCAAGAGTAAGAATTTCCAACCTTTATAAAATGTTGTTCAGTATTCTTTGACCTACACCACCTGAATGTCCAACGAGACACCCATTTTAGTTTGTTAATACTATAATTAGGCTTCTCCTATAAGGATAGGAGATTCGGGGTCCTGTGACTAACCCAGTAAGGGTGTACATTAGGCTATAAAATTATTTCCAAGAGTAAGAATTTCCAACCTTTATAAAATGTTGTTCAGTATTCTTTGACCTACACCACCTGAATGTCCAACGAGACACCCATTTTAGTTTGTTAATACTATAATTAGGCTTCTCCTATAAGGATAGGAGATTCGGGGTCCTGTGACTAACCCAGTAAGGGTGTACATTAGGCTATAAAATTATTTCCAAGAGTAAGAATTTCCAACCTTTATAAAATGTTGTTCAGTATTCTTTGACCTACACCACCTGAATGTCCAACGAGACACCCATTTTAGTTTGTTAATACTATAATTAGGCTTCTCCTATAAGGATAGGAGATTCGGGGTCCTGTGACTAACCCAGTAAGGGTGTACATTAGGCTATAAAATTATTTCCAAGAGTAAGAATTTCCAGCCTTTATAAACTGTTGTTCAGTATTCTTTGACCTACAGCACCTGAATGTCCAACGAGACACCCATTTTAGTTTGTTAATACTATAATTAGGCTTCTCCTATAAGGATAGGAGATTCGGGGTCCTGTGACTAACCCAATAAGGGTGTACATTAGGCTATAAAATTATTTCCAAGAGTAAGAATTTCCAGCCTTTATAAACTGTTGTTCAGTATTCTTTGACCTACACCACCTGAATGTCCAACGAGACACCCATTTTAGTTTGTTAATACTATAATTAGGCTTCTCCTATATGGATAGGAGATTCGGGGTCCTGTGACTAACCAACCCAGTAAGGGTGTACATTAGGCTATAAAATTATTTCCAAGAGTAAGAATTTCCAGCCTTTATAAACTGTTGTTCAGTATTCTTTGACCTACACCACCTGAATGTCCAATGAGACACCCATTTTAGTTTGTTAATACTATAATTAGGCTTCTCCTATAAGGATAGGAGATTCGGGGTCCTGTGACTAACCCAGTAAGGGTGTACATTAGGCTATAAAATTATTTCCAAGAGTAAGAATTTCCAACCTTTATAAAATGTTGTTCAGTATTCTTTGACCTACACCACCTGAATGTCCAACGAGACACCCATTTTTGTTTGTTAATACTATAATTAGGCTTCTCCTATAAGGATAGGAGATTCGGGGTCCTGTGACTAACCCAGTAAGGGTGTACATTAGGCTATAAAATTATTTCCAAGAGTAAGAATTTCCAGCCTTTATAAACTGTTGTTCAGTATTCTTTGACCTACACCACCTGAATGTCCAACGAGACACCCATTTTAGTTTGTTAATACTATAATTAGGATTATCCTATAAGGATAGGAGATTCGGGTTCCTGTGACTAACCCAGTAAGGGTGTACATTAGGCTATAAAATTATTTCCAAGAGTAAGAATTTCCAGCCTTTATAAACTGTTGTTCAGTATTCTTTGACCTACAGCACCTGAATGTCCAACGAGACACCCATTTTAGTTTGTTAATACTATAATTAGGCTTCTCCTATAAGGATAGGAGATTCGGGGTCCTGTGACTAACCCAGTAAGGGTGTACATTAGGCTATAAAATTATTTCCAAGAGTAAGAATTTCCAACCTTTATAAAATGTTGTTCAGTATTCTTTGACCTACACCACCTGAATGTCCAACGAGACACCCATTTTAGTTTGTTAATACTATAATTAGGCTTCTCCTATAAGGATAGGAGATTCGGGGTCCTGTGACTAACCCAGTAAGGGTGTACATTAGGCTATAAAATTATTTCCAAGAGTAAGAATTTCCAGCCTTTATAAACTGTTGTTGAGTATTCTTTGACCTAAAGCACCTGAATGTCCAACGAGACACCCATTTTAGTTTGTTAATACTATAATTAGGCTTATCCTATAAGGATAGGAGATTCGGGGTCCTGTGACTAACCAACCCAATAAGGGTGTACATTAGGCTATAAAATTATTTCCAAGAGTAAGAATTTCCAGCCTTTATAAACTGTTGTTCAGTATTCTATGACCTACAGCACCTGAATGTCCAACGAGACACCCATTTTAGTTTGTTAATACTATAATTAGGCTTCTCCTATAAGGATAGGAGATTCGGGGTCCTGTGACTAACCAACCCAATAAGGGTGTACATTAGGCTATAAAATTATTTCCAAGAGTAAGAATTTCCAGCCTTTATAAACTGTTGTTCAGTATTCTTTGACCTACAGCACCTGAATGTCCAACGAGACACCCATTTTAGTTTGTTAATACTATAATTAGGCTTATCCTATAAGGATAGGAGATTCGGGGTCCTGTGACTAACCAACCCAATAAGGGTGTACATTAGGCTATAAAATTATTTCCAAGAGTAAGAATTTCCAGCCTTTATAAACTGTTGTTCAGTATTCTTTGACCTACAGCACCTGAATGTCCAACGAGACACCCATTTTAGTTTGTTAATACTATAATTAGGCTTCTCCTATAAGGATAGGAGATTCGGGGTCCTGTGACTAACCCAATAAGGGTGTACATTAGGCTATAAAATTATTTCCAAGAGTAAGAATTTCCAGCCTTTATAAACTGTTGTTCAGTATTCTTTGACCTACAGCACCTGAATGTCCAACGAGACACCCATTTTAGTTTGTTAATACTATAATTAGGCTTCTCCTATAAGGATAGGAGATTCGGGGTCCTGTGACTAACCCAGTAAGGGTGTACATTAGGCTATAAAATTATTTCCAAGAGTAAGAATTTCCAACCTTTATAAAATGTTGTTCAGTATTCTTTGACCTACACCACCTGAATGTCCAACGAGACACCCATTTTAGTTTGTTAATACTATAATTAGGCTTCTCCTATAAGGATAGGAGATTCGGGGTCCTGTGACTAACCCAGTAAGGGTGTACATTAGGCTATAAAATTATTTCCAAGAGTAAGAATTTCCAGCCTTTATAAACTGTTGTTGAGTATTCTTTGACCTAAAGCACCTGAATGTCCAACGAGACACCCATTTTAGTTTGTTAATACTATAATTAGGCTTATCCTATAAGGATAGGAGATTCGGGGTCCTGTGACTAACCAACCCAATAAGGGTGTACATTAGGCTATAAAATTATTTCCAAGAGTAAGAATTTCCAGCCTTTATAAACTGTTGTTCAGTATTCTATGACCTACAGCACCTGAATGTCCAACGAGACACCCATTTTAGTTTGTTAATACTATAATTAGGCTTCTCCTATAAGGATAGGAGATTCGGGGTCCTGTGACTAACCAACCCAATAAGGGTGTACATTAGGCTATAAAATTATTTCCAAGAGTAAGAATTTCCAGCCTTTATAAACTGTTGTTCAGTATTCTTTGACCTACAGCACCTGAATGTCCAACGAGACACCCATTTTAGTTTGTTAATACTATAATTAGGCTTCTCCTATAAGGATAGGAGATTCGGGGTCCTGTGACTAACCCAATAAGGGTGTACATTAGGCTATAAAATTATTTCCAAGAGTAAGAATTTCCAGCCTTTATAAACTGTTGTTCAGTATTCTTTGACCTACAGCACCTGAATGTCCAACGAGACACCCATTTTAGTTTGTTAATACTATAATTAGGCTTCTCCTATAAGGATAGGAGATTCGGGGTCCTGTGACTAACCCAGTAAGGGTGTACATTAGGCTATAAAATTATTTCCAAGAGTAAGAATTTCCAACCTTTATAAAATGTTGTTCAGTATTCTTTGACCTACACCACCTGAATGTCCAACGAGACACCCATTTTAGTTTGTTAATACTATAATTAGGCTTCTCCTATAAGGATAGGAGATTCGGGGTCCTGTGACTAACCCAGTAAGGGTGTACATTAGGCTATAAAATTATTTCCAAGAGTAAGAATTTCCAGCCTTTATAAACTGTTGTTGAGTATTCTTTGACCTAAAGCACCTGAATGTCCAACGAGACACCCATTTTAGTTTGTTAATACTATAATTAGGCTTATCCTATAAGGATAGGAGATTCGGGGTCCTGTGACTAACCAACCCAATAAGGGTGTACATTAGGCTATAAAATTATTTCCAAGAGTAAGAATTTCCAGCCTTTATAAACTGTTGTTCAGTATTCTATGACCTACAGCACCTGAATGTCCAACAACACCCATTTTAGTTTGTTAATACTATAATTAGGCTTCTCCTATAAGGATAGGAGATTCGGGGTCCTGTGACTAACCCAATAAGGGTGTACATTAGGCTATAAAATTATTTCCAAGAGTAAGAATTTCCAGCCTTTATAAACTGTTGTTCAGTATTCTTTGACCTACAGCACCTGAATGTCCAACGAGACACCCATTTTAGTTTGTTAATACTATAATTAGGCTTCTCCTATAAGGATAGGAGATTCGGGGTCCTGTGACTAACCCAGTAAGGGTGTACATTAGGCTATAAAATTATTTCCAAGAGTAAGAATTTCCAACCTTTATAAAATGTTGTTCAGTATTCTTTGACCTACACCACCTGAATGTCCAACGAGACACCCATTTTAGTTTGTTAATACTATAATTAGGCTTCTCCTATAAGGATAGGAGATTCGGGGTCCTGTGACTAACCCAGTAAGGGTGTACATTAGGCTATAAAATTATTTCCAAGAGTAAGAATTTCCAGCCTTTATAAACTGTTGTTCAGTATTCTTTGACCTACACCACCTGAATGTCCAACGAGACACCCATTTTAGTTTGTTAATACTATAATTAGGCTTCTCCTATAAGGATAGGAGATTCGGGGTCCTGTGACTAACCCAGTAAGGGTGTACATTAGGCTATAAAATTATTTCCAAGAGTAAGAATTTCCAGCCTTTATAAACTGTTGTTCAGTATTCTTTGACCTACAGCACCTGAATGTCCAACGAGACACCCATTTTAGTTTGTTAATACTATAATTAGGCTTCTCCTATAAGGATAGGAGATTCGGGGTCCTGTGACTAACCCAATAAGGGTGTACATTAGGCTATAAAATTATTTCCAAGAGTAAGAATTTCCAGCCTTTATAAACTGTTGTTCAGTATTCTTTGACCTACACCACCTGAATGTCCAACGAGACACCCATTTTAGTTTGTTAATACTATAATTAGGCTTCTCCTATATGGATAGGAGATTCGGGGTCCTGTGACTAACCAACCCAATAAGGGTGTACATTAGGCTATAAAATTATTTCCAAGAGTAAGAATTTCCAGCCTTTATAAACTGTTGTTCAGTATTCTTTGACCTACAGCACCTGAATGTCCAACGAGACACCCATTTTAGTTTGTTAATACTATAATTAGGCTTCTCCTATAAGGATAGGAGATTCGGGGTCCTGTGACTAACCCAATAAGGGTGTACATTAGGCTATAAAATTATTTCCAAGAGTAAGAATTTCCAGCCTTTATAAACTGTTGTTCAGTATTCTTTGACCTACACCACCTGAATGTCCAACGAGACACCCATTTTAGTTTGTTAATACTATAATTAGGCTTCTCCTATAAGGATAGGAGATTCGGGGTCCTGTGACTAACCCAGTAAGGGTGTACATTAGGCTATAAAATTATTTCCAAGAGTACGAATTTCCAGCCTTTATAAACTGTTGTTCAGTATTCTATGACCTACAGCACCTGAATGTCCAACGAGACACCCATTTTAGTTTGTTAATACTATAATTAGGCTTCTCCAATAAGGATAGGAGATTCGGGGTCCTGTGACTAACCCAATAAGGGTGTACATTAGGCTATAAAATTATTTCCAAGAGTAAGAATTTCCAGCCTTTATAAACTGTTGTTCAGTATTCTATGACCTACAGCACCTGAATGTCCAACGAGACACCCATTTTAGTTTGTTAATACTATAATTAGGCTTCTCCTATAAGGATAGGAGATTCGGGGTCCTGTGACTAACCCAATAAGGGTGTACATTAGGCTATAAAATTATTTCCAAGAGTAAGAATTTCCAGCCTTTATAAACTGTTGTTCAGTATTCTTTGACCCACACCACCTGAATGTCCAACGAGACACCCATTTTAGTTTGTTAATACTATATTTAGGCTTCTCCTATAAGGATAGGAGATTCGGGGTCCTGTGACTAACCAACCCAATAAGGGTGTACATTAGGCTATAAAATTATTTCCAAGAGTAAGAATTTCCAGCCTTTATAAACTGTTGTTCAGTATTCTTTGACCTACAGCACCTGAATGTCCAACGAGACACCCATTTTAGTTTGTTAATACTATAATTAGGCTTCTCCTATAAGGATAGGAGATTCGGGGTCCTGTGACTAACCCAGTAAGGGTGTACATTAGGCTATAAAATTATTTCCAAGAGTAAGAATTTCCAACCTTTATAAAATGTTGTTCAGTATTCTTTGACCTACACCACCTGAATGTCCAACGAGACACCCATTTTAGTTTGTTAATACTATAATTAGGCTTCTCCTATAAGGATAGGAGATTCGGGGTCCTGTGACTAACCCAGTAAGGGTGTACATTAGGCTATAAAATTATTTCCAAGAGTAAGAATTTCCAGCCTTTATAAACTGTTGTTCAGTATTCTTTGACCTACACCACCTGAATGTCCAACGAGACACCCATTTTAGTTTGTTAATACTATAATTAGGCTTCTCCTATAAGGATAGGAGATTCGGGGTCCTGTGACTAACCCAGTAAGGGTGTACATTAGGCTATAAAATTATTTCCAAGAGTAAGAATTTCCAGCCTTTATAAACTGTTGTTCAGTATTCTTTGACCTACAGCACCTGAATGTCCAACGAGACACCCATTTTAGTTTGTTAATACTATAATTAGGCTTATCCTATAAGGATAGGAGATTCGGGGTCCTGTGACTAACCAACCCAATAAGGGTGTACATTAGGCTATAAAATTATTTCCAAGAGTAAGAATTTCCAGCCTTTATAAACTGTTGTTCAGTATTCTATGACCTACAGCACCTGAATGTCCAACGAGACACCCATTTTAGTTTGTTAATACTATAATTAGGCTTCTCCTATAAGGATAGGAGATTCGGGGTCCTGTGACTAACCCAATAAGGGTGTACATTAGGCTTTAAAATTATTTCCAAGAGTAAGAATTTCCAGCCTTTATAAACTGTTGTTCAGTATTCTTTGACCTACAGCACCTGAATGTCCAACGAGACACCCATTTTAGTTTGTTAATACTATAATTAGGCTTCTCCTATAAGGATAGGAGATTCGGGGTCCTGTGACTAACCCAATAAGGGTGTACATTAGGCTATAAAATTATTTCCAAGAGTAAGAATTTCCAGCCTTTATAAACTGTTGTTCAGTATTCTTTGACCTACACCACCTGAATGTCCAACGAGACACCCATTTTAGTTTGTTAATACTATAATTAGGCTTCTCCTATAAGGATAGGAGATTCGGGGTCCTGTGACTAACCCAGTAAGGGTGTACATTAGGCTATAAAATTATTTCCAAGAGTAAGAATTTCCAGCCTTTATAAACTGTTGTTCAGTTTTCTTTGACCTACAGCACCTGAATGTCCAACGAGACACCCATTTTAGTTTGTTAATACTATAATTAGGCTTCTCCTATAAGGATAGGAGATTCGGGGTCCTGTGACTAACCCAGTAAGGGTGTACATTAGGCTATAAAATTATTTCCAAGAGTACGAATTTCCAGCCTTTATAAACTGTTGTTCAGTATTCTATGACCTACAGCACCTGAATGTCCAACGAGACACCCATTTTAGTTTGTTAATACTATAATTAGGCTTCTCCAATAAGGATAGGAGATTCGGGGTCCTGTGACTAACCCAATAAGGGTGTACATTAGGCTATAAAATTATTTCCAAGAGTAAGAATTTCCAGCCTTTATAAACTGTTGTTCAGTATTCTATGACCTACAGCACCTGAATGTCCAACGAGACACCCATTTTAGTTTGTTAATACTATAATTAGGCTTCTCCTATAAGGATAGGAGATTCGGGGTCCTGTGACTAACCCAATAAGGGTGTACATTAGGCTATAAAATTATTTCCAAGAGTAAGAATTTCCAGCCTTTATAAACTGTTGTTCAGTATTCTTTGACCCACACCACCTGAATGTCCAACGAGACACCCATTTTAGTTTGTTAATACTATATTTAGGCTTCTCCTATAAGGATAGGAGATTCGGGGTCCTGTGACTAACCAACCCAATAAGGGTGTACATTAGGCTATAAAATTATTTCCAAGAGTAAGAATTTCCAGCCTTTATAAACTGTTGTTCAGTATTCTTTGACCTACAGCACCTGAATGTCCAACGAGACACCCATTTTAGTTTGTTAATACTATAATTAGGCTTCTCCTATAAGGATAGGAGATTCGGGGTCCTGTGACTAACCCAATAAGGGTGTACATTAGGCTATAAAATTATTTCCAAGAGTAAGAATTTCCAGCCTTTATAAACTGTTGTTCAGTATTCTTTGACCTACACCACCTGAATGTCCAACGAGACACCTATTTTAGTTTGTTAATACTATAATTAGGCTTCTCCTATAAGGATAGGAGATTCGGGGTCCTGTGACTAACCCAGTAAGGGTGTACATTAGGCTATAAAATTATTTCCAAGAGTAAGAATTTCCAGCCTTTATAAACTGTTGTTCAGTATTCTTTGACCTACAGCATCTGAATGTCCAACGAGACACCCATTTTAGTTTGTTAATACTATAATTAGGCTTCTCCTATAAGGATAGGAGATTCGGGGTCCTGTGACTAACCCAGTAAGGGTGTACATTAGGCTATAAAATTATTTCCAAGAGTAAGAATTTCCAGCCTTTATAAACTGTTGTTCAGTATTCTTTGACCTACAGCACCTGAATGTCCAACGAGACACCCATTTTAGTTTGTTAATACTATAATTAGGCTTCTCCTATAAGGATAGGAGATTCGGGGTCCTGTGACTAACCCAATAAGGGTGTACATTAGGCTATAAAATTATTTCCAAGAGTAAGAATTTCCAGCCTTTATAAACTGTTGTTCAGTATTCTTTGACCTACAGCACCTGAATGTCCAACGAGACACCCATTTTAGTTTGTTAATACTATAATTAGGCTTCTCCTATAAGGATAGGAGATTCGGGGTCCTGTGACTAACCCAATAAGGGTGTACATTAGGCTATAAAATTATTTCCAAGAGTAAGAATTTCCAGCCTTTATAAACTGTTGTTCAGTATTCTTTGACCTACAGCACCTGAATGTCCAACGAGACACCCATTTTAGTTTGTTAATACTATAATTAGGCTTCTCCTATAAGGATAGGAGATTCGGGGTCCTGTGACTAACCCAGTAAGGGTGTACATTAGGCTATAAAATTATTTCCAAGAGTAAGAATTTCCAACCTTTATAAAATGTTGTTCAGTATTCTTTAACCTACACCACCTGAATGTCCAACGAGACACCCATTTTAGTTTGTTAATACTATAATTAGGCTTCTACTATAAGGATAGGAGATTCGGGGTCCTGTGACTAACCCAGTAAGGGTGTACATTAGGCTATAAAATTATTTCCAAGAGTAAGAATTTCCAGCCTTTATAAACTGTTGTTGAGTATTCTTTGACCTAAAGCACCTGAATGTCCAACGAGACACCCATTTTAGTTTGTTAATACTATAATTAGGCTTATCCTATAAGGATAGGAGATTCGGGGTCCTGTGACTAACCAACCCAATAAGGGTGTACATTAGGCTATAAAATTATTTCCAAGAGTAAGAATTTCCAGCCTTTATAAACTGTTGTTCAGTATTCTATGACCTACAGCACCTGAATGTCCAACGAGACACCCATTTTAGTTTGTTAATACTATAATTAGGCTTCTCCTATAAGGATAGGAGATTCGGGGTCCTGTGACTAACCCAATAAGGGTGTACATTAGGCTATAAAATTATTTCCAAGAGTAAGAATTTCCAGCCTTTATAAACTGTTGTTCAGTATTCTTTGACCTACAGCACCTGAATGTCCAACGAGACACCCATTTTAGTTTGTTAATACTATAATTAGGCTTCTCCTATAAGGATAGGAGATTCAGGGTCCTGTGACTAACCCAGTAAGGGTGTACATTAGGCTATAAAATTATTTCCAAGAGTAAGAATTTCCAACCTTTATAAAATGTTGTTCAGTATTCTTTGACCTACACCACCTGAATGTCCAACGAGACACCCATTTTAGTTTGTTTATACTATAATTAGGCTTCTCCTATAAGGATAGGAGATTCGGGGTCCTGTGACTAACCCAATAAGGGTGTACATTAGGCTATAAAATTATTTCCAAGAGTAAGAATTTCCAGCCTTTATAAACTGTTGTTCAGTATTCTTTGACCTACACCACCTGAATGTCCAACGAGACACCCATTTTAGTTTGTTAATACTATAATTTGGCTTCTCCTATAAGGATAGGAGATTCGGGGTCCTGTGACTAACCCAGTAAGGGTGTACATTAGGCTATAAAATTATTTCCAAGAGTAAGAATTTCCAGCCTTTATAAACTGTTGTTCAGTATTCTTTGACCTACAGCACCTGAATGTCCAACGAGACACCCATTTTAGTTTGTTAATACTATAATTAGGCTTCTCCTATAAGGATAGGAGATTCGGGGTCCTGTGACTAACCCAGTAAGGGTGTACATTAGGCTATAAAATTATTTCCAAGAGTAAGAATTTCCAACCTTTATAAAATGTTGTTCAGTATTCTTTAACCTACACCACCTGAATGTCCAACGAGACACCCATTTTAGTTTGTTAATACTATAATTAGGCTTCTCCTATAAGGATAGGAGATTCGGGGTCCTGTGACTAACCCAGTAAGGGTGTACATTAGGCTATAAAATTATTTCCAAGAGTAAGAATTTCCAGCCTTTATAAACTGTTGTTGAGTATTCTTTGACCTAAAGCACCTGAATGTCCAACGAGACACCCATTTTAGTTTGTTAATACTATAATTAGGCTTATCCTATAAGGATAGGAGATTCGGGGTCCTGTGACTAACCAACCCAATAAGGGTGTACATTAGGCAATAAAATTATTTCCAAGAGTAAGAATTTCCAGCCTTTATAAACTGTTGTTCAGTATTCTTTGACCTACAGCACCTGAATGTCCAACGAGACACCCATTTTAGTTTGTTAATACTATAATTAGGCTTCTCCTATAAGGATAGGAGATTCGGGGTCCTGTGACTAACCAAATAAGGGTGTACATTAGGCTATAAAATTATTTCCAAGAGTAAGAATTTCCAGCCTTTATAAACTGTTGTTCAGTATTCTTTGACCTACACCACCAGAATGTCCAACGAGACACCCATTTTAGTTTGTTAATACTATAATTAGGCTTCTCCTATATGGATAGGAGATTCGGGGTCCTGTGACTAACCAACCCAATAAGGGTGTACATTAGGCTATAAAATTATTTCCAAGAGTAAGAATTTCCAGCCTTTATAAACTGTTGTTCAGTATTCTTTGACCTACAGCACCTGAATGTCCAACGAGACACCCATTTTAGTTTGTTAATACTATAATTAGGCTTATCCTATAAGGATAGGAGATTCGGGGTCCTGTGACTAACCAACCCAATAAGGGTGTACATTAGGCTATAAAATTATTTCCAAGAGTAAGAATTTCCAGCCTTTATAAACTGTTGTTCAGTATTCTATGACCTACAGCACCTGAATGTCCAACGAGACACCCATTTTAGTTTGTTAATACTATAATTAGGCTTCTCCTATAAGGATAGGAGATTCGGGGTCCTGTGACTAACCAAATAAGGGTGTACATTAGGCTATAAAATTATTTCCAAGAGTAAGAATTTCCAGACTTTATAAACTGTTGTTCAGTATTCTTTGACCTACACCACCAGAATGTCCAACGAGACACCCATTTTAGTTTGTTAATACTATAATTAGGCTTCTCCTATATGGATAGGAGATTCGGGGTCCTGTGACTAACCAACCCAATAAGGGTGTACATTAGGCTATAAAATTATTTCCAAGAGTAAGAATTTCCAGCCTTTATAAACTGTTGTTCAGTATTCTTTGACCTACAGCACCTGAATGTCCAACGAGACACCCATTTTAGTTTGTTAATACTATAATTAGGCTTCTCCTATAAGGATAGGAGATTCGGGGTCCCGTGACTAACCCAATAAGGGTGTACATTAGGCTATAAAATTATTTCCAAGAGTAAGAATTTCCAGCCTTTATAAACTGTTGTTCAGTATTCTTTGACCTACAGCACCTGAATGTCCAACGAGACACCCATTTTAGTTTGTTAATACTATAATTAGGCTTCTCCTATAAGGATAGGAGATTCAGGGTCCTGTGACTAACCCAGTAAGGGTGTACATTAGGCTATAAAATTATTTCCAAGAGTAAGAATTTCCAGACTTTATAAACTGTTGTTCAGTATTCTTTGACCTACACCACCTGAATGTCCAACGAGACACCCATTTTAGTTTGTTAATACTATAATTAGGCTTCTCCTATATGGATAGGAGATTCGGGGTCCTGTGACTAACCAACCCAATAAGGGTGTACATTAGGCTATAAAATTATTTCCAAGAGTAAGAATTTCCAGCCTTTATAAACTGTTGTTCAGTATTCTTTGACCTACAGCACCTGAATGTCCAACGAGACACCCATTTTAGTTTGTTAATACTATAATTAGGCTTCTCCTATAAGGATAGGAGATTCGGGGTCCTGTGACTAACCAAATAAGGGTGTACATTAGGCTATAAAATTATTTCCAAGAGTAAGAATTTCCAGCCTTTATAAACTGTTGTTCAGTATTCTTTGACCTACAGCACCTGAATGTCCAACGAGACACCCATTTTAGTTTGTTAATACTATAATTAGGCTTCTCCTATAAGGATAGGAGATTCGGGGTCCTGTGACTAACCAAATAAGGGTGTACATTAGGCTATAAAATTATTTCCAAGAGTAAGAATTTCCAGACTTTATAAACTGTTGTTCAGTATTCTTTGACCTACACCACCAGAATGTCCAACGAGACACCCATTTTAGTTTGTTAATACTATAATTAGGCTTCTCCTATATGGATAGGAGATTCGGGGTCCTGTGACTAACCAACCCAATAAGGGTGTACATTAGGCTATAAAATTATTTCCAAGAGTAAGAATTTCCAGCCTTTATAAACTGTTGTTCAGTATTCTTTGACCTACAGCACCTGAATGTCCAACGAGACACCCATTTTAGTTTGTTAATACTATAATTAGGCTTCTCCTATAAGGATAGGAGATTCGGGGTCCCGTGACTAACCCAATAAGGGTGTACATTAGGCTATAAAATTATTTCCAAGAGTAAGAATTTCCAGCCTTTATAAACTGTTGTTCAGTATTCTTTGACCTACAGCACCTGAATGTCCAACGAGACACCCATTTTAGTTTGTTAATACTATAATTAGGCTTCTCCTATAAGGATAGGAGATTCAGGGTCCTGTGACTAACCCAGTAAGGGTGTACATTAGGCTATAAAATTATTTCCAAGAGTAAGAATTTCCAGACTTTATAAACTGTTGTTCAGTATTCTTTGACCTACACCACCTGAATGTCCAACGAGACACCCATTTTAGTTTGTTAATACTATAATTAGGCTTCTCCTATATGGATAGGAGATTCGGGGTCCTGTGACTAACCAACCCAATAAGGGTGTACATTAGGCTATAAAATTATTTCCAAGAGTAAGAATTTCCAGCCTTTATAAACTGTTGTTCAGTATTCTTTGACCTACAGCACCTGAATGTCCAACGAGACACCCATTTTAGTTTGTTAATACTATAATTAGGCTTCTCCTATAAGGATAGGAGATTCGGGGTCCTGTGACTAACCAAATAAGGGTGTACATTAGGCTATAAAATTATTTCCAAGAGTAAGAATTTCCAGACTTTATAAACTGTTGTTCAGTATTCTTTGACCTACACCACCAGAATGTCCAACGAGACACCCATTTTAGTTTGTTAATACTATAATTAGGCTTCTCCTATATGGATAGGAGATTCGGGGTCCTGTGACTAACCAACCCAATAAGGGTGTACATTAGGCTATAAAATTATTTCCAAGAGTAAGAATTTCCAGCCTTTATAAACTGTTGTTCAGTATTCTTTGACCTACACCACCAGAATGTCCAACGAGACACCCATTTTAGTTTGTTAATACTATAATTAGGCTTCTCCTATATGGATAGGAGATTCGGGGTCCTGTGACTAACCAACCCAATAAGGGTGTACATTAGGCTATAAAATTATTTCCAAGAGTAAGAATTTCCAGCCTTTATAAACTGTTGTTCAGTATTCTTTGACCTACAGCACCTGAATGTCCAACGAGACACCCATTTTAGTTTGTTAATACTATAATTAGGCTTATCCTATAAGGATAGGAGATTCGGGGTCCTGTGACTAACCAACCCAATAAGGGTGTACATTAGGCTATAAAATTATTTCCAAGAGTAAGAATTTCCAGCCTTTATAAACTGTTGTTCAGTATTCTATGACCTACAGCACCTGAATGTCCAACGAGACACCCATTTTAGTTTGTTAATACTATAATTAGGCTTCTCCTATAAGGATAGGAGATTCGGGGTCCTGTGACTAACCAAATAAGGGTGTACATTAGGCTATAAAATTATTTCCAAGAGTAAGAATTTCCAGACTTTATAAACTGTTGTTCAGTATTCTTTGACCTACACCACCAGAATGTCCAACGAGACACCCATTTTAGTTTGTTAATACTATAATTAGGCTTCTCCTATATGGATAGGAGATTCGGGGTCCTGTGACTAACCAACCCAATAAGGGTGTACATTAGGCTATAAAATTATTTCCAAGAGTAAGAATTTCCAGCCTTTATAAACTGTTGTTCAGTATTCTTTGACCTACAGCACCTGAATGTCCAACGAGACACCCATTTTAGTTTGTTAATACTATAATTAGGCTTCTCCTATAAGGATAGGAGATTCGGGGTCCCGTGACTAACCCAATAAGGGTGTACATTAGGCTATAAAATTATTTCCAAGAGTAAGAATTTCCAGCCTTTATAAACTGTTGTTCAGTATTCTTTGACCTACAGCACCTGAATGTCCAACGAGACACCCATTTTAGTTTGTTAATACTATAATTAGGCTTCTCCTATAAGGATAGGAGATTCAGGGTCCTGTGACTAACCCAGTAAGGGTGTACATTAGGCTATAAAATTATTTCCAAGAGTAAGAATTTCCAACCTTTATAAAATGTTGTTCAGTATTCTTTGACCTACACCACCTGAATGTCCAACGAGACACCCATTTTAGTTTGTTAATACTATAATTAGGCTTCTCCTATAAGGATAGGAGATTCGGGGTCCTGTGACTAACCCAATAAGGGTGTACATTAGGCTATAAAATTATTTCCAAGAGTAAGAATTTCCAGCCTTTATAAACTGTTGTTCAGTATTCTTTGACCTACACCACCTGAATGTCCAACGAGACACCCATTTTAGTTTGTTAATACTATAATTAGGCTTCTCCTATAAGGATAGGAGATTCGGGGTCCTGTGACTAACCCAGTAAGGGTGTACATTAGGCTATAAAATTATTTCCAAGAGTAAGAATTTCCAGCCTTTATAAACTGTTGTTCAGTATTCTTTGACCTACAGCACCTGAATGTCCAACGAGACACCCATTTTAGTTTGTTAATACTATAATTAGGCTTTTCCTATAAGGATAGGAGATTCGGGGTCCTGTGACTAACCCAGTAAGGGTGTACATTAGGCTATAAAATTATTTCCAAGAGTAAGAATTTCCAACCTTTATAAAATGTTGTTCAGTATTCTTTAACCTACACCACCTGAATGTCCAACGAGACACCCATTTTAGTTTGTTAATACTATAATTAGGCTTCTCCTATAAGGATAGGAGATTCGGGGTCCTGTGACTAACCCAGTAAGGGTGTACATTAGGCTATAAAATTATTTCCAAGAGTAAGAATTTCCAGCCTTTATAAACTGTTGTTGAGTATTCTTTGACCTAAAGCACCTGAATGTCCAACGAGACACCCATTTTAGTTTGTTAATACTATAATTAGGCTTATCCTATAAGGATAGGAGATTCGGGGTCCTGTGACTAACCAACCCAATAAGGGTGTACATTAGGCTATAAAATTATTTCCAAGAGTAAGAATTTCCAGCCTTTATAAACTGTTGTTCAGTATTCTATGACCTACAGCACCTGAATGTCCAACGAGACACCCATTTTAGTTTGTTAATACTATAATTAGGCTTCTCCTATAAGGATAGGAGATTCGGGGTCCTGTGACTAACCCAATAAGGGTGTACATTAGGCTATAAAATTATTTCCAAGAGTAAGAATTTCCAGCCTTTATAAACTGTTGTTCAGTATTCTTTGACCTACAGCACCTGAATGTCCAACGAGACACCCATTTTAGTTTGTTAATACTATAATTAGGCTTCTCCTATATGGATAGGAGATTCGGGGTCCTGTGACTAACCAACCCAATAAGGGTGTACATTAGGCTATAAAATTATTTCCAAGAGTAAGAATTTCCAGCCTTTATAAACTGTTGTTCAGTATTCTTTGACCTACAGCACCTGAATGTCCAACGAGACACCCATTTTAGTTTGTTAATACTATAATTAGGCTTCTCCTATAAGGATAGGAGATTCGGGGTCCTGTGACTAACCAAATAAGGGTGTACATTAGGCTATAAAATTATTTCCAAGAGTAAGAATTTCCAGCCTTTATAAACTGTTGTTCAGTATTCTTTGACCTACACCACCAGAATGTCCAACGAGACACCCATTTTAGTTTGTTAATACTATAATTAGGCTTCTCCTATATGGATAGGAGATTCGGGGTCCTGTGACTAACCAACCCAATAAGGGTGTACATTAGGCTATAAAATTATTTCCAAGAGTAAGAATTTCCAGCCTTTATAAACTGTTGTTCAGTATTCTTTGACCTACAGCACCTGAATGTCCAACGAGACACCCATTTTAGTTTGTTAATACTATAATTAGGCTTCTCCTATAAGGATAGGAGATTCAGGGTCCTGTGACTAACCAAATAAGGGTGTACATTAGGCTATAAAATTATTTCCAAGAGTAAGAATTTCCAGCCTTTATAAACTGTTGTTCAGTATTCTTTGACCTACACCACCTGAATGTCCAACGAGACACCCATTTTAGTTTGTTAATACTATAATTAGGCTTCTCCTATAAGGATAGGAGATTCGGGGTCCTGTGACTAACCCAGTAAGGGTGTACATTAGGCTATAAAATTATTTCCAAGAGTAAGAATTTCCAGCCTTTATAAACTGTTGTTCAGTATTCTTTGACCTACAGCACCTGAATGTCCAACGAGACACCCATTTTAGTTTGTTAATACTATAATTAGGCTTCTCCTATAAGGATAGGAGATTCGGGGTCCTGTGACTAACCCAGTAAGGGTGTACATTAGGCTATAAAATTATTTCCAAGAGTAAGAATTTCCAACCTTTATAAAATGTTGTTCAGTATTCTTTAACCTACACCACCTGAATGTCCAACGAGACACCCATTTTAGTTTGTTAATACTATAATTAGGCTTCTCCTATAAGGATAGGAGATTCGGGGTCCTGTGACTAACCCAGTAAGGGTGTACATTAGGCTATAAAATTATTTCCAAGAGTAAGAATTTCCAGCCTTTATAAACTGTTGTTGAGTATTCTTTGACCTAAAGCACCTGAATGTCCAACGAGACACCCATTTTAGTTTGTTAATACTATAATTATGCTTATCCTATAAGGATAGGAGATTCGGGGTCCTGTGACTAACCAACCCAATAAGGGTGTACATTAGGCTATAAAATTATTTCCAAGAGTAAGAATTTCCAGCCTTTATAAACTGTTGTTCAGTATTCTATGACCTACAGCACCTGAATGTCCAACGAGACACCCATTTTAGTTTGTTAATACTATAATTAGGCTTCTCCTATAAGGATAGGAGATTCGGGGTCCTGTGACTAACCCAATAAGGGTGTACATTAGGCTATAAAATTATTTCCAAGAGTAAGAATTTCCAGCCTTTATAAACTGTTGTTCAGTATTCTTTGACCTACAGCACCTGAATGTCCAACGAGACACCCATTTTAGTTTGTTAATACTATAATTAGGCTTCTCCTATATGGATAGGAGATTCGGGGTCCTGTGACTAACCAACCCAATAAGGGTGTACATTAGGCTATAAAATTATTTCCAAGAGTAAGAATTTCCAGCCTTTATAAACTGTTGTTCAGTATTATTTGACCTACAGCACCTGAATGTCCAACGAGACACCCATTTTAGTTTGTTAATACTATAATTAGGCTTCTCCTATAAGGATAGGAGATTCGGGGTCCTGTGACTAACCAAATAAGGGTGTACATTAGGCTATAAAATTATTTCCAAGAGTAAGAATTTCCAGCCTTTATAAACTGTTGTTCAGTATTCTTTGACCTACACCACCAGAATGTCCAACGAGACACCCATTTTAGTTTGTTAATACTATAATTAGGCTTCTCCTATATGGATAGGAGATTCGGGGTCCTGTGACTAACCAACCCAATAAGGGTGTACATTAGGCTATAAAATTATTTCCAAGAGTAAGAATTTCCAGCCTTTATAAACTGTTGTTCAGTATTCTTTGACCTACAGCACCTGAATGTCCAACGAGACACCCATTTTAGTTTGTTAATACTATAATTAGGCTTCTCCTATAAGGATAGGAGATTCAGGGTCCTGTGACTAACCAAATAAGGGTGTACATTAGGCTATAAAATTATTTCCAAGAGTAAGAATTTCCAGCCTTTATAAACTGTTGTTCAGTATTCTTTGACCTACACCACCTGAATGTCCAACGAGACACCCATTTTAGTTTGTTAATACTATAATTAGGCTTCTCCTATAAGGATAGGAGATTCGGGGTCCTGTGACTAACCCAGTAAGGGTGTACATTAGGCTATAAAATTATTTCCAAGAGTAAGAATTTCCAGCCTTTATAAACTGTTGTTCAGTATTCTTTGACCTACAGCACCTGAATGTCCAACGAGACACCCATTTTAGTTTGTTAATACTATAATTAGGCTTCTCCTATAAGGATAGGAGATTCGGGGTCCTGTGACTAACCCAGTAAGGGTGTACATTAGGCTATAAAATTATTTCCAAGAGTAAGAATTTCCAACCTTTATAAAATGTTGTTCAGTATTCTTTAACCTACACCACCTGAATGTCCAACGAGACACCCATTTTAGTTTGTTAATACTATAATTAGGCTTCTCCTATAAGGATAGGAGATTCGGGGTCCTGTGACTAACCCAGTAAGGGTGTACATTAGGCTATAAAATTATTTCCAAGAGTAAGAATTTCCAGCCTTTATAAACTGTTGTTGAGTATTCTTTGACCTAAAGCACCTGAATGTCCAACGAGACACCCATTTTAGTTTGTTAATACTATAATTAGGCTTATCCTATAAGGATAGGAGATTCGGGGTCCTGTGACTAACCAACCCAATAAGGGTGTACATTAGGCTATAAAATTATTTCCAAGAGTAAGAATTTCCAGCCTTTATAAACTGTTGTTCAGTATTCTATGACCTACAGCACCTGAATGTCCAACGAGACACCCATTTTAGTTTGTTAATACTATAATTAGGCTTCTCCTATAAGGATAGGAGATTCGGGGTCCTGTGACTAACCCAATAAGGGTGTACATTAGGCTATAAAATTATTTCCAAGAGTAAGAATTTCCAGCCTTTATAAACTGTTGTTCAGTATTCTTTGACCTACAGCACCTGAATGTCCAACGAGACACCCATTTTAGTTTGTTAATACTATAATTAGGCTTCTCCTATATGGATAGGAGATTCGGGGTCCTGTGACTAACCAACCCAATAAGGGTGTACATTAGGCTATAAAATTATTTCCAAGAGTAAGAATTTCCAGCCTTTATAAACTGTTGTTCAGTATTATTTGACCTACAGCACCTGAATGTCCAACGAGACACCCATTTTAGTTTGTTAATACTATAATTAGGCTTCTCCTATAAGGATAGGAGATTCGGGGTCCTGTGACTAACCAAATAAGGGTGTACATTAGGCTATAAAATTATTTCCAAGAGTAAGAATTTCCAGCCTTTATAAACTGTTGTTCAGTATTCTTTGACCTACACCACCAGAATGTCCAACGAGACACCCATTTTAGTTTGTTAATACTATAATTAGGCTTCTCCTATATGGATAGGAGATTCGGGGTCCTGTGACTAACCAACCCAATAAGGGTGTACATTAGGCTATAAAATTATTTCCAAGAGTAAGAATTTCCAGCCTTTATTAACTGTTGTTCAGTATTCTTTGACCTACAGCACCTGAATGTCCAACGAGACACCCATTTTAGTTTGTTAATACTATAATTAGGCTTCTCCTATAAGGATAGGAGATTCGGGGTCCTGTGACTAACCAAATAAGGGTGTACATTAGGCTATAAAATTATTTCCAAGAGTAAGAATTTCCAGCCTTTATAAACTATTGTTCAGTATTCTTTGACCTACACCACCTGAATGTCCAACGAGACACCCATTTTAGTTTGTTAATACTATAATTAGGCTTCTCCTATAAGGATAGGAGATTCGGGGTCTTGTGACTAACCAACCCAATAAGGGTGTACATTAGGCTATAAAATTATTTTCAAGAGTAAGAATTTCCAGCCTTTATAAACTGTTGTTCAGTATTCTATGACCTACAGCACCTGAATGTCCAACGAGACACCCATTTTAGTTTGTTAATACTATAATTAGGCTTCTCCTATAAGGATAGGAGATTCGGGGTCCTGTGACTAACCCAATAAGGGTGTACATTAGGCTATAAAATTATTTCCAAGAGTAAGAATTTCCAGCCTTTATAAACTGTTGTTCAGTATTCTTTGACCTACACCACCTGAATGTCCAACGAGACACCCATTTTAGTTTGTTAATACTATAATTAGGCTTCTCCTATAAGGATAGGAGATTCGGGGTCCTGTGACTAACCCAGTAAGGGTGTAAATTAGGCTATAAAATTATTTCCAAGAGTAAGAATTTCCAGCCTTTATAAACTGTTGTTCAGTATTCTTTGACCTACAGCACCTGAATGTCCAACGAGACACCCATTTTAGTTTGTTAATACTATAATTAGGCTTCTCCTATAAGGATAGGAGATTCGGGGTCCTGTGACTAACCCAATAAGGGTGTACATTAGGCTATAAAATTATTTCCAAGAGTAAGAATTTCCAGCCTTTATAAATTGTTGTTCAGTATTCTTTGACCTACACCACCTGAATGTCCAACGAGACACCCATTTTAGTTTGTTAATACTATAATTAGGCTTCTCCTATAAGGATAGGAGATTCGGGGTCCTGTGACTAACCCAGTAAGGGTGTAAATTAGGCTATAAAATTATTTCCAAGAGTAAGAATTTCCAGCCTTTATAAACTGTTGTTCAGTATTCTTTGACCTACAGCACCTGAATGTCCAACGAGACACCCATTTTAGTTTGTTAATACTATAATTAGGCTTCTCCTATAAGGATAGGAGATTCGGGGTCCTGTGACTAACCCAATAAGGGTGTACATTAGGCTATAAAATTATTTCCAAGAGTAAGAATTTCCAGCCTTTATAAACTGTTGTTCAGTATTCTTTGACCTACAGCACCTGAATGTCCAACGAGACACCCATTTTAGTTTGTTAATACTATAATTAGGCTTCTCCTATAAGGATAGGAGATTCGGGGTCCTGTGACTAACCCAATAAGGGTGTACATTAGGCTATAAAATTATTTCCAAGAGTAAGAATTTCCAGCCTTTATAAACTGTTGTTCAGTATTCTTTGACCTACAACACCTGAATGTCCAACGAGACACCCATTTTAGTTTGTTAATACTATAATTAGGCTTCTCCTATAAGGATAGGAGATTCGGGGTCCTGTGACTAACCCAGTAAGGGTGTACATTAGGCTATAAAATTATTTCCAAGAGTAAGAATTTCCAGCCTTTATAAACTGTTGTTCAGTATTCTTTGACCTACAGCACCTGAATGTCCAACGAGACACCCATTTTAGTTTGTTAATACTATAATTAGGCTTCTCCTATAAGGATAGGAGATTCGGGGTCCTGTGACTAACCCAGTAAGGGTGTACATTAGGCTATAAAATTATTTCCAAGAGTAAGAATTTCCAACCTTTATAAAATGTTGTTCAGTATTCTTTGACCTACACCACCTGAATGTCCAACGAGACACCCATTTTAGTTTGTTAATACTATAATTAGGCTTCTCCTATAAGGATAGGAGATTCGGGGTCCTGTGACTAACCCAGTAAGGGTGTACATTAGGCTATAAAATCATTTCCAAGAGTAAGAATTTCCAGCCTTTATAAACTGTTGTTGAGTATTCTTTGACCTAAAGCACCTGAATGTCCAACGAGACACCCATTTTAGTTTGTTAATACTATAATTAGGCTTATCCTATAAGGATAGGAGATTCGGGGTCCTGTGACTAACCAACCCAATAAGGGTGGTCATTAGGCTATAAAATTATTTCCAAGAGTAAGAATTTCCAGCCTTTATAAACTGTTGTTCAGTATTCTATGACCTACAGCACCTGAATGTCCAACGAGACACCCATTTTAGTTTGTTAATACTATAATTAGGCTTCTCCTATAAGGATAGGAGATTCGGGGTCCTGTGACTAACCCAATAAGGGTGTACATTAGGCTATAAAATTATTTCCAAGAGTAAGAATTTCCAGCCTTTATAAACTGTTGTTCAGTATTCTTTGACCTACAGCACCTGAATGTCCAACGAGACACCCATTTTAGTTTGTTAATACTATAATTAGGCTTCTCCTATAAGGATAGGAGATTCGGGGTCCTGTGACTAACCCAGTAAGGGTGTACATTAGGCTATAAAATTATTTCCAAGAGTAAGAATTTCCAACCTTTATAAAATGTTGTTCAGTATTCTTTGACCTACACCACCTGAATGTCCAACGAGACACCCATTTTAGTTTGTTAATACTATAATTAGGCTTCTCCTATAAGGATAGGAGATTCGGGGTCCTGTGACTAACCCAGTAAGGGTGTACATTAGGCTATAAAATTATTTCCAAGAGTAAGAATTTCCAGCCTTTATAAACTGTTGTTGAGTATTCTTTGACCTAAAGCACCTGAATGTCCAACGAGACACCCATTTTAGTTTGTTAATACTATAATTAGGCTTATCCTATAAGGATAGGAGATTCGGGGTCCTGTGACTAACCCAGTAAGGGTGTACATTAGGCTATAAAATTATTTCCAAGAGTAAGAATTTCCAGCCTTTATAAACTGTTGTTCAGTATTCTTTGACCTACAGCACCTGAATGTCCAACGAGACACCCATTTTAGTTTGTTAATACTATAATTAGGCTTCTCCTATAAGGATAGGAGATTCGGGGTCCTGTGACTAACCCAGTAAGGGTGTACATTAGGCTATAAAATTATTTCCAAGAGTAAGAATTTCCAACCTTTATAAAATGTTGTTCAGTATTCTTTGACCTACACCACCTGAATGTCCAACGAGACACCCATTTTAGTTTGTTAATACTATAATTAGGCTTCTCCTATAAGGATAGGAGATTCGGGGTCCTGTGACTAACCCAGTAAGGGTGTACATTAGGCTATAAAATTATTTCCAAGAGTAAGAATTTCCAGCCTTTATAAACTGTTGTTGAGTATTCTTTGACCTAAAGCACCTGAATGTCCAACGAGACACCCATTTTAGTTTGTTAATACTATAATTAGGCATATCCTATAAGGATAGGAGATTCGGGGTCCTGTGACTAACCTAGTAAGGGTGTACATTAGGCTATAAAATTATTTCCAAGTGTAAGAATTTCCAGCCTTTATAAACTGTTGTTCAGTATTCTTTGACCTACAGCACCTGAATGTCCAACGAGACACCCATTTTAGTTTGTTAATACTATAATTAGGCTTCTCCTATAAGGATAGGAGATTCGGGGTCCTGTGACTAACCCAATAAGGGTGTACATTAGGCTATAAAATTATTTCCAAGAGTAAGAATTTCCAGCCTTTATAAACTGTTGTTCAGTATTCTTTGACCTACAGCACCTGAATGTCCAACGAGACACCCATTTTAGTTTGTTAATACTATAATTAGGCTTCTCCTATAAGGATAGGAGATTCGGGGTCCTGTGACTAACCCAGTAAGGGTGTACATTAGGCTATAAAATTATTTCCAAGAGTAAGAATTTCCAACCTTTATAAAATGTTGTTCAGTATTCTTTAACCTACACCACCTGAATGTCCAACGAGACACCCATTTTAGTTTGTTAATACTATAATTAGGCTTCTCCTATAAGGATAGGAGATTCGGGGTCCTGTGACTAACCCAATAAGGGTGTACATTAGGCTATAAAATTATTTCCAAGAGTAAGAATTTCCAGCCTTTATAAACTGTTGTTCAGTATTCTTTGACCTACAGCACCTGAATGTCCAACGAGACACCCATTTTAGTTTGTTAATACTATAATTAGGCTTCTCCTATAAGGATAGGAGATTCGGGGTCCTGTGACTAACCCAATAAGGGTGTACATTAGGCTATAAAATTATTTCCAAGAGTAAGAATTTCCAGCCTTTACAAACTGTTGTTCAGTATTCTTTGACCTACAGCACCTGAATGTCCAACGAGACACCCATTTTAGTTTGTTAATACTATAATTAGGCTTCTCCTATAAGGATAGGAGATTCGGGGTCCTGTGACTAACCCAGTAAGGGTGTACATTAGGCTATAAAATTATTTCCAAGAGTAAGAATTTCCAACCTTTATAAAATGTTGTTCAGTATTCTTTAACCTACACCACCTGAATGTCCAACGAGACACCCATTTTAGTTTGTTAATACTATAATTAGGCTTCTCCTATAAGGATAGGAGATTCGGGGTCCTGTGACTAACCCAGTAAGGGTGTACATTAGGCTATAAAATTATTTCCAAGAGTAAGAATTTCCAGCCTTTATAAACTGTTGTTGAGTATTCTTTGACCTAAAGCACCTGAATGTCCAACGAGACACCCATTTTAGTTTGTTAATACTATAATTAGGCTTATCCTATAAGGATAGGAGATTCGGGGTCCTGTGACTAACCAACCCAATAAGGGTGTACATTAGGCTATAAAATTATTTCCAAGAGTAAGAATTTCCAGCCTTTATAAACTGTTGTTCAGTATTCTATGACCTACAGCACCTGAATGTCCAACGAGACACCCATTTTAGTTTGTTAATACTATAATTAGGCTTCTCCTATAAGGATAGGAGATTCGGGGTCCTGTGACTAACCCAATAAGGGTGTACATTAGGCTATAAAATTATTTCCAAGAGTAAGAATTTCCAGCGTTTATAAACTGTTGTTCAGTATTCTTTGACCTACAGCACCTGAATGTCCAACGAGACACCCATTTTAGTTTGTTAATACTATAATTAGGCTTCTCCTATAAGGATAGGAGATTCAGGGTCCTGTGACTAACCCAGTAAGGGTGTACATTAGGCTATAAAATTATTTCCAAGAGTAAGAATTTCCAACCTTTATAAAATGTTGTTCAGTATTCTTTGACCTACACCACCTGAATGTCCAACGAGACACCCATTTTAGTTTTTTAATACTATAATTAGGCTTCTCCTATAAGGATAGGAGATTCGGGGTCCTGTGACTAACCCAATAAGGGTGTACATTAGGCTATAAAATTATTTCCAAGAGTAAGAATTTCCAGCCTTTATAAACTGTTGTTCAGTATTCTTTGACCTACACCACCTGAATGTCCAACGAGACACCCATTTTAGTTTGTTAATACTATAATTAGGCTTCTCCTATAAGGATAGGAGATTCGGGGTCCTGTGACTAACCCAATAAGGGTGTACATTAGGCTATAAAATTATTTCCAAGAGTAAGAATTTCCAGCCTTTACAAACTGTTGTTCAGTATTCTTTGACCTACAGCACCTGAATGTCCAACGAGACACCCATTTTAGTTTGTTAATACTATAATTAGGCTTCTCCTATAAGGATAGGAGATTCGGGGTCCTGTGACTAACCCAGTAAGGGTGTACATTAGGCTATAAAATTATTTCCAAGAGTAAGAATTTCCAACCTTTATAAAATGTTGTTCAGTATTCTTTAACCTACACCACCTGAATGTCCAACGAGACACCCATTTTAGTTTGTTAATACTATAATTAGGCTTCTCCTATAAGGATAGGAGATTCGGGGTCCTGTGACTAACCCAGTAAGGGTGTACATTAGGCTATAAAATTATTTCCAAGAGTAAGAATTTCCAGCCTTTATAAACTGTTGTTGAGTATTCTTTGACCTAAAGCACCTGAATGTCCAACGAGACACCCATTTTAGTTTGTTAATACTATAATTAGGCTTATCCTATAAGGATAGGAGATTCGGGGTCCTGTGACTAACCAACCCAATAAGGGTGTACATTAGGCTATAAAATTATTTCCAAGAGTAAGAATTTCCAGCCTTTATAAACTGTTGTTCAGTATTCTATGACCTACAGCACCTGAATGTCCAACGAGACACCCATTTTAGTTTGTTAATACTATAATTAGGCTTCTCCTATAAGGATAGGAGATTCGGGGTCCTGTGACTAACCCAATAAGGGTGTACATTAGGCTATAAAATTATTTCCAAGAGTAAGAATTTCCAGCGTTTATAAACTGTTGTTCAGTATTCTTTGACCTACAGCACCTGAATGTCCAACGAGACACCCATTTTAGTTTGTTAATACTATAATTAAGCTTCTCCTATAAGGATAGGAGATTCAGGGTCCTGTGACTAACCCAGTAAGGGTGTACATTAGGCTATAAAATTATTTCCAAGAGTAAGAATTTCCAACCTTTATAAAATGTTGTTCAGTATTCTTTGACCTACACCACCTGAATGTCCAACGAGACACCCATTTTAGTTTTTTAATACTATAATTAGGCTTCTCCTATAAGGATAGGAGATTCGGGGTCCTGTGACTAACCCAATAAGGGTGTACATAAGGCTATAAAATTATTTCCAAGAGTAAGAATTTCCAGCCTTTATAAACTGTTGTTCAGTATTCTTTGACCTACACCACCTGAATGTCCAACGAGACACCCATTTTAGTTTGTTAATACTATAATTCGGCTTCTCCTATAAGGATAGGAGATTCGGGGTCCTGTGACTAACCCAGTAAGGGTGTACATTAGGCTATAAAATTATTTCCAAGAGTAAGAATTTCCAACCTTTATAAAATGTTGTTCAGTATTCTTTAACCTACACCACCTGAATGTCCAACGAGACACCCATTTTAGTTTGTTAATACTATAATTAGGCTTCTCCTATAAGGATAGGAGATTCGGGGTCCTGTGACTAACCCAGTAAGGGTGTACATTAGGCTATAAAATTATTTCCAAGAGTAAGAATTTCCAGCCTTTATAAACTGTTGTTGAGTATTCTTTGACCTAAAGCACCTGAATGTCCAACGAGACACCCATTTTAGTTTGTTAATACTATAATTAGGCTTATCCTATAAGGATAGGAGATTCGGGGTCCTGTGACTAACCAACCCAATAAGGGTGTACATTAGGCTATAAAATTATTTCCAAGAGTAAGAATTTCCAGCCTTTATAAACTGTTGTTCAGTATTCTATGACCTACAGCACCTGAATGTCCAACGAGACACCCATTTTAGTGTGTTAATACTATAATTAGGCTTCTCCTATAAGGATAGGAGATTCGGGGTCCTGTGACTAACCCAATAAGGGTGTACATTAGGCTATAAAATTATTTCCAAGAGTAAGAATTTCCAGCCTTTATAAACTGTTGTTCAGTATTCTTTGACCTACAGCACCTGAATGTCCAACGAGACACCCATTTTAGTTTGTTAATACTATAATTAGGCTTCTCCTATAAGGATAGGAGATTCAGGGTCCTGTGACTAACCCAGTAAGGGTGTACATTAGGCTATAAAATTATTTCCAAGAGTAAGAATTTCCAACCTTTATAAAATGTTGTTCAGTATTCTTTGACCTACACCACCTGAATGTCCAACGAGACACCCATTTTAGTTTGTTAATACTATAATTAGGCTTCTCCTATAAGGATAGGAGATTCGGGGTCCTGTGACTAACCCAATAAGGGTGTACATTAGGCTATAAAATTATTTCCAAGAGTAAGAATTTCCAGCCTTTATAAACTGTTGTTCAGTATTCTTTGACCTACACCACCTGAATGTCCAACGAGACACCCATTTTAGTTTGTTAATACTATAATTAGGCTTCTCCTATAAGGATAGGAGATTCGGGGTCCTGTGACTAACCCAGTAAGGGTGTACATTAGGCTATAAAATTATTTCCAAGAGTAAGAATTTCCAACCTTTATAAAATGTTGTTCAGTATTCTTTAACCTACACCACCTGAATGTCCAACGAGACACCCATTTTAGTTTGTTAATACTATAATTAGGCTTCTCCTATAAGGATAGGAGATTCGGGGTCCTGTGACTAACCCAGTAAGGGTGTACATTAGGCTATAAAATTATTTCCAAGAGTAAGAATTTCCAGCCTTTATAAACTGTTGTTGAGTATTCTTTGACCTAAAGCACCTGAATGTCCAACGAGACACCCATTTTAGTTTGTTAATACTATAATTAGGCTTATCCTATAAGGATAGGAGATTCGGGGTCCTGTGACTAACCAACCCAATAAGGGTGTACATTAGGCTATAAAATTATTTCCAAGAGTAAGAATTTCCAGCCTTTATAAACTGTTGTTCAGTATTCTATGACCTACAGCACCTGAATGTCCAACGAGACACCCATTTTAGTTTGTTAATACTATAATTAGGCTTCTCCTATAAGGATAGGAGATTCGGGGTCCTGTGACTAACCCAATAAGGGTGTACATTAGGCTATAAAATTATTTCCAAGAGTAAGAATTTCCAGCCTTTATAAACTGTTGTTCAGTATTCTTTGACCTACAGCACCTGAATGTCCAACGAGACACCCATTTTAGTTTGTTAATACTATAATTAGGCTTCTCCTATAAGGATAGGAGATTCAGGGTCCTGTGACTAACCCAGTAAGGGTGTACATTAGGCTATAAAATTATTTCCAAGAGTAAGAATTTCCAACCTTTATAAAATGTTGTTCAGTATTCTTTGACCTACACCACCTGAATGTCCAACGAGACACCCATTTTAGTTTGTTAATACTATAATTAGGCTTCTCCTATAAGGATAGGAGATTCGGGGTCCTGTGACTAACCCAATAAGGGTGTACATTAGGCTATAAAATTATTTCCAAGAGTAAGAATTTCCAGCCTTTATAAACTGTTGTTCAGTATTCTTTGACCTACACCACCTGAATGTCCAACGAGACACCCATTTTAGTTTGTTAATACTATAATTAGGCTTCTCCTATAAGGATAGGAGATTCGGGGTCCTGTGACTAACCCAGTAAGGGTGTACATTAGGCTATAAAATTATTTCCAAGAGTAAGAATTTCCAGCCTTTATAAACTGTTGTTCAGTATTCTTTGACCTACAGCACCTGAATGTCCAACGAGACACCCATTTTAGTTTGTTTATACTATAATTAGGCTTCTCCTATAAGGATAGGAGATTCGGGGTCCTGTGACTAACCCAGTAAGGGTGTACATTAGGCTATAAAATTATTTCCAAGAGTAAGAATTTCCAACCTTTATAAAATGTTGTTCAGTATTCTTTAACCTACACCACCTGAATGTCCAACGAGACACCCATTTTAGTTTGTTAATACTATAATTAGGCTTCTCCTATAAGGATAGGAGATTCGGGGTCCTGTGACTAACCCAGTAAGGGTGTACATTAGGCTATAAAATTATTTCCAAGAGTAAGAATTTCCAGCCTTTATAAACTGTTGTTGAGTATTCTTTGACCTAAAGCACCTGAATGTCCAACGAGACACCCATTTTAGTTTGTTAATACTATAATTAGGCTTATCCTATAAGGATAGGAGATTCGGGGTCCTGTGACTAACCAACCCAATAAGGGTGTTCATTAGGCTATAAAATTATTTCCAAGAGTAAGAATTTCCAGCCTTTATAAACTGTTGTTCAGTATTCTATGACCTACAGCACCTGAATGTCCAACGAGACACCCATTTTAGTTTGTTAATACTATAATTAGGCTTCTCCTATAAGGATAGGAGATTCGGGGTCCTGTGACTAACCCAATAAGGGTGTACATTAGGCTATAAAATTATTTCCAAGAGTAAGAATTTCCAGCCTTTATAAACTGTTGTTCAGTATTCTTTGACCTACAGCACCTGAATATCCAACGAGACACCCATTTTAGTTTGTTAATACTATAATTAGGCTTCTCCTATAAGGATAGGAGATTCAGGGTCCTGTGACTAACCCAGTAAGGGTGTACATTAGGCTATAAAATTATTTCCAAGAGTAAGAATTTCCAACCTTTATAAAATGTTGTTCAGTATTCTTTGACCTACACCACCTGAATGTCCAACGAGACACCCATTTTAGTTTGTTAATACTATAATTAGGCTTCTCCTATAAGGATAGGAGATTCGGGGTCCTGTGACTAACCCAATAAGGGTGTACATTAGGCTATAAAATTATTTCCAAGAGTAAGAATTTCCAGCCTTTATAAACTGTTGTTCAGTATTCTTTGACCTACACCACCTGAATGTCCAACGAGACACCCATTTTAGTTTGTTAATACTATAATTAGGCTTCTCCTATAAGGATAGGAGATTCGGGGTCCTGTGACTAACCCAGTAAGGGTGTACATTAGGCTATAAAATTATTTCCAAGAGTAAGAATTTCCAGCCTTTATAAACTGTTGTTCAGTATTCTTTGACCTACAGCACCTGAATGTCCAACGAGACACCCATTTTAGTTTGTTTATACTATAATTAGGCTTCTCCTATAAGGATAGGAGATTCGGGGTCCTGTGACTAACCCAGTAAGGGTGTACATTAGGCTATAAAATTATTTCCAAGAGTAAGAATTTCCAACCTTTATAAAATGTTGTTCAGTATTCTTTAACCTACACCACCTGAATGTCCAACGAGACACCCATTTTAGTTTGTTAATACTATAATTAGGCTTCTCCTATAAGGATAGGAGATTCGGGGTCCTGTGACTAACCCAGTAAGGGTGTACATTAGGCTATAAAATTATTTCCAAGAGTAAGAATTTCCAGCCTTTATAAACTGTTGTTGAGTATTCTTTGACCTAAAGCACCTGAATGTCCAACGAGACACCCATTTTAGTTTGTTAATACTATAATTAGGCTTATCCTATAAGGATAGGAGATTCGGGGTCCTGTGACTAACCAACCCAATAAGGGTGTACATTAGGCTATAAAATTATTTCCAAGAGTAAGAATTTCCAGCCTTTATAAACTGTTGTTCAGTATTCTATGACCTACAGCACCTGAATGTCCAACGAGACACCCATTTTAGTTTGTTAATACTATAATTAGGCTTCTCCTATAAGGATAGGAGATTCGGGGTCCTGTGACTAACCCAATAAGGGTGTACATTAGGCTATAAAATTATTTCCAAGAGTAAGAATTTCCAGCCTTTATAAACTGTTGTTCAGTATTCTTTGACCTACAGCACCTGAATGTCCAACGAGACACCCATTTTAGTTTGTTAATACTATAATTAGGCTTCTCCTATAAGGATAGGAGATTCAGGGTCCTGTGACTAACCCAGTAAGGGTGTACATTAGGCTATAAAATTATTTCCAAGAGTAAGAATTTCCAACCTTTATAAAATGTTGTTCAGTATTCTTTGACCTACACCACCTGAATGTCCAACGAGACACCCATTTTAGTTTGTTAATACTATAATTAGGCTTCTCCTATAAGGATAGGAGATTCGGGGTCCTGTGACTAACCCAGTAAGGGTGTACATTAGGCTATAAAATTATTTCCAAGAGTAAGAATTTCCAGCCTTTATAAACTGTTGTTGAGTATTCTTTGACCTAAAGCACCTGAATGTCCAACGAGACACCCATTTTAGTTTGTTAATACTATAATTAGGCTTATCCTATAAGGATAGGAGATTCGGGGTCCTGTGACTAACCAACCCAATAAGGGTGTACATTAGGCTATAAAATTATTTCCAAGAGTAAGAATTTCCAGCCTTTATAAACTGTTGTTCAGTATTCTATGACCTACAGCACCTGAATGTCCAACGAGACACCCATTTTAGTTTGTTAATACTATAATTAGGCTTCTCCTATAAGGATAGGAGATTCGGGGTCCTGTGACTAACCCAATAAGGGTGTACATTAGGCTATAAAATTATTTCCAAGAGTAAGAATTTCCAGCCTTTATAAACTGTTGTTCAGTATTCTTTGACCTACACCACCTGAATGTCCAACGAGACACCCATTTTAGTTTGTTAATACTATAATTAGGCTTCTCCTATAAGGATAGGAGATTCAGGGTCCTGTGACTAACCCAGTAAGGGTGTACATTAGGCTATAAAATTATTTCCAAGAGTAAGAATTTCCAACCTTTATAAAATGTTGTTCAGTATTCTTTGACCTACACCACCTGAATGTCCAACGAGACACCCATTTTAGTTTGTTAATACTATAATTAGGCTTCTCCTATAAGGATAGGAGATTCGGGGTCCTGTGACTAACCCAGTAAGGGTGTACATTAGGCTATAAAATTATTTCCAAGAGTAAGAATTTCCAGCCTTTATAAACTGTTGTTGAGTATTCTTTGACCTAAAGCACCTGAATGTCCAACGAGACACCCATTTTAGTTTGTTAATACTATAATTAGGCTTATCCTATAAGGATAGGAGATTCGGGGTCCTGTGACTAACCAACCCAATAAGGGTGTACATTAGGCTATAAAATTATTTCCAAGAGTAAGAATTTCCAGCCTTTATAAACTGTTGTTCAGTATTCTATGACCTACAGCACCTGAATGTCCAACGAGACACCCATTTTAGTTTGTTAATACTATAATTAGGCTTCTCCTATAAGGATAGGAGATTCGGGGTCCTGTGACTAACCCAATAAGGGTGTACATTAGGCTATAAAATTATTTCCAAGAGTAAGAATTTCCAGCCTTTATAAACTGTTGTTCAGTATTCTTTGACCTACACCACCTGAATGTCCAACGAGACACCCATTTTAGTTTGTTAATACTATAATTAGGCTTCTCCTATAAGGATAGGAGATTCAGGGTCCTGTGACTAACCCAGTAAGGGTGTACATTAGGCTATAAAATTATTTCCAAGAGTAAGAATTTCCAACCTTTATAAAATGTTGTTCAGTATTCTTTGACCTACACCACCTGAATGTCCAACGAGACACCCATTTTAGTTTGTTAATACTATAATTAGGCTTCTCCTATAAGGATAGGAGATTCGGGGTCCTGTGACTAACCCAGTAAGGGTGTACATTAGGCTATAAAATTATTTCCAAGAGTAAGAATTTCCAGCCTTTATAAACTGTTGTTGAGTATTCTTTGACCTAAAGCACCTGAATGTCCAACGAGACACCCATTTTAGTTTGTTAATACTATAATTAGGCTTATCCTATAAGGATAGGAGATTCGGGGTCCTGTGACTAACCAACCCAATAAGGGTGTACATTAGGCTATAAAATTATTTCCAAGAGTAAGAATTTCCAGCCTTTATAAACTGTTGTTCAGTATTCTATGACCTACAGCACCTGAATGTCCAACGAGACACCCATTTTAGTTTGTTAATACTATAATTAGGCTTCTCCTATAAGGATAGGAGATTCGGGGTCCTGTGACTAACCCAATAAGGGTGTACATTAGGCTATAAATTATTTCCAAGAGTAAGAATTTCCAGCCTTTATAAACTGTTGTTCAGTATTCTTTGACCTACACCACCTGAATGTCCAACGAGACACCCATTTTAGTTTGTTAATACTATAATTAGGCTTCTCCTATAAGGATAGGAGATTCGGGGTCCTGTGACTAACCCAGTAAGGGTGTAAATTAGGCTATAAAATTATTTCCAAGAGTAAGAATTTCCAGCCTTTATAAACTGTTGTTCAGTATTCTTTGACCTACAGCACCTGAATGTCCAACGAGACACCCATTTTAGTTTGTTAATACTATAATTAGGCTTCTCCTATAAGGATAGGAGATTCGGGGTCCTGTGACTAACCCAATAAGGGTGTACATTAGGCTATAAAATTATTTCCAAGAGTAAGAATTTCCAGCCTTTATAAACTTTTATTCAGTATTCTTTGACCTACAGTACCTGAATGTCCAACGAGACACCCATTTTAGTTTGTTAATACTATAATTAGGCTTCTCCTATATGGATAGGAGATTCGGGGTCCTGTGACTAACCAACCCAATAAGGGTGTACATTAGGCTATAAAATTATTTCCAAGAGTAAGAATTTCCAGCCTTTATAAACTGTTGTTCAGTATTCTTTGACCTACAGCACCTGAATGTCCAACGAGACACCCATTTTAGTTTGTTAATACTATAATTAGGCTTCTCCTATAAGGATAGGAGATTCGGGGTCCTGTGACTAACCCAATAAGGGTGTACATTAGGCTATAAAATTATTTCCAAGAGTAAGAATTTCCAGCCTTTATAAACTGTTGTTCAGTATTCTTTGACCTACACCACCTGAATGTCCAACGAGACACCCATTTTAGTTTGTTAATACTATAATTAGGCTTCTCCTATAAGGATAGGAGATTCGGGGTCTTGTGACTAACCCAGTAAGGGTGTACATTAGGCTATAAAATTATTTCCAAGAGTAAGAATTTCCAGCCTTTATAAACTGTTGTTCAGTATTCTTTGACCTACAGCACCTGAATGTCCAACGAGACACCCATTTTAGTTTGTTAATACTATAATTAGGCTTCTCCTATAAGGATAGGAGATTCGGGGTCCTGTGACTAACCCAGTAAGGGTGTACATTAGGCTATAAAATTATTTCCAAGAGTAAGAATTTCCAACCTTTATAAAATGTTGTTCAGTATTCTTTGACCTACACCACCTGAATGTCCAACGAGACACCCATTTTAGTTTGTTAATACTATAATTAGGCTTCTCCTATAAGGATAGGAGATTCGGGGTCCTGTGACTAACCCAGTAAGGGTGTACATTAGGCTATAAAATTATTTCCAAGAGTAAGAATTTCCAGCCTTTATAAACTGTTGTTGAGTATTCTTTGACCTAAAGCACCTGAATGTCCAACGAGACACCCATTTTAGTTTGTTAATACTATAATTAGGCTTATCCTATAAGGATAGGAGATTCGGGGTCCTGTGACTAACCCAGTAAGGGTGTACATTAGGCTATAAAATTATTTCCAAGAGTAAGAATTTCCAGCCTTTATAAACTGTTGTTCAGTATTCTTTGACCTACAGCACCTGAATGTCCAACGAGACACACATTTTAGTTTGTTAATACTATAATTACGCTTCTCCTATAAGGATAGGAGATTCGGGGTCCTGTGACTAACCCAATAAGGGTGTACATTAGGCTATAAAATTATTTCCAAGAGTAAGAATTTCCAGCCTTTATAAACTGTTGTTCAGTATTCTTTGACCTACACCACCTGAATGTCCAACGAGACACCCATTTTAGTTTGTTAATACTATAATTAGGCTTCTCCTATAAGGATAGGAGATTCGGGGTCCTGTGACTAACCCAATAAGGGTGTACATTAGGCTATAAAATTATTTCCAAGAGTAAGAATTTCCAGCCTTTATAAACTGTTGTTCAGTATTCTTTGACCTACAGCACCTGAATGTCCAACGAGACACACATTTTAGTTTGTTAATACTATAATTACGCTTCTCCTATAAGGATAGGAGATTCGGGGTCCTGTGACTAACCCAATAAGGGTGTACATTAGGCTATAAAATTATTTCCAAGAGTAAGAATTTCCAGCCTTTATAAACTGTTGTTCAGTATTCTTTGACCTACACCACCTGAATGTCCAACGAGACACCCATTTTAGTTTGTTAATACTATAATTAGGCTTCTCCTATAAGGATAGGAGATTCGGGGTCCTGTGACTAACCCAGTAAGGGTGTACATTAGGCTATAAAATTATTTCCAAGAGTAAGAATTTCCAGCCTTTATAAACTGTTGTTCAGTATTCTTTGACCTACAGCACCTGAATGTCCAACGAGACACCCATTTTAGTTTGTTAATACTATAATTAGGCTTCTCCTATAAGGATAGGAGATTCGGGGTCCTGTGACTAACCCAGTAAGGGTGTACATTAGGCTATAAAATTATTTCCAAGAGTAAGAATTTCCAACCTTTATAAAATGTTGTTTAGTATTCTTTGACCTACACCACCTGAATGTCCAACGAGACACCCATTTTAGTTTGTTAATACTATAATTAGGCTTCTCCTATAAGGATAGGAGATTCGGGGTCCTGTGACTAACCCAGTAAGGGTGTACATTAGGCTATAAAATTATTTCCAAGAGTAAGAATTTCCAGCCTTTATAAACTGTTGTTGAGTATTCTTTGACCTAAAGCACCTGAATGTCCAACGAGACACCCATTTTAGTTTGTTAATACTATAATTAGGCTTATCCTATAAGGATAGGAGATTCGGGGTCCTGTGACTAACCAACCCAATAAGGGTGTACATTAGGCTATAAGATTATTTCCAAGAGTAAGAATTTCCAGCCTTTATAAACTGTTGTTCAGTATTCTATGACCTACAGCACCTGAATGTCCAACGAGACACCCATTTTAGTTTGTTAATACTATAATTAGGCTTCTCCTATAAGGATAGGAGATTCGGGGTCCTGTGACTAACCCAATAAAGGTGTACATTAGGCTATAAAATTATTTCCAAGAGTAAGAATTTCCAGCCTTTATAAACTGTTGTTCAGTATTCTTTGACCTACAGCACCTGAATGTCCAACGAGACACCCATTTTAGTTTGTTAATACTATAATTAGGCTTCTCCTATAAGGATAGGAGATTCGGGGTCCTGTGACTAACCCAGTAAGGGTGTACATTAGGCTATAAAATTATTTCCAAGAGTAAGAATTTCCAACCTTTATAAAATGTTGTTTAGTATTCTTTGACCTACACCACCTGAATGTCCAACGAGACACCCATTTTAGTTTGTTAATACTATAATTAGGCTTCTCCTATAAGGATAGGAGATTCGGGGTCCTGTGACTAACCCAGTAAGGGTGTACATTAGGCTATAAAATTATTTCCAAGAGTAAGAATTTCCAGCCTTTATAAACTGTTGTTGAGTATTCTTTGACCTAAAGCACCTGAATGTCCAACGAGACACCCATTTTAGTTTGTTAATACTATAATTAGGCTTATCCTATAAGGATAGGAGATTCGGGGTCCTGTGACTAACCAACCCAATAAGGGTGTACATTAGGCTATAAGATTATTTCCAAGAGTAAGAATTTCCAGCCTTTATAAACTGTTGTTCAGTATTCTATGACCTACAGCACCTGAATGTCCAACGAGACACCCATTTTAGTTTGTTAATACTATAATTAGGCTTCTCCTATAAGGATAGGAGATTCGGGGTCCTGTGACTAACCCAGTAAGGGTGTACATTAGGCTATAAAATTATTTCCAAGAGTAAGAATTTCCAGCCTTTATAAACTGTTGTTCAGTATTCTTTGACCTACAGCACCTGAATGTCCAACGAGACACCCATTTTAGTTTGTTAATACTATAATTAGGCTTCTCCTATAAGGATAGGAGATTCGGGGTCCTGTGACTAACCCAGTAAGGGTGTACATTAGGCTATAAAATTATTTCCAAGAGTAAGAATTTCCAACCTTTATAAAATGTTGTTTAGTATTCTTTGACCTACACCACCTGAATGTCCAACGAGACACCCATTTTAGTTTGTTAATACTATAATTAGGCTTCTCCTATAAGGATAGGAGATTCGGGGTCCTGTGACTAACCCAGTAAGGGTGTACATTAGGCTATAAAATTATTTCCAAGAGTAAGAATTTCCAGCCTTTATAAACTGTTGTTGAGTATTCTTTGACCTAAAGCACCTGAATGTCCAACGAGACACCCATTTTAGTTTGTTAATACTATAATTAGGCTTATCCTATAAGGATAGGAGATTCGGGGTCCTGTGACTAACCAACCCAATAAGGGTGTACATTAGGCTATAAGATTATTTCCAAGAGTAAGAATTTCCAGCCTTTATAAACTGTTGTTCAGTATTCTATGACCTACAGCACCTGAATGTCCAACGAGACACCCATTTTAGTTTGTTAATACTATAATTAGGCTTCTCCTATAAGGATAGGAGATTCGGGGTCCTGTGACTAACCCAATAAAGGTGTACATTAGGCTATAAAATTATTTCCAAGAGTAAGAATTTCCAGCCTTTATAAACTGTTGTTCAGTATTCTTTGACCTACAGCACCTGAATGTCCAACGAGACACCCATTTTAGTTTGTTAATACTATAATTAGGCTTCTCCTATAAGGATAGGAGATTCGGGGTCCTGTGACTAACCCAGTAAGGGTGTACATTAGGCTATAAAATTATTTCCAAGAGTAAGAATTTCCAACCTTTATAAAATGTTGTTCAGTATTCTTTGACCTACACCACCTGAATGTCCAACGAGACACCCATTTTAGTTTGTTAATACTATAATTAGGCTTCTCCTATAAGGATAGGAGATTCGGGGTCCTGTGACTAACCCAGTAAGGGTGTACATTAGGCTATAAAATTATTTCCAAGAGTAAGAATTTCCAGCCTTTATAAACTGTTGTTCAGTATTCTTTGACCTACAGCACCTGAATGTCCAACGAGACACCCATTTTAGTTTGTTAATACTATAATTAGGCTTCTCCTATAAGGATAGGAGATTCGGGGTCCTGTGACTAACCCAATAAAGGTGTACATTAGGCTATAAAATTATTTCCAAGAGTAAGAATTTCCAGCCTTTATAAACTGTTGTTCAGTATTCTTTGACCTACAGCACCTGAATGTCCAACGAGACACCCATTTTAGTTTGTTAATACTATAATTAGGCTTCTCCTATAAGGATAGGAGATTCGGGGTCCTGTGACTAACCCAGTAAGGGTGTATATTAGGCTATAAAATTATTTCCAAGAGTAAGAATTTCCAACCTTTATAAAATGTTGTTCAGTATTCTTTGACCTACACCACCTGAATGTCCAACGAGACACCCATTTTAGTTTGTTAATACTATAATTAGGCTTCTCCTATAAGGATAGGAGATTCGGGGTCCTGTGACTAACCCAGTAAGGGTGTACATTAGGCTATAAAATTATTTCCAAGAGTAAGAATTTCCAGCCTTTATAAACTGTTGTTCAGTATTCTTTGACCAACAGCACCTGAATGTCCAACGAGACACCCATTTTAGTTTGTTAATACTATAATTAGGCTTCTCCTATAAGGATAGGAGATTCGGGGTCCTGTGACTAACCCAGTAAGGGTGTACATTAGGCTATAAAATTATTTCCAAGAGTAAGAATTTCCAGCCTTTATAAACTGTTGTTCAGTATTCTTTGACCAACAGCACCTGAATGTCCAACGAGACACCCATTTTAGTTTGTTAATACTATAATTAGGCTTCTCCTATAAGGATAGGAGATTCGGGGTCCTGTGACTAACCCAGTAAGGGTGTACATTAGGCTATAAAATTATTTCCAAGAGTAAGAATTTCCAACCTTTATAAAATGTTGTTCAGTATTCTTTGACCTACACCACTTGAATGTCCAACGAGCAACCCATTTTAGTTTGTTAATACTATAATTAGGCTTCTCCTATAAGGATAGGAGATTCGGGGTCCTGTGACTAACCCAGTAAGGGTGTACATTAGGCTATAAAATTATTTCCAAGAGTAAGAATTTCCAGCCTTTATAAACTGTTGTTCAGTATTCTTTGACCAACAGCACCTGAATGTCCAACGAGACACCCATTTTAGTTTGTTAATACTATAATTAGGCTTCTCCTATAAGGATAGGAGATTCGGGGTCCTGTGACTAACCCAGTAAGGGTGTACATTAGGCTATAAAATTATTTCCAAGAGTAAGAATTTCCAGCCTTTATAAACTATTGTTGAGTATTCTTTGACCTAAAGCACCTGAATGTCCAACGAGACACCCATTTTAGTTTGTTAATACTATTATTAGGCTTATCCTATAAGGATAGGAGATTCGGGGTCCTGTGACTAACCAACCCAATAAGGGTGTACATTAGGCTATAAAATTATTTCCAAGAGTAAGAATTTCCAGCCTTTATAAACTGTTGTTCAGTATTCTATGACCTAAAGCACCTGAATGTCCAACGAGACACCCATTTTAGTTTGTTAATACTATAATTAGGCTTCTCCTATAAGGATAGGAGATTCGGGGTCCTGTGACTAACCCAATAAAGGTGTACATTAGGCTATAAAATTATTTCCAAGAGTAAGAATTTCCAGCCTTTATAAACTGTTGTTCAGTATTCTTTGACCTACAGCACCTGAATGTCCAACGAGACACCCATTTTAGTTTGTTAATACTATAATTACGCTTCTCCTATAAGGATAGGAGATTCGGGGTCCTGTGACTAACCCAATAAGGGTGTACATTAGGCTATAAAATTATTTCCAAGAGTAAGAATTTCCAGCCTTTATAAACTGTTGTTCAGTATTCTTTGACCTACACCACCTGAATGTCCAACGAGACACCCATTTTAGTTTGTTAATACTATAATTAGGCTTCTCCTATAAGGATAGGAGATTCGGGGTCCTGTGACTAACCCAGTAAGGGTGTACATTAGGCTATAAAATTATTTCCAAGAGTAAGAATTTCCAACCTTTATAAAATGTTGTTTAGTATTCTTTGACCTACACCACCTGAATGTCCAACGAGACACCCATTTTAGTTTGTTAATACTATAATTAGGCTTCTCCTATAAGGATAGGAGATTCGGGGTCCTGTGACTAACCCAATAAGGGTGTACATTAGGCTATAAAATTATTTCCAAGAGTAAGAATTTCCAGCCTTTATAAACTGTTGTTCAGTATTCTTTGACCTACAGCACCTGAATGTCCAACGAGACACCCATTTTAGTTTGTTAATACTATAATTAGGCTTCTCCTATAAGGATAGGAGATTCGGGGTCCTGTGACTAACCCAGTAAGGGTGTACATTAGGCTATAAAATTATTTCCAAGAGTAAGAATTTCCAACCTTTATAAAATGTTGTTTAGTATTCTTTGACCTACACCACCTGAATGTCCAACGAGACACCCATTTTAGTTTGTTAATACTATAATTACGCTTCTCCTATAAGGATAGGAGATTCGGGGTCCTGTGACTAACCCAGTAAGGGTGTACATTAGGCTATAAAATTATTTCCAAGAGTAAGAATTTCCAGCCTTTATAAACTGTTGTTCAGTATTCTTTGACCTACAGCACCTGAATGTCCAACGAGACACCCATTTTAGTTTGTTAATACTATAATTAGGCTTCTCCTATAAGGATAGGAGATTCGGGGTCCTGTGACTAACCCAATAAGGGTGTACATTAGGCTATAAAATTATTTCCAAGAGTAAGAATTTCCAGCCTTTATAAACTGTTGTTCAGTATTCTTTGACCTACAGCACCTGAATGTCCAACGAGACACACATTTTAGTTTGTTAATACTATAATTACGCTTCTCCTATAAGGATAGGAGATTCGGGGTCCTGTGACTAACCCAATAAGGGTGTACATTAGGCTATAAAATTATTTCCAAGAGTAAGAATTTCCAGCCTTTATAAACTGTTGTTCAGTATTCTTTGACCTACACCACCTGAATGTCCAACGAGACACCCATTTTAGTTTGTTAATACTATAATTAGGCTTCTCCTATAAGGATAGGAGATTCGGGGTCCTGTGACTAACCCAGTAAGGGTGTACATTAGGCTATAAAATTATTTCCAAGAGTAAGAATTTCCAGCCTTTATAAACTGTTGTTCAGTATTCTTTGACCTACAGCACCTGAATGTCCAACGAGACACCCATTTTAGTTTGTTAATACTATAATTAGGCTTCTCCTATAAGGATAGGAGATTCGGGGTCCTGTGACTAACCCAGTAAGGGTGTACATTAGGCTATAAAATTATTTCCAAGAGTAAGAATTTCCAACCTTTATAAAATGTTGTTTAGTATTCTTTGACCTACACCACCTGAATGTCCAACGAGACACCCATTTTAGTTTGTTAATACTATAATTAGGCTTCTCCTATAAGGATAGGAGATTCGGGGTCCTGTGACTAACCCAGTAAGGGTGTACATTAGGCTATAAAATTATTTCCAAGAGTAAGAATTTCCAGCCTTTATAAACTGTTGTTGAGTATTCTTTGACCTAAAGCACCTGAATGTCCAACGAGACACCCATTTTAGTTTGTTAATACTATAATTAGGCTTATCCTATAAGGATAGGAGATTCGGGGTCCTGTGACTAACCAACCCAATAAGGGTGTACATTAGGCTATAAGATTATTTCCAAGAGTAAGAATTTCCAGCCTTTATAAACTGTTGTTCAGTATTCTATGACCTACAGCACCTGAATGTCCAACGAGACACCCATTTTAGTTTGTTAATACTATAATTAGGCTTCTCCTATAAGGATAGGAGATTCGGGGTCCTGTGACTAACCCAATAAAGGTGTACATTAGGCTATAAAATTATTTCCAAGAGTAAGAATTTCCAGCCTTTATAAACTGTTGTTCAGTATTCTTTGACCTACAGCACCTGAATGTCCAACGAGACACCCATTTTAGTTTGTTAATACTATAATTAGGCTTCTCCTATAAGGATAGGAGATTCGGGGTCCTGTGACTAACCCAGTAAGGGTGTACATTAGGCTATAAAATTATTTCCAAGAGTAAGAATTTCCAACCTTTATAAAATGTTGTTCAGTATTCTTTGACCTACACCACCTGAATGTCCAACGAGACACCCATTTTAGTTTGTTAATACTATAATTAGGCTTCTCCTATAAGGATAGGAGATTCGGGGTCCTGTGACTAACCCAGTAAGGGTGTACATTAGGCTATAAAATTATTTCCAAGAGTAAGAATTTCCAGCCTTTATAAACTGTTGTTCAGTATTCTTTGACCTACAGCACCTGAATGTCCAACGAGACACCCATTTTAGTTTGTTAATACTATAATTAGGCTTCTCCTATAAGGATAGGAGATTCGGGGTCCTGTGACTAACCCAATAAAGGTGTACATTAGGCTATAAAATTATTTCCAAGAGTAAGAATTTCCAGCCTTTATAAACTGTTGTTCAGTATTCTTTGACCTACAGCACCTGAATGTCCAACGAGACACCCATTTTAGTTTGTTAATACTATAATTAGGCTTCTCCTATAAGGATAGGAGATTCGGGGTCCTGTGACTAACCCAGTAAGGGTGTACATTAGGCTATAAAATTATTTCCAAGAGTAAGAATTTCCAACCTTTATAAAATGTTGTTCAGTATTCTTTGACCTACACCACCTGAATGTCCAACGAGACACCCATTTTAGTTTGTTAATACTATAATTAGGCTTCTCCTATAAGGATAGGAGATTCGGGGTCCTGTGACTAACCCAGTAAGGGTGTACATTAGGCTATAAAATTATTTCCAAGAGTAAGAATTTCCAGCCTTTATAAACTGTTGTTCAGTATTCTTTGACCAACAGCACCTGAATGTCCAACGAGACACCCATTTTAGTTTGTTAATACTATAATTAGGCTTCTCCTATAAGGATAGGAGATTCGGGGTCCTGTGACTAACCCAGTAAGGGTGTACATTAGGCTATAAAATTATTTCCAAGAGTAAGAATTTCCAGCCTTTATAAACTGTTGTTCAGTATTCTTTGACCAACAGCACCTGAATGTCCAACGAGACACCCATTTTAGTTTGTTAATACTATAATTAGGCTTCTCCTATAAGGATAGGAGATTCGGGGTCCTGTGACTAACCCAGTAAGGGTGTACATTAGGCTATAAAATTATTTCCAAGAGTAAGAATTTCCAACCTTTATAAAATGTTGTTCAGTATTCTTTGACCTACACCACCTGAATGTCCAACGAGCAACCCATTTTAGTTTGTTAATACTATAATTAGGCTTCTCCTATAAGGATAGGAGATTCGGGGTCCTGTGACTAACCCAGTAAGGGTGTACATTAGGCTATAAAATTATTTCCAAGAGTAAGAATTTCCAGCCTTTATAAACTGTTGTTCAGTATTCTTTGACCAACAGCACCTGAATGTCCAACGAGACACCCATTTTAGTTTGTTAATACTATAATTAGGCTTCTCCTATAAGGATAGGAGATTCGGGGTCCTGTGACTAACCCAGTAAGGGTGTACATTAGGCTATAAAATTATTTCCAAGAGTAAGAATTTCCAGCCTTTATAAACTATTGTTGAGTATTCTTTGACCTAAAGCACCTGAATGTCCAACGAGACACCCATTTTAGTTTGTTAATACTATTATTAGGCTTATCCTATAAGGATAGGAGATTCGGGGTCCTGTGACTAACCAACCCAATAAGGGTGTACATTAGGCTATAAAATTATTTCCAAGAGTAAGAATTTCCAGCCTTTATAAACTGTTGTTCAGTATTCTATGACCTACAGCACCTGAATGTCCAACGAGACACCCATTTTAGTTTGTTAATACTATAATTAGGCTTCTCCTATAAGGATAGGAGATTCGGGGTCCTGTGACTAACCCAATAAAGGTGTACATTAGGCTATAAAATTATTTCCAAGAGTAAGAATTTCCAGCCTTTATAAACTGTTGTTCAGTATTCTTTGACCTACAGCACCTGAATGTCCAACGAGACACCCATTTTAGTTTGTTAATACTATAATTACGCTTCTCCTATAAGGATAGGAGATTCGGGGTCCTGTGACTAACCCAATAAGGGTGTACATTAGGCTATAAAATTATTTCCAAGAGTAAGAATTTCCAGCCTTTATAAACTGTTGTTCAGTATTCTTTGACCTACACCACCTGAATGTCCAACGAGACACCCATTTTAGTTTGTTAATACTATAATTAGGCTTCTCCTATAAGGATAGGAGATTCGGGGTCCTGTGACTAACCCAGTAAGGGTGTACATTAGGCTATAAAATTATTTCCAAGAGTAAGAATTTCCAGCCTTTATAAACTGTTGTTCAGTATTCTTTGACCTACAGCACCTGAATGTCCAACGAGACACCCATTTTAGTTTGTTAATACTATAATTAGGCTTCTCCTATAAGGATAGGAGATTCGGGGTCCTGTGACTAACCTAGTAAGGGTGTACATTAGGCTATAAAATTATTTCCAAGAGTAAGAATTTCCAACCTTTATAAAATGTTGTTTAGTATTCTTTGACCTACACCACCTGAATGTCCAACGAGACACCCATTTTAGTTTGTTAATACTATAATTAGGCTTCTCCTATAAGGATAGGAGATTCGGGGTCCTGTGACTAACCCAGTAAGGGTGTACTTTAGGCTATAAAATTATTTCCAAGAGTAAGAATTTCCAGCCTTTATAAACTGTTGTTGAGTATTCTTTGACCTAAAGCACCTGAATGTCCAACGAGACACCCATTTTAGTTTGTTAATACTATAATTAGGCTTATCCTATAAGGATAGGAGATTCGGGGTCCTGTGACTAACCAACCCAATAAGGGTGTACATTAGGCTATAAAATTATTTCCAAGAGTAAGAATTTCCAGCCTTTATAAACTGTTGTTCAGTATTCTATGACCTACAGCACCTGAATGTCCAACGAGACACCCATTTTAGTTTGTTAATACTATAATTAGGCTTCTCCTATAAGGATAGGAGATTCGGGGTCCTGTGACTAACCCAATAAAGGTGTACATTAGGCTATAAAATTATTTCCAAGAGTAAGAATTTCCAGCCTTTATAAACTGTTGTTCAGTATTCTTTGACCTACACCGCCTGAATGTCCAACAAGACACCCATTTTAGTTTGTTAATACTATAATTAGGCTTCTCCTATAAGGATAGGAGATTCGGGGTCCTGTGACTAACCCAGTAAGGGTGTACATTAGGCTATATAATTATTTCCAAGAGTAAGAATTTCCAACCTTTATAAAATGTTGTTCAGTATTCTTTGACCTACACCACCTGAATGTCCAACGAGACACCCATTTTACTTTGTTAATACTATAATTAGGCTTCTCCTATAAGGATAGGAGATTCGGGGTCCTGTGACTAACCCAGTAAGGGTGTACATTAGGCTATAAAATTATTTCCAAGAGTAAGAATTTCCAGCCTTTATAAACTGTTGTTGAGTATTCTTTGACCTAAAGCACCTGAATGTCCAACGAGACACCCATTTTAGTTTGTTAATACTATAATTAGGCTTATCCTATAAGGATAGGAGATTCGGGGTCCTGTGACTAACCAACCCAATAAGGGTGTACATTAGGCTATAAAATTATTTCCAAGAGTAAGAATTTCCAGCCTTTATAAACTGTTGTTCAGTATTCTATGACCTACAGCACCTGAATGTCCAACGAGACACCCATTTTAGTTTGTTAATACTATAATTAGGCTTCTCCTATAAGGATAGGAGATTCGGGGTCCTGTGACTAACCCAATAAGGGTGTACATTAGGCTATAAAATTATTTCCAAGAGTAAGAATTTCCAACCTTTATAAAATGTTGTTTAGTATTCTTTGACCTACACCACCTGAATGTCCAACGAGACACCCATTTTAGTTTGTTAATACTATAATTAGGCTTCTCCTATAAGGATAGGAGATTCGGGGTCCTGTGACTAACCCAGTAAGGGTGTACATTAGGCTATAAAATTATTTCCAAGAGTAAGAATTTCCAGCCTTTATAAACTGTTGTTCAGTATTCTTTGACCTACAGCACCTGAATGTCCAACGAGACACCCATTTTAGTTTGTTAATACTATAATTAGGCTTCTCCTATAAGGATAGGAGATTCGGGGTCCTGTGACTAACCCAGTAAGGGTGTACATTAGGCTATAAAATTATTTCCAAGAGTAAGAATTTCCAGCCTTTATAAACTGTTGTTCAGTATTCTTTGACCTACAGCACCTGAATGTCCAACGAGACACCCATTTTAGTTTGTTAATACTATAATTAGGCTTCTCCTATAAGGATAGGAGATTCGGGGTCCTGTGACTAACCCAGTAAGGGTGTACATTAGGCTATAAAATTATTTCCAAGAGTAAGAATTTCCAACCTTTATAAAATGTTGTTTAGTATTCTTTGACCTACACCACCTGAATGTCCAACGAGACACCCATTTTAGTTTGTTAATACTATAATTAGGCTTCTCCTATAAGGATAGGAGATTCGGGGTCCTGTGACTAACCCAGTAAGGGTGTACATTAGGCTATAAAATTATTTCCAAGAGTAACAATTTCCAGCCTTTATAAACTGTTGTTGAGTATTCTTTGACCTAAAGCACCTGAATGTCCAACGACACACCCATTTTAGTTTGTTAATACTATAATTAGGCTTATCCTATAAGGATAGGAGATTCGGGGTCCTGTGACTAACCAACCCAATAAGGGTGTACATTAGGCTATAAAATTATTTCCAAGAGTAAGAATTTCCAGCCTTTATAAACTGTTGTTCAGTATTCTATGACCTACAGCACCTGAATGTCCAACGAGACACCCATTTTAGTTTGTTAATACTATAATTAGGCTTCTCCTATACGGATAGGAGATTCGGGGTCCTGTGACTAACCCAATAAGGGTGTACATTAGGCTATAAAATTATTTCCAAGAGTAAGAATTTCCAGCCTTTATAAACTGTTGTTCAGTATTCTATGACCTACAGCACCTGAATGTCCAACGAGACACCCATTTTAGTTTGTTAATAATATAATTAGGCTTCTCCTATAAGGATAGGAGATTCGGGGTCCTGTGACTAACCCAATAAAGGTGTACATTAGGCTATAAAATTATTTCCAAGAGTAAGAATTTCCAGCCTTTATAAACTGTTGTTCAGTATTCTTTGACCTACAGCACCTGAATGTCCAACGAGACACCCATTTTAGTTTGTTAATACTATAATTACGCTTCTCCTATAAGGATAGGAGATTCGGGGTCCTGTGACTAACCCAATAAGGGTGTACATTAGGCTATAAAATTATTTCCAAGAGTAAGAATTTCCAGCCTTTATAAATTGTTGTTCTGTATTCTTTGACCTACACCACCTGAATGTCCAACGAGACACCCATTTTAGTTTGTTAATACTATAATTAGGCTTCTCCTATAAGGATAGGAGATTCGGGGTCCTGTGACTAACCCAGTAAGGGTGTACATTAGGCTATAAAATTATTTCCAAGAGTAAGAATTTCCAGCCTTTATAAACTGTTGTTCAGTATTCTTTGACCTACAGCACCTGAATGTCCAACGAGACACCCATTTTAGTTTGTTAATACTATAATTAGGCTTCTCCTATAAGGATAGGAGATTCGGGGTCCTGTGACTAACCCAGTAAGGGTGTACATTAGGCTATAAAATTATTTCCAAGAGTAAGAATTTCCAACCTTTATAAAATGTTGTTTAGTATTCTTTGACCTACACCACCTGAATGTCCAACGAGACACCCATTTTAGTTTATTAATACTATAATTAGGCTTCTCCTATAAGGATAGGAGATTCGGGGTCCTGTGACTAACCCAGTAAGGGTGTACTTTAGGCTATAAAATTATTTCCAAGAGTAAGAATTTCCAGCCTTTATAAACTGTTGTTGAGTATTCTTTGACCTAAAGCACCTGAATGTCCAACGAGACACCCATTTTAGTTTGTTAATACTATAATTAGGCTTATCCTATAAGGATAGGAGATTCGGGGTCCTGTGACTAACCAACCCAATAAGGGTGTACATTAGGCTATAAAATTATTTCCAAGAGTAAGAATTTCCAGCCTTTATAAACTGTTGTTCAGTATTCTATGACCTACAGCACCTGAATGTCCAACGAGACACCCATTTTAGTTTGTTAATACTATAATTAGGCTTCTCCTATAAGGATAGGAGATTCGGGGTCCTGTGACTAACCCAATAAAGGTGTACATTAGGCTATAAAATTATTTCCAAGAGTAAGAATTTCCAGCCTTTATAAACTGTTGTTCAGTATTCTTTGACCTACAGCACCTGAATGTCCAACGAGACACCCATTTTAGTTTGTTAATACTATAATTAGGCTTCTCCTATAAGGATAGGAGATTCGGGGTCCTGTGACTAACCCAGTAAGGGTGTACATTAGGCTATATAATTATTTCCAAGAGTAAGAATTTCCAACCTTTATAAAATGTTGTTCAGTATTCTTTGACCTACACCACCTGAATGTCCAACGAGACACCCATTTTAGTATGTTAATACTATAATTAGGCTTCTCCTATAAGGATAGGAGATTCGGGGTCCTGTGACTAACCAAGTAAGGGTGTACATTAGGCTATAAAATTATTTCCAAGAGTAAGAATTTCCAGCCTTTATAAACTGTTGTTGAGTATTCTTTGACCTAAAGCACCTGAATGTCCAACGAGACACCCATTTTAGTTTGTTAATACTATAATTAGGCTTATCCTATAAGGATAGGAGATTCGGGGTCCTGTGACTAACCAACCCAATAAGGGTGTACATTAGGCTATAAAATTATTTCCAAGAGTAAGAATTTCCAGCCTTTATAAACTGTAGTTCAGTATTCTATGACCTACAGCACCTGAATGTCCAACGAGACACCCATTTTAGTTTGTTAATACTATAATTAGGCTTCTCCTATAAGGATAGGAGATTCGGGGTCCTGTGACTAACCCAATAAGGGTGTACATTAGGCTATAAAATTATTTCCAAGAGTAAGAATTTCCAACCTTTATAAAATGTTGTTTAGTATTCTTTGACCTACACCACCTGAATGTCCAACGAGACACCCATTTTAGTTTGTTAATACTATAATTAGGCTTCTCCTATAAGGATAGGAGATTCGGGGTCCTGTGACTAACCCAGTAAGGGTGTACATTAGGCTATAAAATTATTTCCAAGAGTAAGAATTTCCAGCCTTTATAAACTGTTGTTCAGTATTCTTTGACCTACAGCACCTGAATGTCCAACGAGACACCCATTTTAGTTTGTTAATACTATAATTAGGCTTCTCCTATAAGGATAGGAGATTCGGGGTCCTGTGACTAACCCAGTAAGGGTGTACATTAGGCTATAAAATTATTTCCAAGAGTAAGAATTTCCAGCCTTTATAAACTGTTGTTCAGTATTCTTTGACCTACAGCACCTGAATGTCCAACGAGACACCCATTTTAGTTTGTTAATACTATAATTAGGCTTCTCCTATAAGGATAGGAGATTCGGGGTCCTGTGACTAACCCAGTAAGGGTGTACATTAGGCTATAAAATTATTTCCAAGAGTAAGAATTTCCAACCTTTATAAAATGTTGTTCAGTATTCTTTGACCTACACCACCTGAATGTCCAACGAGACACCCATTTTAGTTTGTTAATACTATAATTAGGCTTCTCCTATAAGGATAGGAGATTCGGGGTCCTGTGACTAACCCAGTAAGGGTGTACATTAGGCTATAAAATTATTTCCAAGAGTAAGAATTTCCAGCCTTTATAAACTGTTGTTGAGTATTCTTTGACCTAAAGCACCTGAATGTCCAACGACACACCCATTTTAGTTTGTTAATACTATAATTAGGCTTATCCTATAAGGATAGGAGATTCGGGGTCCTGTGACTAACCAACCCAATAAGGGTGTACATTAGGCTATAAAATTATTTCCAAGAGTAAGAATTTCCAGCCTTTATAAACTGTTGTTCAGTATTCTATGACCTACAGCACCTGAATGTCCAACGAGACACCCATTTTAGTTTGTTAATACTATAATTAGGCTTCTCCTATACGGATAGGAGATTCGGGGTCCTGTGACTAACCCAATAAGGGTGTACATTAGGCTATAAAATTATTTCCAAGAGTAAGAATTTCCAGCCTTTATAAACTGTTGTTCAGTATTCTTTGACCTACAGCACCTGAATGTCCAACGAGACACCCATTTTAGTTTGTTAATACTATAATTAGGCTTCTCCTATAAGGATAGGAGATTCGGGGTCCTGTGACTAACCCAGTAAGGGTGTACATTAGGCTATAAAATTATTTCCAAGAGTAAGAATTTCCAACCTTTATAAAATGTTGTTCAGTATTCTTTGACCTACACCACCTGAATGTCCAACGAGACACCCATTTTAGTTTGTTAATACTATAATTAGGCTTCTCCTATAAGGATAGGAGATTCGGGGTCCTGTGACTAACCCAGTAAGGGTGTACATTAGGCTATAAAATTATTTCCAAGAGTAAGAATTTCCAGCCTTTATAAACTGTTGTTGAGTATTCTTTGACCTAAAGCACCTGAATGTCCAACGAGACACCCATTTTAGTTTGTTAATACTATAATTAGGCTTATCCTATAAGGATAGGAGATTCGGGGTCCTGTGACTAACCAACCCAATAAGGGTGTACATTAGGCTATAAAATTATTTCCAAGAGTAAGAATTTCCAGCCTTTATAAACTGTTGTTCAGTATTCTATGACCTACAGCACCTGAATGTCCAACGAGACACCCATTTTAGTTTGTTAATACTATAATTAGGCTTCTCCTATAAGGATAGGAGATTCGGGGTCCTGTGACTAACCCAATAAGGGTGTACATTAGGCTATAAAATTATTTCCAAGAGTAAGAATTTCCAGCCTTTATAAACTGTTGTTCAGTATTCTTTGACCTACACCACCTGAATGTCCAACGAGACACCCATTTTAGTTTGTTAATACTATAATTAGGCTTCTCCTATAAGGATAGGAGATTCGGGGTCCTGTGACTAACCCAGTAAGGGTGTAAATTAGGCTATAAAATTATTTCCAAGAGTAAGAATTTCCAGCCTTTATAAACTGTTGTTCAGTATTCTTTGACCTACAGCACCTGAATGTCCAACGAGACACCCATTTTAGTTTGTTAATACTATAATTAGGCTTCTCCTATAAGGATAGGAGATTCGGGGTCCTGTGACTAACCCAGTAAGGGTGTACATTAGGCTATAAAATTATTTCCAAGAGTAAGAATTTCCAGCCTTTATAAACTGTTGTTCAGTATTCTTTGACCTACAGCACCTGAATGTCCAACGAGACACCCATTTTAGTTTGTTAATACTATAATTAGGCTTCTCCTATAAGGATAGGAGATTCGGGGTCCTGTGACTAACCCAGTAAGGGTGTACATTAGGCTATAAAATTATTTCCAAGAGTAAGAATTTCCAACCTTTATAAAATGTTGTTTAGTATTCTTTGACCTACACCACCTGAATGTCCAACGAGACACCCATTTTAGTTTGTTAATACTATAATTAGGCTTCTCCTATAAGGATAGGAGATTCGGGGTCCTGTGACTAACCCAGTAAGGGTGTACATTAGGCTATAAAATTATTTCCAAGAGTAAGAATTTCCAGCCTTTATAAACTGTTGTTGAGTATTCTTTGACCTAAAGCACCTGAATGTCCAACGACACACCCATTTTAGTTTGTTAATACTATAATTAGGCTTATCCTATAAGGATAGGAGATTCGGGGTCCTGTGACTAACCAACCCAATAAGGGTGTACATTAGGCTATAAAATTATTTCCAAGAGTAAGAATTTCCAGCCTTTATAAACTGTTGTTCAGTATTCTATGACCTACAGCACCTGAATGTCCAACGAGACACCCATTTTAGTTTGTTAATACTATAATTAGGCTTCTCCTATACGGATAGGAGATTCGGGGTCCTGTGACTAACCCAATAAGGGTGTACATTAGGCTATAAAATTATTTCCAAGAGTAAGAATTTCCAGCCTTTATAAACTGTTGTTCAGTATTCTTTGACCTACAGCACCTGAATGTCCAACGAGACACCCATTTTAGTTTGTTAATACTATAATTAGGCTTCTCCTATAAGGATAGGAGATTCGGGGTCCTGTGACTAACCCAGTAAGGGTGTACATTAGGCTATAAAATTATTTCCAAGAGTAAGAATTTCCAACCTTTATAAAATGTTGTTCAGTATTCTTTGACCTACACCACCTGAATGTCCAACGAGACACCCATTTTAGTTTGTTAATACTATAATTAGGCTTCTCCTATAAGGATAGGAGATTCGGGGTCCTGTGACTAACCCAGTAAGGGTGTACATTAGGCTATAAAATTATTTCCAAGAGTAAGAATTTCCAGCCTTTATAAACTGTTGTTGAGTATTCTTTGACCTAAAGCACCTGAATGTCCAACGAGACACCCATTTTAGTTTGTTAATACTATAATTAGGCTTATCCTATAAGGATAGGAGATTCGGGGTCCTGTGACTAACCAACCCAATAAGGGTGTACATTAGGCTATAAAATTATTTCCAAGAGTAAGAATTTCCAGCCTTTATAAACTGTTGTTCAGTATTCTATGACCTACAGCACCTGAATGTCCAACGAGACACCCATTTTAGTTTGTTAATACTATAATTAGGCTTCTCCTATAAGGATAGGAGATTCGGGGTCCTGTGACTAACCCAATAAGGGTGTACATTAGGCTATAAAATTATTTCCAAGAGTAAGAATTTCCAGCCTTTATAAACTGTTGTTCAGTATTCTTTGACCTACACCACCTGAATGTCCAACGAGACACCCATTTTAGTTTGTTAATACTATAATTAGGCTTCTCCTATAAGGATAGGAGATTCGGGGTCCTGTGACTAACCCAGTAAGGGTGTAAATTAGGCTATAAAATTATTTCCAAGAGTAAGAATTTCCAGCCTTTATAAACTGTTGTTCAGTATTCTTTGACCTACAGCACCTGAATGTCCAACGAGACACCCATTTTAGTTTGTTAATACTATAATTAGGCTTCTCCTATAAGGATAGGAGATTCGGGGTCCTGTGACTAACCCAGTAAGGGTGTACATTAGGCTATAAAATTATTTCCAAGAGTAAGAATTTCCAGCCTTTATAAACTGTTGTTCAGTATTCTATGACCTACAGCACCTGAATGTCCAACGAGACACCCATTTTAGTTTGTTAATACTATAATTAGGCTTCTCCTATAAGGATAGGAGATTCGGGGTCCTGTGACTAACCCAGTAAGGGTGTACATTAGGCTATAAAATTATTTCCAAGAGTAAGAATTTCCAGCCTTTATAAACTGTTGTTGAGTATTCTTTGACCTAAAGCACCTGAATGTCCAACGACACACCCATTTTAGTTTGTTAATACTATAATTAGGCTTATCCTATAAGGATAGGAGATTCGGGGTCCTGTGACTAACCAACCCAATAAGGGTGTACATTAGGCTATAAAATTATTTCCAAGAGTAAGAATTTCCAGCCTTTATAAACTGTTGTTCAGTATTCTATGACCTACAGCACCTGAATGTCCAACGAGACACCCATTTTAGTTTGTTAATACTATAATTAGGCTTCTCCTATACGGATAGGAGATTCGGGGTCCTGTGACTAACCCAATAAGGGTGTACATTAGGCTATAAAATTATTTCCAAGAGTAAGAATTTCCAGCCTTTATAAACTGTTGTTCAGTATTCTTTGACCTACAGCACCTGAATGTCCAACGAGACACCCATTTTAGTTTGTTAATACTATAATTAGGCTTCTCCTATAAGGATAGGAGATTCGGGGTCCTGTGACTAACCCAGTAAGGGTGTAAATTAGGCTATAAAATTATTTCCAAGAGTAAGAATTTCCAGCCTTTATAAACTGTTGTTCAGTATTCTTTGACCTACAGCACCTGAATGTCCAACGAGACACCCATTTTAGTTTGTTAATACTATAATTAGGCTTCTCCTATAAGGATAGGAGATTCGGGGTCCTGTGACTAACCCAATAAGGGTGTACATTAGGCTATAAAATTATTTCCAAGAGTAAGAATTTCCAGCCTTTATAAACTATTGTTCAGTATTCTTTGACCTACACCACCAGAATGTCCAACGAGACACCCATTTTAGTTTGTTAATACTATAATTAGGCTTCTCCTATATGGATAGGAGATTCGGGGTCCTGTGACTAACCAACCCAATAAGGGTGTACATTAGGCTATAAAATTATTTCCAAGAGTAAGAATTTCCAGCCTTTATAAACTGTTGTTGAGTATTCTTTGACCTAAAGCACCTGAATGTCCAACGAGACACCCATTTTAGTTTGTTAATACTATAATTAGGCTTATCCTATAAGGATAGGAGATTCGGGGTCCTGTGACTAACCAACCCAATAAGGGTGTACATTAGGCTATAAAATTATTTCCAAGAGTAAGAATTTCCAGCCTTTATAAACTGTTGTTCAGTATTCTATGACCTACAGCACCTGAATGTCCAACGAGACACCCATTTTAGTTTGTTAATACTATAATTAGGCTTCTCCTGTAAGGATAGGAGATTCGGGGTCCTGTGACTAACCCAATAAGGGTGTACATTAGGCTATAAAATTATTTCCAAGAGTAAGAATTTCCAGCCTTTATAAACTGTTGTTCAGTATTCTTTGACCTACAGCACCTGAATGTCCAACGAGACACCCATTTTAGTTTGTTAATACTATAATTAGGCTTCTCCTATAAGGATAGGAGATTCGGGGTCCTGTGACTAACCCAGTAAGGGTGTACATTAGGCTATAAAATTATTTCCAAGAGTAAGAATTTCCAACCTTTATAAAATGTTGTTCAGTATTCTTTGACCTACAGCACCTGAATGTCCAACGAGACACCCATTTTAGTTTGTTAATACTATAATTAGGCTTCTCCTATAAGGATAGGAGATTCGGGGTCCTGTGACTAACCCAGTAAGGGTGTAAATTAGGCTATAAAATTATTTCCAAGAGTAAGAATTTCCAGCCTTTATAAACTGTTGTTCAGTATTCTTTGACCTACAGCACCTGAATGTCCAACGAGACACCCATTTTAGTTTGTTAATACTATAATTAGGCTTCTCCTGTAAGGATAGGAGATTCGGGGTCCTGTGACTAACCCAATAAGGGTGTACATTAGGCTATAAAATTATTTCCAAGAGTAAGAATTTCCAGCCTTTATAAACTGTTGTTCAGTATTCTTTGACCTACAGCACCTGAATGTCCAACGAGACACCCATTTTAGTTTGTTAATACTATAATTAGGCTTCTCCTATAAGGATAGGAGATTCGGGGTCCTGTGACTAACCCAGTAAGGGTGTACATTAGGCTATAAAATTATTTCCAAGAGTAAGAATTTCCAACCTTTATAAAATGTTGTTCAGTATTCTTTGACCTACAGCACCTGAATGTCCAACGAGACACCCATTTTAGTTTGTTAATACTATAATTAGGCTTCTTCTATAAGGATAGGAGATTCGGGGTCCTGTGACTAACCCAGTAAGGGTGTAAATTAGGCTATAAAATTATTTCCAAGAGTAAGAATTTCCAGCCTTTATAAACTGTTGTTCAGTATTCTTTGACCTACAGCACCTGAATGTCCAACGAGACACCCATTTTAGTTTGTTAATACTATAATTAGGCTTCTCCTATAAGGATAGGAGATTCGGGGTCCTGTGACTAACCCAATAAGGGTGTACATTAGGCTATAAAATTATTTCCAAGAGTAAGAATTTCCAGCCTTTATAAACTGTTGTTCAGTATTCTTTGACCTACACCACCAGAATGTCCAACGAGACACCCATTTTAGTTTGTTAATACTATAATTAGGCTTCTCCTATATGGATAGGAGATTCGGGGTCCTGTGACTAACCAACCCAATAAGGGTGTACATTAGGCTATAAAATTATTTCCAAGAGTAAGAATTTCCAGCCTTTATAAACTGTTGTTGAGTATTCTTTGACCTAAAGCACCTGAATGTCCAACGAGACACCCATTTTAGTTTGTTAATACTATAATTAGGCTTATCCTATAAGGATAGGAGATTCGGGGTCCTGTGACTAACCAACCCAATAAGGGTGTACATTAGGCTATAAAATTATTTCCAAGAGTAAGAATTTCCAGCCTTTATAAACTGTTGTTCAGTATTCTATGACCTACAGCACCTGAATGTCCAACGAGACACCCATTTTAGTTTGTTAATACTATAATTAGGCTTCTCCTGTAAGGATAGGAGATTCGGGGTCCTGTGACTAACCCAATAAGGGTGTACATTAGGCTATAAAATTATTTCCAAGAGTAAGAATTTCCAGCCTTTATAAACTGTTGTTCAGTATTCTTTGACCTACAGCACCTGAATGTCCAACGAGACACCCATTTTAGTTTGTTAATACTATAATTAGGCTTCTCCTATAAGGATAGGAGATTCGGGGTCCTGTGACTAACCCAGTAAGGGTGTACATTAGGCTATAAAATTATTTCCAAGAGTAAGAATTTCCAACCTTTATAAAATGTTGTTCAGTATTCTTTGACCTACACCACCTGAATGTCCAACGAGACACCCATTTTAGTTTGTTAATACTATAATTAGGCTTCTCCTATAAGGATAGGAGATTCGGGGTCCTGTGACTAACCCAGTAAGGGTGTACATTAGGCTATAAAATTATTTCCAAGAGTAAGAATTTCCAGCCTTTATAAACTGTTGTTGAGTATTCTTTGACCTAAAGCACCTGAATGTCCAACGAGACACCCATTTTAGTTTGTTAATACTATAATTAGGCTTATCCTATAAGGATAGGAGATTCGGGGTCCTGTGACTAACCAACCCAATAAGGGTGTACATTAGGCTATAAAATTATTTCCAAGAGTAAGAATTTCCAGCCTTTATAAACTGTTGTTCAGTATTCTATGACCTACAGCACCTAAATGTCCAACGAGACACCCATTTTAGTTTGTTAATACTATAATTAGGCTTCTCCTATAAGGATAGGAGATTCGGGGTCCTGTGACTAACCCAGTAAGGGTGTAAATTAGGCTATAAAATTATTTCCAAGAGTAAGAATTTCCAGCCTTTATAAACTGTTGTTCAGTATTCTTTGACCTACAGCACCTGAAGTCCAACGAGACACCCATTTTAGTTTGTTAATACTATAATTAGGCTTCTCCTATAAGGATAGGAGATTCGGGGTCCTGTGACTAACCCAATAAGGGTGTACATTAGGCTATAAAATTATTTCCAAGAGTAAGAATTTCCAGCCTTTATAAACTGTTGTTCAGTATTCTTTGACCTACACCACCAGAATGTCCAACGAGACACCCATTTTAGTTTGTTAATACTATAATTAGGCTTCTCCTATATGGATAGGAGATTCGGGGTCCTGTGACTAACCAACCCAATAAGGGTGTACATTAGGCTATAAAATTATTTCCAAGAGTAAGAATTTCCAGCCTTTATAAACTGTTGTTGAGTATTCTTTGACCTAAAGCACCTGAATGTCCAACGAGACACCCATTTTAGTTTGTTAATACTATAATTAGGCTTATCCTATAAGGATAGGAGATTCGGGGTCCTGTGACTAACCAACCCAATAAGGGTGTACATTAGGCTATAAAATTATTTCCAAGAGTAAGAATTTCCAGCCTTTATAAACTGTTGTTCAGTATTCTATGACCTACAGCACCTGAATGTCCAACGAGACACCCATTTTAGTTTGTTAATACTATAATTAGGCTTCTCCTGTAAGGATAGGAGATTCGGGGTCCTGTGACTAACCCAATAAGGGTGTACATTAGGCTATAAAATTATTTCCAAGAGTAAGAATTTCCAGCCTTTATAAACTGTTGTTCAGTATTCTTTGACCTACAGCACCTGAATGTCCAACGAGACACCCATTTTAGTTTGTTAATACTATAATTAGGCTTCTCCTATAAGGATAGGAGATTCGGGGTCCTGTGACTAACCCAGTAAGGGTGTACATTAGGCTATAAAATTATTTCCAAGAGTAAGAATTTCCAACCTTTATAAAATGTTGTTCAGTATTCTTTGACCTACACCACCTGAATGTCCAACGAGACACCCATTTTAGTTTGTTAATACTATAATTAGGCTTCTCCTATAAGGATAGGAGATTCGGGGTCCTGTGACTAACCCAGTAAGGGTGTACATTAGGCTATAAAATTATTTCCAAGAGTAAGAATTTCCAGCCTTTATAAACTGTTGTTGAGTATTCTTTGACCTAAAGCACCTGAATGTCCAACGAGACACCCATTTTAGTTTGTTAATACTATAATTAGGCTTCTCCTATAAGGATAGGAGATTCGGGGTCCTGTGACTAACCCAGTAAGGGTGTACATTAGGCTATAAAATTATTTCCAAGAGTAAGAATTTCCAACCTTTATAAAATGTTGTTCAGTATTCTTTGACCTACACCACCTGAATGTCCAACGAGACACCCATTTTAGTTTGTTAATACTATAATTAGGCTTCTCCTATAAGGATAGGAGATTCGGGGTCCTGTGACTAACCAACCCAATAAGGGTGTACATTAGGCTATAAAATTATTTCCAAGAGTAAGAATTTCCAGCCTTTATAAACTGTTGTTCAGTATTCTATGACCTACAGCACCTGAATGTCTAACGAGACACCCATTTTAGTTTGTTAATACTATAATTAGGCTTCTCCTGTAAGGATAGGAGATTCGGGGTCCTGTGACTAACCCAATAAGGGTGTACATTAGGCTATAAAATTATTTCCAAGAGTAAGAATTTCCAGCCTTTATAAACTGTTGTTCAGTATTCTTTGACCTACAGCACCTGAATGTCCAACGAGACACCCATTTTAGTTTGTTAATACTATAATTAGGCTTCTCCTATAAGGATAGGAGATTCGGGGTCCTGTGACTAACCCAGTAAGGGTGTACATTAGGCTATAAAATTATTTCCAAGAGTAAGAATTTCCAACCTTTATAAAATGTTGTTCAGTATTCTTTGACCTACACCACCTGAATGTCCAACGAGACACCCATTTTAGTTTGTTAATACTATAATTAGGCTTCTCCTATAAGGATAGGAGATTCGGGGTCCTGTGACTAACCCAGTAAGGGTGTACATTAGGCTATAAAATTATTTCCAAGAGTAAGAATTTCCAGCCTTTATAAACTGTTGTTGAGTATTCTTTGACCTAAAGCACCTGAATGTCCAACGAGACACCCATTTTAGTTTGTTAATACTATAATTAGGCTTATCCTATAAGGATAGGAGATTCGGGGTCCTGTGACTAACCAACCCAATAAGGGTGTACATTAGGCTATAAAATTATTTCCAAGAGTAAGAATTTCCAGCCTTTATAAACTGTTGTTCAGTATTCTATGACCTACAGCACCTGAATGTCCAACGAGACACCCATTTTAGTTTGTTAATACTATAATTAGGCTTCTCCTATAAGGATAGGAGATTCGGGGTCCTGTGACTAACCCAATAAGGGTGTACATTAGGCTATAAAATTATTTCCAAGAGTAAGAATTTCCAGCCTTTATAAACTGTTGTTCAGTATTCTTTGACCTACACCACCTGAATGTCCAACGAGACACCCATTTTAGTTTGTTAATACTATAATTAGGCTTCTCCTATAAGGATAGGAGATTCGGGGTCCTGTGACTAACCCAGTAAGGGTGTAAATTAGGCTATAAAATTATTTCCAAGAGTAAGAATTTCCAGCCTTTATAAACTGTTGTTCAGTATTCTTTGACCTACACCACCAGAATGTCCAACGAGACACCCATTTTAGTTTGTTAATACTATAATTAGGCTTCTCCTATATGGATAGGAGATTCGGGGTCCTGTGACTAACCAACCCAATAAGGGTGTACATTAGGCTATAAAATTATTTCCAAGAGTAAGAATTTCCAGCCTTTATAAACTGTTGTTGAGTATTCTTTGACCTAAAGCACCTGAATGTCCAACGAGACACCCATTTTAGTTTGTTAATACTATAATTAGGCTTATCCTATAAGGATAGGAGATTCGGGGTCCTGTGACTAACCAACCCAATAAGGGTGTACATTAGGCTATAAAATTATTTCCAAGAGTAAGAATTTCCAGCCTTTATAAACTGTTGTTCAGTATTCTATGACCTACAGCACCTGAATGTCCAACGAGACACCCATTTTAGTTTGTTAATACTATAATTAGGCTTCTCCTATAAGGATAGGAGATTCGGGGTCCTGTGACTAACCCAGTAAGGGTGTAAATTAGGCTATAAAATTATTTCCAAGAGTAAGAATTTCCAGCCTTTATAAACTGTTGTTCAGTATTCTTTGACCTACACCACCAGAATGTCCAACGAGACACCCATTTTAGTTTGTTAATACTATAATTAGGCTTCTCCTATATGGATAGGAGATTCGGGGTCCTGTGACTAACCAACCCAATAAGGGTGTACATTAGGCTATAAAATTATTTCCAAGAGTAAGAATTTCCAGCCTTTATAAACTGTTGTTGAGTATTCTTTGACCTAAAGCACCTGAATGTCCAACGAGACACCCATTTTAGTTTGTTAATACTATAATTAGGCTTATCCTATAAGGATAGGAGATTCGGGGTCCTGTGACTAACCAACCCAATAAGGGTGTACATTAGGCTATAAAATTATTTCCAAGAGTAAGAATTTCCAGCCTTTATAAACTGTTGTTCAGTATTCTATGACCTACAGCACCTGAATGTCCAACGAGACACCCATTTTAGTTTGTTAATACTATAATTAGGCTTCTCCTATAAGGATAGGAGATTCGGGGTCCTGTGACTAACCCAGTAAGGGTGTAAATTAGGCTATAAAATTATTTCCAAGAGTAAGAATTTCCAGCCTTTATAAACTGTTGTTCAGTATTCTTTGACCTACACCACCAGAATGTCCAACGAGACACCCATTTTAGTTTGTTAATACTATAATTAGGCTTCTCCTATATGGATAGGAGATTCGGGGTCCTGTGACTAACCAACCCAATAAGGGTGTACATTAGGCTATAAAATTATTTCCAAGAGTAAGAATTTCCAGCCTTTATAAACTGTTGTTGAGTATTCTTTGACCTAAAGCACCTGAATGTCCAACGAGACACCCATTTTAGTTTGTTAATACTATAATTAGGCTTATCCTATAAGGATAGGAGATTCGGGGTCCTGTGACTAACCAACCCAATAAGGGTGTACATTAGGCTATAAAATTATTTCCAAGAGTAAGAATTTCCAGCCTTTATAAACTGTTGTTCAGTATTCTATGACCTACAGCACCTGAATGTCCAACGAGACACCCATTTTAGTTTGTTAATACTATAATTAGGCTTCTCCTGTAAGGATAGGAGATTCGGGGTCCTGTGACTAACCCAATAAGGGTGTACATTAGGCTATAAAATTATTTCCAAGAGTAAGAATTTCCAGCCTTTATAAACTGTTGTTCAGTATTCTTTGACCTACAGCACCTGAATGTCCAACGAGACACCCATTTTAGTTTGTTAATACTATAATTAGGCTTCTCCTATAAGGATAGGAGATTCGGGGTCCTGTGACTAACCCAGTAAGGGTGTACATTAGGCTATAAAATTATTTCCAAGAGTAAGAATTTCCAACCTTTATAAAATGTTGTTCAGTATTCTTTGACCTACACCACCTGAATGTCCAACGAGACACCCATTTTAGTTTGTTAATACTATAATTAGGCTTCTCCTATAAGGATAGGAGATTCGGGGTCCTGTGACTAACCCAGTAAGGGTGTACATTAGGCTATAAAATTATTTCCAAGAGTAAGAATTTCCAGCCTTTATAAACTGTTGTTGAGTATTCTTTGACCTAAAGCACCTGAATGTCCAACGAGACACCCATTTTAGTTTGTTAATACTATAATTAGGCTTATCCTATAAGGATATGAGATTCGGGGTCCTGTGACTAACCAACCCAATAAGGGTGTACATTAGGCTATAAAATTATTTCCAAGAGTAAGAATTTCCAGCCTTTATAAACTGTTGTTCAGTATTCTATGACCTACAGCACCTGAATGTCCAACGAGACACCCATTTTAGTTTGTTAATACTATAATTAGGCTTCTCCTGTAAGGATAGGAGATTCGGGGTCCTGTGACTAACCCAATAAGGGTGTACATTAGGCTATAAAATTATTTCCAAGAGTAAGAATTTCCAGCCTTTATAAACTGTTGTTCAGTATTCTTTGACCTACAGCACCTGAATGTCCAACGAGACACCCATTTTAGTTTGTTAATACTATAATTAGGCTTCTCCTATAAGGATAGGAGATTCGGGGTCCTGTGACTAACCCAGTAAGGGTGTACATTAGGCTATAAAATTATTTCCAAGAGTAAGAATTTCCAACCTTTATAAAATGTTGTTCAGTATTCTTTGACCTACACCACCTGAATGTCCAACGAGACACCCATTTTAGTTTGTTAATACTATAATTAGGCTTCTCCTATAAGGATAGGAGATTCGGGGTCCTGTGACTAACCCAGTAAGGGTGTACATTAGGCTATAAAATTATTTCCAAGAGTAAGAATTTCCAGCCTTTATAAACTGTTGTTGAGTATTCTTTGACCTAAAGCACCTGAATGTCCAACGAGACACCCATTTTAGTTTGTTAATACTATAATTAGGCTTATCCTATAAGGATAGGAGATTCGGGGTCCTGTGACTAACCAACCCAATAAGGGTGTACATTAGGCTATAAAATTATTTCCAAGAGTAAGAATTTCCAGCCTTTATAAACTGTTGTTCAGTATTCTATGACCTACAGCACCTGAATGTCCAACGAGACACCCATTTTAGTTTGTTAATACTATAATTAGGCTTCTCCTATAAGGATAGGAGATTCGGGGTCCTGTGACTAACCCAATAAGGGTGTACATTAGGCTATAAAATTATTTCCAAGAGTAAGAATTTCCAGCCTTTATAAACTGTTGTTCAGTATTCTTTGACCTACACCACCTGAATGTCCAACGAGACACCCATTTTAGTTTGTTAATACTATAATTAGGCTTCTCCTATAAGGATAGGAGATTCGGGGTCCTGTGACTAACCCAGTAAGGGTGTAAATTAGGCTATAAAATTATTTCCAAGAGTAAGAATTTCCAGCCTTTATAAACTGTTGTTCAGTATTCTTTGACCTACAGCACCTGAATGTCCAACGAGACACCCATTTTAGTTTGTTAATACTATAATTAGGCTTCTCCTATATGGATAGGAGATTCGGGGTCCTGTGACTAACCAACCCAATAAGGGTGTACATTAGGCTATAAAATTATTTCCAAGAGTAAGAATTTCCAGCCTTTATAAACTGTTGTTGAGTATTCTTTGACCTAAAGCACCTGAATGTCCAACGAGACAACCATTTTAGTTTGTTAATACTATAATTAGGCTTATCCTATAAGGATAGGAGATTCGGGGTCCTGTGACTAACCAACCCAATAAGGGTGTACATTAGGCTATAAAATTATTTCCAAGAGTAAGAATTTCCAGCCTTTATAAACTGTTGTTCAGTATTCTATGACCTACAGCACCTGAATGTCCAACGAGACACCCATTTTAGTTTGTTAATACTATAATTAGGCTTCTCCTGTAAGGATAGGAGATTCGGGGTCCTGTGACTAACCCAATAAGGGTGTACATTAGGCTATAAAATTATTTCCAAGAGTAAGAATTTCCAGCCTTTATAAACTGTTGTTCAGTATTCTTTGACCTACAGCACCTGAATGTCCAACGAGACACCCATTTTAGTTTGTTAATACTATAATTAGGCTTATCCTATAAGGATAGGAGATTCGGGGTCCTGTGACTAACCCAGTAAGGGTGTAAATTAGGCTATAAAATTATTTCCAAGAGTAAGAATTTCCAGCCTTTATAAACTGTTGTTCAGTATTCTTTGACCTACAGCACCTGAATGTCCAACGAGACACCCATTTTAGTTTGTTAATACTATAATTAGGCTTCTCCTATAAGGATAGGAGATTCGGGGTCCTGTGACTAACCCAGTAAGGGTGTACATTAGGCTATAAAATTATTTCCAAGAGTAAGAATTTCCAGCCTTTATAAACTGTTGTTGAGTATTCTTTGACCTAAAGCACCTGAATGTCCAACGAGACACCCATTTTAGTTTGTTAATACTATAATTAGGCTTATCCTATAAGGATAGGAGATTCGGGGTCCTGTGACTAACCAACCCAATAAGGGTGTACATTAGGCTATAAAATTATTTCCAAGAGTAAGAATTTCCAGCCTTTATAAACTGTTGTTCAGTATTCTATGACCTACAGCACCTGAATGTCCAACGAGACACCCATTTTAGTTTGTTAATACTATAATTAGGCTTCTCCTATAAGGATAGGAGATTCGGGGTCCTGTGACTAACCCAATAAGGGTGTACATTAGGCTATAAAATTATTTCCAAGAGTAAGAATTTCCAGCCTTTATAAACTGTTGTTCAGTATTCTTTGACCTACAGCACCTGAATGTCCAACGAGACACCCATTTTAGTTTGTTAATACTATAATTAGGCTTCTCCTATAAGGATAGGAGATTCGGGGTCCTGTGACTAACCCAATAAGGGTGTACATTAGGCTATAAAATTATTTCCAAGAGTAAGAATTTCCAGCCTTTATAAACTGTTGTTCAGTATTCTTTGACCTACACCACCAGAATGTCCAACGAGACACCCATTTTAGTTTGTTAATACTATAATTAGGCTTCTCCTATATGGATAGGAGATTCGGGGTCCTGTGACTAACCAACCCAATAAGGGTGTACATTAGGCTATAAAATTATTTCCAAGAGTAAGAATTTCCAGCCTTTATAAACTGTTGTTGAGTATTCTTTGACCTAAAGCACCTGAATGTCCAACGAGAAACCCATTTTAGTTTGTTAATACTGTAATTAGGCTTATCCTATAAGGATAGGAGATTCGGGGTCCTGTGACTAACCAACCCAATAAGGGTGTACATTAGGCTATAAAATTATTTCCAAGAGTAAGAATTTCCAGCCTTTATAAACTGTTGTTCAGTATTCTATGACCTACAGCACCTGAATGTCCAACGAGACACCCATTTTAGTTTGTTAATACTATAATTAGGCTTCTCCTGTAAGGATAGGAGATTCGGGGTCCTGTGACTAACCCAATAAGGGTGTACATTAGGCTATAAAATTATTTCCAAGAGTAAGAATTTCCAGCCTTTATAAACTGTTGTTCAGTATTCTTTGACCTACACCACCAGAATGTCCAACGAGACACCCATTTTAGTTTGTTAATACTATAATTAGGCTTCTCCTATATGGATAGGAGATTCGGGGTCCTGTGACTAACCAACCCAATAAGGGTGTACATTAGGCTATAAAATTATTTCCAAGAGTAAGAATTTCCAGCCTTTATAAACTGTTGTTGAGTATTCTTTGACCTAAAGCACCTGAATGTCCAACGAGAAACCCATTTTAGTTTGTTAATACTGTAATTAGGCTTATCCTATAAGGATAGGAGATTCGGGGTCCTGTGACTAACCAACCCAATAAGGGTGTACATTAGGCTATAAAATTATTTCCAAGAGTAAGAATTTCCAGCCTTTATAAACTGTTGTTCAGTATTCTATGACCTACAGCACCTGAATGTCCAACGAGACACCCATTTTAGTTTGTTAATACTATAATTAGGCTTCTCCTGTAAGGATAGGAGATTCGGGGTCCTGTGACTAACCCAATAAGGGTGTACATTAGGCTATAAAATTATTTCCAAGAGTAAGAATTTCCAGCCTTTATAAACTGTTGTTCAGTATTCTTTGACCTACACCACCTGAATGTCCAACGAGACACCCATTTTAGTTTGTTAATACTATAATTAGGCTTCTCCTATAAGGATAGGAGATTCGGGGTCCTGTGACTAACCCAGTAAGGGTGTAAATTAGGCTATAAAATTATTTCCAAGAGTAAGAATTTCCAGCCTTTATAAACTGTTGTTCAGTATTCTTTGACCTACAGCACCTGAATGTCCAACGAGACACCCATTTTAGTTTGTTAATACTATAATTAGGCTTCTCCTATATGGATAGGAGATTCGGGGTCCTGTGACTAACCAACCCAATAAGGGTGTACATTAGGCTATAAAATTATTTCCAAGAGTAAGAATTTCCAGCCTTTATAAACTGTTGTTGAGTATTCTTTGACCTAAAGCACCTGAATGTCCAACGAGACAACCATTTTAGTTTGTTAATACTATAATTAGGCTTATCCTATAAGGATAGGAGATTCGGGGTCCTGTGACTAACCAACCCAATAAGGGTGTACATTAGGCTATAAAATTATTTCCAAGAGTAAGAATTTCCAGCCTTTATAAACTGTTGTTCAGTATTCTATGACCTACAGCACCTGAATGTCCAACGAGACACCCATTTTAGTTTGTTAATACTATAATTAGGCTTCTCCTGTAAGGATAGGAGATTCGGGGTCCTGTGACTAACCCAATAAGGGTGTACATTAGGCTATAAAATTATTTCCAAGAGTAAGAATTTCCAGCCTTTATAAACTGTTGTTCAGTATTCTTTGACCTACAGCACCTGAATGTCCAACGAGACACCCATTTTAGTTTGTTAATACTATAATTAGGCTTATCCTATAAGGATAGGAGATTCGGGGTCCTGTGACTAACCCAGTAAGGGTGTAAATTAGGCTATAAAATTATTTCCAAGAGTAAGAATTTCCAGCCTTTATAAACTGTTGTTCAGTATTCTTTGACCTACAGCACCTGAATGTCCAACGAGACACCCATTTTAGTTTGTTAATACTATAATTAGGCTTCTCCTATAAGGATAGGAGATTCGGGGTCCTGTGACTAACCCAGTAAGGGTGTACATTAGGCTATAAAATTATTTCCAAGAGTAAGAATTTCCAGCCTTTATAAACTGTTGTTGAGTATTCTTTGACCTAAAGCACCTGAATGTCCAACGAGACACCCATTTTAGTTTGTTAATACTATAATTAGGCTTATCCTATAAGGATAGGAGATTCGGGGTCCTGTGACTAACCAACCCAATAAGGGTGTACATTAGGCTATAAAATTATTTCCAAGAGAAAGAATTTCCAGCCTTTATAAACTGTTGTTCAGTATTCTATGACCTACAGCACCTGAATGTCCAACGAGACACCCATTTTAGTTTGTTAATACTATAATTAGGCTTCTCCTATAAGGATAGGAGATTCGGGGTCCTGTGACTAACCCAATAAGGGTGTACATTAGGCTATAAAATTATTTCCAAGAGTAAGAATTTCCAGCCTTTATAAACTGTTGTTCAGTATTCTTTGACCTACAGCACCTGAATGTCCAACGAGACACCCATTTTAGTTTGTTAATACTATAATTAGGCTTCTCCTATAAGGATAGGAGATTCGGGGTCCTGTGACTAACCCAATAAGGGTGTACATTAGGCTATAAAATTATTTCCAAGAGTAAGAATTTCCAGCCTTTATAAACTGTTGTTCAGTATTCTTTGACCTACACCACCAGAATGTCCAACGAGACACCCATTTTAGTTTGTTAATACTATAATTAGGCTTCTCCTATATGGATAGGAGATTCGGGGTCCTGTGACTAACCAACCCAATAAGGGTGTACATTAGGCTATAAAATTATTTCCAAGAGTAAGAATTTCCAGCCTTTATAAACTGTTGTTGAGTATTCTTTGACCTAAAGCACCTGAATGTCCAACGAGAAACCCATTTTAGTTTGTTAATACTGTAATTAGGCTTATCCTATAAGGATAGGAGATTCGGGGTCCTGTGACTAACCAACCCAATAAGGGTGTACATTAGGCTATAAAATTATTTCCAAGAGTAAGAATTTCCAGCCTTTATAAACTGTTGTTCAGTATTCTATGACCTACAGCACCTGAATGTCCAACGAGACACCCATTTTAGTTTGTTAATACTATAATTAGGCTTCTCCTGTAAGGATAGGAGATTCGGGGTCCTGTGACTAACCCAATAAGGGTGTACATTAGGCTATAAAATTATTTCCAAGAGTAAGAATTTCCAGCCTTTATAAACTGTTGTTCAGTATTCTTTGACCTACAGCACCTGAATGTCCAACGAGACACCCATTTTAGTTTGTTAATACTATAATTAGGCTTCTCCTATAAGGATAGGAGATTCGGGGTCCTGTGACTAACCCAGTAAGGGTGTACATTAGGCTATAAAATTATTTCCAAGAGTAAGAATTTCCAACCTTTATAAAATGTTGTTCAGTATTCTTTGACCTACACCACCTGAATGTCCAACGAGACACCCATTTTAGTTTGTTAATACTATAATTAGGCTTCTCCTATAAGGATAGGAGATTCGGGGTCCTGTGACTAACCCAGTAAGGGTGTACATTAGGCTATAAAATTATTTCCAAGAGTAAGAATTTCCAGCCTTTATAAACTGTTGTTGAGTATTCTTTGACCTAAAGCACCTGAATGTCCAACGAGAAACCCATTTTAGTTTGTTAATACTGTAATTAGGCTTATCCTATAAGGATAGGAGATTCGGGGTCCTGTGACTAACCAACCCAATAAGGGTGTACATTAGGCTATAAAATTATTTCCAAGAGTAAGAATTTCCAGCCTTTATAAACTGTTGTTCAGTATTCTATGACCTACAGCACCTGAATGTCCAACGAGACACCCATTTTAGTTTGTTAATACTATAATTAGGCTTCTCCTATAAGGATAGGAGATTCGGGGTCCTGTGACTAACCCAATAAGGGTGTACATTAGGCTATAAAATTATTTCCAAGAGTAAGAATTTCCAGCCTTTATAAACTGTTGTTCAGTATTCTTTGACCTACAGCACCTGAATGTCCAACGAGACACCCATTTTAGTTTGTTAATACTATAATTAGGCTTCTCCTATAAGGATAGGAGATTCGGGGTCCTGTGACTAACCCAATAAGGGTGTACATTAGGCTATAAAATTATTTCCAAGAGTAAGAATTTCCAGCCTTTATAAACTGTTGTTCAGTATTCTTTGACCTACACCACCAGAATGTCCAACGAGACACCCATTTTAGTTTGTTAATACTATAATTAGGCTTCTCCTATATGGATAGGAGATTCGGGGTCCTGTGACTAACCAACCCAATAAGGGTGTACATTAGGCTATAAAATTATTTCCAAGAGTAAGAATTTCCAGCCTTTATAAACTGTTGTTGAGTATTCTTTGACCTAAAGCACCTGAATGTCCAACGAGAAACCCATTTTAGTTTGTTAATACTGTAATTAGGCTTATCCTATAAGGATAGGAGATTCGGGGTCCTGTGACTAACCAACCCAATAAGGGTGTACATTAGGCTATAAAATTATTTCCAAGAGTAAGAATTTCCAGCCTTTATAAACTGTTGTTCAGTATTCTATGACCTACAGCACCTGAATGTCCAACGAGACACCCATTTTAGTTTGTTAATACTATAATTAGGCTTCTCCTGTAAGGATAGGAGATTCGGGGTCCTGTGACTAACCCAATAAGGGTGTACATTAGGCTATAAAATTATTTCCAAGAGTAAGAATTTCCAGCCTTTATAAACTGTTGTTCAGTATTCTTTGACCTACAGCACCTGAATGTCCAACGAGACACCCATTTTAGTTTGTTAATACTATAATTAGGCTTCTCCTATAAGGATAGGAGATTCGGGGTCCTGTGACTAACCCAGTAAGGGTGTACATTAGGCTATAAAATTATTTCCAAGAGTAAGAATTTCCAACCTTTATAAAATGTTGTTCAGTATTCTTTGACCTACACCACCTGAATGTCCAACGAGACACCCATTTTAGTTTGTTAATACTATAATTAGGCTTCTCCTATAAGGATAGGAGATTCGGGGTCCTGTGACTAACCCAGTAAGGGTGTACATTAGGCTATAAAATTATTTCCAAGAGTAAGAATTTCCAGCCTTTATAAACTGTTGTTGAGTATTCTTTGACCTAAAGCACCTGAATGTCCAACGAGACACCCATTTTAGTTTGTTAATACTATAATTAGGCTTATCCTATAAGGATAGGAGATTCGGGGTCCTGTGACTAACCAACCCAATATGGGTGTACATTAGGCTATAAAATTATTTCCAAGAGTAAGAATTTCCAGCCTTTATAAACTGTTGTTCAGTATTCTATGACCTACAGCACCTGAATGTCCAACGAGACACCCATTTTAGTTTGTTAATACTATAATTAGGCTTCTCCTATAAGGATAGGAGATTCGGGGTCCTGTGACTAACCCAATAAGGGTGTACATTAGGCTATAAAATTATTTCCAAGAGTAAGAATTTCCAGCCTTTATAAACTGTTGTTCAGTATTCTTTGACCTACACCACCTGAATGTCCAACGAGACACCCATTTTAGTTTGTTAATACTATAATTAGGCTTCTCCTATAAGGATAGGAGATTCGGGGTCCTGTGACTAACCCAGTAAGGGTGTAAATTAGGCTATAAAATTATTTCCAAGAGTAAGAATTTCCAGCCTTTATAAACTGTTGTTCAGTATTCTTTGACCTACAGCACCTGAATGTCCAACGAGACACCCATGTTAGTTTGTTAATACTATAATTAGGCTTCTCCTATATGGATAGGAGATTCGGGGTCCTGTGACTAACCAACCCAATAAGGGTGTACATTAGGCTATAAAATTATTTCCAAGAGTAAGAATTTCCAGCCTTTATAAACTGTTGTTGAGTATTCTTTGACCTAAAGCACCTGAATGTCCAACGAGACACCCATTTTAGTTTGTTAATACTATAATTAGGCTTATCCTATAAGGATAGGAGATTCGGGGTCCTGTGACTAACCAACCCAATAAGGGTGTACATTAGGCTATAAAATTATTTCCAAGAGTAAGAATTTCCAGCCTTTATAAACTGTTGTTCAGTATTCTATGACCTACAGCACCTGAATGTCCAACGAGACACCCATTTTAGTTTGTTAATACTATAATTAGGCTTCTCCTATAAGGATAGGAGATTCGGGGTCCTGTGACTAACCCAATAAGGGTGTACATTAGGCTATAAAATTATTTCCAAGAGTAAGAATTTCCAGCCTTTATAAACTGTTGTTCAGTATTCTTTGACCTACAGCACCTGAATGTCCAACGAGACACCCATTTTAGTTTGTTAATACTATAATTAGGCTTCTCCTATAAGGATAGGAGATTCGGGGTCCTGTGACTAACCCAGTAAGGGTGTACATTAGGCTATAAAATTATTTCCAAGAGTAAGAATTTCCAACCTTTATAAAATGTTGTTCAGTATTCTTTGACCTACACCACCTGAATGTCCAACGAGACACCCATTTTAGTTTGTTAATACTATAATTAGGCTTCTCCTATAAGGATAGGAGATTCGGGGTCCTGTGACTAACCCAGTAAGGGTGTACATTAGGCTATAAAATTATTTCCAAGAGTAAGAATTTCCAGCCTTTATAAACTGTTGTTGAGTATTCTTTGACCTAAAGCACCTGAATGTCCAACGAGACACCCATTTTAGTTTGTTAATACTATAATTAGGCTTATCCTATAAGGATAGGAGATTCGGGGTCCTGTGACTAACCAACCCAATAAGGGTGTACATTAGGCTATAAAATTATTTCCAAGAGTAAGAATTTCCAGCCTTTATAAACTGTTGTTCAGTATTCTATGACCTACAGCACCTGAATGTCCAACGAGACACCCATTTTAGTTTGTTAATACTATAATTAGGCTTCTCCTATAAGGATAGGAGATTCGGGGTCCTGTGACTAACCCAATAAGGGTGTACATTAGGCTATAAAATTATTTCCAAGAGTAAGAATTTCCAGCCTTTATAAACTGTTGTTCAGTATTCTTTGACCTACACCACCAGAATGTCCAACGAGACACCCATTTTAGTTTGTTAATACTATAATTAGGCTTCTCCTATAAGGATAGGAGATTCGGGGTCCTGTGACTAACCCATTAAGGGTGTACATTAGGCTATAAAATTATTTCCAAGAGTAAGAATTTCCAGCCTTTATAAACTGTTGTTCAGTATTCTTTGACCTACACCACCAGAATGTCCAACGAGACACCCATTTTAGTTTGTTAATACTATAATTAGGCTTCTCCTATATGGATAGGAGATTCGGGGTCCTGTGACTAACCAACCCAATAAGGGTGTACATTAGGCTATAAAATTATTTCCAAGAGTAAGAATTTCCAGCCTTTATAAACTGTTGTTCAGTATTCTTTGACCTACACCACCTGAATGTCCAACGAGACACCCATTTTAGTTTGTTAATACTATAATTAGGCTTCTCCTATAAGGATAGGAGATTCGGGGTCCTGTGACTAACCCAGTAAGGGTGTAAATTAGGCTATAAAATTATTTCCAAGAGTAAGAATTTCCAGCCTTTATAAACTGTTGTTCAGTATTCTTTGACCTACAGCACCTGAATGTCCAACGAGACACCCATTTTAGTTTGTTAATACTATAATTAGGCTTCTCCTATAAGGATAGGAGATTCGGGGTCCTGTGACTAACCCATTAAGGGTGTACATTAGGCTATAAAATTATTTCCAAGAGTAAGAATTTCCAGCCTTTATAAACTGTTGTTCAGTATTCTTTGACCTACACCACCAGAATGTCCAACGAGACACCCATTTTAGTTTGTTAATACTATAATTAGGCTTCTCCTATATGGATAGGAGATTCGGGGTCCTGTGACTAACCAACCCAATAAGGGTGTACATTAGGCTATAAAATTATTTCCAAGAGTAAGAATTTCCAGCCTTTATAAACTGTTGTTGAGTATTCTTTGACCTAAAGCACCTGAATGTCCAACGAGACACCCATTTTAGTTTGTTAATACTATAATTAGGCTTCTCCTATAAGGATAGGAGATTCGGGGTCCTGTGACTAACCCAATAAGGGTGTACATTAGGCTATAAAATTATTTCCAAGAGTAAGAATTTCCAGCCTTTATAAACTGTTGTTCAGTATTCTTTGACCTACACCACCTGAATGTCCAACGAGACACCCATTTTAGTTTGTTAATACTATAATTAGGCTTCTCCTATAAGGATAGGAGATTCGGGGTCCTGTGACTAACCCAGTAAGGGTGTACATTAGGCTATAAAATTATTTCCAAGAGTAAGAATTTCCAGCCTTTATAAACTGTTGTTCAGTATTCTTTGACCTACAGCACCTGAATGTCCAACGAGACACCCATTTTAGTTTGTTAATACTATAATTAGGCTTCTCCTATAAGGATAGGAGATTCGGGGTCCTGTGACTAACCCAGTAAGGGTGTACATTAGGCTATAAAATTATTTCCAAGAGTAAGAATTTCCAACCTTTATAAAATGTTGTTCAGTATTCTTTGACCTACAGCACCTGAATGTCCAACGAGACACCCATTTTAGTTTGTTAATACTATAATTAGGCTTCTCCTATAAGGATAGGAGATTCGGGGTCCTGTGACTAACCCAGTAACGGTGTACATTAGGCTATAAAATTATTTCCAAGAGTAAGAATTTCCAGCCTTTATAAACTGTTGTTTAGTATTCTTTGACCTACAGCACCTGAATGCCCAACTAGACACCCATTTTAGTTTGTTAATACTATAATTAGGCTTCTCCTATAAGGATATGAGATTCGGGGTCCTGTGACTAACACAATAAGGGTGTACATTAGGCTATAAAATTATTTCCAAGAGTAAGAATTTCCAGCCTTTATAAACTGTTGTTCAGTATTCTTTGACCTAAAGCACCTGAATGTCCAACGAGACACCCATTTTAGTTTGTTAATACTATAATTAGGCTTCTCCTATAAGGATAGGAGATTCGGGGTCCTGTGACTAACCAACCCAATAAGGGTGTACATTAGGCTATAAAATTATTTCCAAGAGTAAGAATTTCCAGCCTTTAAAAACTGTTATTCAGTATTCTTTGACCTACAGTACCTGAATGTCCAACGAGATACCCATTTTTGTTTGTTAATACTATAATTAGGCTTCTCCTATAAGGATAGGAGATTCGGGGTCCTGTGACTAACCCAGTAAGGGTGTACATTAGGCTATAAAATTATTTCCAAGAGTAAGAATTTCCAGCCTTTATAAACTGTTGTTCAGTATTCTTTGACCTACAGCACCTGAATGTCCAACGAGACACCCATTTTAGTTTGTTAATACTATAATTAGGCTTCTCCTATAAGGATAGGAGATTCGGGGTCCTGTGACTAACCCAATAAGGGTGTACATTAGGCTATAAAATTATTTCCAAGAGTAAGAATTTCCAGCCTTTATAAACTGTTGTTCAGTATTCTTTGACCTACACCACCAGAATGTCCAACGAGACACCCATTTTAGTTTGTTAATACTATAATTTGGCTTCTCCTATATGGATAGGAGATTCGGGGTCCTGTGACTAACCAACCCAATAAGGGTGTACATTAGGCTATAAAATTATTTCCAAGAGTAAGAATTTCCAGCCTTTATAAACTGTTGTTGAGTATTCTTTGACCTAAAGCACCTGAATGTCCAACGAGACACCCATTTTAGTTTGTTAATACTATAATTAGGCTTCTCCTATAAGGATAGGAGATTCGGGGTCCTGTGACTAACCCAATAAGGGTGTACATTAGGCTATAAAATTATTTCCAAGAGTAAGAATTTCCAGCCTTTATAAAATGTTGTTCAGTATTCTTTGACCTACAGCACCTGAATGTCCAACGAGACACCCATTTTAGTTTGTTAATACTATAATTAGGCTTCTCCTATAAGGATAGGAGATTCGGGGTCCTGTGACTAACCCAGTAAGGGTGTACATTAGGCTATAAAATTATTTCCAAGAGTAAGAATTTCCAGCCTTTATAAACTGTTGTTCAGTATTCTTTGACCTACAGCACCTGAATGCCCAACTAGACACCCATTTTAGTTTGTTAATACTATAATTAGGCTTCTCCTATAAGGATATGAGATTCGGGGTCCTGTGACTAACACAATAAGGGTGTACATTAGGCTATAAAATTATTTCCAAGAGTAAGAATTTCCAGCCTTTATAAACTATTGTTCAGTATTCTTTGACCTAAAGCACCTGAATGTCCAACGAGACACCCATTTTAGTTTGTTAATACTATAATTAGGCTTCTCCTATAAGGATAGGAGATTCGGGGTCCTGTGACTAACCCAATAAGGGTGTACATTAGGCTATAAAATTATTTCCAAGAGTAAGAATTTCCAGCCTTTATAAACTGTTGTTCAGTATTCTTTGACCTACACCACCTGAATGTCCAACGAGACACCCATTTTAGTTTGTTAATACTATAATTAGGCTTCTCCTATAAGGATAGGAGATTCGGGGTCCTGTGACTAACCCAGTAAGGGTGTACATTAGGCTATAAAATTATTTCCAAGAGTAAGAATTTCCAGCCTTTATAAACTGTTGTTCAGTATTCTTTGACCTACAGCACCTGAATGTCCAACGAGACACCCATTTTAGTTTGTTAATACTATAATTAGGCTTCTCCTATAAGGATAGGAGATTCGGGGTCCTGTGACTAACCCAGTAAGGGTGTACATTAGGCTATAAAATTATTTCCAAGAGTAAGAATTTCCAACCTTTATAAAATGTTGTTCAGTATTCTTTGACCTACAGCACCTGAATGTCCAACGAGACACCCATTTTAGTTTGTTAATACTATAATTAGGCTTCTCCTATAAGGATAGGAGATTCGGGGTCCTGTGACTAACCCAGTAAGGGTGTACATTAGGCTATAAAATTATTTCCAAGAGTAAGAATTTCCAGCCTTTATAAACTGTTGTTCAGTATTCTTTGACCTACAGCACCTGAATGTCCAACGAGACACCCATTTTAGTTTGTTAATACTATAATTAGGCTTCTCCTATAAGGATAGGAGATTCGGGGTCCTGTGACTAACCCAGTAAGGGTGTACATTAGGCTATAAAATTATTTCCAAGAGTAAGAATTTCCAGCCTTTATAAACTGTTGTTCAGTATTCTTTGACCTACAGCACCTGAATGTCCAACGAGACACCCATTTTAGTTTGTTAATACTATAATTAGGCTTCTCCTATAAGGATAGGAGATTCGGGGTCCTGTGACTAACCCAATAAGGGTGTACATTAGGCTATAAAATTATTTCCAAGAGTAAGAATTTCCAGCCTTTATAAACTGTTGTTCAGTATTCTTTGACCTACACCACCTGAATGTCCAACGAGACACCCATTTTAGTTTGTTAATACTATAATTAGGCTTCTCCTATAAGGATAGGAGATTCGGGGTCCTGTGACTAACCCAGTAAGGGTGTACATTAGGCTATAAAATTATTTCCAAGAGTAAGAATTTCCAGCCTTTATAAACTGTTGTTCAGTATTCTTTGACCTACAGCACCTGAATGTCCAACGAGACACCCATTTTAGTTTTTTAATACTATAATTAGGCTTCTCCTATAAGGATAGGAGATTCGGGGTCCTGTGACTAACCCAGTAAGGGTGTACATTAGGCTATAAAATTATTTCCAAGAGTAAGAATTTCCAACCTTTATAAAATGTTGTTCAGTATTCTTTGACCTACAGCACCTGAATGTCCAACGAGACACCCATTTTAGTTTGTTAATACTATAATTAGGCTTCTCCTATAAGGATAGGAGATTCGGGGTCCTGTGACTAACCCAGTAAGGGTGTACATTAGGCTATAAAATTATTTCCAAGAGTAAGAATTTCCAGCCTTTATAAACTGTTGTTCAGTATTCTTTGACCTACAGCACCTGAATGCCCAACTAGACACCCATTTTAGTTTGTTAATACTATAATTAGGCTTCTCCTATAAGGATATGAGATTCGGGGTCCTGTGACTAACACAATAAGGGTGTACATTAGGCTATAAAATTATTTCCAAGAGTAAGAATTTCCAGCCTTTATAAACTATTGTTCAGTATTCTTTGACCTAAAGCACCTGAATGTCCAACGAGACACCCATTTTAGTTTGTTAATACTATAATTAGGCTTCTCCTATAAGGATAGGAGATTCAGGGTCCTGTGACTAACCCAATAAGGGTGTACATTAGGCTATAAAATTATTTCCAAGAGTAAGAATTTCCAGCCTTTATAAACTGTTGTTCAGTATTCTTTGACCTACACCACCTGAATGTCCAACGAGACACCCATTTTTGTTTGTTAATACTATAATTAGGCTTCTCCTATAAGGATAGGAGATTCGGGGTCCTGTGACTAACCCAGTAAGGGTGTACATTAGGCTATAAAATTATTTCCAAGAGTAAGAATTTCCAGCCTTTATAAACTGTTGTTCAGTATTCTTTGACCTACAGCACCTGAATGTCCAACGAGACACCCATTTTAGTTTGTTAATACTATAATTAGGCTTCTCCTATAAGGATAGGAGATTCGGGGTCCTGTGACTAACCCAGTAAGGGTGTACATTAGGCTATAAAATTATTTCCAAGAGTAAGAATTTCCAACCTTTATAAAATGTTGTTCAGTATTCTTTGACCTACAGCACCTGAATGTCCAACGAGACACCCATTTTAGTTTGTTAATACTATAATTAGGCTTCTCCTATAAGGATAGGAGATTCGGGGTCCTGTGACTAACCCAGTAAGGGTGTACATTAGGCTATAAAATTATTTCCAAGAGTAAGAATTTCCAGCCTTTATAAACTGTTGTTCAGTATTCTTTGACCTACAGCACCTGAATGCCCAACTAGACACCCATTTTAGTTTGTTAATACTATAATTAGGCTTCTCCTATAAGGATATGAGATTCGGGGTCCTGTGACTAACACAATAAGGGTGTACATTAGGCTATAAAATTATTTCCAAGAGTAAGAATTTCCAGCCTTTATAAACTATTGTTCAGTATTCTTTGACCTAAAGCACCTGAATGTCCAACGAGACACCCATTTTAGTTTGTTAATACTATAATTAGGCTTCTCCTATAAGGATAGGAGATTCGGGGTCCTGTGACTAACCCAATAAGGGTGTACATTAGGCTATAAAATTATTTCCAAGAGTAAGAATTTCCATCCTTTATAAACTGTTGTTCAGTATTCTTTGACCTACACCACCTGAATGTCCAACGAGACACCCATTTTAGTTTGTTAATACTATAATTAGGCTTCTCCTATAAGGATAGGAGATTCGGGGTCCTGTGACTAACCCAGTAAGGGTGTACATTAGGCTATAAAATTATTTCCAAGAGTAAGAATTTCCAGCCTTTATAAACTGTTGTTCAGTATTCTTTGACCTACAGCACCTGAATGTCCAACGAGACACCCATTTTAGTTTGTTAATACTATAATTAGGCTTCTCCTATAAGGATAGGAGATTCGGGGTCCTGTGACTAACCCAGTAAGGGTGTACATTAGGCTATAAAATTATTTCCAAGAGTAAGAATTTCCAACCTTTATAAAATGTTGTTCAGTATTCTTTGACCTACAGCACCTGAATGTCCAACGAGACACCCATTTTAGTTTGTTAATACTATAATTAGGCTTCTCCTATAAGGATAGGAGATTCGGGGTCCTGTGACTAACCCAGTAAGGGTGTACATTAGGCTATAAAATTATTTCCAAGAGTAAGAATTTCCAGCCTTTATAAACTGTTGTTCAGTATTCTTTGACCTACAGCACCTGAATGTCCAACGAGACACCCATTTTAGTTTGTTAATACTATAATTAGGCTTCTCCTATAAGGATAGGAGATTCGGGGTCCTGTGACTAACCCATTAAGGGTGTACATTAGGCTATAAAATTATTTCCAAGAGTAAGAATTTCCAGCCTTTATAAACTGTTGTTCAGTATTCTTTGACCTACACCACCAGAATGTCCAACGAGACACCCATTTTAGTTTGTTAATACTATAATTAGGCTTCTCCTATAAGGATAGGAGATTCGGGGTCCTGTGACTAACCCAATAAGGGTGTACATTAGGCTATAAAATTATTTCCAAGAGTAAGAATTTCCAGCCTTTATAAACTGTTGTTCAGTATTCTTTGACCTACACCACCAGAATGTCCAACGAGACACCCATTTTAGTTTGTTAATACTATAATTAGGCTTCTCCTATATGGATAGGAGATTCGGGGTCCTGTGACTAACCAACCCAATAAGGGTGTACATTAGGCTATAAAATTATTTCCAAGAGTAAGAATTTCCAGCCTTTATAAACTGTTGTTGAGTATTCTTTGACCTAAAGCACCTGAATGTCCAACGAGACACCCATTTTAGTTTGTTAATACTATAATTAGGCTTCTCCTATAAGGATAGGAGATTCGGGGTCCTGTGACTAACCCAATAAGGGTGTACATTAGGCTATAAAATTATTTCCAAGAGTAAGAATTTCCAGCCTTTATAAAATGTTGTTCAGTATTCTTTGACCTACAGCACCTGAATGTCCAACGAGACACCCATTTTAGTTTGTTAATACTATAATTAGGCTTCTCCTATAAGGATAGGAGATTCGGGGTCCTGTGACTAACCCAGTAAGGGTGTACATTAGGCTATAAAATTATTTCCAAGAGTAAGAATTTCCAGCCTTTATAAACTGTTGTTCAGTATTCTTTGACCTACAGCACCTGAATGCCCAACTAGACACCCATTTTAGTTTGTTAATACTATAATTAGGCTTCTCCTATAAGGATATGAGATTCGGGGTCCTGTGACTAACACAATAAGGGTGTACATTAGGCTATAAAATTATTTCCAAGAGTAAGAATTTCCAGACTTTATAAACTATTGTTCAGTATTCTTTGACCTAAAGCACCTGAATGTCCAACGAGACACCCATTTTAGTTTGTTAATACTATAATTAGGCTTCTCCTATAAGGATAGGAGATTCGGGGTCCTGTGACTAACCCAATAAGGGTGTACATTAGGCTATAAAATTATTTCCAAGAGTAAGAATTTCCAGCCTTTATAAACTGTTGTTCAGTATTCTTTGACCTACACCACCTGAATGTCCAACGAGACACCCATTTTAGTTTGTTAATACTATAATTAGGCTTCTCCTATAAGGATAGGAGATTCGGGGTCCTGTGACTAACCCAGTAAGGGTGTACATTAGGCTATAAAATTATTTCCAAGAGTAAGAATTTCCAGCCTTTATAAACTGTTGTTCAGTATTCTTTGACCTACAGCACCTGAATGTCCAACGAGACACCCATTTTAGTTTGTTAATACTATAATTAGGCTTCTCCTATAAGGATAGGAGATTCGGGGTCCTGTGACTAACCCAGTAAGGGTGTACATTAGGCTATAAAATTATTTCCAAGAGTAAGAATTTCCAACCTTTATAAAATGTTGTTCAGTATTCTTTGACCTACAGCACCTGAATGTCCAACGAGACACCCATTTTAGTTTGTTAATACTATAATTAGGCTTCTCCTATAAGGATAGGAGATTCGGGGTCCTGTGACTAACCCAGTAAGGGTGTACATTAGGCTATAAAATTATTTCCAAGAGTAAGAATTTCCAGCCTTTATAAACTGTTGTTCAGTATTCTTTGACCTACAGCACCTGAATGTCCAACGAGACACCCATTTTAGTTTGTTAATACTATAATTAGGCTTCTCCTATAAGGATAGGAGATTCGGGGTCCTGTGACTAACCCAGTAAGGGTGTACATTAGGCTATAAAATTATTTCCAAGAGTAAGAATTTCCAGCCTTTATAAACTGTTGTTCAGTATTCTTTGACCTACAGCACCTGAATGTCCAACGAGACACCCATTTTAGTTTGTTAATACTATAATTAGGCTTCTCCTATAAGGATAGGAGATTCGGGGTCCTGTGACTAACCCAATAAGGGTGTACATTAGGCTATAAAATTATTTCCAAGAGTAAGAATTTCCAGCCTTTATAAACTGTTGTTCAGTATTCTTTGACCTACACCACCTGAATGTCCAACGAGACACCCATTTTAGTTTGTTAATACTATAATTAGGCTTCTCCTATAAGGATAGGAGATTCGGGGTCCTGTGACTAACCCAGTAAGGGTGTACATTAGGCTATAAAATTATTTCCAAGAGTAAGAATTTCCAGCCTTTATAAACTGTTGTTCAGTATTCTTTGACCTACAGCACCTGAATGTCCAACGAGACACCCATTTTAGTTTTTTAATACTATAATTAGGCTTCTCCTATAAGGATAGGAGATTCGGGGTCCTGTGACTAACCCAGTAAGGGTGTACATTAGGCTATAAAATTATTTCCAAGAGTAAGAATTTCCAACCTTTATAAAATGTTGTTCAGTATTCTTTGACCTACAGCACCTGAATGTCCAACGAGACACCCATTTTAGTTTGTTAATACTATAATTAGGCTTCTCCTATAAGGATAGGAGATTCGGGGTCCTGTGACTAACCCAGTAAGGGTGTACATTAGGCTATAAAATTATTTCCAAGAGTAAGAATTTCCAGCCTTTATAAACTGTTGTTCAGTATTCTTTGACCTACAGCACCTGAATGCCCAACTAGACACCCATTTTAGTTTGTTAATACTATAATTAGGCTTCTCCTATAAGGATATGAGATTCGGGGTCCTGTGACTAACACAATAAGGGTGTACATTAGGCTATAAAATTATTTCCAAGAGTAAGAATTTCCAGCCTTTATAAACTATTGTTCAGTATTCTTTGACCTAAAGCACCTGAATGTCCAACGAGACACCCATTTTAGTTTGTTAATACTATAATTAGGCTTCTCCTATAAGGATAGGAGATTCAGGGTCCTGTGACTAACCCAATAAGGGTGTACATTAGGCTATAAAATTATTTCCAAGAGTAAGAATTTCCAGCCTTTATAAACTGTTGTTCAGTATTCTTTGACCTACACCACCTGAATGTCCAACGAGACACCCATTTTTGTTTGTTAATACTATAATTAGGCTTCTCCTATAAGGATAGGAGATTCGGGGTCCTGTGACTAACCCAGTAAGGGTGTACATTAGGCTATAAAATTATTTCCAAGAGTAAGAATTTCCAGCCTTTATAAACTGTTGTTCAGTATTCTTTGACCTACAGCACCTGAATGTCCAACGAGACACCCATTTTAGTTTGTTAATACTATAATTAGGCTTCTCCTATAAGGATAGGAGATTCGGGGTCCTGTGACTAACCCAGTAAGGGTGTACATTAGGCTATAAAATTATTTCCAAGAGTAAGAATTTCCAACCTTTATAAAATGTTGTTCAGTATTCTTTGACCTACAGCACCTGAATGTCCAACGAGACACCCATTTTAGTTTGTTAATACTATAATTAGGCTTCTCCTATAAGGATAGGAGATTCGGGGTCCTGTGACTAACCCAGTAAGGGTGTACATTAGGCTATAAAATTATTTCCAAGAGTAAGAATTTCCAGCCTTTATAAACTGTTGTTCAGTATTCTTTGACCTACAGCACCTGAATGCCCAACTAGACACCCATTTTAGTTTGTTAATACTATAATTAGGCTTCTCCTATAAGGATATGAGATTCGGGGTCCTGTGACTAACACAATAAGGGTGTACATTAGGCTATAAAATTATTTCCAAGAGTAAGAATTTCCAGCCTTTATAAACTATTGTTCAGTATTCTTTGACCTAAAGCACCTGAATGTCCAACGAGACACCCATTTTAGTTTGTTAATACTATAATTAGGCTTCTCCTATAAGGATAGGAGATTCGGGGTCCTGTGACTAACCCAATAAGGGTGTACATTAGGCTATAAAATTATTTCCAAGAGTAAGAATTTCCATCCTTTATAAACTGTTGTTCAGTATTCTTTGACCTACACCACCTGAATGTCCAACGAGACACCCATTTTAGTTTGTTAATACTATAATTAGGCTTCTCCTATAAGGATAGGAGATTCGGGGTCCTGTGACTAACCCAGTAAGGGTGTACATTAGGCTATAAAATTATTTCCAAGAGTAAGAATTTCCAGCCTTTATAAACTGTTGTTCAGTATTCTTTGAACTACAGCACCTGAATGTCCAACGAGACACCCATTTTAGTTTGTTAATACTATAATTAGGCTTCTCCTATAAGGATAGGAGATTCGGGGTCCTGTGACTAACCCAGTAAGGGTGTACATTAGGCTATAAAATTATTTCCAAGAGTAAGAATTTCCAACCTTTATAAAATGTTGTTCAGTATTCTTTGACCTACAGCACCTGAATGTCCAACGAGACACCCATTTTAGTTTGTTAATACTATAATTAGGCTTCTCCTATAAGGATAGGAGATTCGGGGTCCTGTGACTAACCCAGTAAGGGTGTACATTAGGCTATAAAATTATTTCCAAGAGTAAGAATTTCCAGCCTTTATAAACTGTTGTTCAGTATTCTTTGACCTACAGCACCTGAATGTCCAACGAGACACCCATTTTAGTTTGTTAATACTATAATTAGGCTTCTCCTATAAGGATAGGAGATTCGGGGTCCTGTGACTAACCCATTAAGGGTGTACATTAGGCTATAAAATTATTTCCAAGAGTAAGAATTTCCAGCCTTTATAAACTGTTGTTCAGTATTCTTTGACCTACACCACCAGAATGTCCAACGAGACACCCATTTTAGTTTGTTAATACTATAATTAGGCTTCTCCTATATGGATAGGAGATTCGGGGTCCTGTGACTAACCAACCCAATAAGGGTGTACATTAGGCTATAAAATTATTTCCAAGAGTAAGAATTTCCAGCCTTTATAAACTGTTGTTGAGTATTCTTTGACCTAAAGCACCTGAATGTCCAACGAGACACCCATTTTAGTTTGTTAATACTATAATTAGGCTTCTCCTATAAGGATAGGAGATTCGGGGTCCTGTGACTAACCCAATAAGGGTGTACATTAGGCTATAAAATTATTTCCAAGAGTAAGAATTTCCAGCCTTTATAAACTGTTGTTCAGTATTCTTTGACCTACACCACCTGAATGTCCAACGAGACACCCATTTTAGTTTGTTAATACTATAATTAGGCTTCTCCTATAAGGATAGGAGATTCGGGTTCCTGTGACTAACCCAGTAAGGGTGTACATTAGGCTATAAAATTATTTCCAAGAGTAAGAATTTCCAGCCTTTATAAACTGTTGTTCAGTATTCTTTGACCTACAGCACCTGAATGTCCAACGAGACACCCATTTTAGTTTGTTAATACTATAATTAGGCTTCTCCTATAAGGATAGGAGATTCGGGGTCCTGTGACTAACCCAGTAAGGGTGTACATTAGGCTATAAAATTATTTCCAAGAGTAAGAATTTCCAACCTTTATAAAATGTTGTTCAGTATTCTTTGACCTACAGCACCTGAATGTCCAACGAGACACCCATTTTAGTTTGTTAATACTATAATTAGGCTTCTCCTATAAGGATAGGAGATTCGGGGTCCTGTGACTAACCCAGTAACGGTGTACATTAGGCTATAAAATTATTTCCAAGAGTAAGAATTTCCAGCCTTTATAAACTGTTGTTTAGTATTCTTTGACCTACAGCACCTGAATGCCCAACTAGACACCCATTTTAGTTTGTTAATACTATAATTAGGCTTCTCCTATAAGGATATGAGATTCGGGGTCCTGTGACTAACACAATAAGGGTGTACATTAGGCTATAAAATTATTTCCAAGAGTAAGAATTTCCAGCCTTTATAAACTGTTGTTCAGTATTCTTTGACCTAAAGCACCTGAATGTCCAACGAGACACCCATTTTAGTTTGTTAATACTATAATTAGGCTTCTCCTATAAGGATAGGAGATTCGGGGTCCTGTGACTAACCAACCCAATAAGGGTGTACATTAGGCTATAAAATTATTTCCAAGAGTAAGAATTTCCAGCCTTTAAAAACTATTATTCAGTATTCTTTGACCTACAGTACCTGAATGTCCAACGAGATACCCATTTTTGTTTGTTAATACTATAATTAGGCTTCTCCTAAAAGGATAGGAGATTCGGGGTCCTGTGACTAACCCAGTAAGGGTGTACATTAGGCTATAAAATTATTTCCAAGAGTAAGAATTTCCAGCCTTTATAAACTGTTGTTCAGTATTCTTTGACCTACAGCACCTGAATGTCCAACGAGACACCCATTTTAGTTTGTTAATACTATAATTAGGCTTCTCCTATAAGGATAGGAGATTCGGGGTCCTGTGACTAACCCAGTAAGGGTGTACATTAGGCTATAAAATTATTTCCAAGAGTAAGAATTTCCAGCCTTTATAAACTGTTGTTCAGTATTCTTTGACCTACAGCACCTGAATGTCCAACGAGACACCCATTTTAGTTTGTTAATACTATAATTAGGCTTCTCCTATAAGGATAGGAGATTCGGGGTCCTGTGACTAACCCAGTAAGGGTGTACATTAGGCTATAAAATTATTTCCAAGAGTAAGAATTTCCAACCTTTATAAAATGTTGTTCAGTATTCTTTGACCTACAGCACCTGAATGTCCAACGAGACACCCATTTTAGTTTGTTAATACTATAATTAGGCTTCTCCTATAAGGATAGGAGATTCGGGGTCCTGTGACTAACCCAGTAAGGGTGTACATTAGGCTATAAAATTATTTCCAAGAGTAAGAATTTCCAGCCTTTATAAACTGTTGTTCAGTATTCTTTGACCTACAGCACCTGAATGCCCAACTAGACACCCATTTTAGTTTGTTAATACTATAATTAGGCTTCTCCTATAAGGATATGAGATTCGGGGTCCTGTGACTAACACAATAAGGGTGTACATTAGGCTATAAAATTATTTCCAAGAGTAAGAATTTCCAGCCTTTATAAACTATTGTTCAGTATTCTTTGACCTAAAGCACCTGAATGTCCAACGAGACACCCATTTTAGTTTGTTAATACTATAATTAGGCTTCTCCTATAAGGATAGGAGATTCGGGGTCCTGTGACTAACCCAATAAGGGTGTACATTAGGCTATAAAATTATTTCCAAGAGTAAGAATTTCCATCCTTTATAAACTGTTGTTCAGTATTCTTTGACCTACACCACCTGAATGTCCAACGAGACACCCATTTTAGTTTGTTAATACTATAATTAGGCTTCTCCTATAAGGATAGGAGATTCGGGGTCCTGTGACTAACCCAGTAAGGGTGTACATTAGGCTATAAAATTATTTCCAAGAGTAAGAATTTCCAGCCTTTATAAACTGTTGTTCAGTATTCTTTGACCTACAGCACCTGAATGTCCAACGAGACACCCATTTTAGTTTGTTAATACTATAATTAGGCTTCTCCTATAAGGATAGGAGATTCGGGGTCCTGTGACTAACCCAGTAAGGGTGTACATTAGGCTATAAAATTATTTCCAAGAGTAAGAATTTCCAACCTTTATAAAATGTTGTTCAGTATTCTTTGACCTACAGCACCTGAATGTCCAACGAGACACCCATTTTAGTTTGTTAATACTATAATTAGGCTTCTCCTATAAGGATAGGAGATTCGGGGTCCTGTGACTAACCCAGTAAGGGTGTACATTAGGCTATAAAATTATTTCCAAGAGTAAGAATTTCCAGCCTTTATAAACTGTTGTTCAGTATTCTTTGACCTACAGCACCTGAATGTCCAACGAGACACCCATTTTAGTTTGTTAATACTATAATTAGGCTTCTCCTATAAGGATAGGAGATTCGGGGTCCTGTGACTAACCCATTAAGGGTGTACATTAGGCTATAAAATTATTTCCAAGAGTAAGAATTTCCAGCCTTTATAAACTGTTGTTCAGTATTCTTTGACCTACACCACCAGAATGTCCAACGAGACACCCATTTTAGTTTGTTAATACTATAATTAGGCTTCTCCTATATGGATAGGAGATTCGGGGTCCTGTGACTAACCAACCCAATAAGGGTGTACATTAGGCTATAAAATTATTTCCAAGAGTAAGAATTTCCAGCCTTTATAAACTGTTGTTGAGTATTCTTTGACCTAAAGCACCTGAATGTCCAACGAGACACCCATTTTAGTTTGTTAATACTATAATTAGGCTTCTCCTATAAGGATAGGAGATTCGGGGTCCTGTGACTAACCCAATAAGGGTGTACATTAGGCTATAAAATTATTTCCAAGAGTAAGAATTTCCAGCCTTTATAAACTGTTGTTCAGTATTCTTTGACCTACACCACCTGAATGTCCAACGAGACACCCATTTTAGTTTGTTAATACTATAATTAGGCTTCTCCTATAAGGATAGGAGATTCGGGGTCCTGTGACTAACCCAGTAAGGGTGTACATTAGGCTATAAAATTATTTCCAAGAGTAAGAATTTCCAGCCTTTATAAACTGTTGTTCAGTATTCTTTGACCTACAGCACCTGAATGTCCAACGAGACACCCATTTTAGTTTGTTAATACTATAATTAGGCTTCTCCTATAAGGATAGGAGATTCGGGGTCCTGTGACTAACCCAGTAAGGGTGTACATTAGGCTATAAAATTATTTCCAAGAGTAAGAATTTCCAACCTTTATAAAATGTTGTTCAGTATTCTTTGACCTACAGCACCTGAATGTCCAACGAGACACCCATTTTAGTTTGTTAATACTATAATTAGGCTTCTCCTATAAGGATAGGAGATTCGGGGTCCTGTGACTAACCCAGTAACGGTGTACATTAGGCTATAAAATTATTTCCAAGAGTAAGAATTTCCAGCCTTTATAAACTGTTGTTTAGTATTCTTTGACCTACAGCACCTGAATGCCCAACTAGACACCCATTTTAGTTTGTTAATACTATAATTAGGCTTCTCCTATAAGGATATGAGATTCGGGGTCCTGTGACTAACACAATAAGGGTGTACATTAGGCTATAAAATTATTTCCAAGAGTAAGAATTTCCAGCCTTTATAAACTGTTGTTCAGTATTCTTTGACCTAAAGCACCTGAATGTCCAACGAGACACCCATTTTAGTTTGTTAATACTATAATTAGGCTTCTCCTATAAGGATAGGAGATTCGGGGTCCTGTGACTAACCAACCCAATAAGGGTGTACATTAGGCTATAAAATTATTTCCAAGAGTAAGAATTTCCAGCCTTTAAAAACTATTATTCAGTATTCTTTGACCTACAGTACCTGAATGTCCAACGAGATACCCATTTTTGTTTGTTAATACTATAATTAGGCTTCTCCTAAAAGGATAGGAGATTCGGGGTCCTGTGACTAACCCAGTAAGGGTGTACATTAGGCTATAAAATTATTTCCAAGAGTAAGAATTTCCAGCCTTTATAAACTGTTGTTCAGTATTCTTTGACCTACAGCACCTGAATGTCCAACGAGACACCCATTTTAGTTTGTTAATACTATAATTAGGCTTCTCCTATAAGGATAGGAGATTCGGGGTCCTGTGACTAACCCAATAAGGGTGTACATTAGGCTATAAAATTATTTCCAAGAGTAAGAATTTCCAGCCTTTATAAACTGTTGTTCAGTATTCTTTGACCTACACCACCTGAATGTCCAACGAGACACCCATTTTAGTTTGTTAATACTATAATTAGGCTTCTCCTATAAGGATAGGAGATTCGGGGTCCTGTGACTAACCCAGTAAGGGTGTACATTAGGCTATAAAATTATTTCCAAGAGTAAGAATTTCCAGCCTTTATAAACTGTTGTTCAGTATTCTTTGACCTACAGCACCTGAATGTCCAACGAGACACCCATTTTAGTTTGTTAATACTATAATTAGGCTTCTCCTATAAGGATAGGAGATTCGGGGTCCTGTGACTAACCCAGTAAGGGTGTACATTAGGCTATAAAATTATTTCCAAGAGTAAGAATTTCCAACCTTTATAAAATGTTGTTCAGTATTCTTTGACCTACAGCACCTGAATGTCCAACGAGACACCCATTTTAGTTTGTTAATACTATAATTAGGCTTCTCCTATAAGGATAGGAGATTCGGGGTCCTGTGACTAACCCAGTAAGGGTGTACATTAGGCTATAAAATTATTTCCAAGAGTAAGAATTTCCAGCCTTTATAAACTGTTGTTCAGTATTCTTTGACCTACAGCACCTGAATGTCCAACGAGACACCCATTTTAGTTTGTTAATACTATAATTAGGCTTCTCCTATAAGGATAGGAGATTCGGGGTCCTGTGACTAACCCATTAAGGGTGTACATTAGGCTATAAAATTATTTCCAAGAGTAAGAATTTCCAGCCTTTATAAACTGTTGTTCAGTATTCTTTGACCTACACCACCAGAATGTCCAACGAGACACCCATTTTAGTTTGTTAATACTATAATTAGGCTTCTCCTATATGGATAGGAGATTCGGGGTCCTGTGACTAACCAACCCAATAAGGGTGTACATTAGGCTATAAAATTATTTCCAAGAGTAAGAATTTCCAGCCTTTATAAACTGTTGTTGAGTATTCTTTGACCTAAAGCACCTGAATGTCCAACGAGACACCCATTTTAGTTTGTTAATACTATAATTAGGCTTCTCCTATAAGGATAGGAGATTCGGGGTCCTGTGACTAACCCAATAAGGGTGTACATTAGGCTATAAAATTATTTCCAAGAGTAAGAATTTCCAGCCTTTATAAACTGTTGTTCAGTATTCTTTGACCTACACCACCTGAATGTCCAACGAGACACCCATTTTAGTTTGTTAATACTATAATTAGGCTTCTCCTATAAGGATAGGAGATTCGGGGTCCTGTGACTAACCCAGTAAGGGTGTACATTAGGCTATAAAATTATTTCCAAGAGTAAGAATTTCCAGCCTTTATAAACTGTTGTTCAGTATTCTTTGACCTACAGCACCTGAATGTCCAACGAGACACCCATTTTAGTTTGTTAATACTATAATTAGGCTTCTCCTATAAGGATAGGAGATTCGGGGTCCTGTGACTAACCCAGTAAGGGTGTACATTAGGCTATAAAATTATTTCCAAGAGTAAGAATTTCCAACCTTTATAAAATGTTGTTCAGTATTCTTTGACCTACAGCACCTGAATGTCCAACGAGACACCCATTTTAGTTTGTTAATACTATAATTAGGCTTCTCCTATAAGGATAGGAGATTCGGGGTCCTGTGACTAACCCAGTAAGGGTGTACATTAGGCTATAAAATTATTTCCAAGAGTAAGAATTTCCAGCCTTTATAAACTGTTGTTCAGTATTCTTTGACCTACAGCACCTGAATGCCCAACTAGACACCCATTTTAGTTTGTTAATACTATAATTAGGCTTCTCCTATAAGGATATGAGATTCGGGGTCCTGTGACTAACACAATAAGGGTGTACATTAGGCTATAAAATTATTTCCAAGAGTAAGAATTTCCAGCCTTTATAAACTATTGTTCAGTATTCTTTGACCTAAAGCACCTGAATGTCCAACGAGACACCCATTTTAGTTTGTTAATACTATAATTAGGCTTCTCCTATAAGGATAGGAGATTCGGGGTCCTGTGACTAACCAACCCAATAAGGGTGTACATTAGGCTATAAAATTATTTCCAAGAGTAAGAATTTCCAGCCTTTAAAAACTGTTATTCAGTATTCTTTGACCTAAAGCACCTGAATGTCCAACGAGACACCCATTTTAGTTTGTTAATACTATAATTAGGCCTCTCCAATAAGGATAGGAGATTCGGGGTCCTGTGACTAACCAACCCAATAAGGGTGTACATTAGGCTATAAAATTATTTCCAAGAGTAAGAATTTCCAGCATTTAAAAACTGTTATTCAGTATTCTTTGACCTACAGTACCTGAATGTCCAACGAGATACCCACTTTTGTTTGTTAATACTATAATTAGGCTTCTCCTATAAGGATAGGAGATTCGGGGTCCTGTGACTAACCCAATAAGGGTGTACATTAGGCTATAAAATTATTTCCAAGAGTAAGAATTTCCAGCCTTTATAAACTGTTGTTCAGTATTCTTTGACCTACACCACCTGAATGTCCAACGAGACACCCATTTTAGTTTGTTAATACTATAATTAGGCTTCTCCTATAAGTATAGGAGATTCGGGGTCCTGTGACTAACCCAGTAAGGGTGTACATTAGGCTATAAAATTATTTCCAAGAGTAAGAATTTCCAGCCTTTATAAACTGTTGTTCAGTATTCTTTGACCTACACCACCTGAATGTCCAACGAGACCCCCATTTTAGTTTGTTAATACTATAATTAGGCTTCTCCTATAAGTATAGGAGATTCGGGGTCCTGTGACTAACCCAGTAAGGGTGTACATTAGGCTATAAAATTATTTCCAAGAGTAAGAATTTCCAGCCTTTATAAACTGTTGTTCAGTATTCTTTGACCTACAGCACCTGAATGTCCAACGAGACACCCATTTTAGTTTGTTAATACTATAATTAGGCTTCTCCTATAAGGATAGGAGATTCGGGGTCCTGTGACTTACCCAATAAGGGTGTACATTAGGCTATAAAATTATTTCCAAGAGTAAGAATTTCCAGACTTTATAAACTGTTGTTCAGTATTCTTTGACCTACACCACCTGAATGTCCAACGAGACACCCATTTTAGTTTGTTAATACTATAATTAGGCTTCTCCTATAAGGATAGGAGATTCGGGGTCCTGTGACTAACCCAATAAGGGTGTACATTAGGCTATAAAATTATTTCCAAGAGTAAGAATTTCCAGCCTTTATAAACTGTTGTTCAGTATTCTTTGACCTACACCACCTGAATGTCCAACGAGACACCCATTTTAGTTTGTTAATACTATAATTAGGCTTCTCCTATAAGGATAGGAGATTCAGGGTCCTGTGACTAACCCAGTAAGGGTGTACATTAGGCTATAAAATTATTTCCAAGAGTAAGAATTTCCAGCCTTTATAAACTGTTGTCCAGTGTTCTTTGACCTACACCACCTGAATGTCCAACGAGACACCCATTTTAGTTTGTTAATACTATAATTAGGCTTCTCCTATAAGGATAGGAGATTCGGGGTCCTGTGACTAACCCAATAAGGGTGTACATTAGGCTATAAAATTATTTCCAAGAGTAAGAATTTCCAGCCTTTATAAACTGTTGTTCAGTATTCTTTGACCTAAAGCACCTGAATGTCCAACGAGACACCCATTTTAGTTTGTTAATACTATAATTAGGCCTCTCCTATAAGGATAGGAGATTCGGGGTCCTGTGACTAACCAACCCAATAAGGGTGTACATTAGGCTATAAAATTATTTCCAAGAGTAAGAATTTCCAGCCTTTAAAAACTGTTATTCAGTATTCTTTGACCTACAGTACCTGAATGTCCAACGAGATACCCACTTTTGTTTGTTAATACTATAATTAGGCTTCTCCTATAAGGATAGGAGATTCGGGGTCCTGTGACTAACCCAATAAGGGTGTACATTAGGCTATAAAATTATTTCCAAGAGTAAGAATTTCCAGCCTTTATAAACTGTTGTTCAGTATTCTTTGACCTACACCACCTGAATGTCCAACGAGACACCCATTTTAGTTTGTTAATACTATAATTAGGCTTCTCCTATAAGTATAGGAGATTCGGGGTCCTGTGACTAACCCAGTAAGGGTGTACATTAGGCTATAAAATTATTTCCAAGAGTAAGAATTTCCAGCCTTTATAAACTGTTGTTCAGTATTCTTTGACCTACACCACCTGAATGTCCAACGAGACACCCATTTTAGTTTGTTAATACTATAATTAGGCTTCTCCTATAAGTATAGGAGATTCGGGGTCCTGTGACTAACCCAGTAAGGGTGTACATTAGGCTATAAAATTATTTCCAAGAGTAAGAATTTCCAGCCTTTATAAACTGTTGTTCAGTATTCTTTGACCTACAGCACCTGAATGTCCAACGAGACACCCATTTTAGTTTGTTAATACTATAATTAGGCTTCTCCTATAAGGATAGGAGATTCGGGGTCCTGTGACTTACCCAATAAGGGTGTAAATTAGGCTATAAAATTATTTCCAAGAGTAAGAATTTCCAGACTTTATAAACTGTTGTTCAGTATTCTTTGACCTACACCACCTGAATGTCCAACGAGACACCCATTTTAGTTTGTTAATACTATAATTAGGCTTCTCCTATAAGGATAGGAGATTCGGGGTCCTGTGACTAACCCAATAAGGGTGTACATTAGGCTATAAAATTATTTCCAAGAGTAAGAATTTCCAGCCTTTATAAACTGTTGTTCAGTATTCTTTGACCTACACCACCTGAATGTCCAACGAGACACCCATTTTAGTTTGTTAATACTATAATTAGGCTTCTCCTATAAGGATAGGAGATTCAGGGTCCTGTGACTAACCCAGTAAGGGTGTACATTAGGCTATAAAATTATTTCCAAGAGTAAGAATTTCCAGCCTTTATAAACTGTTGTCCAGTGTTCTTTGACCTACACCACCTGAATGTCCAACGAGACACCCATTTTAGTTTGTTAATACTATAATTAGGCTTCTCCTATAAGGATAGGAGATTCGGGGTCCTGTGACTAACCCAATAAGGGTGTACATTAGGCTATAAAATTATTTCCAAGAGTAAGAATTTCCAGCCTTTATAAACTGTTGTTCAGTATTCTTTGACCTACACCACCTGAATGTCCAACGAGACACCCATTTTAGTTTGTTAATACTATAATTAGGCTTCTCCTATAAGGATAGGAGATTCGGGCTCCTGTGACTAACCCAATAAGGGTGTACATTAGGCTATAAAATTATTTCCAAGAGTAAGAATTTCCAGCCTTTATAAACTGTTGTTCAGTATTCTTTGACCTACACCACCTGAATGTCCAACGAGACACCCATTTTAGTTTGTTAATACTATAATTAGGCTTCTCCTATAAGGATAGGAGATTCGGGGTCCTGTGACTAACCCAGTAAGGGTGTACATTAGGCTATAAAATTATTTCCAAGAGTAAGAATTTCCAGCCTTTATAAACTGTTGTTCAGTATTCTTTGACCTACACCACCTGAATGTCCAACGAGACACCCATTTTAGTTTGTTAATACTATAATTAGGCTTCTCCTATAAGGATAGGAGATTCGGGGTCCTGTGACTAACCCAATAAGGGTATACATTAGGCTATAAAATTATTTCCAAGAGTAAGAATTTCCAGCCTTTATAAACTGTTGTTCAGTATTCTTTGACCTAAAGCACCTGAATGTCCAACGAGACACCCATTTTAGTTTGTTAATACTATAATTAGGCTTTTCCAATAAGTATAGGAGATTCGGGGTCCTGTGACTAACCCAATAAGGGTGTACATTAGGCTATAAAATTATTTCCAAGAGTAAGAATTTCCAGCCTTTATAAACTGTTGTTCAGTATTCTTTGACCTACACCACCTGAATGTCCAACGAGACACCCATTTTAGTTTGTTAATACTATAATTAGGCTTCTCCTATAAGGATAGGAGATTCGGGGTCCTGTGACTAACCAACCCAATAAGGGTGTTTATTAGGCTATAAAATTATTTCCAAGAGTAAGAATTTTCAGCCTTTATAAACTGTTGTTCAGTATTCTTTGACCTACACCACCTGAATGTCCAACGAGACACCCATTTTAGTTTGTTAATACTATAATTAGGCTTCTCCTATAAGTATAGGAGATTCGGGGTCCTGTGACTAACCCAGTAAGGGTGTACATTAGGCTATAAAATTATTTCCAAGAGTAAGAATTTCCAACCTTTATAAAATGTTGTTCAGTATTCTTTGACCTACACCACCTGAATGTCCAACGAGACACCCATTTTAGTTTGTTAATACTATAATTAGGCTTCTCCTATAAGGATAGGAGATTCGGGGTCCTGTGACTAACCCAGTAAGGGTGTACATTAGGCTATAAAATTATTTCCAAGAGTAAGAATTTCCAGCCTTTATAAACTGTTGTTCAGTATTCTTTGACCTACACCACCTGAATGTCCAACGAGACACCCATTTTAGTTTGTTAATACTATAATTAGGCTTCTCCTATAAGGATAGGAGATTCGGGGTCCTGTGACTAACCCAATAAGGGTATACATTAGGCTATAAAATTATTTCCAAGAGTAAGAATTTCCAGCCTTTATAAACTGTTGTTCAGTATTCTTTGACCTAAAGCACCTGAATGTCCAACGAGACACCCATTTTAGTTTGTTAATACTATAATTAGGCTTTTCCAATAAGTATAGGAGATTCGGGGTCCTGTGACTAACCCAATAAGGGTGTACATTAGGCTATAAAATTATTTCCAAGAGTAAGAATTTCCAGCCTTTATAAACTGTTGTTCAGTATTCTTTGACCTACACCACCTGAATGTCCAACGAGACACCCATTTTAGTTTGTTAATACTATAATTAGGCTTCTCCTATAAGGATAGGAGATTCGGGGTCCTGTGACTAACCAACCCAATAAGGGTGTTTATTAGGCTATAAAATTATTTCCAAGAGTAAGAATTTTCAGCCTTTATAAACTGTTGTTCAGTATTCTTTGACCTACACCACCTGAATGTCCAACGAGACACCCATTTTAGTTTGTTAATACTATAATTAGGCTTCTCCTATAAGTATAGGAGATTCGGGGTCCTGTGACTAACCCAGTAAGGGTGTACATTAGGCTATAAAATTATTTCCAAGAGTAAGAATTTCCAGCCTTTATAAACTGTTGTTCAGTATTCTTTGACCTACAGCACCTGAATGTCCAACGAGACACCCATTTTAGTTTGTTAATACTATAATTAGGCTTCTCCTATAAGTATAGGAGATTCGGGGTCCTGTGACTAACCAACCCAATAAGGGTGTTTATTAGGCTATAAAATTATTTCCAAGAGTAAGAATTTCCAGCCTTTATAAACTGTTGTTCAGTATTCTTTGACCTACACCACCTGAATGTCCAACGAGACACCCATTTTAGTTTGTTAATACTATAATTAGGCTTCTCCTATAAGTATAGGAGATTCGGGGTCCTGTGACTAACCAACCCAATAAGGGTGTTTATTAGGCTATAAAATTATTTCCAAGAGTAAGAATTTCCAGCCTTTATAAACTGTTGTTCAGTATTCTTTGACCTACACCACCTGAATGTCCAACGAGACACCCATTTTAGTTTGTTAATACTATAATTAGGCTTCTCCTATAAGTATAGGAGATTCGGGGTCCTGTGACTAACCCAGTAAGGGTGTACATTAGGCTATAAAATTATTTCCAAGAGTAAGAATTTCCAACCTTTATAAAATGTTGTTCAGTATTCTTTGACCTACACCACCTGAATGTCCAACGAGACACCCATTTTAGTTTGTTAATACTATAATTAGGCTTCTCCTATAAGGATAGGAGATTCGGGGTCCTGTGACTAACCCAGTAAGGGTGTACATTAGGCTATAAAATTATTTCCAAGAGTAAGAATTTCCAGCCTTTATAAACTGTTGTTCAGTATTCTTTGACCTACACCACCTGAATGTCCAACGAGACACCCATTTTAGTTTGTTAATACTATAATTAGGCTTCTCCTATAAGGATAGGAGATTCGGGGTCCTGTGACTAACCCAATAAGGGTATACATTAGGCTATAAAATTATTTCCAAGAGTAAGAATTTCCAGCCTTTATAAACTGTTGTTCAGTATTCTTTGACCTAAAGCACCTGAATGTCCAACGAGACACCCATTTTAGTTTGTTAATACTATAATTAGGCTTTTCCAATAAGTATAGGAGATTCGGGGTCCTGTGACTAACCCAATAAGGGTGTACATTAGGCTATAAAATTATTTCCAAGAGTAACAATTTCCAGCCTTTATAAACTGTTGTTCAGTATTCTTTGACCTACACCACCTGAATGTCCAACGAGACACCCATTTTAGTTTGTTAATACTATAATTAGGCTTCTCCTATAAGGATAGGAGATTCGGGGTCCTGTGACTAACCAACCCAATAAGGGTGTTTATTAGGCTATAAAATTATTTCCAAGAGTAAGAATTTCCAGCCTTTATAAACTGTTGTTCAGTATTCTTTGACCTACACCACCTGAATGTCCAACGAGACACCCATTTTAGTTTGTTAATACTATAATTAGGCTTCTCCTATAAGGATAGGAGATTCGGGGTCCTGTGACTTACCCAATAAGGGTGTAAATTAGGCTATAAAATTATTTCCAAGAGTAAGAATTTCCAGACTTTATAAACTGTTGTTCAGTATTCTTTGACCTACACCACCTGAATGTCCAACGAGACACCCATTTTAGTTTGTTAATACTATAATTAGGCTTCTCCTATAAGGATAGGAGATTCGGGGTCCTGTGACTAACCCAATAAGGGTGTACATTAGGCTATAAAATTATTTCCAAGAGTAAGAATTTCCAGCCTTTATAAACTGTTGTTCAGTATTCTTTGACCTACACCACCTGAATGTCCAACGAGACACCCATTTTAGTTTGTTAATACTATAATTAGGCTTCTCCTATAAGGATAGGAGATTCAGGGTCCTGTGACTAACCCACTAAGGGTATACATTAGGCTATAAAATTATTTCCAAGAGTAAGAATTTCCAGCCTTTATAAACTGTTGTTCAGTATTCTTTGACCTAAAGCACCTGAATGTCCAACGAGACACCCATTTTAGTTTGTTAATACTATAATTAGGCTTTTCCAATAAGTATAGGAGATTCGGGGCCCTGTGACTAACCCAATAAGGGTGTACATTAGGCTATAAAATTATTTCCAAGAGTAAGAATTTCCAGCCTTTATAAACTGTTGTTCAGTATTCTTTGACCTACACCACCTGAATGTCCAACGAGACACCCATTTTAGTTTGTTAATACTATAATTAGGCTTCTCCTATAAGGATAGGAGATTCGGGGTCCTGTGACTAACCAACCCAATAAGGGTGTTTATTAGGCTATAAAATTATTTCCAAGAGTAAGAATTTTCAGCCTTTATAAACTGTTGTTCAGTATTCTTTGACCTACACCACCTGAATGTCCAACGAGACACCCATTTTAGTTTGTTAATACTATAATTAGGCTTCTCCTATAAGTATAGGAGATTCGGGGTCCTGTGACTAACCCAGTAAGGGTGTACATTAGGCTATAAAATTATTTCCAAGAGTAAGAATTTCCAACCTTTATAAAATGTTGTTCAGTATTCTTTGACCTACACCACCTGAATGTCCAACGAGACACCCATTTTAGTTTGTTAATACTATAATTAGGCTTCTCCTATAAGGATAGGAGATTCGGGGTCCTGTGACTAACCAACCCAATAAGGGTGTTTATTAGGCTATAAAATTATTTCCAAGAGTAAGAATTTCCAGCCTTTATAAACTGTTGTTCAGTATTCTTTGACCTACACCACCTGAATGTCCAACGAGACACCCATTTTAGTTTGTTAATACTATAATTAGGCTTCTCCTATAAGTATAGGAGATTCGGGGTCCTGTGACTAACCCAGTAAGGGTGTACATTAGGCTATAAAATTATTTCCAAGAGTAAGAATTTCCAACCTTTATAAAATGTTGTTCAGTATTCTTTGACCTACACCACCTGAATGTCCAACGAGACACCCATTTTAGTTTGTTAATACTATAATTAGGCTTCTCCTATAAGGATAGGAGATTCGGGGTCCTGTGACTAACCCAGTAAGGGTGTACATTAGGCTATAAAATTATTTCCAAGAGTAAGAATTTCCAGCCTTTATAAACTGTTGTTCAGTATTCTTTGACCTACACCACCTGAATGTCCAACGAGACACCCATTTTAGTTTGTTAATACTATAATTAGGCTTCTCCTATAAGGATAGGAGATTCGGGGTCCTGTGACTAACCCAATAAGGGTATACATTAGGCTATAAAATTATTTCCAAGAGTAAGAATTTCCAGCCTTTATAAACTGTTGTTCAGTATTCTTTGACCTAAAGCACCTGAATGTCCAACGAGACACCCATTTTAGTTTGTTAATACTATAATTAGGCTTTTCCAATAAGTATAGGAGATTCGGGGTCCTGTGACTAACCCAATAAGGGTGTACATTAGGCTATAAAATTATTTCCAAGAGTAAGAATTTCCAGCCTTTATAAACTGTTGTTCAGTATTCTTTGACCTACACCACCTGAATGTCCAACGAGACACCCATTTTAGTTTGTTAATACTATAATTAGGCTTCTCCTATAAGGATAGGAGATTCGGGGTCCTGTGACTAACCAACCCAATAAGGGTGTTTATTAGGCTATAAAATTATTTCCAAGAGTAAGAATTTCCAGCCTTTATAAACTGTTGTTCAGTATTCTTTGACCTACACCACCTGAATGTCCAACGAGACACCCATTTTAGTTTGTTAATACTATAATTAGGCTTCTCCTATAAGTATAGGAGATTCGGGGTCCTGTGACTAACCAACCCAATAAGGGTGGCTATAAAATTATTTCCAAGAGTAAGAATTTCCAGCCTTTATAAACTGTTGTTCAGTATTCTTTGACCTACACCACCTGAATGTCCAACGAGACACCAATTTTAGTTTGTTAATACTATAATTAGGCTTCTCCTATAAGTATAGGAGATTCGGGGTCCTGTGACTAACCCAGTAAGGGTGTACATTAGGCTATAAAATTATTTCCAAGAGTAAGAATTTCCAACCTTTATAAAATGTTGTTCAGTATTCTTTGACCTACACCACCTGAATGTCCAACGAGACACCCATTTTAGTTTGTTAATACTATAATTAGGCTTCTCCTATAAGGATAGGAGATTCGGGGTCCTGTGACTAACCCAGTAAGGGTGTACATTAGGCTATAAAATTATTTCCAAGAGTAAGAATTTCCAGCCTTTATAAACTGTTGTTCAGTATTCTTTGACCTACACCACCTGAATGTCCAACGAGACACCCATTTTAGTTTGTTAATACTATAATTAGGCTTCTCCTATAAGGATAGGAGATTCGGGGTCCTGTGACTAACCCAATAAGGGTATACATTAGGCTATAAAATTATTTCCAAGAGTAAGAATTTCCAGCCTTTATAAACTGTTGTTCAGTATTCTTTGACCTAAAGCACCTGAATGTCCAACGAGACACCCATTTTAGTTTGTTAATACTATAATTAGGCTTTTCCAATAAGTATAGGAGATTCGGGGTCCTGTGACTAACCCAATAAGGGTGTACATTAGGCTATAAAATTATTTCCAAGAGTAAGAATTTCCAGCCTTTATAAACTGTTGTTCAGTATTCTTTGACCTACACCACCTGAATGTCCAACGAGACACCCATTTTAGTTTGTTAATACTATAATTAGGCTTCTCCTATAAGGATAGGAGATTCGGGGTCCTGTGACTAACCAACCCAATAAGGGTGTTTATTAGGCTATAAAATTATTTCCAAGAGTAAGAATTTTCAGCCTTTATAAACTGTTGTTCAGTATTCTTTGACCTACACCACCTGAATGTCCAACGAGACACCCATTTTAGTTTGTTAATACTATAATTAGGCTTCTCCTATAAGTATAGGAGATTCGGGGTCCTGTGACTAACCCAGTAAGGGTGTACATTAGGCTATAAAATTATTTCCAAGAGTAAGAATTTCCAGCCTTTATAAACTGTTGTTCAGTATTCTTTGACCTACAGCACCTGAATGTCCAACGAGACACCCATTTTAGTTTGTTAATACTATAATTAGGCTTCTCCTATAAGGATAGGAGATTCGGGGTCCTGTGACTTACCCAATAAGGGTGTAAATTAGGCTATAAAATTATTTCCAAGAGTAAGAATTTCCAGACTTTATAAACTGTTGTTCAGTATTCTTTGACCTACACCACCTGAATGTCCAACGAGACACCCATTTTAGTTTTTTAATACTATAATTAGGCTTCTCCTATAAGGATAGGAGATTCGGGGTCCTGTGACTAACCCAATAAGGGTGTACATTAGGCTATAAAATTATTTCCAAGAGTAAGAATTTCCAGCCTTTATAAACTGTTGTTCAGTATTCTTTGACCTACACCACCTGAATGTCCAACGAGACACCCATTTTAGTTTGTTAATACTATAATTAGGCTTCTCCTATAAGGATAGGAGATTCAGGGTCCTGTGACTAACCCAGTAAGGGTGTACATTAGGCTATAAAATTATTTCCAAGAGTAAGAATTTCCAGCCTTTATAAACTGTTGTTCAGTATTCTTTGACCTACAGCACCTGAATGTCCAACGAGACACCCATTTTAGTTTGTTAATACTATAATTAGGCTTCTCCTATAAGTATAGGAGATTCGGGGTCCTGTGACTAACCAACCCAATAAGGGTGTTTATTAGGCTATAAAATTATTTCCAAGAGTAAGAATTTCCAGCCTTTATAAACTGTTGTTCAGTATTCTTTGACCTACACCACCTGAATGTCCAACGAGACACCCATTTTAGTTTGTTAATACTATAATTAGGCTTCTCCTATAAGTATAGGAGATTCGGGGTCCTGTGACTAACCCAGTAAGGGTGTACATTAGGCTATAAAATTATTTCCAAGAGTAAGAATTTCCAACCTTTATAAAATGTTGTTCAGTATTCTTTGACCTACACCACCTGAATGTCCAACGAGACACCCATTTTAGTTTGTTAATACTATAATTAGGCTTCTCCTATAAGGATAGGAGATTCGGGGTCCTGTGACTAACCCAGTAAGGGTGTACATTAGGCTATAAAATTATTTCCAAGAGTAAGAATTTCCAGCCTTTATAAACTGTTGTTCAGTATTCTTTGACCTACACCACCTGAATGTCCAACGAGACACCCATTTTAGTTTGTTAATACTATAATTAGGCTTCTCCTATAAGGATAGGAGATTCGGGGTCCTGTGACTAACCCAATAAGGGTATACATTAGGCTATAAAATTATTTCCAAGAGTAAGAATTTCCAGCCTTTATAAACTGTTGTTCAGTATTCTTTGACCTAAAGCACCTGAATGTCCAACGAGACACCCATTTTAGTTTGTTAATACTATAATTAGGCTTTTCCAATAAGTATAGGAGATTCGGGGTCCTGTGACTAACCCAATAAGGGTGTACATTAGGCTATAAAATTATTTCCAAGAGTAAGAATTTCCAGCCTTTATAAACTGTTGTTCAGTATTCTTTGACCTACACCACCTGAATGTCCAACGAGACACCCATTTTAGTTTGTTAATACTATAATTAGGCTTCTCCTATAAGGATAGGAGATTCGGGGTCCTGTGACTAACCAACCCAATAAGGGTGTTTATTAGGCTATAAAATTATTTCCAAGAGTAAGAATTTTCAGCCTTTATAAACTGTTGTTCAGTATTCTTTGACCTACACCACCTGAATGTCCAACGAGACACCCATTTTAGTTTGTTAATACTATAATTATGCTTCTCCTATAAGTATAGGAGATTCGGGGTCCTGTGACTAACCCAGTAAGGGTGTACATTAGGCTATAAAATTATTTCCAAGAGTAAGAATTTCCAGCCTTTATAAACTGTTGTTCAGTATTCTTTGACCTACAGCACCTGAATGTCCAACGAGACACCCATTTTAGTTTGTTAATACTATAATTAGGCTTCTCCTATAAGGATAGGAGATTCGGGGTCCTGTGACTTACCCAATAAGGGTGTAAATTAGGCTATAAAATTATTTCCAAGAGTAAGAATTTCCAGACTTTATAAACTGTTGTTCAGTATTCTTTGACCTACACCACCTGAATGTCCAACGAGACACCCATTTTAGTTTGTTAATACTATAATTAGGCTTCTCCTATAAGGATAGGAGATTCGGGGTCCTGTGACTAACCCAATAAGGGTGTACATTAGGCTATAAAATTATTTCCAAGAGTAAGAATTTCCAGCCTTTATAAACTGTTGTTCAGTATTCTTTGACCTACACCACCTGAATGTCCAACGAGACACCCATTTTAGTTTGTTAATACTATAATTAGGCTTCTCCTATAAGGATAGGAGATTCAGGGTCCTGTGACTAACCCAGTAAGGGTGTACATTAGGCTATAAAATTATTTCCAAGAGTAAGAATTTCCAGCCTTTATAAACTGTTGTCCAGTGTTCTTTGACCTACACCACCTGAATGTCCAACGAGACACCCATTTTAGTTTGTTAATACTATAATTAGGCTTCTCCTATAAGGATAGGAGATTCGGGGTCCTGTGACTAACCCTATAAGGGTGTACATTAGGCTATAAAATTATTTCCAAGAGTAAGAATTTCCAGCCTTTATAAACTGTTGTTCAGTATTCTTTGACCTACACCACCTGAATGTCCAACGAGACACCCATTTTAGTTTGTTAATACTATAATTAGGCTTCTCCTATAAGGATAGGAGATTCGGGGTCCTGTGACTAACCCAATAAGGGTGTACATTAGGCTATAAAATTATTTCCAAGAGTAAGAATTTCCAGCCTTTATAAACTGTTGTTCAGTATTCTTTGACCTACACCACCTGAATGTCCAACGAGACACCCATTTTAGTTTGTTAATACTATAATTAGGCTTCTCCTATAAGGATAGGAGATTCGGGGTCCTGTGACTAACCCAGTAAGGGTGTACATTAGGCTATAAAATTATTTCCAAGAGTAAGAATTTCCAGCCTTTATAAACTGTTGTTCAGTATTCTTTGACCTACACCACCTGAATGTCCAACGAGACACCCATTTTAGTTTGTTAATACTATAATTAGGCTTCTCCTATAAGGATAGGAGATTCGGGGTCCTGTGACTAACCCAATAAGGGTATACATTAGGCTATAAAATTATTTCCAAGAGTAAGAATTTCCAGCCTTTATATACTGTTGTTCAGTATTCTTTGACCTAAAGCACCTGAATGTCCAACGAGACACCCATTTTAGTTTGTTAATACTATAATTAGGCTTCTCCAATAAGTATAGGAGATTCGGGGTCCTGTGACTAACCCAATAAGGGTGTACATTAGGCTATAAAATTATTTCCAAGAGTAAGAATTTCCAGCCTTTATAAACTGTTGTTCAGTATTCTTTGACCTACACCACCTGAATGTCCAACGAGACACCCATTTTAGTTTGTTAATACTATAATTAGGCTTCTCCTATAAGGATAGGAGATTCGGGGTCCTGTGACTAACCAACCCAATAAGGGTGTTTATTAGGCTATAAAATTATTTCCAAGAGTAAGAATTTTCAGCCTTTATAAACTGTTGTTCAGTATTCTTTGACCTACACCACCTGAATGTCCAACGAGACACCCATTTTAGTTTGTTAATACTATAATTAGGCTTCTCCTATAAGTATAGGAGATTCGGGGTCCTGTGACTAACCCAGTAAGGGTGTACATTAGGCTATAAAATTATTTCCAAGAGTAAGAATTTCCAGCCTTTATAAACTGTTGTTCAGTATTCTTTGACCTACACCACCTGAATGTCCAACGAGACACCCATTTTAGTTTGTTAATACTATAATTAGGCTTCTCCTATAAGGATAGGAGATTCGGGGTCCTGTGACTAACCCAGTAAGGGTGTACATTAGGCTATAAAATTATTTCCAAGAGTAAGAATTTCCAGCCTTTATAAACTGTTGTTCAGTATTCTTTGACCTACACCACCTGAATGTCCAACGAGACACCCATTTTAGTTTGTTAATACTATAATTAGGCTTCTCCTATAAGGATAGGAGATTCGGGGTCCTGTGACTAACCCTATAAGGGTGTACATTAGGCTATAAAATTATTTCCAAGAGTAAGAATTTCCAGCCTTTATAAACTGTTGTTCAGTATTCTTTGACCTACACCACCTGAATGTCCAACGAGACACCCATTTTAGTTTGTTAATACTATAATTAGGCTTCTCCTATAAGGATAGGAGATTCGGGGTCCTGTGACTAACCCAATAAGGGTGTACATTAGGCTATAAAATTATTTCCAAGAGTAAGAATTTCCAGCCTTTATAAACTGTTGTTCAGTATTCTTTGACCTACACCACCTGAATGTCCAACGAGACACCCATTTTAGTTTGTTAATACTATAATTAGGCTTCTCCTATAAGGATAGGAGATTCGGGGTCCTGTGACTAACCCAGTAAGGGTGTACATTAGGCTATAAAATTATTTCCAAGAGTAAGAATTTCCAGCCTTTATAAACTGTTGTTCAGTATTCTTTGACCTACACCACCTGAATGTCCAACGAGACACCCATTTTAGTTTGTTAATACTATAATTAGGCTTCTCCTATAAGGATAGGAGATTCGGGGTCCTGTGACTAACCCAATAAGGGTATACATTAGGCTATAAAATTATTTCCAAGAGTAAGAATTTCCAGCCTTTATAAACTGTTGTTCAGTATTCTTTGACCTAAAGCACCTGAATGTCCAACGAGACACCCATTTTAGTTTGTTAATACTATAATTAGGCTTCTCCAATAAGTATAGGAGATTCGGGGTCCTGTGACTAACCCAATAAGGGTGTACATTAGGCTATAAAATTATTTCCAAGAGTAAGAATTTCCAGCCTTTATAAACTGTTGTTCAGTATTCTTTGACCTACACCACCTGAATGTCCAACGAGACACCCATTTTAGTTTGTTAATACTATAATTAGGCTTCTCCTATAAGGATAGGAGATTCGGGGTCCTGTGACTAACCAACCCAATAAGGGTGTTTATTAGGCTATAAAATTATTTCCAAGAGTAAGAATTTTCAGCCTTTATAAACTGTTGTTCAGTATTCTTTGACCTACACCACCTGAATGTCCAACGAGACACCCATTTTAGTTTGTTAATACTATAATTAGGCTTCTCCTATAAGTATAGGAGATTCGGGGTCCTGTGACTAACCCAGTAAGGGTGTACATTAGGCTATAAAATTATTTCCAAGAGTAAGAATTTCCAGCCTTTATAAACTGTTGTTCAGTATTCTTTGACCTACACCACCTGAATGTCCAACGAGACACCCATTTTAGTTTGTTAATACTATAATTAGGCTTCTCCTATAAGGATAGGAGATTCGGGGTCCTGTGACTAACCAACCCAATAAGGGTGTTTATTAGGCTATAAAATTATTTCCAAGAGTAAGAATTTTCAGCCTTTATAAACTGTTGTTCAGTATTCTTTGACCTACACCACCTGAATGTCCAACGAGACACCCATTTTAGTTTGTTAATACTATAATTAGGCTTCTCCTATAAGTATAGGAGATTCGGGGTCCTGTGACTAACCCAGTAAGGGTGTACATTAGGCTATAAAATTATTTCCAAGAGTAAGAATTTCCAGCCTTTATAAACTGTTGTTCAGTATTCTTTGACCTACACCACCTGAATGTCCAACGAGACACCCATTTTAGTTTGTTAATACTATAATTAGGCTTCTCCTATAAGTATAGGAGATTCGGGGTCCTGTGACTAACCCAGTAAGGGTGTACATTAGGCTATAAAATTATTTCCAAGAGTAAGAATTTCCAGCCTTTATAAACTGTTGTTAAGTATTCTTTGACCTACAGCACCTGAATGTCCAACGAGACACCCATTTTAGTTTGTTAATACTATAATTAGGCTTCTCCTATAAGGATAGGAGATTCGGGGTCCTGTGACTTACCAAATAAGGGTGTACATTAGGCTATAAAATTATTTCCAAGAGTAAGAATTTCCAGACTTTATAAACTGTTGTTCAGTATTCTTTGACCTACACCACCTGAATGTCCAACGAGACACCCATTTTAGTTTGTTAATACTATAATTAGGCTTCTCCTATAAGGATAGGAGATTCGGGGTCCTGTGACTAACCCAATAAGGGTGTACATTAGGCTATAAAATTATTTCCAAGAGTAAGAATTTCCAGCCTTTATAAACTGTTGTTCAGTATTCTTTGACCTACACCACCTGAATGTCCAACGAGACACCCATTTTAGTTTGTTAATACTATAATTAGGCTTCTCCTATAAGGATAGGAGATTCAGGGTCCTGTGACTAACCCAGTAAGGGTGTACATTAGGCTATAAAATTATTTCCAAGAGTAAGAATTTCCAGCCTTTATAAACTGTTGTCCAGTGTTCTTTGACCTACACCACCTGAATGTCCAACGAGACACCCATTTTAGTTTGTTAATACTATAATTAGGCTTCTCCTATAAGGATAGGAGATTCGGGGTCCTGTGACTAACCCAATAAGGGTGTACATTAGGCTATAAAATTATTTCCAAGAGTAAGAATTTCCTGCCTTTATAAACTGTTGTTCAGTATTCTTTGACCTACACCACCTGAATGTCCAACGAGACACCCATTTTAGTTTGTTAATACTATAATTAGGCTTCTCCTATAAGGATAGGAGATTCGGGGTCCTGTGACTAACCCAATAAGGGTGTACATTAGGCTATAAAATTATTTCCAAGAGTAAGAATTTCCAGCCTTTATAAACTGTTGTTCTGTATTCTTTGACCTACACCACCTGAATGTCCAACGAGACACCCATTTTAGTTTGTTAATACTATAATTAGGCTTCTCCTATAAGGATAGGAGATTCGGGGTCCTGTGACTAACCCAGTAAGGGTGTACATTAGGCTATAAAATTATTTCCAAGAGTAAGAATTTCCAGCCTTTATAAACTGTTGTTCAGTATTCTTTGACCTACACCACCTGAATGTCCAACGAGACACCCATTTTAGTTTGTTAATAGTATAATTAGGCTTCTCCTATAAGGATAGGAGATTCGGGGTCCTGTGACTAACCCAATAAGGGTGTACATTAGGCTATAAAATTATTTCCAAGAGTAAGAATTTCCAGCCTTTATAAACTGTTGTTCAGTATTCTTTGACCTAAAGCACCTGAATGTCCAACGAGACACCCATTTTAGTTTGTTAATACTATAATTAGGCTTCTCCAATAAGTATAGGAGATTCGGGGTCCTGTGACTAACCCAATAAGGGTGTACATTAGGCTATAAAATTATTTCCAAGAGTAAGAATTTCCAGCCTTTATAAACTGTTGTTCAGTATTCTTTGACCTACACCACCTGAATGTCCAACGAGACACCCATTTTAGTTTGTTAATACTATAATTAGGCTTCTCCTATAAGGATAGGAGATTCGGGGTCCTGTGACTAACCAACCCAATAAGGGTGTTTATTAGGCTATAAAATTATTTCCAAGAGTAAGAATTTTCAGCCTTTATAAACTGTTGTTCAGTATTCTTTGACCTACAGCACCTGAATGTCCAACGAGACACCCATTTTAGTTTGTTAATACTATAATTAGGCTTCTCCTATAAGGATAGGAGATTCGGGGTCCTGTGACTAACCCAGTAAGGGTGTACATTAGGCTATAAAATTATTTCCAAGAGTAAGAATTTCCAACCTTTATAAAATGTTGTTCAGTATTCTTTGACCTACACCACCTGAATGTCCAACGAGACACCCATTTTAGTTTTTTAATACTATAATTAGGCTTCTCCTATAAGGATAGGAGATTCGGGGTCCTGTGACTAACCCAATAAGGGTGTACATTAGGCTATAAAATTATTTCCAAGAGTAAGAATTTCCAGCCTTTATAAACTGTTGTTCTGTATTCTTTGACCTACACCACCTGAATGTCCAACGAGACACCCATTTTAGTTTGTTAATACTATAATTAGGCTTCTCCTATAAGGATAGGAGATTCGGGGTCCTGTGACTAACCCAGTAAGGGTGTACATTAGGCTATAAAATTATTTCCAAGAGTAAGAATTTCCACCCTTTATAAACTGTTGTTCAGTATTCTTTGACCTACACCACCTGAATGTCCAACGAGACACCCATTTTAGTTTGTTAATAGTATAATTAGGCTTCTCCTATAAGGATAGGAGATTCGGGGTCCTGTGACTAACCCAATAAGGGTGTACATTAGGCTATAAAATTATTTCCAAGAGTAAGAATTTCCAGCCTTTATAAACTGTTGTTCAGTATTCTTTGACCTAAAGCACCTGAATGTCCAACGAGACACCCATTTTAGTTTGTTAATACTATAATTAGGCTTCTCCAATAAGTATAGGAGATTCGGGGTCCTGTGACTAACCCAATAAGGGTGTACATTAGGCTATAAAATTATTTCCAAGAGTAAGAATTTCCAGCCTTTATAAACTGTTGTTCAGTATTCTTTGACCTACACCACCTGAATGTCCAACGAGACACCCATTTTAGTTTGTTAATACTATAATTAGGCTTCTCCTATAAGGATAGGAGATTCGGGGTCCTGTGACTAACCAACCCAATAAGGGTGTTTATTAGGCTATAAAATTATTTCCAAGAGTAAGAATTTTCAGCCTTTATAAACTGTTGTTCAGTATTCTTTGACCTACAGCACCTGAATGTCCAACGAGACACCCATTTTAGTTTGTTAATACTATAATTAGGCTTCTCCTATAAGGATAGGAGATTCGGGGTCCTGTGACTAACCCAGTAAGGGTGTACATTAGGCTATAAAATTATTTCCAAGAGTAAGAATTTCCAACCTTTATAAAATGTTGTTCAGTATTCTTTGACCTACACCACCTGAATGTCCAACGAGACACCCATTTTAGTTTGTTAATACTATAATTAGGCTTCTCCTATAAGGATAGGAGATTCGGGGTCCTGTGACTAACCCAGTAAGGGTGTACATTAGGCTATAAAATTATTTCCAAGAGTAAGAATTTCCAACCTTTATAAACTATTGTTCAGTATTCTTTGACCTACACCACTTGAATGTCCAACGAGACACCCATTTTAGTTTGTTAATACTATAATTAGGCTTCTCCTATAAGGATAGGAGATTCGGGGTCCTGTGACTAACCCAGTAAGGGTGTACATTAGGTTATAAAATTATTTCCAAGAGTAAGAATTTCCAGCCTTTATAAACTGTTGTTCAGTATTCTTTGACCTACAGCACCTGAATGCCCAACTAGACACCCATTTTAGTTTGTTAATACTATAATTAGGCTTCTCCTATAAGGATAGGAGATTCGGGGTCCTGTGACTAACACAATAAGGGTGTACATTAGGCTATAAAATTATTTCTAAGAGTAAGAATTTCCAGCCTTTATAAACCGTTGTTCAGTATTCTTTGACCTAAAGCACCTGAATGTCCAACGAGACACCCATTTTAGTTTGTTAATACTATAATTAGGCTTCTCCTATAAGGATAGGAGATTCGGGGTCCTGTGACTAACCAACCCATTAAGGGTGTACATTAGGCTATAAAATTATTTCCAAGAGTAAGAATTTCCAGCCTTTAAAAACTGTTATTCAGTATTCTTTGACCTACAGTACCTGAATGTCCAACGCGATACCCATTTTTGTTTGTTAATACTATAATTAGGCTTCTCCTATAAGGATAGGAGATTCGGGGTCCTGTGACTAACCCAATAAGGGTGTACATTAGGCTATAAAATTATTTCCAAGAGTAAGAATTTCCAGCCTTTATAAACTGTTGTTCAGTATTCTTTGACCTACACCACCTGAATGTCCAACGAGACACCCATTTTAGTTTGTTAATACTATAATTAGGCTTCTCCTATAAGGATAGGAGATTCGGGGTCCTGTGACTAACCCAGTAAGGGTGTACATTAGGCTATAAAATTATTTCCAAGAGTAAGAATTTCCAACCTTTATAAACTGTTGTTCAGTATTCTTTGACCTACACCACCTGAATGTCCAACGAGACACCCATTTTAGTTTGTTAATACTATAATTAGGCTTCTCCTATAAGGATAGGAGATTCGGGGTCCTGTGACTAACCCAGTAAGGGTGTACATTAGGCTATAAAATTATTTCCAAGAGTAAGAATTTCCAACCTTTATAAAATGTTGTTCAGTATTCTTTGACCTACACCACCTGAATGTCCAACGAGACACCCATTTTAGTTTGTTAATACTATAATTAGGCTTCTCCTATAAGGATAGGAGATTCGGGGTCCTGTGACTAACCCAGTAAGGGTGTACATTAGGCTTTAAAATTATTTCCAAGAGTAAGAATTTCCAACCTTTATAAAATGTTGTTCAGTATTCTTTGACCTACACCACCTGAATGTCCAACGAGACACCCATTTTAGTTTGTTAATACTATAATTAGGCTTCTCCTATAAGGATAGGAGATTCGGGGTCCTGTGACTAACCCAGTAAGGGTGTACATTAGGCTATAAAATTATTTCCAAGAGTAAGAATTTCCAACCTTTATAAACTGTTGTTCAGTATTCTTTGACCTACACCACTTGAATGTCCAACGAGACACCCATTTTAGTTTGTTAATACTATAATTAGGCTTCTCCTATAAGGATAGGAGATTCGGGGTCCTGTGACTAACCCAGTAAGGGTGTACATTAGGCTATAAAATTATTTCCAAGAGTAAGAATTTCCAGCCTTTATAAACTGTTGTTCAGTATTCTTTGACCTACAGCACCTGAATGCCCAACTAGACACCCATTTTAGTTTGTTAATACTATAATTAGGCTTCTCCTATAAGGATAGGAGATTCGGGGTCCTGTGACTAACACAATAAGGGTGTACATTAGGCTATAAAATTATTTCTAAGAGTAAGAATTTCCAGCCTTTATAAACCGTTGTTCAGTATTCTTTGACCTAAAGCACCTGAATGTCCAACGAGACATCCATTTTAGTTTGTTAATACTATAATTAGGCTTCTCCTATAAGGATAGGAGATTCGGGGTCCTGTGACTAACCAACCCATTAAGGGTGTACATTAGGCTATAAAATTATTTCCAAGAGTAAGAATTTCCAGCCTTTAAAAACTGTTATTCAGTATTCTTTGACCTACAGTACCTGAATGTCCAACGCGATACCCATTTTTGTTTGTTAATACTATAATTAGGCTTCTCCTATAAGGATAGGAGATTCGGGGTCCTGTGACTAACCCAGTAAGGGTGTACATTAGGCTATAAAATTATTTCCAAGAGTAAGAATTTCCAACCTTTATAAACTGTTGTTCAGTATTCTTTGACCTACACCACCTGAATGTCCAACGAGACACCCATTTTAGTTTGTTAATACTATAATTAGGCTTCTCCTATAAGGATAGGAGATTCGGGGTCCTGTGACTAACCCAATAAGGGTGTACATTAGGCTATAAAATTATTTCCAAGAGTAAGAATTTCCAGCCTTTATAAACTGTTGTTCAGTATTCTTTGACCTACACCACCTGAATGTCCAACGAGACACCCATTTTAGTTTGTTAATACTATAATTAGGCTTCTCCTATAAGGATAGGAGATTCGGGGTCCTGTGACTAACCCAGTAAGGGTGTACATTAGGCTATAAAATTATTTCCAAGAGTAAGAATTTCCAACCTTTATAAACTGTTGTTCAGTATTCTTTGACCTACACCACCTGAATGTCCAACGAGACACCCATTTTAGTTTGTTAATACTATAATTAGGCTTCTCCTATAAGGATAGGAGATTCGGGGTCCTGTGACTAACCCAGTAAGGGTGTACATTAGGCTATAAAATTATTTCCAAGAGTAAGAATTTCCAACCTTTATAAAATGTTGTTCAGTATTCTTTGACCTACACCACCTGAATGTCCAACGAGACACCCATTTTAGTTTGTTAATACTATAATTAGGCTTCTCCTATAAGGATAGGAGATTCGGGGTCCTGTGACTAACCCAGTAAGGGTGTACATTAGGCTTTAAAATTATTTCCAAGAGTAAGAATTTCCAACCTTTATAAAATGTTGTTCAGTATTCTTTGACCTACACCACCTGAATGTCCAACGAGACACCCATTTTAGTTTGTTAATACTATAATTAGGCTTCTCCTATAAGGATAGGAGATTCGGGGTCCTGTGACTAACCCAGTAAGGGTGTACATTAGGCTATAAAATTATTTCCAAGAGTAAGAATTTCCAACCTTTATAAACTGTTGTTCAGTATTCTTTGACCTACACCACTTGAATGTCCAACGAGACACCCATTTTAGTTTGTTAATACTATAATTAGGCTTCTCCTATAAGGATAGGAGATTCGGGGTCCTGTGACTAACCCAGTAAGGGTGTACATTAGGCTATAAAATTATTTCCAAGAGTAACAATTTCCAGCCTTTATAAACTGTTGTTCAGTATTCTTTGACCTACAGCACCTGAATGCCCAACTAGACACCCATTTTAGTTTGTTAATACTATAATTAGGCTTCTCCTATAAGGATAGGAGATTCGGGGTCCTGTGACTAACACAATAAGGGTGTACATTAGGCTATAAAATTATTTCTAAGAGTAAGAATTTCCAGCCTTTATAAACCGTTGTTCAGTATTCTTTGACCTAAAGCACCTGAATGTCCAACGAGACACCCATTTTAGTTTGTTAATACTATAATTAGGCTTCTCCTATAAGGATAGGAGATTCGGGGTCCTGTGACTAACCAACCCATTAAGGGTGTACATTAGGCTATAAAATTATTTCCAAGAGTAAGAATTTCCAGCCTTTAAAAACTGTTATTCAGTATTCTTTGACCTACAGTACCTGAATGTCCAACGCGATACCCATTTTTGTTTGTTAATACTATAATTAGGCTTCTCCTATAAGGATAGGAGATTCGGGGTCCTGTGACTAACCCAATAAGGGTGTACATTAGGCTATAAAATTATTTCCAAGAGTAAGAATTTCCAGCCTTTATAAACTGTTGTTCAGTATTCTTTGACCTACACCACCTGAATGTCCAACGAGACACCCATTTTAGTTTGTTAATACTATAATTAGGCTTCTCCTATAAGGATAGGAGATTCGGGGTCCTGTGACTAACCCAGTAAGGGTGTACATTAGGCTATAAAATTATTTCCAAGAGTAAGAATTTCCAACCTTTATAAACTGTTGTTCAGTATTCTTTGACCTACACCACCTGAATGTCCAACGAGACACCCATTTTAGTTTGTTAATACTATAATTAGGCTTCTCCTATAAGGATAGGAGATTCGGGGTCCTGTGACTAACCCAGTAAGGGTGTACATTAGG